>CM056195.1:135749378-138149378 GCA_029692085.1 Gymnothorax javanicus | reverse complement strand
ATTCAGTTACAAAAAAAAACCACACACATCCAGGCCTAGTGAGACCTCTTCTCTCACCCCGTCTGTGCCGGCCTGAAACGCAAGCTGTTTTGAAATGGGCAGGGAGGCTATGCTAATGAGGCACTGCTCTGATTGGCTGCCTGGCCGCTTCGATTCCGGGGGAGCGTGCAGACCCGAAAAACCAGGAAACCAAGATGGCAGGTATTTCAGGACAGCTCTTTGCGGCATCTATTGCTGTAAGACCGAATATGTTTGATCCCAAATCCGACCCCGAATGGGAGAAGGATGCTATTGAAGTGTTGCAGCAACGTTTAGCAGGATGTCAATGAGTGGTGAGTTGAAATTTTAGTTGTTTTTTAGATTGTAAATTTTAGAGTGCTTTTCTTGTACTGTCTCGCCTTGCATGCGTGTGGTTGTAGCTGTATTGTTATGTAGTCATGTTATATGCCCACTTTTCCCGAAGAAACTTTGCTGAAAGCTCCTGATGACCATTTCTATCAAAACGAAACACAACTCTGACACCGAGCTACTGAATGAGCTTGTAGCAAAAACACACAAACAGTGTAAGCGTTGCTTATGTGGAGCTAGTGAATCAATAACTCGTACCAGAAAGAATTCCGCATCCGATCTCCACTTTTTTCGGCTTTTTATTAGCCAGAACAATTTTTCAAGGGGAATGAAATTCCGCAGCGGCAATGCAGAGAAATCGTTTGTTACACTAGACACGTTATAGCTTGTGCATTTCGCGATTGTTTTCACCGCGGTAGCATCAGAGAGCAAGCCTACACATTGGCAAAATACCCGGCTGACCCCGATCATGGATAAGTAAAATGATCCTTTCACAGCAGCAGTAAACAAACCCAAACATGCACCCCAAGCTCAGAAAAACCTACTTGTGGTCTAACTGCAGCCTTATCAGACTACATTTGCAGACAGATACATAACGATTAGCTTTAATTTTTGCGGCTACACTCAGGTAACGTTATGATAAACTACCTCCTTGATGCTAATCAAAATAACACAAGCAAACCAATCAGAACTACTGCATATAAGTTAACCAGGAGCGTTTTTAAGTAGCACGGCATGCAAACTAACTTGTGGGAGTAACCGAGACAAAAGTTACTGCGCAGGACAGGTTTTATAGACAGTAAGTTCTGTTAGCATGAACCTTTGCTTATGTGGAGCTCACAAATCGTAACTTCCACAGGAAAGAATTCCATATCCAATCTCCACCTTTTTCAGCTTTTTATTAGCCAGAACAATTTTAAAGGGGGATGAAATTCCACCATGGCAATGCAGAGAAATTGTTTGCTATACCAGACATGTTATAGTGCGTTTCGTGATTGCTTTCACCGCGGTAGCATCAGAGAGCTAGCCCACACAATTGTGAAGTACCCAGCTGATCCTGGTCATGGATAAGTAAAACAATTGTTTCACAGTTAGTGGTCGACCGATATGTATTTTTCAGGGCCGATACCGATATTAGGTGATCTAGACTTGCCGATAACCGATATTGGGTCGATATTGTGGCTGACAAGATTTCCACAAATTTGCTTTTACAATAACCAACAGTTAATGGAATAGGGTATTGAATTTGTTGTTAAGGAATATCTACAAGGAATAACAGCCAATATATAGCCAATTGTAGAGTTAAAGTGCTTTTAATTGAGAAAAAAAAACTATAACAAGACCTCATTGAGAAAAAATCTTGAAGTATTGTTGAAAACTGTAACACAAAATACATTATTTTTAGTCAATCTCAGTCCCTCAAACAAGTCCTTCAGTTCTTTTGTCTTAAACAGAGCAAAAGGCAGTATGTTGCTTAATCCCCATTTAGGATACAAATATGTACAAATAATAAAATAAAGTGTGATGAGAAGCAGAGAGAGTTTTGTTTCTTTTGACAGACGGACTTTATAAAAAAGGGAAAATTCTTCACTTTCGATACATAACAAAAGCAACATTGTCCATAGCCAATGAACAGTGCCAGCAGAAAAACTATGGAGGGTGATTTGTGCCATAATTCAATACAATACACACATTGAAATACAATACACTTATTGAAATACAATGCATGTGTAACAGTGAATACAAAAATGCTTAAATACAATACACATATTGAAAATACAATACATTTATTGAAAATACAATACATGTGTAACAGTAAATACAATACAAAAATGCTTTTTTTTCAATGTGAGTCAGGAATATTTGTGCCAAAATTAAAACAATACAACCGTATTGTATTTTTGAGATGTGTATTGTATTTCAAGATGTGTATTGTATTTCGAGATGTGTATTGTATTTCAATGTGTGTATTGTATTTAATTTTGTCATGAATAATCCTGACCGACATTGAAAAACAAAGTATGTTTGCATTGTATTTATTGTTACACATGTATTGTATTTTCGAGGTGTGTATTGTATTTCGAGCTCTGCGCCAAAAACCTCGCATTGAAATACAATACACCGTGTATTGTATTTCGATATGCAGTTTTGGCATGATGTTGGCTGGTTCTTGGCTAGATACGCCCTGCGTGGCCAGGATTGGCCAGGCGCGGATTTAGTTGGACCAACAAACCTACAAAATAAATGACGGTTTCCATAGAGCCAGCGAGCTGAAATCAGTCTGTTGTCACAGCACGTAGCCAGCAAACTGTCAGCAGTTGCTGATACATGAAGTGGACATGTTAGCTTCCTTTGTAACTGTACACAGTTACTATCGTTTAATGAATAAAGCGTGATTACTTTAATGTTACGGTCATTATCGCTGGAGCACCTATTGTTAACCGCCCCACAGGACAATCTCGCGTCTTTGCATTGACTTTGAATGTAATCTGTCGTGCGAAAAATTCGTTTCGCGTCCAGTGTGAAAGCAGCTTAACTCAATTCTGTAAAATGAGCGATTGTGACGATATGAATGTTTTAATGTCTTTTGTGTGTTGAATAGTTTTGTTTTGTTGCCAATTGTAGTTTTAGCACAGAGTGCACAGTGAGCGAAGACTGCTTTTAATTAGCTAGACTGTATTCAGTTAATAGCCTACTGAAAATGAACATTACTTATGTGACATCCTACAGCGATGTGCGCCGTTAATTTCTGTCTGAATAGTAGTTAATGATCTACCTAATCAAAATTGGGTTTTTTTCTTTTTTCATTTAACGTTAACTTATTTTGAATATTTGAACATCAAATAGCGAAGCAGTGCATCGCTGGGGTGTAAATTCTAACGCAACTTCGAACGAACAGTGAGGAACCGTCTGTCCGCGTCGGACCATGGTCGGACATCCTAGTTTTGTTTTATTGAAACACCTGACGGACATGGTCTGTCAAAGGTCCGACTTTTCACTCGACAGATGGTCTGACTCGGTCGGACAAGTAAAGTTTATTGAAACAGCCCCCTGGAGATAAATGAGTATCTTGGTTTCTGTTATACCCAGCCAAATGCCAGTGCTTTAACGTTGCTATGGTTATAGGTTGGCTAGCAGATGAATTTCAAACTTCGAAAGGTGAAACTACCGTAGCCGAACTATCTGTGCGGTTTCATGGTTTTAATTAACACCTGCCAGGAAATCAGAAAAGTGTATTCATCCAGACCATGGTATCCATCAGAGTACCAACCAGGCGTGACTTAGGCAGTCTATGGAATGCCTCGTCCAATCATATTAATTGGACGGAACTCATAGACTAAAATTTACATAGTGCCAAAACCCAACATCGAAACAGAATACATACCTTGATATACAATGTAGGCATGGGCAATACAAATGAATAAAATGACAACATTTCTTGAGTTGCGGAGGAAAAAGTTTTTATTATTTTCTAATGATTTTTTGCAGGGTAGTACAGAAGACACAGACGAAGAGTTTGCCACAAGTCCAACGCCTTTACAGGAAAGGGTCTCAGAGCCCCAGGGTCCCAAAAATGGCTGATTTCGGCATTTATCAACAAAACCCATTGTGAAAATTGGGGGGTGAAGCCTGAGGGCATTTTCGAAAATGCAGTCTACTCAGAAATAAACCTGGCCAAATTATCCATTAGGGTACCCTAACAGAAATAATTGATGCTAAAGTCATCAACCCCTTTTCTGAAGTACAGCAGCACCCCCTAGGCCCTTTTTAATGGAAAATGCATTGAATTTCATCCAATTATGTTCAACAAACATTAGGTTTTGCATTGATATTAAAAAATGGTATGAATGGGTTGCCTGTGAAGTTTTTTTTGGATCAATGGCCTGCAAAAATGTCAAAATTATCGGTGGGAGGGCAAACATTAACGCTACTCGCCCATTACTATATAAAATGCAGTGAAGTCGCTGATGCTGGCAGTTGTTTGCCCTCCCACTGCTACAAAATGAATCAAACGTTCCCCCTTCAATAACCCGTGGTGATATTAAAAAAAAAAAAACTTTGCACTGTTTTTTACAATGTCCATATACCCTCCTCCCATGATAGTTTCAATGAGCTACTGTGAATAATTCATAGTAAAACACAGTGACGTGCAGTCGGAGGTTAGTTTAGCGAGGCAGAAACCTCCCCTTTGCTTGATTAGCAATCAGACGATTAACTAGTTTAGTAAGACTATTCAGCAGAATGACGGGCCAGTTTAAGTTTCCGCGGCGTTATTACTCAGTACATCGAACCTGAAATGCTCACTAGACAGCAGATTTGTGCGTACTTGCTTCCAGGAAGCCGAAGCAATGTCATCAACAAATATTAAAACAGTTCGACTAATGCTAAGTTCAATGCTTAATCAATATACAATGTATTCTCCTTTAAATACACTTTTACACCCGAACAAAAAGCGGGCGCTTATTTTCAGTCTTCTTTCATAATCCGATTAACAAAATGTTTAAACGACATACAGAATTACCGAGAGCTGAGAATTTTTCCTAATTGATTATTCAGATTTCCATCCTCGCAGTCTCGAATTGAAGGGTATAAGTGAATGAATCTTGTGACTGGTGTTCGCGAGGTGGCATATTTTGATAGGTAGCAAAATTTATCAGAACACTGGTAGGTTTTGAACGCCTAGCGCTGGTTTATTCCTCGGTATATTTTACTGAAACTTCACAAATAGGGTCACAGGATATTCTGTCAACTAACTAATAGGTTACAGTAAAAATACACTCACCTTTCTTGCTATTGTTGAGAAGAAGTCACGGCGAAATCGCGACGAACTTCAACAACTTCTATCAAACTTATTTCACATCCCCTGGAGGTCTAGTTTGGACGAATAGACTTGTAATTTCTCAAATTAGATGGCTGTAAGTCAATCAGGGCCGTAGCTGGGAAATCACGTCAGCGCGGGCTGTTTGAAATCTACCTCCAAAATGGATATTTTTGCCACGCCGTGCACTTGAAAGTTTGTAAACACGGCGCAAATTGAGGTCACGCATTCATTCAAATAATAGCTCTGTTCAAATCGCGTTATTGGCCGTAATACGCAGAGTTCATGTATGAAATGCGGGTATCCTATTGAAAAGGTTGCTTTTAATCAAACCATGGTGTTCTTTTTGTATGAAAATGGTATTTACATCATTTTTTTTTATAAATTTTCTGAGGCTTGTTTACCGCCCCAGTTCAGCTGTTACGCATTCCATTAGAGTTTATGCAGAGCGTTGCCCATGCCTATACAATGCACACATTGAAATACAATACACACATTGAAATACAATAAACAACTTGAAAAACAATGCGGTTGTATTGTTTTAATTTTGGCACAAATATTCCTGACCGACATTGAAAAACAAAGCATTTTTGTATTGTATTTACTGTTACATATGTATTGTATTTTCAAGGTATGTATTGCATTTCGAGGTGTGATATGTATTCATTTTGGCACAAATATTCCTGATGGGCATTGAAAAAGAAATCATTTTAGTATTGTATTTATTGTTTCACATGTATTGTATTTTTGAGGTGTGTATTGTATTTCGAGTCGTGTATTGTATTTTCAATATGTGTATTGTATTCAAGCATTTTTGTATTGCATTTATTGCTACACATGTATTGTATTTTCAAGATGCGTATTGTATTTCAATAAGTGTATTGTATTTCAATGTGTGTATTGTATTGAATTATGGCACAAATCACCCTCCATAAAAAACAGGTTTATATGTTCAATAAGATTAAAACAGGAAAAATATAAGTGACTGAAGCAGAGCATCTCTGCTGTTTCTTGGCTCCATTTAGAGTTTAGAGTGCTGTTTATTATCAAAATGCAAGAAAAAGAGGAAAAGTCTCTCATAGAAAATGTAAAGCAAAAACACAAAGGTCAAATCCTCTCTCAATTCTTCAGAATTCAATAATCACAATTTAAAAGAACTAAATTGTAATGCAGGAAGCATAGGGTCTCCACCATTTCTCCTGCCACTGCGCCCTTTTTTTCATATATAGCTCCCACTACAGTGAAGACCTTTTCGCTTGGAACAGACGATGGAGGTGCGCAGAGATATTTCCTTGCCTTATCCACGAGAGTAGGGAGCCTGGACTGATTTTCTCTCCACCAATGAAGGGGATTGCCAGTTCTGTGGTCAATTGTTGGCTCTCTTAGATATATTTGAAGCTCATCTTCAACAGAGGCCACTGCTGCAGATGTACTTTGTCTGTTTCTGTGAAGTAAAGTGTCATACAACTGGGCAACAAGTCCTCCTTGTAGCTCATTCTGTCTTGACCTCTTGGCACCACTTGGTTCTGATGTGTTCCCATCTTCTCTCATCTCTTCCTGTGAGCCTGTCTCAGTCTGTGTGTGTGTGTCTGGCCCGCTCACTTGCTCCTCTGTTTCAGAAGGCAGCTCATTGTCCCCCTCCATCTCATTCTCCTCAATCAGCCATTTCTTTGCCTTTGTCAGTGTTTGGTCTGAGGTAAAAGCATGATGTTTATATTGAGGGTCCAGTAAACAAGCAAGAACCACGAATGATAAATCCTCCACTTTGGCAAAACAGCAATTTAGGCTGTCCAGCACTCCTTCCGCATGGTTTGTATTCCAGTTGTGGAAGGTCCCTCATCTTTCAGGAGCATCCTCAGGACCTGGACATTTGGGATCGCACATGACATGGAGCTCTCATAGTGACTCATTTGAAGAGTCACTTCCTCTATTGGTGTCAGTATCCCAACAAGATTGTACACAAGCTTCCATTGGTTGGCACTGAGAGTTGTGAACCCACCATACTCAGCGGCATAAACATTCAGAGCTCTCTTCTGCTCCAACATTCTGGCCAACATCTGAAGGGTGGAATTCTAGTGAGTAGGAGTCACAAGTATCAATTCGTGTTCAGGAAGGTCTAATTCTTTTTGAATTTCTTTCAGCCTTTGTTTGGCCAGAACAGAATGAAAAAAAATGGCTCCCACAGGTCTTCAGCATGGCAATTATGTTCTCCACCACCCTCTGACTAGTTATGCCGTCATTTATGACAAGCTGCAGTGTGTGGGCACAGCAACTGAAATATGAGACTTCAGATATATGCATTCCCTTCACCATATTTGTTTCTCCATCTCTCAGAACAAGAGCCACTCGTTCTTTCTTTACATCCCATTCTTCCATCATTCCCAAGAACAGCTCACTGATGTATTCTCCTGTATGAGATCCAGCCATTGACTTTGTGTTCAGGACAACAATCAGCATCGATAAAATGGCAGGTCAGACTCATTAACAACACTGTTGATCTTGTCCAGCAGTCAGTGGTAAAAGCTAGGTGTGGCCCAGCACACTCGGGGTGAGCATGTCTTTGACCTTTTGCTTAACATCGTTGTAAATTGAGGGTACTGCTTCAGTGCGATAAAATTTCTCACTTTTTAAATTGTACTGTGGTTCAGCAATGCCCATAAGCCGTCTAAAGCCAATGTCTCAGATCATGGTGAATGTCTGATTATCAGTTGCTATCATTTCTGCAACAGCTCTGTCCATTTTCTTGGACTTCTTGTTAGCATTTTTCCATTTCATCTGTCGGTCAAATGCTCTGTGACAGTAAGTTGCACAGAAGCTTTCGTGGCAGATGGCGATGTACATTTCTGTTTATCCTCTGCAGCACCATAAAGATTGGGATGGTGTGCTTTTAAATGAGCCCACATGTTTGATCTATTTTTGGTTTTAGAAGTTTCAGAGCCAAGCTTGATGGTGCTTTTGCAATGTTTACACAGTGCTGTCCCTGGTGGTTGGTCTGTGGCTGTGAAATGGTCCCAAACAACACTTTTTGGGCGACTTTGTCCAGGAGTCTGTAATTAGAAAAGAAATAATAATAAATTTCATTCACATTTTTAACTTGTGTGTTGTGTGTGTGTGTGTGTGCGTGTGTGAGAGAGAGTGAGTGAGTGTGTCAGGGCCAATTATGAAATAATTAATTTATATATATTATTGTTGTTGTCGTCATATTTATATACATAAAATAAAATAATATTTCTTGGTGATTAATTCTGAATCTTACTTTGATTTGCCAAACGTGGACAAAATAGGTCTACTATTTAACCAAGGTTTTTTTTTTTTTTTAATGTCTCGATTAATATAGACTTATTTCCACAAATATAGCCAGGACAGAATTTACAGAAAGATTATCTCAACTCTTCTCTAGTATTTGTTTGGCCAGCTTCACTACGTGTATTCCCTCCGCTGATTGGTTGAAGCTCTGCAAGCGCGTTGCTCCCTTGCTCCAACTGACACTTAAACCTGAGTTGATGAGAGTGAACCTGCCTGGCGGATATCACTAGAATCGTCCTGCGGCTAACAAGCTTGCTACTAAAACTCAGCTGCTTCTGACATTTTCGAATTCACTCCACACACTTTTTATGTTACATAAAGGAGAGGAAAGGAGGATCAAACTTTTCTCAACCTTTTGCATACCACGCATATAAGATACAAGCAGTGTTTCTCGACAGAGCAATAGTTGTTTGGAATATTTGGACGGAGCCCAGCTTGCAATTAATCTCAGCTGTTGCTTCTGACAGCGTTGAATTCACTCTCCACACATTTTATTTTATTTTACATAAAAGGGAAGGGAAGGAAAGACAAACTTTTTTCAACTTTCGGACGCACACTAGATGCAAGTGCATCTCCACAGACCCATCCATAGTCGGAATATTTCACAATGGACGGTGTATGCGTTAAGCATTCAAAGTGACTGGACGCGGACAGGCGTCAAAATATTCAGCAGGTTATTCACGACGAAATCTCACACAAAAGCCACTCTGGGACCTCAGTAAGTTAATTGCCCAGCAGCATTAAGGGCTGCTATGTCTGTCAATAAGTACCACTGCCATATGCGACAGAACAACTTATTAGACTGATCGTCATGTCGTTATTACATTCGTAATGGCAGACGTTGATCTCTCCTACACTGAAGTAGGCAACCTATGCACTTTGAATTGTCAGTTGTAAACTTCTAAAAGTGCAGCAAAGTCATCTCGAGGCCTCGCCTTGCATATCCCACAATAAAGCTGTTTTGGACATTTGGACAAAATTGAGATGCAGATACCGTATCACAGGCTAAGCTACTCTGGTAGGTAAGAGTGTTTTTATTCATTCTGCCCACCGTGGCAAAACCTCTGTCTGCCTAACTAGCAAAGTTATCTTTAGCTTTATAAAGTTGTGTCCAGTTTGCATCCAATAAGAAATATTGATGTAATTTCATGCAGTCCATTGCCTGCAGATTATTTCATGGTATACTAATCTTATGTCATACAAGAGAATTGGTAATGTTGAGCATTACAAGAAGACAGCTCAGTGGGGTATTTGATAATTGGCTAGCTCTTGACGTGGACCATGCACCTATTCCCAGCATGAAGCAGGATTGTTTCTGCTTTAAATTTACATTGGTTTCAAATTGAAATATGCAATCATTAAGCATGCCTATGTCGAGCGTAATTAAGTCTAAAGAGGTCTTGATACAAAGAACCTACCTTCTCCATTTTGTTGATGAATGTCCACGAATGTGTTCTTCTCTGTATGTTCGTGAATGTGTTCTGTGGTGTTCCCCTGCGTCTATGATGGGATGAGTTTGTTTACATTCTTGGCCGACCAGCGTGGCGCTAGAATGCTTCTTGGCTACATTTTTTCATGGCGACCTTATTTAATGCTAAAAAACAAACAGTATAAATAAGTCACAGTAAGATTGAATCAGTTGAGTGTTGAATTTAACACAAGGTGGCGCAGTTGAACAAATATCCGCAAAAGCCGATATGAGGGGGGCCGATGCCGATATGGACCGATATGGTAAAAATGAGCTAGAAATGGCCGATATATCAGTGGAGCCGATATATCGGTCGACCCTTATTCACAATAGCAGTAAACAAACCCAAACACATACCCCAAGTTCTGCTAAATCTACGTCTGGTCTATCTGCAGCCTTTCGAGCCCAACTTTGCAGACACATACAACACCTCTCCAGTTAGCTTCAACTGTAGTGGCTACAATCGGGCAACGTTATGATGAAACTGCCACATTGACGCTAACCAAAGTAACATAAGCATACCGATCAGAATTACAGCATGTAAGTTAACCAGGAGCATTTTTTAAGTAGCACGGCACGCGAACTAACATACAGTAGCTTGTAACCGAGCGTTCATAACAATGACAGAGACAAACGTTACCCTGCAATGCAGGTTTTACAGACAGTAAGTTCAGTTACCGTGAATAGTTGTACCTGTTATGATTCTGATCTGTTCTGTCATGATTCTGCCATGTTTGTTATGATTCTGCCATTCCCTGTTATGTTTATGATTATGTCTGTTAGGTTTTGCCATGTTCGGTTTCGTTTTTGTACTTTGCCATGTTTTCGTTTTTGCCATTCCAATCCACTATTCTGTTAGATTCGGTCCATGTCTTTATTCATGCCCTGCATTGCACTTTGTCTCCCCTGTCTGGTCTCTTGTTAAGTTACAGCTTCTCCCCAGTCCTGCGTGTCACATGCTTTGGTGATTTCATGGTTTCTGGGTTTCAAACATTCCTTCCAATCTCGTTTGCTTCCTTCGCCTCTCTTTTCTATATTACTAACCAATACTAACAGTTTGTTTTCGTTAAAGTTACTAACCCAAACTAACATTGTATATAATACTAACTTACTAACGAGCACTAGGGATTGTATAGCTGCACTTACTAATTGATTAACAAGCTCTCAGCACTCGCCCTGTTCTAGTCTCCGCCTCTTGCCTGCACTTAGTCTTTGCTGCAATTCAGCAGATCCTCTGCACCTGCTCCACTCTGTCCTACCTCTCATTATCTGTGCACATTAGAACTCCCTAACCGGAGCTGTATGTTTTGTCATAGGTTGTCTCGTGTTCCCTGTCCGCATTTTGGCTTTTGCCAATTTCATGTGATTAGGTTCTCCCTCATGTTCCCTCCTTTGTAATTAGTTTGATCCTCATCACCTGATCCTAATCATAGCATGTGACTTCCCTTGAGTGTATTTAAGCTGTCTTCTCACTGCAGTTCCCCGTCAGAACGTTTCCTCTTGCTTACCTGTGCTGCTATCTTTCGCCTTTGTATTCATAGTGTTAATCTTCTGACTGGACCGCCCGACTTTACGATTTTTGGCTCTGCTCTTTTGTACTTTTGTCTGCATCTGTTTTCGAACCCTTTTTTGCCCGACTACGAGTTTTGTGTTTGCTGCCCTGGTAACGGTTTGGATTTCGCCCTCTGGATTTTGGCTTTGCTTCTCTGACAAACCCGTGCCTGTGTACTGAACCTATTTTTGCCTGACCACGAGTACTGTGTTTGCTGCCCTGGTTTTTGATTCTGTTTTTGCCCTCCTGGATTGTGATTTTTGGCTTGTGGACTCTGTACCTTTGCCTTCTGCCCTGCGGGGGTTACCCCCCTCGTTTAATAAAGCCACTTTTACTGCAATCCTGTGTTCTCGCAACTGGTTCCAGAACAAAACCTCACAGTACCAAGCATCCAAATTGCAAACAAGTATAAAGTTTATGTTCATACAGCTTCTGTTGAATGTCTCCTTGATATTATTTACTCTTGCATATTTAGGACACGAACATTAGCAATAGTAACTTAGCTACGTTAGCCACAGTGCTACAGCCACATTCAACAGGCTATCACATTAGGTAGGCTTATGCAGTAAAACAACAAAAAATGGTAAAACTAACTGCTTCCGTGTTTGAGTCACGGACAGTTTGTACCAATCCAGACTTTATCTTCAGATATTTTACAAAGCCTGCGTTTCAGGCCAGTTGTTAGTGCTAACTATCATTAGCAGTCATCCTAGCCACCTGTAACACGTTAGCTTCACTTACATTATTTGCTGTTATATTGTTACATACAGCTTATGGCTCCGAGCGCTTGATCGATGCAACTGTACCAGGTTCGAGAAGCAGCTGAGACGCATATTCAGTGTTGAATTATCCTTTATTGACAAAGCTGTCCTCAGTGAAATGCCGAGCACAAACAGCTAACGTTCCCTTTGAGTGTGGCTGTTTGCCACCAGCAAACAAAAAAGCTACCCACTGATTTCTGGTGGTATTGTCTTTTTGAAGAGAAAATAGTTGTGCTTTTTTTAGCATCCAAAATAACACATACAAACAGCTTTGGGAGACACACGGATAAATCTACACGTTAAATGATTTTGGCTCGTTTGTGTCTGATAGAATAAATTCCGGGGTGGGCAGGTCCAGCACCGTGGTTGGCTCTGGCCAGGTCTGTCCTGATTGGATGCAACAAACTGACGTCAGGTTTTTCCCAGATCTTGTGTTGATCTCGGGACGAGCTGTTCAGAGAGGAAATCACATTTTGGAAATCACGTTCTCGAATTACGGCAAAACCCCTGTATCTTACGTTTAGAAACTTTGCAGAGGTTGAGTATGGACATCCAACCTTATAACATTACTTGTATATATTAAAAGAAGGATCAGCATAATAAGGGACCATTTACCATGTGGGTTTAGAGGGCAAATAACTGCTCAAAACATTAAATGGACTTAGTTAAGACAAATTAATAGCTTGTTAAAATCCTGCGATTACAATTGTGGTTGGAACAAAAAACAGCATACACAGAGGGCCCCCAGGAATGATGTTGAATACCACTGAGTTAGATGCAATGGTCCTTGAGGAGTATGACCTTGTCCTCCCTCCTTACTCAGTTCCCATGGTGAGTGCACAGGTGCCCTCCGTCAAGCCCAATGATGAGCTAATCCCCCTGCCAAAAGGCAAGTTGGATGAGGAATTAGGCCCTGTTTTCCACTACTTAATAACAGAAGCACTGCCTCGTGAAGCAAAGAGAAGGAGGAAAGTTGTGCGGGTGGCTAGAGAATTGGTCATCCAGGATGGACTTTTGGTGGAACACTCTGAAAAGCTAGCCAGCAGGGTGGAATTACCAGGGAGCCTACGTGAAAAGGTGTTGGAGTTCTATTGTGAGTGTTCGGTTGCAGGACATCTGGGCCGCACAAAGACCTGGCATCGAGTGCTTCTTAGATTCACCTGGGGGAATGAGAAAAGAAGTGGACGAACATGTAAATTCCTGTCCAGTTTGTCAAGGGATCAAGGCGAATAATCAGAAGCTAGCTGGTCTGCTTGTGAGTAATTTAGCGAGTGGATGCTAGGTCCAGGTAGCTTTTGACCCAATGGGCCCCCTTCCATGCAGCCGACATGGCAACAAATTCCTCCTCGTTGTGACGGATCAGTTCTCCAAATGGATTAAATTCTTCCCCTTATGGAAGGCAAACTCAGATAGCATGTGGAAGCAGGTGGAGGCAGAGGTGACTTGCAGATGGGGGGTCCTGAAGCAGCTACTGACAGAAAGTGGGCCACAGTTTACTTAAACTCCATTGTACTTGTACAGTGCGGCTTGTGGGATCCAGAACCATCACACCTCCCCTTGCCACCCGCAGTGCAACTACACAGAACTGGTGAATCGCAACGTGAAGACAATGATGCGGGCATTCATCAACGGCAACCAATGCAACTGGGACCTTTATCTACCAAGACTAGGTATGGCCCAAAAATCAGCTATACATGAGTCAACGGGTTCAGTCCAGCAGCCCTTTGGGTGCCCTTAGACAATGAGCTGTATGGGAAGAGAGGGGCAATGGTAGTGGATTGAGCTCTGAAGAATGCCATAGGGAGCAACTGGAGGACTTCAGCCTGCTGGCGACACAGAGCATGGTTAGGGCGCAGGCTAACCAGAAGCACCAGTATGACTTACATAGGAGGGACTGCTCCTTTACAGTAGGTGATCACTGCTTAGAACTGATCTTCTATCAAAAAAGCAAAACCATTTCATGGCAAAGTTAGCACTGAGCTGGGAGGGTCCTTTTGCGACAGAGGAGACAAGATCTGCAGTGACCTATTGACTAGCTGACAAAGCCATATTTGCCAACTCACACTAGAGCACCCAACGCAGCAGATGAGGTCGAGCTCATTTCGGCTTTTGCTCAAGGTGAAGGGCCAATACTGTACAACAGGGAGGGTGAAAATGGAGTGGTAGCTGAAGCTGCTCAGGCGTCTCGGAGGGTGGGTAGAAACATACCCAAGGTGGACTATGCCAAATATCATAAATATGGGGTGGAATCATAATGTTTTTTTTCTAATGAAGTGAAACCTTATTGAGAATGTTTAAAAGGTTGGTTTTTTATCAAGTATTTTGCTGTGCTCAGGTGGTTCTGGGGTATGTTTTGCCCAGGCAATGTTGACTGTTGTCGGTTTGAAGGGGGGAGGAGATGTAACGGTAGGGAACCAAATCTATCCAAAGAAAAAAACAAAACAAAAAGAGGCGAGAATGTATGTTTTCCGAACTAATGGCTAGGCTAGCAAGGCAAGATTTCCACATGTCGTAGCCATCCCGATATTATGTTTGAGACAGTCACTAACTGTCAAGCATGCATTCTTTTGGTTACCAGCCTCATATTTTGACGTCATGAGCCTGACCCATTTTTTAGCCCAGGAGAGTATGTGAGTGAGTTTTGAGCATGCAAGCATGTGTGCTTGTGTGCATTTGCATGTGTGAAAATAAATATCTACCCAGATGTATTGAATAAATGAATAGCTAAATAACTTACTAACTAAATAAATAAATATAACCCAATTATTTGGATTGTCTACTTCCCCCCAGGGTCTTAACATCATTGCCTTTAATTCAAAATCATTAAACCACAATGACATTCAAATTAGCAAATAATAAGAAACTCAATTAGATAAACCCCATCACAAGAGCATAGATATTCCCAGCTCTAAATCAGGCGGGGAGAAAACTAATCAGGCAGTAACCCAGATTCTAGTGATCAGTCTCATGTTCTCTATATGACAGTTTAATAATTCATTCAAAACTCTGTAAATAGTTTGGTAAAAAAAAAAGAAGAAATGGAGGAAAAATACTCCACCAAATGATCATTTTGAGAGATGTCACCCCCAAGGATTGAGACATGCCATTTATGCCTTATCATGAGTGCGTCTTTGCCAAATGCTTTCATTCACAAATTGAGTTGTTTCAGTCAAATTTTATTTCTTTCTCACTCTTGAAGAAGGGTGAATGGACTGGCACATCATTCATTTAAAAAATTTGGAGACAACTTTTAGAGGTGCGGAAGTTAATGGCACTCTACTTTTAATCCACTTCTTACTTACATATGATTAGACATAACAAATTATGTTCTCAATCGGTAGTTGAAGTAGGATCAGTGATCTTATTATAGGCTTCCAGAGCGATACGACTTGGCTCAAGAACTCAACTACAGAGACCTCACAAAGCAGAGCAATGCACATATTTTAGTTTTAACCAATTCAGGTTTCTGCTGGGATGGGCTGGACAGGACACTAAAAAGATAAGCTATAATACACTTACTAATTGCAGAGGGTAATATACACCAAAATACAAAAAAAAAGATTGGTTTGTTGGTATGTTGCTATATTCATTTTTTTGTTGTTCAATGAGCCAGTGAGTAAATGAGCACCAAACACAAAGTTAGCCCACAATTTAATCTTCAGTTTAATTTTTGTGAACTGAAGTGAAGTTTTTTTGGGGGGTGGGCGGGTAGGTCAAGCCGTGGTTTACATCAGCAAAAAAAATTCAAATGCGCAATCAGATTCAATGTTTGGTGTCATTTGATAGAATTGGCCTTCTTGTTTCCAGAACACTATATAATTTTATTATTAGTTTATTTTTTGTTATGATAGTTTAAAGATAGAGGACTTTCGAAATCTGCAATTGTGCTGAAATCACCATTTCTGCATCACTTTTAATAATGTTGTTTTTATCCTAATATTCACAAAAACAACCATGTCACTGCATTGCACTGTTTGATAGTCGGTTACTTGTGAGTCAGTTTCCAAAAATAAGCAAAAGTGCGTCATACAAAATGTTTTTGACTCTGACAAGTGATATTGCTGAAAAAAAGCATTTTGTATGCAGATTGTTTTGCACCATACGGTTTTTGCAAACATGTAAAGAAAATAAAATTACAGGCTATTGTTTTGGTGTGAGTCAGTTAGATTGTAGGAACTGACTCACCATAACATTCATCATCATTACTTATGAGGTATTTTTTATTTTTATTTTTTAAAAATATTTTTTAAAATATATATATTTTATTTAATAAAATATTATTTATTAAGCCTCCAATTCCAACCATAATTGCAACTGGAGGCTTTTTTTAAAATTATTTTTTTGGGAATTTTCCCTTTATTTGATAGTTATATAGTGTAGAGAGACAGGAAAGTTGGGGAGAAGAATGGGGGAAGACATGCAGCAAATGACCTGAGCCAGATTCGAACCCAGGTCGCTGCGGGAAGGACTCAGCCTTTATGATACGTGCACTTAGACCAATGAGCCACCGGGTTGTGCAATTGGAGGCTTTTAATAAGCTGTTAAAATGTCCTAATTACGTACATTTCATGTTTAAAGCAGTTATTTACCATCTTAAGCCAAATTTTGACCGAAATATCTATGTGTGCAATAAAGAATTAAAATGCCTTTAACATATTGTGTATATATTTCTACTCTGCAAGCAATCACAGGTAACAAAATTTTAAAGCATATCAAATAAGACATTGAGAAAATCAGTCAGCTCCAAATTGTATATACAGGAGTTTGTGTTCTTTCAAAACAATTTGCTTGAAATTACTGACATAAATTTGACCCAGAACAGGTTTGACTCTTTTGCCTGCTTAATGAATTGATAATTTACACGGCAGTTTATCCTACAATTGCAATTGTAGTTGGGACAAAAACCAGCAAACAGGAGGGCACCAGGGCCGAGTTTGAGAGCCACTGTGATATTTCCAGTGAGGTAAAATGACCATTCAAATAACCAGAGTGTCATACTTAACCCAGTGTTCCAGTGTTCAATATCCCTCTTATCATTGCCGGGTCTTTGTGTATTATCATTTGTTGTTGCCAAATTCTGTGACAGCAACTATTGTGGCTCTAAGTGCAGCTGAGAAGCTGTGTTGCTACAGAGAGCGCAAGGCCCAGATTGGAGAGACCGCATGGAAGCAGAAAGAAGCACAGAACAAGCGCAATTCAAGAGCTGCAGCCAACCCAGAGAAAGCCAAATGGGAGCACAGGGAGGAGATGGAGAGCTGCAAAGAAAGCAGCAGAAGTTGACACCAAGAGACCAGAGGCTCAGGAGTCCAGGGAGCCATGCAGGTCTGCATCTAACCTCAGCAGAGCAGTGAAGTGAGCCCGTGCCACCCTTCCAGAGTCTCTTTGGAAGTACCCAAAGATTGTTCACAAGGGTCCGTATACAGTGCAGATACCGGGAAATGAAGATCGCAGAGGCTTTTACACTCTACAAGGAAGAGTTTCCTGAGGACGTCATAGGCGTGACCAGGTTCAAGTCCCAGAGACCAGATGAGATGGTGTGTAAGGACAAGATGCCCCACAATGTATGTGTGTAGGGCCCTATGAAATCCATTTTATTTTTTTCCAAATTCTGTTTTATTTTTTCCCAAATTCCGTTTTTTCCGTTTTAATTTTTTGGAATTCCGTTTTTTACCAATTACACCAATTTTACCATCAGAGAGAGTGTGCTATTTATGTTAATGAATAAAATGTTCACTAATTAAATAGATATAACCTTAGATTAGTTGATGCAACCCTCCATTTTCCTCAATACTTAAAGTCAGAACAAGTACTGCATATTGACGCAATATAATATTGCACTGTGACGAAAGAATTTTTTTTTTAACCTAAAATAAGACTACAATATAAAATTGTCTCTTTATAGGAAGTGTAAGCTACAGTCAAAGGCAGACAATGGCCGTACTGACATGTATTTTTCTGACTGCTCCTTTTTAATCATTTATAATCTTATTGTATATCCGTTGTGTATATATATGAATGTATGAGAGCAACAGTAATGACACTCAGTTTCCCCCACGAATCAACAGTTGTCCGATTCTGATGCAACAGCTATATTTAATTTTTTTCATTTTTAAGAAACTTTTGTTCAGTAATCCCAATACTGTGTATTCCATCCTAGGACAAAATGTTCTACAGTAATGATCAAACATGAACAAACTGACACAAAGATGCATTAGCTATTATTTCACCACTGGGGGACGACGTTACGTCATAATTTGCATGCACACAATTCACTAAGTAGACTGTGAAAAGAAATATTGTAGGCTATTTAACGGTTATATAAGTTGTTAAGCTAACATAAGACGACAAATGACGACGTTTAGGACCCTGCAATCCCTGGCATCAGTGGTGTCATCTACAACAACGAAAAACTTCTTCCCACAGATCTTCTGTAGCACCGAAGAGATGTGTTGCTCGAACACTCGGGGCAGGTGAATTTGACGAAGGCTGCTCACATTTTCACGTGCATTCGCGTCTTTACATTGACTTTGAATGTAATCTGGACACGCGAATATTTTGTTTAGCGTTCGGTGGAAACGTGGCTTTACGAACAGCATTTCAGTCAAATTATGCCGATTTCCGCGAAATTCCGCGTTTATCAATAGATTCCGTTTTTATTAGCCAATTCTGCGATTCCGTCCACGATTTCGTGATCGCGGAAATCATAGGGCCCTATGTGTGTGCCAGTACTATGAAAACATTGAAAATTTGCTCCAAGGCATGCTGGAAAAAGGTGCACTTTCTTGGTTTTTACGTGCTACTAGTGTATGATGTTGACGAGATGCAGCTGCAGGAAACTATCAATTGGCTGGAGTGGATCCACAACTCAGAGGGCCAACCTGAGAAATCACAGAAGACTGGCACTGTTCAGGATGCCTTGTCAGCCCAAGCAGAGAAGCTGCCAACCTTCAAGATACACTGCTACAGCAAGGCATAGCAAGCTGCTACATTCCACACCATGTACACTGCGCCCAAGCCCCTGCAGGCAGTGTTGCAACTTGACTTCAGTGAGAATGCTTCCATTCTGATGCAAGATGAGATCCAGTCTGGCCACTGGACCCACAAGCAAGCAACACTCTCCACTGCTGTGCTGTGGATGCAGGAGAACACGTCATCTTATGCAGTCATGTCTGACAACCTGTCCCACAACAAGTACACTGCTGTACACAAGCTAAGTAGTCACTCCTGCTGAAGGAGGTTGATGTCTCTTCAGATGGTGCAGCCCAGCATTTTAAGCGGAAGTATATGTTTGCATATATCCCCACTCTTCTGCAGCGAAAGGGCATCGAGGTGACTTGGCATTTCTTTGCCACATCTCATGGCAAGGGTGCAGTTGATGAAGTGGGTGGTACAGTCAAGTGGGCAGTATTCAATGCCATCATGATCTGGCATTACATCATCACGGATGCTGAGCTCTATGCAGTACGTGCCAAGGCTGTGACATTAAAGATCAACATCCTCTACGTCAGCAGTAACCAGATCAACGGCGACAGACCAGTGATGGACGCCATGTGGAAGTTTGTGACGGCAGTGCCTAGTACATAGAGTGTGCACTGTGTACGCACCCTAGCTGTCAGCCAAGTGTCCGTGTCCCGGTACCACGTGCTGCCTGGTGTGAAGCGCGTCCTCATGCCCAACAGAGAGCCAGTACAAGCTGACCCACAGATGCAGCCTGCTGATCAGCACCAGCCCACTCAACATGTCAGCAACCTGAGGCCAGGCAACTATATGGCCATGACAATTGAGACTGAGAGGGGACAAACCCCAATTCCAATGAAGTTGGGACATTGTGTAAAATGTGAATGAAAACAGAATACAATGGGGCGCCCCGGTGGCTCATCGGCCTAAGCGCATACCATAAAGGCTGTGTCCTTCCCGCAGCGACCTGGGTTCGATTCCGGCTCAGGTCATTTGCTGCATGTCCTCCCCCATTCCTCTCCCCAACCTTCCTGTCTCTCTACACTGTATAACTGTCAAATAAAGGAAAAATTCCCAAAAAAATCTTTAAAAAAAAAACAGAATACAATGATTTGCAATGCCTTTTCAACCTATATTCAAATGAGTACAGTACAAAGACAGGATATTTAATGTTCAAACTGATAAACTTTATTGTTTTTTTTTTGGAAATATCCACTCATTTTGAATTTGATTCCTGCAAGATGTTCCAAAGAAGCTGGGACAGGGGCATGTTTACCACTGTGTTACATCACCTTTCCTTTTAACAACACTCTAAGAACACAAATTGTAGAAGCTTTGTAAGTGGAATTCTTTCCCATTTTTGCTTGATGTATGTCTTCAGTTGCTCAACAGTCTGGGGTCTCCATTGTCGTATTTTGTGCTTCATAACGCGCCACACATTTTCAATGGGAGACAGGTCCGGACTGTAGGCAGGCCAGTCTATTACCCGCACTCTTTTACTACAAAGCCATGCTGTTGTAACACGTGCAGAATGTTGCTTGACATTGTCTTGCTGAAATAAGCAGGGACGTCCCTGAAAAAGACGTCGCTTGGATGGCAGCATATGTTGCTCCAAAATCTGTTTGTACCTTTCAGCTTTAATGCTTCCCTGCTTTCACAGATGTGAAAGTTACCCATGCCATGGGCACTAACACATCCCCCTACGATCACAGATGCTGCCTTTTGAACTTTGCGATATCTGGATAGTCCTTTTCCTGTTTAGCCTGGGGGACACAAAGTCCATGATTTCCAAAACCATTTGAAATGTGGACTGGTCAGACCACAGCACACATTTCCACTTCGCGTCAGTCCATCTTAGATGAGCTCAGGCCCAGAGAAGCTATGGCGTTTCTGGGTGTTGTTGATATATGGCTTTTGCTTGGTAGAGTTTTAACTTGCACTTGTAGATGTAACAACAAACTGTGTTAAAGGTCCCCTATTATGCTGATCCTTCTTTTAATACATACAAGTAATGTTATAATGTTTGATGTCCATACTCAACCTCTGCAAAGTTTCTAAACATAAGATACAGGGGTTTTGCCGTTATCCGAGACCGTGATTTTCTCTCTGAGCAGCTCATCCTGAGATCTTCTCAAGATCTATGAAAAACCTGACGTCAGCTTGTGGCGTCCAATCAGGACAGACCTGGCCAGAGCCAATCACGGCGCTGGACCTGCCCACCCGGGAATTTATTCTATCAGACACAAACGAGCCCAAATCATTTAACATGTAGATTCATCAGTATGTCTCCAAAAAAACTGTTCGTATGTGTTTTTTTTGGATGCGAAAAAAGCACAACTATTTTCTCTTCCAAAAGACGATGCCACCAGAAATCAGCGGGTAGCTTCTTTGTTTGCTGACGGCAAACAGCCACACTCAAAGGGAACATTAGCTGATTGTGCTCAGCATTTCCCTGAAGACAGCTTTGTCAATAAAGGATAATTCAATGCTGGATATGCGTCTCAACTGCTTCTCAAACCTGGAGCAGTTGCATCGATCAAGCACTTGGAGTCACAAGCTGTTAGTAACGATATAACAGCAAGTAATGTAAGTGAAGCTAACGTGTTACGGGTGGCTAGCAGGACCTCTAACGATAGTTAGCACTAACAAATGGCCTCAAACGCAGTCTTTGTAAAATATCTGAAGATAAAGCCTGGATCGGTTGCAACTGTCTGTGACTCACAGACGCGGAAGCAGTAAGTTTCACCATTTTGTGTTGCTTTACTGCATAAGCCTACCGAACGTGATAACCTTTTGAATGTGGCTCTAGCATTGCGGCTAATGTGGTTATGTTACTGTTGCTAATGTTCGTTCCCTAAATATGCCAGAGTAAATAATATCAAGGAGACATTCAACAGAAGTTGTGCGAACATAAACCTCATTTGAAGCTAACTTTCTATACTTGTTTGTAATTTGGATGCTTGGTACAACTGTTCATGGTAATGGAACTTACTGTCTATAAATGCTGTATTGCAGGGTAATGTTTATCTCTGTCTTTATGATGACCGCGTGGTTACTACCGCATATTCGCGTTCCGTGCTACTCAAAAAATGCTCCTGGTTAATTTATATGCAGCAATTCAGATTGGTATGCTTTTATTATTTTGGTTAACATCAAGGTGGTAGTTTCATCATAACGTTACCTGATCGTAGCCACTACAGTTGAAGCTAACCGGAGAGGTGTTGTGCGTGTCTGCAAAGTTGGGCTGATAAGGCTGCAGCTAGACCAGACGTAGGCTTTGCGGAGCTTTGGGTGCGTGTTTGGGTTTCTTTACTGCTGCTGTGAAATGATCCTTTTACTTATCCATGACCGGGGTCAGCTGGGTACTTTGGCGTGGTGTGGGCTAGCTCTCTGATCCTACTGCAGTGAAAGCAATTGCGAAACGCACAATAACATGTCTGGTATAACAAACAATTTCTCTGCATTGCAGTGGAGGAATTTCACCTCACCTCACCTATCTTCTTCGCGCTCTGTTGCGCATAAGGCTGCAGTACTCCTCTTCCACTTGTTCCTATCCTTAGCCAGAGCTCTCGCTTCCTCCCAGGACTTCCAGTCCGCCATTTTCCTCTCTTTTTCCACAGTACGGCGCCAGGTTGTTTTGGGGCGGCCGACTTTCATTTTGCCCATAGGTGTCCAGGTAAGTGCTGAGGCACAGTGATGCTCTCTGGGCATCCTAAGAACGTGTCCTAAAAACCTCCATCTCCTTCTCTTTCCTTCCATACTCATCCTCGGACATCCTGTTCTTTCATTAAGCTCATCAATCAATACTACATGAGGCCAGAACATGCCCAGGCTTCTTTAAAGGCACTGGTATTGGAATGAGTCTAGTTTTCTCTTGTCTTGGACATTGGTCTTCCATGTCTCACGTCCATACAACAATACTAGCTTGACTAAGGTGTTAAATAGCCTGATCTTGGTCCTCCTATCGTACTGCTTCGAGCTTCATATTCTCCTTAGCTTTCTGAATGCTGCTTTGGCCATACTCAACCTACTATCCATATCTTTGTCACAACCTCCCTCTGTGCTTACAACAGCCCCTAGAAAGGTGAAATCCTTGGTTTCTTTGATGGTGTTGCCAGTGGTGCAGTCTACGTGATACGCAGGTATAAGCCGTATACCCACTGGAAAATGTCAATAACTTGCGTATACCATCTGAAAAACGTGCGAGGATATGTAACAACGTCATTTTGTAACAAATTCATTAAAGGTTACCTATTATGCCATTTTTCCAAGTTTATATTTTGGTCTTTGACTCCCCTAGAGTACTCCTGATCGCGCAAAGTAAAAAAAGGGTTCTTATTTCGCTCATACTGCCATCCTCATTGTAGTCCATAGTGGTCTCTGCCTGAAACGCCTCACTGGGGTGGCTCTTCCGCTATAGCCCCCCCTCCCCGTGTGCCCACTTTCTTCTGACTGGCCAGCTCTGTGGAGGGCGGAGTTAGGCGGGGACGAGGCAGCAGAACGCAGTTTTCCGTGTCCCTCTCCCCAGAGTGAAACTTGAGACATGGCTGCCATCTGATAAAGAAGCGGCGGGCAAATTCCGCAATCTAACGCAGTACATGTGTATAGATCTAATGAAATGAACTTGTTCTAATAAACGCAGCGCCGAAAGTGGAGGACGCACTGCAAAAGTCTGGCAGCTCAAGCACGAATTTGCTATCGGCTACAGTTTGCTACAGTGACAGTGGTGAGTACAGCGGTTCTTTTACTCTAGCTAGGATGCAGGGAAAGCTAGAATCCACCTTATTTAGACACATTTGTAGAACGGGTCGACATGCCCAAGTGTAGACTGGAGACCGTAGAAATCCGGTGGGTCTGAGTTTAGAGGGAAACATGGACAGTGAGGTGCAGCTAAAAGTGGACCAACAGCTTATGGACTGCTTCGGTGTGTATTAGGACCTGCTGGTTCATGTGCATAGCTGTGGTATGTTGTTAGCGTGGAGAAACGAACAGCTTCTGCGCTGGTATATGACGGAGGGGCGAAAGCTCCAGGCTAAATGGCCTTTTCGGAAATTGCCCGTGGTAATGGTTTACTTATTGCTTCGGAATGACCAGCTTTTCCTCGCGGAAAATGGGCGAAGTTATGGATAGTGCGAGAGCGAGATAGAGCTCCGGTTATGTCATGAACATAATACAGGTTTTACAGACCGGTAGTTTGTTCCGTTTGCGTGAACCGTTGCTTATGTGGAGCTAGTGAATCGATCAGTTTTACAGGAAATAATTTAATATTCAATCGATGGCAATGCAGAGAAATCGTTTGTTACACACCGGACACGTTATAGCCTGTGCACTTCCTTATTGCTTTCACCGGTAGCATCAGAGAGCTTGCCCAGACATTGGAGATGTATCAGGCTGACCTCGGTCATGGATAAGTAAAGCGATCATTCCACAAGCACCCAAAAACGCACCCCAAGCTCTGCAAAACCTACGTCTGGTCTAACTGCAGCCCAACTCGGCAGACACATACAGCACCTCTCCGGTTAGCTTCAAATGTAGTGGCTACAATCAGGCAACGTTATGATGAAACTGCCACATTGATGCTTACCGAAGTAACACAAGCATACCGATCAGAATTACTGCATCTAAGTTAACCAGGAGCATTTATAATTAGCCACGACGCAGAAACTAACATGCAGTAGCTGGTAACCGGCGGGCATAACAACCACAGAGACAAACCCTTGCAGTACAGGTTTTACAGACGGCAAGTTCTGTTACTGTGAACAGTTGTACCAAGCATCCAAATTACAAACAAGTATTAAAAGTTAGCTTCAAATGAGGTTTATGATCACACACCTTCTGTAGAATTTCCCGATATCACTCTTGCATATTTAGGACACAAACATTAGCAACAGTAACATGGCTCGTTAACGCTGTGCTACAGCCACAATCAACTGGCTATCATCTCAGGTTGGCTTATGCAGTAAAAACAACTTACAGCTTCTGTGTCTGTGAGTCACGGACAGTCGCGACCAATACAGGCTTTGTCTTCAGATATTTTACAAAGCCTGTGTTTGAGGTCAGTTGTTAGTGCTAACTATCGCTAGCAGTCCTGCAAGCCACCTGTAACACGTTAGCTTCACCTACAATATTTGCTGTTATATCATTACTTTCAGCTTGTGGCTCTGAACGCTTTATCGATGCAGCTGCTTCAGGTTTGAGAAGCAGCTGAAACGCTTATCCTGTGTCGAATTATCCTTTATTGATAAAGCTGTCTTTGGTGAAATGCTGAGCACAATCAGCTAACGTTCCCTTTGGCCGTGGCTGTTTGATGCCAGCAAACAAAAAAGCTACCCATTGATTTCTGGTGGCACCCTCTTTTGGAAGAGAAATAAGTGTTTTTCTTCGCACCCAAAAGTAAACGGACAAGCAGCTTTGGGAGAGATACTGACAAAACTGCACCTCAAATGATACTTGGTTCTTTTTTTGTATTTCCAAAAGTGTCGACGCTACTAAGGCATAGTATGATCTGCCGTTGTTAGTGCCTGCTAGAATAGTGTCCGGTCTGGGCAGGTCCAGCGCCGTGATTGGCTCTGGCTAGGTCTGTACTAATTGGACGGCACAACCTGACGTCAGGTTTTGCCCAGATCTCGCGAAGATCTCAGGAGGAGCTGTTCAGAGAGGAAATCACGTTCACGAAATCACGTTCTTGGATTACGGCAAAACCCCTGTATCTTATGTTTAGAAACTTTTCAGTGGTTGAGTATGGACAACTAACATTATAACATTACTAATATGTATTAAGAGAAGGATCAGCATCATAGGTCCCCTTTAAATTCACCCCAGACCCCGTCTGTTTTAGGACTGCAGCATCGACTTTAGGACCTCTGGGGCTTCCGTCGCCTGTGAGTCCGTGACCTGTTGCTAGGCAACAGCAATAAACTTGCTTGGTGAGTATTCTCTGCTCAAAAGCGAATGAATAACCTAAGAAACAACGGCAGACTACACTCTTTAAGTGTTTTTAGAAAGTTGCCCAACTTGCCCCTGGGACTACTGCCGGAGTTCTGTCAATTTTTGCTACCCATCAAAATATGCTACCTCGTGGTTCTGCACTTGCGTAGACTGAAAATCTTGGGCTCTGTTTCTTTGCTCACATCTTAAAGTATCTTCGAAAATCATGTAAACGCATTTTTTTTTCAGTGTGCATTTCGACTTGTAAGCATATGGGTGTGGTTCACGAAAACGACCCCACCCCTTTTTATTTTGTCCACTGCCTATAAAATCCCTAAAAATCGGAATTCATGTAAGATTATAGGCTTAATGGAAAGAGCATGAGTGGAGCTCCAAGGACATATTACTTTTATGGGTCCAGGACCATTATTTCTCCCTCTAATAGCTACTTAAAGGCATCTCAAAACCTCAAATACCAGAATTTAAGCATGTCCACAGGCAATGTAAACATGATTACACGTTTTTTTTAGCATGTAGACCACTTATTATTGATGAAAACTAAGTTTCCCTCTAAAGTATAGAGTTTTAGCCATAGTGACACCAAATTAAAATTCCTGCTCTTGACCCTGTGTCCATAGCATTCCTAGGTAAAATGTCCATGAAATTATGTCATTTATGTTATCCCTGAACAGCAATCAGTAACAAAATCTCGAATAAGCATTAAACACTCCACTTATACTCAATATTATAGCCAAATAAGCAGTTATTAAGGAATTAAAGCAAAAGTAACCCTATAGGTACCGGGTTCGAGGTGGTGACTGATCGTATCATGACTTCGACGGCGTACGGTTTAAGAATGTCACTTAAGTTATCGACGGTGCCGAACCTGCTTGTTCCTTGGTACTTCCAGCCTTTTAAACCTATCCAGTCGGTCCAAAACACGACGAAACATAACTATGATATATAATAGCGTCTCCATAGCCCAAAATATTAAATTTATGTCATTTACGTTATCTGACATTTACATTATCCAAAGCAACACGGGAGGATTTCAGCCTAAACACCGTTGTAACCTCTCTGAATCTCATCGCCTGTATTTTGCCTTTTCCGCGGACCTTCCTCTTCTGGTCAGAAGCGTCCCCACGCTGTTTTGGGTTGGAGGACCTGAGCTACATCGAAAAAAAGTAAGTTTTTGCCATTTGTACACTCTGATTGGTGTAAATGACTGTGTGTTAGTGTAAAACAAGTGTCAGAGATTCACCATGCCGAAGATCCGAACTCTCTATGCTGTTTTTCGATGGTTAGACCGAAAGAAAGTTTTGTTAATATGTCTGAGTTTCGAAACATTGCGCCGAATACAACGCTGTTGACTTGATAACGTAAATGACCATCTACGTTGTAAATGACAAACTTTCGTGAGAAAACATGTCGGGAAAGTTGTTTGAATGTAAATTCTTTACATGATATCATCGATAGGGATGTCTAAATTCTGTTCAGAAGTATTTTGGTGTTGTTTTGGCTTTAGAATATGTACCCAGGATCGATTTCGGGATAACGTAAATGACATTTTTGTTCAAAATAACGCCCAGTTTTCAATGCTTAGTAGGTCTCTGAAATGACTTGCTATCTATGTTCTTGCATTTGAATCAGATTCATATTTACTGCTTATTTGTGGTGTTTGGAGTGAGTTTAGTACGAGGAGATTGAAAACAAAGTATGCATATTGGGATAAGGTAGATGACATCTTTTATGATTACAGAGATGCCAAGTCTCACGCATTCGGCGTAGGTCTCACGCATTTTTAGGCTTATTCACCATAGTCCACAATTTTTCAATGAACGCTTATTAATGAGATTCTCACGCCGAATTATAATCTTTGTGCATTGAAGTTTCAGTTTCACTTGCGTAAAGGTGGACCTCACCACAAATAACATGGAAAGTGATTATGACTCCGGACTTCTCGTGCTTCTCTTTACTCAGGGATTGGAAACAATGCATGTGTTTCATGGTTGTTTAAATTGTTTAAATGAAATAAGACCATTTGAAACGTCTTTATGCAATTCCATTGCTTTCAATCCCTCAGTAAAGACAAGCGTGAGAATTCCTGAGTCATAATCGATTTCCGTGTCACTAGTGGGGAAAACCACCGTAATGCACGTGAAACTGATTAACTTAATGCACAATGACTGAAATTCCGCGAGTGAATTTCTTCAGTGCGCGTTCATTGAATAATTGCTGACTATGGCAGAGGAACAGGAATGCCACTAAGAGGCCAGAGACTCATGCAGAATGCGTGAGACTTGGCATTTCTGTGATTATAGTGACTTTTTTATGACGTCAGATACCGTCCATGTCATTTGTCATAATGGTTTTAATGTCCAGGTGGTTCTTCTAACTATATTTAATCAGTTTAATGTAAAGAATGCCATTTTTAGCTCCAAACCGGGGTGCTGTAGTGATTTTCTGAAGATTTTCATAAAGAGTGTCATTTACGTTATCCAGGTCATTTACGTTATTTGCCCTGCTATCTAGTGCAGTGATACCTTCTGTAGGCTGCAAAACTAATGTAACTTATTTTAGCAAAGTATTATGATTGATTTGGGGGGGGTAAAGTGGGCAAATAAAGACTTGAGGGGTTGTTTTGATGCAAATTTCAGACGTTTTGTGTTCATTTACTTGTCAAAGTCAGTATGAGTGCAGGTGAACAAATGCCAGGGGATGGCATTTGGGGTACCTAACCAAAGATTTATGGATATATGATACTAAAATGAGGTTTGATTGCATATAACAGCTCTATAACATGATATAAAGGTATTTTCAGAACACATAGTTGAGACTCATGATCATGTCATTTACGTTATCGTTTGGTACCATTCACAAATCAACCTCGTGTGCCAAGGCATTTAGTAGTACACATTTAAGGACACATATGATTAATCACAAAGACCTACACTTTAATGTAAAATAGCTAAAAATGAATTAGCAGGCAGTTGCACAGAAATAGAAGCGGGGCTGCCAACTTTCTACGCAATCTCACACATACGGTGTAAGTTTCACGCATTTTGAAGGCGTATTCACCGTAGTCAGCAATTATTCAACCAACGAATATTAATGAGATTCTTACGTGTAATTAAAGTCCTTGTGAGTGGAAGTTTCAG
Organism: Gymnothorax javanicus; assembly: GCA_029692085.1. Lineage (NCBI taxonomy): Eukaryota > Metazoa > Chordata > Actinopteri > Anguilliformes > Muraenidae > Gymnothorax > Gymnothorax javanicus. The sequence continues at coordinate 138,120,082 of CM056195.1, read as the reverse complement.
TTTCACTTGCACGGTGGATTGCACCACGAGTAATATGGAAGCGATTGTGACTCCAAACATTGTGCGCTTTTCCTCACTCAGGGGTTGGAAACAATGTGTGTGTTTCATGATCGTTTAAATTGTTTAAACGAAATAAGACCATTTGAAACGTCAACTCTGATTTCCACGACTCTAGTGGTGAAATCCACCGTAATGCACGTGAAACTGGTTAACTTCCATGCTCAAGGACTCAATTCCGCATGAGAATCTTTTAAATACGCCTCAATTGAATAATTGCTGACTGCAGCATGGGAACGTGAATGCCTCTAAGAGGCGTGAGACTCATGGCAAATGCGTGAGAGTTGGCAGCCCTGTAGAAGTAATGGAACAGTCCAGTTTTTCAAGTTATGCGGCGGAACTAACATGCACATTTTCAGGCCAAACTTCAAACAGGTGACACATTACTAAAATGAGGTGCAGGCAGCTTCTCTGAATGTCAGTTTCATTGTTGGAATGTCAGGTTAGTATAAAACAGGTTTCCACATGGCTAGGAATTGATTAACTGTACATTGAGCTTTATTAAAGACAGGTAAGTCAGCGGATAACGTAAATGACAGGGCCAAATTTGACTTCTGAGAGGGCCTTCTTCAAGGACATGCCCCGGAAAAACTATTGCTCGTTTGATCACACGGTTTTTTGCACTTAAACCCATAACAATTGTACTTTCTAAATACTTATTTGCAAGATCCAGCTAAGAAAAAAATATTTTTCAAAGTCACAACCTGGCTGGGGTAGTTTTTGTGAGCCACACCCATATATATATTTGCACACGCTGGATTTTCCTGAAAATGCAGAAATTTGATGATAAGGGCGTGCGGTATCTATCTTTTTGTACAAACTTGTCCAACACATTGTAACATCTTTTAACAGGAGTTCGAATATGAACTAGCTGTTTAATAAAAGCTTTTTAACTTAAGAAGAGTTGCCTTGGACATTTTGCTTTTTATGCTTCGAAGTATTTTTCCCGACTCTGTCCAAAGAGCACCTTCTATTAATTATTGATATTTAACATATATTGAACGCCGTAGCCCTTTTCTTTCACGTTTATATTACATTGTAACATCTGCTTATTTTATTACAAGCCAAGAAATAACAAAGTTACTACTGTAGACTGATTCATATTGCAATATTAAGGCAAAAACGCAGACTTTACGATCGCTTTGCATTACCTTAGCACTTTTTGACAAGGCAGCACAAATTGTCAGAACACCGGTTCGAGTGACACTGCAGCTCTAGAAAATGACAGAGAGGTTGGAGAAAATAACTTAGAAAAACGGGCTGAGGCTGTCCTACACAATACAAAAAAGGAGCCTGATGCTAGCATTACTGTAATGTTACCCGGTAAATGAAATTAGAATATACGTTATCATTAACTGTAATAGCATTGGATTGTTAGAATATTTAAATATACCGAGAACTAGCTAACTTGACTAACATTTGTTTGGTGGTTCAATGAATGGGAGAGAAGGGTAACTTAGATATTGCGCGCACGCTCGTATGTGTTTATGTGTGTGCAGGGGGTGGCGGATGTGTGTGCAGTGACAGTCATAAACAATAAACAATTTTTATATTTAAAATATATGTAACGTTTTATATTAAAAGTGTATTGTGTTTCTATTGTTACTGGTGGCTTAGTATTAATTACAAAAAGTTTATTTAAAAAAATACACATTTGTCACAAAATGTTGTCTAATGTGTTGAATTTAAGCAGGGTCCTGCCTATGTTCCCATAGTCCTATGGTCTCTCAAGGCTATTTTTTCAAGCTCGTTCACTCATTATCTTGTCATAAAAAAAAAATAATGTTTATAGAGGTAGGCTTATTTACAGGTAGGCATATTTATTTCACTTTATACACACACACACACACACACACACATATATATATATATATAATATGTATATTGCTCTGAGACGGATGAGTGCAAGTTTCACAGTATACCCACTACAAAAAAATAGACTACACCACTGGGTGTCGCCATTTTGGAACTTGATTGGCTCTGTATTCTTGCAGTTCAGCCTCATGACTTGGGTTTTGGTCTTACTGATGTTTAAACCTACTCTCTGGGCAGATTCTGTGAGCTTGTCTGTCTTCTTTTGCATCTGATGTTTGGTGGTGGAGATCAGAGCAATATCATCGGCAAAGTCAAGATCTTCTAGTTGGTCCCATGAACCTCCATCTTATTCCTGTGTTGGCTTGCTTGTTCGTCTCGCACATTATCCAGTCAATGGCAAGAAGAAATAGGAACCCAGACGTCATGCACCCTTGTTCGACACCTGTTTCAACTTTAAACCACTCAGATGTGTGGCCTCCATCGAGAACTGCACACTCACTATCTTGGTATAGAAGTTGGACTATCCTTATGATCTTTTCTGGTATGCTATACGCCCTCATGGTGTCCCAGAGGTTGGGTCGGTGCAGTGAGTCAAAGGCTTTCTCGAAGTCGATGAAATTAACAATTAGGGGGGCCTGCCACTCATATAACTGCTCGATAATGTTGCGCAAGATGAATATTTGCTCGGTGGTGCTTCTTCCTTGTCGGAATCCTGCTTGCTCTGCTCTTAGCCTCTTATCAGCTCCGCTCTTCAATCGTTCGATGAGGATCTTACCCAACACGTTACGAGCTATAACAAGAAGCGTTATACCTCGCCAGTTAGTGCATTCTCTAAAATTACCCTTCTTTGGTAGCTTGACAATAAGTCCCTTCAACCATTCGTATGGCACCACTTCATTTTCCCAGATCATCTGAATGACCTCATACAGTTTCTATGTAGCTGTCTCGATATCTGATTTTAACAACTCCGCAGCGATGTTATCAACGCCAGCTGCTTTTCCATTTTTTAGGGAACTTATTGCATTCTTGACTTCTCCTTTGCTGATTGGTCTAGTGCTTATCTCCTCGATCTCGGGAACTTCGTCAGCAGTTATCACCATTGGGTTCACCGGTGATGGTCTTTTGAGGATCTCTACAAAATGCTCTTTCCATCTAGCAAGCCAGCTGTAGTTGTCTGTGATGATCTTACCACCCTTGTCGTTGATAGCGGTGTTCTTGTGAGGTGTCTCATTGCAGATGATCTTTGTTACGTCGTATAGAGTCTTCATGTTCCCCATATCTGCTGCATTCTGTGCATCTTCCATCAGTCTGTTAAGCCACTCGCTTTTGTCAGATCTCAAACTCTTCTTCACTTCCTTGTCTTTACTCATGTGTTTCGCACGTAGTTGCTGTTGGATTCTTTCGGACTTAGCATTTTCTACTTTACCCTTAAGCTGTTTCCATTCCTCGATCTTCGTCGAAGACTCGGGGCTGATCCATGGTTTGCTACTTTTCCTTTTCCTACCCAGCACCTTCTCCACTGAGTTGTTATAGGCTTTGTTGAATTGGGTCCTCTTGCTATTGATGTCGTGATTATCATCTGCAGCCTCCAAAACGGCAAATCGATTTCAAAGCTCTAGGGTAAACTCTTTTCTAACTGCTTCATGTCTGAGCTTGTCAACGTCGTACCAGATCCGCGAGCTGGTTGGTTTTGTGGTCTTTTTCAGCTTGAGTCATACACGGGTTCGAACTAGATGGTGGTCAGAGGCAACATCAGCACCTCGCATTACTCTTGTGTCAAGGATGGATCTCCTGAACTGCTTGTTAACTAGGACATAGTCTATCTGGTCGCGTGTTTTACCATCAGGGGATTTCCAGGTGTTTTTGTGGATATCTTTATGGGGGAAGATAGTGCCAGTGATTACTAAGTTGGTCATCTCACAGAAATCTATCAGCCTTTCTCCATTGCTGTTCACTATTTCAGCTCCATGCTTGCCCATAACCCTCTCCCTATTACGGTTAGACGAACCAACTTTAGCATTCATACCTCCAGTTATCAACAGGAGGTCATGCTTTTTCACCTCCTCCACAACGCTCTGTAGCTGCTTGTAAAACAACTCCTTGTCCTCATCGTCTGCATCCAATGTGGGAGCATATGCATGAATAATAGTGAGTTTGATGTATTTGGAATAAAATCTAGCCATTATTATTCAATCATTGATTAGTTGCCACTCCATTAACGCGGACTCCGCGTGCTTTGACATTGCAACTCCGCCCTGATGCATTCCATCTTCCGTCCAGAATAAATAGCCGACTCTCCAGACGTTAACTTCAATTTTCCCGACTCTGTCCATCTGCATTCGCTGATCCCTAAGATGTCAAGATTGTAATTCTGCATTTTTTCGCTATTTGAGCTGATTTACCTATTGCATACATGGTTCTTACATTCCAGTTTCCTATGTTTATCGAAACTTTGGGATTTAGAAGTGACTCTATTGGTCGGCAGGCTTCACAGTGGCTTTCACCCTCCAATGTCATCCGGCTCTGGTAGTCCGTAAACCCTATATCGCAATCCTGGGGTACCAGGCCAGTCTCTTCTTCGATCCCATACAATCCTTGAAAAGTACTCGCGGTTCCGTAATATGAGGCGTTTACAGGAAGGGTTATTGGCACTTCGCCCAACCCCCAACCTGGAGGGCCAGGTGCTGCAGTTCGTCTGACCTTTCACCTGGAACCTGCCCAGCAAGGTTGAACCTAGCAGGGACTGCAGTCCCAGCTGGTATAGCTTCCAGGGTCACTAAGGCATGCAAACCTCCCCACCACGTTAAGGTGCAGCACTTAGGGAGGCGTGGGGAATTTCATCCACCTTTTTTCCACCTAAAATTGTTCTGGCTGATAAAAAGCCAAAAAAGAAGTGGAGCTAGGATACGGGTTTCCGGTGGAAGTTATCAATTCGCTAGCTCCACATAAGCAATGCTTACTCTGTTTGTGTGTTTTTGCTACAAACTCATTTAGTAGCTGGGTGTCGGAATTGTGTTTCATTTTGGTTGAAGTGGTTAACAGGAGCAAAGTTTACTCCCGATAGCTAAGTGGGTGTATAACATGAATATATAACAGTACAGCTACAATCACATGCATGCAAGGCGAGACAGTATGAGCAAAACACTAAGATTTTAACTTGCCACTCATTGACATCCCACTGTAAACGTTGCTGCAATGCTTCAATTGATTCCTCCTCCCGTTCGGGGTTGGATTCAGGATCAAACAAGTACGATCTTATAGCAATAGATGCTGCGGAGAGCTGTCCTGAAATACCTGCCATATTGGTTTCCTGGTTTTTTGGGTCTGCACTCTCCCTCGGAATCGAAGCGGCCAGGGAGCCATTCAGAGCAGCACCTCATTAGCATAGCCTCCCCGCCCGCTCAAAACAGCTCGTGTTTCAGGCGGGCACAGACAGGGTGAGAGAAGAGGTCTCACTAGGCCTAGATGTGTGTGGGGTTTTTTTTGTAACTTAATTCTTAACATAATTTTAAAGACCCATCGGACATATTTTAAACGACTAAATACAGCATAATAGGGGACCTTTAACTGACAATGGTTTTCCAAAGTGTTCCTGAGCCGACATGGTAATATCCTTTACAGAATGGTGTCGGTTTTTAATGCAGTACTGCCTGAGGGACTGACGGTCACAGGCATTCAATGTCGGTTTTTGGCCTTGCCACTTGCATGTATAGATTTCGCCGGATTCTCTGAATATTTTGATAATATTATGGACTGTAGATCATAAAATCCCTAAATTCCATGCAATTGCACATTGAGAAACGTTGTTCTTAAACTGTTGGACTATTTGCTCACACAGTTGTTCACAAAGTGGTGAACCTCGCCCCATCCTTGCTTTTGAACGACTGAGCTTTTTGGGGATGCTCCTTTTATACCTAATCATGATACTCACCTGTTTCCAATTAATCTGTTCACCTGTGAAATGTTCCAAACAGGTGTTTTTTGAGCATTCCACAACTTTTCCAGTCTTTTATTGCCCCGTCCTAGATATTTTGGAACGTGTTGGTGGCAAATTCAAAATGAGTGAATATTTCTAAAAGACTATTAAGTTTATCAGTTTGAACATTAAATATCTTGTCTTTGTTGTGTACTCAATTGAATATTGGTCGAAAAGGATTTGCAAATCGTTGTATTCTGTTTTTATTCACGTTTTACACAATGTCCCAACTTCATTGGAATTGGGGTTTGTACCTGCGGAAGATTGTTGGTGAATACCCCCTCAAATCAGGTGTTAACTTAACTCAGTGAGTTGGTTACCAATCACATATTTGCAATTTTACAGGAAACAAATTCATTTTTTAAAACCTTTTTTGGACACCATACAAGTACTCATCCAAACCTACATTTATATGTTTTATAATAGGGAATAAACATAGGGGTTGAAAAATTACATCCATTTATATAGTAGAAGTGTGAGTCAGTTACTACTTCACCAGGCCTATAAGCGAGGTTTTAGTATTACAAATGACCGCAAAAACAAGTAAATCTCAGTCGTGGGAAGAGACAATTAGTCAATGTTTAATATGTAAATATCTAGGGGACTACATGAGATTATTTATTTTTTTATTGAAATTAATGGCAGATAGGCTGCATATTTTTGTTTATATCATGGAAAAATATCCTTACACTTGTTTTCTTTTTGTGGAGATTTATGGGAAACATGATGCCCAGTGAAACTGACTTCCCTGAAAATGCGTTCATCAAATAACAAACACAAAAATGGGACAAAAGAAGAAAGTAGAGAGGAAGATGAGGAGAGGGTAATACTAACTAAAGTACATTCCCATTTTTGTAGCAGTAGAACACCTGAGGAAAATCATGATGCTATCTGGGTTGCTAGCTAATTAACCTACTCATGTCCTTTGGTGTGGGACTTTTGGGACCCTATCTTGTGCCAGAGTCCCTAAACCCGTTATTTGGGGATTTTGCATTGCGTAAGAGGCGTTCCCCCGCGAAAGTTGCTATCTTGCACACCTGCCTATATCCCTAAAACACCAGCGCTACCCATTACATTATGCATAGGCGTGGTTTGGGTGTTACGCCAGTTAAACCAATCAGTGTGCCAGGTGCCACTGCCTTTTGGTACAGGCTGCGCTATCCCAAATCCTCAAACCGAAACCCATGATGGAGAGAGGAAGGTCGCCACGTTTCTCCGTTGACTAAGTTAAATTGCCCGTGCATGAGGTCAAATCCAGTCAGGGGAGGATCTGTTTTTGTTAAGTTAATCATGAATTGTATTATTATTATTATTATTATTATTATTTGACATTGACATATTGTTCAATGTTTGGTTTGTAGTAAAAAAAAAATAAATCAAGCCTACCCCTTTTGTGATGGAAACTTCAAAAAAAAAAAAAAACCTTTTTCGCCATGCACTTCCAACTCCCTCTCCGCTCTGAAATGAAGCATAGAACAAAATCCCATTAAAAAAAAAAAAATTAGGTCTATGCACTGGCACTCAGCGGATTAACTTTTTTTTTTTTCCCCCCCAGCGAGTGGCATTTCAGAACTCTTCAGCTTAATGAAGGTAATTCTGGTGACAAGTACGTGGTTTAAATCCGTTTACATTTTCCAATCGGACAGTTGTCTATTTTTTTACAGCAAGTTGCGTGACCGTGCTGCAAAAACAGGTGTACATACTTGTCGCCGAAATTACCTTCATTCGCAAGAGAGTTCTGAAATGCTGCTCTTGCTGGAAAAAAATTTCCGTTGCTGAGTGCTAATGCATAGGGCTCTTGTGAAAGCCCAAATGTGGGTAGCGCGTGGTTTTAGGACCCGCTACACGCTTTCCTTAAAGTGTGTGGTCAAGATAGCAATTTTAGGGAAAGCGCATGAACACGCCCACGGGCACACCTCCAGGCGCAAATAAAGGATTAGACATAATGCATAGCGGGTAGTGTGGCCGCAAGATATCGTTTAGGGATAGTGGAAGCTGCTAAATGCGTAATTCACGGGTTGCGGGTAGTGGCAACGGGTAAGGCAGTGTGAAAGATAGAGCCCCTGGTGTCTTTGGCCCCACAAAAGGACATTTACCACACATATGCACAAAAATTGTACAACAAACATATTACTCACACACACACAGACAAGAGCTACTCATCCCATGGATAACAAACACATGAGACATGAGACAAATCTGGTGGTAAACGTGGTACTGGCATGGCATGGCATTGAGCAGGGTATAAATACATACATAAATAAGTAGATAAAAGAAACGAATAAGAACAGCAGCTATGAAAAGGTTTGGGTCACCCATTTAATATGCTAATCGCAGATGGTATAAAAGTTTTCTTAAAAATATTCCTGAGTGCTGTGGGTACCCTATACCGTCTGCCTGAGGGGAGCATTTCAAATTCATGTTGGATAGGGTGGGAAGGGTCCTGAGCTATTTGGGAGGCTTTCCTCCTGACCTGTGTTGTGTACAGTTCCACCAGCTGCCTCTGGGGGGCTGGTATGATCTTACTGGCGGTGTTAATAATCCTTGTCACCTTGTTTTTACTCTTGACCCCCAGATTACCATACCAGCAGGTGATGTTATAGGAAATTATATTTAGCAGCAGGCAGGTGTACACCATCCTCAGGATTCCCTTGCTCACATCAAAGCTTTTTAGTTTCCTTAAGAGAAACAATCTTTGATTAGCTTTTTTGTAAGTGTATTCTATATGCTCATTAAAATTCAGTTTCGAGTCAAGAATAACTCCTAAATATTTGAAACTATCAACATTCTCAACCTGTCGGCCCTCTATTGTGACTGGCTGACATATAGGCTGCGCTTTCTTACTGTTGACCAAGAGCTCTTTGGTTTTAGAGGGGTTTAGTAACAATGCGCATTCCTCCCACCACACCACTAGGCGATCTATATGGTCAAGGTAGGCCCTCTCCAAGTCCCCTTTTCCTTTGACCACAAGACCAACCAAGGCCATGTCATCCGTATATTTTAACAGGGCAAAATTATTTTCATGAATCTGCATTTCATTTATATACATAGAAAATAATGCAGGTGATAATACACTGCCTTGGGGCACTCCAGTGTTCAAAATGACCTCATCAGACATGATACCATGTGCAAAAACTCTTTGAGGACGATCAGTTAAAAAGTCTTTGATCCATAATAAAATGTGGTCATTTATATCAAGCTTAAGCAGACGATCAAATAAAATTTCAGTCCTGACAGTATTAAAAGCCGAACTAAAATCAATAAACAAAATTCTGGCAAAAGCATCAGGGTGCTGGATGTGCTTGCTAATCATGTGGAGCAGGGTTAAAGTAGCATCTTCAGTGCCTCTTAGTGCCTTATAAGCAAACTATAACTGGTCTAACAAGTGGGAGTTTGCTAGTCGCCCTAACACCACCCTTTCCATACATTTACATAGGATGCTGGTAAGGGCAATAGGTCTAAAATCATTGGGTGTTGTAGGGTTACAGTTTTTTGGCACAGGGATTACTGTGGTACTCTTCCAAGAGAGTGAGACTGTGTGCATGTCGAGCAGGATCTGAAACAATCTTGTGAAAACTCCTTTGAGTTGGTAAATGCACCCGGCTATGGCCCTCCCTCTAAGACCATCTGTCCCAGGTGCTTTCTGAGGGTTTACTCTGGCAAGACAGCCAGCTATCTCCCCCTCAGTAAGAGTGATGGTATGCCAGGCAGGGCTGCACACTTGGTCAGCCCTGACTGCATGTGTGGTTTTATCAAACCTACTGTAAAACTGATTCAGTTCATTAGCAAATGACACAGTATTTGTAGGTAAGTTTATTGTTTAAACTGCTCCATGCTTTATGAGCATCACCAGTGAAAAACTGTTTCTCCATGTTATTTATGTATTTTTGCTTGGATTTTTTAATAATTGCTCTAAGTTCACGCCTTTTTTCTTTAAAAAGTCCCATATTCCCATTGGCAAAAGCTGCCCTTTTTTTGAGAGAATTTCTTCATTTCACGTGAAACCCACACCTTATTGTTAGGGTATATTTTCACAGTTTTTGTTGCTACAACATTACCCTCACAGAAGATAATGCAAGACGTTAATGTATCTGTTAACTCATTTGCATCATCACAGTTGTTAAAGAAAATGTCCCAGTTGGTATCATCAAAGCAGTTTTACATGCAACTACTTTATTGTTTCCAGCTCAACCATTTTGCCTATGCAAGACAATCAACTGGATGTGAGTACTGAGCTTGCACCCAGATTTTGTTTGATAATGAAAAATTTTTTTTTTTTTTTTTTTTTTTTTTTTGCTTTAAGCAATTAAATCTGGATATTCTGATAATGCCAAATAATGGTTATTCTTTAAAAAATTCCTAGTGTTAAAACTGTTACATGACTTATGTTGGGACGATGTGGGATGTTTGGCTACACTCAAACTGAGCCAGGCATTTCCATGTCTGATTTGAACAGAGCCATTTATTGTGTGGCTGGCAACAAACATTACAACCTTTAGATCACTATCTAGCGAACCATACCTAGCTAATAAATTAACATATAATGATTGTAATGTTCGCTACAAATACAACATGACATCATGTAATTGAGTAACCTGGAACTGACAAAATGACTAGAGCTGGGTTAACTTGATTGCGGTCCTAATCCTGGACCCTGATTAGGACTGGAAGCTTGTTCGAATTAACTAGGTAACAAGAGAGGTAATGAAAAGCACATGTTGTATTTAACAAAGGCAAAGAGTTTACACTAAAAGTACTGACTGGTTCATAGCACAGATAGCACATTACAATCCAGCAACTTGCAACACTGAGCAGGGGGCTTAAATCACGTGCCTATCAGAGGATAACCAAGTAACCAGATGCAGTCGGGGGTGGGGAAACGCACGCAACATAAACCAATCACACAAGACATGCATAAAATTGAAATGCAAGTTGCTGAATTGGAAGCGACATGAAAGGGATTCACACGAGGGTTGTGACAGTTATAAGACTTATGATCTTGCCCTCTCCCTTGTACCACATTCTGCCCGCCTAGTCAGTGGACTACTGCCTGTTTATCAATGTTGATTTTCCCGACTGTCTTGGTACTGCAATCCTCGCGTGTTAACAAACTGGACTGAGCCTGCATTTGGTAAACTGCGTGAAACTGACCGTCTGTCTACACCTGAGTCCTGAAACCCAAGTCTGTCACTGTCCATTTCTTTCACATCAACATTTTGTCTACAAGAACTGACTCTTTGCTTACAGTTTTTATATCTTAGACATTGTCATGAGATGTTGTTTATTAATTTTATCTCTGATTGGTCAGAATGTTTCAGCTTATCAGTGTATGTATTCTGTACATACTGAATTACACTAAATATAATTATCTAATGCAATTCATGTTCAGCTCAAGACACTTATGTCAATGAGAGCCTTCAAAATGCTACATTAAAGATTTGATCAGACCTATAAATTTAGATTCAAATTCAAAATACGCGACCTATTCTTTAAGAAGCCCCCTTAAGAGCTTCTACCATCTATTCGTCTACATCTGGTTTTCCCCAATGATGTACTTTTTTAAAGACCCATCCCTCTATAGCTTTGAAGTCTGGCCCTTCAACCTGACACTTTTCTCAGCAGATAGCTAAAAGGGATAAACACTCACCTCCATGCATATATTTAGATGAAACTTTTTCTGTACGACAATGCTATTAACAATTCAACTATTATAGATTCAAAGCAAAAACATCAAAGTGCTCATTCAATCATGGAAATGTGCAGCACATTGTGTTTTGTTTTATTAAATAGACAAAAGCACTTTGAGATACATTAGAGACATATCTTGCTGAACAGTTTCAGGAAATACACTGTTTTCATAATGCGTGTATTGTGCTATGCTCCTTTCACTACTTCATTGAGTTTATCTGGAAGGAAGGGGGGCACATCGGATCTAACTTGCCATTTTCTGCCACAGGGTCGTAGGACCTCTGTGGTTACGGGCATTGTATCATCAACAGGAGTGGTATGCTGTTTAACTAGTCTCAAAACCCAAAGACTTATAAACCAAGTGTGGGCATGTGATACGAGCACACAGAACAGTATCCGCGAGCAGAAAACCATCCTTGCGAGGGAGCGTTTGTGCTCTGTGAGCACACAGAACCATACATGCGAGTAGAAAAGCATCCTCGCAAGCGAGCATTTCTGCACCATGTACATAATTCCACGCCTGTGAGCTCAGGGCAGCGACAAGCACATGCTCCACCACTCCAACACGCTCACAACTGCTCACTCGCCCCCCCAGGTTGACTTTCCAGACTTTATGCTTGGTGATTGAATAGACAGTGGCTGATGTCTCCTCTCCTTTGATTGTTTCAATATCCACAGTTTCCGGCCTGTCTTTGACCCCTTTTTTGGCGGCGGAAGCATGAGGAAGATGTCAGAGGTAAACGAGGGAAGGTCAGGAACAGCCAGCTCTACTATGCCCTCAACAGTGTAAATCCAAAGATGTGCCATCGGATGTACGTTAGGGTAGGCATTATGCTCATCTTTTCAAGCATGATTACTGTCAATCTGTTCCCATTTACTTTGCTTGTTTTGCAGTAAAACAATAAATTTAGGCTTTTCAATGTCTGATAGTAATCAGTAGGATGATTGTCCAATTTATGTTTAGGCCGATCAAAAAAATCCTGCGTTTCCGCTGATATTGAGAATTTGGGGCAGGGTGAAGGGCAGGATTTTTAGTTTGTTTAATTTTTTTTTGAGGCTTGCACTGAATCGTAACCACAATCCCTCCCAAATCTATCAAGGATGATGAAGCACCCTTCCAAAAGACTATAAAAATGAAAATGGAGCAGATTTTTTAAATAATAATGATATATTTTATTCATAATAATGATAGGATCATTATTACAGGGATTAATGCGTTTCAAGGCAAAGTCGGTCCCGAGCCCATTTGGCTCATCAGGCTGGTGCTTAACTCTGGTTTCTGTAGCATGAAGAGACTAGGAGTATTGCTACTCCCCCAGATGGGAGGCTAGTCCATCGCAGGTTACCCCCCAGCTCTTAGTCAGGTTTCCCTGAGAATTTCCTGGGACCCAATTATACACCTGGGTGGAGCGAGGCACTATGAGAATTAAGTGTTTTTGCCCAAGGACGCACTGTGAACTTGGGACCTTTTGATCCCAAGTCAAGCACACTCAACCACTGCACCACTGTGTCCCCGATTAATATGTTTCAGCTGGCAATAATAATTGTGACCTTAACTGATGAAACGAGTAGCTTCTCATTTTATGTCAGAAGACGTATCCCTAGCTGGCGGAAAATGTCACAGTGTTTCAGAAGGGGCTAATTATTGGAATGCATCATGCAAAGAAAACAGGGAGAAAAATGAGCATGAGAAATCATTTTCACAAATGAATTGGCCACCACAAAGTCCTGACCTCTTAACTCATTAAAAGTCTGCAAGATGTGCTGCAGACACTTACAGCGTGGTTCAGCTATCCTGTTGTCAAAACAAGAGCTCAGCCAAAAATGAAAGCAACTCTGATTGAAAATAAATTTTCTTACGTTCCATGTAGTTGTCAAAACAACGACACAACAAATTTGTTCTGTAATCAATGCTACAACTGCGTTCATTTTTTTGGACAGGCAGTTTATTTGATGGCAACACAGTGATAAATTAAGTTCTAAAGTGGAAATGTTCAGAATAAGCATGGACCACCTTAATGTGACACCTATTGTTTTGCAGAAGGGAAGGAAGTAATTAAGGATTCAACAATTTGCCCTTCGCCCATTGCTGGAGTGCGTCTTATATCGTGCCTCATGCCATGCTAACTGTGTGAATCATCTGCGCAAGCATCATCAATACATAATCGCATGGAGAATGCTGGCGAATTTAATGGATATCTTATTCAAGTAATTCTGAAATTCTTTTTACAATTCAAGTTTAAATTTCCATTTATGAATAAAAAAGAGAAGATTTACTTTCTACTTTCATTTTCAAAGATTGAGTCTTTTTGATCTCCAGTCTTCCTCATGGGTCTTTGTGAGCACTTTCATCATCTATACATTGACAAAATAAAATTCATACTGCTCTGTGATGTCTAACCAGCCGACTTTCCAAAAATTATCCTGAATGAGTAACACTGATGCTGTCATGTCCTATATCCCTACATACATGTGCAGGTAACCTAACGATCTTTTTGGCATTAGACTTATCGCTTGCAAAGCACAACATGGGGGCAAGATGAATTTTAGAATGAACCAAGTCTGAAGCTGGCAGCAGTGAGTCTATCAAACGGAAATCTTCGTAGAGTGCGCCTGTCGGCGAAGTCCACAGTGAACATGTATGATATTAATAGTCTGGCCTTCAAATGTGACCATCCCTTTACTAGCTAAGTTAGAACTACATTGACTATAGCAGTTCATAACAGCTAGCTCAGCTTACAAAATTTGCATTTAAAAGTGTCAATTAAAAACATACCTCTATACTTTTGTCCCCTTTATTCCTCATCTTTTCTCCTCTTTTTCACTTTCATGATGTAAGCCCACCCTATAAATAAGCTAATGATAACAAAGCTGCGGTGGGGTCTAATGGGAGGAGGAGGGCGAAGGGGTACTTTTTACATGTGAATATTTTCTCTGTCTGAGGGGTAAATAAAAATGATTAACTTCAATCTCGCCCTATTTTAAAAACCATGAGTGCCATTTCGTAAACAGTTTAAATGGCCCACATCCTTTCATACAAAACACATTACCTGATGAACTGACCTCTATCCATGATAGACGCGTCCTACTACATTGTTACTGGTAAAAGAATTTCTTGAAACTTTGTGCAAACGAACTTGGCATACTGCACCTACTTTTCACCAAATATTTAGGGTGGATCACTTTGGGAACTATATTAATTTTAATGTTAAATTTTCAATTTGTGATGAAAAATGTAGCCAAATTATGCTTTTTACGGGTTCAATTCCTCCTGGGTCTCATATTTTCAATGCAATTAAGCCATGTTTGGTGTCAAATTGTTCCTTGGGATGGCAGCAACAATAAAAATTATAAATTTTAGAACTAGCACTGTGATAATTGGGAGTTATTCATTAATTTATCCCCATATGTTGGTTTTAGGGGGGTGCTCATCTAAATTTGGTCCACATCTGTCCTAGCACATATGATACAAAAAACAAATCCATTTTCTAGGCCCACATACATCTCTCCACATGGTCAATATGGTAAGGAATCAATAGCTTTCTTGGGCAATTTTCCCATACTGACGCAACACCACCTTTGCCGCGTGCACAACTCAGCTGCCAGTGACAAGGTTGAATGCGCCGTTCGCATTCATGCATAAGTACAGCCTAGCTGTGAATGGCTGATGTACATAATAGTACCAACCGACCTACAGAAAAAAATTTCGCAGAGGGTGCGAAAATTGTGCTCTTTCCCCACATACCAGAAATTCTTGCGGTGACGTGACTAAAACACATTTAAGACCTATCTAATTTGAATTTAGGACAATTAAATACTTTTTAAGGCCTTTTATTTGTAAATTTGTATTTAAGACTTGTTAAGGACCTGCAGCCACCCTGTCTTTGTTTAGCCCAAAGGTTCAAAGTAATCGTCTACCCATCTCCACATGTGTTTGGTTATTAATGTTAATCCACTGTATAACCAGGAAAAAATTTGCCTGCACCCAACTTTGGGAGCAAATATCTCAAAAAACCAAAAAAGTGCCAGACTAAATATTTCAAAATTTTTCTCACTTTTGATGTCTGAAAAGGAAACTGGTGAGACGAATTTGGCACTGGTCTGGTTTAAAAATTAAAATAAGCCTGAATTTGTAAAAACATCTTTTCCCGTTGTGCACAGATTTCTTGTCATTGCACGTATAACCAACATGATCACCAGGTGGCACTTTCAAATTTTAAAAAATGTGGGTATCCCAGTATCAGATACAATCGTAACTTCTTTGGCACATTGGAGCAGTTATCCACAATATTCCTTCAAAAATGAGTATTTTTCCTCAAAAATGCTCAATTTGGTACCTGACTTTTCCATTTCAAGGTGGCACTGTAGCCATATCGATAAAAATTTTGAGCTCAAACTCCCGGATTTCCAAATTTCTGCCAAAATTCTGCCAAATTTCATGCAATTCTGAGATATCAACTCCAGTTTTGTTGCCACTCTCTCAAAAAATGGCTCTTAAACCACTGATGGCAGGACATTGAAGGTCCTGGGTATAAGAAGTTAAAGGGGAATAGCCCATCCATGAACTTTAATAGATTTGCAAAGCTGACAAACTCAAAAGATCTACCAGTAGAATCTTGTGATTTGTGGATATTTTGAATGTTGCATTTGAGAGGACTTTGAGGCATTCAACTGTCCAGCTTTCAGTAATTATAATTATTAGGCATCCATACAGACTGACTTTGAAAAAATGGTGACAAATGAGGGGGCAATTCCAGAGGAGACAACTTCAGTTCTTTTCATTGCTGAAACATTTGCGGTTTTAGCTTACTTGCATGCAAAACTCAAAGTAACAAAGATATTACCATAGGGAACTTGTATCTCTTGCCAGTGTGAGAGCACTTCCTCCCAAAAGACCAGAGGACCGAAAAATTGGGGATACCCGTGTAAAGGAAAAAATCTTGGGAGCTGCTCTCTTTGCCCTTGTGGTATCACGTCAAAACCATGCAAAAATAATGACTTGAACCTGCCGAGTCATGTTTGAAATAACTCTCCATTCAATAAATAAACTAATAAGGATGCATAATTACGAACAAAGAATTAGAATTCATGGACACGTTAGGACTCCAAAGCAAAAATAACATTAGAAAAATATGAAACAGTAATCAATCGGAATGGCAAATGAGCTGAAATATTCCTGAATGCTAGGATTGTAATGATAACTTGTAATACTTGAAGATGCTCAAAACTCTGCATATTTTGGCAGTGAAAGGTGAATGATTTTAAGATTGGAGCAAAGATTTGTGCGTGCGCGTGTCGTGATAGTGCGCCTTTAAGACCCAGGCACGAACGACAGACGAAGGTAATAAACAGAATGATTTTATTCAAGGCAATAAGGGTTGAGGGGGCAGGAACTAAAAATCGGGCAAAATGGCGGAGAAACACGAACCAATGTTCAATATAGAAAGCAGGACTGGAAGTTGAAGAATCACAAAGGGCAGAAGCTGAAGACTATAACCAAAAAATGCTGGGACAAAGGAAGGATATACAGAGAAGTGGGAACTGAGAGAAACAGAAAGAAGAACAATCAAAGATGAACATGCAACAATGCACAGAAAGACGAGAATAAATAGACACGGATTAACAAGTAGATTAGTAACGGCAAGGGAAAAGAGGCGAGAGACCATGATAGAGAGCCGATGAAACAGACAAGTCCATAATATAATCAGCAGGGAAGCTGCGGCACATGGAAACGAAAGGTTAAAACGAACACGTGGAGAAGGGAAATGGAAATATACATAGGACAGCTTAGGTGCATTTACCGAAATCAGAGATGGATTACAGATTACATAGTTGGAACCACTGGCTGTGAATGGACGAACTATGGAAGTTAGTTTGCAAATATGGTTTTGGGAAACTCACCACTGGCTGCCTACCATGCTTAAGCTTTTTGCTATTAAAGTATCGAGTTACACAAAGCTGTCACTGAAACTTGAATGTATTAATTTAATGGCAGAAGCGTTCGTGCTAGCTAGCAAATTATTCATCCCATTGACCTGAACAGACTAGAATCTTATGCTTTTTTTATTATCCAGTTGCAGCTCCTGGTCTCGTTCTGGCTTTGCTATCATGGCCGAAGATGTGATTTTACTCAAGATCTCGTGATGGAGGATGGATTTAGCCATTTTTTGCATAAAATGGTATCTAGACTCCTTTTAGGATGGGCTTATTAACCCACTTTTCTGAGCGTAGAATAGATGGGGAAGATTCGGGACTGGAGAAGTTTGGGTTCGGCTTACTGTCTGATGGTTTATTGAGCGGCGATTTCAGTAATTACTTACCCGCAGTAGTTATGAGACTTCTCATCTGGCTGATAAAAGCAGTCATCGGTGAAGAGTTTAGAGCAGATCACTAAACTAAATAGTGTGGAGAGCGAATGTACACTTTTCTCTCAATTTGACGACAGAACAGATCCTTAAAGCATGGGGTTATTGTGTGATCACTGCTGAGTATAAGAGCTCAGTATTGCAAAAGGATAAATCGCAGGAGATGGCAGAGCATTAAAAGTCACTGCTTCGTGAGGCGTCATCTGTGATAACTTTCGTCAGCGGGAGCTGATTCCTCAATGCCTGTAACATTATTTCTTTCATGATTTTCTTAAATCAGCAACAGCATGATAAAACTTCCTTGAAGGGGGAACATGATTTGACGGGGGAGCAGAATTAGACACAACACCGGAATCTGTGAAATCCGCTCATTTCCTCTTCACAAAATCCACCCTTGCCTTTGGAATTGCAAGTTTTTTTTAGAAGTTTATGGACCATGATGCCTCTGCTTGCATTGGCCTTACTGTTGCAGCCATAAACAAGGCAGATATTTGGCATTTTCCCAAGGGAATAATCCACAATTACGAATCACTGAGTCCAATGCCATTGACAATGTATTCTCTGCTGCTGGCTAGATTCCTCCGTAACGTCATCCCCAAAGATGGCCGAAGATAAATTCTTTCTGAAATGATTTCCAAACGGTGTCCAATATCACATATGAAATATATTTAATTTATTGAAAGAGGGAAGTTTTGGGTTTTCAGGGACTGAAGCCACCTGTGGTCTCCAGAAATAATGGGGCGTATCTACCAGTGCCTCCGAATGACCGCATGAAGTTTCAGAGCTCTGGGGCATTACTCTTTCAGATCCTAAAACCACATATGGAAAATGAATAGAATATATCAGAACTGAGACGTTGGTTTTGAGGGCATCAAAAAGGGCTTGGGGCTCCTGAAGCCGGTGGGAAGGTGCTCCTGGCGAGCTGAATGTGCAAAGACCCGGAGCCGAGAGAATTTTTAAAGCTCGTCCAAAAACTGTGTATGAAAAGCAATGTAATATTTTGCAATTGGACAAAGTGCTGCCTGGTGGCGGAAGTTGGCATAGCACCCCCCCAATTAAATCCCTTCTTGGGTCACACAAACTTTGAAAAATTCTAGCGCGCCGACTGAGCATCCGATTCACTCTATTGTGCCGATGTTGACGGAGCATGTTCCAAGTGCGTCTGATCGGCTCACTCCATGGACCCAAGGAAGTCAAATGTTGGGGGGGGATTCGGACAAAATACCATTTGCCATATTACCAGATGGCTCATGGACAATTTTTGAATGCAATGTCCTTATATAGTTCTGTGAGCAGTGTAGTTGAAATATTTTGTTAAAGGCTACAACTTGGAATAGGTGCCTTGAAAGGATTCTATGGGATATTATTGTTTATTACTAATAATAAATTAGTACATTGTCGAAGTTGCAGGAAAACAGGGACAAACAACTTCTCTCTTTGACTACACAAAGGTGTGCCTTTAATTTTGCGCAAAACTTTTTTTAACAAAAAAACAAACGTTAAAAGACGTTACTCCAAATCCAAACACCAGGTTTCCATAGTAACGCACTGACTCTTATTTGAGACCATTTCCAATTGTCACTGCGGAAAACAACACAGAAAAAGGTACACAAAATAACATCCCCTGCAGAATCTCATATCATGGTGAATTATGTCATTAGAGTCCACTAAAACATTATTAAATTTATTGACTTATGTAAATCCCCTGAAGTGTTTCCGAATAAGGGTCAAAGGTCAAGTTTGAGCTCAAGATTTTGATGAAGATATCTTCAAACAAAGGACTGCCACATTTCCAATATTCTGCGTATAATTTTTTGCCTTATCAACTAAGCTTAAATGTCACTTTTTTCAGTTCTGCTCTCTGGTGACTGAGGTTTCTATCGTTTGTAGGACAGCCCAATCTCCCGGCTAAATTCTCAACTTGGCACTTTCAACCTGCCATCTAATCAACTCCTTATTTAACTGGCCATGATAATCCTGTCTCTCTATCTTGGCTGATGTGTTGTGAGCATTCTGGCTCAAAGTGGCTGCCACGCATCACCCTGGAGGGTCACTACACATGAGTAATGGTGAGGTTAGATTCCCCATATCACTGTAAAGCGCTTTGAGTGTCAATGAGTAAGCGCTATATAAATGCAGTGTTCATTCATTCATCCATTCAAGGAGCCAGTGCGGAGCTCATTGAAGGAGTTTGTTTGAGATGAACTGCACCTCACCTGGAAAGTGCATGAGATTGGGCAGCAGCAGCAGCAGCAGGGGACGGTGACAAAAAGCTGCACTCAAGTCAGACAGTGTCCAGCAGCCTTCCAAGAATATACAGGAAGTCACATAAATATTTACGTCCACGTTTGAACCATTTATTGGCTACCTGTGACTTGTAGTCCACCTTCACTTAGAGCTGCATGGCTGAAGATATTTCATATGAGTTCATTACAATCAACTGCACAAGATTTGTTTGTAAATAGATTGACAATTTATTGCACAAAATGAGACAATCTAGTGTAAAAGATTCATAATTGCACAGAAAATTGGGATTTTCTATAAAATGTGGTGTTTGTGGTTAACGCTATGAGGCAATCTGTTCCTTGATCAGGGGACAGCAAGGCAGTTTCCGTCATGCCCTGATCCTTGCAGTCAGTGGAGTGCTACTGCAGTGCCTGGCTTTAAAAACTGCGACCATCTAGATCTTGTGAGTTTATCACTCCCCACGAGTGCAGGACATCAGCATTGTGTGATGGTCACTAGAGATCAATTCTACAAAGCCCTTGCTCATCTCAAATGAGCAATGAATGAAACAACCTACTGAAAGAGGCATAGGATAAAGGTCTCAAACAAATGAAAAATGCAGAATTGAACTTTGGGCGAAGAGACATGGGATGTGACCGGCGTCCAATCCAAAGGGCTCAGGAAGTGTATGTCCCAAAGATTGAAATGTGGACAGTTTTCATTCAATTGCAATTGAAATAGCATAAATTACCTGTATGCGTCAATTTCCCCGATGTTCATTTTGCAATTTCGCAAAAGCACACCCATATAAAAGCTGTTGCCATAAAAGCAGGTTTAAACCCTCAGAGCTAAGACCACAGTGCTTGCAGTTTTCCTTCAAGATTCTGGTAGGGAGCTCAGAGTTTAGAAAAGTAAGTGGGGTGAGTTCACACAGAATGATTGATTAGAATGCAATTGCACTGTAGGTGCAAGGACATTTAGATAATGCATTTTCACTTACACTGTGCATGTATCCAGGATGTGTTTGGATGTAGAATGCACATTTCAGCATATTGCATTTCCACATGGCTTTATCAATAGATGAATGCTGGAGTAGGACTGGAAATCCCATGACTTATGACCATCAGTAACATTCCGTTGCATAGAAAGTCTGTATCACAAGAAAGTTTTTTATTGAACCGAGAATTAGTTGCATTAGTGGAATGCTGTGGGATGCTTTATGTTGACATTACTGATGATACCTGCTGTAGGTGTTCTGCATCCATTTATGATTAAGGGATTATAGGGTGCCCAAACATTGTTTTGACAGCTGCCCTCCTGCAGTAACATTAAAAAGACTTCTGTTAAACTCAAAGTGCTATCATTTGCACCACAGTCATCTTAATGTCTGCAAAGAAAACATTGATGCAAAGCCTTGTAAATATGCATCAGCACAATCATTGTGAAAAAAATGACCAAGATTTGCAGATGAACAAAATTCACATTTATTCATAATTCTTTACATGATACACAAAAGAAGGAAAAAAAACTCTTGACAGATAGACAGTGAAGAAAAATACCCACATTGGAAAAGCTTACAAACAACAGTCAATAAACATGCAGGCTATACTGGAACATTAATATAAATAGGTTTCACTTTATTTCAAGAGCCTGCTTATGCAGTTGTCAGCATATCAAATCATACTGTGTCGCAGCACTTCCTAACATTTTTAATGTAAGCACACAGCTAAAATATATTCTTTCATAGATTAGTTAAGCACATACAGTAGACAAGGATGTATATTCTGGCACAGTTTATGCAGGTCATTGCTCATCTTTAAAATTCGACCATTGAAGAATCCTGCACAGGTGCGCATGTGTAACATTCCTCTGGATGGGTTGGGAGAGGGCCAGGCAACATGGCTATTTTCTCCATTCATCACTTTAGTCAACAAGTGCCTTTACTTTACCTTGAGGCCTATGAGGCTGAGCACCAAACTATAAAAATATTCCAAGACCAAGTAGTGTCCACATACAGTACCCCTTGGCCGGTAAGTGAGCACTACTCCATGTGCCCACAGATTCTGTTCTTTACGCCAGGGTGAATTTGATCATTGTTGTGTTTGACATGTGGAACAAAAGTGCAGTTTCTTTGACAAACTCATCCTGACATCATCTAAGCACCCTAAGCAAAATATAAGAGTACACATCAGGCAAAAAACTTCAAAAGATTTGAAATGTATTCAGCCATTAAGATGGATGTGTTTACAAGGCTGGGTGAAATATTTACTTTTTAACACAAATACATATGCCAAGACATTTGCTGGAACTATTCTGTCAGTTAGTTTTGCACATAAACACAGACAACAAATTTACTGTCTAAATTGAATGAAAAGCCATTGTCAGCGTTGAACAAACAAACAACAACATTAGTAATTCAATACACATAATTTAAAGGAGCTGTGTCAAAATTAAAGCACATGTTCAGAATGTACATCCCAAGAGAGTGAATCTGCTTGACCTCAAGTAATAATCTGATTCCATCAATGCAATCCCTCATCATTTTGCCTTGTGTTTAAATATTTTAGTTACTCCAGCATTAGGCTTTTTATGTTAGGGAGCATTCGAGGATTCAAAGTGCTATTTTAAGCTTTAGGCACGGGATGCGAAGAATGTTAGCTAGTTGCCATCACCATTTATCATAGAAGAAGAAAAATACCCTCTAGATGAGGACTATTCAACAGTATCCTGTAAGTGCCAGTGTGGGTGCTGGCTTTCATTCCAACCAAGCACTTACACACCTGATACTACTAATCAACCTCTTTAGCAAAGACGCTTGGGGTTGATTAGTGGTGTCAGGTGTGTAAAGGCTTGGTTGAAATGAAAACCTGCAACCACCCCGGCCCATGCAGGATAATATTGAATATCCCTGCTCTAGATTTTGACTTGCAGTTGAGCGGATTTACTTTTTTCAAAGTTGTGAGCATACACAGTAATCATCCCACAGCTCCTTCAATGGAAGTAACAAAGTACACTGTATGTAAGTACATATTTAAACATGTTTTTCAAGATTTTATAAGAACAGAAGAAGAAGGAAGAGGAGGAGGAGGAGAAGGAGGGCACTTGGGAGAAGGCATACCTCCACCATGCCATATTTCAGTATTCTTGATTCTGGATCCACACGAATATTATCCAGATCACCAACAACTATAATCAATTCTACATTAGTGTAGATTCTATTTAATGCTGAAATTTTATGAAAATCTGTTCATTACCTCTGCCAAGGAGGTTATTTTTTTACCCATGTTAGTTGGTTTGTTTGTTTGTCTGTCAGTCAGCAGGATAACTCAAAAAGTTATGAACAGCTTTTTATTTTTTTTTTTACAACTGAAACTCACACCTATGCAAATTTAACTCAAATTATGTTCGAATACTAATTGATAATTAGTCACGTCAATAAATGTAAGAGAGATGACAAATGCCCTTCAGTAACACGGAAAGTAACCTTTTCTTCATAATTCGCAGCAAACGATAAAGACTTCAGATTTCAAAGCCCTTCAGTACCTTTGACAAAAAGAAATCCCTGGCCAGGTATTGACATGATCTAAAATGCTGGTTTGTCCATTTATAATTATTTTCAAAACACAAATTAAACGTGTGAAAATCTATATTCAGTGTAAAACACCTGTTTCATGGGGAATAAAGGTCAATTGACTTTCAGTTCATGAGACATGGTGCAATGCAATGTCTGCAAACAAGATTTCATTCAATGGAAAAACAGACGGAAATGCATTTCTTGATTTGCGAGACGAATGGACATTAAATTATGTATTTCTATGAGGTTTGTAACATGATTTCTTTGATTTAATCTTAGTTACAGGTGAACAATATAACTAAGCCATGTTTCTTTAATCTTTTGAAAAACTGCAAGAATAAAATTTAAGTGCTTATGATCAAAAAATTAAAGCTGCTGTAACTGATTTGGTCGTTTTCGTAACTTCTTGTCCGAAGCCTATGTAAGCAGTCCCCATCCCCCATCCCCAAGCCAGGCACAGGAACGCGCATCCGTTTCCCACAGAGGCAGAGAGTAGCGACTCAGTAACAATATTAGTGCAATATAAACAGACACTCTCAGTGATTGTCATGTGAAAGCCTCACTGAAAACATGGACCAACGGCACATTACATCCATACAGAAACTTCGGTATGAATGGCTTTTTGAAGGTATTCGCTAAAACTAGTTAGTGTCCTATAGCCGCACATGCTATCCTTACACAGCTATGCAAGCTGTACTCAGCCACAAACGATGACGGTTCATTATAAACTGACATTAAAAACCATCAACAGGACTATCCGAGACTGGTAAAAAAAAGCTTATCTGTCCAGGGCAGGAAAGCTAGCAGTGCATCATTTTTAAACCCTATGATTCCTTCAGTTTTCCCCAAGCAGCTCCGATATAAATACAGCTCTTGGCTGTCTCACGTTTTTCCTCCTTAAAAAAGAAGTACCGTTTTTACAGTTTTGACATTATTTGTGGCATAAAATACAATCATTTACTCACCCATATAACTTTTGTGTCACTAGAAGTCCTTCGGAAGATATTTAGATCCAAAGAGAGCCGTGTATATCCGTATAATGGGAGTGAACGGGGCACCGAGAGCACAGCCTCTAATGCTGCATTATCTGTCGCGAAACTCATTCATTTCACCAATATTTTGTTATGATTCGCTAGTGTTGTTCCCATTTTGAGTTCAAAGTTGCCTGTTAATGTCATCCGGCGTCTGTAGCTTGACCTACTAACCTCTGAACTGGACGTTGTCATCTCGCAGTACGGCTCATTAGCTCAGCGACGGTCGGCTGCTTTATGTGCTGGTAAAACATCATGGTTCGTGTTTGCGTTTTTCCAAGTTGTTGCAACAAAATGACCAGTTGGACAACGTTTAGCTTCCATAGGCTACCTTTACGCAATTCAGAATTGCTAAAGCTCTGGCTAGTTTGCGCTGAAAATAGACCCAAATACTCAAGTGGAAGCATTGAGGCGTGCGGATCTTCGGGTTTGCAGTGCTCGCTTCGCTACGGAAGACTTTTTTCCGCAAGGCCACGTGAAATAAAGACAAATAAAATCTTTGTTTTTTAATCATTTTTTATGAGCAGGAGTGATGAAATGTTACAGTTCTCTGTATAAAATGTTATGGGCTATGTTTGGTAATGGGTATTGCATATCAAATGATCATGAAAATCTCCTCTGCCTCATTGAATCCAGCATAGCTGTCTGCGGGGGATGGGTATTTGCTTCTGATGGCTGTAACAATGCAGCTAGGAATCACTCTTCTGTTACCAGGTCCAAGGCGTTCCCCTCCAAGTGCCCACTTCAGCACAATGCAATAGGCTACGAGTCTGCACTGCCTATGGGATAGAGGGTCAAGTTGATTAGAAAAAAGTAAAGAAACCTACATTGCAGAAGTTATTTACTTATCAAGCAAACAAATTCAAGGAAAATAAACAATCTGTGCGAGTGTGTAGGCTACTTACTCAATCGAAAGTTGCCTGTTTGGTCCTGCAGGCTTTGGCTGGGTCTTCCAGTTTATTTTCGGTACACCAAAAAAGTCTCTACCACAGTCCGGTTGATCATAGAAGGGAAATCCTCTAGAGTTGTGAGACACTCATTTCTGGAGACATCCAGACGTGTATCACCTGACCTCAAATCCCACTCGGAGCAGCAAAGGCATTCCTCCTCTGTAGGCATAGTCGAACATTGTCCACAAGAACACCACCATTTACCATCTATTCGCGGACATGCAGGGGTTTGTTGTTCTTTGGCCAGCTGTTCCTCTCTTTGCCTCCGCATCCTCCTTCCAATGAGCTCCTCATCTTTATACTCTGGCTCAAAATGGTAAGGACACCCATCATATTCGAAGTTGTCGTCCACAACCTAGTTATCTGAAAAATATTCAGCCATGTTGCACAAAACTAGCGGTAGCAAAATCCACGTAAAGCGGCCGACCATCGCTGGGCTAATGAGCCGTTCTGCGCCTGCGAGCGGCACCTGAGATGACAACGTCCAGCTCAGAGGTTAGTAGGTCAAGCTACAGACGCTGGATGACGATAACAGGCAACCCCTGACTCAAAAGGGGAACAACACTAGCGAATCATAACAAAACATTGGTGAAATGAATGAGTTTCGCGACAGATAATGCGGCATTAGAGGCTGCGCTCTCGGTGCCCCGTTCACTCCCATTATACGGATATACGTGGCTCTCTTTGGATCTAAATATCTTCCGAAGGACTTCTAGTGACACGAAAGTTATATGGGTGAGTAAATGATTGTATTTTATGCCAAAAATAATGTCAAAACTGTAAAAATGGTACTTCTCCTTTAATTCTATTTGTTCCTCTAACGCTCTTTGGCGCTTTGGCTGTTTAATTGTGTACACCGTCTCCCGTAGCGTTGGGATCCGAAGTTTCATCTGTTCTGCTATTGCCAATAACACAGATTTTTCTTTGTCTTCTTCTAATGATTTTTTTGGCAGATGGTGCACTAACAACACAGATTCAGCTCTGCGCGTTTCCTAGCAGAGAGAAACACGTCTTTACGGCATTCTCTCGCCTGATTGGATAGAAGCAGTTGGTGGCTCCAGAATTTTGTATGCTGCTTTGTTGCAGAAGACAGTGACTGAGAGACCTGTGTTATCGACCAGATACTCTAAATAAATGATCTGTCAGAATAAGGAGCTATTTAACATTTTTTTTAAAAACAAAAAAATCACTTACAGCAGCTTTAAAGTGGTAATCCATAAGATTTCCGTCTCGTTACTGTCTGTTAAGTAAGTGTCTATCAGAGAGGGGGGATAAAACAACGGTGATTGGGCCTATGACCCACTGATGAAAGCACTTGTATATCATTCTTTGCCAGGCAAAGCAATCAGTGTGTCTGTGGCGACATTCCCGCGCTATATTCAAATACAGGCGCACATCTAGTGACGCTTTTTACGTCAGTAAGCAGTGTTTGGTCTGTCCAGAAGGTAGGAGGAGCCGCAAGCTAGCACGGCTCTGGCTTGAAGGAAGTAAGGAACCCCGGGAGAAGCAATGGCAAGGTAGACGTCAGAAGGGATCCAGTAGCAGTACTTTCCCTAACCTGAACCTTGGCTCTATCCCCTAACCCTAAATCTAACTTGTCCCTTACGCTATATGTCAGTTTTACAGATGGAATTAAGGGAGGACCGCTGAAAATGCAGCCTTCTAAGAAGCGGAAAGTACCGCTACTGGATCCCTTGACGTCTACCCAATGGCAAATACCATACTGTGTAGCTATACTGTGCACATTAGAAACTAACGTTAGCTGAGTCTCTGTTGAGGCTACTACTGAATCTAAAATTATAACGTAATTTCAGGAAGCAAACGGGAAAAAAGCTATGTTAACCACCTCGACAAATCATTTTTATTAAAAAAAAAAAAAGTTATAACGTTACCTGTTAACCAACTACCGTTTTCATTATTTACATAAGGCTCTCAACTTTCACATATTCGGCTTGAGTTTAAATGACATATTCACGTTCCTGTGCTGTAGTCAGAAATTATTCTATCAGACCGTTTGTAGAGATTCTCAGGTGGAATTGAAGTCCTTGTGCATTGAAGTTTATCAGTTTCACATGTGTTACGGTGGATTTCGCCACTAATATGAGAACAATTATGATTCCGGAATTCTCACGCGTTTCTTCACTCAGGGGTTGGAAGCAGTGGAATTGCATAAAAATGTTTCAAATGGTCTTATTTCATTTAACCCATTTAAACCGGGACAGCATGTGCGCATTTTAAGAACGTGTCGTTGCCAACACAGATATGCGCGTAATTTTGAAAGTACTGTAATTACTGTAAGTTTTTCGCAATAGAAAAAAATTCCAACTGTTCCTGAAAGCTGAGAAGCTGTGCTTCAGCCCAAATACAGGTTACTATGGTAAACATGGCAGCATGATTCTCTACTGGGAATTTTGCATTAGGCCTTAAAGGGTTAAACAATTTGAACGATCGTGAAACACACGCATTTCGTTGATTGAATAATTACTGACTACAGCACGGGAATGTGAATGAAGCACAAATTCTCGCGGCGAATGCATGAGAGTTGGCAGCCCTCTAAGTTAATTGATTTATCATAATGGCCTAACATGTTACCTGAATGAGATGACGCTACTGGATGACTAACGTCACATAATTTTTACTTTTATTGAGTTCAACTGCCGTGTCAAAGAGCATCTTTCCCGTCTGCATGAGAGTTGAGGAGGCATGGAACTGGTAAGAGCCGTCAATTTACCGACGTCATACAGGCGACACTGTTGGGTCTCGACAAGAGTTATGGGAAATGAGGTCCAGAAGCGCACCTGCAATTACAGCTTACTGCCAAAGATGTCAATATAAACAAACCAATTCAAATCTTATGGATTACCACTTTAAATGCTTGAATCTGTGCTTTTTTGATGTACCGAAAATGAGATTCTTTGAAAACAATTGACAAACCTGTGAAAATTCTATGAAAGTAAAGTGAATGAATTTTTTGTAATGTAATTGTTGGGTCGGAATCAGTGTTGTCGGTGGTCGTGTGTTTGACCACTGCACAATATTTGCAGCACAGCACACTCCAGCAGTACAACAATATAATAAAAGTGCCAAAAATCCCTTTGTAATGACGGGTAAAGTTGAGACTATCTCTAATTTACATGGAATCTCTAATTTTTTAGATTCTAAAAATGTAAGCAATGTTCTGATCGTTTAGTCTGATGTCGGTGGATCCTCGAATTCCATCGTAGGACGGTCTGCACCTCTACCATCACACAACAATTGGCAGTCTTTTGTGTAATCAGCACATCTGAGAATAGTCGTTGTCAGCGTTATTTTTATATTTAACATCAGTGTTAGAGGACATCTAGCTAGGTGATTGAGTGATTAAAAACATGCTAGAGATCATGTTTATTAACTGCTGGCAGTTTGCACATCAGGCTTGGCTGAGGAGTACAATTCATACAATTCCTGGGAAACAGTGATGGGAATTAACTCGTCCACACTCTAAATCGTTTACAGGCACCGTATCCTTGTGAATATTCAATAACCATTTCAGGTGTACGTGTCATGGTTTCGGCGTGCGTTTGTTTGTTGGACCTTTCTTTGTTCTATCGTCTGGGACGATATCGGATTTCTTTTCCATCAAAGTCCTGGCCCAGCTGGCTGATTGAGCTGGGGCGGAGTTTTCCGGACTCTATATATATGGCCGGGGGTTTGCCACGCCTATCGCTAGAGTGTCTGTTTGTTTCTAGCACTTCAGCCGGAGAAAATCTCCAGTCAGATTTCCTAGTGATTTGTGATATTCCATTTATTGTTAGGAATTGCTTCTTTTGGAAATTTTCTCTCTTGTTGTTTATTCTCTCTCGCACTGCTTCCGTGTTGCGGACTTTTAATCGTCTTTGAAAGCGTGAGCTTTTACCGGAGGTGTGTACTTCTTTTGTGTTTGTCTCTTATCTGGGCTGCTCTCAGTTCTTTCTCTCACTGGTTGCGGCACCTGGCGTCCTATCACCGCCCATTACAGTACGACCCACTGATAGGATTGTGTAACTATTGTCAGATAAATATAAAGTGTAAATAATTTGAAAATCATTGCATTCTGTTTTTATTTACATGTTACACAGCGTCCCTTTTTTGGGGTTGTATAAAACCATACATTCCAGTTGGTTTCCTGTCCAGCTCAGTCATATTTTCCTGCTCTACAGGCTGCCACAGATTCAAACACCTGGAGTCTTTCACAGAAAAGTTCCCCAGCCAAAATTAGTACACTGTATACAAACTTGCTGAAGTGAAATTAATTGCCAAAGCAGGGAAGGTTTACACAGTACCTGCCTGAAACAGAGGCTTGTCACCAAGGGGATTTCAGATCTTTAGTTGGTGATGCAGACATAAACATCAGGAAGTGTGTTTCTTTCAATGCCGACAGCAGGCACTATCGACGTCACTACCGCATACAACAGAATTGCTGTCACAACTTTTCTTCCACAGGGGATTAAGTTTTAAACGTAAGCTTTTGGATTAGCGCAGACATGAAGGGTTCAGTGAATACAGAGAGAGAATAAATTCAGTCATAAAAAATTTAAAATTAATTCAGAATAATGTTACTCACAAAATTGGATACAAAAAAATATGACAGACACTGTCACATAAAGCAGGTAACAACCCACCTTTGGCTTTTTAGTTGAATAGACGCAGCCTGATTTTCAAGGGGTGTATTACATATGCCTATTCTTTAGCACACATAGGTGATATAGTGAGGATAAAACTACAACTTGAACCCCAGTAGGTTTTTTTAAATCAAATTAATGGAAATGATTTTTGGTTTTAATAAGGACTCCAAAATGTGACATCAAAAATAAGTTCTTATCAAAAAGGATGTAGGAAATTAAAATTAGTAAGTATCGTGTATATTTGCCTACAAGTTATTTACTCACAGTCCAGTGAATAAATTCCACTTTGTTACAAAACTTTTCTGGTCAGAACATAGGACGATATCAGACTGAGATAATCAAGGTTACAGTCGTGTCAACTGTAATATTAACTCAAATACTGAAAACCATGTTGAATCCAGTAAATCACGATCGTTACCAGAGACAAATTTTGATTTATATTCTTTGACTAAACGCATCAGTTTGTTGATTTTTCTAGTCCTATGGAATGACTCTGTGTACACCTTCTATTAGCAACAAAAGTTTTCCTATGTGCTTCCTTGAGTCGTCTGATTTCCGCGATCATACCTTTCGTGTCCACAATTTTGTATGCAGCAACGACTGTTAAGTGAAAAGGGTATCATGAAAAGAATCATCAGAATCCATCCTTACTCTTGATCATCGTTCAGCAATTGGCCATCCTCCAGTAAGGTAAGACATTACTGACTGCTGTTTTCATGACTTCTCCATAAAATTTGCATTATTGATTTAATATTTTAGGATTGTAACACAATTTCTTATCATGCAGTGTCAGATTTATTCATTCCTATTTCTTGTCCACCATAATCCATTGTGATGAAAGTTATGCTTCAGAATAACACTGTCCTATAAAATATCGCATGAATCAATTGTACAGTAGACCTTACCTGTGAACAGTGATGACAACATTCAAAATTCAATATGAATCGGCGTTTTCTTGCTTGTTTCACAGTCATGCTTTTGTTACCCAGTATCGTGAAAAAAACACGTATGCAAAGTCTGTTGCTCATCATGACAATAGTTTGAATCAAAAAAGAGGCAAAAATAATACCTCATAAGACCTAATAACTGAAGCAATAATAACTACAGCAGCTTTTAAAATAAAATTGTAAAAAAAAAATGAGACCATTGTTTGGCACATGCTGGAGATGAATAGTTTGTAAAAATGGGTACTTCATATATTTAAGTTTGGTGCACAGTGACAGACGTCAAGGAAGAAAATGCACACGAAAACATAAATTGAATGCATTAGTTCAGCGCTATCAAAAAATTGTTCATACTGTAGTTGTGGCACAATAAAAAGTTGATATAGCAATTCTGCCTTTAAATTGGACAAAGGAGTTTCTCAGGCAAAACTCAGGGAACAGTGGAAACCTTTGATAACAATGATAGTAATCTGACGGAATCAGAAATCTAAAAAACTGCACTATGTACTTCCCAGATACTGTCAATTTTATATCCACATGTGATTTGAGGGACTCAAAATGGTAACATACTTAAAACTCGAAGGCACTCAGAGGGCATTATATCTGATGTGTTGCAGAGGAATTATCATAGAATGTGTGTGTTAAATGAGTCTCAACAGTGCCATCACAATGCGCTTAAAATTCTTTTGGCTCTTGGATCAAGATTATGCGTCGAATCTACTACAAAATTTAATCACTCCCTCCTTGGCACTATATCAATCAACACACAAAATTTCATTTGACATCTATCTATTACTTTTAGAGATATCCTGTTAACTGACTAGCGAACAAACAAATGACTCCCACCTAGCGGGACCGTTGTCGAAATCGTCTGGTGTCTGACCTGAGACTTCAAATCTCCGCCAGCATAGCTGGATTTGTACTTTGGCCTTTATCTCAGCTGTACTTAATCTCCGCCAGCATAGGTGGATTTGTACTTTGGCCTATATCTCAGCTGTACTTTGGCCTAGATATGCCTAAATTTAATCACTTGTTCCTCTTTTGCTATTGTAACATCCTGCAAAGTTTGGTTGAAATCTATGCAGCTATTTTTGAGATATCCTGCTAACAAATAGACAGACAGACAGACAGATGACTAACGGAACAAAGTGACATGGTTGTTGATTTCGACAACCAATAAATGACTCCTGCCTAGCGGGACCGTTGTCAAAATCGTCCCGTGTCTGACTCGATTGGGTCAATTTCGTAACGTGGTCAACAGTTACTTAGTACTGTGACTTTTGCCTCAAAACTTTAAATGTGTGGCCTAGGACAACTGGATAATATAATATTGCTGAAGGGCACTCGGTAGACCGCATACCACCGCCACGCCAAGGCAACTCTGTGCATTGGTTATTTTCGTTGGCTGATGTAGGGTATTGTTGCATTCTACCGCCAGGTGGCAGCAAAACCCAAAAGCACACCGATTGGAAATCTGGCCCATTGGAAAGACTTCAAATCTCAGCCAGCATAGCTGGATTTGTACTTTGGCCTATATCTCAGCTGTACTTTGGCCTGGATATGCCTAACTTTAATCACTTGTTCCTCTTGCGCTACTGTAACATCCTGCAAAGTTTGGTTGAAATATATGCAGCAGTTTTTGAGATATCCTGCTAACAGACAAGCAGACAGACAGACGACTTATGGAACGAAGTGACATGGTTGTCGATTTCGACAACCAACAAACACTGGTGAAAACATATTACCTCCTGGAGAAGGTATAATTATTTAGGAAACTTGCTCAGTAGAACAGAGGTATCAAAGTTCCTGTCAAAGGTAAAAAGCACACTGATCTATGGCAGCCTGTGGTAGCCTGTGTGATCCTGTAAATGGATGCTGACATATACGTACTTATCTTTGTCATGACTGAAAATTCATATTTTGGGGAACTAGAAAAAATGCCATATGGAAATCCTCATTAAAATCACAACCATTCTACTGTTAAACATCTAAATATGATATGATATGACATCTAAACTAGCAAAACATAATGGCCATCACCGTCCAGTTGGGTTTCACGCCAACTCGAATGAAGTAGACCTCATTCAATAGTTTCGGATCTTGTGAATGTGAACAGAGTTAATTTCTGTGCCAAACTAAGGTTGTAATGAAAACATACAGGATTAGACATCCCCAAGAACGGTCAAATACAATCTGAAAATTCACGTACTGTACGCTGAATGTGTGAACTCTTTTGATTGACAGAAGTGAATCAGTTTTTGTCTCATCAAGTATCATGTTTAATTTCTGGACATCCCAATCATTTTCTGTATGCACTACATACAGACAGATCACTGAATGAATTTCTATTTTTTTCCAGTGGCAAGGACTAACAAGTGATATCCTGCCAATGCTACACGCAATTGCAAGATAAGATGAATGTCGAAGGTGTATTTACACTTTAGGGGACATTTTGTAAATTAGTGGGCATCGGTGGGAATGTCTTTTAAATAAGGTCATGCAAGGTGATAATTGATGTTTTCCTGAAATATCAGGCCCTCTGCGTTTGACTTCGGAAAATTACGTCTGAACAAAACTGCAACCTATTTCTAATTACACTAGAAGGAGCTGACAGACAGAATTTTGTGTCCTGTAATTAAAGGTACTAATACACATAATGTATTGTGATTGTATAATTTTCCATAGTATCATCAATATAAAATTAGTTTTAATACTTGCAGGCATACTTTTGGCATTGATAATAATGATTCACCCTACCGCTGGAGTATGTAAGGGCATAATTGAAGAATACTTAAAATATGTCAGTCTGTGACAAAGAGTGAGACAGTTGGACCAGAAATTTTTGGTATGCGGAATGTGTACTGTAGTGTTCATTTGAATTGTTTTACAGACTATGGCATACATAATTGCCCTGAGGCAGAGACGCACATACTGCCAGGGAATGTTGTCAGAGTTCATTTCTAAACTTTAAGGGACACTTTGCTGATTTTCAAGTTTCCGCCATCTATCCAAGTTAGGAATATAGTATGAGATATGCATGCAGTTAATGCCAATATTTACTATATTTCTACAAACCCCAATTTCAACGAAGTTGGGACTTTGTGTAAAATGTGAATAAAAACAGACTACAATCATTTGCAAATCCTTTTTGACCTACACTACCGCTTAAAAGTTTGGGATCACTTGCAAATTTCTTTGTTTTCCAAAGAAAAATACATTTTCATGCATTTCACAAACATATTTTTCCATTTCACAAACATTTTTATCCATTTCACAAACGATTAAAATTAATCAGATGATTTTCAAAGAATGATCTACATTTTTGCATAGAGGCCTATTATCAGCAACTGCCAGTCCTCTGCATCAATCTCCTGGTATGGCTGCTAATCCAAGCTAAGCATTTTATAAGGCTAATTGATTATTAGAAAACCCTTCTGCAAATGTATTGCACAGCTGAAAACTGTTGACCTCATAAGGGAGCGCAAAAGGGAGCATGGCATTCTTGAGGTTGGTTTAGTACCTGAAGCATCAGCAGTTGTTTGTTTGTTTACAGGCTCAAAATGGCCAGAAAGAAAGAACTTCCTTTAGAGACCCGTCAGTCTATTGTTGTGCTTAGAAAAGAAGGCTATTCAATGCAAGAAATTGAAAACTTACCATGCTGTCAACTACTCCCTTCAGAGAGCAGCACAAACTGGCACTAACAAGGACAGAAAAAAGGAGTGGGAGGCCCCGATGCACAACTGTGCAAGAAGACAAATATCTGAGAGTGTGTAGTTTAAGACAAAGACGCCTTACAGGTTGTCAACTAGCAGCTGCGCTAAATAGTTCCCGTCAAACACCAGTTTCAGTATCAACAGTGAAGGTGGTTTTTTTTTGATGAAGGCACAGTTTGAAGTACATATTCATCATTTTCCATTAAAATCATTATTTCTTACTCAGACAATGTCAGCATGTTCTGTTCATTTGCTATATTTCCTATTCAGACTAATTTCATGTGTGTTTCCCTGGAAAACAAGAAAATTTCCAAGTGATCCCAAACTTTTGAGCGGTAGTGTATATTCAATTCAGTACACCTCAAAGACAAGGGCTGTATTTCATTCCATAGGGCTAACCCCAACGCCTTACACCCTGTGAAGTCATTTCCCTTCGTAGTGAAAACTCTGAAGGGCAGCAGGGAGTAGGGTTTTCAAGTAACAGTTGTTTGGAATGCCCTTGGAAATATTTTGTGGCTGCCGCTTTCTGCTTAGGCAAGTATAAACAAAGGCAGTCAATTCACGGGAGAACTGCTGTCACTGTCCATTTATCGGTTTCGCAGTGGCTTTATAACCAACTGCATAGCTTTCATAAGGTGACAAATAGCCTCAAGTAAAAAAAAAAAAGCAACATAACTAACGTTAATCAGTCAACTGAAGTAAGCCGTCAGGCTAGGTTCGTCTGCTTTCTGTGCACTAGCTAGCAATTTGTTGTCATTTTCTTGAATGACGTTGAATCACACACATCACTACGCTCGAGTCGTCGCACGACATTGTGGGAGCAAACGGCCATTTTGTAGAGCCCTTTGAAGGGAGTTTTGCACATTTCAGTTGGAATGCCTTTCAATATGGCTTTGGTGGGCGTGGCCCTCTATATGTGCGCTTTGAAGTGAACAACCCTAGCTTTTGGAATACAGCCAAGATATTTAATGTTCAATCTGGTAAACTTTATTGTTTTTTTTTTTTAAATATTCACTGCTTTTGAATTTGATGCCTGCAACATGTTCCAAAAAAGCTGGGACAGGGGCATGCTTACCACTGTGCAGTGGTGTCAAAAGTACATACATCCTTTACTTAAGTAGAAGTATAGATACTGGGGTTCAAAATTACTTAGTTAAAAGTTGAAGTATCAACTCAAGCTTTTTACTCAAGTAGAAGTGAAAAAGTACAGGCTTAGAAAGATACTTTTTAAGTAAAAAAGTAAAGTAAAAAGGGTGAAAAACTCAGTGCATTGCATGTCTAATTTTACATCCGGATATGCCATCAAAGACGACCAACAAAGTTTTACTTTCTTTCCAAAAAAAGAAAAAACCTTTATTGGAATGGCTATCAGATATCCAATCTGAGGTAGTAACATCCAAGACATATTGACACATACAAAGCTACCTGAACATTTTTTTTCTGTTTTGTTGAAAACCTAAGTTTGATTGTCAGCTTAGCAGTAACGGAAGACCATACATCAGCTGGAGTATAGCTTGGAGAGGGCATGTGTAAAACTTAAACATAATTCACAATGCAATTAGTTAGTTCACACTTTCCCTTTAATTCCCTTCATAATCCCACAATGTTTGATATTAATGTCAGTGATATAAACAGACAGGACACACAATATCAGGCAAGAATTTTGTCAAAAAATGTCAACAAAGTCTAAGACTACTGCTAGAATCCTACTTGAGCAATAATTTGGAACTCTTTATGTGGGCTCACGCTATCTTATCCAGAACCACAGGCTAACCCAGGCTTTTTGTAACCTATTCTAGAAGCTGCAAACAAGCTGTGTAGACAGCTAAATTTACGTGGTGTTGAGTTAATTGTCTGAATCAATAGCATCATGGCTACATAAATAACGTCAGTCAAGCTGCTGAACACGAGGAGAAATTAAATATCGAGAAATCTTTCACTGAAGTCGACCAGTTTTTTCTTTCCAATTCCACTTAGCCAGCTAACATTAGCAAAGCTGGCATTGGAAATGACCATAGACTGTGTAAAAAGATGGACGAAGCTACCGTGACGTCACCCATTGCTTTCAGCATACCATAAAGGAAGCCTCGATTTTGGCCATTTGAACTGCGCCATGTTGTCATTTTGAAACCGGATGTGATTTTTATTGGATGAGAGCGTGTATTGAAGATCCGGGGAGGACCGTGGCTCTGGATCTGACTGTATCGGACGAAGACCAGAGGATAGCCACGCCCCTAAAGCATATTCTGGCTTTATCCTTTATTCTAGTCTATATGGGACCATAATTTACAAAAATGAACATCATGATATATCGAAGGAGACTTGAAACTTGCTATAGCTACCATAAAATAATGTGTAAAGTCATTATTTAAATGAAAAAACAGGTGGGAAAGTAGGGTCATTTTCTCATAGACTTCTATAGCATTGAACTTCTTTCTGCAAACACTGACGTCGCCATCTGCTGGCCATTAAATAGAATGCCATTTTACGGTACTTCTGCATGGGCTTCGTTTTTCAGACCTGGGTGCTGCGTCCATCTTTTTATACAGTCTATGGAAATGACCCGAACTATAGAATTACCAAGCCCCATTGACTACAGTAGAAAACATCATAAAATTATCTGAAACAGGTCACTGTATACTTTGTAATAGACTACTGAGAAAGAATAAACCTTACCTGTATATGTTTTTTTTTAAATTGGACGGTGAGTTTTTGAATGCCATAAGTTCATGCCGCTTGTGCACACAAGGTTTGCAGCGCATTCGATAGGAGTTGTCTTTAGCCTCAGCGAATTCAAACCACTCTTGCACGCACGGCCAGGGGTGTTGAATGACATGGGGTTTTCTTGGCCAACAGCCTCGCTTGTGCCTTCGGACATTTCGTTTGACTGGAAGGGGAACTGCTAGAATCTCTGTTATCCACTGTGCTGTTATCTTGATTTATTTTCTCTGACGCCGCCATGCTATGGCTCTGAGTTTATTGCGTTTGAATCTAAACACAGACAGTCCATTGGATGCCGCCTTAACTGTCTACGGATGCCGCATGAGGGAAGAAACGGGGATAGCCTACCATTAAAAAAAAAAAAGAAATAAACTAAAGTAACGATCCCTGTTTCAAAATGTAAGGAGTAGAAAGTACAGATATTTGTGTAAAAAAATAAGGAGTAGAAGTAAAAAGTTGTGAGAAAAATAAATAATCAAGTAAAGTATAGATACCAGAAAATTCTACTTAAGTATAGTAACGAAGTATTTGTACTTCGTTACTTGACACCTCTGCCACTGTGTTATATCACCTTACACTCAATAAGCGTTTGGGAACTGAGGACAGTATTTGGAGAAGCTTTGTAGGTGGAATTCTTTTCCATTCTTGCTTGATGTATGACTTCAGTTGCTCAGCAGTACGGGGTCTCCGTTGTCGTATTTTAGGCTTCATAATGCGCCACACATTTTCAATGGCAGACAGGCCTGGACTGCAGGCAAGCCAGTCTATTACCTGCACCCTTTTACTATGAAGCTACGCTGTTGTAACACATGCAGAATGAAGCTTGGCATTGTCTCGCTGAAATAAGTAGGGACGTCCCTGAAAAAGATGATGCTTGGATGGCAGCATATGTTGCTCCAAAACCTGTATGTACCTTTCACCATAAATGGTGCCTTTACAGATGTGCAAGTTACCCATGCCATGAGCACTAACGCATCCCCATACCATCACAGATGCTGGCTTTTGCACTTTGCGCTGATAACAATCTGGATGGTCTTTTTCCTCTTTAGCCTGGAGGACACCACATCCATGATTTCCAAAAAAAATTTGAAATGTGGACTTGTCAGACCACAGCACACCTTTCCACTTTGAGTCAGTCCATCTCAGATGAGCTCGGGCCCGCAGAAGCCGGTGGCGTTTCTGGGTGTTGTTGATGTATGGCTTTCGCTTTGCATGGTAGAGTTTTAACTTGCACTTGTAGATGTAGAGATGAACTGTGTTAACTGACAATGGTTTTCCAAAATGTTCCTGAGCCCACATGGCAATATCCTTGACAGCAGTGGCTCCCAACCCAGTCCTCAAGGACCCCCTGCCCTGCAGGTTTTTGCTCCAGCTCTACTCTTTCATACCTGATCCATTTAAGGGCTTCATGCTGATTGCTTGAAAAACATCTACCTGAACAGGGTGTAAATAAAGGTGCATTGGGCCTTAAATGGATAAGGTGTGCAAAAGTGGAGCAGCAACAAAAACCTGCAGGACAGGGGGTCCTTGAGGACTGGGTTGGGAACCACTGCTTTACAGAATGATGTCGGTTTTTAATGCAGTACCACCTGATGGACCGACGGTGATGGGCATTCAATGTTGGTTTTCAGCCTTGCCGCTTACATGTGGAGATTTCTCCAGATTTTCAGAATCTTTTCATGATATTATGGACTGTAGATGACGAAATCCCTACATTCCTTGGAAATGCACGTTAAGAAATGTTGTTAGACTGTTGGACTATTTGCTCACGCAGTTGTTCAAAAAGTGTTGAACCTTGCCCCATCCTTGCTTGTGAGCGACTGAGCCTTTCAGAGATGCTCTGTTTATATCTATTCATAACACTCACCTGTTTCCAATTAACCTGTTAACCTGTGGAATGTTCCAAACAGGTGTTCTTTTCAGCATTCCTCAACTTTCCCAGTCTTTTGTTGCCCCAGTCCCAGCTTTTTTGGCACATTGCAGGCATAAAAATTCAAAATGAGTGAATATTTCCAAAAAACAGTAAAGTTTATCAGTTTGAACATTGAATATCTTGTCTTTGTAGTGTACTCAATTGAATAAAGATTGAAAAGGATTTGCAAATCATTGTTTTCTGTTTTTTTTTCATGTTTTACACAATGTCCTAACTTCATTGGAATTGGGATTTGTAGAAATCAGCCGCATAATCTGTCTACTTCCCCTTCCACTGTTGTAATTTGACGTTTACAGTGACGTAGTTGGAGGTAAGGAGGAACTACAAGCTATTTCAGCCTTCCATAATGTTACCTTGTGATCAGCTAGGAAAGGTTCGCATTGTAGCAGACTGGAGCAAGCTAGCAAGCATAAAATTTTGCCAGCCATCTCTTTAACATAACCTAACTATTTCGGCATGGTCAGCTTCTTTTCTGTCAAGTAGCCTTTACATTAGCTCAGTGGTTCTCAAACTCAGTCCTGGCGCCCCACTGAGTATGCTGGTTTTTGTTCAGACCACAATTGAAGACCACAATGGAAAAATGATCAGTCTCATT
Organism: Gymnothorax javanicus; assembly: GCA_029692085.1. Classification (NCBI taxonomy): domain Eukaryota; kingdom Metazoa; phylum Chordata; class Actinopteri; order Anguilliformes; family Muraenidae; genus Gymnothorax; species Gymnothorax javanicus. Next base: position 138,079,851 of record CM056195.1, on the reverse strand, counting down.
TTCACGTTGTGAAGAAATGATGAATTAAAAATTCAAAATGATCTTAGAAACAAAGCACTGAAAAAATATGCAAAAAATGTAAAAATATAATAATAATAATATATATTATTATTATAAATATTATAATGATATATAACATATAAAATATACAAAAATGCAAAATTTGGACTCTGGTCATTTTTCCTTTGTGGTCTTCAATTGCAATTTCACCGAACCCTTAATCAACGTAAACAATCAATAGGTTCCTCATTGGCGAAACTGTCAACACACGGTTGCAAAATCCAATAATTTATTTTGCAAACAGTACAGTCATCTCTTTCGTTTCGTGTTCAGTTTATTCAGTACAGGCAAATAATTTTGATAGAATTCAAAACACCTGTGTTCAGCAACCCAATTTGGAGCTTACTGATTTTCACAGTCTACTTTGATCTGATTAGAAATGGCTTTTACCTGAAAATCCTCACAATATGGAAAAATAAGCATAACGTGTTTGAGGGTTTCGCAGTGGATATGTCCATAAAAATCTGGCTGAAGGTGGTAAATAACTGCTTTAAACATGGAATGCAGCTAATTTAGACAAATCGATACCTTGTTAAAATCCTAAGATTGCAGTTGTGGTTGGAACAAAAATCAGCACACACAGTGGGGTGCCAGGAACGAGTTTGAGAACCACTGCATTAGCTTATGGTTGTAATGTGATTCGCCTTGAGCTAGCTAGCAGGTGGAAGATTTCGCCAGTCATTAAATTTTTGCCAGGTCATTGCGTTGGCATAAGAAAACCATTAATTACATGACTTACTCACCTGTGACTCTGTCATCTGTCTGTCTGTCATCCTCTCTTCTCCAGCAAGGGTTTTGAATGCGAAACTGAGTCTTGATTGATGTTAATTGCTTGGTTTCAAAAAGCACCATCAGGCACCACCTCCACAACCACAGGCTCTTTGGAGGGGTTGCCAGAAGAAAGCCTTTTCAGACCAGAAAAGAAAGAACCAAGCCCTTGGAGTTTGCCAAACGTCATTTAAATTATGACTGGAACAAGGTTAAGAACAAGACAGAGACCAAAATTGCACGTTTTGGTAAGATGCAGCATCGGCATGTTTGACTTCGAAACAGAGATCCGTAGAAGGAGACGCACCTCATACCCATGGTGAAATATGATGGTGGGTCAGTCATGTTTTGCGGCTGTTTTAATCCAAGAGGTCCAAGGGCACCGGGTAAGATTAATGGCATCATGAATTCCACCAAGCATCAGGACATTTTGGCTTAGAATCTGGTTGCCTCGGCCAGAAGGCTGGGACTTAGCCGTAGGTGGACTTTCAAGCAAGACAATGACCCAAAGCATACCTCAAGATCCACACAGAAATGGTTCTGTGACAACAAAATCAATGTTCTGCAATGGCCATCTCAGTCACCAGACCTCAATCCAATTGAAAACCTGTGGGCTGAGTTGAAGAGTGCAGCTGATAAACACAAACTTGAGAAAGTGACAGACCTTGAAACGATCTGCTTAGAGGAATGGTCCAAAATCCACCAAAATGTGTGCCATAACCTTGTCAGAAATTACAGGAATGCTATTATCAATGCTATTATCCTTGCCAGACCTGGTTGCACTAAGTACTATGTAAATGAAGGGTGCCAATTATTACGAAATCTTGAATTTGTTGAAATTTATTTTGTATTAAATGATTGTTATGATTCTGGTCGTCTCCATCAAAACATTAATGAAGTTAAGTATTTCACACATGTTGGTATATTCCGTTTCTCTATAATTATATTGTTTATATATTTTTTGTATTGTTTTTACATTGCCAATCAGGGGTGCCAGTAATTTTTGAGCCCAATGTAATTTGTTTAACGTGTGTTTCGTGAAGCCTGACTGTTAAGCTAATAAATGCAATTAGTTTTGTGTCATAACTGCGATTAATTTGTTTTGAAGTAAAAAGGCTAGATGAACATCCTGTTTGAGTAATGATTCTCTCATTTTTGCCAAGGGTTGTAGAAAGTGATCTTTTTAAATTCCAATGCTGCATTTTGGTTGCACGTTACACAGCACAGATTAGTAAGAGCATAGCATTGAGAACATACCAGTACATCAAATGACATTCAGCATTACAAGGGTCAAATTTCAGTTTATGCAGCCGGGGCTTCACAGTACACTGTATTCCACAGTACAATACGATCAATGGTACCATCCTGCAGAGACGAAGGTGATCTTAATAATTTGCTGGTCCCATGACCATGTTGTACAGGGAGCAACTATTGTCATACACTGGCTATAAGACGGTCTGTGGTAGCATTAGGCATCCAGTATACACTGGCACAAAATGCTGAGTGTATTAAAGAAGTATGCAATTTTGAACACGGCCATTGCTGCCTTAGTGAACACTCTTCCATACATTTGATATATTTTTAAACAATATGAGCACACCAAAGATTATTCTTATAAAATATATCAATATGCTGTTGACAAACAATTTTTTTAATGTCCCAAAAAAAGGCGAGTTACTTCATAAAAATTGACAAAAAAGTGAATTTCATATGTTCTTTCATCTTGTGCATACACCAGAGGTCAGGCAGATAGCTTCTGTACATGCACTGAAGTTCACACAGCTTGTTTTACTAGATTACCGCTGATTTTATCACATCTACTTGCAGGTTTTGCATAGGGTGTGCATATGGGTCATTCCATGTGAAATCACCCAAATTTCAAACGCTTAGTTCACATTATGGATTTTGATAAAAGTTTGCACAGAGTAACAATAATGTCTTGAGAGATGAATTATATCAATTTTTGTTGTATTATGAAATTAGGGGGTGTGTGGTACCCCCCTGGATGATGGGGGCGGGGGGGAGGGGGGTCATTTTATGAAAAATCTGTTAAGATTTTTGGAGCATTTTGAAGCTACAGAAAACAAAGTTCCAATGGGCCTAGGCTAATAAAATTTAAGATTTACTGTATGAGCAGGCACCAACATTCTGTTTATTGAACATTTGTCATTTCTAAATTGCCTGTAACCATTTTTGTGCACTGGGGCTATAAGTCAGCAAAATCACACAAACTGGATTTTTTTTTTTTTTTTAAACAAATGCATTTGTGAAACACTGAAAAAACATTTTTCTTGACAAATTACTATCAGAGTCTCACAAGAGGCTCATATTTGATCTAAAAACTCAACATCTCTGCCATCAAGGTGGTATTGGTGGTCATTGGTGGAAACTGGTGGCCTCCAAATGCACAATATTCTCTCCAAAAGGACCCAACACACATCTGGATTTGAGGGCGACTTGAAGGACTTTTTTGGACTATTAGGATGCATGAACATAACTTGAATGCCATTTTCTTCTTCACTGATGTTCTAAATATTTCCCACCCACCATTTTCCATTATATATGCAAGAAATGTATTGCCCAGGCTGACAATCATGAAGAGATAGTGCACATTGATGACTATTTAATTTTGTTGACTTGTTTGGGTGACACAATTCTGTGAGGAAAGATGAATATATATAAGATATTCTCATAACCTTGTCTGATAGAGGTAAAAAACAATGATGACTTTGTGTGCCAGAAACAGTTAATGCTCCCCGGAATGGCAAAGATAGTTCATCTTCAGCTTTTTGCACATCTTGTGCTGAAAAAAAAAAGAATTTCACATTCTTAATATGCGAGGAAGCCCAATCATAGAGCTGAGCAGGGGTCAGAATATGGCCTGATGGGTGCATCGGGATACCGGATGGAATGATGTACCCATCATGCCTAATGCCAACCGTGCCAGCCTGTGGGGGTAATGTTCTGATCTGCTGTTACTTCAGTTGATCAGGTCTATGTTCAGCAATGACGTGTAAAAAATTAGGTCAGCTGACTACCTGAATATACTGAATGACCAGGTTTTTCCATCAATCGGTGGTGGCTGGAGAACTGGCAATAGGGGAGGCTCAAAACAATCCCTTAAAATTAATGATTGGTCACGACCTATTTTCAATCATTCATTTAAATTACCATTACAGAAACTCCAAAAACTCTCAACATTATCAGGTGTGGCCAGTTTTCATTTATAACGCATACCTGTCAACTCTCACGCATTCAGTGTGAGTTTAAGTGGCATATTTACGTTCCTCTGGTGTAGTCAGCAATTATTCAATCAACGCATATGTAAGAGATTCTTGCGCGGAATTGAAGTCCCTGTGCACTGGAGGGGTTGGAAGCAATGGAATTGCATAAAGACATTTCAAATGATCTTATTTCATTTAAACAATCATGAAACACATACATTGCTTCCAATCCCTGAATAAAGAAAAGCATGAGAAGTCCGGAGTCATAATTGGTATGCGTTATAAATGAAAACTGGCCACATCTGATAATGTTGAGAGTTATCAGAGTTTCTGTAATGGTAATTTAAATGAATGATTGAAAACAGGTTGCGACCAATCATTAATTTTAAGGGATTGTTTTGAGGCCCCCCTATCGCCAGTTCACCAGCTGCCACTGCCATCAATGGATTTTTTCTCTTCCCGGATGGCATAGGCATATTCCAAGATGACAACACCAGGATTCATAGGGCTCAAAATGTGAAACAGTGGTTCAGGAAGCATTAGCCATCATTCTTCACGAATGGATTGGCCACCACAGAGTCCAGACCTTAACCCCATTTAGAATCTTTGAGATGTGCTGGAGAAGACTTTACCCAGCGGTCTAACTCCCACATCATCAATACAAGGTATTGATGAAAAATTAATGCAACTCGGACAGTAATAAATGTTGCAACCTTGCATAAGATTATTGAAACAATGCCACGTTGAATACGTGCTGTAATCAATGCTAAAGGCAGTCCAACAAAATATTAGAGCATGTGGCTTTTTTTTTTTGGCCAGGCAGTGTACATGTATACATGGAATACATGTGTGTATGACATAAGTAGCACGCAGAGATCTGCATCCTAATTTTTAACTTCATGCAGTTGTACATTCTTGCTGCAACAGAGGAACACAGTGATATGTTAGTAAGCTAGGTTGGAAAAGTAGGAATGATTCAAGACACTATGTAAATACTTTATTTCTCAATGAAAGCATCTGTTGAATTCTCAAACATATTTTCCATATTTTTCTTAGCACACTATGGACCGATAAGACCTGACTGCACCCTCGAAATATGAAAATCAGGGGACATGACTGACAGACTGCAAGTGAAAAATCAGGAAAATAACATACCTATTTTTTTCTTATGTTCACCAAAAATCCTCACTCTCTAAGAATGCCGAGTTTCATTATGTTGCATTGAGAGTGCCTTGTGAGATATCCCCCCACCCCCCCACATTTGATTCAAAAAATAATACTTTTATTCTGGACCCAACTTTGATTATCCATCAAGTCAACATTTATGCATTCAGAGGTATGCTGTTTGGTATATGAAAAGAAAGGTTTGCTTGCACTTAGCACACCAAATTGCAGAGGTCTATCTCACTTTATTTAGAAATGATCAGCATGTAAATACTGAAAGAAGAAAAACATTGCGAATTATGTGATCTTGCTCAATTTTGAGCCCCAGAGCACAAAAATTATTACATGCAACTTAAAAATGACAAATATTTCATGAACAAAATATTTTGTATCTGCTCTCATTAGCTTAGGCCCATAGGAAGTTTGTTTTCTGTTGCTACAAAAATGGTCCAAAAATCTAACAGATTTTTAATAACATGACACCCCCCCCCAATCCTGAGGGTACCACACGCCGTCCGATGAAGTAACGTAATAAAAATTGATACAATTCATCTCTGAACATATTATTCTGTGCAAACATTTAGCAAAATCTATGACATCAATTGGGAGACTCTCCGTGACTTGATATGGAATAACCCATATGTTTAAATATACACAAAGCAACCATGCCCGGAAGAGGGTTGTGAGAGTCCTTACGTATGTTGCAAATCCTGGGGAAAATGTAAATTTAGAGAGTTTCTAGTGTATCATCAAACCATTTTGGTAATAATTATGAATACTTCATATCATATACTGGGAAAAAGCCTGCTCATTCATTTCAGATATTGGATGACGGATGCTCAGTTCCATCTCTCACTCTCAGTACCATCTGGAAACAATGACCATGTTTATATGCACACCATTATTCCTGTATAAATCGGAATATGAGTATATTCCAAATGCGTACCTGTCATGTAAACACGTGTAATTACCCGATTAAGGTTATTTTCCAAATCCAAATATTCCGAATAAGACCCCTGGCATATGCCTGTTTTAATCGGAATATTGGGTCATGTATACACCTTAATCAGAAAATGCCCCTGAACAGAATATTCAGTTGTGTCTGCGCATGTTCATTTCGCAAGGAATTTGCATTTTTGGAGTGAAGACGAGACTACTGTGTGCATTCAGATAATGAAAGACTTGAATATAATGGAATATATTGATTGGCGAAAGCACCGTAACCACGATATCTTTAAAAAGGTGTGCGAAAAGTGGAGAGAGGCTGGTTTTGAACTGCCGACCAAGTTAAGCATCGCTGAAAAACGTTGAAGGCGGCATATTCCAAAACGAAAAAAAAAAAAAAGCGAAACAATACCAGTGGCTCTAATCCGGTCAGGTTCATTTATTTTGCGGCCATGGATGAAATTCTGGGACAGAGACCACTGGCAATGGCAGTTTGCCAAGGGAGTGGAGTCGATGTTGGCTTAGAAGCTCTAACCAAAGGCAACCAAAGCTATGATGATAACTTTTGAGCATTATATTTGCTGAAAACCTGATGCTGAGATTCATCCAAAGTGGTGGATATGCCAATTAACATGTAAACGGGAATATTCCAATAGCTCAGCGCATATAAACAGCTTATTCGGAACATTACCTTAACCCGAATATGGACCTTAATTGGAATATGGTGTGCATGTAAACGTAGTCAATGTTACTCTTGCCAAGTATAGAAGATACCTTGTACATCTTACCAGCTGCTAATAAATGTTAATTAGAGCCCTTTAAGGACTTTTATTAGTATTAGAGTAATAGTCTGGCATTTGTTCTTAAGACTTTTTTGCAAAAATATCAAAGATATAGTTGGAGCAATAGGTATGCCTGTGAGCATTTACATTACAACCCATTTTTCAGAATTTTTGTTTTTGATGAATAACAGCAAGTGCTGAAGACCACAAGCAAAATTGATTCCTGCAGGATCAATATGAATTGATATAATCAAATTTTTCACAGAATCAAATGAATTCTAAGGTTAACAGCAGTTTGTAGTTTTGTTTTGCTGAATCAGTCCATTCTCAGATTTAATGGTTAACAGATTGATAAGAACATATACTACTCAAAAGAAGTTAAAGCCTCTGTAAACCCAAGTCCACAAAAACCTTTGAATTACGTTATTTAGGGTTGTATGTGCGTAATAGTAAGCATACTAAAATATTAGAAATTATGTTCAATTCAAATCCGAGATTTTGTCATTAAATTTTTAGCACCTATCCTCTTACTGCGTTGACTTGGGTGTGGTTTTCTTCATGGGTTATTACGTAATAAGCCAAACCAATTAAAAAAAACTCCGTCATTTGTCCCACCCCTAACAGAAATTATAAAAGCTCTCTGCTCCTATCAGTTGGCCAGAGCCTGAGAAACATCGTCTCGAAGTAGCCTGTCTTGCGATTGATTACCGAACTGCATTTTGGTTCCATTTATCTATCTGTCCGTCCGTCTGTCCGCGTATTTGTCTGTCCCCCGCTATTTCCCCTATCATGTATGTTTGTATTAGCTCCATTCAAAACACACCAGTAAATTATATTCTGAATGGGACGTGTGCTCATGGAATGGTACTTCCGCTGTGGCTCAAATGTCTTATGCTGCGTTCAAACCAGCTTGTGAAAATGGTGTTTCTCAGAACACAAGCGGTGACTTGAGCTCAAATCACCTTACAACCTGTGATCACAAGCAGTGAACTGGTGGTTAATTCAGCGGATCAATCTTCACCACTCGTGAACAAAACGAGGCCAGACAAACACATTGTGACCTGAACAGAAAAGTACATCTATTTTCATGTTTGCTCTATCAAATATTAAAAGGAGCAACTTATTATGAACCTTTACGTCCCAGAGTTTGTTGTATTTCCATATCACAATGTTTCTGTCGTTTTGTCATTGGGAAGTTAACTTAAAATTTTGATACCTTAATTATTGCCCATGATTTCGCCCGTGACAGACTGGCAACAACTGAACGCTCTCCATGTGTGTCTTTTTCGCAACCAGTTGAGTGGCAAGTTAATTACAATGCAATAATATTGTACAGTACTAGCTAACATTACAGTACCATCAGGTCGTCGTTGGGTGCATCCCTGCTAACGCTGAATTTTAGCGGAGATGCGCTAACTCGGTAATAATAAAAACAGCGAAGGATTTTACAAAATACCATTCCGTAACTGGCTGGACGGTGTTTCCAGATGGCAGGGGTTCTGCGTCATCTGATTCTGAAGCTGCTTGCACACTGGACGCGAAACGAATTTTTCGCACGACTGATTACATTCAAAGTCAATGCGAAGACTTGAATACATGCGTTTGCGTGTATTCAAGTCTTCGCATTGACTTTGAATGTAATCTGTTGTGTGAAAAATTTGTTTCGTGTCTAGTGTGCAAGCGGCATGAGTCAGACGGCTCAAACATATAGTGCTGGACTGTGACCCTTGTGCCATTGCTATGACTAACGCTCACGGAGCCAGTGAGATGTCATTCAAATCGAGGGAGCGGCCAGTCACACCGCGATGTGCCACACCTACACTGTCTTGAGAAATGGACTGAATAGCAAAATGAGCCGTTTTTGAACTAGGTTTTCGAATAGTTAAGAATGTTAATTTTCACTGTTTTTTTTTGTAGATGCTTTATGAGACACTCAACTTTGATATTATACGTGAATTTTCACTATGTCAAGATAAGTTTCCAGAGGCTTTAAGGGTGAAAAATATTTGTGAATATAAATATGTGCTAACAAGCTAAAATGGTGACGACTAATGACGAAGTAATTCTTTCATGGCTGAAGACCAGAGGACACAAAACAAAAAACTTTGATTAGACACTAGTTTATTACCCTGATAGAAAAAGTCATGGATCCCCTAAAGTAATGTTCACTTAAGATGCAGAAGCTTGCATAACTAGTGTAGTCACCATTTGCATTCACACAATCTTGACAACGTTGGCGCAAGCAGTTCACCAGGCACAGGAAATAATGTTGAGGGATCGTTTGCCATTCTGCCACAAACTGCTGAGCCAATTGCCGGAGGTTGACAGCAGGGACGTAATGTGATCGAACTCGCCGCCCTGGTTCATCCCACGCATGCTCAATGGGTGACAAGTCGGGTGAATATGCAAGCCAATTCATGTTTTTAACGTTCTGCTGCTGCAAGAGGTTGGTCATTACCCTGGCACTATGAGGTCTTGCTTTGTACACCTGAGCCAAGTTCCTGGTCCAATCCAATGCAGAAGTGGCATTACCAGAGGTTGAACAATCTTGATGAAATAATGCTGACCAGACAAATTTCCACTGACGAAGTACTGAGGGGTTCTGTAATTCATGGATATCCCCGCTCACATCATCACACTTCTTCCTCCAAACGGCAGATGTTGAGCATCATTGATATCAGCAACTCTCTCTCCGTGATGACAATAAACATGAGTCCGGCCATCACTCAGCTGAAGCGAGAAGCATGACTCATCTGTGGACTTTGTCTTGTCCACTGACCACAGATCTACCAGATATAAGGTCTGCTCCAATCTTGGCAAGCGCTTCTGTGATAGACAAGTGGTGGTGGTTGATCTGCAGCGTGCCAGCATCGCAAACCTTAGCCTCACAGACAATTCCGATTAGTCTGGTCGGACATGTTAGTGCTTTTAGCAGCCTTGAATTGATCCCGAAGATCAATTGTGGTCACAAAACACTGTCGCAATGCCATTATCAAGAAGCTGCCATCTCGCATTGGTTTTGATTGGGGTCATCCAGAACGAGGGCGATTCTGAACAGCATTAGTTGTCCTGAACCTCTGCCAGAGTCTGCCGATGACACTTTGCCTTACATTTAAATGCTGAGGCACAGTTCTCTAAGTTTGTCCATCTTGTAGCCAACCAATGGCCCTTCCCCTGTTTTGGATGCAGAGTTGTTGTCGAACTTCAAATTTCATGTGATGATGAATAGAAATGCTCAGGCTTTTCATTGCTAATATTGGCAGGCATTGAATGACACTCATGAGGAACACGTGCAAGTGGTGCATGAGGTGTCACGATGGGTGTTTTGAGGCTGTTTGTCAGTTCAGTCTCAACATGTACTTCAAATCAAAGAATAGGAAATCTGGGTTAACTTAAAAAATTAATAATGATAAGTGCAATAATTGCATGTCCCATAATAACAAGATGTTTATGTTCCAATGACAACCCAACAAGGGATGCTCTAGAAGACATGCTTACAAAATGATCAAAACATTTCCTTTGACCCTTAACTTTTTTTGAGTAGTAATTATGCCTCTTTTATTTTATCAGAGTGAATTTAATTTCATCTATATTCTAAGAAACCAACAATCATCCCACCACAACACACAGTGGGTGGGAGGCCTCCTGTTTTTTGGTTGTCTGCCTGTCTGTCATGCCATCTGTCCATATAACATATCTTGTGCGCACGATATACAGTGAAGAAGTGGACAGATTTCAACAAGCCAAGCATGGTAACTCCCCTCAGAGGGTAGCTGAAATGAGAAGGTTTTGCTGGTCATTGAGTCAAAGGTCAAGCTTACAAAGTCAGTTGAATGCGGCGCTGAAAGATCAACTTTCAGGACGTATGAAGCTATGGCAGACGGAGATATAGCAATCAATGATTTGTGTTAACTTCTACCTTGTTATTTTTATCTATAATTTGTGATTCTGAGCTATACATACAGTATGTGTAGCAAATCAAGACCTTGTTAACCAGGTGAATCACATACTCAGTGGCGTAACAATAGGGGGTGCAGGGAGTGCAACGGCACTGGGGCCCGGCGGCAGGGGGGGGGCCCATTGATGGACACTTCCGGGCCCCAATAGGCGACAATTTAGGTGTTTTTTCTACTGTTAAAATTCTCATAGCAACCTCCATCCACTAGAAATAGTTTAGTAATCATATCAGTGTGTGTGCTACTGCATATTTATACCACTGCAACTGCATTCATTTCTCAGTCATGGGGCTGGCAAGTCGACATCATCATGGTACATTCATCATTTTAACTAAACAAAAGTCGTTATAACATGAAATAATTTAGATTTCTTTTTGGAAAATGCTTAATAAAACAAGCAATAATAAGTTTATTCTGCTGTTGAAATCATCATTGAGACAGCAAGTGTTTCTGGGTAATGTACAACATTCCATAGACCACCCACGTGACGATGTCACGGTCTGATCGTTTAATCCAAGGACAGTCTGTGGTTTAATCTTGCATGCAAGATAGGCTAAAAACGAAGTATTTATGCAGGAAGCGGCAAGAGCGTAAGGAGCAGGAGGAAAGGTTGGCCAAGGTGCCGAAATTAAGCACATTTGGTTTCATAGCTAAAAGAGGCTTAAAAGCCGCTCTCCCCTTTTCTGCATGAGGGTGAGCACAGATCAACTGTTTTTACGATGTCCACTCGCTCGCTGATTATTGTTCCCACAATTCCTTGCTGTTCACAAAATTTCAGATCATCCCAATAAAGTTATGCTAATGTGTTGTCCATTTACTCATTATGCCTTATTGTTCTTGATGATGACCATTATTAAGATAATAATTTTAAGATAATAATATTGAGAAATAAATAGGAAACTTTATGTTATAGAATGAAATAGTGTAGTAACCCTTGGTGTGTGTTGTAGCCTACGTAGGCCCTATAAAATTTGGAGGAGCGTTCCTTGCAACAACATTAAATACATTCATCCATATAGAAAAAACAATAAAATTCAGTGGCATATTAGCGGGGGGGCCCACGTCGTCAGGCTGCACCGGCCCGCGTGGGTCACGTTACGCCACTGCATATACTAACTGGCTAGAAAGCACAAATCAAGAAATTGACTAGCTCTTTGTAGCCATGACTAGATATGGATTAATGTGTGAAACAAACCAGGTTGTATTTCTCATTTACATACCAAATGTTTGGCTCCTGCAGTCTTTCAATTTTTTCATTATATTTTGTTGAACAGTAAAAGCTTCCATTGTCATCAAACAAATGTACTCTTTTAAGAGCAAAAATGAATGTTCTAACCATTCCCAGAAGCAATTAAAATTCTAAATTAGGGCATCAACTCAAAGCAAAAGTAGGCATTTTTGGACCACACAGTTTATTAACTTCCACAGAGGAACCGCCCTCTGGGGAGTTCCCAAGGAACTATACAACTTTAAGGGCTTTTTTTCTGTTGGCTTTCGTACCATCAATTTATAGTTTTCAGTCAAATGACTGCTGCGATCCCTTGAAGGTCAAAAGACTGTTCCATTATAGTGGGTAGACCTTCTAAGTTCTGACTCTGAAGTTGGAGCTTGAGTTCTAAGAACTAAGATCGTTCACTATGGTGCAGGTACCATGAAAAAAGGGGTTATTAGAACTGATTTCTTAGAGCTTTCAAAGGGTTCCTCTGGTCCAAAAATGCCTATTGCTGGCTAGAAGGATTCCAATTAGAAGAAAATTTTGAATAGTACATTTTGAAGCTAAATATTCAACCTCTTCTGAAAAATAATGCAGCACACAAAATATGTTGGTTCCGTTCAAAATGCTAGTTGTTTGCTGCTTTAAAAAGCAGGAAAAAAAAATCATTGCTGTCTTGGAGAGCAATCTAGGTAAATAATTAATTCCATTTAAACCAAAAGAAATCCTCTGGAAATATCAAACAGATCAGGAAAAATAACAACATTACGAATGATCTTACAAGAACTTATCATGCATTAGTTGGAATGATTGAATCCATGGGAATCAAATTCTCCTGAAGTTTTTTCACCCTGAAGCCTATGCAAAGGGGCCTTTTTTCAGAGATCATCACCTCAAACCTTCAGAAGAACTCCTCAGGTGAAGGGTTGGGGGCGTTGTTGCGGCCTGACCTCAGAGAGGCCTTGATGCTGTTAACAGGGCAGCCATTGGTGCCAGAGTGGCGGAGGGTGCTGCTCTTCTTCCGAATGGCTAGGGGGTTGTCATTGTCAGTGGGGTCGTAAGTTACCGCCACGCTGGACTCCACACGGGACAGGGTGTACATGCTGCTCTGGCGAGTTGGGTGAAGACGAGTGGAGCGCAGCTCCAGCTCATCGTAGCTTGACACCTTGATGAAAGGACACCAGCGAAAGGCTTGCTTGAACCCCGCCCGGAACCTGGAGACCATGCAAGCAGAGGGGAAAATCTAGGTTCAGAAAGTCCTCGCTGTTTTTCCCAACCACCCAACCAGTGTTTCCCAACCACCTGCATTTGCTTCCAAATGCAATTCTTCAGTCAAGAAATAGCAATAATTTTTTTTTTGAACATTTTATTTATAAAGATTTTCGAATTAAATTATATCAAGAGACAAGAAGACAATGAAAAATACATGAACAGTGATAAGAAAACAAAAAATAGATAAATAAATGAATGAAAAATTTCTGCAACAATGACAAAGACATAAAATAATAAAAATTAAGTAAATAAAGACAGGGGCAAAAGTCACAGCAGTATCACCTGCTCCACTGTACAGTTATCCATCTTACCAGGAAGATACATAAGTAAGGTGGGTGGGTAAAGAGAGTATCATTGGTCGTTCATATGCTCCAACACCAGACTCCATATCCTGGAGAACTTTGGAATGTAACTGGAAAGTTTGTATCTCAATCTTTCCACATGTAGAATGCGTATGAGTTCCCTCAGCCAAGTCTCAAACTTGGGGGCTAAATCAGACTTCCACAGTTTTAGGATACATCTCTTAGCAATCATCATACTAAATCAGAGCAGTACATATGTTACAATCCAGGTTCTTCAAAGTGTTGGAGTATCCTAACAGAGCAGTTTCAGGGTCAGGTGTTACAATGATGATAAAGACAGATGAAAACCATTGGAAGATGAGAGACCAAAAGTTACGTAACTTCGGGCAAGACCAGAAGAGATGTGTAAGAGTACCTTTCTGCTGCATTACATCTATTACACAGTGGAGAGAGATTAGAAAAAAAAATTATTTAATCTAGTCTTAGAATAATGTAATCTATGAACTACCTTGTACTGGATCAGTTGGAGCCTAGCGTTAATCGAGCAAGACTTAATGTTCGTTAATACTTCATTCCATGTTTCATCCTCGATATCAATATCAAGCTCACCTTCCCAGGCCTGTTTTATTTTAATAGTAGATGAATCTAGAGATTTGCAGACCAGCTCTGAGATCAAATGTTTTGTTTCAGGGGGTTGATTTTGCATTGTTTTCAGACGGTAATTTATATGATTTAGTAGTCTGTCGGACATAGTGTCTCAATTGTAAATATCTAAAAAACAGAGAATTTGAAAGAGAAAATTTGGACTGTAATTGTTCAAAGGAGCCTAAGTGTCCATTGACATAAAGGTCTTTTAAACAAACAATACCCATACAGCTCCATTCTGTAAAAACAGTATCTGTAAGAGATGGCAAAAAAGCATGATTCTGCCAGATTGGAGCGTGTACCGAAGTGGTTGGGAGCATAAAACGCCCTCTAATTTGATTCCATATCTTCTGGGTATTTAACAAAACAAAATGATCCTTCCTATAGACCATGGGGGGCCTTGGGGACGAGAAGAGGAGAGCAGGGAGAGAGGTCTTGTGGGTTAGGCTTTTTTCAATGGCCAGCCAAGGAGGCGGGATGAACCCGTCCCCCTTCTCAAAACCATATTGCCAGTATACCATAACTCTAACATTGGCAGCCCATTAGTAGTGCAAAAAACACGGCAAACCTAGGCCGCCACAGTCTCTTGATTTTTGAAGATGGCTTTTAGCAATCCTATGTGTTTTGTACCCCCAAACAAATGGCATGATAATGGAATCGAGAAGCTTAAAAAAAGATTTAGGAATGAAAACAGGAACATTCTGAAATAAATACAAAAATCTCGGCAGCGAGACCATCTTGATAGCGTTTACACGTCCGATCAAGGATAAAGGCAGTGTTCTCCATTTTTCTGTGTTCTCCTTGAGTTTGTTCAGTTTTTCTGTGAAATTCAGTTTGAAAAGGACGCTAGGTTTTTTGAAATTTTAATGCCCAGGTATTTCACATAGTCAGAGGTTATTTTAAAGGGTGTAGTTGTCAGAAATAGTGGGTCCAGGTCATTAGCTATTGATATAAGCTCACTCTTCTGCCAGTTAATAGTATAACTGGAGACCACTCCAAAGGAGTTGATAAGCTGGAGTAAATGTGGTACTGATTGTTCCGGGTCAGATACAAAAGGGCCTCGTCGTCTGCGTATAAAGAAATTTTATGATCAGCTCCGCCTTACGTTATAGGTTTAATGAGGACATGCTCCCTCATGCTAATTGCCAGGGGTTCAATGGCTTATGCGAAGAGGAGCAGCGAGAGAGGGCACCCCTGCCGCGTCCTCCTCTGCAAAGAAAAGGAGGGTGACCTATCTGAGTTAGTAAGAACTGATGCCATAGGTTGGGCATACAATATGCGCCCCCAGGAAATAAAAGGCGGACCCAGACCAAACCTCTCCAGAACTCCCAAAAGATACCGCCATTTCACCTGGTCGAAAGCTTTCTCCGCATCTAGACACAGAATGGCTTGCTTAGAAGTTTTGTCAAAAGAATAATACATAATGTCCATAACACATCTAACATTAAAGAAAGAGAATCGGTTTAGGATGAAACCCGTCTGATCAGTATGAATAATGGATTCTATACATTCATTTAACCTTTTTGGAAGTATTTTAGTGAATATCTTAAGATCTAGGTTGAGCATGGAAATTGGACGATATGATGAAGGCTCAGTTTCGTCCCTGTCCGGCTTCAGCAGAAGCGAGATATTAGCATCATATAGGGTTGGAGGGAGTCTTTCAGATCCTATTGAGTGGGAAGACATCCTGTGTAGAATTGGATTTATCTGATTTGCAAATTTCTTATAAAATTCAATGCCAAAACCATTCAGTCCCAGGTTTTTTCCATTTTGCATTGATCTGATAGAGTTCAGTATTCCTGCTGGGGATATTTCCGCATTAAGGGCTTCATGTGAGGTGTCGTCTAGTTTTGGTATGTTTAGGTTTTTTAACCAATTATCCACATCAACTGTGGCTTTAGATCTGTAAAGCTCCTCATAATTTTCTTTAAAGCGAGAGTTTACTAATTTAGGATCTGTTAAAATTACTCCGGAGCAAGATTTTATTTTGTGGATAGCTCTGCTGGCCTGTTGCCCCCTGAGCTGGCGAGCTAAAAGTGCATGAGGTTTGCACCCGAGTTCGAAATATTGCCTCCTAAGTCGCAGGAGCTGGTCGCAAACCTGTCATGATAAAATCGTATTATATTCATATTTAAGGTTGAGAATGTTTTGCAATGTTTGGGGGTTGCCTGTGCTTCTATGTATTGATTCTAATTGTGAGATCTCAGAGTCAATTTCATCTAAACGAGTCTTATTTGACTTTTTTCAGAGCCACCTCTTATGCAATAACATGGCCCCTCATAACAGCTTTGAACGTTTCCCACAAGGTTGAATCTGAGACGTCTGAGGTGTCGTTATTCTCAAGATATTCTATCATTTTTACAGACATATGTTTACAAAAGTTTTCATCTGCTAACAGGGATGGACGGAAATGCCATGAGGAGCACTGTCTGGGTGTATTGAAATTGAGAATCATGGAGGTTGGGGCGTGGTCCGAAATCAAAATGTTATGATATTTGGTGTTTGTAACGTTTGGTATAAGTTTAGCATCCAACAAAAAGAAATCAATACGGGAATATGATTTATGTTTATTAGAAAAAAAAGAGTATTCTCTATCTATCGGATGTTGGAGCTGCCATATATCTACTAAATTAGTGGAGGTAATAAGATTATTCAAGACCGTTGAAGCATTAGTGGGGTTGCATATTTTGCTAGCTGACCTGTCGAGATGGAAGTCAAGGATTACGTTGTGGTCCCCAGCGACTATTAAATTTGTGTTTGAAAGGTCAGGTAACTTCTCAAAGATTTTTCTGAAAAATGGTGGGTCATCAATGTTTGGCCCGTAAATGTTCAAAAGCATGACATGAATAGAATAAAGATGGCCCCTTACAATGATGTATTGACCGTTCGGATCACATAGTGTTGAAATGTGTTTAAAAGGTATGTTTCTCCGGATAATGATGGCAACACCGCAAGCTTTGCTTGAAAATGTGGATTGATATATTTTGTCTGCCCAGCTGCAACGCAAACACTTCTGTTCAGATGGCCTAATATGAGTCTCTTGAAGGAACAGCACGTCAGCGGCCAAAGACTTAAGGTGTGCAAAAACCTAAGCACGTTTAATTGAATGACCTAGGCCGCGAACATTCCAACTGACTAAGTTGATACCCTCATCCTTACCTCTAGGTGTCATAAAAAAGTAGAAATTATGTTATATGGACAGTGACACGATGAATTGCCCCCACCCTCCCAAAAAAAGCCCAGCTCAAAAACACAGAGAAAAACACACAAAGTGAACTGACATTTACCCACCCCAAACTCCCACTTTCCCAAACAAAGCGAGAGAAAATATCCTAACATGCCGTTCTCAAGGGTCCTGCACTCGTCAATACCTAACAGTAATATCGCTAGTTAGCTAACTTAAAAAATAGCGTCCCCTCCAATAACAAGCCATAAACATCATAGCATTTCAGTAACAAAAACTGGAAAGAACCCAGGTGTCGATATAAGAAGATGTAAAGGAAATTGGGCACATTGGTTAACCAAAAGAGAACACATCTGGCACTTAGTATTACTCAATAGTAAAGAGTCAGGCACTTAAGTAAAATAATCTGGAAAAAATAGGGCACACTGGTAAGGAACAAATAACTTTTAACAGTAGTCCAGTACTTAACGTCACCCTTCAGTAGCAGGTCTGTGCTACAGCAGGTCGCCGGCGGATGAAGTAATATTAGTCAATCTGTCCTGCTGCCAGTGCAAATCAAACAGACCGGTACACAGCCATCACCCTTCTTCAATAGCCCGGTAGTTCAGCAGAAAGCGAACGGCATCTTCTGGTGTGTTGAAGATCTTGTTAATGTCCGTACCTTTGGTAACTCGGAGCCTTGCAGGATAGAGGAATCCAGTACGCATCCCGGCATCGTTGAATTTTTTCCTCACCTCCTCAAATGGTTGGAGCCGCTTCATTTTCTCCGCCGGAAAATCGGGGAATATGTGGATCCATCTCCCGTCGTAGGTCAGAGGGGTGTTCTCCCGCACCAGCCGCAGAACTTTCTCCTTCACCCGAAAGCTATGAATCCGGGCTATCATGACACGGGGACGTGCCCTGGTGTTAGGTGGCTGTCCCAGTCTGTGCGCTCTATCAACCTCTATCGGGGTGAGGAAGTGAGCAGGACCCAGCAAATCGCGCAAAAAGTTGGCAAAAAAGTCCACAGGGTTGTTACCCTCAGCTCTTTCTGGTAAGCCCACCACTTTTATATTCTGGCACCGAGAGCGCGCCTCAAGGTCGATGATCTTGTGTTGAAGTAATTTGTGACTCTCCTCCAGCTGCAGTCATTGTTGTTTTAGCTGAGTTAGCCTGATGTCATGGTCACTGCCAGCCGCCTCCACAGTAGAAATCCAAGCATCGTGTTTGGTCAGGGTGGCCTGCATAGTTTGCAGGGACGCCTCCAGGTTATTGAATCGATCCTCCATTTTTTCACTCATGTCGGTTATAGCCGCAAGGATGACTGATGTCTCAGCGTTTGCCTTAGCCGCCGGCGGAGTTAGCTCTGGAGCATCGTCCTTACCCTCGATGCTAGCGCTATCATTAGCCTCTTGCACTGGGTTTGCAGAGGGTGCTTTCTTGGCATTAGTCTGCTGTTTTTGTTCCCTCCTGGTAGCCATAAGTGCACAAACGAAAAATGAGCGTAATGCCCGACCTTCTAACGGGTACAAGCGGTTGAGAAATATTATATTGCTTGAATATTAATTCATCGGACGGGAGCTCTGAAAGAGTGCGTCTACACCATAGCGTGCGCTCTAGCGCCCTAGATATAGCAATATTTATTAAAATCAACAGGATGAGTTGATAGGTGGAGCGAAAAAACATGTCAGCACGTCTTGTTACCTAACTCATGATCCTGAACTTTCCACCTCTGCAAACAAGAGGCAGTAAACAAGAACGAAACATTGACAATTATTTTGATGCACTTTATTTTTCTTTCTCAGACAACGTAAATTGATTATAAAAGTTGAGATGGTATGTAAAATTAAGATTTTGGGCCCTAATTTGACAACCAAAATGCAGTCATGAAACGCAAGCGTTAATGTTGCCGCAGATTGAAACTGGGCCTCCATTCCAGTCATTTTGTGACAGGACGTGATAGGGCAACTGTGGCACTGTTGTCAAAAGAGCTGGACTAAGAAGAATCCAATACCTCAAGGAGTGCTTGAAAGGAACAGGCATAGACTCCAAGTGCAGTTCAGCATCGGCAGGGCGTTTATTGGGATTAACCAAGCTCATGGTCAAGACAGAAATGGATCAATAGCCAGGCAAACAGAGATATGCAGAATGGGCAGAATCGAAGTCAGGGGACAAGCAAAAATGATCCAGTAACCAGAATAATCAATCCGCACAAAGACAGTAACAAAGAGGGTTGAAACTAAGGGAATGGAAGGGAAGGAAAAGGGAGTTGGATGGGATAAGGAGAACACAGGAGATACTAAACAGATGGATACAAAATGGGAATTAGGGAGAATGAAGTACTAATCAATCAAATCGCAATCTCACAACGCAATACAAACAAATACAAGACTTACGGGAGAATCACAAGAAACGAGCTTTCAACAATAAACGAGAAGAATAGCGCAGAAGCGAGACTGACCAAGACGAGCTGTGGTAGAAACGAGTCGTTACGGGAAAGTGGGGGTCTTTTAAACACAAACTAATTAAATGGAATCCCAGCTAAACACAGGACAGCTGTAGAGAGAGGTGGAACTAGAAAAGCAAGGACGGTGATAGGGAGAGAGGGAAAACGGGTGGAGTTCTAACTCTAATCTAACTAAACACCGTGCCTCGCTAAACTACTCTCAGGTGCGGATAGTCAATGAGAACAGCGAGAGAGAAGGAAGTGGAAACACCCAACCGAAATTACAGGGAAGAGAGTGTGATGAAAAAAGACAAGATGCCATGAGACAGAAACAGGGGAGGAAAACACTGAAGACCAGAGACAGAGCAATCATCCAGAAACACACATGCTCTAACGAATAAATATAATAAATATATAAATAATAGCAATACTAAAAACAAACAAGAAACATACTAAAAACTAGAAACTAAAACCAGAAACTAAAAACAAGCTAAAAACAAACATACAAATCACTGATTTCTAACAGACCCCCCCCTCTATGACCGCCACCATTTTCGCTTGAAAGTCCTTTTGTGAAAGTCCTTTATAAGTAACTTGTCGAGAATGTGACGAGCAGGAACCCATGAGCGTTCTTCGGGCGTATCCTTCCCAGTCCACCAAGTACTGTAGACCCCTTCTCTTGTTAACGTCCAGCAACTTCTCGTGTATGTTTCTCCTCCATCAATGAGCCTTGGGGGAGGAGGATTGGTCGGGGCAGGGGTGTGGATGGAAATCAGTACAGGTTTAATGCATGACACATGAAAGACTGGGTGGATACGGCTCATAGAGGCTGGTAGTTTGAGTCTAACAGAGACAGGGTAAATGATCTTCTCTATCACAAAAGGACCAATGAAACAGGGGGGGCTAGCTTGCGACTTTCAGTCCTTAGTGCAATGTCCTTGGAAGAAAGCCAAACTTTTGTCCTACTTTGTATTGCGGTGGAACAGAGCGACGACGGTTGGCTTGGCGACTCATCTCGTCAGCAGCTTTCAGGAGAGCGGAACGAGTCTCCTCCCACGCCCTTCGCACCTCTGAAGAAATTCCTGGATGTTGGGAGCGTCAACTTCGACCTCCTGTGAGGGGAACAGAGGTGGTTGGTAACCGAGACAAGCTTGGAAGGGGGATACACCTGAGGCAGCCGTGGGAAGGCTGTTGATGGAATATTCGACCCAGGGTAGTTGTTCGCTCCAATTTGATCTCGGGAAATGAGGCACCGAAGGACACTCTCCATCTGCTGGTTGGCCCTCTCTGTCTGCCCATTGCTCTGCGGGTGAAAACCAGAGGTTAAACTGACCGTTATTCCCAAGGTTTGGCAAAAGGCTTTCCAGACTTGTGAGATGAATTGAGGACCACGGTCAGAGACAATGTCAGAAGGGATGCCGTGTATTCTGATTACGTGTTGGATGAGTAAGTCTGCTGTTTCTCTGGCAGAGGGAAGCTTGGGAAGAGGGACGAGATGAACTGCCTTGGAGAAGCGATCCACAATGGTTAGGATGACGGTGTTACCTCTGGAGGGCGGAAGGCCAGTGACAAAAATCCAGTGCGATATTGGCCCATGGTCTGGAAGGTACTGAAGCGGTTGCAGGAGACCAGCTGGTGCAGTGTGGGTGGCCTTGTTCTGGGCGCAGACCGGACAAGCAGTAGTAAAGTTCTTGACATCTATCCGGACCGTTGGCACCAAAATGAAAGTTAGCATGGCCAAGGTCAGTTAGCACCAGGATGGCAGGTGAGACGGGAAGAATGGGCCCACTGGAGAACTTCCGCTCGGAGGCAGTCTGGAACAAAAAAGGCAGTTCTTGGGACAGTTAGTAGGTGGCCCCCAGAAGGTTGTGACCTTCTGACTCGATCCTCAATTCCCATACTAATGCTCCCACCACAACACGACAGGGTAGGATGGTTTGAAAGGCGAAAATTTTCGTGACAGGGCATCAGGTTTCTTGTTCTGGGAGCCTGGGCGTAAGCTAAAAGTGAAGTTAAATCTGTCGAAGAACAGTGACCAACGAGATTGGCGGGAATTTAATCTCTTAGCTGTACGGAGGTACTCCAAATTCTTGTGGTCGGTCCAGACCTGGAATGGAACCTTAGCCCCTCTAACCAATGACGCCACTCTTCTAATGCCAACTTCACCGCCAGTAACTCCCGATTTCGATGTTTTGTTGCTGGGCTAAGTCTGCGTGAGAAGAAGGCTTACCTTATTATCCTTGCCTTTGCGACAGGACTGCCCCTAAACGGTGTTAGAGGCATCTACCTCGACGATGAACTGCCTTTCAGGATCTGGCTGTTGGAGAACAGGAGCAGTGGTAAATCTTTGTTTCAGTTCCAGAAAAGCCTTCTCCGCCGAGGGGTCCACACAAAAAGGAACTTTGGGGGGAAGTCAGAGAGGTCAGTGGAGCAGCAACGGTACTGTAATTGCGTAATGAATCGGCGGTAAAAGTTAGCAAACCCTAGGAAGCACTGTAGTTCCTTGCGTGTGGTAGGGATAGCCCAATCCTTTACCGCCTTCAGTTCTTTGGTCCATTAGGATGCCTCCTGGAGTAACCACAAATCCGAGAAAGGGACTGTGTCCAAGTGGAATTCACACTTCTCTGCCTTGGCGTAGAGTTGGTTCTCCAGGATGCAGGACTTAACATGACGTATGTGTTCCTCCTTAGAACGAGAGAATATTAATATATCATCTAGGTACACACAAAACGAATTGATTAATCATGTCATGCAGGATGTCGTTAACAAGGTTCTGGAAGACAGCAGGGGCGTTAGCTAGACCAAACGGCATGACCAGGTACTCAGTAGTGCCCCCTAGCCGTCTTCCATTCATCCCTTCCTTAATCCTGACGAGGTGGTAAGCATTGCGTAGGTCAAGTTTTGGTGAAGATAGTGGCCCCCTGCAACAGCTCAAAAGCAGAATTCATTAAAGGAAGGGGATATCGATTCTTAATAGTAATATTATTGAGTCCCTGTAGTCAATACATGGCCTGAGAGATCCGTCCTTCTTGCTAAAAAAAAAGAAGCCAGCGCCAGCAGGAGAGGAAGAGGGACGGATGATGCCAGCAGCCAGTGACTCCTCCACATATTTCTCCATGGCCTCTTGCTCTGGACGAGACAGAGAATAGAGACCCCCAGGGGCGCTGTGCCAGGTTGAGATCAATGGCGCAGTCGTAGGGTCTGTGAGGGGGAGAGACAGGGCACGAGACTTAGAGAAGACTTGGCTAGATCCTGGTACTCACTGGGGACCTTGGACAAATCCGGAGTGAATGGGGGCTCACTGGATCCTCCCTCGTCCTGCTTTGCGGAGGCAAGAACGCAGGCAATGAGTACTCCACTCAACCACCTGCCCAGTCCTCCAGTTGATGGTGGGGTTGTGTTGTTTCAACCAAGGAGGCCCAGGACGATGGGGAGCAGAGGAGGAGGTGATGACATGGAGCCGGATCTGCTCCAGATGGTTGCCGGAGACAATGAGCGTGAGTTTTTCTGGGTCACCTGATCGGTTGCCCACAAAGGCCAAGTGCTTGGAACGGCGTGGGTAGCTTCTGGGGCTGGAGCTGCACAGGTTGGCGTCGATCAGGTTGATGTCTGAGCCTGAATCAAACAAAACATTAGTAGTCAATGAACGCTTGTTGTGACAGGAACCAACGTGGATCATTGTTATCTTGAGCCAACTGTCCAATCCTCCCACTCACCCCTCCTTTTTGAGTAGGGGACAGCACTGATCGATGACCCCTAGCCCACAGTACAGACATGCCCCCGTGCGCAGTCTCCTAGCTCGCTCTTGTGGCGCCTCGGCAACGGTCGACCTGCATGGGTTCTCCCGAGGGGCTTTGATCTTCGCGGAGATCGAAGTTACCACGCAGGTCTGACCGTCGGGGCTTGAATGGCTCTGGCGCTCCCTCTTGCGCTGCTGGATCCGAGAATCAATCTGGATGGCCACTCTAATGAGCCCCTGCAGATCAGGTGGAAGCTCACGGGACGCCAACTCATCCTTTATGTTCTCTGCCAACCCCCGGTAGAACACATCAAACTGGGCGTCTTCGCTCCAGTGTGTAGAGGCGCCAACGAACGGAATTGAATGGCGTAATTCGGCTTGCCGTAAACTCAGTAGTGCACTTCCTGCCTCTCGCCCCTGGTAGGAGCGGTCAAACACCTCCCTCATCTCAATATGAAATCTTCAATGGTGCGGGTGCAGGGGTGGCCAGCGCCCCACATTGAGGTTCCCCAGTCCCTTGCTCTGTCGGGTCAAAAGTGTGATGGCGAGGCCACTCTGGAACGTGAGGTAGGAAAAGGTTAGGGGCTGTAACTTGAATATGATTGAGCACTGGGACAGGAATGCTTTGCAGGTGGTGGGGTCTCCGTCATACTGGGGAGTAAGGCGTGGCTCCCGAATGGGAGCTGCCTCTGCCGAATGCGACTGCAGGACTGGGAAGGGTGGGGCCCTGGGTGAGATGCTGTAAAGTAGCTCTCATCTTATGCTGCTGCTGAATGATGACCCTCGTTGTTGATAAAGTCGCTGCAGTTCAGCAGTATTGAGTCTGTAAGACTGAAAGGAACGGGCATAGACTCCAAGTGCAGTTCAGCATAGGGCGTTTATTGGGATTAACCAAGCTCATGGTCAAGATAGAAATGGATCAATAGCCAGGCAAACAGAGATATGCAGAATGGGCAGAATCGAAGTCAGGGGACAAGCAAAATGATCCAGTAACCAGAATAATCAATCCGCACAAAGACAGTAACAAAGAGGGTTGAAACTAAGGGAATGGAAGGAAGGAAAAAGGGAGTTGGATGGGATAAGGAGAACACAGGAGATACTAAACAGATGGATACAAAATGGGAATTAGGGAGAACGTATCACTAATCAATCAAATCGCAATCTCACAACGCAATACAAACAATCAAATACAAGACTTACGGGAGAATCACAAGAAACGAGCTTTTCAACAATAAACCCAGAAACGAGACTGACCAAGACGAGCTGTAGCAGTCGACAAGAAACTACGGAAAGTGGGTCTTTTAAACACTTAATTAAGTGGAATCCCAGCTAAACACAGGACAGCTGTAGAGAGAGGTGGAACTAGAAAAAGGACGGTGATAGGAGAGAGGGGAAAGCGGGTGGAGTTCTAACTCTAATCTAACTAAACACCGTGCCTCGCTAAACTACTCTCAGGTCGGATAGTCAATGAGAACAGCGAGAGAGAAGGAAGTGGAAACACCCAACCGAAATTACAGGGAAGAGATTGTGATGAAAAAGACAAGATGCCATGAGACAGAAACGGGAGGAAAACATGAAGACCAGAGACAGAGCAATCATCCAGAAACACACATGCTCTAACGAATAAATATAATAAAATATATAAATAATAGCAATACTAAAAACAAACAAGAAACATACTAAAAACTAGAAACTAAAACCAGAAACTAAAAACAAGCTAAAACAAACATACAAATCACTGATTTCTAACAGTGCTAGAGGTTTGGTTCCAGAAAGGCCAATCAGATCAGTTGCTGTCATTCCCTGTAAAACCAGTGAACGCTACAATGCTAAAGTGAACTTTCAATTTCGTTAGGTGGAGAACAAGTACCTAGCTTGCGTTACTGCTGCCTCTTTCAGTCCTCAACACATTATTTAATGTTCAACCTCATGAATTTTATGATTTTTCTAAATAAATACATATTGCAATTTTGAGTCTGGCAACATACTGAAAAAAATGTTGGGACAGTAAAGTATGTATGTACCACTTTGTAATGCTGCCATTCCTTTTCACAGCACTCAATAAACATTTAGGGACTGAAGACACCTAGGGCTCTAAATTCGAAGACCATGCGCAGGCGCGGCGAATGGGGGGAGAGCCCCGCCAACAGAGTGTATCCAGGCGTATTTTGCAATTTCGTGCCCGGTGCAGCCCAGCGCAAGCACTCCTCTGTCCCGTCTCTGTCCCTCCTGCCGGTGCAAGTGGCATAGAGGGAAGAGAGAAGGCCTGAGGGGGTTTAACACAGCCGAGTCATATCTTCACCAATCAAATGAGCTCCTTTCCTCACCTTTAAAATGTTGGAATAAAAAGCCTCTGTCCTATATCTGCATGATGCGTGAATGTTGCATTTTACTTTGCTGCTTCAGGCATGTTTTCTGCTCCGCTTACATCTATATTAAGCATTACGAATATGAGTTAGCTGGCTAGCTAGGGCATTCGCAAATTATTACCATTAGCGAACGTGAATGGAATTTCAAAACGAAACTACGTCAGATCATTCAAACTTATGAAGTTGGAATGAAATACGACGGTTGCTCATTTATTTCTTCTGCCTGCATCATTGGGAAGAGAAACGATGGATAGCGTGTTCCTATTATTACACCCTGTTGCTGCTCAAAATTTTGGGATTAACATGCATGGACAACAATGCAAGATATGTTACACATTTATTTTCAATATGTGATCTTAACTCAGTACGAGATCATAGCAATCAGGGTGTATTCCTTTCCCCCACTAAAAACGATAAAACCTAAGTGATAATAATAGTATTAAGCTGCTTGCATACTGGATGCGAAACAAATTTTTTGCACGACAGATTACATTCAAAGTCAATGCAAAGACTCGAATACACGCTTGAATGTATTCAGTCGTGCGAAAAATTTGTTTCGCGTCCGGTGTGAAAGCAGCTGAAGGACACATACCCACATAGCCTACACACGCACTCACGCGCCCACATGCACACATCTCTCTCTCTTTCTCTCTCTTTGATCTGACATCAGGACAATCAATATAGATACTATAATTTATGTTCTGATTCAGATAGTTACATTAAATAGTGGTTGCTGTAATTATTTATTGCATTGAAATGTGCCTGACATTCTGGAAACCTGCCTGTGAGGTTTCGGTGACGTGTGCGTACTGTGCGCCGGTCAGCCAAATTACCACTGCACAGAAGGTAAACCAGGTTGGAGCTGGCAAGTTCTCTGCGCACTTACGGCGGAGCCTTTATCCACGAAATTGTCACTGCGTCATGATGAATATGTGACACCTCCCCCTACTACGCCGCCACACCCATCTCGGCGCACTTCTGTCTACCAAATTGCCAAAGTGGCTGTGCACGATGTTGCACTGCAGAAAAATTACCACTGCTTGGGCTGCACCGGACGAAATTACCACTGCGTGGGCTACGCCACTCAGTGCCACCCTGCGCTGCGCCAAGAAATTTGAGCCCATAGTGATTAAGCATTTCAGGTGTATCCCATTCTTCCTGCAAATAAAATTCAAGGTGTGCAGCAGTACACGGTCTTTATTTTTTCAGTTTAAATTTCAAAATGCATCACACTTTCCCAGTCAGGACCGCAGGCAGCCCAGTCTAACACTCGCATCCTCATCCAATGCAGCTATGCCTGTGCAATTCCTGAAAAATACAGAGCATTGCATAGTATTGTTGAAATATGGATGAGTGTCCCCAGCAAAGACGCCAGCTTGAAGGAAGCATGTGTTGCTCCAAAATCTCTGTGCGCTTTTCAAATTCAGTGGTGTCTTATCTGAAGTGCAAGATACACTTTAAAGGGCACTGAAACAACCTCATACCAAGACAAAGCATGGATTGCGCACTTGTTGCTGCAAATAGTCTGGATGGTCCTTTTCTTCTTTGGTGCAGAGCCCACAACCTGAAATATTGATTTGACTGACTACAATACATATTTCCACTGTGTAGTGGTCCATCCCAGACGCCTCCAAGCCCAGATAAGTTGAGGATGCTTCAGGACACTGTTAACATAAGGCCTCCACTTTCAACAGTAAAGTTTTAACTTGCATTAGTTGATGTAAATATGTATTGCAGTACTTGACAAAGGTTAGCCAATGCAGTCATGGGTCCGTGTGATTATATCACTTAGAGATAAATGACGATTTTTGATGCAGAGCCGTCTGAGTGATCATTGATCATGGGTATTCTGCTTCGGCTTGGGCCCTTACCCTTTATGCAATAAAATTCTTCCAGATTCCTTAAATCTTTTAATTATGGTTTACACTACAAAGGTCTGATCTCTGAGAACAATGAGCAGGTCTACCTGAACCAAGTAGCAGACCTGGCACTGTGGTGTCAGTCCAACAACCTGACCCTGAACATGAGCAAAACCAAAGAAATGGCGGTAGACTTCAGGAGGAAGCAGGGCAGCGGGTACACGCCACTGAACATCGGCGGGGAGCCTGTGGAGAGGGTCTCCACTTTCAAGTACCTCGGCGTGCACCTCACTGAGGACCTCACCTGGACCCTGCACATGGAGCACCTGCTCAAAAAATCCAGGCAGTGGCTATACTTCCTCCGGTGGCTGAGGAAGTTCAAGGTCTCTTCTTCCATCCTGAGGACTTTCTACTCCTCAGGCGTCGGGAGTGTCCTTGCAGGATGCATCTCTGCCTGTTACGGAAACTGCACCGCCTGGGACCGGATTGCCTTGCAGAGGGTGGACTGAGCGCACCATCAGAGCCCCCCTCCCCTCCCTGAAGGACACCTACACCAAGAGGGTGAGGTCAAGGGCTCAGAAGATCATGCAGGATGCTTCCCACCCTAACACCAGTCTCTTCACCCTGCTGAGGTCAGGCAGACACCTCTGCAGTCTCAAGGCCAAGAGGGAGAGACTGAGGAGAAGCTTTTTCCCACAGACAGTCCAGTTGCTGAATAACAGGGATTATCAGATGTAGTATTTTCTCATTTTTTAATGTATTTTTACACAGATATCATAGGACTGCAGGCCAACTTCTCTACCCCCACCTCGCCCCACACCCGCAGGCTTTCAGCCCGCACCCACATTTTCTCAAGATTTGAGCCCGCACCCACCCCACACCCGCAAGTACTAGCCCACACCCGCATGTAGCATGACTCTTGTAACCGCAGTTACCCGCAGTTTCCAAATCTTACCCACTTAAACCCCCGCATATGCATTACCTAGTTAATGGAATGCCAGGATTGTCTGTATATGAGTTTTTTGAAATGGACAACAGTAAGATTCATTTGAATTGTTTATTCATAAATAACTAATGATATGTACTGTAATGGCCGAGGAAGTAGGGAGGCCAAATGCAGCAGTGGGAGAGAACGAGACCAGCAAGGACTTAAAATATCCACAGAGAGAAATATAAACGAGGCAACAGAAACAGCTCTCGCGCTTCCAAAAGGACGCCCAGCAATCCGAACCAGGAAGCAAAGTGAGAGAGGAAAAACAAACAGGGAGAGCGAAAGGGAAATAACTCGAGAACCGAGAAAGACAAAGAACCATAAATAGGTGCGATATCAAAGAAAGAGAGGGAAAGAATCAAAAAGGAAATTTCCCAAAAGAAATATAAATCGCAACTATACTGCAAAGGCTTTAGCCACAAATCCCTTACTAGAGATAACTTCTTGCTGCAGTGAAAACTGAAATCAGACTTCCAGCAAAGGAGGCGTGGCGGACATCCGGCTTATATGGACTTAGGTGAAAGGGCCGCCCACGCCTGATTAACCAGCTGGGAAAAGAATTCGATAGAGAAGGAATTCGATATTGTCCCGGGACAAGAGCCACGAAGGAAAGTCCTTCACACACGCATACCACCTAAACCATGACATGTACATTGGAAGCAGTGCACTTTGATACTTCTTTCTGATACAAAAAATAGGAGTCATCTCCTATTTACTAACATAGTATTTACATATCTCAAGAACTCTGATATCTCAATAAATAAATCAAGCATCAACATTCATGATTGGTAGATTGTAAATTCATATTCTTTTGGCTACATTTGACAAATAGTCACATCAAGATCAAGAAAGAAAACTGATATTCAACCAAGATGCAATCAAGAGAGGAGAATTGCAATTGACATAATTGATTACAAATGGAAAGGAGTTACAGCTAACAGCAATGGGGTGGCTAATTGCAATTCTGATTGCTATTTGCAATACATGTAAGCAGTATTTAGCACTCATTTATGACATCTACTCTGAAAAGAAGCCATACTGGCTATTAGAAGAAGAAGCCATATTTTGTTGAGTACCTTCCTAATTTTATTTATTTATTTATTTATTAAGCTTTGACAGAAGTCAGGAAATGATCGCACAGGTGGCAAGGCACCTATTATGAGGCAATCATCCCACAACATGTACAGACAATTGAACAAAGAGAAAAAAAAAAATAGTAATAATAAAATAAGACAGTATACTAGCAAGTGTAAGTAACATCAGAGGGACAGACGGCAACGTGAACAATGACATTTGCCAACCCATGTACAGGAATCATCAGAAGAAAAATAGTTGTTAAACTTTTCTGTATAAAAATGAAATAGCTTCGATTTAAAAGCAGCTGTAGTATCAGAAATTTGATAGAGATGACTGGCGTTCCACAAATAAAATAATCTGTTAAAATAAGAATGGCGAAAAGTTTCAGTCCTAAATTTTGGAATTTTCATTAAAAATGTTATCCTCATTTTGAAATGAAACAAAATGGTTGTATTTGATGTCATATTCCCCCTTTAAGCATTTGCACAAGAATACACAATCAAATATATCACGTCTGTAGCCCAGCGGTAAAAGATCAAGCTTCATTAGTTGGGCTTTGTAATTGCTTCCAACACAATCATTATAACCAAGAATGTACTAAGTGGCTCTCCGTTGCACACCTTCAATTTGTGTAGGTAAGACAACAAAATAGTTAAACACACAATATGGGCAAATATATTTCTCATGGCGGTTATTTTGTTGTGCTCACTTATTGAATAGAATGACATTTGTTGTTGTGAATGTGACATACTTGAGCTTGAGATATAATCAACGCGCGTATCGCGGGTTGTAAATTTGCCGTAGGCCCGCAAAGAACATTTAGCAAGTAATTAAGTTAACTGGCATCAGGTGTGTAGCATGATTGACTATAAAAGGGATGTCTTAGAGAGGCTGAGTCTCTCAGAAGTAAAGATGGCCAGAGGCTCCCCAACTTGTGATGGCTTGCGTAAAAAAATTGTGGAATACTTTAAAAACAATGTTCCTGAATGTCAAATTGCAAAGGCTTTGAAGGTTTCATCATCAACAGTGCATAACATCATCAAAAGATTCAGAGAAACTGGAAAAATCTCTGTGCGTAAGAGATAAGGCAGAAGACCTCTACTGGATGCCCGTGATTTTTGGGCCCTCAGACGCCACTGCATCACTCACCAGCACGATTCTGTCATTGACATTACTACATGGGCCCAGAAATACTTCAAGAAACCACTGTCTGTAAACACAGTCCGCCGTGCCATCCACAAATGCCACCCAAAACTCTATCATGCAAAAAGGAAGCCATTGTTGAGCATGATCCAGAAGCGCCGCCGTGTTCTGTGGGCCAAGGCTCATTTAAAATGGACTGTAGCAAAGTGGCAAAGTGTCCTGTGGTCAGACGAGTCCAAATTTGACATTCTTGTTGGAAATCATGGGCGTCGTGTCCTCCGGGCTAAAGAGGAGAAAGACCACCCCTCCTGTTATCAGCGTTCAATTCAAAAGCCAGCATCTCTGATGGTATGGGGATGCATTAGTGCATACGGTGTGGGACACAAAGCACCATGAATGCTGAAAGGTATACTAAGGTTTCAGAGCAACACATGCTCCCCTCCAGATGACGTCCATTCCAGGGAAGGCCTTGTGTTTTCAGCAGGACAGGGGCGGAGTGGCCATCAGGCCGGCCGGCCAATAAGCTCAAGTGAACTGGCCCGCAGACTGCCCTGTGCGGCCGTATGATGTTCATGGTCGGCCCACTGAGTTAAAACTGTCCTGAACTAAGCATGATCCCATAAAAATCTCCAAGATGTACTTCGATTACACATCTTTCAATTCCGACCAATATTTATAACACTTGGTGTCTCTCTACATCTCACTCATGGCTGCTTGAGTGTCAGACTCACTCTCATCAATCCAGTCTACTGATTTTTGTTTAGCCTCCTATCTTTGCCAGTCGTTATCTTGAATTCTTTTTATTCAGACGTTACATAACTTTCATGACCACAAATATAAAATTTACGGTTATAAAATTTGTTAGTTTGTTCAAAAATTAATGTAGAGTGGTCGAGCAAAGCCTCATGGGAAATGGAAACTGCGTATCACTCTGCGTTTATCCAATGAATGTAGGGGGATGAATGAGCGGCCATCAGAGAGAAAGCGGGCAATTTGAAGTAGCGGATTTTTTTACACTCGAAGATGGAAGGCAAGAAGAGAAAGGACAAAGGAGGGGCCGAAAAGGCCAGAATGAAGAAAAGGCGGATGCTGGAGGAGGGTGCATCAAAATGGTCAAAAATCACGGATTTATTCGGAAACAACCAGGCATCAACTAATGATACAGGTGAGTTGACAGGAAAACAGTTAGCTCAAGCCTTGACGTTATTACTAGGTGCGAATTAGCATAACATTACAGCTGAGTTCTTCATAGGTCCTCCTCAGTGGGGGCGGTGTCATCACGGCGGCTACTATGGCTGCGTTGCCCCTCACTCTCTTTTTTCTCTCCTCAACTGCACCGCGATTACGGACCAGAGTGGTTTTCCGCACACAGCTGTCATTTAACCCGTGTCAGAATAACAACACTCTCAGTACAGATCAGTGGGCACAGGAATCCACCAGTTGTTATGTTACTGATACTGAAAACATTTTATTTGTCTTAAAAAAGTATTTTTCAAAAAAAATAAATAAATAAAAATAATCTAATGCTTTTTTTTCTGGCCTATGTGGCCTATGTTTAATCACATCATGGAGGTATTCCACTCAAAGAAACATGACATAATCTGGGTCTTCATCCAGATAAAAAAAAAGATGGTGGAGGGGGTGGGTTGGGCCAGTGGTGGGCCGGTGCGGTCAGAATTTTCCGGGTGGATTTTGGTGTCCCACTCCGCCCCTGCAGCAGGACAATGCCAATCCACATACTGCAGCTATTACAACAGCATGGCTTCGTAGTAGAAGAGTCCGTGTGCTGAACTGGCCTGCCTGCAGTCCTGATCTTTCACTGATTGAGAATATTTGGCACATAATTAAACGAAAAGTCCGTCAAAGGAGACCCAAAACTCTCCAGCAGCTGGAAGCCTGTATTAAACAAGAGTGGGATCAAATTCCAATGGCTAAACTTGAGAAACTTGACTCCTCAATGCCCAGACGCCTCCACTCTGTGTTAGAAAGAAGAGGGGATGCTACACCATGGTAAACAGGCCCCTGTCCTGACTTTTTTGAGACCTGTAGCAGCCATCAAATTTTAAACGAGCTCATTTTGTGGATAAAATTGTAAAATTTCTCAGATTTAACATTTGCTATGTTATCTCTGTTCTATAGTGAATAAAATACTGGCTGGTGTGATTTGAAAGTCATTGTGTTTTGATTTTATTCACAATTTACACTTTGTCCCAACTATTTTGGAATTGGGGTTGTACATATTTACTTTTGTACTAAATCAGGATTACAATTACCTGCTGAGATTACCTGTTTCTAATCACAACATCATTCAAATTTTTTATCTCATTAGTAGTCCTCAGTTTCCTCCATCCCAACTTTATTGGAATCCTTTCAGGTCTGAATGGCTGGAATTATTGTACATTCACAAATAAAACTAGGCCTACGCTGTCGGTGGCCGACAGCAAGGGGTATATCCCCGAAATTCCCCAATCCTCGAAGCCCCCTTTATTAGATTCCCCACAGTTCAGTTCATCCACTCTACCATATCTACCCATATGCTAAAAATGAGAAGCCAATGTAAAGTATTTTGTGAGTTATCGCGCTAACGGCTAAAATCTGCAGACGCGGCGGTGGCGGGTGGGGCGAAACCATAATATCCCCGAAACTCGTATTTTGGGGTATAATTAAGTTCACCAGACAAATCATGAAATATCTTGTCTTTATACAATCCGCAAAGAAATACAAGCCAAACTAAATTTAGAAATCTCTGCTTTCTTTTTTGACATGCATTTTCCACACCGTCCCAGCTTTTCCGGAATTGAGGTTGTAATTTGAAGATAAATTGTTCCTGCCTTTTGCATACCCTGAGCTGTTGCTGTCATTACTACCATTTAGTGAGCGCATTGAGTATGCTGAAGGGTAAAGCTTAAATCACTCTGGCTTCTCTAAGAATCCAGAAACATATTTTTGAAGGACCTTTTCACATCCTTGCTCTTTTAAGCAGACTCAGGGGGGGTCCTGGAAATAGGATTCATTTATGGTTACTCCCATTGTTGTTCACTCTCTTTTCCAGGCACTTGTAATGAACGATTTGCTTTTTAGGTCTACAACACTGTGCAAACACTGAAGGAGATATAATTGGTGCTGGCTAAGAAAGGATTATCACAAGGCTTTCAATGCCTGAGTAAATCCCCACCAGAATAGGTGCAGTGGATTGAATTTTTTCGGAAAATAACAGAAAATCATGACCGAGCAAGCTATTAGTTCTTGACATCCTGTAGATTGCTTCTTTTGCTGGAATTTTTTCTAGTGTTTTGATCCAAAAAGAAGTGAACACATTTCTGCAAAAAATGAATTCAGCTGGAGTGGTGGCACATCTTTTCACCAGAGTCCTCTACATATTGCCTTACCTCAAATAATAATTCTGCCTTTATGGGTTTTCAAGACCTGCTATTTCACAGCAGAAAATAGAAGGACTAATATTCTCAGGGTTGTCATAACAAAATACTTAACTGAGGAGAGGCTATGAGAAAAAAAACAAAAAAACAAGAGACATTGCATTCCAATCAAAGGGAATTCTTGATTCTTGCAAAGAGTCCCATACATAAAAGGCATTCACAATATAATCCCAGACACAGATGAAGTGCTGATGTATTTAAGGTCACTGCAATGAAGACAAAATGGATGCTAAAAAGAGCCTGTCTTTTCAGATGGCATTCTTTTCAGTTTCATTAAACAAAATGTAGTACAGCTACACATATGTATGCCCCCATTGATATAATGCTTATGCTAAAATGTGCTGAGAACAAACAGGCAAAACTCTATGAAACTAGCTGTCAACCACACTACCTACATACAAACAAAACACAACATCACATCTTAAGTAGCATCCATCTCCATACCCACTGCTTCTCACTGCTGGAATTCAGTCTCAGTGTTAATCTATCACGGTGCACCATACACTCTGAATTTAATTATTTTTTGGGTGCCCCCCAACACAACTGTTTAGCCATCAGACAGTGACCTGCTCCCGTCAACTCAGGAGGAAGATGCCGTGGCACGTGATTCCTCCAACTCACGTGACGACTAGCCCTCGCTTCTTTACGCTGTGCCATCAGTAGATCATGAATTCATTGTACAATTTAGTTTGTAAAGCTACATGCACTTGGCCAACCAGAACTGTCACTAGGGAGCAATAAACTAACAAATTTTAACTCAATTAACTCCTTTATCCCCAACGAGGCCGCAGCGACTGTTGCCTCGCCCATGAGGACCTCCGGCGATAGCCTGTAATGGCGTAGCTGGGATTTGAAAACCTGACCACAGGGCTCCCAGATGATTGCCTTAGCTGTGAGCCACTCAGAAGCCCATTTTCTTAAAATGACCTGAATAGATAAACGAACAAGTCAAAGCAAAAAAGAAAATCACTTATAAAATTCTGTTATTCAAAGTAGCATTGCGAATAGATTGATAACCCATCATCCCAATGCTTGTGTGCTCAAACTTAGAATGACTTTGCCTATATCCTGTAGAATAAAGCAATGGTTTATTACTTAGTATTTTGCTACATTGCATCCTCCTTCTTCTTCCATTTTGGAGCTGCAATTGAAACCATAGAGCTTTCTTTTAAAAATAACTGGCCCAACCGGCAGAGGAAAAAGTAAAAGTAGAGGTATCACCTCAGTACCTACCTGCTATTGAGGCAACAGTAGATGATGGGGTTGTACATGGTGGAGCTCATAGCCA
Organism: Gymnothorax javanicus; assembly: GCA_029692085.1. Taxonomy (NCBI): domain Eukaryota; kingdom Metazoa; phylum Chordata; class Actinopteri; order Anguilliformes; family Muraenidae; genus Gymnothorax; species Gymnothorax javanicus. The sequence goes on along the minus strand of CM056195.1, from coordinate 138,044,008 downwards.
GCCAAAGCACAGACAAATACACCTGCTGGATGTACTTCCACTTGTTCAGCCGTTTGTTGACCCCGGTGACGATAAAGTAGATGTGGTATGGCAGCCAGCAGATGGCAAAAGTCACGACCACGATGATCATCATCTTTACTACCTGTGCAGAAAGCGGAGAGGTGATGGCCATCTGCCAAGCTAAATTTGCGTGCCTGCTTTACATGAAGAAACACTCAGATAGGTTTCAGGGAACTGAGCAAAAGTCACAATGTTAGAAAAAGTCTAAAATGTCCCTTCAGTGTCCACTGAGAATAGAACTTGAACAAGTCCCCACAAGCAGCTTTTTTGCTTGTCATAGTTCATGAGCACGCATTGAGCCAAAACAATACACGTGCTGTTTATACTTTATAAGTTTATACTAAACTCAAGTGGCTCAGCAACTTGCATACCAAAGTCAAATAGGCCAGTACAAGGCACAATCAATGTGTAAACTACATTAACTGCTCTTTTAAATCTCTGTGTTCATGCATTCCACAGGGAGATATTAAAATTTATTTAAACTCATAAACTTGAATTGGTTAGCAAAGACAGGCTGCCCTGGTTGACAAGTCATAAAACCAGTAAAAAAACAAGTTAGGACACCCACCATTGCCCTTGTATTCAACTCAGAAAACCCCGCCCCCTGCTCAGAACCCCCCAGTGACATCTTCCTAACAGCACAAGAGTTTCAGTCAGTAATAAACTCACACTATCTTTACTGTCTAAGTATAGCTCAGCGTGCAGCTAATGCCTTACTGACTTGCTGCTACGGAGTCAGAAAAGCCACAAAGAAAAGCAGTTTAGATGCCCACTCTCATGTCCATTGCCACTGTTCGAGAGGTCGGCGGACAGTCGCGCAAGCTTGTTGTGCTGCCATTAGGTCATTATGTGCAAAGCGAGCGATCTGGAATTTTGCCACTTCTCTGTCGGTTAAAAGGCCATCCTGCTCGGCTTGACAAATGGCGGTTATTAAATCATGCGTGGTCAATTGTGCTGTTGAGGAAGAGCCGAGCCAGCCTGGCTATCTGCTCTTCCTCATCTGTTCTAAGTCATGCGCCAGTTCTTTTACCTTGCATCAACAAGCATAGTCACGCATCGTTGTTTATATCCATGATACCCTCCCTAAGTCTATACTGGCTCCCTCACAGGGACATTTATAGAGGCTGCTGAACATACTACGTCGGAATCTGACCAATATTTACTTGATACATAATATTTCTAAACACTGTATATTGGCAGGGTAGCCACCTGAGAAAACTTTTTTTATACTAGATGTACACATACAGTACCAGTCAAAAGTTTGGACGCACTTTGCTAATGTCACAGCGCTCTGTTTTTAGAGAAATTTAAATGGCTTAAATTCTCTATATAATCTCAAATGGGATCTGGTAAGAGGTAAAAATTCAGAAGTTAAAAGAGAATAATTTTTTGTTTGAATAGTGTAGTCTCAAAGAAGCCATATTTTGCAAAGTAAGCAAACAAACTCTTTCCAGGGGCGCCCTGGTGGCACACCGGTCTAAGTGCGCACACCATAAAGGCTGTGTCCCTCTCGTGGCGACCTGGGTTCGATTCCGGCTCAGGTCATTTGCCGCATGTCATCCCCATTCTTCTCCCCAGCTTTCCTGTCTCTCTGTATTCTGTAACTCTCAAATAAAGGTGAAAAAATCACAAAAAATTATCCTAAAACAAAACAAACAAGCTCATTCCATTTTCCAACAGCCAAATGAAAGACAAGCTGTTTTGGAACTTATTGGGCAAAAAAGTCGATGAAAACAAACACGGCCGCTCAGCACCAAACTCATTATAGCCTTATAACTGCTCTTGTAAAAAGAAAAAAAAATTTTGTATGCTCAGTAAATATGGCAGAAAAAATGCTGGTTAGTTTGATGGATTTAAGAATTAGATCTTTTTTTGCAAAATAAACAGTACCTATTTCTTTATTTAACAGGTCTTGTAAGAAAAATGTGGGTATGTCCGAACTTTTGACTGGTACTGTTTGCTTTGACAAAAAAAAAAAAAAAAATCAGGCGAGGAACTGTAACGTGTAAAGTCTGAATCACCTTTCCTGGAGTTTGCTCCACTGTTCAACCACCTGTGTAGTCATAAGATCCACTGTTTATTCATTCATAAATCCAACTCAGTTCTACTTACTGGGGACAAAAATATTAGAAACACCCCTGAAAAATGGCTTTTACTTTGTAGTTTTGAGACCACAACAACTAAAGCATCTAAACAATTTATTCCTCTTCATTTGAATGCTAATGTGAAGAATGTGCCGGCATAGTAGAGCTCTGACAAGCAGCATTTTTTCCTCAATAAGTTAGCACTGCAAGGTGAAGACACTGACACGGTGACTATCTTCTGCACTACTTATCAGGGTAGAGATAGTTTTAAAGGCAAGTTGGTGGTTATTGGTACAAAATCAGTATCTACAGATGTATGTCATTTAAACAGTCCAATGTAAGGCAGAACAAATCAAACCTTCACATTAATTGTTGAAATATTCAAGTGTGAAATTTACTGAAGATAATTATTCTGTAGATACTGTTACGGACAGGCCATTTTTGCAAGATCTGATGTAATCACGTGAGTGTCCGGAGATCTTATTAGTCCCCAAATGAGCCTATGTATACATTTAGGTTGATTTACATGATTAAATTTTACTGGTAGAATTAGTGGGTCTCTAAGATACTTCGGCTTGCTGAAATACAATATGGAATGAGGACTGATGTTTAATTAATGAGAGTGGTTTGACCCCGTGACCCGATGCTGTATGGGGAACGAGGCTATTTCCGTTGGGGTTGGTGCGCACACTCGTGGCTGCCACTGGACCCTTGAGAGTGTAAAGGCTGGTCTCGGAGGAAAATTCAAGTTTGCCGGCCTGCAACTTACCACTGTTCTCAGACACGGAGTTTACGCCGTTTCTTTTCCTTTTGTCAAATCTCTAAAAGGACATCAACCGTATCCTACAGACAAGTGAAGATCCGCGGAAAGTTTTAGGGACCTTTTAGAATGCGCAAACTGAACAAACGGATCGCAAGAGAGCCAACAGACGCCGCTTCCTGCGCGATTCCAGGGCCGAGCTGTTTGTCGTTGGGTGACAGGTGCGAGCTGGCCACGGACTGCGGAAAGCGTTGGAGTTTGACCGAAGAAGTTGAAGGTAGCATCAATCTTTCTTCTGTTTCCCTGTTGTGTTTTAAGCAAGCCGAAAGGGTATTAGCTGCACGCCGCCCTGAGAGGTTAGAGAGATACGTTTGTACGGAACTCCCCTAGACAACGTTAGCTATTGCTGCACGTATTACAATAGTTCAGACAGGACACTCACGTCAGATTTAACCATTTATTTGGAATGACATACATTTGAATTTGGCGGTGACTCTGCTCAAGTGATACTCTGGAACAATCTGAGCAAGCATGACACAGACATTCCAGGAGATCACAACCCCCCCCGGCAGAGCCTGGTTCACCGTGTTTAAAATTTCAATTCAATTCAAATTATTTGTATAGCGCTTTTCACAGACTGTCACAAAGACGCTTTACATTGAGAGATTAAATAAATGAAAGGGCAGTGCCCAGCCTATTCCCCACTTCAGCAAATGAGGCAAAAAAAACTCCCAGTAGGAGAAAAATCCTCAAACAGTGGTGAGAAAAAAAACTCCCCAGTGGGAAGAAATCTCAGGAGGAACCAGACTATAGTGGGAAGCCCATCCTCCGCGGGCTAGCTAAATATTAACAAAATAAAGTCAAAATAGAGTAAAATAGCAAAAGAGTTCCATTTAAGTCCATCTGAACAGTGGCGTCTGTAGCACCAGGAAGTGGCATGCCAAGGATGGTGCAGAACTGGATCAGGACCGGATCAGGACAGCAGGACAGCAGCAGCCAGCGCTCGAAGTGAAATGAATGACAACACAGATTACTAACAATGCCAATACCATGTAAAGACAAGAGTACAAGTACAAGTACTGCCAAAGACTGTGCCGTTGGAAAGGAGGAGGCTGGGGAGGTGGAGGGGATGTTTGCGCAGATCTGTAATGGGTCTTGGTGGGAATGGTAGAGCTTGGTTAGTTGAGATGGAGAGCGCCGCCTTATTTAAAAAAGCGACGCGCCAAATTAAAGTGCGTGACGCTGAAGTCCAATGCGATTGGACAAGGGGTGGAGCCAAGACTGACTTCCGTGCCTGTCTGAACTAACACTGACGCTCCATTTCAGACAGGACACTCACGTCAGATTTAACCATTTATTTGGAATGACATACATTTGAATTTGGCGGTGACTCTGCTCAAGTGATACTCTGGAACAATCTGAGCAAGCATGACACAGACATTCCAGGAGATCACAACCCCCAAACTCGCGCTCCTGCAGGGAGCAGATGAGCAGAGTCACCCGCGGGGATCTGAACATGAAATGCGTTTCGATCCATTAAATTCTAATACGAATAACAAACGAGCTCATTCTATGATCAAGGAGCAGAAGATATGACATTGACTGGAGCATTAATAGACAAAATCGATATGCGGAAAGTGTGTTACGTGGGGATAAACAATGTGAATGCGATAAGCATGCTGCTTTTCCTTTGAATTCATGCAAGTATGCATGACCTTCTCTTCTGGATGCAGGAGATCAGAAGCCTGCTGAATGCAAGCAGAAGAACATTCGGCAAGACACTGTGAGTGACTTGATACAGAGAATATACTATGTGAGAATGAGGATATGTGTAGCGACAAGCATGTCGCATTTCCTTTGAATTCATGCAAGCATGCATGACCTTCTCTTCTGGATGCAGGAGATCAGCGGCCTGCTGAATGCAAGCAGAAGAACATTCGGCAAGACACTATGAGTGACTTGATACAAAGGAAATATACTATGTGAGAATGAGGATATGTGTAGCGACAAGCATGTCGCATTTCCTTTGAATTCATGCAAGCATGCATGACCTTCTCTTCTGGATGCAGGAGATCAGCGGCCTGCTGAATGCAAGCAGAAGAACATTCGATGCAAGACACTATGAGTGACTTGATACAAAGGAAATATACTATGTGAGAATGAGGATATGTGTAGCGACAAGCATGTCGCATTTCCTTTAATTCATGCAAGCATGCATGACCTTCTCTTCTGGATGCAGGAGATCAGCGGCCTGCTGAATGCAAGCAGAAGAACATTCTGGCAAGACACTATGAGTGACTTGATACAAAGGAAATATACTATGTGAGAATGAGGATATGTGTAGCGACAAGCATGTCGCATTTCCTTTGAATTCATGCAAGCATGCATGACCTTCTCTTCTGGATGCAGGAGATCAGAAGCCTGCTGAATGCAAGCAGAAGAACATTCGGCAAGACACTGTGAGTGACTTGATACAAAGGAAATATACTATGTGAGAAAGAGATATGTGTAGCGACAAGCATGTCGCATTTCCTTTGAATTCATGCAAGCGTGCATGACCTTCTCCTCTGGATGCTGGACATTAGTGGCCTGCTGGTGTGAGCAGAGGAACATTTGGCAAGTCCCTCATGAGAGACTTGATGCAAAGGAAATATGCTATGTGAGATGAGTCTACATGTGGTAAATACATTGACATTTTAAATTTTAGATGGACAGAAGGCGGATGCAGATAGTGAATCGATATGAATGAAATGCCAGTTTCCCCAAGTTGAATGGATTGGACGATACCCATGAACTTTGCACGCGTTGATTTTCCTAAGGCCCATTACCGTTGACCAACATTAAATTTGAGGTGGCAAAGCATGGTGTGAGCATAGAATTAACATTGCACGAAAATAGGAGAAATATGACCAGCAGCCTCATAAGCTTTTAATGAGTTTGACAATCCAAACCTCAAGAAACCAGCCAAACCCCCAAAACCAACGGAGGGAGCCGCATCAGTGAAGACCCGAAGGCGACTGATGACTCCGGCCTATCGTTATGAAAGAACGAAATGCCATTCCGGTGCTTTGCGCGACCGTGACCAAAAAAGCGCCAAATCAGATTTTTTAACCTTCGTCTAATTTGACAGTTTTATGCAAATTGATTACAGATTGAGAGGTCGAGAAGCCGGCACACGAAGGAAGTTGAGGTGCCCCAACAGGTACAACAATTCGCGCTTTGTCATTGACGAAGCCGACATTGCACTCTCCATAACCTCCCTGATCCTGCACTATTTGTCCTGGGGTAGAGATGCTTGCATTTTAACTGAGTCAAGAGAAATACCCAAAACTCCAATTCCTGCGTAGTACCCCAGTTTCTTGAAAACGTCTTTGAGTGTAAAGATGCTGCGACTTGGAACGGAATTGGGGAAGTCAATTATCCAAAAGTCGTCTAATAAATGTAAAACGAACGGCAGTTTGAAAACATTCAGAAGTATCCAGCAAAGAGCCTCGGATAAAGTATCGAAAATGCGGGGGCTGCTACAGCATCCAAAGGTCAGACGTACTGCGAAATACATTTTTCTTTCCAATCAACTCCAAAGAGATTCCACTGAGAGGGGTGCAGAGGCATAATTTTAAAAGCATCGGTAATGTCAGCTTTACCCAACCAAGCACCTGATCCAGCAATTTTAATGAGTTTAATGCGTGATCGACACTAAAGTTCAAAAGCGAGAATGGGGGGTGAGGGATGAGATCATTCACGCTTTGAATCTTTCAGTCATAATGGGCAGACAAATCAATGATAATGCGCTTTTTTTTTCCCTTTCCTTCTCAGAATACTTACGAATAGCAACTTCTATAGGGTTAATACGGTATGAAGTTAACGGGATTTGGGAAACAGACCAATCATGTACCCCTTTTCAACTTTTCTCGCCAGGATTTTATCACCCACATCCGGTTCCTGCTGGGCAGACCACAGGTTATTGCACTTCACGCTGGAGTGAATATCGTATAAACCCGCACAAAAGCCATTAATCAAACCAAACAACAAGCACGAGACAAAAAGAGCGATCTGAAGGGTCCTTCAGCGTCTTTAGAGAGTTCTGGGATGTTGCTGGGGGTAGATACTTTGTTTAATTTTCTTAGCCGGCAGGCGGCTTGCGGCGAAACACACAAACTTTAGATGGCCGTCTCCAAAAAAACTTGGGCTCGGTGGCAGAGAATGCGGTGAGGGCTGTCTGGGGGGTTTGGACTCGGCAATGATTTTAGGGCAGAGGGTGGAGGAATGAGAGATGCTCCGCTGATAGTGCAGAAGACACCACGGTGTAAAATGCCCGCTTAGTAATGCCAAATCGACCTGAGACCAATCCAGTCTTTGACTAAACTTTTGGAGGAATAACCAGTTTTAACAGAAAATTACTTATGATACTAGTAAACAGAGTGCCACCGTGAAGACAGAGCGAGATCAGAAATGATAGCCAAATAGGTGTCTAGCTCAGCCCTGCGTCCCGGTACATTTCACAAATCACATCCCTTAATACACGAATGCCACAGTAAACTCTGTCATGGTAAGATTTTTTTAACAGTCTCGGATCATTGTCCTTCAGAATGACAGAAATGTCCCCGTAGTCCATTAGGCGTTTCTCGCCTGAACCAGATTCGGACGAACTTAAAAAAAAAAATTTAACCAAGTTTCGTCAGTACCTGCCATGATCTGACTGCGAAGACGGAGAGATGGCAGCTGAAATAGGACGCATTCCTCCCCGAGAAAGGATCAGGATCTTGCGGACATAATGATGATGCATGAGGTAAGAAAAATACCCAAGTACTGATTTTCATACCTTAGAGAACTGCAGGCATGGATGTTTGCGCAGATCTGTAATGGGCCTTTGTGGGAATGGTAGAGCTTGGTTAGTTGAGATGGAGAGCGCCGCCTTATTTAAAAAGACGCGCAAATTAAGTACGTGATGCTGAAGTCCAATGCGATTGGACAAGGGGTGGAGCCAAGACTGACTTCCGTGCCTGTCTGAACTAACACTGACGCTCCATTTTGTTTAATACGGATAGGCTTGCGATATCTCTGCTCAGGGTGGACGTGACAATACCCAAAATCAGAAAAGGTTGGGACAGTTTGTAAAATTAATATGAAGACTAAAAGCAGTGCTTTGAAAATGATCCTTTACCTTTATTGCATTGAAAACTATATAAAGGCACATTATTTGCTGTTTCACGCCTTGAAATTGATTTTTTTTTACAAAATAAACAAAGTTCAATTTTTATTCATGCAACACACAGTATTTCATATTTCAACAAATTTCAGAGAGTAAAGTATTTTTACTGTGCAGTACGTGGTTGTTGTTGACGGGGAATAATAGGTGTGGGAGTCGCACGCGATACAACAATACATTGAGCGTAAGTATTTTTCTCATCCTTTACAAAACGTTTGTACAGGCCATAAATTTTATTGACAACAATTCTTGCATTGTAATTCTATGAATGTAGGGTATATACTTACCTGTCATTGTGGAAAAGCTTACATTGGTTAATCTAAACATCCTCTTAAAAAAAGGATTTCTGAGCATGAAACTGCCATGTGCTTTGGCAATTATGTTGATAATGCTATAGCTAAAAACTATATAGAAGCAAGGCATGGTTCCGCTTCATCTTTAATATTTGTGGTGATTGAACAAGTTCTCTCTCCTCAGGGCAGGGATCTCCCAAAAAAAAGCTGACCCAAAGAGAAATCTTTTGGATACACAAGTTTAAAGCAATGTCTCCTCATGGATTGAATGATGATGTTAACTTGAGTGCTTTTTCCGTGATATGCCCTATTGCCTTTGATGGCTGAATTATTGAAAAGTTTTGCCTATTATGTTTCCTATGCCCCAAGATCTAACTTATGCCAATTTTATATCCTGTTTTACTTTTTACTATTTACTGTTTTTACTTTGCCATTTCCATAGTGCCCACAATATTTAGATATTTTTCCTTCACAGTATTTACTCGCCTTTTTACCAAGAGGGTCATCAATTATCATTGACTGTCATTGATGGTATTATTTCTCAATCTTAACCTATGTAGTAATTGATTATTCAATAATTTATGTAGTTGGTTCAGAACTCAAAATTAACTTTTTTACTTGGTAGCGCTGTGCTCCCAAGTTCAAAAAGTTAGGAGTGCGAGCCAAAATTTAGGAGCGCAAACACTGAAATCTAAGAAGCACCTATATACATATATATATATATATTTTTATGTTTATAAAACTACAGTATAATACTCCACATTAACAATACAACTTTCTCCAACAAATAAAAGTTTTTAAACAATATGAGAGTCTTGAGTTCATTGATTAACAAAAGTTTCCACTACATTGGCTTTTGCCATATCCTGAGGCCAGGATTAAAAATTGGCTCTCTGCCCTTCCATCCATCTCTTTACTGCCTGTGAGGCATCAAATATGTCCAGAGAAGGACCCTCCACACTGATCCGAATCAAATCTTCAACTGTGTTAGGGTTAAATGCAGATCTGACGTAAAGTTGTAAAGTCTTTGTTTTGGCCTTAATATTGCAATATTAATCAGTCTACAGAGGTAACTTTATTTGTTTGCTTATTATTACATAAGCAGATGTTATAATGAGTTGGATACGTTTGTTTTAAGATATACAGTATGCCGCACGCCATTGTCATCTGATTTCTGCATTTTAAGGAAAAACTAGCGTGTACATGCAATATATAAACGCTTACAAGTGGAAAGACGCGCTGAAAAAAATGTGGTTTTATGATTTTTGCAGATAGGCTACTTAAGATATAAGCAAAGAAACTGAGATGACGATTTTAGGTTTGCGCATGCGCAGAACCGTGAGGCAGCATATTTTGATAGGTTGCAGCAATTGATAGAACACCGGACCTACTTGTTGATGCACATTTGTCACAGCATTTTCTGTTTCGCGCTTTCTCCATGTATGGAGGGACTTTCACGTTTAAAGTGTTTGAACTCAGTTGCTAACACGCTGTTACCTGCGAGACCCGGGCCATAATCTTTACAATGAACACAGTGCATTTCACCTTCTTTAAACCTCAGCCATTCAAAATTTCGATGCCACTCTTTGTGAAAATAATAAACTCTTTTCGCCACCGGTTCTTCCGAATCACCGTTGTAGTCATTGTCATGATTCTCAGTTTCTGTAACTTTTGTTACCGACTTGTTTTTTTGAACGTTAACGGTACAAAAAAAAGTCTTCTATTGTTCTCTGTTTCATTTCTGTCTAAATCTTGTGTATAGTTACAGTAGTAACTCTCAGTATCACAAAATGGAGTGATTGACGGCTAATATTAACCATTCTAGAATCAGTACTGAGGTTTAGGACGTCAAACTCCCCTTTGATTGGTCAGAATGGTCACTGTCAGCTCAAGGGAACACACTGGGTGCGCTCCATTCTTATACCGGTACGCCCGGCTGCAGTATGTCGAGTAGATGCATGCACTGCTCCGACACATACGCCCATCTGTATTTAAGCTGCAGTGGCGGTTTGCATGCCTACTGACTACCAAATGTACAGGAAAAGAAGTGTTTAATTGGGGGGAAAAGCGGTCACACAGGTGCAACTATTTTTTTTTTTTTTTAGATTTTTTTTGGGGAATTTTTCCTTTATTTGACAGTTTTACAGTGTAGAGAGACAGGAAGGTTGGGGAGAAGAATGGGGGAAGATATGCAGCAAATGACCCGAGCCGGAATCGAACCCAGGTCTCCGCAGGAAGGACACAGCCCCCATGGCGCGCGCGCCTAGACCGATGAGCCACCAGGGCGCCCCAGGTGCAACTATTTTAATTCAAAGGTCGCACAGTGTTAATTTTGGTCGCATATGTGACCAAAACAGTTGCAATTTTGAGCCCTGTTGGTTAATTGTTTAATTAGATGCTCCACCCTTAAACAGGTGTGTGTAATGGTACTTCCTTCCAAGCCATATCACTCTGAGAAATGCACTTGTTACGCTCCGATGATAACATCGGAAGGCATTAGTGTTTTTATAAAAATAAAGGTGTGGAAAGAAGTCTTTGGCTTTTATTTTTAGTGTGCCGCTCTCCATTTTTGGGATTTTTCATGAGTAATGTTTTTACCTCTTTGTTATGTTGCCTCTTAATAAACACTGAAGGTAAATAAATACCATGTGTTTCAAGTGAAATTTTGTCCCATTCTTCCTTCAAGTCATAAGGCTGGCAAAAGTTTTGGGTGTTTGTTGTTGCATTTTGCATTTCAAAATGTGATAGGTTCTCTATATGGGTCAACGCAGGACTGCAGGCAGGGCAGTCCAGCATGGGCACCCTCTTCTTATGTCGCAAAGCCTTTGTAATGCCTGTGTTCAGCAAATTTTGTGGTGTCTTGTTGAAATAGGCATCAACATCCATTTAAAAAAGGGTCACACTTTAGATGAAGTGTTGCTCATAAAGGCTTTATACAGCATGCATAATACCTTAATAAATGAGATGTAATGTCTTCATAAATCATATATAAGCAAATGTCATGCTTTGTAAAGGGTGAAATAACACATCCTTATTCAGCATGTGATGCCAGATGTGACAATGACAATGTCACTTAGCTGACAATGTCACCCTTTATAGCATTTAGCCACTAGCTAAGTGACATTGTCAGTTATATCACATCTGGGATCACATGCTGAATAAGGATGTGTTATTATGTCTCATTTGTGAAGGCATTATACATGCTGTAAAAGCCTTATTGAGCAACACTTCATCTAAAGTGTGACCAAAAAAATATATACTCTTGAAGGCAGTAATGTTGTTCCAGTCTCAGCGTACTTTTCAGCATTAATGGTGCCCCTCGCGGAAGTTCAAGTTGCCCTTGCGAAGGGCGCAGACACAACCCCATACCATGATAAAGCATAGTGGACACACACAGTGCCTATTTCTCCCAAAAAAAACCCAAGATACTGATTCGTCTGACCGCAATATGTATTTTTACTGTGAGATAGTCCATCACAGATGCCTCATAGCCCAGAAGTAGACAGTGAGAGAACATTATTGACATGAGGTTTCCTTTTTGCACAGTTTTAATTTGCATTTAAGGATGTAACCACAAATGTAGAACTTGGCAAACGTAATTCTGAGTCCAAATCGCTTATTGATAAATGACAGTTCTTGATAAAGTGCTGTCTGAGTGATTACAGGGATTCAGTTGGCTTTCGGCCTTTACACACAGAAAGTCCTCCAGATTCCTTGAATCCTGTAATTTTCTTATACAGTGGATAAAATCCCTTCCTATTTTTCATTGAGGAACATTGTTTTTAAACCATACAATTATTTTTTACACATTTGTAGGCAACTTGCAAATCCTCGGCCAATCTTTGCTCTTAAAGGACTATGCCGGACGCTACTTTTGCACCAAGTCATGATTTTGTTAACATCAGCGGTTTCAAATCACATGAATATTTAATTTTTTTTTACCTCATCAATCTTTAATGGCTCTTGTCCCAACATTTTTGGAATTTTTTGCCAGCCTGAATGGCAGGAATGGATGGACAGTGCTGTGAGAAAGTATTTGTCCCATTCCTGATTTCTTTTATCTTTGCATATTTATCACACATACACGCTTAACACTAATTTTAATATTAGACAAAGATAACAGGAGTAAACAGAAAATACAGCTTTCAGATAATGATTTCCTTAATTGAAGGAAAAAAGCTCTCCAACCCAACATGGCCCTATGTGAAAAAATAATTGCCCCCTTTTTATATTTTAGTTTAGTTTCGTTATTGCAAATGTTTGATTGCAGTTCTCTTGCTGCCAAGGATGGCATGACTAGTTGTGAGGTTTGAGGGGCAATTTTTTTTTTCATTTGGGTGATCTAGGTTTGCAGTAACTCTCAGGGCTCTAATTTCTTAGTGCAGCGTAGGGTGGCGCAGCCCATGCAGTGGTAATTTCGTCCGGTGCAGCCCGCGCAGTGATAATTTCGTGCCGTGCAACACCGTGCGCAGCCATTTTGGCAATTTGGTAGATGGACGCGCGCCGAGATGGGTGTGGCGGCGTAGTAGGGGGAGGTATCACATATTCATCATGACGCAGTGACAATTTCATGGATAAAGGCTCCGCCGAAAGTGTGCAGAGAGCTTGCCAGCTCCAACCTGGTTTACTTTCTGTGCAGTGGTAATTTGGCTGACCGGCGCACAGTGTGCACATGTCACCGAAACCTCACAGGCAGGTTTCCAGAATGTCAGGCACATTTCAATGCAATTAATAATTGCAGCAACCACTATTTAATGTAACTATCTGAATCAGGACATAAATTATAGTATCTATATCGATTGTCCTGATGTCAGCTCAAAGGCGGTTGGCACGCGTAATGGAAACTCGACCGGGCTTAATCAACGCAGCTGAATCTGTGATGCAAACTAACGACTTCACATCTTTCTCAGCCAACCACAAAGTGCCTCGGCATCAGGCAGTGCGTATATAAAATGCTTGCGTTCTATGCTCAGTAAAGCCGCTTGCACACTGGACGCGAAATGAATTTTTCGCACGACTGATTACATTCAAAGTCAATGCAAAGATGCGAATATGCGCGTGTATTTGCATCTTTGCATTGACTTTGAATGTAATCAGTCGTGCGAAAAATTCATTTCGCGTCCAGTGTGCAAGCGGCTTAATACTTCTATTATTGTCACTTAGGTTTAATCGTTTTTAGTGGGGGAAAGGAATACAGCCTGATTGCTATGATCTCGTACTGAGTTAAGATCACATATTGAAAATAAATGTGTAACGTATCTTACATTGTTGTCCATGCATGTTAATCCCAAAATTTTAAGCAGCAACAGGGTGTAATAATAGGAACATGCTATCCATCGTTTCTCTTCCCAAAGATGTAGGCAAAAAAATAAATGAGCAACTGTCGTATTTCATTCCAACTTCATAAGTTTGAGTGATCTGACGTAGTTTTGTTTTGAAATTCCATTCAAGTTCGCTAATGGTAATAATTAACGAATGCTCTAGCTAGCCAGCTAACTCATATTCGTAATGCTTAATGTAAACATAAGCGGTGCAGAAAACATGCCTGAAGCAGCAAAGTAAAATGCAACATTAATGCATCATGCAGATATAGGACAGAGGCTTCTTTATTCCAACATTTTAAAGGTCAGGAGAGGAGCTCATTTGATTGGTGAAGATTTGACTCGGCTGTGTTAAACCCACTCACGCCTTCTCTCCTCCCTCTTTGCCACTTGAGCCGGCAGCAGGGACAGAGGAGTACTTGCACCGGGCACTAAATTGCAAAATACGCCTGGATACACCCCCGTGGCGCGGCGCTCCCCCAATTCGCCACACCTGCGCCTGGTCAACAAATTTAGAGCCCTCAGTCAGTCATCATACAGGTTTTGAATGCCTCTTTACCTACATCATCATTTGCGTTTACTCAGGTTATCTTTGTCTGATTCTAAAAATTATTTCGATGATCTGAGGCATTTAAGTGTGTAAAATATGCTAAAATAGAAGAAATGGGGAATGGGGAAAATGCTGTTTCACAGCACTGTATATTTAACTCTTTTAAGTACAGTCCTTTTTTTGAACAAATTTCCTCCTAAACTAAAATGCTAACGGCTCTTCAACCACTTTGACTACAGGCATAATCATGGTCTTGTTTGAAGGGTGACCGTCAGTAGATTGCGCTAAAAAAAAAGTCAGAATTGCTGAGAATATTACCCAAACTGAGTAATAACACTGGAAATATAAGTTTTTGTCTGACAGAAAAAGGTTTTATGCTTTTTTCTGCCTCTTTAGTGCAGTGACCAAGCCTCTTCAGCCTAGAAAAATAATACAGCCACAGCCAGATGGCTGAACAACCGTAGGTTCAAATATTACAATTCTGTAACTAAAAATTAGTATTTTATGAATTTTTTGTCTTGGTTATGTTTGTCCATGTTCCAACAAACAATTTTGGTGAGTCCAAATCTCCCTGCATTCCTAGTCATGGTCACGTTTGCTTTTACAGTACTTTTTTGAACTTCTTTGTTTCAGGGTGTTTTGTCCATATGTAGCCAAATTTTCATCCCAATATACCCCGCCAATTCCCTGCACTGCTGTGCGATTTTATCTGCTTAATAAAGTCGTTTCCAAAACTCCCTTGCTCCATTGTCAAAGTCCCCTCCCCCTTATAAATCACTGCATACAACAATTTTTGCATTACCCATATCATCCCAATGTTTTTGATGTTAGGTTTGTAGCATGTACAGATCTACAAAAAATACCAATGTGACTGCAAAATGGAGTACATTGTGTTTTTAGAAATACACATAGTAAAGGAAACTGAAAATGGAGAAATGGAGGAAGCTTTGAAGGTAGCAGTTGTGTGAAGTGCTATTGCTGAATAGAGCTGAAATTCTTGCAGGTGAGCCGCAGTCCACATGTCCTGTGCCTGCTGCTGATGGTTCACATTCATTATTTAGGTTTTGTGTGTGCATGGTGTCAGTATGACATGGTTCAGAAATCTAATCACGATGGTAAATGTACACAGAACCTGGACTGTGGCAATGCATATCTTTCTTTAAGGACCTGAGGCCAGCCCATTATTGAGTCATTTAATATTTATCAGTCAATTATAACTTAATTACAATTTGTGTGTTGTGTGGGCGTTAGTTCATAACATCAGTCAAAGAGCTGATCAAATTTCACATGGCCAATTTCGACAAAAACTCTCAATTATAAGTAAATCAAGTCAATTAAGGATATACAGGCAGCAAAATTTATTCACCCTGCACCACTTGCTTTGAGTGTGAAGGAAGGGGGACTTCTT
Source organism: Gymnothorax javanicus (assembly GCA_029692085.1). Taxonomy (NCBI): domain Eukaryota; kingdom Metazoa; phylum Chordata; class Actinopteri; order Anguilliformes; family Muraenidae; genus Gymnothorax; species Gymnothorax javanicus. The sequence goes on along the minus strand of CM056195.1, from coordinate 138,028,323 downwards.
TCTAATACACATCAGGTACAATTGGTTATTCCTAGAGTTTATTAATATCTCCGGCAATTAAAATGAAAACCCATTTCAAAAAAATTGAGGCATAAGAAGTTGAATTACTGTAAATCTGAGACATACAGCTGGTACATTTAACATATTGATATTAAAATATACTCAGAGCCAATCATACAACAGGTTGTAAGGCCAGTTATAGATCAAAGTGGTATTGTCATCCTAGACATTGGTACTTCTACCTGTGCCATTATATTCAGGAGTTGTGTGAGCTGATGGGAACTCTTAAAAGCATTTTTAAATTGTGAGCAACAATGAAATTGCAATTTATAGACACCACAGTGAAAATAAATATTTCAATAAAACTGGATTCCATTAATTTACTGAAGTCAACTAAGCCATAGGCAAAGAAATAAATTGTGCATTTCAGAGTTAAAATGGCAAATGTCTCAAAAAATCTGTCCTGCAGATGCTGAGTCTTTATTTCCCTTTTATAGTCCATTCATAAATTACCCTATTATTCAAAGAGAGTGCAGAATATTAATCAATGATTACACCTTCATTAAAGCAATTGAAGACCACAATGGAAAAATGATCAGTCACATTTTCACATTGTGGAAAAATGATGAATTAAAAATTCAAAACGATCTTAGAAACAAAGCACTGAAAAAATATGCAAAACATACAAAATATAAAAAATATTATAATGATATATAATATATAAAATATATATAAAATACAAAATTTGGACTCTGATTGTTTTTCCTTTGTGGTCTTCAAATGCAGCCAGTTTAGACAGTACCAGTCAAAAGTTTCGACACACTTTGCTTATGTCACAGCACTCTGTTTTTTCAGAAAATTAAATGGCTTAACTTCTCTATATAATCTCAAATGGAATCTTGTAAATAGGTAAACAGTCAGAATTGAAAAGAGAATAATTTACTTGTTTGAATAGAATTGAATTGAATTTTGGAATTCTCAAAGAAGCCATATTTTGCAACGTAAACAGACAAATAAGCTCCTTCTATTTTCCAACAGTCGAATTAAAGTCAAGCGGTTTTAGGACTTATTGGGCGAAAAGGTAAATTAGAAGCAGGCCTCAAGTGCAGCATGTCTTTGGGAAGTTAGACAGGCGTGCAGCTGCAAATTCATTATAGTCCTATGACTGCCCTTGTTAAAAAAAAGTGAGAATGCTCTGCAAATATGACAACAAATGGTGGTTAGTTAGATGGATCTAAGAATTAGATCTTTTTTTGCTAAATAAAGGCTGCTTATTTCTTTATTTAACATATATTGTAAGAAAAATGTGGGTATGTCCAAATGTTTGATTGCTACCAGCGCTCCAGTCTGCGACCAGAATGGTCGCATTTGCGACCAAGATTTACGTTTTGCGACTTACATTCTAACATCGGTCGCGCACTGCGCAACCAGCACTTCATGCACTGTGCGCCTATTCTGGGCAGCGATTCACTCCCTAATTATCAGGCCGCGAATTTTTTTTTTCTGCAGGTCCGTTGGTACCATTACGTACATCAGCCAATCACAGATCGGTTGGTGCCATCAGCCAATTACAGCTCGGCTGTTCTCATGCATCAATGAGGATGGCAAAGCATTCAACCTTGTCACTGTCAGCTGAGTTGTGCGTGCGGCAAATCTGTAAAACCTTGTCCGACAGTAACGATGTAAAAGCTCCACACTATGCGAAATTACAAGTACACTAGCTGGTCTGCTGCAGAAGTCCAACAGTCTATGTATTAGGCCTTGGCTTCGGTGACTAATACTGCAGATCGGAGAGCAAATTTCATGATATCAGATAGTGTTTTCATTACCGGTTTTTTATTTCGCTATTTAGATTTTGCGCATTTCTAAGGGTAATGGAAACGCACCTGGAGAGTGAGAACGATGTCCAACGTTATTAGCCCAAAAACACAGTCTGCTTCGTGACCGTAGACTGTTCGTGATAAAGTTTTGAGTCTTGTTGATACCAGCTATGGGTGCTTGCATCCAGTGGAGAATGGTTTTATTTACCATTTCAATATCAATCGCTAACCTTCTATCCTGATGGATGAGGTTGGATGCGCACTTCCACTCTGATCTGAAGTTCTGCATGTACATGATTATTCATGCAGTATGTATGAAATCGGTGACTGGTTGGTCCGAGTGCAAGATTATTTATTTTCATTGGAGTACGATAAAGATAAGAAAAGATGCGGTTCTTATAGATTTATAGTCCGTTTTCTTTGGGGTTCCGATAATTGGCCAGCTGTCAGAGGTATAGTGTTTTGTCGATTGCAGCAAATGTTCAAAACTGATTTAAAAACTAACTGGTGATGCCTGCCCAATGTACTTCATCGACGACCATAGGCTTATCAGTGCAATGCCTTAAGTGTGTGTCATGAACAGCGTACGGTCACGAAGCAGACTGTTTTTGGGGCTAATAACGTCGGACATCATCCTCACTCTCTGTGTGCATTTCCATTACCCTTCGAAATGTGCAAAATCTAGATAGCGAAATTAAAAAAACTGGTAAATAATAATAATTATGATAAGCCGTCCTACTACATTGTTACCGGTGAAAGAATTTCTTGAAACTTTGTGCAAATGAACTTGGCATACTGCACCTATGTTTTACCAAATATTTAGGGTGGATCACTTTGGGAACTATATTAATTTTAATGTTAAACTTTCAATTTGTGATGAAAAAATGTAGTAACAAGACTAGGAGCAACCTAGTATATGGCTGGGCCGCCAAGTGCTGTATGAGAATGTGGGCTCAAGAAAAGGGTGCTAAATGGGGCAAAGCTCATGCAATTATATGAAGTGCAAGTTTAGTAATGAGCTAGAGCTGATAAATTATTTTCAACGTGGGTGGGGAGAGTGTGAGAGTGAGAGTGTGAGTGAGTGTGAGAGTGTGAGTGAGGGAGTGGGAGTGAGTGAGAGTTTGTGAGGTAGTGGGAGTGGGAGTTGGAGGTGGGGGGGGTCTTGAGTAAGGAAAACATCAAAAGCAAGTTGTACATTTGAATAGACAAAGAGCTAGAGTAAGGGTAGCAGTTATTTATTTTGTGAGTGTGAATTTGAGGGAGACAGCAGCAGCAGATGTTGATAGCAGATAAAGTATGTATGTATGTTCCTGAATTGTAATGAAACAATAAAGTTATTGTTTCATTTGTGCTAACCGGGAACGTGACGTCACTTTTGTGAACACATGGCAGTTCCTATGTAGTGAGGGTGTAAGAACGAACTTCAAAGATTCCTTTTTTCCCCATGTTTCGCCTTTGGGCATATTATGGACAAAGAATCCACAGTTTTCAGTAAAACTGCTTAATAAACATGTTCGAGTGAAGGAGCTGCCATGTGTTAACATAAAGCGTTATTTGATATTGGTAATGAATGAATATGGTTAAGTATGTGACAAAAAAAATTAAATGCAATTAATTTTAATGAATTTATGAGCTCTCGAAAAGGCCTTGTATTTAACAGCAAGATCATGAGAAATGGCCGAGAAATAAGAAAGTTCATTCTATAATTTCATTTTGTTTGATTTGGCTGAGAAACTGATGTGATTTCCACTAGTCCTTCATCAGAGGACTTACGGTCAACAATTTTCCACCAGAATTCCTCTCTGGCCTTATTAGCAGCGACAGTGTTGCTTTTTGCTGTTTTTTATACATTTACATTCTTCATAACTGTCCATAATCACGACCCACTCCTCCTTGGAGATTTTCTTTATTTTTTTTAAAGATTTTATTCATCACCCAGCAACCACTTACATTACATCCAACGAACAAGTGCATACAGGGGTGGATCCAGGAATTTTGGAAAGGGGGGGAAGCAGAAAAATTTGAAAATTAAAGTGCCAAATACGTGTTCTCCTGGCATCTGGGAACAAAATTCAAGGTCTTTCAGTTAGCTGAAAAAAAAATTTTTTTTTCATTAACAATTAGCTCTATTTAAGGTATAAGTTTGCACTTGACTCTGCAAAGACAATCAATACAAAGAGACTTCGGTCCTATTCCAATAGAAACGGACGAACTGTGAAAATGATCAAAGCATCTATCAGAATACATCATGGATTAAACATTTAAAACACAACACTAAAATTGTTTTCTTTCATGGAGAATGGTATTCAATTCACTTTGAAGTGAATTTCCTACTTGCACATTAGGCATATTCAGTAGGCATGCAGAGCTACAAAATCATCTTCTGGAAATGTTTAATTCTCACTGACTGGGTTGATGAAGAGCACTCTTCGGGGGTATCTACGGGCGTTCATATCCATCACTTTATCATAATCAAGTTTAAGATCCAGTTGCACAAACGTTACTCTAAGATATAGCGCTATTATCACTACTTAAACGTTATAGCTCGTCTTATAGTTAATCCATATAGGACTGCATACAACAGACAGTGTACAGTTGTCAGAGTTGAATAGTCACTTGCTATTTTACACATTCAGCTATAGAAATCATTAGTACTGAAGAGGCCTAGGTGTCCCGCGTTAAAATATAGCATTTAAACCTGTAGTGCAATAAATACTCAGGGGATTAACTTAACTTAAAGTGTCAATATCACAATGTAAATGCTTAAGTAGAAATCCTGCATTTAAATTAGGAGTGAACTCATTCATAAACCCGTGTTTCAGCTTGGCTTGCTTGTGAATATTCAATAACTGATCCTGGTGTGTCATCTAGTGATAGAATATTGCAACTGCGTGCATAAATTTGCAGTTTCATGTCCGGTGACATCAACACCTTTACAAAGATACCCCTGCCGAGCACCGTTGTTCTCAAACGCGTCAAATCCAGATAATCCTTATGATGAATTACATTCATATTTTAATTTGTTACGAGTAACGAAGTGGCCAGTGTCAACGTTTCGAAGTGAAAGTTTACTTTTTATCTTTTAAATGTAGTAGAGTAAAAGTAAAAGTCAAAACTCAAGTAAAGTACAAATCCTCAAAAAAAAAAAAACTACTTAAGTAGGCTACAGTAACGAAGTACATGTATTTTGTTACTATACACCTCTGACCATCACAAAGTGCGTTAGGACAGAACTCTTTTTTTTTTGTGGACGAATCCCCCGTAATTTCATTTTTCCGGCATGGCAATTTTTCGAGCTTTAAGCCCTATGTGCAATGTGTGAAAAAAGGCTGTCTTCGAAAAATTTATTTCCATCTGTTATATTCAAATAAATGGGTGTGGTTATCTCACAGATTCAGACCAAATCATCATCACCAGAACAGCGCTGAAACATGGGCGGCACGGTGGCATAGTGGGTAGCACTGTTGCCTCACAGCAGGAAGGTGGCGGGTTTGATAGTGGCCTGGGGCCTTTCTGTGTGGAGTTTGCATGTTCTCCCCATGTTTGCGTGGGTTTTCTCTGGGTACTCCGGTTTCTTCCCACAGTCCAAAGACACGCATGTTAAGCTGGGGACACACTACAAGATTTTTGGCCAGATTTTACCCACAATTTGCGGTTGGGGCTAGTCTGCGCCAGTCAGCTCTAGTTAGGGACAGTCGTCATGACAAGTCAGCGCAGAATCTGTTAGTGTGTGATGTGGTACAGACTGGAATCAGCAAATGTGTGAGGTGAACAGACTCCGCCCGACTTCAGTCGCCGAAATTCAAACATGTTTGAATTTTTTGAGCTGACTCTGGACGCAGTTGTGTAGTATGTGCTCCCTCATCTGCTGCAGTCCTTAAATGTGTGATCCCCAGTCTTTACAAGAATCTGCTGAAGCCAGTCGTGTAGCGTGTGCTCCAAGTCTTTTCAAAATCTGCAAAGACTGTGAAAATCTTATAGTGTGTCCCCAGCTTTTGGTTAATTGGAGACACTAAATTCTACCATTCATTCCAGCGAATTCTGCATTTTGATTAGTTAACACCAGGTGTCTATTCACCGATAAACACCTTGGCTTACGCTTCGTTACGGGTTACGCATTAATGTCATTGTCACGAAAGATGAACGCCATTTACTTTAGTTTGAGATAATATCACTTTTATTAGGGGTTTCATTTGCAGAAATACAGTGAAACGGTCTAATGCAATGAAATGAAAGGGTTTCTGACTAGCAAGCAAGCTAACGTTAGTTTGCTAGCTAGTTCGCTAGCCTAGCCTACTTAGCTAACAGGTATTTGGTGCATGTAATGCAAAAGATGATCAACGAATAGCCATTATTTCGCCAACAAATTCCGCTCGAGTTGAACCTCAAGTATTTAGCTTGATAACTGGCATTAATATGAATCAAATAGCTTATAGCATCGCTTAGGTTACAGTATTGCATTGAACAAATCGCGGACAGGGGCGTGGTGCGTTATGGGGTAGCTACTTGGTCTGTTAAGTGCGCATTGATGCTACAGATTAGCTCCTTCGCTAGCTAGCGAATTTTGCTTTAAAAAAATGGGCCATAAGTATTTTCGTAGGGTGCTGACAAGAGTCATGGTAGAATGGAAATAAATCTACCATTTTTTTCGAGCACTCTGTATTTATCCAATATTTTCGTAGGGGTGTTGACAAGAGTCATGGTAGAATGGAGATAAACCTACAGTTTTTTTCAAGCACTCGGTATTTATCGTGGGCTAGATACCTGGAAATTTACATTTGAAACCTCGCGCTCCAGGTATCTATCCTACGATAAATACCTCGTGTTTGAAAAAAACTGTCGGTTTATCTCCTAATTGACCATAGGTATGAGTGTGAGAGCGAATGGTGAGAAGATTTGAATAGTGTCTTGTAATGAACTGTGGAGGGCAGCATTACGCCGTACAGCTACAGCCTGCCGGAAATTCTAAAACAGCATCCGCTGATAATTCATATTGATCAATTTGATCTGCCAAGGATAGTATGGAATTTCGGAGCCTACCGATGTCGTCCATTTTGTCTACACAACAGTATACGTATCAGCAGGTGTCGTGATCGATTCGAATGTAAACCTGCATACTCTCGGGCCTCCATGGCACATGATTGGGCACCCCTGATGTATAACTTCAGTGCTGTTCTGGTGATGTTACTTTGTTCTAATCTGATATAACCACGCCCATTCATTTGAATATAAGAAATGGAAATAAAAAGGGCTGGGAAATAAATGTGGCATTCAGAAATAAAAGTCCTTTGAAATAAATAAGTGCGGAATTATGAAATAAAAGTCACATGAAATGAATAAAAGTAGTCCTTTGAAAAACGTCATTTTGAAATAAAAACCTATTTATTTATTGAACTTTATTGACTCATTTATATATTTTTATTGACATTTATTTATATATTTATTGTCTCATTTAATTATTTCAGGATTCATTAAGCTGTTTTTATTTATTTCACAGGCATACGTATTTATTTATGTATGTATTTATTTATTTATTTAATATTGACGCAAATGGCGTTCCATAAATTGACGCAAATGGTGTTCCATAAATTGACGCATGAAACGTTTTTTGTTGAGAGCGCGTACAGTGTTGAAAGCACGAAAAGGCGATTAACAAAGAAAGATTACAACCACCGTTGTGGTACCAATTATCTCTGATTGCGAGTTCAGGGTTTGTTGAGCTGGCTCACTCAAATATAGCCTGTCTGTGTTGAACTTGCTTCGTAGTATACCCCCCTGGAGATACGAGTGACAAATGCCTGGCCAGCCAGCCACCTCGGCCAACCAATCGTTGAAGTTCTTGCCTGCCGGCCGACCAATCGCTGAAGTCAGTCGTCGGGCAACCAATCATTGAAGTTCTTCCCCGCCGGCCGACCAATCGCTGAACTGCTTCCCCGCCGACCAGCCAATCATTGAACTTTATCACTCAGGCAGTCAGTCAGTCAGTCACTCAGATACTCAGCGACATTCGCGTTTATAAGGGCCTGGCCACTATTCACGGCCCAGCCCAAAAATATGCCTTTTACGGCTTCAATTCCTCCTGGGTCTCATATTTTCAAAGCAATTAAGCCATGTTTGGTGTCAAATTGTTCCTTGAGATGGCAGCAACAATAACCATTATAAATTTTAGAGGTAGCACTGTGATAATTGGGAGTTATTCATTGATTTATCCCCATATGTTGGTTTTAGGGGGGTGCTCATCTAAATTTGGCCATAATTTTTCTATGAATGATTCAGTTTATGTACAGGGGAGGGTTTGATGAAAAGTTGTCCCTTGGGGAAATGGAGACTTGTACATACATTTAGACTTGTATGATAACTCTCCAAAATGATAACTGCATTTATACATTTTTTAAACATTCTTGTGAACATCAATATCTACTTTTCAGTTCACAAAGTGCTTTCTGATAATGTTTCTTAAATAAATGTAGCAACAACTGATAGTCCATTCTGGTATCTTTATTTGGGCTTGTAAATATTCAGAGAAGTATCATGGTACTTTGCGTGACCACAATTTTGGCCTGTGCGCCTAAATTTTGGCCTGCGCGCCCAACTTTTTCAGGTTGGGAGTGCATGCGCTCCTAGGTCCAAAAGTTAGTCTGGAGGGTTGGCTACTGTATGTAGTGAAATGTAATTTTAAAGAGTTACAAAACTGCTTAGTTCACAGAGAACGGCTAAGCCCTCTTCTTACATATGCAGAGTTGGATTGGTTTGTGCCAGAATGGGTGGGTTTCCAATTCAAATTGAAGACTGCACCATTGTTTTTAATTCAGTGCTTCTGCATGGAAATTTGTTAATATTTGACTGGCAATGTGATCTAAGACAGCAAATTCTGGAAGTTATGCAAGTCTCCTAAACTTGAAATGAAGTTCCTGCATAGAACACCTCAATTATATTGACAGTTTGCTGAAAAATTGACAGCTTATTATAATTTCCAGTTGCATATCACCACTGAAATCTTTTGAAAAATGTACTGGCCTTCTCTGAAAGGTGCTACCCATGCACACAAATTTTGGCAGCTGCTCACTACTTCTACTTTCTACTTTTTCCAAGGCAGATATGCAAGCTAAACATTGGGCTGTTGAATAAAATTGACATTCTTATTCCTTGGAACTGAAATAGAATTGAATTACGCACAACAGGCCACCCATGACAATGGTCAGTTCCAAAGCAAATTTATTTACCCGAGAAGGCAAATGTTTCAATATGTTTTTTTCAGAAATCTCTTCCATGGAAGGATGAACAAACATAATCCCTGCCTCATTAACCTCTGCCATCAGTACAGGCAATACACAGTGAATACTGTCTGCTTTCTCTCAGGAGTTCAATGAACAAATACAGTGGGCTCCAAAATTACTGGCATCCCTGATTGGCAATGCACAAACAATGCTTTAAAAATACATATTCATGGAGAAACATTAAAAAACAACATAAAAGAAATACTGTACAAAATTAATGTTCCAATGGAACCAACAAAATCATTTTCTGATGTAATTAAAAATTAATTATTGGCACCCTAAGTGAATATGAGCAAAACATGCTAAGAATAAAATGCTGTCACTGTTTATCAACAAAAAGTTGTTGAGCTGTGCAAAGCAGGGAATGGATGAAAATGTGCCCATAATAGTGGCCCATGCATTTTTTGAGAGAAATTTGTTTAAAGATAGAAATGTAATGTTTCCTTTGATTATGTTACTTCAATTAAAAGTTAGATTTTTGTGAGTATTCTGAATGAAAGATCATGAGGATAGAACAATGATGTTTTTTCTGCTACCTGTTTTGCTAATTTTTATTAAACCGAGCTAATAATGCTGGAGGGTACTGTATACAGTGCATTTGGAAAATGCACTTCCATTTTTTTACTGCAGTTTGCCTTACATGGCTGCCAATTAATGTATGGTCAGCAAAGCCCACATATCTGGTCATAAGGTGAATGCACCTACTTTTAAATATTATACTATTGACATCAGTTGAGGTGAATCCAATGATTTATCCACCTTGAACAAGTGATATTCACTGAGGCGTTCACCAATAACTGAAGTCAACAATTGTTCTATTATATGACCCTACTCGAAAAGATAAAATAAATGATCTTCCTTGTTCCATGTAGGGAGTCATCATCGCAACAAGTCAAATGTAAAGCTCTTCACAGGGACGAAGCACGGTGAGGACAGGAGCTCCTGCGGGGAGGCCTAATCTATTTTTAGCTTGAGGTTGTCAGATTGCTATATTCACTTCTTGCGCACTTTGGCGCGTTGAATATCACTGTTTGCATTGACCGACAGAGCTCGCCATGACCAATCAGGATTAAGCGATTCCTTACATCATATAATAATATGAAATAGTTGAATATAACAGAGCTATTTTTGTGCAGTTAAACAAGTCCGCTGCTGGTGGAAAACTGCTATGAAACCTCCTTTAATCTGAGTATCCACAGCACTATTTAAATATTAATTTTTAAACATTAGCCGAATATTCGCTGTGTAAACAGCTTGGCAAGAATACTGCCTTTTTCCCAAATAATGGTACAAACCAGAATATTTTCTGCATGTCACCATTGCCACTGTCAAATTCATTGTTGCTGACAAACTATCACCTACACTAGCACATATTATCTAGCAACTCAAAAGTGGGCTGCGACTGACTGCTGGCCTATACATTTACTCAGACTGGAGATGTTTTAACTCAGGGTATAAGAGATGTCCCCAAAAGAGGGGGACATTCAGACTGTAACTTGTTATCCAGCTACGAAAATGCTATCTTGCTTGCAAAATAATGGCAACTACCATTAGCTTGCATGAAGTTTGTTTGCCGCCTGGCTTACATTTGGAATGATTGAGGCAGTGGCGTAGCTAGTGGGGGGGCAAAGACACGTCCCTTTATGACAACAATTAGTCCGGGCTAATTCTCAATCGTTTTCCTTTATTGACGCGTTTTCCAATTATTGTAATTGGCAACTGAAGACATGGTTTCTCTCCATATGCGATCTAACAGCGATGAAATCATGGGGTAAATTCAGTACAGAAAAATAATTTACTTATTAATAGGCCAATGCTTCGCGTTGATTGAACAGGTCCGCGTTCCAATGAAACGTGGACTTTCACTCTCCATATTGTGTGGGTTGATTAAAAAAAGTCGACAGGTATGCCATTTTGAATAATGTTGATTTAAATACAGCAAAAACGCGTACAGATGAATGATTGTTGTCGTACCTAATTGGGGAGAACAAGTAGCACCTGATAAGTGTGGAGTGCTCTCGGAGTGAACCTTCTGTTAATTATGAAAATGACTGAGAACAGGTCAGGACTAATAATTGTTTTAAATGGCTGTTTTGTGCAACCTTATTCTCTGTTCTTGTTCCGCCACTGTACTGAATTTAGCCCATGATTTAATTGCTGTTAGATGCATATGGAGAGAAACCGTGTTTTCAGTTGCAAATTACAATAATTGGAAAAAGCTTCAATAAGGGAAAATGATTGAGAACTAGCTAGGACTAATTGTTGTCATAAAGTGACGTGTCTATGCCCCCCCACTAGCTACGCCACTGGATTGAGGGAAATTTCATTTTATGTTCAATGAATAATGTTATCTGACCCATCACCAAAGAAGATGCATTTCCAAAAGGAAATTCTACATCACAAATACAGTAAATAGCCGTTTTTTTAAAAAACCAATGACCTGTTATTGCCTGATCTGCTTTCAAAACCAAATGAGTTACAGTAACCACATTTCTGAATGCAGGAACATTACGGCTCACTTCAACTGATTACTCTTCCCTGGCTTGATGGGCTGACCAAAATGCTTTGATTGATTGCATGACTGCATGCATCAATCTAACTTGACCGACAGGTTTTCATGCATAGGAAACGCATTTGCTAAAATACTGTTTTTAAATATTTTAGTTTATTTGATCAATGACTATCTCAGGGCAAACAGAGAAAGATGAAATCAAGGTTCTGCAAAACTGTGGGTGTCACAACACCTGTAATATTCGAGGGCGCAAGGTGCCTGCATTCATCAACTGGAGGAGCTTCAACATACACTACATCCTAAATAACATCTAGAACTGTTCATTCAATCAAATAGTGGCCTCTTTCTCACTACCTGGTGCAATGTAATATCATGCTTAAAGAGCAACTTGCAAGTCAATTTTTTTTTTTTTTCCCGAGATTGGTGATTTAAGCTTGTATGAAAATACCCGTTTGAAAAGTTATGTAGGATTTAAGGTTTTACAAACCATAAGGACACAAATTCAGAGGAAAAAAAATAATCATTTTGAGCGGAGCTCCTTAACCCCTCTGTGCAGAAGCCAAATATAGCTATTTGTGCGTTACCCAAGGTAAGGCTTTATAATTCAAGATTTTAGCTTCACAGTGAGGGGAACAATGGCTTAAATGAACCAAGACACTTGTAGCATAAAGAATTCCATCACATTTTGGTTTCTTTTCATAACTTTTTGTTCAGAGTAAGGGCCACAAACACAAAAAAACCTTCATGAAAACTCAGCAATGAAATTATTAAAAAATACTGGGAATCTAAAAATGGCTGGAAGTTAAAACAATGCATTTCTTGGATCATAAACTCATTGACCAGAAGTCTACTTCATCTGAGAGTGATTTTTAATCTACCATTTATGAGCCAAATAAGATAGCTCTCCAAGCACTCCCAATGCTGTCAGAGCCCTCAAAATTTCACACAAGCAAATCATAAAATAATCATTTATTTAACCCAAATCAACTTTTGACTCATGACTTTCAATATGAATTAATGATTATCTAGCGGAATTCACCATGAGCTTATCAATATAGGCGTGGATGGAAATCAATAGTCAACAGTCACCTCTCCAGACCAAAAACATGCCTTTCTCCAGGATAAAGTTCAGAGTTTTGTCAATTTTTCTACAAAGCAGCATCAGCAAGCACACATACTCATTAAAATAACTGCTTATTTGACGGTCAGAACGTTCACCCCTCGAGGGAAAGCTTGCTATTTACAATTCTGATCATCCAAGCGAGACGCAAGCAAACGCTTTTCACACCCAATAAGGGTAAGTATAACTCACTAACTCAGTAATACCTGAAATATTCCTCACTTTAACAAAACAGTCATTCCACTATCAGGAAAAAGCAGGCAATACGATATTCAAGATTGAACAGAATCGGTGCGACGAATGTAGCAGGGGTTTTACCGAAGTCCTGGAGCTGTTCTCATTTTAAACAAACGATAACCTAGGCATTAGATTTCGTTCAATGCGGTATAAATTCTAAAACATCATCACATTGAGAAAAATGCCGCCATATACAGTATTATAAGCAAAGGCTAACTAACGGTTACTCATACTAACTAATGTGGCAAACAAGCTATGTGATCATCATGGCTATCGCAAAACGAAAATAAAAAACAGCTAGCCAGCTACCTAGTGAGCCATGAGCGTTCCATATTACTCCATTGTACTCACTCAAAATGAAGCAAAAGTCTCCATCATTGAAGTCCTCCTTCAGATAAACAGAGCAACTGAGCTTTCCGGTATGAGGAACCAGTACTGTTCCATTCGGAATAACTCCCATCATCCATATCGGTATCAAATTGCCATCACGTATGTGTAACCTTGACACTTCTAGGTGGATTTTGGAAGTCCGTTTTTTCTTTGTACTCATGTTATTCAGCTCAGCAAAGTTGAGAGAGTACAACCTAACTTGCTGTTACGCAAGGGTTTAAATACTTATCTGAGGGTCCAATCAAAGTCTTTCAATTACTGTGGAAAGTTTTTACTGTCTACTGTTGGATAAAAATGAGTCAATCAATAGATAATTACCAGGTTATATTTCAGTTGGGCGTGAATTTAGACCAGGTGTTTGTTGGTCAATCGTACAAGAGCTTTTTGTTACTCAAGATAGCAACACGCCAGCATTGTGCCGGACCACACCTCATTTCAAAATGGGCGCTCAATTTGGTGCAAATGCATTCACTATTGATGCATCGTGGACGCTAGATGGGAAATTGGCATCTGCGTTGGTCGTAAAGTAGCAAAGACACATTACACTTTGCGCCCCCTTTGCACAGGATGCAAGATAGAGGCCATGATGCCAATTACCTAATTCTATGTACTTACTGTTAGTCCATTTGGATAAAATGAAATGTAATGAACATTACAAAGAAAATGAAGATTAGCAACAAGTATGCCGTGTATTCCCCAGTACCATAGGCATGACAGAGGATCCAAGCGCAAAGATACAAGTGCTTTTAATTTGGCCGAAGAATGGTTCAGCACCAAATATTTATAAACAGCCTGATAAGCTAGACTGATACAAGGTCTTTAAAGACCTATTACAAAACTCTGAGGTTTACAGAGATACACAGACAAGTTATAACTACAACTAAGGCTTCATGATGACAAACAGAAACTAAGGGGTTTAAACAAGGAATATAATCAATGAACTCAAATGACAAATGGGTGGGACAAATTAAAGGGGAAGCAAGAGCAGGCCAGCAGGAATTCAGGGAGGCTGATTGATTAATAGGACATCAGGAGACGTGACAGTAGCTCCCCCCAGCTCCAACCATGCGGTGCCATCGACCTCATGGATGGCCCGGAGGATGAGAAACGGGCTGGTCAGGGTGGTCACGGAGCAATTCTTGGATGAGGTAAGGGTCCAAGATATCTTGCGTGGGGACCCAGCTCCTCTCCTCTGGACTGTACCTCTTCCTGTCTACCAGGTACTGGATCTGGCCCCTGCAGCACCTGGAGTCCAGGAGGGTGTGCACCTGGTAGACGGCTGTGCCATCTATCTCCAGGGCTGGAGGTGGGGCATTGGAAGGGAGTGTGTCAGCCAATGGGCCTGGATTCGCTGGCTGGAGGAGGCAGACATGGAAGGTAGGGTTAATTCGATACTGTTGGAGGAGTTGTAGGGTGCAAAAAACTTCACTGACCCTCCAGAGGACATGGAAGGGGTCAATGAACCAGGGGCTCAGTTTCTGGCAGGGCAGGCAAAGGCGGAGATCCCTCGTAGAGAGCCAAACCCCATCCTTTGGCTGAAATTGGGGGCTTTCCCAGTGACGTGGGTCAGCATGGATCGTCTACTGTCAAATGCCCTGGCGAATCTGAATATAGGCTGTAGACCAGACTTTATCCGATCGCTGGAACCATTCGTCCACTGCCAGGACCTTAGTCAGGCTGGGATCCCACAAGCACAAGGGAGGCTGCTGGCCGAGCACACATTGGAAAGAGGTGAGGCAGTGGAAGCTTTCTTCTGGGAGTTTTAGACATATTTAGCCAAAGACAGGAACTTGATCCTCTCCTTCTGTTGACTGTGACTGTATACTCGGATGAACCTCTTCAACTCCTGAGTGGTCCTCTCTGCCTGCCCATTAGACTTGGGATAATATCCTGAGGCAAGGCTCACAGTGATTCTCAACTTCGAATGGAAGGCACTCCACACCCAGGATGTGAACTGAGGCCCACGCTCCGAAATAATGTCCTCTGGAAGGCCGAAGTTCCTGAAGATCTCTGAAAATAATGTTTCTGCCCTCTGCAAGCTAGAGGGGATACTGGAGAGCAGCATGAATTGACATAATTTTGAAAACCTTTCTACCACCATCAGCACCACCGTTTTGCGCTCCGACCTTGGGAGGTTGGTCACAAATCGAGAGCGATGTTAGACCACAGGCGTTGGGGGACCGGGAGGGGCTGAAATTTACCAGCCGGCAGCTGGCATGGTGATTTTGTGCTAGCACAAGTGGAGCAGGATTTAGCATACCGCTCCACGTCAGAGACGAGGTGGGGCCACCAGTATTTGTTGGAGATGATTTGTGTTGTGCGTAGGATACGGGGGTGCCCCGTTTTCAGGGAGGTGTGTGCCCAGAAGATGACTCTGTCCTGAAGAGCAGATGGTACATATGTCTTTTCTGCTGGCAATGACACTGGCGTGGGCTCCTCCCGTGGCCCACAAAGATTTCTTCCTCAAGTCGCAAATGAATGGGTGCGACAAAGTGGTAGGCTGGCAGTATGGCTTCTTCAGCATCAGGGTCCACTTCAATGTCATGACTTCAGGACAAGGCATCTGCTTTGGAAATTTTGGAAGCAGGGCAATATGTCATGGAAAAATTGAATTCTGAGAAAAAGAGTGCCCACCTGGTTTGATGTGGATTCAGTCTTTTTTCAGCACGGATGGACTCAAGGTTGCGGTAATCTGTTTGCACCACAAATGGATATTGGGTCCCCTACAGCCAGTGTCTCCACTCCTCGAGTACAAGCTTGAACGCCAGCAGCTCCCAATTACCCACATTGTGGGTAAATTCTTTTGGAGATAATTTGCTTGAGAAGAACGCAGATGGGTACAGATTCTCAGGTAATCCATGCCTCCGTGATAGGACAGCCCCCACTCCTGCACTAAAGGTGACAACTTTGACCACAAACAGCTTGGGATCAGGAAACTTAAAGACAAGGGCTGTGGTGAACTGTTGTTTCAGCTCACAGAAGGCTTGTTGTGCTCCTGCAGTCCAGGTAATGCCCTGTGGCTTCCCCTTGCACAAGGAAGTCAGGGGCATGGCTACTATGCTGAAGTCTCAGATAAACCAGCAGAAAAAGTTGGGGAGGCCCAAGCTTCAAAGTTCCTTGATGTTACGAGAGGCTGGCCAACTAGTTACCACCTAAACCTTCTTCAACTCCATCAGAACTCCATCTGATCCCATAACTTAGCCTAAGAAGAATATGGTGGTCTGATGAAAGACACACTTCTCAGCCTTTACGTACAGCTAATGGGCAAAGAGACGAGTTAGTACCTTCTTAACATGCTGGACATACTCAGAATATGATGGAGAATATACTAGAATATCATCAATGTCGGCAATGACATATAGTACCCTCCAAGCATGTCCCGAACACCATTGATGATGGACTGGAAGATGGATGGGGTATTAAACACCCCATATGGCATTATGCAGTACTCGTAGTGGCCTGAGGTGGTGCTAAAGGCGGTCTTTCTTTCATCTCCTTCTTGAATTTGGACTAAGTTATAAGCGCTGCGCAGGTCGAGTTTAGTGAAATATTTTGCTCCCCTTAGCTGCTCGACTGTACTGAGGACCAGACAATGAGGGTAGCGGGACGTCACAGTAACCTCATTCAAGCCACTGTAATCAATGCAGGAGTGGAGACCTCCATCCTTCTTCTTTATCTGTGCCTTCCCTCAGGTGTAAGAGCTGTATATTTGTACATTGAAAAAATTCAGTTATTGGAGAACAACACCCAAGTTGTAACACTCCTTAGCCTCCATTGCAGACGTCTTATGTGTTTTGCTTCCCTTACACACCAATGTTTGCGCAATTGAGTGGGGTTTTGAGTTCTGTGACGTAATGGCATTGTTCGAAATAAGCAAATCAGAATGCTTGTTAAATGATAGTCCTTTTGGGTTTCCCCTGTCAATTATTAATAAACCAAAATGGCGGGTACAGAAACTCCTCAAAAACTTGTTGATAATGACATTTGTTTTGGAAATATAATAAGAATTGGAATGAAGAAAGAGAAAATACATTTATATGGGAAACACCAACTCGATGTTCCTTCAATCCATAGGTCATGTTCTTTCCGTAAATGCTCCTGTATATTCCTCAAGCAAACTGAGTGCCGTATGGGATGCTACCATTTATTAGAATCTCAAGAATAAAAAGCTGACTGCATGAGAACATAAAGGAAATCAAGCGACTTTACCATGATAGCGACTGGCCTCATGTCAAATGTTTAATTTTCGAAGCGCCGACCAAAATATGCTGCTCTGTAGCTCAAGAACTTGTGTTCAGGAAAACTTCAATACCGAAGAAACTTGGAGAACTTCCACCTTTTAAACATTTTCAACATGTTAGTATTGGTTAGCCTCCGTTACAGACATGTTAAGTGTTTTGCTTACCTCCCACAACAGCATGAGCCTATAGCTTCAAAATTTCAGAGCTTTTCTCTGATTGGTTGAACACAAAACCCAGCTCAAGTGCGCAGACGTTAGTGTGTGAGGCAAGCAAACCACATAAGACGTCTGCAGCAGAGGCTAAACACTTCTCAAGTTTGCTGGCTTCCACAGCACTGAATGACGTCAGGACCTCAAGCATCAATTTGGCATTCTCATGGTACTGATACTGTAAGGTCTTAGATCAGAGGCCCTTGGAGATGTGATGTAGAATGGACGCATTGCACAGAGGGGTGAATAACTAGGTCTCAAATTCGGCCTTTGCTGAATAAATGCATTGTGGAGGTTTTGCATTGTGTCTGTCAATATCATCCTTTGATGTTCTCCTTTTTCCTTTTAATGATATCCTGCTTGTCAGTTGTTATTCTTGCGCTATTTTGCAAAATCTCACAAACAATGTGATAGATGGGCTGGAGAAACCAGAGCTTCTATTGTGTTGAAGTGTAGTCCTTCAGTGTTTTGCCTGTCAAGCCAAACTCATGTGTGTACCCAATGGATACAGCGATATTGTCACATCCCATCACCCACCTTAATTGTCTTCCCTGCAATCCAGACCTTGAAAAAAGTTTAAAAGTTTCTGCTTCCTCTAATTCTGCAAATGTGTCCTGCTCTGTATGTTTGTGATAGTCAGGGACTTTCTCCAAACTGCTGGGAAAGCACTGATTTATCTAGACTGTTATTTTAAGCTGTGGCATTAGGACTTGCCTTTACTGGAACTAAAGGGCCTTGCCCAAACCATAACAGCCATAAACTAAAAAGACTCCAGACACCTTTCTTCAAAAAGTGTACCTGTCACCCTAAGTTTGCACAATTCAAAATGGGAGAATTCAGGAAAACCTGGACAGACATAAAAGAGCACTTGTGTCTAGTTTTGGTTTTAGCCTTTGTTTTGACCGGTGATGATTTATATTTCAACTGCCAAGGACTATAATTAGACCTTCATTAGGGCTGGAAAACAGCAGTGGCGGCCGGCCAGTAGAGGGCGCTGGGGCGCCGCCCCCTTCAAATATCAAGAGATGAAAATTTACTTAAACATGTTAAATATAATTTAGATGTATAATGCAAATAATTATGAAATAAATGTGTTTTTCAGTCTGTGAGCGCCTGTCAACAGCCCCTAAATATCGGTTCCGAATGGTATTTGGCTGATTTCTCTGTATACATATACTTCCTGGGTGAGGGACGCCGGCCAAACGGTTCCTTATGCGAGCTCTCAAAGTTTTAGTGAGCCCATGACCCAAGGCTGCTGTTTCATTGGTTTCTTCAGATTTCCTTACGGGGCCCCAGACATTCCCACTTTTATTAGCAGCGAATTGGTATTGTTTTAATGTTTTTTGATCTAATGTGATTGGAAAATTCTTGTGGCTGTCAATCATGTTCACACCCACCATGACGCTTTGTCTCGACTGTCAAATCATCCACCCTCTTTTCAACCTGGTAGCTGAGCGAGATGGCATATTCTAGTGGAAGCGCAGAAACTGAATACAATTTGGTTCTTTCCTGACAAAAACAGCCTTTCTCAAGGTGTTCACTGGAGGAAAAAAGGAAAGTTAAGGAGCTTGGCCCAGACCAACCCGATTTCAAGATTCAGCAGCAGGCAAGTGATCGTGGATAAGCTTACACCTGGGGCTTCTCTCGCACTTGTTATGACAAACGGAGTTGGCTAGCTGGATGTGGTGTTAGCAATGCCTTTTATTGCTTTCCCTGTTTGCTGTTCCAATTTGGCAAATTCCACAGAAAGTGTGACCAATTGACAACTTTTATTATTGAACCAATATAAAATGTTCCATCGCTCTGTATTGTCAATAAAATATGTCAACAGGGTAAAGAATAAATGTTTTACCTGTAAAAGCATGGCTATTGTTGTTCTTTTCTTACTTTAGCCTAAAAAGATGACTTTATTCTGGAATTGGGCGACATCAGGACGGAAAATTGTCCCAGTCAATGAATCCAATGCATTTATCCAGTTGTGAACGTTACACTTGTTCTGTCCAGTCCTGTCAGGTTAGCAACAGGGCCACTGTGAAAAGAACAGTACATCTACTACTGAAGGTCTGGCCAGGAATACGTGCCCCATTCTTTATTTTACCATGCTAGATACCGTTTTGAAATATCCTGAGCCCTATTTCATGCCGTGAAGCCAGTTTTGGCTGTGAACGTAATTTCGATGTGTGGTCGTAACGTTCGCTCTGCATTCCGCATTGAAGTCCCTATTTTATAACAGCTGGTAGTCTGAAAGCGGGGTGAAGTGCATGCGCGAGCGGATGTTAATTTCCTGGCCTTCTAGAATTTTCACCAACTCGCGTTTGTGTCCTTCATCAAAAAGGTAAAATTTTCCATCCACAGTAATAACGTTAGCAACAACCTGTAATCTTAGTACAGCACTGCTGTGAATGAGATTTGGCGGCTGGCAGGGTATTTCAACCCTTTTGTGCAGATGTGTCCGCACAAAAAAAAAAGTGGACACGGAGCTGCAGATTTATGCACGCAGTTACAATATACAATATCACTAGATGGCACATCCGGATCAGTTATTAAATTTTCACAAGCAAGCCAAGTTCGAACACTGTTTATTATATGGACGAGTTCACTCCAATCCCTGGATGGATCAAGCCAACCTTGGTTTGACTTAAAGGGGTTGGTACATCCATACTACAGGGTGGCCCAAAAAAGTGTCCCTCCTACCTCTCAGAACACCAAGGTGGATGAGAAACTTGGAAATGAGTGGGCAGGATTGACAAATTATCCAGTGTATGAATTTTAAAAACTGTGCATTTCGGGTAACTGTTCAAGAGTAGATATACAGGCTTTAACAAAGCCCTGCTGAATGTGGATTAGCAGGTTGGTCACTGGTGTGCCTTCCCTTTTCTCTGCTCATCGTGCCATTATTGGCGTTGGCTCAGACAATCTCGTCACCGTTTGAGTTCTGTCCTGTGAAAACCAATTTTCCATCCATGTAACATTAGCAACAAGACCACATTTTTTAATTCACTTTTTCAGCAAAATTGCAGTGCTCCAGGTCTAAAACTTCCTGTGAACATTTGTTTTTATACTGACCAAAAAAAGAAATGCAAATTTCTATTTCTTGATTTTATCGAGTGTAACTGTTATTAGTCAACACTTCATTGGTATCAAATGAAAGAGGGAATCTCAGACAATAGATCTAACAGAAAATTGGTTTGAAATATCGCCATGTTGGCTTTTATTTAACAAGGTGAAGTTCGACATTACAAAACACAAATGACACTATCAGTATCTCATATGTCCCCCGTTAGCGTTGTGCACGGCGCTACACCTGCGTCTCATAGACATCACCAGATGTCTGATTGTTGCTTGTGGAACGCTGTTCCACTCTTTGGTCAGTGCTCGTCTTAGCTGGCGTACTATAGCTGGCGGTGGTTAACGTCTACGGATCGCTCTATCCAGAATGTCCCACAAGTGTTCTATAGGTGAAAGATCTGGAGAAAACGCTGGCCAGGGAAGGATTTGCACGTTTTCAGCCCGAAGGAGCTCCATACAGATACGTGCCACGTGTGGACATGCGTTGTCCTGTTGGAAAGTCAGTCGGTGACGTTGGACAAATGGAAGGATGACTGGATGGAGAATTTCATCACAGTCATGGACGGCGTTGAGGTTTCCTTAAACAAAATGAAGGTTGGTTCGGTGTATAGCAGATGGTCGGTCGTGATACGACGGTCAGGCGCTGGAGTTGTAACACGTGGCCTACCGGATCTGGGGCGATCAGCCGTGTGTCCAGTGGCATTTAACCTGGTTTTGAGGTGACTAATTGTCGCAGAATGCACGCCGAATTGACGGATAACTCAATCTACCCGACTTCCAGCCTGTAGCATCCCAATTGCGCGTTCCTTTTGAACTTCTGTTAGTCATGGCATTATAACCCATCTGATTTTTACTCATTTTCAGTCGGACTTTTATAGGCCCTGGTGTCTACGAGGAACTCAAAACAAAAATGGGAGTGTCAGGACAATGGTAGTACTCGAACCCAAGCACTGCCGATTGTTTTGTTCCGGACGAATGGCGGCTCCAGAATACGCGCTGTGACCACGAAAATTTGTGTGGTAGAAGTACTCACCTACAGAAATAACTCAGAGCAAAAGCATTTTTCTCAATGGGTTTGTTGAAATTTGGCACCGGATTACGTAATTGCGTTTCTTTTTTTGGTCAGTATATGTTATCAATGAAGTAAACCACATATATACCATTAATTTATAATTTCATCCTGTTAAGTACAGTGGGACCTGTTATGTATATAAATATGTAATTTACCACAGCTGTAAGGTGCTGGAAAAGCATGAAAATGCACCTTGAAAATCCTTGAAAAGTGCTTGAATTTCACTTTGGAAAAGGTGTACGAAGCCTGTAGACGGCATTACAGTGCTGTGTTTTTAGATTTTTGTTTTGTTTTTTTGTTATTCTGTTTAACTATGTTCCATTTATTGTTTGCATCTTTACAAAAAATCAAAATCCCAGTTAGTTGGTGGACTATCTTTAACATGACCGCTTTTACAATCAATCTGTAAGTAATGTAAGGACAGATACAGTGATCTTTGGACATGTGGACATAGGGGAGACATTCTCAATTCATAATGAAAAAGGGTATAAACCCTGATAAAATCTATAGGCTACATTTTCCTTCTTAATAACTGACTGTATCGACATCAAAGCAGCTGTCAGGTGCGCTGCGCCAAGGTAAATTGTGTCCCCCCCAAAATTTTTAGCACCAGCCACCACTGGAAAACAGCTGATATTTAAAGTACAATTCATTATAGAAGGTACAGAGTCTTGTGCAAATTAATTGGATAAAGCAGGCTACAGTGGGAAAAAACCAAGCAACCAAGGTTTATCAGGCTCTTTATTACTTTAATACCATCTACATTCAGCACTCAGTACCAGGGGTGACCTCCACGGTTCTTGATAAGCTGTTCCACCTCTTTTGGCATGGAACTGTCCAGGTTTTTGCAGGTAGCCTTGATTTCTTCATCACGATGCCACACCTGCACAACTGCATCGATGACTTTGGCTTTTGTAGTACAGTCCCTTTTCTGCAGCCTTGACTTGATGATGGACCAGAGATTCTCAATGGGATTGAGGTCAGGTGAATTGTCAGGCCTGTCCAACACAGTTACAGTACTTTGTTGATGTTGTAATCGCACTAGTTGCATGATACAAGTCAAGGAAATGAATGAAACGTGGCTAAAAGGTACTATTCCGTGATCTTTGAGGTGGTTATGTAAAACGTCCATCACTTAGCGCGGCTATTTGCATTCCATTCAGCTCATTCAATTGACAAGCACCTTTATCCAATTAATTTGCACAAGACTGTAGCTCAGAAGCTGAAAATATACAGTCTTGTACAAAAAAAAAACTCTTGAAAAAGGAAGAAACAATTAACAATGCACAGATCAGCTAAGGAAGGCAACAGACCTTTCCGACCGGTCAATCAAGTGTAGAATAACTACCAATCAGATTGCCTTATCTTACTAAGGTCCTGGCTACCCTGACAGCACTGCCATATTGTCTCACATTCAATGCAGTCATGAGCTGTATTCAATAGGAGAGGTGTTTGACTTTTTCAAAAATGGTTCTTAAATGCGCTTGGGGAATATGAAATACTGACGAAAGATACCCTGCCCGGCAACAGGGAGCATTCTTTTTCCAAGGCCAAAAAAGCACTTGGAAAAGTGTTTGCGATGGATTAAGGTATATTTGCTCGAAGGTAAGCAAATGAAATTTTTTTCCATTTCGCCCTCACTAGTTAGTAAGCTACCAACAATCTATGCATATGTTTTGCTGGGAAGACAGAATTACATCAACAGCATCATTGATGCATATGTCAACATAGCATTATTTTTTCCCAGTGGAGCTCTGCTCGCAATACCAGATGTAGCAATAAACCAGTAGCTATTCTGCTGAGAACATGATTCCTTCATGCCAGCCAGCACAGGCATTCCTTAGCTCCCAAGTGACCCGCATCTGGCGGGTCCGACCCACATTTGAATAGCGAAACCCGCGGACCTGCAAGCAAGTGAAAAAACCCGCAATTTGCGAATTGAGAGATTTACGCGTTATTCCTCCACCCCTGCGTAATACATGGGTGCTCAGAGTCCGTAATGTTACGGATTTCCATATTTTTTAAATTTTCCTCCGTAAGAACAAATCTGGCACAAATAAAAAGTAATTTCGGGTATGTAAAAAACTACATTTCCCATATGTTCGGTTTATTGAGCCAATATGTGCTTTTGTACGAAATTAAACTCGTAGCCAATCAGAGAGCCTTTTGTTGGTGATTGCGAGCAATGAGCACCGATCACATCAGGGGCTGGGGGCAGAGTTATTGCGTAGCTGTAGGGAAACTCTCGGTATGCGAGACGCTGAAACGTAGGCTGATGTTTAGTGTAGAACGCTTTTTTATTTCGTGCAGATGTTGAGCCGTATCATCGATTCTCCCTTGCATCACTCCCTTGAACCACAGATGCAGCCCCCGAACACCGCGCCCAACACATTTCAACTGATTAAAGGTTTCCTATCCATTCAGAATTTGTAGCTGATCATTTAAAATGTGAACCGCAAATATTGTGTGCTTGTTTGGTGATGTCCTGCAAATACTAAATAATAGCAACTCAGCAAACATTTTAGATCTTATCTCTCATGTTGCTGTAAAGTTACTACATTGTGCCATAGTCTACAATTAGTTTAAGCTGCTTTTCCACCGAACACGAAACAAATTTTTCGTGCGACAGATTACACTCAAAGTTAATGCAAAGATGCGAATACACGCGAGTTCACGTGTATTTGCATCTTTGCATTGTTTTTTAATACAATCTGATGCGTGAAAAAATCACGTCGCGTTCGGTGGAAAAGCAGCTTAATGTGGCTAGGTAGGTAGTAAGGCTCCATTGTTTTCCGTGGCCATTTGGAGCTTTGCTTTTATTTAGCTATCTTGCTTGTGGATGAGATTATGGATATCTTGCCAGATCATGGACATAATCTACGTCGCTTGGCAGGACAGGAAGTTGCAGCTGATGATGATGATGAGTTGTAGATGCCCTTATTACAATGATGTCAGGACTATGTGTCACAGTTGATGTGGTTTCGACTGCATAGACTTGTATACATACAATTGATTTTTGTGTTACACTGATGAATGTATGAACATTCAATATTGTTCGTTTTCTTTGTTTATGATGACTGAATGAATGTGAATGAAATACAAATTGGATTTAAAAAAAAAAAAATCTCTGAGCACCCCTAGTAATAATGTGTTATGAATCAACGAATTTAAACGCAAATTCCACCCCCGGGCCACAAAACGATAAGGAAATGTCTCATCTACAACCCCCCCGCCTGATCAAAAATGAAACTCTGATGGACCAGCATTTCGATCTCTCAAACTTGGGAGGTATGCATTCACAACAATAGATAATATAAAACATTTAGCCAGTTGGTGAAGGATTTTGTGATGGCATAATGTAATCTGCTTAGAAACTTTAGTTTGCTTGGTAGGTAGCCAGCAAACTAGCTACAATCAGATAAAGAATGTCAGTCGCTTAGCCTAAATGAGTAAAGTTAGCTTGTCATTGAAATTGGTTTTGAGGAAAACACCGATATAACAAACGTTAAACTGATAACTCGATTGTGTGTAATGTAGCTAGTTTAAGGGTTTGCTGCATTGCATAATATGATTTATTACAAAGTCTAGCTAGTGTTTTGTCTGACTCATGGCCAACTGACATTACCATACTGGATCTAGTGTAATTTTTAGGTCAGTGATGGCAACAAACGTCTGAAAACTACTTACCCTGCTTTACAAGTGCAGTACGATTCCACTGTATTGTCCGTTTTGATCTCGATGTGCCATTTATGGGGTATTTAGCTCTTCTGCATCGATTGCCAGCACTTCACTGTGACTCTTGTATCTCCACGTGTTCCGGAAAAAATTTTGATTTCATAGATATATCCCTGTGTAAGATGGTTAAGGCCTCTATAGACAACTTTGCCGGACAAGTTGGACGCATTCGGTTGGAAACAAGCTGCAATATTTTCGGAATACGTGCGAGAGAGTGACGCTCAAACTTCTGCTGCACTGTTCTCAAAGCGGAACTTAGCTGCGTTGCATGAGGCCCATAGCAACAGTAACTAAGGGGGGCAGAGCTGGTTGGAGCAAGCTGGAAAGGTCCATTATAGTGCAGAGCAGAATCACTCCCTCCAAAAAAGAAAATTCAGCGACAGATCTGTTGGACAGCGGAGAAAACAAGACAAGCCACCATACAAAAAAACACTTTGAGACTATACTTTCAGAGGCTACCCAGCGACCTAAATATAAAGACGAGCAGAATTCACCAAATAAGACAAGTCGGAGGAGTTCTGTAACAAAAAAATTTGTGGGCTGATGAAAACAAAATAAACCTTTACCAGAGCAAAGGAAAGCAAAACATTCTGAGAGAGGAAGGAGCAGTACATGGTCCTAAGAAAATCGTCTCATACGTTAAATATGGAGAAGAATGTGATGTTGCTTGTCATGGCATGTATGGCTTCATCTGGAACAGACTCATTCATCTACAATGATGATTCACCGTAAGATGGTAGAGTGGGATGAATTTGGAAGTATACATTTTGGAAAACATTCTGTCTTGCTTTCTACATACAAAGTCTATTCATGTAATCACACATCTGGCAGCAAAGTCTCCAGCCCACTGCTGGAAAAAATCAAAAGCATTCATATAGAAAAATCTGCAGTCACAAGAGGTACATACTGTCATTTTGAAGTGAGTTGCACATAAAAATCAATGGACGCTGTCATTGCATATTTGTTTCTGTTACTATTGTTTTTACATGATTGCTTGCTGGAATTAACATTTAACATTTCAGCAGGTTTTTATGGGTATTCTTCACTTTACTTACATTCTCCTTGAGTTAAACACTGCAGCAGTGAATATGTACTCTGAGTGTGGCAACCTTCATTCCACAAGAATTTGGGACAGTATGTAATTAGGAAAGTAAAACAGAATTAAGTGATTTGTAAAATCTCGTTTATTGACATTTTGTTGAAAACAGAAAATCGAAAAATATTTTGAGTTATACTTGATCAGGAGTATTTAGTAAATATTCGCAAATTCTAAATTTCATGCCTGCAACATGGTCTAATTGGGACAGGGGAAAGGATAGACTAGAGAAGTTGTGGAATTTTCAGAAAAACACCCATTTGGAACATTCCAAAGGTAAACAGGTGAATAGAGTAGGTAACTTTTGTTATAATAATAATAATTCCAAGAATCTGCAAACACTGGAACAATCTCTGAGGCCAAAAGACAAGGGTGAATACCAGTATTGGGTTCACGTGACCTCAGAGGCCTCAGATGGCACTGCATAAACACGTTTTTGTAAGGGCATAAGCACTTGCACTCATAAATACTTCAGAAGCCTGTGTCAGTGAGCACAGTTGTACCATCATCCAGTCAGTGCAAGGCTCCACAAGCAAAGTAGAAGCCATACAATGGGGTTTTCTCCGGGGCTGAAAAATGAGGCCAACACCGAAGTGCCTAAAACTGCAGTTTCACGAATCGACACTTGAGCTGGCTGCAAAATCAAGTCAATCCCATGTTGAAAAATCCCATCTTTACAGAAGAAATAAACATATTTGCAGCCTGGTTCAAAGAACTGTTTTAGTTTCTATAGCTTATTTCCCCCTCTGTGAAAGCTGTGAGGTGGTGAATTTTTATAAATAATGTATAAATATATAAATAACCTGTTTATATTATATTATATTATACTGGGTGTCCCCAAAAAATGTCCAGGCCAAACCAGGCAACCTATGAATTTATATTTCCCCAAATCCTGAAAGGAAATCATCTTATTTAAAAAGCAGTCTTCATTTCATCAAAATCGGTCAAGCCACTCAAAAGTTATGTCATTTTTTGTGCAGGTAAGTCACAACCTTCTTCACAAACTATATCTGATTAGCAGTCACTGGCCTAAGTTAATTTCAGCCTGATTGCATAACTAATGTGTCCATGTTGGCCTACTTATTGAGGTGGGGAACTTCTTTGATAGCATTTTGTCCACGTGTGTGCACAGTCAAGATGGTTGGCCAACAGGTCACAACAGAGCAGGGTGTCTTCATGGTCCAAATTAAGGAAATTAACTGAAAATAATAATTGTTACTTTGAATTCAGCAAAGAGGAAAAAAAAAATAAAGACAAGAAAGAATGCAAAAAATACCACTTAGTCACTCATAGTTGCGGGGCTGACCTTGCTGCACTAAAACTGACGTAAAGTCTGCTAAACTTGACCGATTTTGATGAAATAAAGACAGTTCCTCATGTAAGAAGATTCCATATATGGATCCAGGGAAACAAACATTCCGAGGTTGCCCAGTTTGGTTAGTACATTTTTTTGGGACACCCCATATTGTATTGTATTGTATTGCATTGTATTATATAATATTATATTAATGCTTTAAGTTACTGCATTATTAAGGGCTTGGTTGCTTTGAGTAACAGATGGCTATAAACCCTTTTTTTTTTTTGATAAAACAGCTTAACTGTCCATTATGGCATACTTGAGGACATCAGGTTCACTACGTTCTCAGCACTTCAAAACGCTTTCTGGATGCCGGTTATCTACGAATGGGGCACCATATATCCTCTTTTTTGAAGTCAATCCAGGCCATACAGACATTGGCTTTTTGCCTTTTATAATTCCTAAGAACAATCTTATCGATTACGAGGTGGTCCTTCGTCCCTAAGGATTTCTTTCAGCATGTTTTCTGTTCAACCAGCAGTTGAAGTTATTGATGAGTAGATGGTTATGTTTTGTTGCTTGTTTTCAACAACTATTATTATTATTATTATTATTATTATTATTATTATTATTATTAGTGACATGAGCTGTTGTACTGGGGCTGCGACCATGCTCTGAGCATGTGCAACTTGCACAGCTGTGAAAGCAAAATTGATTCAGAAGAGTACACTCATATTTTAGGACAAAAAAATGCCAGCTTCCAGCAGTCGTCTTTAGGGACGCCACTGCTTGTTCCAGTTGGATGATGCCAAGCCAAATCCCATATCTGGCAACAATGGGAAGAAATTCAGTGTCAGAAACTTCAACAATTAGCATCCTTAGTTTCAAAAAGACTACTGATATTAAAAGGAGACGCGATGCTACACAATGATAATATTTCATTGAAAGATGTTGCAGACAACACATTTCAAAACAGCCATTATGAAAAGAATAATGAAATACACATACATTATTTTGTCTTTGTACCTTTTTCAACTGAATACCCGTCAAAAGAGATTTGAAGACTACTGCTAACTGTTTTTATTTGTATTATACACATTGTCCTCCTTCTAGAATTGAGGTTATACAGTATGTGTGTGCCTGAGTCTGTGTGTGCACGCATATATGTGTGTGTGTGTGTGTGTGTGTGTGTGACAAGATGAGCATTAACTCTGCTCTAAGTCACTGCATTGTCTGCTCTCTCAGTCACTGCATTATTACTCTCTGCCTCCCTCTACCTTATTACAGTCAGTGAGGGAAGGTGTGGGGGTTTTACCGATTGCATATTGCTGTTTTCAACCTTTACTTCAGAGCATTTTGTGTCTTTGAGGTGAAGTTAACGCCACGTAACACTGTGGTGCCTAACATGAGTTCAGCCATTTATCAATGCGAGACCCTTCATCACACTGAAGGTATCAGCCCCAGGTAAACACAATGTGGCATTATAGGGAGAGTGCCTGGGTCAATGTCACATGTGCTGTTTACCAAGAGTCAAAGAGAGGAACAAAGGGACATACTCCTTGTTTAAGACCTTGGACTATTACGAAGCATCTGATTAATACCAGGAAGAGGGGCAGAAGGAGCTTTCAGACCTTAGACTGGACAGACCCTATTCCATCTCCTTTCATCGACCCTGTTCAGTTTATTCCTACTGTATGTCACTCTGAAACAGCAGTGACAAACTACAAAGTATACTCAGAGGCAATGAAAACGCAACACTCTAAATTTTGGTGTATTTTTGCACAGGACCTGAGTAGTCCAATTCGAGTTCTTAAGTGACCACTGGGGTCAAAATGTGTACCTCGTTACACATGAATGATCATCATGTAACTCTGCAGTGTGAGTTGGACTCTCATCAATCCATATTGAGTACAACATATGGGATTAGGAGTTGTGCAAGTACAGTGGTTGAAATGAAGGAGGGGTTGTCTTCCCTATATAAAGGCATGATAAAAGCCACACAAAAAACATTTTTAAGTGTCATAATGCAACGTCTGTCGACTGAACAACGGAACAGGGCCCTGGGTATGCTAGAGGCGGGAGTAAGTGCCCGGCAAGTCGCTCACCGTTTTGGGTGTAGTACGTCCAGCATCAGTACGTTTTGGGTGTAGTACGTCCAACTGGAACGAGCCCTTTCATCAAGAGTACCCAGACAGGGGCGCCGGATTCACTCAAGAAGTGGGGGGGCCAAAAAGTGCCCCGTTGGTTGTTCAGCTCATTTACAGTGCCTCCATTCCATGCACCTTAGCTATGCCCCTATATTGCAACACTTACGGTATAAAAAAAATAAAAAGACATTTGGCTCATTCCCGTTAACCCAGACACACATGCCCCAAATCCATCACCTCTTCTTTAAAACTAATGCTTTGGACTTTTCGTTTCAATGTACATCATGAATTAACGCGTAGTGAGGTCCGTGGCTGGGTAGGCAGGATCAGCCAGAGCTTAAATCGCCTAGAACATGCATGCAAAATATACATATTAAGTAGAACTCATTATTAAATCCACTGCAAAATCAATTAAGCTTTTGACATCGGCGGATTGGAGCGCGCACACTTTTACTTGCACATTGCAATCGTACACAGTTACGCATGTTTTTTCCACACAGATTAAAACGTTTTTGATATTGTTACTTCATATATCCCAATCTGACAAAGCAATTGATTTGCACGTTCCTCAAAGTGTTATAGACCTACGTAAAACACACTAAGGGTTACTACTCTATTTCATTCTATAATATGAAGTTTCCTATTTCTTTCTTAACATTATCATCTTAAAATTATTATCTTAATAATGGTCATCATCAAGAACAATAAGGCATAATGAGCAAATGAACGACACATTAACACAACTTTATTGGGATGATCTGAAATTTTGCGAACAGCAAGAAATTGTGGGAACAATAATCAGCGAGCGAATGGACATCGTAAAAACAGTTGATCTGCCCTCACGCTCATGGCCATTACCCAGAAACACTTGCTGTCTCAATGGCGATATCAACAGCAAAATAAAATTATCATTGTTTGTTTTATTAAGCATTTTCCAAAAAGAAATCAAAATTATTTAATGTTATAACGACTTATGGTCAATTAAAATTATGCATAATGTACCGTGATGACATCGACTTGCCAGTACCATGACTGAGAAATGAATGCAATTGTAGAGGTATAAATACCCAGTAGCACACACACACAAAAAAAGTTTCTGTTGCAGATCTAGCTTGGTATAAGGTAGTCAAGTTTGAAATATACCTATGTTGACAACGGTCGAGACCCGACACTGACGCGCGTGCCCCTTATGGCCCCCCTCGCCACTGAGTCCAAGTGCCGTTGCACTCACTGCGCCGCCTATTGTTACACCATTGGGAAGAGAAGCGCTGTGCCTAAATGATGCCAATTGAAGACAGCGTGACAATAGCCTATGCATGCGCAGACCTCCTGAACTGTTTATGCTTAAAAAGAAAGTGGGAGAAGGGTAAAAGTGGGGGGGCCAATGGCCCCCTGGCCCCCCCCTTTCCGGCGCCAGTGTACCCAGACCTCGAACCAGGCAGCAACTCCAGAATGCACTACAGGCAGAGTGGCGACAACTTCCCCAAGACAACCTAAGACGCTTAGTCAGGTCCATGAGGAGACGTTGTATTGCCTGTGTGGATGTTCGTGGGGGTCACACCCGATACTGACTGTTCTTTTGAGTTCATTTTTAAATGTGTGTTCCGTTCAGTCTTGTTGTGATTTTTCATTTTCAACTTGTGCTCGTTATGTTTAATGCATCTGTTTATTATTGTCCAAATCGGCCCATTAACACATTTAATTCATCAAAGTCAACCCCCCCAACATATTTGAATTGTTAAAATAAGAAAATAAATTTGAGTCACAAAATTATTTGAATCCAAACTGGTGTTGCGTTTTCATTGCCTCTGAGTATACTTATACTCCTGCCTCCTGCTCCTTCTTAATTATTATTAAGATACTGTACTATCACAAGTTCCCTTTGAAATGCTTCACTTTATTTTCATTCTATTTTATCCACTTGTTTTTTTATGAGGCTATAATTTTGGAATTTATTAAAGCTAATACATGGGGATGAGAAATTTAAAATTCATTACCCTAGCAACTTGAGAAAAACACTAAATAATTTGAATTTGCAAGTTTTAATGGTGCAATTAAGGTACACTGCTGCAATGGGAGACATTGCCTTTGCAGGAAATGCATTTTAACCTCTTATGCCCTGAGCCTCTGGCTAGAAAATGACATGCCCAAAATGAAATGAGTATATCTCTGCAAGTACTTGGTCCATTTGATATCTTGATATCATAATAATGGTAACACCTTGGGGATTTCTGTTGTGGTGCAAAAATCTGCATATGTGTCACTGAGTCAGAGTAAATAAAGATGGAACGCAGCATAAATGAAAGATCTCATTTCCGCCTAACAAAAATTGACTTTCATCCCTTCTGAAATTATTTAGTTGCAGTCGAAAACCTCAAAATTACCGCACAGAATCTCATTATCTGTGCCAAAGTTTATTCTAATCAAGTAAATCAGAGCAAAATTAGAGAGGAATGTCCAGGTGGCTTCTCCAAATTGGCAGTTTGGGCACTATGTGCCATTTCAGATTTCTCAGGTACCAAACTGTAAAGCCCATTTAACCCTTAAATGCCCAACTATAGTAAAAGTTGAAAGAAAAATCTATGTATTCTGTTAATATGTCCTGGGGAGGGGCTAATAACAACCCAATAGCAATTTTTAATTTTTGGTGACCTTTGACCTCATTTTTGTTTTGTGAAATATATGTCACTCTAAGTTTCTAGGATATAAAGAGAACTTTTGTCCATCATTGTTTTGGTAGTTGACATATAGCTGAAGTATAAGGCATAGCTTATTTTTCATTAGCTTACCTGTTTGTCTACTTTATCCAGTGATGAATGGGTGCTGATCTATTGTGTGGATTCCACCATGGGGGCGGCCATATTGGAAAGGTTAGCTGGTGCAGCCAGTGTAGTGTCAGTTCCACTTTTATGCATCAGATGGCAGCACTGATGGTCTAAATATGTCACTATGGGCATGAGGTTGCAAAATTTACGTGGGGTCAGTGGTTTTGACAACCCCCAAAATCGTGTGACAAATTTGTCACAGGGGGCATTTAAGGGTTAATTTCACTCATATGTTACTTTAGGCATACATTCCATCCAAATACAACCTTTTTTTGCCACTAATCTGTGTATTAATCGGCCAATACTGTCGCCATTGCAACCAAAAGTAATAGGTGTCATACTGTAATTGAAGTATAACACATGTCCATACCAAATATGAAAGTAATTGGTCAAAAATTACAGCCTGTACAGCGTCCACAAGGAAGTGTGTATGTCTACTGAATGTTTAAGATATTAAACGTGAATGTTTTGATAAGAGGGCTCAGTTCTTCAAGATGAGTACCGAGAATTTCAATCAATGTTTCTGTTTAAGCTCTGCTCAATAAAGTGAGTCGACATTGGCGCGGAACAATGTACAATGCCTGTCGGACATTAAATGCAAAATACTCCTTGTCTGACAGCCAAAAAAAAAAAAAAAAAAAAGGACGATTAGAACAGATTGATAACGAAATAAAGAATAAAAAGAAACATTTTAACAACAAACAGAACATCCAATGAACACTGCGATTTATTTATTTGTGGGCCATCTTTTTTGGATGCTCTGTTTGTTGGTGATATATTTTTATTCTTTATTTCATTATAAATCTGTTGTCATACCAATACTTTTACTTTTTGCTGGCTGCCGGACATGGAGTATTTTGCATTTCGCCTCGGACAGTCTTGATCGTGCATGCGATAATTTATTCACACTGTCAATGGTCATGGAATTGATATGCTCACTGACTACAAGCACTATTTTATCTCTGGTGTGGAAATAAAGCATGAATCTGTTCGATCCATCTGACTAATTTTCAAAAGAGAGACCGAATTAAGACTGTTGTCTATCTTCAACGGAAGAAAACACACGAATAAAAAGACCAAGAAAAGTTGATAGCTATCAGTTTGCATTTTGTGAAGGTCGAACACAAACATGGCCAAGTTTGCACGTCTAATAATTCCTGGAATACTCAAAAAATTAGAACTTTTATGACTTTCGGACACGGAGATATATTAAAACCCTGTCCAACTTTCGCGTCTTTGCATGGACTTTGACTGTAATCAGTCGTGCGAAAAATTCATTTCGTGTCCAGTGTGCAAGCAGCTTTACTGAGCATAGAACGCAAGCATTATATATATATATATATATATATATATATATGCAGTTTGTGGTTGGCTGAGAAAGATGTGAAGTCGCTAGTTTGCATCACGGATTCAGCTGCGTTGATTAAGCCAGGTGGAGTTGCCATTATGCGTGCCAACCGCCTTTAATCGGACATCAGGACAATCGATATAGATACTACAATTTATGTCCTGATTCAGATAGTTACATTAAATAGTGGTTGCTGTAATTATTTAATGCATTGAAATGTGCCTGACATTCTGGAAACCTGCTTGTGAGGTTTCGGTGACGTGTGCGCACTGTGTGCCGGTCAGCCAAATTACCACTGCACAGAAAGTAAACCAGGTTGGAGCTGGCGAGCTTTCTGCGCAACTTCAGCGAAGACTTTTTCTACGAAATTGTCACTGCGACTTGATGAATATGTGACACCTCCCCCTACTACGCCGCCACACCCATCTCAGCGCACGTCCGTCTACCAAATTGCCAAAGTGGCTGCGCACGGTGTTGCACTGCACGAAATTACCACTGCGCGGGCTGCACCGGACGAAATTACCACTGCGTGGGCTGCGCCACGCTGCGCCACGAAATTAGAGCCCATTCAGTTGTTAGCAATTAACATTTTTAGTCAATACAAGTGTCCCTTTGGCATTATGTATGCCTTTGTTGTTAAAATTAAATTTAAGATGACAAAAACCAGCCAAATTCTGAAAAATGTAGGATGTTTGTAATATTTTTGCCTGTAGTGTAGTCTATTATGTACATATAAGCAGATGTTTATGGCTTGTATTTAAAGAGTAGTATTTCACCCACTAACGTCTGCAGATCTTTTTTCAGGAAGAACAATGAAGTTTAAGGGCTATATTGGTGCATAAAATCATGAAATTAAATAAAGATCTAGTCACATTTTAATATGTTTGCCCCAAACCTGCAAATGTTTCCAAGCACTCTCCTTTTTTTGTTATGGTAGAAACAAATGTAGCCCAGAGGTTGTAGCAGTTCCTTACGTCATGTCACTGTCAGAAGTATTCTGCCTAGGTATGTTCAAGAGTCTTGCCTTTGAACAGATTTTGTAAACAACTGCCAGTGGCATATCTACCAAAGGAAATGAAAGGTTGGAGCTAGAGGTCCCATATAAAGCCCCATGACAAGCATTCTAAACACTCAAGCAAAAGTAATCCTCAGTTCTTGGGAATGGAATAGTAAGTACAGTCCTTGGAAATGGAATAGTAAGAAAACATATGGCAATTAACAAGAGGGAAAAATATTCAGTGGCATTTTGCTGATTAGCATGCAAAAAAACATATACACAAATATCATCTTTTAAATAAAATAAAAAGTCCTCTGATGTGTCTCTTAATGATCTTATGATTTGAAACTTGATGAAAATATATAAATATTCATGAGCTGCTTGTTATGTCCAGGCCTCAGCCCAACTACACTCCTTCACTCTTTTGTGAATAAACTAGAACTGCAAGACAATTTCAAATCTCTATGTATTTATTTTTTTCTATCATAAATTCAAAATTTGTTTTACAAATTACCATATACATTTCTACTTGTCTCAGGGCTGGGAGTTTGATGTTCCACTGATTTGTATGTCTATTTTGACTATGAAATGTGTGTGCAAGATAGCTCTTGAAAAAGCTTGGTAAAATGTTTTTCCTAAAATAAAGTGTAGCATTATGCCTTCTGTCATCATTCTGTCTCATTCCAAAGGATTTCTGAAATGATTCTGCTTATTGTTGCTCTTTGGCACACGATACTGCAGATTAAAAACCCAATGAATGGCCTACCATTAAGCTGTATTATCAAAAAGCACCCATTCGCATCATTAAAACAGAGAAGCAAGCTTACAGTATGAAGGAGCCTTTCCTTAATTAAAATCATTATTTTAAATTCCTTGTGTTTCTTTTTTTTTTTACTCAGAACAGCAAGCGTATATTCAGTGTTATTCAATGTAATGAAACATGCTCTGTGAATGCAAATCAGTACACTTGGTGTGGATGTGATAGGGCAGCTTACGTATCATGCAGGGCAAAATATAAAAATTAAAAAAAAAATTAAAAATCTAAATTAAAGACGGGACAAGCGCCAAATGACAAAATTAATTACAAAATATGAAGATTTTAATGGTCTGAATGACAAATTATTGGGGGGAAAATTATATTAATGGTCTGAACGACAAATTATTGGGGGAAAAATTATAAATAATTTAAAAACAATCTCCTGACACCTTCTGTGGTACCATCTGCTTGCTAGCTTTTGCTGCAGTAAACTGTTCGGCAAAAAGCTAGTAACTACATCACTGTGAAGCTGAGTTGCATGTCTGAAAAAAAAGTAGATTAATGCTTTGGAGTAAAGAAAGAATATTGCAGAAAGGCTGGTTTCACACAATTGAACTTTAAAGAGGACTGATTATGTTATTTTTCATCTTTTCTTTCAATTTAATGCAGTCCCATGCTATGTTACTCAAATCTATTTGTTTGTGTCAGGGGACACTCAGGGATGAGAACGTGGAGCAGGAAGTTAGTGCATGGAGCAGGATATTTAATTTCACAATAGTGGACAATAATATACATAAACCAGGAAATAGCTACAATAAAGGATAATTCTTAGAATGTAGGAACAATGCGGGAGAGAAACAACACAGGAATGAATAACACACAAACACACGCGCACACACACACACACACACACACACACACACAGGGAATGAATACAAAAGCCCAAAATAATGATCAAAACCCCAAAGTAACAAAGAAACTAAGTATGAACTGAACAAAATTCCAAAAACACGAATGGCAAAAAGCCAAAGTACAAAAACCCACGAAGTATGAAAGAATAAATGTTTTACAAATGATCGGTTTAATTATCTAACGCGAGAGTAACAAGACCGGGAAATGCTGGAGCTAGGAACACAGATAATCTAAAGACAATAGAGCACACAAGATTGGGAAACGTAGGAGTACTACAGACGATGCCCAATGACCAACTGAACAAAACTGTGTGTTTAAATAGGCAAAGGAACCGGTGTATGCAATTAAAACTCGGGCGAGTTGGAAGTGGAGACTTGACTGAAGTTGTGGGCGTGGTCACTGGGCTGCCAGGCCCAGATGTGACCGATCCCAAGCCCCGCCTCCCATTGTTACTGTTGCTAGGTCGGACAACTAACCAGGAAACTTCAGCCTTGCCTGAGTTGAAAACAACGAGCATAGCGGCGCCGGTTCCGTTCACTGATGTCTTGCATGCGAATTGGTGTTATTTTGACATCAACATTTTGTCACCCTAAATATGTGCTTTTTGGAGGATGGAAAGCGGCACACATAGTAATGGGAGGATCGAAATGTGACTCGGTGTCTCAACGTTTAAGTGCGAGCAGAAAAGTTTACGTGACCAAGGCTTTTAATGACCCTCTGATAAGATCATTGCTTGGAAGTTTTTCCTGTTATAAGAAACGTCGATGAATGTCCGTGTATGTTATCAAATTACTCTCTGGTTTCCTCACTTCATTGTACCCTGGTTGAATATATTTGCCGGGAACTGAATTGTTTATATTGAATCATTTGGCTTATGCCAACATTGTTAAAAGGAGGCGCTAGTTAACTCTGACTACTCCTTTACTAAGCTTCATCTTTGCCCCTGTCCCGTTGAAACACTGCTCTCAAAAATGATCACTGCACTGCTTGGATTGAGGGGACAGAGAAAACTTTTTTCTCCTGATTTCTAGCTAACAGCCAAGCTTTTCTCCCCTCCTTGTCCTTTTGAACTCTGTATAAACAGACAAAGCGACTTGTCCACTGTTTTAAATATTATGCAGGTAAGAAGTATTGTCGTTGAATGTCAGTTACAAGTAGCTAGCTTGTTAGCCACCTTGTTAATTTTATTAACTGCTCAGTTAATTCAGTCCCCGCGATGGTAAGGGTATCAAGGTAGCTCGCTGGTGACCGTTATCAATCGCTAGCATTTGTTGTTACTCAGCGGTCTATTCAAGTCCATGGGACGGCTAATTAACTAGCTAGCATGAATCGTTTTATTACAGCCCTTCAAATGAGTATTGCTTTAAAAGACATGAGAATACAACTGCGTAGTTTGATAAAAGTGCCTTCTGTAAAATTCTTGTGTCGTAAATTGTAATTATCTTGTGAGATTTATCACCAATGAAAAAGACACTAATTTCACAACTGTTTCAGATCTTTTTTTAATTAGTTTAAGAATACATTAAAAAGCTTATTATGGTTTTGGAAATGGAATGAATAACATGTCTTTAACACGGTCGGCATATTGAGTATCACTGTTGCATGTCCCCCGGACACATCGTTTTACCATCGTCAGAAACCCAAAGTGCCTGGTTCAGATTTTTTAGTGAGACGGCTGCCTGAGGTGAAAGTTGTCCGAGGTTCGGTCAGACCCCTGCTTGCCCAATTGTGACGTAGCCGAAAATGGGCAGGGCTTGGGATCGGTCAATTCCTGCTAATTTCCCAACCAATGACTTGTTAAGATTTGTTACTTAATGGCTTCATATTTAACTATTTTGAGCTTGGCCCTTTTTTGCCTGGAGAGTATGTGTTCTTTTGATAAACCAGCAAGAATCGAGGGCACGGTTCAGTCCAGTAGGCTTTAAAGGAAAGTGTCTGCTTCTTGAATACTTTAATTTGTACAAACTTCACAGATTGATTGTGTATGAAGTCATACAATTGAATCACATGTGAATCCTAAGTACTTTTCTGCTGACTTAATGAAATGTATTCAAGTCATTTATGTGATGGAATAAAAGGAGACCAAGGTATTGGGAATAGTGATTCCAGTAGACTGGAAACCTACCATTGTAAGTGTCTTAGAAGAAATATGTTTTCTGGTATCCTCAGGTAAAAATGATAACAGTGGTAAAATTCCATGCAAAGACTGCATGAGCTGTTTATAACAAATGAGGAAGACTAATATACTTTCAACAAGTTTAGGTGGTCACTGGGCAAGGAGCATTCTGAATAATTGCCATAAACCTCTGGCTGAACATTTCAAAAGCAAGAGCATCTCAACTAATTGGAAGGCTTTTTGAACACTCAAGCTTGCTGTGTACTATTTAAAAAACAGAACATCAAACTGGTCTGTAAATTAAATTTGGAATATTGATGAGTGCCTCTAGTTCACAAATTGTGCATAATGAAGTGAACATCCCGGAATTGGCTAAACACATTAACCACATGGTGGGTAAAACCTTTGTATTGAAATTAGAGGAACATTACTTATGCAAGAAAGACTGAATACATATTTTTGCAAGTTTTAAATGTCAAAGCAAGGCAAGACCACATAGCAGCCCAACAGACCAGACCACAGACTAGTTCCAAATACCATATATCAAAACAGACTATGCGCAACATAACGGATTAGACCAAAGACTTAACAGACAAAACACAGACCAAAACACACGTCTAATAATGGCCCAATGACCGAGACTACAAATTGGAATACATACAACACAACAAACCAGAACAGAGATCAAACTAAAGGCTAGACCACAGCCCAAATGAGAAACCACATAAAACACAAGAAGGCCAGTCCATACGGCACAAAACCAACTGGACCACAGAACAGAAAATAGAAAAAATGGACCAGAAAACCAGCAAAATACAAACAAATCAGCCCAATGTGCAAACCGCAGACCTACATACAGACCTGACAACAGACCAGGATACAGACAACAAGCTGAACTAGAATACAGGCCAAAATGCAGAACATAACTGAGATCGAAACACAGGCAAAATAGCTGCCCATATAACAGACAACAATTCAGAATAGTAAAAAGACCAAGCAACATACTGAATCAGAGATCATTTCACACACCATCAAACGGGTCATTTCAGTTTACAGATATTCAAACTCATTTTTATATGAGACAGAGATAACCTGAGTCATTAAAAAATGAAATTTTGATGATTTCACTTATTGAAGGAAAAAAGCTATCCAACCCTACTTGGCCCTTTGAGAAAATGTAATTGCCCACTTAGTTACTAAATCAAACAATTAAACAAATGTAATTGATAATTTCGTTCAATTTCACTCAGCAAACCCAAGCATGATTTTTGCCAGTGCCAGCCCTGCTGAATCTGTGCATCACTCAAATAGAACTTGACTGACAATGTGAAGTAGGCAAAAAGTAGCATAGGATGCCACCATTTAATGAAATTTAAGAACAGATAAGAAACAAAATTTGCTGACATCTATCAGTCTAGAAAGGGTTAAAAGGTCTTTTTTAAGAACATGGGACTCCAGAGAACTGCAGTGAGAGCCACTATCTACAAATGGATAAAACTTTTGAATAGTAGATAGAACTAGAATAGAACGCTCCCCCAGATGGACTAGGGTAGAGAGATTGGTAGGGCTGGATGCCCCACAAATAAGAACGATGATGATGAATAAAGACAACCTTGAGCGTCTACTGAATATGATAGATGCACCCTCCGAGGATTAATCCTCAGACGAGGGAAGATGATGATGATGATGAGTAGTGAGCCTTCCCAAAAGTGGCCAGCCAACCAAAAGTGTTCCAAGACTGAATTGTTGACTCATCCAGGAGGTCACAAGAGACCAGACTAACATCTAAAGAACTGCAGGCTTTACTTGCCTCAATTGGAGTCAGTGTTCATGATTCTATAATAAAAAAAGAGATGGGCATACATGGGAGAGCTGCAAGGTGAAAGCCAAAGCCGACCGAACTGAGCACAAAAGTTCATCTCACATTTGCAAAAAAAAAACATATTAATGATTACAAAGACTTTTAAGATAATATTGAGTGGACTGATGAGTCAAAAGTGGAAATTTTTGGAAGACATAGATCTCTTTACATCTGACATAAACCTAACACAGCAATCCATAAAAAGAATACCAACCGTCAAACAAGATGGTGGTAGTGTGATGGTTTGGGGCTGCTTTGCTGCTTCAGGACCTGATTGACTTCCCATAATTAATGAAACCATGAATTCTGCTCTCTACCAGAAAATGTTGAGGGACAATGCCTGGCCATCAGTTTCTGACCAGAAATCCTGTAGCTCATAAAACAGCACATATTTATTAGCGAAGTTCATAAGTGACACCATTCTGTATCAATTTTACAAAGTGTTCAATATGCTTGAAATGATTTTTTACCATTTTTACAGTAAAAAAAAAAAGCTAAAATGGGAGATGTAGTTCAGTGAAAGTTTTGGATAAATTAATTACTTGTAAAATTGTCCTCCTGACAATATGAGCTGTATTCATGTCTTCAGTGCAGCCTATCTGTGGTGTCTTGGTAATAAATAATTTCATAATCATTAAATACTTGGTCTGGGAAATTCAGTGAATAAATTGTTTGATTGTTAATCAGTCAATCTTAAATGGGAAAAGGTTGACATCAATCATGCGTTAAAGGTGAGAGGCTGCTACGCCTCATGACGGCAAGAAGCTGAAAATCCTGTAATGCCGGCCTTACCTGGAGTTGGGTTCGAAGAAGTTAAAACACATACAGTAACAAGCATGATAGCTTTTTGAATAACAGATTTAGGCCTGCATGGCACAGGAACTTACTAAGATAAAATGTATTAAACAATTATCATTTCTTTGCAAATGCTTAAATGATCAATTTCTTTGCAAGTGGTTATGACTTACTTGGTGAGGACTCGTTAACCCGAGAATTTGTTTGAACCTCAAATCGTAATTAATGTATAGAGAAGCATGCGATATCCAGCAAATATTTGCGTGGTATGCAGTAAAAAATATAAGATTTTGAACACGGCCATTGTTGCCTTGGATTTGAATGCATTTGAATTTTTCCTCCCGTTGTGGTTTCCCAACTAGATGTTTACATATTTTTGAGGTTGCCTTGTTCGTGAATAATTGGAGAGAGACAGAATCCTCAGAAGCCATCTTTATTCCCAGCCTTGAATCGTGCAATAATCCAAACCCGGTGAGCAGTCCCTGGCCAGGAAGTACTACCTCGGCATTCTTTACAGAGCAATATTTATGGGAAAAACTCAACCAACTTTGCTCCAATCAAAATACATGGGTTGTAACCATCTTATCTCTAACGTTTTTTTAACAAACTTTACTCCAATCACAATTCATGGGTTGTAACCATCTTATCTTTAACGTTTTTTCATTCTCTAGCTTTGTTTATTAAACCATGGTGGAGCACAGAAATGCTGGTTTTAAAAAATAAAAGAAAAGAAGGATACAAGTAGAAACATAAATGATTCAATTGATTAGGTTTTTTCAGTAACAACTAATGATTTTACTGAACAAACATTGATCAAAGCTACAGAAATCAAATGCATCACCTGATTATGTTTTCAAATCAACTAAACAGAAGCCTGTTTACTAATCAAAGCTACAGAAGCCCGCTGCATATGTGTGTGTGAGCTGCTCATGCATGTGTGAATTGAATTGCTTGTATGTATGTGTGTGTGTGTGTGTGTGTGTGTGTGTGTGTGTTACTGCTACTTGCATAATATGGTTATTGATTATGATTGTTGATTATGGTTATTCAACATGGCAATTGATCTACTGATGAATATGATGAGAAATATTGAAATATAATCAGCAACACTCCGTACAACAAAATGTATGAAAGATGTTTCTTTAATAGAATTGCTAATGCAATTCATAAACTGCTTTAACCCTATCTAGACCATAGACCAGGGCTTTGAACCAGAATTTTTTCCCAATAGGTTCATTCTGAACAGAAACAGTATTTTAACGTTTCCAGTTTTGGGTTCCACCCCAAAATTTATGTTCTCGAACCGGTTAGAACCAAAAAATTTTGTTTCTGAACCGGTTAATATGGTTCCATGTCAGCCATA
The DNA here is from genome assembly GCA_029692085.1 of Gymnothorax javanicus. Lineage (NCBI taxonomy): Eukaryota > Metazoa > Chordata > Actinopteri > Anguilliformes > Muraenidae > Gymnothorax > Gymnothorax javanicus. The sequence continues at coordinate 137,985,127 of CM056195.1, read as the reverse complement.
GGACTTTAAATTAGTAAGTTTAACACTAGCACTTTCAAATTGGCTATTATTTCCTTTATCCCTCAACAAACATTACAATTCACTAGGCCTATGCTTTATACAAGCTGCATCACTAAGTAATTATATGGCCACATTTGTTACATTATTATAGATGAATTAAGACAAGAATAACTTCTGTTGTGTCATTTATTGCCAAACAACAGAATAGATCCCATTTCGCTTCTCACATTGCTCAATATATGCAAATGACAGAAACAGGACAGGCTACAGCTGCTCTTGAGATCATTTAACAAATGGCCAGACCTTGTCAGGACTCAATTAGTGCATTTCACATGCTCTTCTGGTCATTCGGTACATTTTCTAGTCGCGCAGTCAAATATTGAATTTGGGCAACTGAGCCCAAACACCGCCACGACAAAAGCTCAAGAGATGCAGAAGCCACGGGAAACAGATCCAGCCTTTTTCCTTGTTTAAGCAAAGTAAAATCACTGAAAAACTGGCGAACACAATGGTTTTGGTTGCCTTTATATAATCAATATAGCATTGTAAGGATGGCAAATTGGCAATATGAATGCAAAAAAAAAATAAGCCCAAAACGTTTCATGATGTGCAGAAATCGTTTTCGCGATTCTCACAATTCCCACTCTGCTGTACATTGTGCCTAACAACGCTCTTTAGCTGTGACTACATACAGAATATAAAACGGATTCTCCTGGCTTATTGCTTAATGAGCCTCACAAAATAATTAATGCAAATGTTTGGTGTTTCAAGAGCTACACGTCCGCAGAATTTCTAAAGACGTATTGATATTTTAAGTCTTCATTTATGTGCAGATGAAAACGCCTCATAATTTTATGGTGCAATGTATAACAGTGCAAGCGAGAACAAATTTGACGTCTCCCATTGACTTCGATCAATTAGTCTGAGCAGCTGTTGCTAATCGGGTAAAGTAAACTGCGAGAGGTTTATGTTATTAAGAATTGAAAGGTGAGGTTTCAGCGGGCCTTTGTGACTGCTGACTGACCGCTGCTGTGTTACGCTTTGATACCCCTGGATTGTGCTAATGGTCGAGAACTATTGTGTTTTAGTGAATAAAATTGACAGGCTAGGCATAGCATTAGGCTTAATTAGGCTGAATTCTCTCTACTCTGCCCGGGCATGCCGGGGAATGACACACAGGAAGTGAACGTCTGTTGGTCATTGTAGCCCAAACACAAAACATTTCAAGAACGAAAAAAATAACGGTATTAACTGGTTACCATTATTTTTTAGAAACGATTCTGCTCCGGAACATTAAAAATTCTAAAGTTTCTGGTTTCGTTTTTGTTCCTAGCAAAATAGCAAAAGTTTCTGGTTTTCATTTTTGTTCCGCGAACCGGTTCAAAGCCTTGCCATAGACTGTATAAAAAGATGGACAAAGCAACCGTGATGTCACCCATTGGCTTCAGCATATCATCAAGGAAGCCTCGATATTGGCAATTTGAATTGCGCCATTTTGTCATTTTGAAACCGGATATGATTCCTATTGGACGAGAGCGTGAACTGAATATCGAGGGAGGAGCGAGGGGTGGATCTACATGTGGATCTGACCGTATCAGACAAGGACCAGAGGATAGCCACGCCCCAAAAGCATATACTGGCTTTATCCTTTTTTCTAGTCTAATTGGGACCATAATTTACAAAAATCAACATCATGATATATCGAAGGAGACTTGAAACTTGTGATAGATACAATAAAGTAATGTGGAAAATCATCATTTAAATTATACAACCCCAATTCCGAAATAGTTGGGACAAAGAGTAAATTGTGAATAAAATCAAAACACAATGACTTACAAATCACACCAGCCAGTATTTTATTCACAATAAAACAGAGATAACATAGCAAATGTTCAAACTGAGAATTTTACAATTTTAACCACAAAATGAGCTCATTTCAAATTAAATGGCTGTTACAGGTCTCAGAAAAGTTGGGACTGGGGCTTGTTTACCATGATGTAGCATCCCCTCTTCTTTTTAACACGGAGTGGAGGCGTCTGGGCATTGAGGAGACGAGTTTCTTGAGTTTAGCCATTGGAATTTGATCCCACTCTTGTTTAATAGAGGCTTCCAGCTGCTGGAGAGTTTTGGGTCTCCTTTGATGGACTTTGGTTTAAGGGGAGGAGAAACCTTTTGGAAAAAAATTGTCATTTTTGGATAGAAATCATTCATACTTGGTGTATTGACAGTATATGACCTGAAATACACAAAATATGAATTTGACCTTATTTGCATAATTAGGTCATGTGATTCAAGATGGCCGCCACCCCGATTTCACCATTATTTCTTTGCCTTATATCTCAGGACTGAAGCAAGATATTTGAATCAGTTTTTTTTATTAGATTTAGTTATGTTTAGTCCTTCTTCTGAACTAGAATAAAGCATTTACACATAATACTAGAGATTTAGTGGGGTAAAAAGAGGATTTTTGCCATTTTTCGCCCCCTCGATATGAAATATAAATCACCATAACTCACAGACCCAAAGTGCTAAACCAAAACTTTTAGTTCAGTAGACTTCCTGATATGTATACAGATTTCTGTCAAAATTTCATGAGAAAAGCTCCACAAATAAGTGAGATATAGTGCCTTAAATGATAGCAATCGGGGCAAAAATCAGGGTTTGAGAAAATCCAGGTTAAAGTCAAAGTACACCCACAAATCATTGTAACAGTCAACTTAGAACATTAAAATGCCCCTGAAGCATAAACTTCTCCCTCCTGCTCCCTCTGATTGATTGTCCTGTTCTTGAGCAGATTGAAATGATTTTTGGGTTTCTCCTCCCCTTAAATATGCACCAAATGTTCTCAATAGGTGAACGATCAGGACTGCAGGCAGGCCAGTTCAGCACACGGACTCTTCTACTACGAAGCCATGCAGTTGTAATAGCTGCAGTATGTGGTTTTGCTTTGTCCTGCTGAAATACACAAGGCCTTCCATGGAATAGATGTTGTCTGGAGGGGAGCATATGTTGCTCTAAAACCTTTATATACCTTTCAGCATTCATGGTGCTTTTTAAAACATGCAAGTGTCCCACACCATATGCACTAATGCATCCCCATATCATCAGAGATGCTGGCTTTTGAACTGAACGCTGATAACAGGAGCTTTCTCCTCTTTAGCCCAGAGGACACGACGCCCATGATTTCCAACAAGAATGTCAATTTTGGACTCGTCTGACCACAAGACACTTTGCCACTTTGCTAAAGTCCATTTTCAACTAGACGCATGTCGATGGCGCACCATCGCAAAACTCCGCGCTCTGCAACGAATGTTATGGGAGTAGTTGTAATGTGTCAGAGGGCAATTCACTGAACTGGCATTCTGCTGTACAAATGATAATCTGCTTGTTGCAGTGACAAAGCACTGATACTGATCAGAGTTATAGCAATGTGATATAGCTGGTTAGTTGGATAGAGTACTTTTTGAGTGTCTGTTAAGGGCATAAATTACTCTTCATTTTGAAATAAGAGTATTATGAAAGGAAAGGATGTACGGTACAGCGATTGGCACACCTGATGCTATTTGACCTAGAAAACGGTCAAAATGAGATCAAATCAAAAACCTGTCTGAAAGGTGAAGAAGGGTCATCCGAGGCACCTCCCATAAAAATTTGAGCGTCCTAGCTCAATGCATAAGGTAGATATGGCCATTTTTCTTTTTTCACAAAAAGCCCCCTAGCGGCCGAAATATGAATCACAGGACAGCAATTTTTGGCATGCAGGTTGCTATCACCAAGATACAAATCCATACCAATTTGCAGCCTTCTAGGTTGAGTAATAACAAAACGTGCCATCCTTTTCAACAATTGGCACACCTGATGCTATTTCACATAGAAAACGGTCAAAATGAGGTCAAATCAAAAACCCGTCTAAAATTTGATGAAGGGTCATCCCATGCATCGCCCATAAAAATTTGAGCATCCTAGCTCAAAGCATAAGGAACTTATGGCCATTTTTCAATATTCACAAAAAGGCCCCTGGTGGCCAGAAGAGGAAATGAATTTAGATTCTAAATGGATAGTGCACCCCTCTGGGCCACTACCTAACGCAAACCAAAGTTTCAGGCTGATTGGTGTTACGGCCTAGGAGGAGTTACTGTTTCGGACAGACAGATGGACGGACAGACAGACGCCAAACTGTATCACAAGATCTATTTGCTTTTGCAGAAGCGCGTAGATAATAATAAAAAATTTGAGCATCCTAGCTCAATGCACAAGGTAGATATGGCCATTTTTCTTTTTTCACAAAAAGCCCCCTAGTGTCCAAAATATGGATTACAGGATGGCAATTTTTCGCCTGCAGGTTGCTATCACCAAGACACATATCCATACCAATTTGCACTCTTCTACGTTGAGTAATAAAAAAAGTACCATCCTTTTCAACGATTGGCACACCTGACGCCATTTGACCTAGAAAACAGTCAAAATGAGGTCAAATCAAAACCCGTCTTATATATGATGAAGGATCATCTTATGCACCTTCTATAAAAATCTGAGCATCCTAGCTCAATGCATAAGGAACTTATGGCCATTTTTCAATTTTCACAAAAAGGCCCCTGGTGGCCAGAAAAGGAAATGAATTTAAATTCAAAATGCATTATGCACCCCTCTTGGTCACTACCTTACACACACCAAAGTTTCAGGTTGATTGGTGCAACGGCCTAGGAGGAGTTACTGTTTTTGACGGACGGACAGATGGACAGACAGACGCCGAACTGTATTACAAGATCTCCTCGCTTTTTCGGAAGCGCGGAGAAATTAATGAGCCTTGGTCCACAGAACACAGTGGTGCTTCTGGATCATGCTCAACAATGGCTTCCTTTTTGCATGATATTTAGGTGGCATCTGTGGATGGCACAGCAGACTGTGTTTACAGACAGTGGTTTCTTGAAGTATTCCTGGGCCCATTTAGTAATGTCAATGACAGAATCATGCCGGTGAGTGATGCAGTGACGTCTGAGGGCCCGAAGATCACAAGCATCCAGGACAGGTCTTCGGCCTTGTCCCTTATGCAAAGAGATTTTTCCAGTTTCTCTGAATCTTTTGATGATGTTATGCACTGTTGATGATGAGACCTTCAAAGCCTTTGCAATTTGACGTTGAGGAAGATTGTTTTTTAAGTATTCCACAATTTTTTTATGCAAGCCTTCACAGGTTGGAAAGCCTCTGGCCATTTTACTCTTTTTACTCTTTTACTCTTTACCTCTCTAAGGCATCCCTTCAATAGCCAATCATGTAACACACCTGATGCCAGTTAACTTAATTAATTGCTAAATGTTCTTTCAGCTGATTCTCTTATATATTAATTGCTTTTTCAGCCCTTTTTTGCCCATGTCCCAACTTTTTTGAGACCTGTTGCAGCCAGAAAATTTGAAATAAGCTCATTTTGTGGATAAAAATGTAAAATGTCTCAGTTTCAACATTTTAAATGTTATCTATGTTCTGTTGTAAATAACATATTGGCTCATGTGATCTGAAAGTCATTGCATTTTGATTTTATTCACAATTTACACTTCGTCCTAACAATTTCAGAATTGGGGTTCTGCCAACTATGCCAACTAAAACTCTATCATGCAAAAAGGAAGCCATTGTTGAGCATGATCCAGTAGCGCCACCGTGTTCTGTGGGCCAAGGCTCATTTAAAATGGACTGTAGCAAAGTGGCAAAGTGTCCTGTGGTCAGCCGAGTCCAAATTTGACATTCTTGTTGGAAATCATGTTACATGTTATCTTGTTATTGGCGTTCAGTTCAAAAGCCAGCATCTCTGATGGTATGGGGATGCACTAGTGCATATGGTGTGGGACACTTGCATGTTTTAAAAAGCACCATGAATGCTGAAAGGTATACAAAGGTTTTAGAGCAACATATGCTCCCCTCCAGATGACATCTATTCCAGGGAAGGCCTTGTGTATTTCAGCAGGAAAATGCAAAACCACATACTGCAGCTATTACAACAGCATGGCTTCGTAGTAGAACAGTCCTTGTGCTGAACTGGCTTCCCTGCAGTCCTGATCTTTCACCGATTGAGAACATTTGGCGCATAATTAAACAAAAAGTCTGTTAAAGGAGACCCAAAACTCTCCAGCAGCTGGAAGCCTGTATTAAACAAGAGTGGGATCAAATTCCAATGGCTAAACTCAAGAAACTTGTCTCCTCAATGCCCAGACGCCTCCACTCTGTGTTAAAAAGAAGAGGCATGCTCCACCATGGTAAACAGGCCCCTGTCCCAACTCTTTGGAGACCTGTAGCAGCCATCAAATTTGAAATGAGCTCACTTTGTGGACAAAATTGTAAAAATTTCTCAGTTTCAACATTTGCTATGTTATCTCTGTTCTATTGTGAATAAAATACTGGCTGGCGTGATTTGAAAGTCATTGCGTTTTGATTTTATTCAGAATTTACACTTTGTCCCAACTATTTTGGAACTGGGGTTGCATATTGATTTCAATATGGAGCCTAAAGACCACTTTAATAATGGAAAAAACGTCTATTTGTTGGTAGTAGAAGCTTTCATCATAGGAAAATAAAATAAATTCAATGACGTCATCAAATTAGCATAAATTAATTCTACTTTACAAAGATGACATTAAATTATGTAAGATATTGTAAATATAATGGAATAAGTATATGTTAAAAAGAAAATCTGGAAACTACATTGATGAAACCGAAATCGGCGATTTTTGTCAGACATACCTGTTAGAAAACTGATAAACTTCACAGGAGAGCAAAAAAAAAAAGTTTGATTTTGCTTGTAAGAATGCAGTTGAGCTGTGTTCGGGTAGGATGACTATTTTTCCTCCAAGAAAGTATCCAATCAATGAAATTTTGTATTTTGCTATGTTTATGTTATTATTGTGGACATAAGAGTTTTTGTTTCTTATCAAATTGTTGATACGAGGTTTTATCAGCAGGCTGACGATATTTCTTCCTCAGTGAAGTTCTTTCTTCTTTGCCGTCTTTCAAGAGTCCATGTCGTAAAGTGGCCTATGCCTCCCGGAGCATGAATTTATAGGGGCGTGTCATGTAAATTACGATGGTTTCTGCCGCCAGATTTATCAATGCCACGCCAGTTTTACACCAAAATCAGCAACGTACACACTTTTAGTAAATCAGACGTGACACCTGGAGAACGTTGATATTTACACCAGAATCTTCACCAGATCCTACGCAAGTTTGATAAATGAGGGCCAGTGTGTTGTGACTGATCAAGTTTTACTAAACAACAATCAGTGGTCTAGAATGACTAGATTCTTTACACTATCATGACAACAGCAATTAAAAGGAAGGCTTATTTCCTTAAGAGGTAAAACCAACTTACTGTAGCTTATATACTGTAGAAAACAGTGACAGAACACAACACACTGTAACTTGTGAGTGATCTAGTTGTACTGAACATTCATTGCTCTGGAATGACCAGATTCTTATGGAGGAAGACCAGCTGGTCCACATGTTGTGGAGTGAGTGTGCTCCGTTGTGCTGACACAAAGTCCCCCGCAGTGGAGAACACTCTCTCTGCAGCAATGCTTGTACCTGGGATACATAAGTATCATTTGGCCAGCTTGGCTAGAAGAGGATACACATTAGGAATTATATTTTTAAATAGCCCACTGGTAAATTAGAAGTTAATAGAAAGCTTGCTTTGTATGTTACAGTTAAAATAGATTCACTTCGATTACAAATATTTTATTTTTGAATTCATTTTAAGCTTTTGCTTACCGAGTAGGGCCTGCTTTTGTTCCAGCACATGACTGGCGGTGGTGCTGCGGTGAAAGAAGGCAGTGATCCGTCTGACTCGACCCAACAATCGGGTTACAGTGGGCAACTTCAGCGCTCATTGGCAGGCGAGGTTTCGGGTGTGAGCGTAACAACGTACATGAAGAAAGTTGCTAAGCTCTGCAGCCAGGTTCATATTTGAAGCATTGTTGGTGACGAGAACCAGGTCGTGTGTCTCTATCCCCCACTCTTCCGCCAAAGCTTGGAGAAACTCACACATATTTGCACCTGTGTGGCTACTATCCATAGCTCTCGTCTGAAGCACATGTGAAGGTAGCTTCCACTCACTGTAGACATGATGAGCTGTAACTGTCACATATGAGACGGTGGCTCTGGATGTCCAGGCATCGCAAGCTATTGCTACCCTGAGAGCAGACTTGAGGGACTGTTGCACTAAAAACTTTGTCTCATTGTAAAGACTTGGAATCTACTTTTATGCAAAAAAGCTCCGGGATGGCATCACATACCTTGGCTCCATATTGTGGACCATGTAGCGGAAGCCTTGGTTTTCCACCACACTGTATGGCCTCATGTCTTGGGCAATGAAATAAAATATTGACATTGTGATTTTCTTAGCTCACTCTGTGCCCGAGGCTAGTTTTTTCATCTCGTGGAGAGTACACTGATTTGGTGGAATGACGGGCTTCAGGCGGTCGTCTTTAACCCACGCTGCCTCCTCCGGATGGAAGCGGGAAATGTGAGCCCTCAAGTTGCTTGTATTGCCGCAGTACTTCAGTTTAGTGTGGCAATGTCGAGAGACGGCATGCGTTCTGTCAACATGTTTAGAGCTCCTGCCATGAAAATCAAGATGAATCCACTCGCTCGCTTTTAGCCCAGATGGAGGTGGGTGGATTGGTTGGTTGCTAGTTGCTGGTCGTTCTTTGTCCATTTTACATGCCTCGCAGCCTGCACCGCTCACTCACTCTGGCCGCTGCATGCACTGGGCGCGCACGTGACGTTCAACTTCCGTTGACTGCGGGACAACATTTTTTTCAAAATAAAATAATGCAAAAAATAACCGATTTTTGAAAATTTAATAATCGATCCATACTCGTCCATAACATAATCGCGATTAATAATTAATTGATTTTTTTCATCACCCCTACTGTTAGAGGAGCGAACAGCTGTGAAATTGTCAAGAAGTCTTCTCTTAAACTTGCTCTAACTCCCACATTTTTCACTCCACAGAAATATTTTTATGTCCAAGTTGTAGCAAAAGTTGTGCTGGTCACGAAAATGTAACTATGGAAGCAATCGGACAGACGGTTTTGGCAGTATGAGCTGAAAAGCGACGGTAGCACTAACCAAAACTCCATTAACTCCTATATTGAACGAGGAATTGGAAAAAATCTGTTGCCTGCGTTAGCTAATGTAGTTAGCTACCTAGCTAGCTTGTTAAGCAAGATTCAGTGGCATCATTGCTTAGTGAGTTAAGCAGTACATAAACTGCGAAACAGATGGCAGCAGGGGTCTATTTACCCATAGACCGAATTAACGAGCCTATGAATTGCAACGCGAAGGGTCCATTTACTTTCATGGACTGTAAGGTCTCTATGTATGAGCTGTTACCGGCACTTACATTAATAGCCAGCAGCCAGGCCCGGTCAAAAGTTCAGGGGGGTGTTCCGGTGGGTGTGGTCGAAGGAGGCACTCTTCTCCTCCCCCTTACCCATCATTCTGTCTGTGCCTGGCTATTCAACCAATCCACTCCCATTGTTATCTTTGAATGTCCCTCCAACCCCCCCTCTGTAGATCATTCATTGGTTTTCTCTGTCATTTGTCCTTTTGTATCCAATCAGTTCAATCTTTACTATATAGAATAGCCGACCTTGCTTCAGCATAAATCTCTGGGCCTCCATCTTTAGGGCCTCTTGCCATGCTGGTACCAGACAGAGCCACAGACTTCAGCAGTTGCTTTTCATTGGTATGGTTCACCACTTGTTCACAATTTTACCGGTACAATAAACTTGATAAAAGACTATTGGCTGTAATCTCTGGGCTCTATGACCGTGGGAGTGTGGGCGGGATCTCGTTACTGCAGCTTGACCCCCGATCACTACTGCGCAGACTCCAGCTCCAAATGTGCAAGATGACAGCACCCATATCCTGGATATTTTGGCTACATTTTTGATCAATAGGAGTAAGTGGAGACGCGTCGTCCATCTTTATATACAGTCCATGGTTTTGACCCCGTCGTCAAGCCATCACAATTTGTTAAATGTTAAAGTCCCTCACATCCTAATGCTGGCCAATTTATCCAGCTTCCAACTAATCAACTTGTTATGTTCATCATCTGTCAGTGTTCATAATATTATGGCTGAACGGTGTACATCAGAGTATGACAAACCATTTTCGGGGGCAGAAAATTTGATTGACTGTAAATGTGGAGTCAGATTCTGAGCTATGATGGATTGTAATATGTATGTATGGAAGGACTTAAATTGCAGGGGAAGGAATTAACATATGTGAACACAAATTCACAGGACTTAATCGACATAGAGACAGATCCGTTTGAATTAGGACGGGGACACATTTCATCATTTTGGCTTTGCACACCACCAAACCAGATTAAATAATATAGCCGCAAGTGGCAATTCCGGGGTTCAAGCCAAGAAAGACCATTAGTAGTTGAAAGCTTTAACAGCTTAATTAACAAGTGCTGCCACTAAACGTGGCCATGTCCCCCACCAGGTGACAGAAATCGACTGGGGTCGGCGTATCACAAAATTACACATTGAAGCCAAAGATGAAAAAAATCGGTCAAAACTTTCTTGAGATTTCACGTTCACAACAAACAGGACGTGATGGACGGACGGCCGGACGGATGGACTGATCGAGCTGAATACTATGTCCCCCAGCCCTAATACACCTTGACCCCAAAGATGAATGGAATCGGTCAAACCGTTCTTGAGATATCGCGTTCACAACAAACGGGATGGGACGGATGGACGGCCGGACGGATGGAGCTGAATTCTATATCCCCCGCCCCTAATACACCTTGACACCAAAGATGAATGGAATCGGTTAAACCGTTCTTGAAATATCATGTTGACAAGGTATTTGTAAGTGGTCAAATGGTCGTAATGACCTTGAGAATAATGGCAAGGTCACGTAAATCGAGTGGGCTGTGAGCACTCCCCAATACACCTTGATGCCAAAGATGAATGGAATCGGTCTAACCGTTCTTGAGATATCACGTTAACAAATAGGACATGATGGACGAATGGACGGACGGACGGAGCTGAATACTATGTCCCCCGCCCCTAATACACCTTGACACCAAAGACGAATGGAATAGGTCAAACCGTTCTTGAGATATCGCGTTCACAACAAACGGGACATGATAGACAGAAGGACGGGCGGACGGAGCTGAATACTATGTCCCCCGTCCGTAATACACCTTGACACCAAAGACGAATGGAATCGGTCAAACCGTTCTTGAGATATCACGTTCACAACAAATGGGACATGATGGACGGATGGACAGACGGACAGAGCTGAATACTATGTCCCCCGCCCCAATACACCTCGACACCAAAGACGAATGGAATAGGTCAAACCTTTCTTGAGATATCACGTTCACAACAAACAGGACGGGACAGACGGACGGATGGCCGGGCAGACGGATGGAGCTGAATACTATGTCCCCCGCCCCAACACACCTTGGCACCAAAGATGAATGGAATCGGTCAAACCGTTCTTGAGATATCATGTTGACAAGGAATTTGTAAGTGGTCAAATGGTCATAATGACCTTGAGAATAATGGCAAGGTCACGAAAATCAAGTGGGCTGTGAGCACTCCCCTAATACACCTTAACACCAAAGATGAATGGAATCGGTCAAACCATTCTTGGGATATAGCGTTCACAACAAACGGGACATGACGGACGGAGGGAGCTGAATACTATGTCCCCCCGCCCCAATACACCTTGACACCAAAGACGAATGGAACCGGTCAAACCGTTCTTGAGATATCACGTTCACAACAAACAGGACATGACGGACGGATGGATGGATGGGCAGAGCTGAATACAATGTCCCCCGCCCCTAACACACCTTGCCACCAAAGACGAATGGAATCGGTCAAACCGTTCTTGAGATATCACATTCACAACAAACGGGACGGGACGGACAGACGGATGGCCGGGCGGACGGATGGAGCTGTATACTATGTCCCCGCCCCTAATACATCTTGACACCAAAGATGAATGGAACTGGTCGAACCGTTCTTGAGATATCATGTTGACAAGGAATTTGTAAGTGGTCAAATGGTCGTAATGACCTTGAGAATAATGCCAAGGTCACGGAAATCTACCGGGGTCGGCGTATCACACCTATATACTTTAACACCAAAGATGAATGGAATCGGTCAAACTGTTCTTGAGATATCGCGTTCAGAACAAACGGGACATGACGGGCGGCCGGACGGAGCTGAATACTATGTCCCGTGCTCCGCTCGCTTTCGTGGCGGCGGGGGACAAAAACCACTTTAAGAGTATGTTGCAGACATTTATGTGGACTTATTTTGCCAGTGTAATGATTGGACCAACAACTTCTGATGTATAGTCTGATTTGTGTTATGTTAGTCTATTTTGTGCATTTATGGCGCCCCCTACTGGTCGATTTAATTGAAACTTTCAGGCTATGTTTCAGGTTCTTATGTGGACATATCCTGAGTGTTTTGTAATGATTGGAAAAACTATTTATGATTTATAGTATTTATATGATTTAAGATTTGTGTTATACCACGTTGCTTTGTTTTGCATTTATAGCGCCCCCTATTGGACAATTTTTTTCAGAGTATGTTTCAAGTACTTATATGAATATATCCTCTGAGTTTTATGGCTATGGGCAAACAATTGCTGATTTATAGTCTGATTTGTGTTATACCATGCTGCTTTGTTTTGCATTTATTGCGCCCTCTATCAGTCAATTTGAATGAAATTTTCTGGGTATGTTTCAGGTACTTATATGACTATATCCTGTGAGTTTTATGGCTATAGGACAAACAATTGCTGATTTATAGTCTGATTTGTGTTATACCACGCTGCTTTGTTTTGCATTTAAAGTGCCCCCTATCAGTCAATTTGATTGAAATTTTCAGAGTATGTTTCAAGTACTTATATAAATATATCCTGTGAGTTTTATGGCTAAAAAACAATTGCTGATTTTTAGTCTGATTTGTGTTATACCATGCTGGCTTGTTTTGCAGTTATAGTGCCCCCTATCAGTCAATTTAAATGAAATTTTCTGGGTATGTTTCAGGTACTTATATGAATATATCCTGTGAGTTTTATGGCTATAGGACAAACAATTGCTGATTTATAGTCTGATTTGTGTTATAGCGCCCCCTATGGGCCGATTTGCATGAAACTGTCAAGTTATGTTCCTGGTACTTATATGGACATATTCTGCAAGTTCTGTGATGATTGGCCCAATGGTTGTTGAATTTTGTCCATTTATGTGCTAAGCCACACCCCTGCTGAAGTTCATTGGTCAATATCTTGGAAACGAAATGAGATTTCAACAAGCTTTATGCAATCTTTGATAAGCTTGGTCCACTGATGATCCACAGCTAATTTCGAAGGAATCGGACCTACGGCCTAGGAGGAGATGTCAAAAATGTGTTTTTCAAAAAATTCAAAATTCCGGAAAATCATATTTGGCGGACCTTAGAGGTCCTTATGGGAAAGTTGTAGAGATTAGACCAGGGAATGTCTGTACCAAGTTTGACCTTTAAAGTGAAAACCTGTTTTTCTTGAATTATAGCGCCACTATCAGGCCGATTGAGTTAAAAATGCCTTGGTCAGCATTTACACACAACTTCCAACCAATGTGCAAAATTTCAGGTCTCTACCATTTACCATCTCACGGGAATTTGCGAAAACATTTCTGAAGAAGAAAATAAATTTTTTTTTGTCTTTATTCACTTAATTTTCCCCCCTCTCAAACAACCATTTTGAAAGTCAGATTATTCCCACTGATTGGTCAGAGATGATTATCGCTAGGAAACTGGCTTCACTTGGCATCATTGAATCAGGTCATCAAATTGTGTTTTTGAAACGTATGTTGTTTTAGGCAGCTTGATAAATATACTGTGCGTTGCCTTACCTTTCAAACAAGGTTGCGTTTGTTCACCGAAGCTGCTGCATTTATGAAATGCGTTTTTTTGTCTGTGACCCTGCTCGTAGCGAAATTAGAAGCAACGGGGTTATGTCCAATTCTGTTCCCCTAATTCCCCTTGAGAAAGTTATTGTGCTGCCCCTATTTCACTAATTTGCGCGGAAAATAACTTTACGGATACTGATGAAGCATTTTGTTCTAAGGAAAGGCATCAGATGAGATGACGCATCATAAAGCGATAAATTCTAATACTCTGCCATTTCCTGCGATTTGCGCGTTTGCTACGTGTTTTGCCTTCAATTTCAAAGTGAAATGTTTCATGAAGGCTGAATATGAATACTCTATGCCTTTTACTTATATCGTTGCTTTGCGTTTTGAGGTGGTACGTTATTTAATGTGCAACCGAATCGGACACAAAACCAGCTGCTATCCTCTGCATCAGGAGAATGTCAAACAGAAATTACAATTAAACGCTCGCGGACTTTAGTGCCATAATGTGGTGACGGTAGTGCATGTCCCCTGATCTACACACATACATATTTAACAAAATCTACGGAATAAAAGTAAACTTGTTATAACTGAGGATGCCGTCGTGGCAGTAACATGCTGCGTTGCAACGACGAGCAGCTACCATGGAGGCGGTACTATCCTCTAGTAGAAAAGCAACCCCAAAAAAGTACCCGGTGCCGAGTAGAGTCGGTACCATGTAGTGGAAAAGCGCCAAAACACCGCGGTCAAAGTAACCAGCGTTTGCCATGTAATTAGTGTCCATCTACGGTCACACGCGGGATGCATATTGAAACCGACACATTTAGCTGTTACACAGGCTAACGTCAGCACTTTTGAACAAGTAGACATTGAGCAGTGGAGGGGCTTACCAGTAGCGTTAGTGAATATTGAAAGGTGCATAATCGTAATCCTAGCTTCTGTAAAAACCTCAGCTTTAGCCGACTATATTCTTGAGGCAAATATTTAGCTTGTCAGCTACAGCGGTTGTGAAGGATTGGACTGCTTCCAGCATGCAAAGTGAAGCTTGGGGACTGTAATTTCGTGCTCTGAATAATAATTGTTGCCCACAGCTAATGTGATATCACTCAGTAGTGGAGCCGGTGACGGCTGGGTTTTTACCCTCTTGTACAACAAAGAAACTGCTCGCCAGACTATTTGGTCAATCAAAAGCACTTTGATATGCAGTTTGCCAGCTAATCACTTCCTGCATATGAACTGCAACTCGCCGTCTTGTCACGATTTTTTACTTTGGCTGTAGGAACGTGTGTAGCCACCAAAATAGATATCACGTCTCCATCAAGCTAAAGAATGTTTTGGCCGAAGAAAAAAATTGGTTAGCTAGCCTCTACATTTGAATATGTACACATCCCACTGCACCACAGACGCTAGCCGCATACTACTCGGTTCGATGCCATTCGAATTAATCGCAAATTCATATGATGCTAAAATTATTTTAAAAATTTTGATTGATAAATCGCAGTTTTAGGGCTATCGACGGTTACATGGATTACCCAATGGTAGAATAATGCAAAACGCTGCACCATGGTAATCCATGTAACCGTCGATAACAAGGACATTAATACGGAGAACGGATTTTCTTTGAAAATTTCGGAGTAACTCCGCCGAAATCGGAGTGGTTGGCATCTCTGCCTATTATGAGAAATATGACCATGTACAGAAACTCCCTGGACTTTGAGTGTTGACAGATTGCATGACCATATTGCAATGGTATGGTGCATTGATGCATTCAATGATTGAAACAGACAAACGAGAATTTCATGGTGGCATGGATGATAAAGGAATGGGGTCTATTGTCCAAAGTGACAAATCAATATTGGGTTTGTCTGCCTTTGGCTTGCTCCATTGCAACACATCTCCACCGCATGGACGGTATGGTCAATGGTGACTTTGGGGATGTGCTCCGACTCCTCTTCAAGAGCTGCGCGGAGTTAGCAGATATTGGCCAGATGTGGGAACCAATGACAAACTCATTGGCTGAAGACATCCCAGAGATGCTGGATGGGGGCAGATCGGAGGATTAAGCTGGCCATTCATGCACACAAATGTTTTCAGGCTCAAGAAACTCTGTGGATGCACAGGTGATGTGGGGTCTGGCATTGTCATGCAGGAATATTGCGTTGTTTTGATGGACACATTTGTGTCAGGACGATAGGCCGCAGTATCTTATCGCGATATCACACTGCATTCAAGTTCCTGCTAATGAAATGCAGTTGGATGCAATGTCCATGGGATATTCCCACCCAAACCAGCTATCAGACTATCGTTACCAGCATAACGATACCTCTTCCATCTGCTCCATGAAGTTGGAAAAGTGACTCATCTGTAAAGGAAACATTCCTCCATTGTGCCATTGAATGTGTCTGTTCACTCAGTCGAACTGGGGTGCATTTCCTGAAATCACAGATGCTACCTTACATAGTTGGACCCATTTACTGCGAATGGACGAACTATATAAGTTGCAAACTTAGAAAGCTACTAAGCTTCTGGGAAACGCACTACTGATTAGTTCGTTGAGCTGGGGTGAGGTACAATCCACAAAGAGCACAATGCGCATGAATATGGACTTCGTGGAGATGATTTTTCACGATTTAGGCAAAAACACAGCAATTGTGGGGACCAGCTGACTCATCTGCCGTGGCAGTAGCTGGTCAGAGATGGTCACAGAGATGACGAGTCTGGATATGGCGGTCAGGGGTCATCACGTGGTCAACATGCATGTGGGCGGTTCGCTGTCAAGCCTAATTCCTCAAAATGGTGTCTTATGCGACTTGCTGTTGAAAAATGGACATTAAGAGCCCTTGCAACAGCCCTGAGATACATTCCTGTATTGAGCGTGCCAATGAGGGCTGAGGGCTCGAGTCATCTATGGCATTTTCACAGACCAGTAGTACACAGCCTTGGTCACGTAAATAAACCCTAATAAGCCAAACTCAGAAACTAGATAACTCGGTTGCTACAGGGACCGAGTCATGTATCTCCCCGATCCCCAATAATAATAATGTATAATTATGCAAAATTACGACACGTGAAGCAAATACTCTGAACTACTTTCTTGTTCGGAACAAAATGTTGTTTTGAGTTCCAGAGTAGCTGCAGTAAACATATGCCTTTGAAATCACTTCGCCCAGCCGATATGTCTGGAATGTAGTTCCGGTTATGCATTTGCCTTGAAAATAACTTGGTCTCGTAATTATAGATTATTATATCATAGCGTGGTGAATGTGCAGGTCACAACTTGTCCACAAGAGCGTTTTGGAGCTGTTGGATTGTGTATTTGATGAGTTTTGAAGGAGCGAGGGACCTGTACCGTTCACTTTTGTTATGTTCGCTGAGCAGCTCGCATCTCCCTCTTCAAATCTCAAAACAACAGGCAAGGATAACTAACAGTAATGTACCTACTCATATGACTATAGGGATTACGGCAACAGGCCAATTTGCCAAAATGTTGAAATATCCCTTTAAGCCTGGAGATAGCATTGTTTATCTCTTTTTCGGTTATAGCTGCTGTTAACATTTGGTTCTGTTCCTCTGAGGTGACGGGTAAATTTATAGAATTAAGAAATTCACCAATTTGTTGCTCACCCTTTTGGTGTGGCTGTGTATATAGGGATTTATAGTACTTCTATATAGTACTACTGGAATGCTTTTTGTATTTAATTCTGCATATATTGAATAGTTGTACAAAAGTAGAATCTGGATCTCTTATTTTGTAAATCGTACTATCCGCCCTTTGTTTTTGTAGCCTTCTCCCCAAAGGTTTTGTTGAATTAGAACCTGATTCATAATATTTCTGTTTTGTAAATACCATCTTTTTTTCAATTTCCTGAGTGTATAAAATATTAATTTCATGCCTAATTTTCCTCATTTTTATCATCAGGGTTGGGTTTTGTTCTCTTTTATGCTGTGCCTCAAGATCCTTCAATTCATGTTAAGGTCTATTAGTCTCAATTGCTTTTCTTTTTTTTTTTTTTTATGGGTGCAATAAGATATAATTTTCCCCCGGATAACTGCTTTTAGAGCATCCCATATTATGGCTGAATCAGCTTCCCCACTATCATTTTCATCCAGAAACAGCTTTATTTTCTTCCTCATCTGTTTCTTAAATTGTAGACTCTTTAGTATACTTGTATTTAGCCTCCACAATGTTTTCCTAGGATTGTCACTGATAAGCACAGTGCGAGAGAGTGGTGCATGATCAGATAAATCAATACATCCAATATCACATCTTTGCATCCTATGGTGATCTCGTTTGAATAATAAAAAATAATCCGTTCTTGAGTATGTGTCATGGGGAGATGAATAAAAGATATAATCCTGGCCTGATGGATAAAAATCCCTCCAAAGATCGAGAATGCCCAACTCAGCCATCAAAACATTAGTTTTTCTTTGTAATGATGTAACAGTAGAATTTTCTGATGAATCTAGTTTCGGATTAAGATGGATATTCCAATCTCCACCACATATAACAATTCCTGTGGCTTCTATCATTAAATCAAAAATTTTTCTGTAAAAAGTAAAACCACTTCCAGGAGGGGCATACATGTTACATAATGTTATTGCAACACCATCTATTTTCCCTGAGACTACTGTATATCTCCCTTCCTTACCCATTACCTCAGAAATTTGCTCAAATAATATTTTCTATGATATTAAAATAGCTATGCCTCTCCTACGTCCTGATTTATAGGATGAGCAATATACTGTCGAGAACCCCATTCTTTTCAGTTTTTCATGTTCCAGTGGAGTAAGGGGTGTCTCTTGCAGAAACACAACCAGCGCATTTTCCCTTCACCGATTTAAAATCCCTTTTACATTAAATGAAACCACTTTAAGAATTCGCTCATTCATTGTTTCCTAAATCAATTATTTATTTTTTTTAATAAATTTGGCATCTCCAATCCCACCCGAATTTGGAATGCCCAATCCGAGAACTATGTACAAGGCTTGTTCGTATACAACCCCCTATTGCCAGCTCAGGAGAGAGAGACAGTTCGCGTCTTTCCTCCACAGCACGCGCCTGTCAGCCCCTGCATCTTTACACTCATTGGTCGAAACTATTGCAAGTACAGAACGAGGGCGGAGGATACCCGAACATGAGCAAGCTCAGAATCTCACTGACGAGCGCCCGGCTGGCCAACAGGAGGCGCTTGAGCAACGAACAAGGCAATCATTTTTAATTTCCCTTCCCAGCAGTCTGTTCCCAATTTGCATTCCCACAGCGCTTTAGCCAATCGTGCGCTGTTCTGAAAAAGCTGCCGACTACTGCTGGTTGGTACGACCGGGGATCGAACCCGTGCCGTAGTAGTCACTGCTGCACCACAATTTCGGCGCCTTAACCGAGTGAGCTAACCCAGCAGCTCCCCTTAATCAATTATTACACATACTGTACAATCTCTCTGGACATCTCCAATACAATAAAAACTGTACAATAAAAATTACTCTCCCAAAAAATAAACATAGAAAAAAAATTCAAGTAAAATGTTTTTACCAAAACCTTATCAAAAAAATATAAAACAGTAGTTTCCGACTGTAGAGACCAAGAGAACCTTAGTACGTTGTAGATGTTGTAGTGTCAATGCACACATAGGGCAAAGTCCCACGTCGTGTCCATAGTGGGGCCCCAAAATGTGACCGCAAACCATCCAGACCAAATACAATTAACATAAAACAAATTATGGTTACCTCGCCAACTAGCAAGTCCCGACTCCTTTAACTAGATAAAATTTAAAACAGTAGGAATCATAATACGTAAAACACCATTTTAGTCTTTCAAACACTCAAGGTGAAATACACGCTTTTCCTCAGTAATCAAAATCAACTTAATATGCATTTTCCAAACTCCTGCAAACCATCAGTCATCTGCCGTGGGTGAACACCTTCTAAATTTCTGTAGCTTTTCCGCATATTGAGAGCAGTGTTTTTCCCTGGTCTGTGTGCCACCAACATCTGCACCTGGTTCCCGATCTCTGCCTCAGTCCTGTCGTCTCCTAGCCACCTGCCAGGTAGAGTCAAATTTCTTCCTGGTCCGTAGCAGCGGAGGGTTTGACCACTTCAACTGGAATACCACTTGAGACCATTTCTCTCGTTGCTTCCGCAGCATCCTGGAACAGCCGAGTGCCGTCGTCAAAAAACATCCGCATCCTTGCAGGATATGGCATCTGAAATTTGATACGTTTTTCTTTCAACACTTTCTTGGCTTTGGCATATTCACTGCATTTCTTGAGCACTTTGGGGGGGGAAATCATGGTCAATGTAGAAGCGAACATTGTCACAGAACACCTCTTTTTTCCGCCATGCTCTCCGGAGAACCTCTTCCTTCATCCGGTAACTCCCGAACTTAACCACTATAGAGGCTTTGCCTGTGGATCGTTGGGCCTCGGTGTGCAGTTCTAGTCTGAGCTCCTTATCCCCTGGGAAGTCGAGTGCGCTTTTCAACAAGCTATCAAGAAAACCAAACATAACGGAGCCCTCTTAGTTTTCGGGTGTTCCATAAATCCTTAAATTATCTCTTCGTGTTCGACCCTCCTGATCCACCAACCTGGCCTCCAGATTAGCTTGACGCTGCATTAGCTGCTTGATTAGCATTGAGGTTGTCTGGAGAACGGACTCTGTTTTGTCAATTCTCCTTTCTGCCTCGTCTAGTCCACCGTTTGCTCTCTTTATTTCGTGTTTAATGTCCCAAAGTTGTATTCTACTATCTTTTTGAAATTCTCGCAGTTTGTTGAGAATACTCAGCAGGCTAGCTTCAGATGAATCATCGCCACATGGGTTTTCATCCGGAGAGCTGCCTTGTCCCACTTTTCTAACGTATTCGCAGTTGTTCTACTTCTCGTAGTAACCCCTTTTTCCATTATTGAAGAAAATATACCCTAGCATCGACAAAGTTGAAACTTTTTTGGGGTTATTTCGTAAAACCGTCGGGGAGCTTGCAAATTTAACAGTCATCCTTCAAAAGCGGAACCGGGAAACCAAAGTTTTGTTTTCACCGCAGAAAATGGCAAGAACAACACATTTTATGCACAATAAAAATTATTGATAAAAGCAAAGATTACTTTCCCTATTGAGATATATAAAGCTCAAACCTAACCTTCACCAAACTTCACAGTTTTTTGGACAAATAAAGGCTGCCTCTTGAAAAAATGTTTGGTGTCCCCACAGAAAACACTAAAAATTAAACAAGTCATTTGCTTGCTAAATAAAATCATAAGCACCTTATTTATGATTATGTTATTTAACAATCAAACAACATGCGTTTAATTTGGTGTACAAAATATTTTTTTCTGCAGGGACACAAAACATTGTTTCAAGGGGCAGCTTTTATTTAATAAAAAAAGGTTGTTTGGTGAAAGTTAGGTCTGCATTTCATAAATCCTATAAAGAATTGAGAGAAACACTGCATAGCTGATAGCAGATTTGAGTGAGGTGCTGGAGTCACAAATGAAAAATACAAAGGAAAAGAAGCATCCGCACACTCAGATCTTTTAATGAATAAGCTAAATGAATAAGCTTTCGGTCAAAGACCCTCTTCAAGGCAAGAAGTGATTATGGTCCAAGTTATGTTTGCTTTTCATTAATCCTATTAGGGAAATTTAATTTTGTTTGCTTTTGTTCAGACAGTACCATGTACAGTACTTATATGTGGACGCAGCATGTGGATGAACTACGGCTTTTCAACTGTGTATACTGGTAGCATACCTTTTACGATGCGAAACTCCACCACATCACTAATGGGCAATTCCACGGTAACAGAATTACGATCAAGAGTAATTTTCATGTCATTTTTACCTGCCATCTATTACTCTAATGCAGTAGCTAGTTGGCTGTGCTTTTATCAGTTCCACTGGCATGCCTACTGAGCTGTATAACACAAAGTTTGGGGTAATGTATTTCGTAGAAGGCTATACGAAGGTGAAAGTGTCGGTAACGGAATTACGGCAAAAAAATGCCATTATTTTTGCCTTTACTTTGACAGGCATTTCTCTGAAATCTGGCAATGATAGGCAGTAGGTTTAAGCTTAAGTTGGCGGCCTAGGATGTTGACCAGGCCATGGTAAGTTTATATTGACTGGTATGTTCACAGATATTTTGTAGGATGCCATTTATGAGGAAGAGACAGCGGAAACAGAATTATAAAATGGAAACGGAATTACATTTTCTGATAATCTACTAAATTTATTATACTCAAAACAACAAAGCAATTGAAAATTGGTATCATAAATGATGTTTGTGTTGCTGACCTCCTGTTGAACCAAAATTTTGATGAACAAGTCTGGGCAAAAGGAAGGCAATACACAATATTGATGAAAATAACTCATTCCTGAACAAAATGTAAGCTTATAATGAATATCAGAGGTCACATGCATGAAAATTGTTGTTCTTTCACTGACTGGATCCTGAAATATTTGTTTTTACTTTGTAGCAGTGTTCCAGCATCATTCAATGGGTAAATGTTGTGAGTAATGAAGTCGGTAATGGAATTATGGCATCACACCCAATGTCAAAAGAACTGTGCAAATCTCAAATGTGTCATTGCTTGCAATATCTACAGTATATTCTTTCAAACTTTTCTCAGTCATGAGTGGCAGTCTCTTCACACAAAAGAAAATGTATAAAATATCAATTACTCAACTCCTGAAACTCGCAAAGCTCAAAATGAACATGTTAACATTAAACGCTCATAAATGAACCATAAGTGTTATCCATTATTGGCAGAACACTGTGTATACAAATGTAATCCTGTCCCTTTTATCCATCTGTGGCTCTTTGTGCTCAGAAGTCCAGCACAGCGTGACGACGGGAGCCACACAGCTCAGTCGCCGTGTCGAAAATCGCCACTTTGGGTAATTTTTGGGCACCACGGCCACTTGAAAAGAAGGCAAGCTAAACTGGCTGTTTGGGTAGTCGGCCATGACGGCCACACAAGGGGGCAACCACAGCAATTGCCGCTAGGCCATGGTATAATTCATGCGCTGGTTATGGAAACTTAACTCACAGGAAGAAACACTCAACTATAGATGTCCAAAACAATGAACCACTATGCTCCATAAAGTTCTCATGCCACCTTGTGCTATCTTCTGTTTTTCACTGGCTTTCAGAATAATTCTGTAATTCCATTACTGATGTAATTCCATTACCATGTAATTCCGTTACCAGAAATTTTCCAGGATTACAGCTAAGTATTAGAGAGGTTAATGTTTGAAATTCAGTATAGACATAAGAAGGAAGAGAATTCTTAATAACAAGAAAATAAATGCAGAAATAAGATGATGAAGAGAACTATACTGCAATTTCGGTAACGGAATTACGTTGAACTAGAGGCACTCGTAGAGTGCAAACCTCCGCCAAGGCAGCACAATCCAAATCTTCATGAGTGGAAGCAAAGTTGAGTTATTGCGTATCATACGATTTCAAGATGGCTGCCGTGGCGGCCATATTTTTTCACGGATCGCGGTGAAAATAAACTGTTGAACTATTTGCTCATGCAGTTGTTTACAAGGTGGTGAACCTCGCCCGATCCTTGCTGGTGAATGACTGAGCCTTTCTGGGATGCTCCTTTTTTCCCTAATCATGACACTCACCTTTTTCCAATAAACCTGTTCACCAGTGGAATGTTCCAAACAGGAATTTTTTCAGCATTCCTCAACACTCCCGGTCTTTTGTTGCCCCAGTCCCAGCTTTTTTGGAACATGTTGCCGGCATCAAATTCAAAATGACTGAATATTTCCAAAAAACAGTAAAGTTTATCAGTTTGAACATTAAATATCTTGTCTTTGTAGTGTATGCAACTGAATATTTGTCAAAAAGGATTTGCAAATCATTGTATTCTGTTTTACACAATGTCCCAACTTCATTGGAATTGGGGTTTGGACATTATTTTCTATTGTGGCTTGAAAATAGTCAATGTTTATTCGTTAAAAAAAATCAGTATTAACATAAACTTGCTATCGGGTTATTGGTTTAATTAAATATCATTATCTAACATTAAGTGGTAATACCAGGCACAGGCAGCTACTACCCCACTCCTCCCTCTGAAACAGATCAGCAGTCAGCCACAGCCAGACACCCCTCCCCCCCCTTGCCACCATCAGCAGTCCAGCAGGCAGGGAGCAATAAAGCCGCCCCACCTCAGGAGAAGCTGACAGAGCCACACATCCCCCAACTCCCAACACCATTAAACCAGAGGGCTGTTGATCAAAGTTACATGCTTTCCAATACAGTGGCGGAGTTTTCCCACAACCTAAACATTCCCCTGTTAAAGATAACTGTAATTTGGCATTTGTTCCAGATTTTACTTTATCACATAACTTTTTCCTTACCAAAGGTCTTACTCGATTGTAGGGAGGAAGTGAAGGAAGCATGTTATTTTGGGTTGGAATGCAGCATATGTCTTTTACATCATGACAATCAGATCCTGTCAATCATATGCCTATTAATTAATCATGCAGTTAATTAGGTGACTGACTCAACTCAGGGGTGTCAATTACATGGCTGCAATGAGTCTGAGGTGCCAAGTATCAAACTTGTTTGGAGAGGGTTGACGTTACGCACAAGAGTACACAATGAGATTACAAGTTTGCCAGCTATACACAGTGGCAGCCTTACCTATGTTTCAACCGTTTCAATTGAAACGGGGCCCACCCTTCATGGGTCCCCCAACTGACAAGCAAGAATTAACATCCTAAACTTTGACTGTATAAAAATATAGAAGTAGCCAGCGTGACATCACCAATCGGTTTATTTGGGCATTTTGACTAGCACCATCTTGTCTTTTTGAAACTGGATGCGATTCTTAATTGGTAACATGTTGAGAGTTAACCTGCATAATGGGAATGTCACTGGTTGTAGACAGTGTTTTATTTTTACATGAGCAAACTTAACACACGGACCTGGGACGGCAAAACCGCAGTTTAAAAACGTTTTCTTAGCCGTATCAAGCTGACCAGACCTGGACGCAGAAAAAATATACATATACCTTTTTCTGAGCTACAGGAATTCAGAAGCTTCAAAAGTCATTGACGTTTTATGTCACCATTAATGCGGATAGAAAAATGCTTGCTAACTTTTATAATGAACAAACAATCCAAGCTAAGGGTAAATGGACAGTAATAAGCCCCTTCGTAATTACACTCTGTGCATGCGCGATTTCCCTGAGTTGAACTTTCACGAAAGGTCATTTGTACATAAACGCGAATTTCAGCTATCGATTGTAACGGTGAGCTCACGCTGAATAACAATATCGAGGTTGAAAATTACGTTGCAAATGAGCTTAGCTCCTTCCTAGATTATCATTAGCGAGATTTTGTTCGGAATTTCACACTGGTAAAGTATAATGTACGGTTTTCAAAAATTAAGTGGATTAGATGTATAAATTTTGATACTTGCATCTTAAGCGGTGGAGTGGCTGTAACTGTCCTTAATTAATGTGGGTAATTCAATTAATGAGTGCCATCTAATATTTTTTATTACTCCTTTTGCTGTTCATTACTGGAAGTGTGAAGGTATAGTAATTTAAGCTAGGAGACAATGAAGTTGGAAGCATTTTCATTAAGTCAGTTTGCATTACGACGTATTCCTTAACACCAACAAGCATTGATTTGTAGGCCAACATTAAGATCATGTTGTATTTGTCCACTACTGGTAAAACGAACTGAGTTATTTAAGCTGGTTAATTTGAAACAGTATGAACAGGTGCATTTCCATTACATCGCGAGCAGTCCTACTGCAGCTTGCAGGTTTAATGCAAACTTTACCCGCCGGTGTCTCCCAAAACAACGAGAACCATAGCTGATGCTCTTGCTACCGAAGCCAGCCTGACTAGCCTAATCCATAAGAAAAAAATATATGTAGCTACAGCCAACAAACCCAATAAAACGTGTCATTTTTGCTCATCTTGTTGATTAGCGGAATGGGATTATACCATAGGCTATTAAACTTCACATTGCAAATCATTCACTGGGCATGTTTGACATTTTTAGCACAATTTAATTGTTTAAGTGCTGGGGCATTAAAACCGAAAGCTGAATGGCCGAGTTGAGTGAATGGCGCTTATGTTCACGCAGCTTTGAAATTTGTAAATTGCGATTTGAGACATCATATGTGAATTCACGTTCCAGTTTATTTCTTCAGTAATTTCTACTATTAGTTATTTTGTTATTTAGAATAGGCTAGATACTTAACATTGTTCGAATCAAATGAACTTCACCTGGTTTATTCTGTATTGCGGTTTCAAATGGAAAACAAAGCATCCCTTACAATAGTCTGCTGGAATGGACTGTAATGTCAGCTGTTTTCTTTAAACACGAATTAAAAGCCCAACAGATTAAATCAATTAATAGCAACAATGAAAATGAAAATAACTCTGATTACACCCAATTCTTTATTGAATGTTATTTCCACTTTCTGTCTATTTGAGAGACACTATCAGAGTCCATAATAATTTTCGATTTTACTCCAACAGAATTTCTATTACAACAATGAGGTTGTTGCAATCTACGTCGGTGGTCACGTGATCCCCGAAGCAAAATGGACACAAAGGTTGATCGCAGAATAGTGAAAATGGGGAAATCTTGTGCTGCAGTTGGTTGCACCAATAATGATGCCATTCAATCATCCGGAAAATATGGCAAAATAAGGTTCCATCAATTTCAATGAAATAATGAAGCCCTTTTGAAAGAATAGCTTGCAAAATTAACAAGAATTGACCGTGGAAAGCCTTACAAAGCAACAAAACATTCAGTTCTTTGCTCAGAGCACTTTGAGAAAAGCTGCTTCACGTACCAGAAGTTCGCAAGTAAGTCAAAGGTTTTGTTGCAATGAAAACTGGTTTTAAAGTGAAGATTTAAAGAAATTAGTGGAAAAGATATATTTAATACAAATATTAACCTTATTTGCATATTAATACAGCATGTTTCCGAACAGCAACCTCATCAAGCAGCATATCCTCTTAAAGCGAAGAAACTCGGTGAAAAGTTTGTGATGACCGTTCTTACCTAAACTGAACACAATTCAAGTACCAAGCAAGTTGAATAAGCATATAGCAAAACATTAAATAAAATAAGATCAGTGCCCTATCGCAAGCATTTCCACTGAATTTGTGCTATGCATACAAACGATACTCAAATGAAAGAGGACAGTCCACAGAATCCAACGATATATGCCATGTCATTTTAAATTGACACCACACTCAAAGCACAGCAGGCATACTCTTTACATGCAGTGTTTCCCACAAAATTTTTGGAGACTATGGGGGCACATGTGTGGTGCCAGACTGATGTCTGGAGGGGGTCATCCTTATTCTATTGAGCGGGGGGAGGGGAAGAGATGATTCTCATTCTGTTGAGCGGGGGGAGGGGGGGGGATGATTTTTATTTTGTTGAGCGGAGGGGGTATTATTTTCATTTTTTGACACGGTTATGTCAAGCAGCTCCTGTGGGTAATTACGAAGGGGCTTATTCTATCGATTGATCCTCGCAACTGAACAAATTACCATTTAGTTGCTAATTAGGAAATGTAAATGTGAATGGGTTTGGAGGAGTAATGTGCTTTGAAGCCTGTATTTGTCTGTAATTTTTCATGAGAACCGTTCATCTGATCAGCCTCAACACGCTAGATATTGCAGCCTTGCGTGTGAAGTTGGCTGAGCAACTCTCGAGAAAGCTGTAACCAATCAGCTTATCTCGAAAAGGTACATTTTGAACGAGCACCGTTTCACTTAATTCAATATAGTAATTACATTGTGCTCAGGTTAGCGGCTGTATTTAGTAAAATCAATCAATCAATCAATCAATCAATAACCTTTATTGCAGGGAAGTCCCACTGAGACAGAGGTCTCTTTTGCAGGGGAGCCCTGATTACAATAAAACAATTACAATGGAAGGTTAAAGACAAACAGCACACATAAAATACACAAAAGTCACAAACAACAATTTCAGATTAAAGGAATAACAAGTTTTAAACTGGAATGAAACATAATAAAAATTAATTAAAAAAGAAAAAAGTATATATATACACACACACACATACACATATAAATATTTATATATATGTATATACACACATATACACACATATATACATATAAATAAATGTATAAGAACATAGGACAGAGAAAAATAAATGAGCAAATCCTACCATAAACTGAAAGCAAATACATCTGGCCTCCAGAAGCAATATATCCAACACTAATTTCTTGAAAGACACGAAGGGGATAAGGCAGTCTAGCTTCAAGGTATCCTGGAAATTATTCCACATACAAGGAGCGAATGCACTAAAAGAGGTACCTCCCGAATTTGTTCTAGTCCTGGGAGCCTCTAACAAAAACCATTCTTGTGATCTGGTATGCTGACTTCTGATTTTGATGGATAAGAGCTTAGTAAGATATAAGGGAAGTTTGCCTAGCAAGGCTTTATAAATAAATAAAATACAATGTAGCTTACTTCTAAAATGAAGGGAAAACCACCCCACAGAATTATATAAAGCACAGTGATGGGTTCGGAAACCATCACCTGTAATGAAGCGCAATGCGCCATGATAGATTGCACCCAAGGTTCTTAACGTACTAATAGAGGCATACCTGTAGAGGACATCTCCGTAATCAAGTATGGGTAATATTGTTGCCTATACAATCCTCTTCCTATTGTCCAAAGAAAAACAGGACCTGTTTCTGTAAAGAAACCCGATTTTTATTCTCCGTGCGTTTCTTGGACAGGTTGGACACATGCGTCTAAAAATGACTACACCATGGTTGCAAACATGATCATTTTAATATGCACAATCGTGAACCTTCAGCTTTGAAGAACTTGAATTATTTTGAGGCATTAGCTATTTATAAGTTCATATTTTCATTGAACAAGTATAATAGTTCGTTTTGACTTGTATCCATTAGTTCAGCTGAACGGAACGTCAGCCACGAGTAAGCTCCCTTCAAAGGTTTACGTTTCGCAAAATGATCAATTTTACGGTCACTGAATTCAACTCTGAATGTGGTAAACAGATAAATCAGATGAAAATACGCAACAAGTCCCTTGTGGTTTGATTTTCTTTCACAACTGTATCAATGTTTCTCCAGTTTTAATTTGTATTTCTTAGTTTGGACCATAAATATTTATTTCGGCTCAGAAATAAAATTTAAGAAACCTGCTGTTTCAAAATTTTATATCTGTTTTGATTTGTCCAAATAGAATTTCGGGGGCCCGTAATACAAACAATAAATTGGTCTGGCCTAAGGGAATTGATTGGATTTTTTCCATGTGGAGCTGTCCATGATGCTGAAAGTGCACATTAAGCATTCAAAAGATTTAGCTGAAGTCTGAAAATAGGCCATTATCTTGAATCTTCACTTTTTTATGGCCCTCCATTTGCTTTTGAAATGGGCCATCAGATGCTTAAGGCCATACATATGCACTGGCTATACATATGCACTGATACAGTACTATTTAGACAAAGTTACTGGCTTCAAAAGGCTTATTGTTAGCTCATCGTCAGCTTATACGTATGAGCCATCACCAAGCCCGATTCAGTTGCATCATGTCATTGTCAGGAACAGAACAAACTGTGAATTTCAGATGCAGACTATGCTCAGACGATGAGAAGCTGAAAGAAGCATGAGCCTAAGATGCCGAAAGAAAACGATCAGCGCAGGTGAAGACAAAGGGTACAGCTATAGCAGCAGTGAAAGGAGTAATGGCGAAAAAATAAGAAAGAGAATGGAAAACCCTCCAGGGAAAACAGACAAGACAAGAAGTCTTCGACACATAACATATGCCATACTCAAATCGCAAAGTTCTGGGCAAAGCAGTATTGCGTGCAAGACAGGCGCTGCTGTACACAATAAACCATCAGACACGGGTAATATCATTACTTGTGTCCACCATGACACCAAATAAGCAAAAGATTGCCGATCCTGCCATGGATCTAAAAACCCACCAATGCCTGAACAACCACAAAAACAAGGTCTGATGCTTTACTTCCAGAGATTGTAGATAATGTTACTAAGTTCTACAAATAAGAAAATGCCAGTAGGATGTGTCCAGGTAATAGAGACTACTGCTCAGTGAAGAAAGGGGATGGACATGAACAAGAGCTTAAACTTACTGATAACCTATTCATAGGCTCATAACCTATTCTGCCTGGAATACGGTTAGGTTATTAGTCTAACAAGGTTAAAGAATATGAGGCCACAACACGACTATCCGGTAGGCGATAAATACCACTAAGTCTGTATGTGCAAATACCACAAGAACATTGCATTGACTGGGGAAGCCTTCCACAAGATAGTTGAAGCCATATCCAGTGATCCAGTGGAACTTGTCAAACTGAGTATGTGACATTAAGAATGTTGATTGTGTTGAGCGCCAGTGCAAAATGTGTGGCGCTGATGATATCGATAACTATTTTGACAACGTGGACTTTTCACAGAATTGCTTGTGCCATCAGCAGTCAATAATGGATGAAAGGATGACGAAATTCGTAGACAACAATGACGTTACGATGAAAGACGACTTATGATTGCAGCTGCAGAAGTTTTTCTGGCACGAGTGCGATAAATCGCCTCAGCACGCAGGACTAAAGCACATGAAAGAAACTATGAGACCTGGGGAGAGAGCATTGTTCAGAAGGATTTTTCAGAAAACTTTGCACTAAAACAACAAAATGAGATTATGTCCGCATACTGGTCCATGGAAGGAGCAGCAATATTTCATGTATTCGAGAGCCACTATTGATGTGCCTTAGGTCACACCTCTGTCTCTTGCTCTGGTTTCTGACAAAATGATGCACAATAAGAAGGCCATGTACACATTTACTGTCAGTTCAAGAATGAGTACAATTTCTTGAACCTCGCTTTCCAAGAAAGAGACTTTGCCTGGCCCGCTGACTGGAGCTTTTTCTGTACTGTGCACGGAAAGGGACCAGTCGACACTGTATGCAGTACCATTAAAGGCATGGTGTGGCAACAAATGCTCCAGAATTGTGTAATATTAAACAGTCCAGTACAGTTTTATGAACTCACAAAGAAACGGTCAATGCAGGTGAACGTACAATGGGAGTCCAGCAGAGAAATAAGGGAACTGACAGCACACATCGACAGACATTTTGAGAGGGTTATTTCCATTAGTTGCACCTAATTGTCTCATTTTTTCACCTATTACGAGGACTTCTGACAGCAGATGAGCCACTGTTCACAAAGCAAAACTTGAGGGCAGTAATGGCGATCCAGATCTGTTCCAATGCAACAGCCAATCTCACCCCCATCGCGACACTCTCAACTCATCAGGACACTGCCAAAGAAAGACAATGGGCTCTGTGCACGGCAGCTCATGACGTATTTTCCGGTCAAGTATTAGGCCGCTTGGTAACTTCCGCCAAGCGTTGAATCCTGTGTGAGTGGAGGAATGCTAGTCATTGTCGCCTAAAACGGCCTAAACAAATTAATTTTCAAAACATTTTATTTAGTCTCTTTGTGTATTTTATTCCGATTTGCGTATCAATGTTTATGTCATGACCTCAAAACGAGCGAAACTGTCTTTTCAAAGACGCAAGGGCAGCACTTCAGGACACTACTGCTGCGTGCCGCAATGTACAGCTTCGGCTAAGTTTAAATATTTCCTTGGTTTCCTCATGTTTCCCAAAGACGGGTGGATGGTTAGGATACCACACTACAATTTCACCAATACAAATCACACCAGAGTCTGCAGCCGACATTTCTAGACGGCAGACCTGATCCACTGTATATCACACTCGCGTGATCTGAGTTTGGCTCCCAAACAAACAGCTTTTCCTGTAGCTGAAGATGATGGAGATACGAATCTGGGGTTACAATATGTAACCAACGTTCTGTTTTGTGTAGTCAATGCCCCACTCTGACGCCAGCGTAGGATTCACACACACACTCGACTTACACTAGGAGTGCAGGAATCAAATAAATTCTCAACATGACTACGCTAGCTATACACATTTAGCGAAAGAATATGACGCAGTGTTTTTGTGTTCAAGAGACGGTCAATTATCCAACTGAGATAACCTATGTTGTAATGAATAGATTAGATCCAGTCTTTCCATTCGCATTATGTACCTGCTGCTGTGATAGAACTGGACGAAAGTTACGCATTGTCCCTACTCCAAAAGAGAGCAGAGCAGGGATGCGAGGGTGCCTGTCCAGTTCTCCCTGATGACTAACTTTTGTTAAGAACATGGAAATGTCCTTGCACAGCGACGACTCTGCCATTCTTCTGCTTTCAATCTTGCAGACCAGAAGTTGAGGAGCGGCCTTAACTCAAACACGGAAGTGATGAATGACCAGCATTCATGGTGCTTTTTAAAACATGCAAGTGTCCCACACCATATGCACTAATGCATCCCCATACCATCAGAGATGCTGGCTTTGGAACTGAATGCTGGTAACAGGAGGGATGGTCTTTCTCCTCTTTAGCCCGGAGGACACAGCGCCCATGATTTCCAACAAGAATGTCAAATTTGGACTCGTCTGACCACAGGACACTTTGCCACTTTGCTACAGTCCATTTTAAATGAGCCTTGGTCGACAGAACACGGCAGCGCTTCTGGATCATGCTCAACAATGGCTTCCTTTTTGCGTGATGGAGTTTTAGGTGGCATCTGTGGATGGCACGGCGGACTGTGTTTACAGACAGTGGTTTCTTGAAGTATTCCTGGGCCCATTTAGTAATGTCAATGACAGAATCATGCCGGTGAGTGATGAAGTGGCGTCTGAGGGCCCGAAGATCACGGGCATCCAGTAAAGGTCTTTGGCCTTGTCCCTTACGCACAGAGATTTTTCCAGTTTCTCTGAATCTTTTCAAGATGTTATGCAGTGTCGATGATGAGACCTTCAAAGCCTTTGCAATTTGACATTGAGGAACATTGTTTTTAAAGTATTCCACAATTTTTTTTACGCAAGCCTTCACAGGTTGGAGAGCCTCTGGCCATCTTTACTTCTGAGAGCCTCAGCCTCTCTAAGAAATCCCTTTTATAGCCAATCATGTTACACACCTGATGCCAATTAACTTAATTACTTGCTAAATGGTCTTTCAGCTGATTCACTTATACATTAATTGCTTTTTCAGCCCTTTCTTGCCTGTGTCCCAACTTTTTTGAAACCTGCTGCAGCCAGAAAATTTGAAATAAGCTCATTTTGTGGATAAAAATGCAAAATGTCTCAGTTTCAATATTTGAAATGTTATCTATGCTCTATTGTAAATAACATATTGGCTCATGTAATCTGAAAGTCATTGTATTTTGATATTTTTCACAATTTACACTTCGTCCCAACTATTTCGGAATTGGGGTTGTACATTTGCCAAAGGAATTAGAAAATTTCACTTGGCAGGCATGTGGTAACTTAAAATATGCTAGTATTTTCTACTCGAAGTTCATGACACTTTATCATCACTTAAGTTATTGAGAATTTTGTCTGGAGGTACAAAATATCATATGGGGTGGTACCTTAAAAGTCACAAAGTGATCATAGTGAGTTGGTCTGCCATTAGCGCACAAACAAGCATCATACTGACGCGGCATGTTCCTAATGAGACGACCAATGTCAGCTTGAGGAATTCTCTGCCGCTCCTCCTGGAGTGCCGAACCCAGGTGTACCAAGTCCTGACAGGGTGGGTGCCACCATTGCACACATCGTCCCAGCATATCCCATATGTGTTCTATGGGGGGGAGGTCAGGGGATATTGCAGGCCAGGGCAAGGTTTGGATTTGTTGCTTTTGGTGATGGTCAAGGACGACGTGTGCACGATGAGCTCTGGCATTATCATCTTGGTTGATGAATCCAGATCCATGACAGCGTGTAAACGGAAGCACATGTGTAGTGATGATGTTGTCACAGTAGTACACCCCTGTGACTCTCCCATGGCAGATGTGGAGGTCAGTCCTGCCTCTCATAGTGACTCCACTCCACACCATTACTGACCCTCTCCCATACTGATCATGTGGAATCATAGTGGCTTGCTGCTGACGTTCACCTGAGTGATGCCAAACACAATGATGACTGTCGTGAACTGTGACTCATTGCTGAACATTACACATGACCATTGGGCATCGATGCTGTTGACACTACAGTCTCCTTGTCTGCCGATGACGATCTGAGAGGGGTAACGGAATGTATGGCTGCCTGGCTCACAGGTTGGCAGCATGCAGACAGTTTTGTTTGGTCTGCGTTGAGATGAGGTTCCCTGTAGCCTGTAGATGCCCTTGTTGCTGCTGTGTCACATCCAGTCGCCTGTCACACGGGGCTCTATTGACGACCTGGTGGACATCTTGCCTGGTTCTGCATCTTGGACGCCCTCTATAAGGTCTGTCCTGGACTCTACCAGTGGCAACATAGCGTGCCCACAATCAGCTCATGATGGACTGCGAGACACGCAGTTGTCTGGCTGTGTAAGCCTGGGTTCTTCCGCCCTGGAGCATCCCTATGGCCTACAATCTTTCTTCTTCTTGGACTCTTCTCATCGTCAAAAGTGGTGAAATGATGGATGCGTATGGCTCGAGGCCTGCTTTTATACCCATATGTGCACAAAAAGCATGTGCATGACAGCAGTTGCACCATGAAGGTATGATGTTACTTTTCAAATGCACCCCCAGGTGCTTTTGGGTGCCCTGTTTCTGCAAATTTAGAACCCTAGCGGTTAATGGGATACGTATGGAA
Source organism: Gymnothorax javanicus (assembly GCA_029692085.1). Taxonomy (NCBI): domain Eukaryota; kingdom Metazoa; phylum Chordata; class Actinopteri; order Anguilliformes; family Muraenidae; genus Gymnothorax; species Gymnothorax javanicus. The sequence goes on along the minus strand of CM056195.1, from coordinate 137,950,493 downwards.
ATGTGCCAATGGGTAACTGCAAACATTCTCAAAAATCTCATGAACATCTAAATTCAGGTGCTTTCCACAGTTAGTCAAATTTGAATATCCCCTACTTTTTGTGAGCAGTGTATTATCATTGCCGAGGAAGGTGGGGAAGGGCCTCAAATTAAATCCTGCTTAGGGCCCCATGAAGGCTGCATCTTCTTATAAGCTTATGTATTTACCCTGGTGAAGTCTTGTTTATTTTGACACAAATCTCCTGTGATCTGGAAAAACCTAGTGAATTTATCAGTAGCAAGGATTCTCACAACTGAACAAAAACCTTTGAATTCTGGACTTTTTCTAACCGGAAGAAATGACAGAAACCTGATTTTGACTGTTCAAATAACACTAATAGCTATTGTATTAAGATTTTCACCACTCTTAATTACTGCAAATGAGGGTCAAACTTAGTTTCTCCCAAAAGTGACAAATGTACTAGGTTTTTCCAGATTACAGGAGAAGTGACCTCATGGATGGAGTTTTGGGTCTTGTTAACAATTATTGTTACCACAAAAACAAATGTGTAGTCATCCACCGTAGTTGATATCTTTGGGTATTCCTAATTATATACCATTGCGTTCTGTCCATAAAAAAATAATTAATTTGGCCACATCTAATACTGTACTTTTGCCATGCCTCAAATGGACTGTTTTGATTTTCCAATATTATGATGGCTTGCTTTATTGGCAGTGAAAACCCTTGGAGTTCATACTGAGAGTTGAGAGCAATAGATTCTCAAATGCAAGTTTGACACTTGAAATCAACTTTCGATCTTTGATCCTCTGACTTGTATGGCCGTGGAACAGACAAGCAGCCACATGTCAATTTAGTTTTGGTCCTGTAATGGGTCGGCACACATCAAAAATGTTCGTCTGGGAGCCTTGTGGTTGAGTGTTTGAATCCCAGCCACACTACTTGGGATAACATGGCTAAGCTAGTCAACATTTATCCTGATTGCTTGAAAGTGATGCATGAGTCAAACACAGGTGCCACAAGCAGGTGACAGGACAATGCCTCAAAGGGCATCTTTAATATACACAAGATCGTGGTAATATAGCACAAATTATGAAAGTAGCCAAAAGACGATTCGAGGTCAGGTGGGGGCGTATAGGAACCCTGAGGGTGAGGCTAGGCATTGTAGAACGGACAGGTCTGAGGTCAATAGCCGGGGGGTGTAAAGGCGAAGAGATGGGGGCACACAGGGCAGATGTACACTCTCGCACTTGGATGAAGAAAGCTACTAAAAAGAGGCACAATTTGCCTGGACTGCAAGCACTGGAAATGGAATCCCAAATAAATAGATTCTTTGAGCAAGAGCTAAATACTGAGGGCAGAAGGCAGCAGTCTAACAAAGGGGAGATGCAAACCAGAAATACTCAAAGGCAACAAAAAAAAAAAAACGGGCATGCAAAGCACAAGGAGGAAACACAAGAAGAGGGGTAACAAACAAGACAATAATTGAATGACAGGAAACAATCATCAAAACAAGACCAAAACTGACACAGGCACTTTGTGATTGGTGGTGTTTCAGTCAACCGGAAGCCAGTAAACTAGCTAGCCAGCTAATATAATCAATCCTGTCTGTACATCACTGACCCAGCTAGCTGCCTATCTAAATAATCACGACTCAATGTATCGTTCACTTAATGCTAGCTTAGCAGCAAAATAATCACCATTCATTGCTCTCTTTTGATTTATATGGACATGTTCACTAGCTAATAGTAGCCTGCTGTAAAAAGTTTGCTTAATTGCAGGATCCACTTGTTTCTGGAAGTAGCTAATGGCTAGCAAACGAAGCTTCGACTGTTTTCTCCATTTATGTCTCTTATCAGTCTCTGTTAAGTCATGGTTGTAAAAAATTTGTCACTTCCCAGGTGTTTCCTTGATTTGTTTTCCCCGAAATTCAGCTGTCCGTATCAGTTTTGGTTCCATTTCATTAATATATTCCCATTATTTAAATATTGTCTTATTCCATTCGCCTTCCTCCTTGTTTGACGCCTCATGCCTTCAGACATTTTCCATTTCATTGATTGATTCTTGTTTATTTAAGTTTTGGTCTCCATCTTCCCTCAGTTGGATTGTTGTTTTGTGTCTTGTGTCTTCTGTCACTGGTGTATCTGAGTTAGAAACAAAGTATCTATTTATAAGGAGTATTCTCTCCCGAGTCTTCAGTCCTGGCGAACAGTTTCATCTAAGTATCTTCCTCACCTCTGATTAAAAGCATGCACCTTCCCAGTGTCCCTTGGTTCAATTCAGCTTGCCATCCCAATAACTGTCCTCAGACCAGTCCCTCCAATTCCGCCCTGCCTCCTCCTCAAGTTCCTGTCTGCTCCTGCCTTACCATGGGCCTATCTACGGAAAACACCCTCCAGCTCTGACACAGAGCCCTTTTTGTTTTTCAGTTTTGCTAAATTAAAGGTCAACTTCAGCGTATGCAGTGATTCAACGTTTCGCTCTATTCTGCCACAAGTTACACATTTACTGAAGCTGAGGTACCTGATTAGCCTGGAATTAATCACTCACATCCTGACCTCCATTCCAAATGTCAGCCTCCAAGGGCAAAAACTGGCCGCCAGAAGGTGGGGAATTTTTGTGGATTGGCCAAACAACAGATCAAGGAATAGAGCAGCTGTTTGTGGCTAAAAAAGCATGTAACCATTATAAAAAATTACAGCAATTCCAACACTGTTCACGCAAATTGGATGTAGACCAAAATAAAAATACCTTTGTCAATTTTCAAATATTTATGGACCAAAATACTTGTATATACCCTGAGTACAAAGATATGATAACTGCATTCCATTATAGCAAAATTTCACATGCACAACAGTGTTCGTCATGAATACTGTATGTGAGAAAGAAATATTGCAGTTTTTACCAAAGCAAAAATAAGCCAAAGACAGCATCCATCCAATTCAACATTGAAAGAATAACCTTTATGTAATTCATGAAAATTTTTTGAGATTTTTCTGTAAATATGTGCAACGCTTCACGTAGCGTGAAGGTTACTGAGCAAGAAAAACTCAAGATCACAATCGTTTCATCCCTCAGAGAAGGTTTAATCAATGAGAGGCCGAGGAACACTCTGGCAGTCATGTGACTGCGATGTTGAATGACCACAATTTAGCTCTCCCCTTGCTTTCTGTGTTATTTATAATCGTTCTGTGCACAGCAAATGTTGTGTATGCATTTCAACCCGTTTTGTTTTTGCACATCATCACTCGAAGAAAAACAATCAAAATGACAGAAAGTGACATCGTATCTGTTATGGATTCTGAGGAAGAGTCGAACCTCAGTAGTCCAGAAGAGTAGCAGTACAAAAGAAAGTCCAAGTTCCACGCTGATGAGGTATCATGAAGACATGTTGAACATAAATAAAATATTTAAATGAATTTTTTTGTGCGTTGCAGCATTTTTCCTCAGCAATTTTGTCACCAGGCAGCCAAGTTGGTATAGAGTTAATGTGAGACATCTGAATAGATGCCACTTTTTGCAGTTGCGACTACATAATAGGCTATACCAACTGTTCTCTGCCACAAAAGCAATTCTGTAGGAAGGCAATTTATTAAGTAACACATTTTCGCCAAATACCACTGGACAAAGCCTCCTCACTCCAGCGAGCTCAGAGGGTAATGGTATCAACAAAGTGACTATTCTGAGGTGAAAAACCATGTTTTCTTTACTGCTTTGATATGGATTCCAAAGTTTCTAGCCTATTTTATAGACAGGAGGATCTTTGTAAAGCCAATAATGTTATAAGGACCGTGAACAGCCGTATTCCACTTGAAATGAGACTAGCCAGCGTAAGATGCAAGATACTAGACAAATTTTCAACTTCTGAATTTGCACATGAAAGTATAAGCATTGTGAATAGTGCTACTTATCCACTTCATATGATTTCATCAATCTACGACCACCAGGTCACTTCTTTAAAACTCCAATGACACAAAACAGTTATGACTCATTTATTTTCCCAGCTATGCTTACTAAAAGCAATATATTAAATTACAATCAGCTGTCATCTTATTCTGCTTAACTGAAATGTACTAAAAGCAGGGAAGGCCATCAGAGCATAGTCAAAACCAGAGAATATTACATTCTTAAACTACAATTCTAAATTGAGTATATTTTTGGAAAATAAATTATCTGATGAGTTATAGTGTTGTTTTCCCCTACTGATCAATGGTATGGTGTTCTTCTTTAATCACAGGTGATACGATGAGACAATTTTTCACAGAAAGTTAATTTTACATTATTTACTCTGAATATAACCATGATGTTTGACAGAGAATCCATCAGTACTCATCCCTGGATTGTCATGGCTACAGATACCTTTGATTGTTTGCAGTAATCACAAGTTGACTACACAAAGCTTTGCAGAATGAATCTCTTTTTAGCTTCCATGGTTACCATTCAAGCATGTTCCACTCTTACATCTCGTAAATCATAGGTGTACTTGAGTGATCAGTGCATTAGTTTGAACATTTTAATGACAAAATGCATTAATGAGGCTACATTAGTATGTGAAGCCTCTTTGCATAAGATTGGGGGGGACTATTAAAGTGAACTGTACAGTATGGAATTTAAACAATGTTTTATGTGAACAAGATTATGTTCAAGGTGGTTATCATCAGGATCAATGCTTCAGGCATGCATTATGCATAAAGAACCCTAATTCTGAAAAAGTTGGCATATTGTGGAAAATGCAAATAAAATCAAAAAAGAGCGATATGAAAAGACAATTCACCCATACTGCATTAAAACGCAACAGCAATTACAGCACCAACTGTTTATTGAAAATCTGATGACTGCAACACACCCCAAAAAAGTAGGCACAGGAACAATTAAGGACTAATAATGATGTGACAGGTTGAAATAATAACGTGACATTAAACAGCTGAGCTAATCATGTTACACAGTAAAAGGAAGCTGGGAAAAAGGCTGGGTCACGGCTCACCATAGTTGCCAACAGATGCGTAAGCTCATCACTCCTCAAAGAGATATTTGTAGTGTTCTAGGCATTTTACCCTTTACAGTGCATGATATAATGAAAAGATGGAACGAATCTGATCAAATCTTGGTGCATAAAGGGTGAGGCCAAAAACCACTTATGAATGCACATGATCTCTGATCCTTCTGATCCTGTCATAAGAACTGCCATACAACTGTACAGGACATTATGACATGGGCTTGGAAATTCTTTGATAAACCCAGGGTGCTCCCCATAAATTTTTGAAAGCTGAATGCTGGATATATTTGTGAGGCCAGAGTGCAAGTGGGGGGTAAGGTGTCCCCCTCCCACAGGGGGGATTTGGGGGGCCTCCCCTAAGAAAATTTTGGTTTTTCAACATGCATTTTGTGCATTCTGGTGGCATCTGATGGAAGATTATACCAGATTAATATCTGTTCACAAGTATGGAATTACGTATGATTTTTATTATGGTTCTCTGAACTTGTGTGTGTGCGTGCATGTGTGCATAGGTCAGTCATGTAGCTACTGATGGTCTGGTGCCAAAGTGCACTGGGCTTTGGCACCAGGCCATCTGTAGCTGCACGTTGTTGATTTCATTTTGGCTTGAATTGGAAGCTTTACTACAATATCTTTTTCTTTTCACAACAGTTCTTGTCTTCACTTTTAATTAGGGATGCACCAATACCACTTTTTAAAAAACTGATATGAGTATGAGTATTTTATCTTGTGTACTTGCCGATACCGAGTACCGATACCAATATTTCTGAAATGTTTTCCAGGAAAATACAATGACAATTCTTGGAGTACAGGTTTTATTTTCTTTTTATCACAAGCCTAAAGGAGGCCAATATCAAACAATTCACACATGGCTATTTCCAAAAAAAAAAAGAGTAGGCCTAACTGCTAAACATCTTTCTGTATTTAGGGCTGACAAAAAGCCTTTTAAGCACTGCCATCAAATGAGGCAAAACATTACTGAAGCTTGACAAATGAAATTAAACTTGCTGCATAGGCAAGGTAACACACCCAACTTCATAAAAAGTAAAACTATTAATTGGCACAGATAGTTTCCACGCACATTCATGGGCACTCAATCCAACTAAACTCAATTGCTTGTGAATATTCAATAACTGATCCAGGTGTGCCATCTAGTGATACAATGTTGTAACTGTGTGCATAAATTTGCAGCTCCATGTCTGCTGGCGGTCACATCTGCACAAATACCCTGCCGAGCACCGTTGTTCTTCTCGAACATGCCAAATCCAGATAATTCTCAAATGATGAATGACATTCATATTTTCATTTGTAACAGGTAACAAAGTGGCCAGTGTCTAAGTAACGACATAAAATTATAGGCCTACTTTTTATCTTATAAATGTAGTAGAGTAAAAGCCCCGGTTTAAAAAAAAAACAAAAAAACTCAAGTACAAATCCTCAAAAAAACTACTTAAGTACTGTAATGAAGTACATGTACTTCGTTACCATACATCTCTGGTGTGTATGCACATAGGCCTGCATGTGATGTGGTGACTATAAAGCTCTCTTTCTCTTATTATTTCTAACTCGATGTCTCCCCCTAGACATAGAAGTCAGATAGTATAAAATACTGTAGCCTTTGCGACCGTGCGCAGGCAGTTACCTTGCGTCTTACATTAAAAGCGGTATCGGTGCGTGGTATCGGCAGATGTCAACGAGTGCGAGTATATTAACGAGGTATCGGGCAGATACCCGATCGGTATCAGCACAACACTACTTTTAATTTTAAAAAAACATACACTTGAGCAATATGATAGGGCTCGCTCTTTACAGTGCCTAAATCTTTAACTAGTGGGAACACACAAAGACACTCAAATAATTGTGTCTAATACTTCAGTTAAAAAAGGCACTGTTACACGTAGCACTCCCATTAAAATAAAAATGTTTCATGGCATGCTGTTTCATAATTTTTTATTAAATAAAGATTTCGTCACGTATTGCGGCATCACATCATATTAAGCCCACATCAAATTACCAAGGTAGAGATTGGTTATTGTTGTGAGCTTGTGGTGCAGCAGTGTCATCTCAAGAGCAGTGATGCTCACTGGAATTTCAGTTTAACTGCTGTCCTAAAGCAGGAGTCACCAACCCTGTTCCTGGAGAGCTACCATCCTGTAGGTTTCTGCTCAACCTCCTGGGCAATTAAGCAGCTAATTAGTTGAATCAGGTGTGCCGAATTGGAAATAGAGCAGAAACCTACAAGATGGTAGCTCTCCAGGAACAGGGTTGGTGACCCCTGTCCTAAAGGCACTAAGTGAACTGGCACTTCCGGAACTATACAAATGTAATCGCAAGTAACAAGACCAGGGAAACTGCTTCGCCACGGAGTTATGCTGCTAAACCTCCGCTGTCCAGCTGCCCTCATCATTCATAATAATCGTTCACATACCTTCACAGAATTCCTTGTGTGTTCTTCAGTTGGAAAAGTCTGAAAAAACATGCTCAACCCCCAAAAACGGTGAATGGGTGCTGAATCCTCAAGTAATTAAGTAAAAAAATGTACAGGACAGCACTCCAACTGAATAAACTTACTTTATTGCCACAAGAGCATTTCGGGTGAAACCCTTCCTCAGCGTGTTTCAGGCAGGGGCGTAGTTAGGGATTTTGGGCCCCCAGAAAGAAAATTACACAGGCCCTCCCCCCCCAACTGGCCAGCCAAACAAGAAAAGTGTTTTTTTTTTTTTTTTTACAAATATCTATGCATTTTTATGTATTTTTTTAACTCTTAATTTCCTTGTATTAAAAGCAATAGTTTATTTCCTTCACATTACTTCGTGTTTATTAGCATATTCCCAAAGTAGGATATAATATCTACCATTTAAGCATCTAATCCTCACATTCGGACAATTCTTATAACACTGCATATATATTTCTTGACTTTACCACTTGTGGTTCTTTATGTACCTTACACGGTTGCACTTTATAAAATCACAACACACCAGGTTCTTTCAAGTTTGAACAAGATTCCAACTGCTGGGTTTTATTCATAGGTGAAAAAGTACACAACTATTGTACTCAAGTAGAAGTGCAGTTACTCTGGTCAAAATTAACTTAAACAAAACTAAAAGTACTGGCCTATAAATCTATTCAAGTGAAAGTAAAAAGTACTCAACACACACGCACACACTTAACAATTTTTGATAATCCGGCGAAATGCTGTAGTATTCGTAAAGCAACACTGACATAGGAGGTTGCATTGGCTAAGGTTGTTTGGATGCACGTTGTTTTAATAACAAGGAGAGGCAAAGTTGTGCTTTGCAATGCAGACGCAACAATAACTAGCACCAATCTGGCGCAACTTACATGAGCCATCACCTGAATAAATGCCAGGTATAGCCTATCAGAGACTGGCACGCAATCAGTGCACTTGCAAATGAGAGCCTGCAGCATCACCGATCGTGTGACATTATTTAACCATCCATCTACAACAAATATGATCAGACAGATACATCATTGAACACATACACAAAGCAAATTCGCCAAACTGTGCAAACAGGCAATCTCTCAAATTGAAAAAACGCACCACGGCGGACGCTGACAAGACGGCCTACTTACAACAAGCCCAACATCACCACAGCGGGTGCTCTCTCGCTCTCTCACGCACAGATACACACACGCACGCAATCACCCCAACTTCTCCAACTCCAAGGCTAGGCTGCTTCACTGAGACCACAACCAATCACAAGGCCTACAAAACCATGCAGTATATCGAAGCCGAAAAGGACACACGCACAGTCGCACACATTCATCTATTCGTCCAGTCGCCCACTTGCTTCACTGTCCAACCAGCGGGCAAGTCGCTTGTGCTAGCAGCTGTAGCAACTAAAGATACCTCAGCACCTACTGCGTCAGAGGAGCACTCGGCTTCAGGGTCACTGGGTGGGAAAGGAATCAGAGGATCCTCCGTTTTGGTAGCGAGAGTGGGCCCACTGCGCTAGCTGCCCCAGCATCGACTTTCAGTGCCTCTTCATTTCTGAGTGCCACATTTTTGGATGTGAACCCAAAGTGTACGAGTGATACACTCTGGTTTAGTTTTCGCTTGCTCGCCATTTTTAGAACAACTTCTCAACGTTCTGTCTTTCTTCTGTTTGGCGCGCATGGCTAATTTGCATACGTGCACAGGACTGGCTGGCTCCGCTTTGCAAAAAAAATAGAACATATTTGTGAATAAATGTTTTGAATTCTGTATACTGGACATGGTGAGCTTAAAAACATTTTAGTGACCATTAGTGACAATAAAATATTTTATTTTTTATTTCTTAAGACAAAATTTGAGACCCCTTCAAATTTTGCTTTTGAGGCTTTCAGAGGGTCTCATGGGTTAATCCCCCCGTATTTCGCACAGTGCTCCAGCCAACGAGCTATATAAACTAGAGGCGCTATGTTACGATTTCAATGTGCAAGTCTGGTCGGCATCTTGTGACGGGCGTCCATCACAGAAAGGTGCAGCAAAGTGGATTCATGCCTTCCAGAAATTTTGATTTCCACTGAGTGCCATACAGTCCTAACAAGCGAAAATATCGCAGTACTTTGAATCATTCCCGACTTAAGAGTGAGGCACGTCCGAAAACTAGTTGAAATCAGCAGCCGCTGTCAGTAGATGCGAATAATGTTTACTTGTTCCTCGTCCATCGTAATGTCAGTGTCCGGGTCTGCACCATGCAGCTTCTATCAAAAAAAAAAGTCATACATACGTGTCTGATCCAATTACAAACCAATTATTGCTTTTCTTTTTTACTAGATAGGCCTACGTGTCAGATTCAATTACAAACCAGCGTTTTTTTCTCTCTAAACTAATAAACTAGTTTCACGACTTGGCTGCGGTCACAATAAGACACTTGTTATCAAGGTTCCCGGCATTTGCAATGCTAATTTATCTTACTAGTTGACAAGTGTCCGTCCTTGATCGTACTGCTAGAGAAACAGACCCGGCCTGACAACGAGATCAGTCATAATATTACCGTACCGACTACCGAAGGGGTTTTAAGATGGCCTGGATGTGTACCACCGTATTTTCAAACATTCCCTATGGAAAAATATCAATCGCTCAGGGGTCCGTTTCCCGAAATCACAGATGCTCACATAAGTCGTAGGAACCATTGACAATGAATGGACTTACTATGTAAGCGGCTAACTTAATTAGCAACAACGCTTTTGGTAAACGCTATGGGCGATAATAGACAGAAATGGCGCCTCAAGCTAACTCTTCTCTCGTTATCGGTCAGAAAAAGGCCGGAAATCAAAACGCTGCTGAATGATTATTATTGATATTTACCGAAATATTAGCCAGAGCGTATTTGTTTACATGGGTTCAAGCGGCAGGCACGCCCGTCATAAGGTGGCGGCCAGCTCTGCACACATTGGAACGACCAACGTAGCGCCTCTAGTTTAAATATCTCGTTGGCTCCAGCGACCTCCAGGCTTGAAGAGGTTGGAAGCCATAAACTGTAGGCGGCATCACACTTCCTGTTTAGTCACCTTTCTCCTCTCCTCTAGGCTTGCTCTCCCGCGCAGCGCAAGGGGTGGACTATACCATTTGTACATTTTAGAAGGGGGGAGCAGAGGCCCCTAGTATTTTATTTTACTCTATTTGAGACCAACTTTAATCTTTTGACCAATTCATTTAGTTGCTTTTGATTCAATAATGACATTAATTACTAAGAAAAAATTCAATTAATAAAAAAAATGACACTTTTCATTCCAGGCTTCTCAAGGGCCCCTCTCCCACTGTGGGCCCGGGTAATCAGTACCCTTTTCCCCCCGTGCTACGCCCCTGGTTTCAGGCAACAAACTGAATGAATCGCATACGCACACAGGTGTCACTTATCAGTAATCAGACTGACGCAGCAGTCTGTTCAAACCAATATTTTCTTCAGTTGGAAAAATTTCTTGTTTCTCTCCCTTGTCCGTGCTGTCTCCCACTTCAGACAGCCCTGCTTGTGGTGTGTCCCTGTTGTGATCGTCACTGATTTTACTTCTTTGACAGAAGAAATCAATTTTGCATGTTCGGTCAGGTCTTTTACAACTTACAAGAGGGGTTTTGCCATCACAATGTCATCAGGAGTTTGGGCAGGAATTCCCATCATGTTTCAAAATATAATATGTAATTCTAAAGGCCCATTCACACCAAGCACGAATTTCCTTGTGGATTATTCGGGCGGATATTTATAGAAGCTTATTTCATGGGTTCTAATGTAAGCTTGCACACCAAGGCGGAAGTTTCGTGCGGCAGAAAAAACATCCACGCAGACTTAAGTTTCTGCAAAAATCCGCCTGCAAAACTAGACTTTTAGGCAATGAAATGCTTTATTTCTATTCATGTTACAGCATTCAAACCTCAAACTGCAAAGTCACATAAACTAGACACAAACTCAGTACATAGCATAGTAAGGTGACAAACAAAGGAAAGCGTCTCATCAATATTGTTCTCCAGCATCCTGTCCTCTATGACTAGAGGCGGGATGATTACTTGAACAACGAGCTGAAAGACCAGCTCCGGGCATTAATAATGAAAACACTCGGTGGCTACAGAGATGACCGTCTGTAACGCAAAAGTAGACGTGAGGCTAAGGTTATCGTTCAGATGCATACAAAAAAATGTCATTGTCCCTGTTGCTGCTCTCTTGGTCCAGTTTCATTAAATATCCTGCAGATTTGTTTGTCTGTTGTGCGAAACTGGAACACAAAATTGCGGAATTTCGCGCCGAGTCCGGTGTGCATTCATGCAGAATTTTGTGCAGCGAATATTCCGCAAATCCGTGCCGCTTTTTCGCTTCGCCTTGGTCTGAATGGGCCTTAATGCACCAATCAGAGGACAGAGCACATGCTGCATCGGGATTCTTTTAAAACAGCTGACACACTGGGAAAAAAATGCCATGTTCATTCTTTTTTTGTTTCTAGTTGTTTGGGGGAGGGCAGAAGGAGGGCGCTAACATTTTATGCAGGGCGAACATGTGAAAGCAGGGCGGACCTCAATTAAAGCAGGGCAGGCCGCCCTTCTTGCATTATGTGGGTGGCACGCTAAAACCTTTGTCGCTCAACATCATTTGCAGCTGCATCCACAGATGCAAGTTAACGGTTAACTTTACAACGGCTAAGCCTCACATCAACACTGTCCGAAAGCTCCACCGACTTCTAAGGGCTAGTTGTCAGTTCACAGTGGAAGCATGTTTTATGGTCTGACAAGTTAACATTTCAAGTGAGAACAACCAAAGGTGTTATCAGGAGCAATTTATGCTGTCATCCACATGTTGTCTGTTCCAGGATCACTCCTGAATTTTACAACAAGATAACACCAAACCACCTTCTGCATGGATTGTAAGTGAATGGCTGCCTAAGCAGAGAATGCGGGAGTTAGATTAGTCTTCTTGCAGTCCTGATCTGCCTCAGATTGAAAATGCATAGCGCATTGTGAAATGAATTATAAGGCAATGCACGCCCTGTTCAATTCCGCAGCAGAAGACCTGCATAATGGAAGCATGGGGGGATACTCTGCTTGCTACACTTCATCAACTGGTGTCTTCAGTGCCAAAATGCTTAATGAGTGCACTGTTATAAACTGGCTGAATTTAGCAGTTAGATAAACACATTGTTTCCTGGTTGTTTTATCTGTAAGCGGAGTCCTGCACACATTTAACTGTGGTTTACACTTAACATACACAGAACTCTGGTGTAAACTTATTGTGAAATTACAGTTAAAATAACTGGCAAAAAAGGTGCCAGTTAAATTAACTGGCAAAAAAGATGCAAGTTTATAACAGTGTGTGATAAGAAGACATTGCACTGTTACACAATGGTGAACAGTCAACTGTGCCAGCTTTTTGGCCTCTGTTGCTATTTTCATGTTCTATATTTTCATTAAGCAATTGAATTCACAAGAAAGAATGATACGTAATACATTGTACTGTTTTCAACATTGTAAAGAGTGAATGTAGAGCTTCTCAAATCAGGCCATTTGATTTTATTTGCATGTACCGTGATGTGCCAACTCTTTTTTGGATTTCGGTTTGACCTAAATCAGACCTAAGTAACCCACCACACAGTTTTCATATTATCAATTAAAATAGATCGGTATCAATAGAGGTGTTATTCTTTTGATAAAGAATTATTTGATAAAATTATATAATTAATGCGGTACTTTGTCCACTCCACTACATTTCACGATATCCACTTGAATATTCAAACTATCCCATAAAATCTAAATACACACTTAAATCATGCCTCTGATGTTTAAAAATATGTTAAGGATAGTTATTCAAATGTCTGTTTACACAGCTCGGCAATGCAGCCAATTGAATAAAACAATGATGGCCTTCGTAACATGAAATAAACTAATCCAGTTTCCTGGGACAGGCTAATGCTGGGCATACTTAAAATAAATTAAATAAAGATTAACCTCAAAGATTGAAGGCATTGAGGAATATAATTTTATTAACTCAAATAATCCCTTCCCCCGACATAATTTGTGGCAAAGCCAGTATGGATCAGTGGTATTTCAATCATGCGGATATCCTGAATGAGCTTAAATGCGGCATTAAAACATACGCATTTGTCAATGACATTTGATGATCTTAATCTATCATTGCACTGAAATGAAGACATGGTGGTGGACGGCTGTTCACCTAAAAAACATAATTGCACATAAAGGTCGTCATTTTTATGACCAATGAGACAAAATGTATAAAAAGTGATACTGCAGTAATGCATGCTATTATGTCTAATAGCATAATAGTAATAGTATGTCTAGTCTGAGACAAAATTCAATTTGTTTCAAGATTCTCATAAAAAAATTAATTCATGGGGTAAGGTCAATCTGTGTCTGCAGAACTGGCTCAAAATGTAAACAATACAAACAAGACTAATTGTGAATAGCACTTGCTACAGAACACAAGCTTTCAAAAAGCAGGTGAATTCCCCAATTCTTGTGTATGCCAGAACCATTCGCCACAACAGTCAACAAAAATGAAAAGCATACCATTGTTCTAAACCAAAAAAAAGATGACATGACATTTACAGTATGCACTTACGGGGCTCTTTATTAAACCATAGGCGAAGTGCCACCAAGCGCGACAGTGTATTTGCTATATACAGTTGTCATTTTCCCATCCAGCACCCATGCTTTTGAGTTTGCATGTGCCTATCAGAGTGCCCATGGGTGTGTTAGTCTTAAAATGAGGCGTGGTCTGGCACATTATGGGCACATTGCTATCTTCTGGCGGCGAAAAGCGATTGTGCGATTGACTAACAAAAACTTAGTCTTAAGTCAGCAGTCAGTGGTTCACTTATTTTAAGGATGCATTAACATATAGTAATACTAATATTATGTGCCCACATAGACGGGTGAACAACACTCCTACGCTATTCTAATTTTGGAGATCAGGTTTCCATACTTTCAGCAACTGAAACCATGCTGATTTTGCGTGTTACTCCACAAATGAACAAAACCATTTCAAAGAGAGCAAAATTGCAATTAGCCCTTTAACTGCCTGCTCAACCTTTTAGAAGAGCACAAGTCTCTGAATCTAATTAAAGGGTGTGTTGAACTAAACTCAACCTGACTGAGCCATTTCTAACACTCAGTTTGAGGTATGGTATTTTAAGAAATTCCAATTCCACGTATCTTTCAGTTAGATATAGTGACTCAAAATGTGCTCAACCAAAAGGCTGAGCAGGCAGTCAGAGCTATGCTCAACTTGTTTGCGAGCAGAATAAACAAATACAAATTGTATTATTTTCTTTTTCCATTTTTTCTGTGAATTAAAAACAAATTAGCAGTTGAAATACAAATTAAACCACTTTCATTATTATATCTGCATTATCTGCCCCTACTGCATCTCATCAAAAAATTTTTGCCATTGGCTATGCTTGCAATAGACAGACAGGGCGATTGATAGATAGATAGAGTTGTGTTAAAAAAATAGCAGTGCATTAAAGCGCAATTGTGAATAAAATGCAAGTGTTTTTGTTTTTTTTTAAAATAGCTTTCAGCTCCATATTTCAAATGTAGTGGAAACATTACACATTCAATTCCAAATCAAAGCATTAACAAATTTGATCAAGTCTTTGTTACTCTTTTACAGGAAGCAAATAAAAGGGATATTAATCTGTTCATAAAAAGCTGGATCAACAATTCTCTCTAAACTCAAATACTAAGTTTAACTCAAGATTTAACTTCACTTTAAATTACTGAACTAATATTTAGTTGCATAACCATTGTTTTTGATTACTGCTGCACATCTGCTTTGCATTAAGTCAACCAACTTCTGGCACCCAGGATGAACAAACTACATTCCACAGTTCGTATGAATTTTTGGGTTTTGCTTCAGAAAATGCATTTTTTAATGCCACCCCACTAGTTTTCAATGGGTGTTGAGGTCAGGGGATTGAGCTGGCTACTCCATTACCTCAATATTGTTTGTCTGGAACAAAGATGTTGCTTGTTTATTCTTGTGTTTGGGGTGGTTCTCTCATTGAAACACCTGTTTCAGGGGCATTTCCTCTTCGGCATATGGCAACATAATCTCTTCAAGTATTTTGATGGATTCAAACTGATCCATAACCCCTGGTATACGATAAATAGGCCCAACACCATAGTATGAAAAAACGTCCCCATAATTTTTGCACTACCGAGCTTCAATGTCTTCACAGTGTTCTGTGGCTTGAATTCAGTACTAGGGGTCATCTGACTTACTGTCCACGACCACTAGACCCGAAAAAAAAACAATTTTACTCACATCAGTCCGCAGAAAGTTACGCCATTTCTCTTTGGGACAATCGCTGTGTTTTAATCGATTCTGCACATGCCGTTTTTTCAACAAAGGTGCTTTAAAGGGACTTCTTGCTGATTGCTTCGCTTCGATCAAACATCTTCTCACTGTACAGCACTTACAGGTAATTTTATATCATCTTTGATTTTTCTGGAGGTGATGATTGGCTGAATTTTTGCCATTCTGACTATTGACTGCTCGTTTCCTTCTGCGTGTTTCAGGTTTTTTTTTTTTTTTTTTGCCATTTTAAAGCATTTGAGATCATTTTAGCTGAGCATCCTATAATTGTCTGCACTTCTTTATACAGTTTCCCCTCTCCAATCTACTTTTTAATCAAATTACACTGTTCCTCCGAACAATGTTTGGAACAGCCCATTTTACTTTGCAATTCAGGAGGAAATATATTTTATAACAATGAGTAAAACATTTGCTTCCCTTCTTCCTTAATAAAGGACAATTAATGACACCTATTACCTCCCACAATGAATGAATTCTCTCATTAAACTCCACACTGCTATTACAACCCCAATTCTGAAATAGTTGGGACAAAGTGTAAATTGTGAATAAAACCAAAACGCAATAACTTTCAAAATCACACCAGCCAGTATTTTATTCACAATAGAACAGAGATGAAATAACAAATGTTGAAACTGAGAAATTTTAAAATTTTATCCACAAAATGAGCTCATTTCAAATTTGATGGTTGTTTCACAGGTCAAAAAAGTTGGCACAGGGGCCTGTTTACCATGGTGTAGCATCCCCTCTTCTTTTTAACCCAGAGCGGAGGCGTCTGGGCAATGAGGAGGCAAGTTTCTTGAGTAAAGCCATTGGAATTTGATCCCACTCTTGTTTAATACAGACCTCCAGCTGCTGGAGAGTTTTGGGTCTCCTTTGACGGACTTTTCGTTTAATTATGCGCCAAATGTTCTCAATCGGTGAAAGATCAGGACTGCAGGCTGGCCAGTTCAGCACATCGACTCTTCTACTACAAAGCCATGCTGTTGTAATAGCTGCAGTATGCGGTTTTGCATTGTCCTGCTGAAATACACAAGGCCTTCCCTGGAATAGATGTCATCTGGAGGGGAGCATATGTTGCTCTAAAACCTTTATAGACCATTCAGCATTTATGGTGCTTTTTAAAACATGCAAGTGTCCCACACCATATGCACTAATGCATCCGCATACCATCAGAGATCCTGGCTTTTGAACTGAATGCTGATAAAAGGAGGGGTGGTCTTTCTCCTCTTTAGCCTGGAGGACACGACGCCCATGATTTCCAACAAGAATGTCAAATTTGGACTTATCTGACCACAGGACACTTTTCCACTTTGCTACAGTCCATTTTAAATGAGCCTTGGCCCACAGAACACGGCGGCGCTTCTGGATCATGCTCAACAATGGCTTCCTTTTTGCATGATGGAGTTTTAGGTGGCATCTGTGGAAGGCACGGCGGACTGTGTTTACAGACAGTGGTTTCTTGAAGTATTCCTGGGCCCATTTAGTAATGTCAATGACAGAATCATGCCGGTGAGTGATGCAGTGGCGTCTGAGGGCCCGAAGATCACGGGCATCCAGTAAAGGTCTTCGGCCTTGTCCTTTACGCACAGAGATTTTACCAGTTTCTCTGAATGTTTTCATGATGTTATGCACTGTCGATGATGAGCCCTTCAAAGCCTTTGCAATTTGACGCTGAGGAACATTGTTTTTAAAGTATTCTACAATTTCTTTTACGCAAGCCTTCACAGGTTGAAGAGCCTCTGGCCATCTTTACTTCTGAGAGACTCAGCCTCTCTACGACATCCCTTTTATAGCCAATCATGTTACACACCTGATGCCATTTAACTTAATTACTGGCTAAATGTTCTTTCAGCTGATTCTCTTATATATTAATTGCTTTTTCAGCCGTTTTTTGCCTGTGTCCCAACTTTTTTGAGACCTGTTGCAGCCAGAAAATTTGAAATGAGCTAATTTTGTGGATAAAAATGTAAAATGGCTCAGTTTCAACATTTGAAATGTTATCTATGTTGTATTGTAAATAACATATTGACTCATGTGATCTGAAAGTCATTGCATTTTGATTTTATTCACAATTTACACTTCGTCCCAACTATTTCGGAATTGGGGTTGTATTTTGAACACGCCCTTTCAATGAATGAGTCAATTTCTCAGAACAAGCGGCGAGCTTGTCATTACAGTTGGGTCTGTTGTTTTTCTGTTACACTTCTACCTCTACAAGTAAATTTTTTGCCATGCAGAAATATCACTACTACTGATAACAGTCGTTCATCAGGTTATTGATGTTGCACTGCTATTTTTTTGGACACAACTGTAGATAGGCAAGCCTAAGAACAGTCCGCACAAACTTGGAGCATTCTACACGCAGGATAATGATAACAAGTATCAGGTTGTGTGGAATGGGAGCTCAAATAACCTAAAATGGAATAAATGCACGCACATCCGAAATTAGATATCACAGGTGCAGGACCCAAAAAAACAGCAGTAGAAAAGAATGTGTGGAACTCACCTGACGAAGGCCACGTCGGCCGAAACGTTGTGTAAGGAATAAAGTTTTCTGGGAGCAACTTAAACAGTGTGCGGACTTTTAGTTCAAATAACCTGCCATTTATGGAGGTAAATCCCTATCTTTATTCAAGAGCATGGTTTTTTGTTTTGTGCGTTGACTGTACAAAATTTTTCCCTGAAATTAGCGTGGTATTTCGTTTCGTGCGGAGACTGTACAAAATTTTTCCCCGAAATTCTGCTCTCGCACTCAAATTGTCCTCGCTCGCGCTTGGATTTTCTCTCCTCGCACTCAAAACTGCCTCTGCACGCTCGACACATTTCTGTTTGCACTTGGAACATTGCTGCCCGCGCTTGGATTTTTTCTCCTCGCACTCAAAACTGCCTCTGCGCGCTCAAAACATTTCTGCTTGCACTCGAAACATGCTGCTCGCGCTTGGATTTTTTCTGCGGTCCATTCCTATCAAAAATCGCCAACCAATAGAATACCAGGTTCCATGTTGACCAATGAAATGATCGCTGCCTTGTTGTGGGCCCATTCGTTTAACTTCATACAGTGTACCGTAGGGGCGGTGTTGTTTACACACAGACCCACTCCGAAGATACTGTAGAATCTGGCTATGCAGCAAATGCGTGATCGCTTATTAAACTGTTACTCTGTAGATTATGTAGCCATCTAGCTAGCTAGCTAACGTTAACTATGGAGAATCTTTGTAAATAATCATCCTAATTAAGCGGTGTCATTTGTTTTTGCCCTAACTTCACTAGCTAGTTTGCAGTACCAGTGATTGCTTTTGAGCTAGCTTGCTGGCTAGCCAACGTCCCAAAAATGTGAAAATGCGGTTTGGACGCACGGAAGCTAGCTAAGATAGTAAAGTCATGGCCAAATCAAATCATATCGCTTAAATAGAACTTTCCACAGTGAACGTTAGTGTGACACAGTGGTTTTTAAATCCATCGAGTCTCAGCAGAAGGTGTAGATCTTTCACCATTATTGCCTTGCAGTTCCCTGTCATGTTTGCCGTTTTTCCCAAGCTATGCCTGTAATGCAGCTCGTAGCAATTTGTATAGAAGTTGCTTCCATGTGAGACACAGTTGTCTGAGTGTTGAAGCATTTAATTGGACTTGAAGATGCTCACTCAGTTATATGTTAATTGGAATGATTGCATTTACTCTCTCTCTCGATAGTCAGTCTGCAATTGGATGCAATAAAAGCAGGAGATATCCGTGAGGTTGAGAGACCGTTTTGTCTAATGCCTTCATGCTGATATGGTATATGCAGCAGTGAGTGTGCGCCTCGGGGTCGTATTTGTCATTAAAGCCGTGCCATATCTTGCCTTTGCCACAGAGGTGCAAATAACAGTCGTATGCATCTGAGGTAGCTGACATCCTTCTGAGTCCGTTACATTAGCTAACTAGATGGCTAAATAATCAAAAGAGTAGCGTAGTTTAATAAGCGATCGGTCACACAGCATAGTCAAAGATACTGCAGTGTCTTCGTGAGTGGGTCTGAGAGTCACCGCCCCCAGCCCCCACGGTTTGCTACCTGAAGAGCAATCAGTGGTACAGCTAACAAGCTGGTGAAATTAGGGCAAACACAAGTGACACTGCTTAATTAGGACAATCATTTACAGAGATTCTCCATAGTTAATGTTAGCTAAATAGCTAGCTAGCTAGATGGCTACATAAGCTACAGAGTAACATAGTTTAATAAGCGATCGCGCACTCGCGGCGTAGCCACACATTCCACAGAATCTTCGGAGTGGGTCTGTGTAAGCGTCACCGCCCCCACGGTACACTGGGTTCATCTCAAAGCATAGGCTGCATCCTTTGAAGGCTGCATTTTTAGGGGTCGTCACGTAATTCCATCTACCGAACTGACGTAACGTCATTTCATCTCCGTTAAACGGCTTTGGTTTAAGTGAGTTGTCACTGGTTCCCCTAACCTTAACCTTACCTCCAACCCTTAACCCAAAATCTAACCCTAAATTTAATCTTGTCCCTTACCCTAAATGTCAGTTTAGCAGATGGAAGTCAGTGATGACCCCTTAAAATGCAGCCTTCAAAGGATGCAGCCTATGCTTTGAGATGCACCCACTGTATGAAGTGAAACAAATGGGCCTGCAATGAGGCAGCGATCATTTCATTGGTCAACACGGAACTTGGCATTCTATTGGTTGGTGATTTTTGATAGGAATGTACCACAGAAAAAATCCAAGCGCGAGCAGCATGTTTCGAGCGCAAGCAGAAATGTTTCAAGCGCGCAGAGGCGGTTTTGAGTGCAAGGAGAAAAAATCCAAGCGTGAGCGAGGGCAATTTGAGTGCGAGAGCAGAATTTTGGGGAAAAACTTTGTACAGTCTACGCACGAAACGAAATACCACGCTAATTTCGGGGGAAAATTTTGGACAGTCTACGCACGAAACAAAATACCACGCTAATTTTGGGGAAAAAATTTGTACAGTCTACGCACAAAACGAAAAACCACGCTCTCGAATAAAGATAGGGATTTACCTCCATACCATTGACTGCCACCAACAGAGAAAAAGTATTAGGGAGTAGGCTCATTTTTTGACTCATATAGATTAACTAGGGGCAACTGATTCTGCCACCCTTGAGCGTTCAGTGACACTTTCCCACCTTGCTCAACCAGCTGTTTACGAACACTCAACATCTGACCCAAGTGATTGATCCCAGTGGGGAGCCTGATAGATTGATTGCATGGGACGTTGAATGTCTCATCAATAACTGCCTCAAAACCAAAATCAATCAATCAATCAATCTATCTATCTATCTATCTATCTATCCATCCATCCATCCATCCATCCATCCGTCAAATTTCAGTGCTCAGTGCACAAACAATAGCTAAGTTAAAGCTGAGCCTGTGTGACCCTTTATAAAGCACAAAAAAAATCAAAGTAAAGGAATGCAATTTCAGAGGCTACAGCAATTTCATCCAACCGTGGCATTTAGCTCAACCACTCTCACAAGCCAATAACCAAACCCATTTTAGATGGCAGTAGCTCTGAAGACAGTCTTTGCCATTCAAGATCTGATCCTGATGGCTTGGTGGCTCTATTGTGAATACCTCTAAAATGAGAGGCTAAAAGGATCTCATGTACCTCCATATCATTCTTAATGGCTGAAGAGATGAACTAGCATTACCATTGCCTCTGAAGTACATGCTCGCCAATTGAGTCTGTCAGACAGCATATAGATCAGATACACTCGTGCCCGGCTGGGATGCCGCCACATACATAGAAATCTAAACTGAATTGTGCTGGAGGAGAAAGTGAGTTTGAATCATGCAGGACAGCAATGGCATGAGGGAAGGTGGATACCACACCAAGGACACAACTTTGTTGAGCTGGCTACTTTTAACGATATGTGCATTTTCGACAGCTCTGACCTAGAAATCACATAAATTATCATAATAAATGACACGAAATATATTCACATTTCTTTGAAAGAAGAGGGCATGCATGAATCCGTGGTAAATGAGAATTAAAATGGTTATGTGTGAATGCCTTTATGGTTTATACTCACAATATTTCATTAAAATACATACAGAAAATATGGTATTTAACTGAAATTAAATGATTGAAAGAAAAAAATTATCATCATGAAACAAACATTTTTCTCAAAAATGTGCCAAATTATTGTATGTCTTTAATTCAATACTGTTTCAACAGTGAGCCATGAACACCCACACAGTTTATTTCAGTCAAAATAGGCACGCATCCTCCAGGGAGATTTTCAGCGTTGAAATATGCCTCTAACTTCAAAATTATTTCCCTGGTGGGATATTTTCTAATTTTTTTCTATCTTATATTGCTGTCTCCACATTTGTGAAGCCAAGAAACATCAGTGATATAGTATTTTGTTTTAACCATGGTGATGAATGACTATTGGCTGAAATTGGATGATATTTCTCCTGAAATACACAGGGAGAACAGGTTGGGACCATTTAAGCTTAAGTCCTAATGATTCTGGTGTAGTTAAGAAAGTAAAATATGAATGGTAATATTTGTCAATTAGATGTTTCTCATAAGATTAATCTTAGGGTACCAATGATTTTGGTGCTCCGTTTTTGGAAAAAATATTTATTTTATGATAAGATTTTTTTTTCCTACAATAACTTCCTTTTAATTTTAAGCAAGACTTTATGTTTATATTTTGAATGAAAGATTGGGAGCATGAACAGCAACCACATTTTTTCAGTTTTTTAGCTGAACTTTTCTAGGGGTGCCAATATTAGTGGAGGGCACTATACAGTGCAGTATATGCACATGCAGTACTGAGCAAAAGCTTTCAGGACAATTACAATAATTCCTTAATGTGGTGATGGTTCCAAAAATTACGAAAGAAAAGTTTTTAAATTCTGAAAACTGCATAGAAGCTCGGAACACTTTCCTGCAGTTTACACTTTTATAAGATGATTGGCTGTTTGGTTGTTCGAAGCATATTGCAGAACTTGTCAAAGTTCTTTGGCAGGCTTACAATCTCAGTTGTGTCAGTCTCTACTTCTAATGCCAGACAGCCTTGATGATTTTTATTTTATTTATTTTTATTTGTTTTTTCATTTCGGCATGATTGTACAGTCATTCCATGACAATTTCAACACAACATGTATCATGACTGAAAAGAATCGGGAGAAGCGAATCGCTTGTCAAAGTCCCGCCCCCAACTCCCAGAAAAACAGTTTGATTATGGGTAAGATATCATAAAGATTTATAAATCACAACAGAGCTGAGTGTCTATTTACACTACGATTTAAACGTCACAACATAAAATCATAGAGATTTATGACAGTCATGAAGAGTTTTAATCACAGTATAGCTGAGTGTCTATAAACAACCCCTATTGTTTATGCCCGTTATGGATCTGTTTAATTTATCCAATGCCATTGTTGGATAAGTTCATAGTTATTCAAACATGCACATTTCAGAAGATACTTAAAGTCTTTCAAATTGTCTGCCCTTCTGACCTTGTGTTCAAGTATGTTCCATGCACTGACTCCAGCCACCGATAAGGAGTGCTCACTCCGAGTCGATCTGACCCTTCTAGTTTGCAACAACATTCTGCCTCTTAGGTCATGAAGGCATTCACGTTGGAGAAATAGGCATTGTATATTTCTAGGCAATTCTTTGTGGTATCCTAAATATACAATTTGCAAGGAGTTGAATTTTATTATATCCTGCAATTTAAGAAACTTTGCCTTAATAAACAAATCGTTTGTATGAGTTCCATAGGGAACGTTATGAATAATTCTAAGGGCCTTTTTTGGAGTTTAAACAATGATTCTATTGTATTATTATAAGTGTGTCCCCATACTTCAGCGCAGTAGTGTAAGTGGGGTGCTATGAGTGCTGAATAGATTATTTTAAGAGACTTGTATTTTAATAATTTTTGCATTTTCAAAAAGAATAGACACGCTTTTAGCTAACTTTCTTTGAACCAAGTTTACATGTGGTTTCCAGCTTAAGAGATTATCTAACATAACTCCCATGACTTTATATTCGTTTACCCTTTCAATGCTGGTACCATTTACCTTTAAGTCTATGTCGTCCTTTGCTTTTTTTTTTTTCCCAAATATCATAAATTTGGTCTTTGTAAGATTTAATGATAATTTGTTTACATTAAACCACGTGTGAAGTTTAGACATTTCTTTATTAACCACTTTTGCCAATTGCTTGAGATCGACACCTGAGCAAAAAAATAGTCGGTAATCGTCTCTGCGAATAAAATTAGTTTTAGGATATCGGACACCTTAACAATGTCATTTATGTAAATTATGGACAACTTGGGACCTATGACCGAGCCCTGAGGAATTCCACAGGTAATGTCCAAGCAATTCGATTTGCTATTGCCCATCTGCACAAATTGCGTCCTACTTGTTAAGTAATTTTTGATCCATTTTAATGCGGTCCTCTTAATCCATATTTGTAAAGTTTTTCAATCAATATATCGTGATTTATAGTGTCGAATGCTTTCTTCAGATCAATAAATATGCCTATAGAATATAAGTTTGAATCTAGTGAATCTTTAATCATTTCAATAAATTCTGTTAGGGCTAGTGCTGTCGAATGCTTTTTCCTGAACCCATACTGGCTGTCACACAGTAGTTTGTGTTTATCAATGTACTTGTCCAATCTGTCATTGAAGAGCTTTTCTAGGACCTTCGAGCATTGAGGTAAAATCGAGACAGGACGATAGTTTGAGAAATCATATTTATCCCGCTTTTTGTAGAGAGGGATAACTTTCGCTATCTTCATTTTATCTGGAAACACTCCGCGGGAGAAGGATAGATTGCATATATGCGTAAGTGGAGTTACAATTGCGTTAGTTAGTGTTTTCAGTAATTTCATATCTAATTGGTTTACATCAACAGATGTCTTAGCTGTACAATTTTTCAGAATTGATCTAATTTCAGATTCGGTAACAGGAGTTAGTGTCATTGTGTCTTGGATTTCCTCATCCTTGTCAAGGTAGTCCCATCTTAGGTGTGAGGATTTAATACCCTTTGCTAGTTCTGGCCCAACATTCACAAAATAACTGTTAAAATTCTCCACAACCAATTCCTTGTCCTCTACCTTTTTGCCATTTATATTAAAGAATGCAGGGTACTCCCTCCTCGGTGTCCTCCCAGAGACGTTCCTTATTATATTCCAGAGATTTCTGGTGTAATGTTTATTTTCTAATAAAAGCTTTTCATAATACTCTTTTTTATGTTTCCTTAGTAAATTTGTCATTTTGTTTCTGTAATTTTTGTACCTAATTTCTGCTTTCTCAGTTCTTTCTCTTAGAAACTGTTTATACAATATATTTTTCTTCTTACAGGCATTTGCCAGTACTTTTGAAACCCAAGGTTTCCTCTCTTTGTTTTGCTTCAGTTTGTTCGTTATTTTGACTAGACAGTGTTTATCATACAGGGAGTTTACTGTCCGTAGAAAAGCCTCATAGGCTCTATTTGGATCTTTCTCTGTTAATACATGATCCCAATTCTGGTTCAACATATCTGATTCTAGTTTCTTTAGCCTTTTTTTCTTTTTAATTCTGATTTCTGTGTGTTCCAGGGTTTTCAATCTAGTCTGGTCCCTTATATCTAATTTGCAGTTACAAATAGCAAAAACTGGTAGATGATCAGTAATATCATTTATCATAATGCCACTAAATATTTCAGAATCTAATACATTAGTATACACATTATCTATCAAGGTGGCACTGTGTCTAGTAATCCTGCTTGGTTTTGTGATTAATGGTTGCATACCCATGGCATACATGGTGTCAATATACTCCTCTATTATAGAGCTATTATTTGGATTTATCAAGTCAATATTAAAGTCCCCACACATAAAAACATTTTTCTGGTTCATATTGACAAGTAATTCACCCATACATTTACTAAAAACATCAATTTGCGAATCCGGTGCTCTGTACACACAACAAATAACCATATTTTTACCTTTCAACCTAGGAATCTCAATTGTAAGGCATTCCATTACATTTTCCACAACAATTGATTTGCATTCTAGTACCTGGAAGTTTATGGCCTCATCAATAAATAGTCCAACACCCCCACCAGCTTTATTCAGTCGGCTCTTACACACGAAGTTGTAACCCTCCATGTAGAAGTCCTTGCCCTTTTCTTCTTTAATCCAAGTTTCCGATGCGATGATGTTGAACGGATTAGCAAATGACAGAAGGTATTCCTTTATTTGGTCAAAGTTTGCATATAGACTCCTACTATTGAAGTGGATAATGGACAAACTCCCTTCCATTTTAATGTTCTTGTTAAATTTGTCTAAAGTAAAGTATCGGCATGCGTTTGTTTTGTTGTAGAAAAAATGGTTGTCCGGATCAATTTCTTCATTAGGGTCTATTCCTGAGTTTTGGTGACTTGTTGTTGAAAAGCCAGTTTCCTGATCTACAGTTTGGTTTATCAGATAACTGCTCATAGAGATTTGTCAGGGATTTTAACCTGCCTCAGTGGTCAAAATTCTCCAAATCCCGCATCATCTTGATCAGCACCGATGCTGATGATGCTGCGATCATGACATTGTCTATGCTATATCATCTGCATCAACTGACTTCAAGAAAATGGGAGCATTTTTTGTAAGAAATTGTTTTAAACTCGCATTTGGGGCTATATTTTAATGGTATTTGTGCGCAGTCTGAAGCACATGGTGCATGTGACATTTAGGGCATGTCCAAATCTACTTTGGCTAGTTTAACAGCAGATAATCTGAGCCCAAAGAAAAGTGCATGTTTCAAAGGAATTGCACTTAGTCTCTAAATTATTAATGGGTGTGTTTTGGGTGTAACATGAAGTAAACAAATCAGTGTCATCTCCCATTCCATTTAAAAGCCAGGTGTGCTTGCACCAAGATGGACTGCTATTATGATGGAGGATTTGCGAAGAAGTATGAAAGAAAGCCTCTCTGCATTCCGCTACCTCAAGATTGCAGTGCACCGAAAATGTGCCTGACCTCACCTCATCGTTGGACCAATAACCCCGTGGGCACTCAGATGGGCACCTGTATATTAAAGTGGGCACTGAAAAGGAAAATGACAACTGAGGCGGTCTGAAACTAGCAAAGACTAGTACTGCTCTTGGCACTGCTTTACACCTGGTGTAAGATCCCTTGATGTCTCAAATGTGCTTTATATCTATAGCAACACTAAATTTGGAACACAAAAGTAAACAAATGAAGACCAATGAAAAAAATTAAGGAACCCTAAAATGTTCGTGCAGTACTGTTCATGTGTGGTAGAGCAGGGCATTTGGTTGCGCATCTCATTTTTTTCATACATATTTTGGGTACAGCACATTACAATGGATTAAATATTATACAAAATGACAAAATGAAGTCTCAGGAACATACTGTCATCCTCATATCTTATTGCAGTGTGGAGTTATCAAGAGTTAGGCATAGGGTGCGCACCTGTGTTAAGATGTAACAAGTGACAAGTTCTGGGAAGTTGTCACACTATGCAGGGTAATCAAAATTACATTTTCATTATATGCTTTTGACTACCTCTTTGGCATTCAAAATAAGGGGTGATCCAGTTGTCCAGAATAAATTTGGACAACCTAACCAACCCAAGATGTTGTCCAGTCGGACAACCGAAAATCCCAGCTATTGTATTTGGACCTATGTCCACAAGCAGCTGTGTTTGTGCTGGCAGCGTCTATTTTCTATACGAATTTCACGAAGAGCAGCATTGACAGCGCTCAACTCCCTCAGTAAACAGCTTTTTTCCCACTGCACTCATGGCATTGTCAGCTGAAAATAGTTAGATTTTTGGAACACCACCGGGCTCATCAATGTCACTGCTCCCTCTCTGCCCAATCTTATTCAAGAAGGGGGAGGAACTCACAAATTCATCATCAATGTCTGAGCTGACACAGTCGTGTTCCTAATCAGCTTGCAGCAATTTAGGTGTGCTAAGAGCTCTCTACAAGGGACTCTAAGTTTGCCAACAGCTTATTGAGTATTAATGTTTACTACAGCTGTAGACAGCTGTAACTTGGTACTGTATTAGGGGCCGTTCACTCTGACATGCTTTATCGGCGTGGGGCACCCTCTTTGTCAATATTTTTGATGATTAGATGCATTTTGGATGCTGCCCTTAAAGCACTTCAGTGTTTCCCCTACCATTATATTAGGGGGGCGCCCCGACCCCCCCTTTGAAGGTCGAGTTAATTTGATTTTATTTTATTTTCTATACAGCGCCAGATCACAACAGAAGTCATTTAAGGTTACCTGTCCTGTAGAACAGGTCTAGACCTTGTCCTTTTATTAAACAAACTAAAATAGCCTTATGTTATTCATCGTATTTATACGACGGCGTGTCATTTCTGTTTCTGATGCACGCATACACACGCACACACAGAGATACGTGCGTGCGCGCACACACACAAGCATACTCCCAGCAGCGGACAGAGAGAGAGCGGAGGAGAACATGTCACGTCAACTGTCTGAAAAGCCAAAATATCTGCGTTTTAAACACTCCCAGGCTGGTCAGGATGTTAACACTCACTCTGCAATGAGTAGGAGCCGTGTTTAGTTCAAATAATTGTTCAGTTATGTTTTACTAGCGAATGCGGTGAACTTAGCCGGGGTGTTCATAGTTTATCTCATAATGTGCTCGGATTTGTAGCGAAATATCACCTTGGCTTTACTTCTATGACACCGAATGTGGTGAAGTTAGCCGGGATGTTCATAGTTAATCTCATAATGTGGTCGGATTTGTAGGGAAAGATCAACTTGGCTTTACTTCTATGATACTTGGGCATGTGCATGTATTTGTTTTGTTATGTACAGATGAACGGTGGCGTTATACAATTTGAGTGTAGCCAATGCAAGCATTTCGCTAGCGAATGCAGTTAACTTAGCCAGGGTGTTCATAGTTAATCTCATAATGTGCTCTGTGGGGAAAATATTAATCAATGTACCTAACACCTAATACCTCATTGTAACCAAATATGATACTCTCATTTAATCAAGAATAATCAAATGTATTAATCAACCAATCAAATAAAGCATGATTATGTTTTTTAGTCATTATGTTGATTACTTGAAGCTGATTCTTAATACTTGTATGCATATATATTGTATTGATCAGAGGCAAAGCAGTGTGTAACAGGAATTTGTATGCCATGTGGGAAAAAAAAAATGTTCTCACGAAAAGTCCACACAACATGAATGCACCTACACATGGAGAGAGGCCCACTTACACCATATATCTCTCCTTGGGCACTAAAGGAATGACAGGGGAAAACTTTGGGGGGATCATAAAAGTTTGCTATTGTTTATCCAGCCTGTTGGTCTCAAACAAGTCTCAAGAGTCTGAAGAGAAAGAGCGTGCTCTTCCTCTTATCAGAGAAAGCAGAACTACTAAATTAAGGTAAAGAAGGTGAAACAAAGTTGAGGCCTCAGGCAAAACACGTGAGATGACTGTTTAGGTGGCAAGATTTTGAGTAATATAGGAAGAGGAAAAAGCTGCAAAGCTGTTATATGTTGTGCAATACCATGTTATGTGGAGGTCAGAATATCTTTAGATTGAGGGGAAGGGGGGTATGGCGGTTGAGTCGCCAGATGGAAAGATTGATACATGAGTGACGTGTAAACATCTCAAGGGAGAAGAGAACCAACTATAAAGGTGGGGACGGAGAAAAGCTCGGGGCACTCTTGGGACCTGGAGCCCTGGGTTGCCCTCTGAGCTCGCGCGACCAGAGCCCTCCTTTGGAGGACGCTTCGCTGCCCTGCTTGCCTAACTTCAACTCTTTGCTGAAGATCATCTGACTTGTGTCATCTGATGGTTTGATGCCTTTCTCTCTGTCTGATAACATGCATATGAATTTGTCTGATTGTATACTAATTTGTTTTCTGATTAAATACTAGAATCATTATGCTGCTAAACATTGTGTTTGGGTCCTTCATTTAAAAGGTCAACGCTAACCAGTACGAATTCCTCAACAAATTTGGCGACCACGAAGGGACTGGTTGTTGACAGCAGGAAGGACAGATTTGACCCCGTCCGGGAAGGTTTCCGGCCACCTGGCATTGGACTCCCGGACAACAGACACGGTACACCGTCGATAGTCGGACACCTATTGGGCTCAGAACAATTGGGAAGGTAAGCAGAGCTTGTTTTATCTAGGCCTGCTTAGGACTCAAATGCCTTAGAATAGGTGTCTGCAATCGAGGGTTTTCCTGTCTGTGTAAAAATAAATATAGTCTTTAAATTTTTATATGTCAATATTATTGAATTGATTATTGATCTCATATGCTATATTGAAATATTTCTGAATTGATTTTGATAAATTTTTAAGTTTTCATATATCTTTCTTGAATGATTTTGAATTCATGTGCATGGTGTAGACAAAGTTCTGTGATTGACCATAGCAGACATATGACTAAGTCCTAGATTACGCCTGAATAAAAGGAAAATTTGGAAAAAGGAAAAAAGGAAAATTTGGGGATCTGGGCTACGCTCACTAGGAGAGTATTTAGTAAGTCCTATTATATCATTAGAGAGGTCTGAATAATAGGCTATTCTCTTATTAAAGAGAATATAGAAGTCCTATCATATCATTAGAGAGGTCTGAATGATAGGCTATTCTCTCACAAAGGAGAATATAGAAGTCCTGCTATATCATTTGAGAGGTCTGAGTAGTGGGCTATTCTTATTAGAAGAATATAGATTTAGAAATCCTACTTGTATCATTTGAGAGGTCTGAGCAAGAGGTAATTCCCAAAAAAGTGGAATTTAGAAGACCTTTAATTAAAAGGCACAGGCACTAAGCTTGTACAAGACCTGTTACTGCTACGGGGAACAGGCAGTCTTCTTTAGGAAGGCTTGCGCACACGGGTTATCTAGCCGCCCCTATAACCTTCACGATTTCAGATTGTGTTCACTAGCATCTTTTCGCCCTGATCAAGCGGGGAGGTGGAACGTGGTCAGTGCGTGAATAAGGTAGGGAATGACGTATATAGGTAATCCGGCGCATAGACTTAGGATAGGGAATTAATAGGAATAATAGGAATAGTATAAAATAGTAATAGGGAAATAAAAATTCATTTCCTTGCTCTGGTCATCACATTCCTTTCTTGCTTGCTTTCTGGCTGCGAATATATGTCTGATGTTTTAAATATTTGGAAAAATTGAAGTTGTTATCTTTGGGTCGACACATGCATAAGACCCTAAGAAAATACTTCCTTGGAGGAGAGGTCTCTGATCTCTGTTGGGACATCACTGACCAATCCTCATTTTCTCCAAACTGTTTTGGGGAGGGCTGTGACACACGACGGAGATTTTATTGGGCTACGGATTGACTGTTGGTTCTCCAGGCGCATGAGTGTCTGCATCGAAAACGGTGTAGAAGCTTGGCTCCTTGTGACTGGAAGCACTCGAACTAAACAGTTCAAGCCAACCAATAAATGTAGTACTGATACTGGCAACGGGGTTGGAAGGGAATATTTGTTGATTTCATTAAGTGTTAATATATAGTTTTTCAGGTATTTGCTGATTCATTAAGTGTTTGTAGATATTTTTCCATCAGAAAGATAAAATTTTGGCGGATTTTTTATGGGTTTAAATGCTTAAATTTAACAGAGGGATACCACCACCCTAGAGATTTGAATTCCAATCTGACTTAGAACACAAAGGTGTGATTAGAAATTGAACTAGAGTTATATTTGCTGAGTTGAAATAGCAATAAATTGCGCAATCATGCAGTCGGAGCTGCAACGGGGTCCAATGACCATGCGAGAATTGATTGAAAAGATCAAACGGATCATGGAATTTAATATATCTCATAAAGAAGGACAGAGGAAAAATGAAATAATGACAAAAATTATAAATAAATGGCAGAATGAGAATTTGATCCCTAAAGATGAAGAACCAATTTTAACAGAGCAACAACGCTTAACTCTTATCAAGAAAATACAAAGAGATGCGGCGGACAAAGAAGCCGAACTGGCAAGCCGCAAAATATTGAAACCGTCGAAAGCAGAAAAAGAAAAGATCCATGATAAACTTCAGATAATGCAGGACGTTACGTCACAAAGGAGGCGTCAGTTAAGCCAACTGCACCTCCTCCTGGGCCAATAAAGAGTGGCTCTTCTAAAATTAATCCGCCTACTTATCCGCCCACTGGCCTTTACCCCACACTTCCTGTGTCGCCTGACACAGACAGAAAGTCTGCGCCTTCGAAAATAAGCACACGCCCACCACCATACACTTAGTCTGGGAAAGGTGCTGCAGGCCTAACACCAATACAGGCAGGTCATAAGAAAATTTGAACCTCGGAGCTTTTCCAATATGAATGAATGTGAGAGCGGAAAGTGCACTGAGGTGTGTGTGTGTGTGTATGTATTCTGAGCTCAGATTGTGTGTGTGGAAATCAATGTGGATGAACCTAACTCTGTGAGTGTCTGTAAGCAACTGCATGGCATATTTGTCAGTTCTGTCTTTGTTAGAGTGAATACTGTTGTCATATCATTCCATGAAGGGCCTTATATAGATGTCCACAATAAAATTAGCATTAATCAAGTGACTAAGAATTTGTTTAAGAATAATTTAAGGTGCCCGTTGATTAGCCTATATTTATAGTATTTTATGGAATTCTTATAATAATTGCGGGATTGGTAAAAAAGCAAAATTTCCTATGTTTGAAAAAAAAAAAAGAAAGGCAAAAGGAACTAAACAAGAGATATCATTGATTGGACAAGTAGATGGATATAAACATTTTCTAAGAAAACACTGGTTTAGGAATGCATAACAAAATACTGTTGACAGTGGAGCGAGGCATTCCCAAGGGGGAGAAAAGAACAAGTGAAACTGACTAGAGAGAGCTGGTAAGTTGTTGAAGTGTCTGAAGTTTGATGACGAGGGAATCCGTTGAATATGGTGATTTAAGTTGTAATGTTGTACATGGTTTCTCAGAGAGGCAAGAATGATGATTTTGTTAGTAAGAACATTAGCTGGTTATTGTCATCAGAGTGGATTTGGCAGTTGGTAAGCATGTCATGTAAGTGCGAGATGACAGATGGAGGTATTAAATCTGCATTGTGCAACATGGATGTGGTTGGTTAAAGTAAGTGGAATTAATTTAGGTGGCAGACAGAGCAAGAATTTAGCCTTTTTAATGGGCGTGGAGTTGTAAAGGGACAAAGTTGATTTGCAAAATTGTGTGTTCATTATTATTGTTAATTGTATGTGTTTGTCATTGGAGTAGTGGCCAGACTGAAAAATAGACTAAAAAGAACACTAAGGTGATCTTGATATTAAATATTTGGTTTAAAGTAATAAAATTTGCTTGGGTGCAATAACATTGTTCATATTTATTGATTAAACAAACATATGCTCCCCTTGAATGGTCAGCTGGCACAGAATTGAAAAAGTTAGAAGAAACAACAATTGAATGTTCATTGTCCAGTGGCATACTATTGTTCCCAATTTGTGTTAAACAGCGTACACGTGTTCCTAATTTTTATGGACAGTAGCCTTACTTCTGGTAACAGCTGATGAGTGGAATTTAAAGGTGATAGGTAGGAAATATTACCTGTCTACTATTAGAGTACTACATGATTAATAAAGACAATTTGAAGAAATATTTTAATAGAAAGACAATAATGATACAAGTAGAAAGAATAAGTGACAAGAACAATAGAAATTATAAAGAAAAACAAAGAAAAATATATATGCGATGACTAAAATATTATTGTTGATTAAACATTCAGATTGCTGATGGAAAACTAATTGTTAGTCCTTTTATTGAAAAAGTACCATTGTGGTATACTGAGTTAAAAATCGAAAAGTACCTAGGAAATGTAATTGTTAACTCATTCGGGATCAAAGTGGGTAACCTCAAAAAGGTTTTAAGGTCTTATTAATATTTTTTAAGAAATGCTTGAAGGAAAAGCGGCAATAGGGGACGCAAATTCTGAATACCTTCAGATAAAGAGCAGTACAAAGACGAATAATTAATTACATCATATTGCTCCAGTTGTTATCATTGCAATCTGCTGGGCGGATGCATCAGAGGCACTTTGAGTGCATAGGAATGAGTGGCATATTGCTGATCGATCGTCGTGGTGTTTCGGAATATAAGTGGATATTAGAGATAAAAATTTTGGGTATATATTGTGTATTGAGCATGAGCAGAGCACTGTGGGAAGTTATTTGTAGTGAGAACATAATACCCTGATAGTAGGCTACTGGAGTAATCTTTTACTGTAAGTAATATTGACTGAGCGACTCGCATTTATAAATATTGGTTTGAAAAATCTTTTAAAGTATTATTGTAGGCGTGCACTTAAACAATTTGCATTTATAAATACTGATGTAATAAACTTGTTGTAATTAATTTTGTACACGTTATTAAGTTGATGAGGGACGAGAAAAATTTTAAGGAAAAACACATTTTGAGCGGAGCAAATATAGATCAAATTGAGTTGATAAGGAATAGGCCCTTTGAAATAAAGCACATGAATAAAGACATAAAAAGTGAAAATATAAGAAGACACCGAAGTGGGAAGAAAGTGCATGTAACAAACTTAACTGATTCAGAAGTTTCTATTTTAAAGAAAAGGAAGAGTATATGCCTAAAGCAGCAGTAAATATTACACATAGCATGAAAACTAATGGTACATAAGTGGTTTTAAAAGAGTTAAATAAAATTCAAATTGTGAGATTGGATGGGTTTTTTGTGTTTATGAGACAGCTCAACTAAGTGAATATGATTGGCAGAGAAAATATCTTTTATTTGGGAATCTAACTAAAATAGTAATGACTTTATCAGGGATGTTGTGCTTCTTACATCAGAGATAATCAGTCTTGAAAATGAAAAGTCTTTGATCAGAAGTCAGAGAACAGAAGGGGAGAAAGGGGGGTCTAAGCAATACGATTTCAGGTGGAATTCTTTTCATTTGTTTAAAAAGAATAAGTTCTGCCCAGCAAAGGAGTCATGTAAAGGATCAGTTTTATAACAAATGATGCATTGTGATTAAAAAATGACTGAAAGCTTTCCTGACCATAGAAATTCATTGAATGAGTAATGAAAGATCTTTTCTCTGTTTTTGGACAGGATCTAAGTGCTACAACTCAAGGAAAGTAACTGACTAATAAACTTTCTCTTTTTAATTTTTATAGGAGAGGATCCAAGCGAGTGGAAAAGCAACAAAATAATATTGTTGGAGTTTTTGTGCATCTAACTCATTCTATTGAAACTTTTCCACAGAGTAGCCTTGACGTTCTTATTTTCCGACAGAAAAGGTTTGATCCTACCTTGACATGTTTCGATGGAATACTCCCGTCTTCTTCAGAAGAGTCACTGATGTTACGAGTGACGTGTCTTATCAGCTGATGTTAGCGAGGCGTGGCCGCCCTGTCAGATTTGACAGGGCGGCCACACCTCCTGCTATCCGGCCGCTCCTCCAAGATGGCACTCCAGGTGTGGGAAAGCATGTATGCCCCCTCGTCCCGGTTCATAGTCCTGTGGGCGCGCTTCCTGATTTCAATTGCCTCCATGATCCAGCGTTCATGTCAGTTGTTCTAAGTGCGGATAATTTTGGCCTTGTCCCAGTCCATAATATGATTTTCCCTCTTGCAATGGTCTGTGATTGCTGATTTAAGATTTACCTGTAGTGCTTGTTCTTTAACTGAGCGTGTCTGTCTTACTGTTGTCTCTTTCTCGCATTCTTTTTGGTGTTCTTTTTTACGTGTGTGAAAAGGTCTACCTGTTTCCCCAATGTATGTTTTATGGCAAGACCGGCAAAGGGATTTCATATATGACGTCACATTTGTTACAGTTGTCAATTTGGTCTTTCGGGTGCACCAGTAGTTGTCGTAATTTTATGTATGGTTTTACCGGGGTGTTGATGTGGAATTTTCTCATGGCCCGTTGAATCCGCTCTGTGACGCCTCTTATGTATGGTAACGTGGCGACTCCTTTGGTTTCGGTTTCATTTTTTCGTTTCTTTCTGAATGTGCGGTATTTTGCTTCTGCTGTACCTGTAGTTTTCCTGTGTTTATGGCCCATAGTGGGTACTGGCATTTCTTTAGTGCGTTAGTTATATGTTCTTCTTCCTTTTTCTTGTCTGTCTCTTCTGTGATGATGGATGCACGATCAAACAGGGTTCTTACCACGGAAAGTTTGTGATTTATGGGGTGTTCAGATGACCAAAGCAGGTATTGATCAGTGTGAGTGGGCTTTCTGTATATTTTAATTTTAATGTCTCCTTCATTAGTGTGATGTATATTTATGTCCAGAAAACGCTATGGTTTTATCTGTCTCTTCTTCGTGTGTGAATTGTATTTTCCCAGTGCGGTCCATACTGTTTAAATGATCTGTAAGTTGTTGCGTATGTCCTGATTTTATTTTTTCTAAGATGTCGTCCACGTATCTTTTCCAGAGCGTGGGACGATTACTTTCGGGTGCCGATGCTATGGCCCTCGTTTCTAGGTCCTCCATGAAAAAACCACACATGATGGCAGACAGTGGGTCACCCATGGGGAAACCTTCTTTTTGCCTAAATATTATATTGCGGAATTTGAAATAAGTGGATGTGGCGATTTAACCTTAGCAGCTCTGATATGTCGTGAACTGAGAGATTTGTGCGCTTTTTTTCAGTGATCTGTCAGTTTCCAATCTGTTTTCCACTATGTTTAAAGTGGCATCTACTGGCGTGCAAGTAAATAAAGAAACCACGTTGTGCGATATGAAAATTTCATCTGCCTCTACTTTGGTGTTCTTGAGTTCTTGGGCTAACTGTTTTGAGTTCTTGCAGTGCTTGTTTGTTTGTCCCAGAAGGGGTTGTAAGATTTCGCGAGGATTTGGACAGGTTGTATGTTACTGATCCTATGCTGTCTACTATGGGTCGCAACGGAGCTCCCTGCTTGTGGATCTTTGGTGTGCCGTATATTCGGGGGTTACACTTGCTGTGGGTATGAGATGATTATACGTTTGTTTGTCTATTTTGTTTTCGCTTAGTAATCGTTTCATGATGGTCCTGAGTCTATTTTTCTTCTCCTCCGTTGGATCCTTTTTAACACTTCGTATGTGTCTGTATCCTCCAGCATTTTCATCATTTGTTTTTCGTAATTTTCTGTGTCCAGAATGACCGTGGTTCTACCTTTGTCTGCTGGGAGAATAGTGATTTCTTTGTTTTTAGACAGAGTGTTAATGGCTTGTGCTTCTGATTTTGTAATGTGTATATATATATATATGTCAAATCTGACAGGGCGACCACGCCTCGCTAACATCAGCTGATAAGACACGTCACTCGTAACATCAGTGACTCTTCTGAAGAAGACGGGAGAAAAGAAGACAAAGAAATCACTATTCTCCCAGCAGACAAAGGTAGAACCACGGTCATTCTGGACACAGAAAATTACGAAAAACAAATGATGAAAATGCTGGAGGATACAGACACATACGAAGTGTTAAAAAAGGATCCAACGGAGGAGAAGAAAAATAGACTTAGGACCATCATGAAACGATTACTAAGCGAAAACAAAATAGACAAACAAACGTTCAATCATCTCATACCCACAGCAAGTGTAACCCCCCGAATATACGGCACACCAAAGATCCACAAGCAGGGAGCTCCGTTGTGACCCATAGTAGACAGCATAGGATCAGTAACATACAACCTGTCCAAATCCTTTTGGAAATCTTACAACCCCTTCTGGGACAAACAAACAAGCACTGCAAGAACTCAAAACAGTTAGCCCAAGAACTCAAGAACACCAAAGTAGAGGCAGATGAAATTTTCATATCGCACGACGTGGTTTCTTTTATTTACTCGCAAGACGCCTGTAGACGCCACTTTAAACATAGTGGAAAACAGATTGAAACTGACAGATCACTGAAAAAGCGCACAAATCTCTCAGTTCACGACATATCAGAGCTGCTAAGGTCTGTCGCCACATCCACTTATTTCAAATTCGCAATATAATATTTAGGCTTTCCCCATGGGTGACCCACTGTCTGCCATCATGTGTGGTTTTTTCATGGAGGACCTAGAAACGAGGGCCATAGCATCGGCACGAAAAGTAATCGTCTGGAAAAGATACGTGGGCGACATCTTAGAAAAAAAATAAAATCAGGACATACGCAACAACTTACAGATCATTTAAACAGTATGGACCGCACTGGGAAAATACAATTCACACACGAAGAAGAGACAGATAAAACCATAGCGTTTCTGGACATAAATATACATCACACTAATGAAGGAGACATTAAAATTAAAATATACAGAAAGCCCACTCACACTGATCAATACCTGCTTTGGTCATCTGAACACCCCATAAATCACAAACTTTTCCGTGGTAAGAACCCTGTTTGATCGTGCATCCATCATCACAGAAGAGACAGACAAGAAAAAAAGGAAGAAGAACATATAACTAACGCACTAAAGAAATGCCAGTACCCACTATGGGCCATAAACACAGGAAAACTACAGGTACAGCAGAAGCAAAATACCGCACATTCAGAAAGAAACGAAAAAAATGAAACCGAAACCAAAGGAGTCGCCACGTTACCATACATAAGAGGCGTCACAGAGCGGATTCAGCGGGCCATGAGAAAATTCCACATCAACACCCCGGTAAAACCATACATAAAATTACGACAACTACTGGTGCACCCGAAAGACCAAATTGACAACTGTAACAAATGTGACGTCATATATGAAATCCCTTGCCGGTCTTGCCATAAAACATACATTGGGGAAACAGGTAGACCTTTTCACACACGTAAAAAAGAACACCAAAAAGAATGCGAGAAAGAGACAACAGTAAGACAGACACGCTCAGTTAAAGAACAAGCACTACAGGTAAATCTTAAATCAGCAATCACAGACCATTGCAAGAGGGAAAATCATATTATGGACTGGGACAAGGCCAAAATTATCCGCACTCAGAACAACCGACATGAACGCTGGATCATGGAGGCAATTGAAATCAGGAAGCGTGCCCACAGGACTATGAACCGGGACGCGAGGGGGCATATGCTTTTCACACCTGAGTGCCATCTTGGAGGAGCGTCGGATAGGGCGTGGCCGCCCTGTCAAATCTGACAGGGCGACCACGCCGCTAACATCAGCTGATAAGACACGCCACTGTGAACATCAGTGACTCTTCTGAAGAAGACGGAGTATTCCGTCGAAACATGTCAAGGTAGGATAAAACCTTTTCTGTCGGAAAATAAGAACATCAAGGCTAATTAGTTACTACAGACAGTATGAACCTTTTTGGACTTTTCCACAGTGCGGACTGCAGAAGATAAGTAATTAAAATAATAGGCTGGCCAGCTGGGGAATCAACTGGGGATTTTCAACTTAAAAGTTTACCTTCTGAAATATATTTGAGGAAATCCAATTCGGAGTATTAACACAAGACTAAATTCAAAAGGTGGACCACCATATAGTTGAAAAAGTCGACTAATAACGTGATCACGTATTATTTTTCCTCCTGTTCTAAATTTATTTTTGATTTGCCGAATGAGAAAGACGGGAATTGTGACAGTGACGTAGACAGCAACTTGCGTGACAGTGACGACAACTTGAGTCCTGAGTGTTCAAATAACAGAAACGGACTGAGCTGACCAAATTTGAAATGATTATTTACCTTTACGTGCTGGGATCCCAATGAAAAAACTGTATCACGATTGAATATTTATCCATGTTTTTGAATTAAAAAAAAAAAAAAATTGCATATTGTAACACAGTCTAAAGCAACTCCACCCGGGTCTGCTGATGACGTGGTGAATTGTCACAAGCTGGGGCTAATAAGCCCTGGCTGTGCATTTCCCCCATGCTTTTAGCGGAACCCTAGACTGAGGTGGGTTGCTCAATCATAATTCATTGAAAAACACTTTGAAAAGATATTATTGTTACTGTTCCATTTTTGACCCAGAATATACTGAAGCACAAAAATTATGAGAACACCGCCCAAAATATTGATTTAAAATTGACAGGGCTCAGATGTGAGGGTGAGCAATTGGGTAATTATGAATTTTTAAATTATATTAATTTTTCGAGGTTGCACATGCACTGTGGTCAAGAAGGCATTGTATTCCAAATAATTAAGGTGAGATTAATGATTTTGTAAAGCACATCCAGAGCGAGGGGACAAAAATACACAAATCAAATTTCTCGAATTGGGACTTATTTGGTTGGTGTCAGAATCATAATTCAAAAACCCTTTTTGCTGAGTCAAATTGTTACTGATGAATTGTAACTTTGACTGTTTCATCTAATATTCTCACAAAGCAACTGCAATAGCACCAGTTTAACTGGAATCACCATTTGACCATCTCATTAGGAGGATCAAGGAAACCTATCCCCTCCACAGTACAGAGCTCAATGCTGAGCACCTGAGTGTGTGTTGTGACTCACTCCAGAGACGGGTAAGATCTCCTATCGCGGAGACAACCTAAGGCAGGGGTGAGTCGACCCCCAGGTGACACGGTACTGTTTTTTGGCATGAAGTGGTAATTTTTGAGGTCAAGGTCTTTTGGGAGATTATTATTATGGGCAATTGCATGGAGGCGCCAGGGTGTTCTAAATGTAAGTACTTGGGAAGGCCTGGATGAAACTGATCTTGAAATGTTCTGACTCCAAATTGTCTGCACATTCTTAGCAGCAAAAGTAAATATTATAAAATCTGGTACATCTAAGTGAAATTATGCAGGTGAATGTAATGCTTGTTCTGTATGTGCCGAGTGCATAGTGGATCTGCATGTGCCTGTGTCTGTGGCGTCTGTGCCTGTGTTTGTATTTTATTTTCTCACTCCAGTGACGGCCGAGTGGCAGTTTAGCGTACCAGCCGGTCAAAGCCTGCTCCTTCCTGGAGCCTCCCTGAAGTTTTGAGTGAATATGCTGAGACAGTGGTGTCAGCAGGACTACTATTGCTGTTCCAGACACTGCCACTAAACCCCGATTTTTCTAGGATACTGACGGAGTCGAGGAAGGCTGGGCCAGATGCCCAGCGCTGTGTGATAGAAGCAAGAATACTAATGTAAAATATGCACAAATCTTAGAATATTGCTTAAATGCATTATTACCTGCTTACAAATGTATTAATATTTTCTGGTTTGTAGACACCATTGAATGGTGTCAAAGGAGGGAGTTGTGGGGAAAATATTAATCAATGTACCTAACACCAAATACCTCATTGTAACCAAATATAATACTCTCATTTAATCAAGAATAATCAAATGTATTAATCAACCAATCAAATAAAGCATGATTATGTTTTTTAGTCATTATGTTGATTACTTGAAGCTGATTCTTAATACTTGTATGCATATATATTGTATTGATCAGAGGCAAAGCAGTGTGTAACAGGAATTTGTATGCCATGTGGGAAAACAAAATGTTCTCATGAAAAGTCCACACAACATGAATGCACCTACACATGGAGAGAGGCCCACTTACACCATATATCTCTCCTTGGGCACTAAAGGAATGACAAGGGAAAACTTTGGGGGGATCATAAAAGTTTGCTATTGTTTATCCAGCCTGTTGGTCTCAAACAAGTCTCAAGAGTCTGAAGAGAAAGAGCGTGCTCTTCCTCTTATCAGAGAAAGCAGAACTACTAAATTAAGGTAAAGAAGGTGAAACAAAGTTGAGGCCTCAGGCAAAACATGTGAGATGACTGTTTAGGTGGCAAGATTTTGAGTAATATAGGAAGAGGAAAAAGCTGCAAAGCTGTTATATGTTGTGCAATACCATGTTATGTGGAGGTCAGAATATCTTTAGATTGAGGGGAAGGGGGGTATGGCGGTTGAGTCGCCAGATGGAAAGATTGATACATGAGTGATGTGTAAACATCTCAAGGGAGAAGAGAACCAACTATAAAGGTGGGGACGGAGAAAAGCTCGGGGCACTCTGGGGACCTGGAGCCCTGGGTTGCCCTCTGAGCTCGCGCGACCAGAGCCCTCCTTCGGAGGACGCTTCGCTGCCCTGCTTGCCTGACTTCAACTCTTTGCTGAAGATCATCTGACTTGTGTCATCTGATGGTTTGATGCCTTTCTCTCTGTCTGATAACATGCATATGAATTTGTCTGATTGTATACTAATTTGTTCTCTGATTAAATACTAGAATCATTATGCTGCTAAACATTGTGTTTGGGTCCTTCATTTAAAAGGTCAACGCTAACCAGTACGAATTCCTCAACAGCTCGGATTTGCAGCGAAAGATCACCTTGGCTTTTGAGTTCGCTCCAGACTGACTGAAGCCAGTACTGCAAACTTGGGGTCCGGCTGTGTGAAACGAAGTGAGGCTGAATCGAGCCTGTGTGAAGCGAAGAGAAATGATA
The DNA here is from genome assembly GCA_029692085.1 of Gymnothorax javanicus. NCBI lineage: Eukaryota > Metazoa > Chordata > Actinopteri > Anguilliformes > Muraenidae > Gymnothorax > Gymnothorax javanicus. The sequence continues at coordinate 137,908,338 of CM056195.1, read as the reverse complement.
AGGCCAGCGTTCATCTCACAGTAACGTAATGACGCACGATGAGTGACGTACGTTGTGCACTATGCACTGCTGACAGAGGGAGACAGACACAGACATCACTCAAATAGTAGTAGTGATTGTATAAATTGATATATTTATAATCTTGGAAAAATCAACTGTTGTTATTAAAAGTAACATGTGAGCGCTCCCCCAAGGCTGTAAACCTAGGGGAAACACTGCACTTACTCTGGTCAATATAACGCCTCACCAAAGGTCCCACCTCAGCTATTTTTTAAAATGCCATAGATGACTCAGGGGTTGTCACAATGGCTCTCAAATACCATATTTCAATAATAAGTCACCTAACCGTACTGAAGAATTAGGCACAACAACAAATGGCTCACGTGTGACGACCCCCGCCCAAGACTGCTATATCCGGATGCGCCATCTCCCTGACCATCTAAAACCAGCAACTGGCTTTGCAGATGAGACATTAAGTCTCAACTATTGCCGCATTATCTGCCCAAACTGTGAGAAATCTTTGCCGGGAAGTCCATCTCTGCGCGTGTTGTCCTCTTCATGGATTTGACCTCATCTTGTCGAAGAAATCGGCTCAACTTGGTGAACAGACATGTCTGATGGCTGATGGCACAATGGAGGACTGTTCTCTTTATTGGACAAGTCACGTTTCCAGCTTCACAGAGTGGACAGACTGCAGCGTGTCTGGTACCGCACAAAGGGAACTTTATGCTGATGTCAATGTGGTGTGCAGGGTGGCATTCTGTAGAGAAGGAGTGCTGGTTTTGGTGGGAATATCCCATGGAATTGCACCCAACTGCATTTCATTAACAGTAACATGAGTGCAGTGCAATATCCCAAGTCGCCCCGTGTACGCACAGACTTTCTGAGGCTGAAAACATTTGTGTGCTTGATTGGCCAGCTTATTCCCCGGATTTGTCCCCTAACGAGCATCTTTGGGATATTCTAGACCGAAGAGCCTTCCATCGGTGCAAACTTTCGACTAATATCCGCCAGCTCCCTGCTGCTCCTGAAGAGGAGTGGAAACGCATATCCCAAGTCACCACTGATTGTTCGGCATGGTCCGTACAGCGGAGATGTTTAGCAATGCAGCAGACCAACGGCAGACATACCCGATATTGATTTGAGCAATTTGGACAATAGACCCGCTCCCCTTTATTATCCAGGCGCCCATGAGCTTCTTTTTTATTTGAATCAGCGATTGAAATGAATTGCAGTTGTATTGTTGCCTTTATATTTTGGTTCAGTGTACAACCGCAATTCCGAAATAGTTGGGAAGAAGTGTAAATTGTGAATAAAATCAAAATGCAATGACTTTCAGATCACAAGCCAATATGTTATTTGCAATAGAACATAGATGACATTTCAAATGTTGAAACTGAGACATTTTACATTTTTATCCACAAAATGAGCTTATTTCAAATTTTCTGGCTGCAACAGGTCACATAAAAGTTGGGACACAGGCAAAAAAGGGCTGAAAAAGCAATTAATATATAAGAGAATCAGCTGAAAGAACATTTAGCAAGTAATTAAGTTAACTGGCATCAGGTGTGTAACATGATTGGCTATGAAAGGGATGTCTTCGAGAGGCTGAGTCTCTCAGAAGTGAAGGCTCTCCAATTTGTGAAGGCTTGCGTAAAAAAATTGTGGAATCCTTTAAAAACAATGTTCCTCAACATCAAATGTTCCCTGTCTGGCTCCTGCTGTGGTGGCCTCCTGCTGCTCCTGTCGGTCAACATGGTCAGCTGCCACCTCAGTAACCTCCTCTTGCTCCTGGCGGTAAATCTGGTAAGCTGCTGCTGTGACAGCTTCCTGCTTCTCTTCTCAGTGAACCTGGTTAGTTGCTGCAGATAGAGCCTCCTGCAGCTACTCCTGCTTACTAGCATTATCACTGCAACTGCTTTTGTGTCATTGTTGCTGTCCTGACACGTTTAGAAGCATCATGCGACTCTTCTCTTGAAAAAGATTCACAGATATTACTGTTTTTTTTGACATTTTTACTTTGCAGTTGCAAAGTGGAGCCAGTGCCAAGGCAGGCAAGTGGGCAGTTCTTGCTAAAACTCATAATTTCCCCTGAGGACCAGTGCATGTGCGTGTTATGCTTGGTTATCCAGAAAAAAAAGAAAAAACTTCGGATAAGAGGATGAGATGGGAAGCTAAACAGATAGAAGTTCTGGAAGGTAATAGGGTGACCAACATCAATAACAGCCCTTCTCAAAGCACTGAAAACGATTACAAGAAGTTTGACATGATTCCTTTCAAAACTGTCTGAGTTATTGGTCTAGGAAATTTTGGGCCAAAATTACAAAAGGTATTTAGCTAGTGTTTTTCTAGCCATCGACAAAGCTTAAAACTCTGACTAAACATGGCTTACACACGCACAGCTAAGCACCCGCGATAATTGCATATTACAACCGAGAATCATCACCCGATTAGTTGTCTGCGTCTAACTTGCTGCGTGGGCGTAGATTCTTTTGTGAGCCGATCTAAGAGTTATTGTTCGGGGCAAGTACTTGACCTATTATGGCACACGGTCATCTTGGTATCAGTGTAGGCCTTCACCAGCGTGGAACAGACTGTTGTGGAGAATGCATGAGAAAAGACGTTTAGAAAATAAACGAAATGACGGTTTTACTGTGGACTTATTTATTTAATTAAAGGAACTAAGTGAAGAACGGAACGGAAAAATTTAATTGAAAACAAGATTTTGGCAACTAGGCGCCACATGCTCTGAAATGGTAATCTTTTCATGGTATCAAAGGGAAGCCCCACACCCTGGCGTCATGGTAACACCTGGAAACAGGAAAAGCCAACAACGGCCATCAACTATTGAAAGTTAATTAGCACCCAAACGGCTACACTGCTGAGTAGACAATGGTCTGACCATTTGTTAACCTAATCATGAAACACCTCATTATTATACATTGAAGCCAAGAATCATCCCCTTTACTTTATATACATATGCATGTTGTATAGTATAAACGGTAAAGCCTTTCGATTGTTCGGGGCTCATTCTGTCACCGTTGACCCCGAAGCATTTGGACATGTTTTGTTACTGCTAATTACTGGAATAAAGACAAATTCAACAACAACTCAGAAGAATCCTTCTTCCTCTAATTTTTTCTTACACTGCCAAGCCAGCCAGGAGCAGGATTCTGAAGGAAAAAAAAAAACTCTGGGGAATAAGGTAAGAAACGCGGTGTCTTCTTTTTGCTGCTGCTTTTGTTTTAAGGACACCCCTGCTTTAAAAAAACCTATAAAGGAGTTTAAGGACAGGGATAATTTTTTATCTTTCAGTAAAAGCTAGCAGGAGGAGTCGGAGCTTAATTCCTGACAATTCTGCAAAGCTGTACAGTGACAGATTCAGTGCGACTGTGGGTGTGCAGAGTTGTAATTTGAATTACGTTTCTTGTGTTACTAGAAATTGGTGAGCCCGAGGTACCACGGCTCTTAAGTTTGAACCCACAAAATAAAGTTAACCCGAGGTTGTGCGGTTTGTGCCCGAAGTACTGCGGCAGTGTGAGGTTGAACTGGTTCGTGCCTGATGGAGTGTGGCATTGTTTCTGGCCTAAAGAAACTGGTTGGTAGAATTAATGATTCTAACCATTAATTCAGTGGCAGGAGAGTTGTTCTGGAATTCTCTAGTTTCTAACGTAAGTGAAACTGAGTGCCTGAGTTGTGGTTCTTTACAATTCAAAAACAACTCTAAAGTAACTGGAATAGTTGAGTTGACTGAGTTCGAAGCGCTTGAACAGCAACCGTGATTTATTTATTTTTATTTTAAAGTGTTTTTCTCCGGAGGTAACTAGCTTGACAGCTTGTTTGATTGTAGGAACGTAGCGAAGTTATATTTATGGAAAGCTTCATTGTATATGACATTGCCAAGTATGGCAAATCGGAGATCTTGGAAGGCATTGAAGGTCAGGCAGAGCCGTATGCATGGGCTTTGAGCCAGTTTGAGAGCCATCCAAAGATGGGCAAACTAAATAAAAAGGGAAAGGTTGCTGTAGCTATGATGGGTGTTCTATCATAATATACTGGACAAATAAAGTTAGGGATCACCCCAAATTTTGAATTTGAAATATGTGATAGTTTGTATTTTTTTCCATATCATATTTTAATATTGAAAAGTTGGGTGATCCCTAACTTTCTTTGTCCAGTATATTAACTCTGTAAAAAGAGATTAGTGGCTCTTGAAGTGAAGAACGATAGTTTAAAAAAACAGATTGAAGATAAACAGGCAGATATCAAAAGTTATCACGTAAATGCCAACTTGGACGCCGAAATTCAACTGGATTTGCCTAAGGAGGTTGACCTGCCCACACCGGAAACTATTCTAGCAGGCACTAACAACGGCAGATCATACTATGCCTTAGTAGCGTCTACACTTTTGGAAATACAAAAGAAGAACCGCAGATCATTTGAGGTGCAGTTTTGTCAGTATCTTTCCCAAAGCTGCTTGTCCATTTACTTTTGGACGCGAAGAAAAACACCTATTTCTCTTCCAAAAGACGATGCCACCAGAAATCAGTGGGTAGCTTTTTTTGTTTGCTGGCAGCAAACAGCCACGGCCAAAGGGAATGTTAGCTGCTTGTGCTTAGCTTAGCATTTCATCAAAGACAGCTTTGTTAATAAAGGATAATTTGACACAGGATAACCGTTTCAGCTGCTTCTCAAACCTGAAGCAGCTGCATCGATCAAGCGCTCGGAGCCACAAGCTGTAAGTAATGATATAACTGCAAATAATGTAAGTCAAGCTAACGTGTTACGGGTGGCTACTGGCTAGCAAGACCGCTAACGATAGTTAGCACTAACAACTGGCCTCAAGTGCTTTGTAAAATATCTGAAGATAAATCCTGGATCGGTCGCGACTGTCCGTGACTCACAGACACAGAAGCTGCAAGTTGCTTTTACTGCATAAGCCAACCTTACGTGATAGCCACTTGATTGTGGCTGTAGCACTGCGGCTAACGTAGCCAAGTTACTGTTGCTAATTTTTGTGTCCTAAATATGCAAGAGTGATATCAGGGGAAATTCAACAGAAGGTGTGTGAACATAAACCTCATTTGAAACTAACTTTTTATACTTGTTTGTAATTTGGATGCTTGGTACAACTGTCCACGGTAACGGAACTTGCTGTCTGTAAAACCTGTATTGCAAGGGTTTGTCTCTGTGGTTGTTATGACCGCTCGGTTATCAGCTATGGCATGTTAGTTTGCGTGCCGCCGTGCTAATTAAAAATGCTCCTGGTTAACTTACATGCAATGATTCTGATTGCTATGCTTGTGCTACTTTGGTAAGCATCAATGTGGCAGTTTCATCATAACCCTGCCCAATTGTAGCCACCACAGTTGAAGCTAACCGGAGAGGTGCTGTATGTGTCCACAAAGTTGGGCTGAAAAGCACAGTTAGACCAGACGTAGGTTTTGCAGAGCTTGGAATACGTGTTTGGGTTTGTTTACGGCTGCTTGTGATCGCTTCACTTATCCATGACCGGGATCAGCCGGATACTTCACAAATGTCTGGGCATGCTCTCTGGTGCTACCGAGAAAGCAATGCGAAAGGCAGAAGCTCTACCGTGTCTGGTATAACAAATGATTTCTCTGCACTACCATGACATAATTTCATCCCCCTTTAGAAGTTGTTGTGCCTAATAAAAAGCCGAAAAAGGCGGAGATTAAATAGGAAATTCTTTCCTGTGGAAGTGATTGATTCGCTAGCTCCACATAAGCAACTTGTCCGCGCTAACGGAACTTACGGTCTGTAAAACCTGTATTATGTTCATAACATAACCGAGCTCTCTCTAGCTGTTGCATACTATCCATAAAGCTGCTTTCACATCGGACGCGAAACGAATTTTTCGCGGGACAGATTAGCCTACATTCAAAGTCAATGCAAAGACGCGAATACACGTCTTATGGGCGCGTTAAGCAGCTTTCACACCGGACGCGAAACTAATTTTTCGCGCGACAGGTTACATTCAAAGTCAATGCAAAGAGGTGAATACACGCGTTATGGGCGCGTTAAGCAGCATTCACACAGGATGCGAAACAAATTTTTCGCGCGACAGATTACATTCAAAGTCAATGCAAAGACGTGAATACGGGCACCTCAAGCCACTTTAACACCGGACACGAAACAAATTTTTCGCGCGACAGATTACATTCAAAGTCATGACCGCTTATCAGCTACTGCATGTTAGTTCTTGTGCTCTGCTAATTAAAAATGCTCCTCGTTAACTTATATGCAGCAATTCTGATCGGTATGCTTGTGTTACTTCGGTAAGCATCAATGTGACAGTTTCATCATCACGTTGCCTGATTGTAGCCACTACAGTTGAAGCGAACTGGAGAGGTGCAGTTAGACCAGACGTAGGTTTTGCAAAGCTTGGGGTGCGTTTTTGGGTGCTTGTGAAACAATCGCTTTACTTATCCATGACCGGGGTCTGCCTGATACTTCTCCAATATCTGGGTAAGCTCTCTGATGCTACCGGTGAAAGCAATAGGGAAACTCACAGGCTATAACCTGTCTGGTATAACAAACGATTTCTCTGCATTGTTGTTGATTGAATATGAAATCGGCGATTGAATATTAAATTCTTTCCTGTAAAAGTGATCGACTCGCTAGCTCCACATAAGCAACGGTTCACACAAACAGAACTTACGGTCTGTGAAACCTGTATTATGCTCATAACATAACCGGAGCTCTATCTAGCTCTCACGCACTATCCATAACGCGCCCATTCTCTGTGAGGAAACGCTGGTCATTCCGATGCAATGTGTAAACCATTACCAAGGGCATTTCTGAAAAGGCCGTTTAGCCTGGAGCTTTCGCCCCTCCGTCGTATACCAGCGCAGAAGCTGTTCGTTTCTCCATGCTAACGACTCACCACATTTATGCACACGAACCAGCAGGTCCTTATAATGCACACCGAAGCAGTCCATAAGCTGTTGGTCCACTTTTTGCTGCTCCTCACTGTCTATGTTTCCCTCTAAACTCAGACCCACCGGATTTCTACGGTCTCCGGTCTACACGTGGGTATGTCGACCCGTTCTACAAATGTGTCTGTATGTAGTGGATTCTAGTTCTCCCTGCATCCTAGCTATAGAGTAGAAAAACCGCTGTACTCACCACTGTTGCCGTAGCAAACTGTAGCCGGATAGCAAATTTGAGCTTGAGCTGCCAGATTTTCGCACTGCGTCCTCCACTTTCGCTGCTGCGTTAATTAGAACAAGTTCATTTCATTGATCTATATTCAAGTATACATTAGATTGCGGAATTTGCCCACCGCGTCATTTTCAGATGGCAGACCTGTCTCACGTTTCACTCTGGGGAGGCGGACCCGGAAAACTGCGTTCTGCAGCCTCGTCCCGCCCAACTCCGCCCTCCACAGAGCTGGCCAGTCAGAAGAAAGTGAGCACACGGGGAGTGGGGGCCATAGCGGAAGAGCCACTCCAATGAGGCGTTTCAGGCAGAGACTACAATGGACTGCAAATGGAGTTTTTTGAGGATGGCAGCATGAGTTAAACAAGGACCCTGTTGTGGACTTTGAACGATCAGGAGTACTCTAGGGGAGTCCAAGATCAAAATATAACCTTGGAAATATAGCAAAATAGGTCCCCTTTAAGACTGAAAATGAGTAATAACTGGGATGGCAATTCTAACTGTACTGTGATATTCCCGCTAACACCAGTACACGAAACAATGACAATTGTACCCGGAGAAGGGGGACCGTATAGCGATGACTACTACAGTCAAACCATTGTCATCTAATGAAATTGTGTCACTGGTTAAAAATATTGGCAAGTTTGAGCCTGCCAAGCGAGAACCTGAGGAATTTTTATCCAACTTAGAAAGGACGGTTGACCTACATTGTTTGACCGATGCTGATGCGTCAGGGGCGGAGTGGGAGCGCCAAAATCCACCGGGAAAATTCTGACTGCACTGGCCCACCTCTGGCCCAACCCATCCCCTCCACCATCTTTTTTTTTTCAATCTGGATGAAGAGCCAGATTATGGCATGTTTCTTTGAGTGGAATACCTCCATCTGTTCTAACACCAGCCAAATCTACACATTTGGGAAGGACTTAGCGGAGATATATGATATATGACCACTAGATGGCAGTAGGCAAATTCACATACACTGAACAAAAATATAAACACAACACTTCTTATTGTGAGAAATATGACCATGTTCAGAAACTCATTGTACTTTCACTGAGTGTTGACAGATTGTATGACCATATTGCAATACATTTCGATCACTGATTTAAAAAGACAAACAAGAATCTCGCGATGGTGTGATGATAAAGGGGAAGGGGTCTATTGTCCAAATTTCACAAATCAATATTGGGTATGTCTGCCTTTGGCCTGCTGCACTGCTACACATCTCTGCTGTGTGGACTGTAACAAATGGTCAATGATGACTTGGGGGACATGTTCCCACTTCTCTTCAAGAGCTGTGCCGAGTTGGCGGCTTTTCGCCGAAAATGGGAACCAATGACGAACTTGTCGCTTGTGGACATCCCAAAGATGCTGGAAGGGGGACAAATCCAAGGAATAAGCCAGCCATTCAAGCACACAAATGTTTTCAGGCTCAAGGAATTCTGTGCATACACAGTGACTTGGGTCTGGCATGGTCATGCTGGATGATTATTGTTTTGATGGATGAATGGTAGGACAATAGGCAGCAGAATCTCATCGTGAAATCACACTGCATTCAAGTTTCTGTTCATGAACTGCAGTTGGGTGCAATGTCCTTGGAATATTCCCACCCAAAATAGCACTCCACCATGTGCCACCGTGCGCACCACATTGATGTAAGCATAACGATCCCCCGTCCATCCGGTCTGTGAAGTTGGAAACGTGACTTGTCTGTAAAGAAAACAGTCCTCCATTGTGCCATTGGCCATCAAACGTGTCTATTCACTCAGTCGAACCAACTTTTTCATCGAGCTGAGGAGAGGTCCAATCCACAAAGGGCAAAAGATGTAAAGATATGGACTTCCTGGAGATTATTTTTCGCGGTTTTGGCAAAAATGGGGTGATTGTGGGGACCAGTTGTCTCATCTGCAGTGAGAGTTACTGGCATCAAACGGTCACAGAGATGGAGAATCCAAATATGGCGGTCTTGGGTGGGGGTTGTCACACATGGTCGTGATGCATGAGGGCATTGTGCTGTCTTGCCTCATTCCTCAAAAAGGTGTTTTATACGACTTATCGTTGAAACATGGACATTAAGAGCCCTTTCAACATCCCTGAGAAACATTCCTGCATTGAGCGTGATGGCTCGAGTCATTGATGGAATTTTGAACAATGGCAGAATTGGGACTTTTGAGGTAGCCTTTTATTGACCAGAGTACAGGATGTGCCTGGGCTGACCGTACCTGATTTCAGTAGCTCTGGATCAGGCCCCTCCTGTCTGACAGGCAAATTTTGACAAAGGGCATGAACTTGACAATGATATGGAGAAGGTGACTGAAATGCACACAGACCAGTGGCACACAACCTTGGTCACATAAATAAACCCAACTAAGTCAACCCCAGAAATAATTATCCGGAATATTGAAAGGACTAAACTGTTGCGTTTATATTTTTGTTCAGTATAATTGACAATAAAGTGTAGGTTTAAAGCTTTTATGTGTTTTCTATAAATAAACAGATGCTGAAATATAACATCAACATGAAATGATAAAATATATTGTATGACAGACCTGGATCAACAACATAAATAATAGTAGACATAAGACATATACTGTTAGCTAACTGTTTTCCTGTCAACTCACCTGCATCACTAGTTGACGTCTGGTTGTTTCCGAATAAATCCGTGATTTTTGACCATTTTGATGCACCCTACTCCAGCATCCGCTTCTTCTTCATTCTGGCCTTTTCGGCCCCTCCTTTCTCTTCTTGCCTTCCATCTTCGAGTGTAAAAAAATCCGCTACTTCAACCTGCCCGCTTTCTCTCTGTCTGACAGCCGCTCATTCATCCCCCTATGTTCATTTGATAAACGCAGAGTGATACGCAGGTTCCATTTCCCATGAGGCTTTGCTCCGATCATTCCACATTAATTTTTGAACAAACAAATAAATTTTATAACAGTAAATTTTATTTTTGTGGTCATAAGAGTTATGTAACGTCTGAATAAAAAAAATTAGATCAGGATAGGAGGCTAAACAAAAATCAGTCGGCTGGATTGATGAGAGTGAGTCTGACACTCGAGCAACCATGAGTGAGATATAGAGAAACACCAAGTGTTATAAATATTGGTCGGAGTTAAAAGGTATGCAGTTGCAGTAAATCTTGGAGATTTTCATGGGATCATGCTTGGTTCATGATAGTAATAACTCAGTGGGCTGACCATGAACGTCACACGGCCATGCAGGGCAGTCTATGGGCCAGTTCACTTGGGCTTATTGGCTGGCCGGCCGATCGGGACCGATGGTCACTCCGCCCCTGTGATGCGTGCATGATTTTGGCTTCTTGTTTGCCCCGTGCGTTAGCTAGTGCTCTCCCTCAGAGTATTCATAACAGGGACGCAAGGAAAGAAGAGAGGAAATCTGCTTTGTTGGGGGTCCTAGGAACGCACTCGGTTGACTGGGACAAGACACAAGAAGTCGTGATGTCGCCAGGGGAGCATCCAGCGGCATATGCGGCCAGGTTAAGGGAGGCATTTAGTTTGTACAGTGGTGTGGCAAACCTGACTCAACAAGATCCCATGTTTAAATCCGCTCTGATTTCTAAAAGTGACACACATACTCGGAATGCCCTTGCCCTGCACGTAGATTCAAATGCACCATATTCAGAAGTTGTGGCAAAAATGACCCAGTTTTTTTTTTTTTTTTTTTGACTCTGTCAAGAAAATCACATCCAGTTGCAGCAAGAGGAAGAAGACTTTCCTGCAGGACCAGAGGACAAAGAGGGACGGAATCCTCTCACTCCTCAGAGGGACATCACAGACCTCCAAACTTCAGAATATTAGTTTGCTATGCATGTGGAAAAGAGGGGCACATAGCAAGGAACTGCATGGAGAGGAGAACAGGAGACCAGGTACTTGTTTGTTTTTCATGTGGTAAAAGGGGACACAAAACCAGAAGGTGTTATTTTTCACCGTTAAGACAGTTCACAGTTTAGAGACGCAATTGGCTTTATCTCAAGACAAAAGACCAAATGAGGATGTCATTCACACGGGGCCAGACAAATCACTGCTTGAGAGAATAGACTGTAGGTCAGTCACAAGCAGCTGATAAATTAAGACTAACACCGTCAAAAAGATGAGTGTGTATAACAGAGAGTGTGTCAGTTTTGTTTGTGTTTATGTATGATGAATGTGTGAAGATGTGTCTGGGGAAAAGGGGAGGGAGGCAAGAATTATCAACCTCACAGCAGATTTCTATGGACCAGAACAACAGACAGTCAAAGCATATGGATATTCAAAAACCAACAAACTAACAAAGATATGGACTGAACAAAAAGCAAGCAGATTGGCAAGACATTTGTCTGAGTGGAGCACTCCTGACAGAGTGCACAACTTTGAGAGGCTGGGAGGGAAGAACTTAAGGAAAAGACTGAGGGCAGAGAGACTTAGGGACAATCATTAGGTCACATCTTGCACACACACATATCACACAGACACACACACGCGCACATACCCATACACACACACACGGATGCATGATAAGAGACAGAAGATTGTAATTTGTCCTGGACGGAATTTGTGTTGAGCTGGTAGGATGATTGTTTTCCTAAGTCTCATGTTATCCTGAATGTGTTGGGTTGAGTTGACAGATTGAAACTCTTCAAGAATAACTCTGGAACGGTCCTATTGGCTATAGTGGTTCTCAGTTGCTGCTCTTCCAAACCTAATGGCAAGATGCTGTTGAAGGCAGAGAGGTCCAGTATGATCGATGGTAATGAGTCCCATAACGGGTAAGTCTCCCTGATGGCCATAGATGGTGGCAACCTCAGGCAGGACGTTACCACTACTGGACACCTCTGTGGCAAGTGTGACTGAGGTGGTTAGTGTGATGCTATGCATGGCTTAATAGCATCAAAGGGGGGACTGTAAGGAATTGTGAGTCCTTCTGCTGGAGAGCAGGTGATTCATAATCTAGCTAGCCCTTGCAATCAACAAGCATTGACCCGCCACATGCTCTGAAATGCTAATTTTGTCATGGTATCAAAGGGAAGCCCCACACCCTGGCGTCATGGTAACACCTGGAAACGGGAAAAGCCAACGACGGCCATCAACTATTGAAAGTTAATTAGCACCCAAATGGCTACACAGCTGAGTAGACAATGGTCTTCTGACCATTTGTAAACCTAATCACGATACACCTCATTGTTTGAAGCCAAGAACCATCCCCTTTACATGATATACATATGCATGTTGTATAGTATAAATGGTGAAGCCTTTTGACTGTTTGGGGCTCATTCTGACACCGATGACCCCGAAGCATTTGGACATGTTTCGTCACTGCTAATTACTGGAATAAAGACAAATTTTGCAACAACTCAAAAGAATCCTTTTTCCTCTTTATTTTTTCTTACAGAAGGTTTCATGTGATTCCCATAGTTGTCATGCAAACATGAAGGGATTTGCGGCATCCACAATGATGGCAGTCAAGATGAATCAATAATATCCCCTAAAACTCTGTTTCAGGGATATAAAAATTTGCCTTAGAAATAGAAATGATCATGAACCTGATTCATGTTTATATATTGCAGTGATTTTACTTTACACATGATGATATATTTGGAAACACCCATGAGATGAAAAATACTAATACTACACAATACTACACAAATTGTTCGTACCACTCATTGCAGTGGTTAAATTTTTGAAGTAACACAACCCTTTTCAATAGGTGGGGAGCACAAACGCCATCAGAACGAAAGTCTACGGTCTCGCAAATCACTTGTCAAACTCAATGAATGCAAAAAATACACATTATGCATTCATGCTACGCATAAATATAAGCTATTGGTCGTTCACTGAGTTGCTCATTCGAGGGTCAGAAAGTACAAGTCCCACCATGTTTTACTGCCACCCATGACCGCTGCCAGCTGATTATACTAATTAGTTCAACCCCCTGGCTGAAATGTTATCTTATTTCATAAATCCAGGTTGCTAGATCAAAAGACCTTCGATGACTTCTACTTTCTGAACCTTGATTTTCCACCTCTGGTAGTTAATCACACATAAATGTGCTCACACCAACCTAGCACACTGCAAAATTTTGACTAGAACAAGTTTGCCTATATTGTGTAGGTCCCCCTTGTGCTGCTATAACAGCTCTGGCCCATTGAGGCATAGACTCCACAAGACCTATGAAGGTGCCCTGTGATATCTCACACCAAGATGCTAGGACCAGATCCTTTATGTTCTGTAAGTATCAATGCGCACCTCAAAAATTTTAACCTCTAAAGTACAACCCCAATTCCGAAATAGTTGGGACAAAGTGGACATTGTGAATAAAATACAAACACAATGACTTTCAAATCACACCAGCCAGTATTTTATTCACAACAGAACAGATATAGCATACCAAATGTTGAAACTGAGAAATTTGACAATTTTATCCATAAAATGAGCTCATTTCGAATTTGATGGCTGCTACAGGTCTCAAAAAAATTGGGACAGGGGCCTGTTTACCATGGTGTAGCATCCCCTCTTCTTTTTAACACAGAGTGGAGGCGTCTGGGCATTGAGGAGACAAGTTTCTTGAGTTTAGCCATTGGAATTTGATCCCACTCTAGTTTAATACAGGCTTCCAGCTGCTGGAGAGTTTTGGGTCTCCATTGACGGACTTTTCGTTTAATTATGCGCCAATGTTCTCAATCGGTGAAAGATCAGGACTGCCGGCAGGCCAGTTCAGCACATGGACTCTTCTACTATGAAGCCATGCTGTTGTAATAGCTGCAGTATGCGGTTTTGCATTGTCCTGCTGAAATACACAAGACCTTCTCTGGAATAGATGTTGTCTGGAGGGGAGCATATGTTGCCATAAAACCTTTATATACCTTTCAGCATTCATGGTGCTTTTTAAAACATGCAAGTGTCCCACACCATATGCAATAATGCATCCCCATACCATCAGAGATGCTGGCTTTTGAACTGAAAGCTGATAACAGGAGGGGTGGTCTTTCTCCTCTTTAGCCCAGAGGACACAACGCCCACGATTTCCAGCAAGAATGTCAAATTTGGACTCGTCTGACCACAGGACACTTTGCTACAGTCCATTTTAAAAGAGCCTTGGCCCACAGAACACAGCAGCGCTTCTGGATCATGCTCAAATATGGCTTCCTTTTTGCATGATAGAGTTTTAGGAGGCATCTCTGGAAGGCACGGCAGACTTTGTTTACAGACAGTGGTTTCTTGAAGTATTCCTGGGCCCATTTAGTAATGTCAATGAAAGAATCATGCCGGTGAGTGATGCAGTGACGTCTGAGGGCCCGAAGATCACGAGCATCCAGGACAGGTCTTCGGCCTTGTCCCTTATGCAAAGAGATTTTTCCCAGTTTCTCTGAATCTTTTGATTTTATGCACTGTCGATGATGAGACCTTCAAAGCCTTTGCAATTTGACTTTGAGGAAGATTGTTTTTAAGTATTCCACAATTTTTTTTATGCAAGCCTTCACAGATTGGAGAGCCTCTGGCCATCTTTACTTCTGAGAGACTCAGCCTCTCTAAGACATCCCTTCAATAGCCAATCATGTTACACACCTGATGCCAGTTAACTTAATTACTTGCTAAATGTTCTTTCAGCCGATTCTCTTATTAATTGCTTTTTCAGCCTTTTTTTTTTTTTGCCTGTCTCCCAACTTTTGAGACCTGTTGCAGCCAAAAAATTTGAAATGAGCTAATTTTGTGCATAAAAGTGTCTCAGTTTCAACATTTGAAATGTTATCTATGTTCTATTGTACATAACATATTGACTCATGTGATCTGAAAGTCATTGCATTTTGATTTTATTCACAATTTACACTTCTTCCCAACTATTTCGAAATTGGGGTTGTATAAAGAATGTATGTTTGAGTAGTGCTTACTGAAAGATAAATGCTCTTGAAATTTTTAAGATCTGTTGAGCGGTTGCCGAGTAATTTGGAATCAATTAACAGTAAAAATAGGAACAGTTTTTTTTAAAGAATTTTTGACTCATTTAGTCAAGTTACCCTATTTCATGCATTAAGTCAATTTTGTCCTCTATGACTGAAGTAAAATTCATGAAAATTCATGCAGTAGTTTCAAATACTGGGAATAAGATGTGCCCCCGTGGCACTGTTTAAATCACTGACATCATCGGCAGCTAATCACTTCTGCTGTTCTGTTTTTAAGTCACTGCTCTATTTTTAGAATGCATAGAGTCTCTCATTAGGAAGACAAAGTGGGCTGAATCTGGAGGGGTTCCCAACTTCTAATGGTGATCTCCACTATGTTTTAGGGTATATTTTAACATATACATAAGATGCAGAAAAACATTAACCAACCTGTGTTTCAAAAGTAGCAATATTTTGCCTCGTTTCCGAAAAATTGCCAGTCAACTTCACTTTGTAGTGGTGGTCTCCCATGTTGGATTTTTTCATTCATGTACCACGGTGAAGGCCAACTCGAGCTCTGTTTGGTCAGAAAAATCGCATTAAAATATTCCATGGGGTTTTTCCATGAGTTAATTCAGAAACAGGAATACCGCTGACGTAAAATTTCTGGATGGCCACTATGAATGATCAACTGGGCAGCACTGCGGCTTTTAAATTGTCGTTAAATAGCTTTACAGGTAATCTCATCACTTCATTGTGAGGGCGCGTTCTGGAACCACACGCGAGCACTAGGAAATGCAGCAAAAATAGATTTATTGGATTTAGGGGGTACAAGCCCCGGCAGGATTGAGAGCAACGGTACAAAGTCCAGAATCCAAAATCACAATCCAGTGGGACAGAAACGGTTCGTTACCAGGGCAGCAATCACAAATCTCAGGGTCAGGCAAAGCAGGTTCAGTACACAGGAGCAGGAGCAGGAGCAGGAATATCAAAGACAAAGCAAAACTCGTAATCCGGGACGTTCCAGTCAGAAGTATAACACGAAGAGTACAAGGCATAACAAGGAAAACATTCTGACAGAGAATGGCTGTGAACAGACTGCTTAAATACACATAAGGGAAGTCACATGCTATGATTGGGAACAGATGAAGTGGATCAGACTAATTAACAAAGGAGCAGACACGAGGAAGAACCTAACCACATGAAATTGGCAAAAGCCAAAACGCGGACAGGGATCACAAGACAGCCTATTGACAAACATACAGCTCCGGTTAGGGAGTTCTAACGTGCACAGATAATGAGAGGCAGAACAGAGTTAAACAGGTGCGGAGGATCCGCTGAAACGCAGCAAAGTAGATTGAGTGAAGACAAGGGGCGGAGACTAGAATAGGGCGAGTGCTGAGAGCTCGTTAGTCAATTAGTAAAGTGCAGCTATACAATCCCTAGTGCTCGTTAGTAGGTTAGTACTATATACAATGTTAGTCAGGGTTAGTAAGTTTAACTAAAATAACAAACTGTTAGTATTGTTAGTAATGACAGAAAAGCAAGGGGAAGGAAGCAAACGAGATTAGAAGGAATGATTGAAAACCCAGAAACCATGAAATCACCTGAAAGCGTGGCACACAATACTGGGGGAAATAAGCTGTCACATGACATAAGACCAGACAGGGGAGACAAAGTGCAATGCAGGGCATGAGCAAAAACAGGAACCGGAATAAATACTGAAACGTGGATAATGGCAGGAATACAAGACAAGGCAAAAACAAAAACATGGCATGGACAAGGTTAAACAGACAGAATCATAACATTCATGCACCAAATAAAAGATACATTTCTTGGCTATTTAATGGTATAAATCAAAATTTGTTTCATTGCCAAGTTATAATGATTTTACTTTAGTGAGGAGACCTCAAAATAGGTTTTCTGGCGATGTGGCGTGCATTGCTATTGTAAATTGCGAGATGGGAGGGCATCAGACTTTTTTCCAGCACACTCCACAGCTGCGGAATCAGGTTGATATCTGGGGAAATTGGAGGTCAAGTCAACAACTTGAATGCTTTTTATATCCCTCAAACCATTCCTGAACAGTTTTCGCAATGCAGGGGTGCTCAGAGATTTTTTTAAAAATAAGGAAATTCTACATGGTAGGATACAAAAATAAGGAAGTATTGACATCACAGCCCAAAGGGCCATGCCTTTCTAGGGGGCATGCCTGCCCCCCCCAGAAATGTTTTATTTCTAAGCTTTAAATGGTGCATTCTGAGCACTAAAAAAACAATTTATAATACATCACCATTTTGGAATTTTTCAGGCACAAAAGCCAGCAAAATCACATAAACAACTTGAACTTGTGTACTAAGAAACTCGAAAATATTTATTTCAAGATAATATCATATATATATATATGTCATTCCCAAATTGAAAATTTTTTTTACTAATGATTGAAAACACTCTATTACGATCTACCTCAATACAAATCTATCCTGAGATTACCTCTTTAAACTTAACACAAAATTTGAAAAAGTCTAATATTTTTTTACATCTTTGAACCCTTTTGAACATATTTGAACCCTCGTCCATCCTCCAGTTTTTTAAATTGTCATTTGAGGTAACTTGGAACATGAAATAATTGCAAATTTCAACACTGTCTAATTTTAACATAATGATTGGAAATATAATTCTTGGAAACACTAACTATTACAATCTACCTGAGATTATAAAATCAATGGTATATATACAAGTCTATGCAATCGAAACCACATCAACTGTGACAGACAGTCCTGACATCATAGTAATAAGGGCATCTACAACTCATCATCATCATCATCAGCTGCAACTTCCTGAACTGCCAAGCGACGTCGATTATGTCCACGATCTGGAAAGATATCCATAATCTCATCCACAAGCAAGCTAGCTACATAAAAGCAATGCTTCAAATGGCCACGGAAAACCTTTTTTTTTTACTACCTACCCAGCTCGTAGAAAGCTGCTTTTAATCGAACGCGAAATTAATTTTTCGCGCGACAGACTGTATTCAAAGTCAATGCAAGGAAGCAAATATCTTTGCATTAATTTTGAATGTAATCTGTCGCACGAAAAAATCGTTTCGCGTTCGGTGGAAAAGCAGCTTAGACTAATTTTAGACTTCGGCACAATGTCGTAACTTTACAGCAACTTGTCATATAAGATCTAAAATGTTCGCTGAGTTTCTGTTATTTAGTATTTGCAGGACTGCACCAAACAAGCACACAATATTTGCGGTTCACATTTTAAATGATCAGCTCCAAATTTTGAATGGATAGGAAACCTTTAACCAGTTGAAATGTGTTGGGCGCGGTGTTCGGGGGCTGCATCAGTGGTTCAAGGGAGTGATGCAAGGGAGAATCGATGATACGGCTCAACATCTGCACGAAATAAAAATGGGTTCTACACTATACATCAGTCTACGTTTCAGCGTCTTGCATGCAGTTTCCCTACAGCTTCGCAATAACTCTGCCCCCAGCCCCTGACGTAATTTGTGCTCATTGCCTGCAATCACCAACAAAAGGTTCTCTGATTGGCTAGGAGTTTAAGTTTGTACAAAAGCACATATTGGCTCAATCAACTTAACTAATGGGAAATGTAGTTTTTTCACATACCCGAAAATATTTTGTATTTGTGCCACATTTGTTCTTACGGAGGACAATTTAAAAAATACAGAAATCCGTAACATTACGGACTGTGAACACCCATGGCAATGTTGCAGGGTGCATTATCTTGCTAAAAGGGGCCATTGCTTACAAGGAATACCATTGCCATGATGGGGTGCATTTAATCTGCTATGAAGAAGGAGTTATACGCACATCACGTATAGGTGCAAGGCTATCAAATAAAACGTGTCAATGGAGAAAGGAAAAGATGCCTGCACACTTACTCCAAAAAGCAAGTGTGGAGTAGGTGTGCAGGCATCTTTTCCTTTCTCCATTGGTGCATTTAATCTGCAACATGTTTATGAAGGTGGTACGAGTCAAAGAAACTCTCAATGCAACACTGCCCAAAGCATTACACTGCCCCCGCCAGCATGCTTTCATTCCCCTGGTGCATCCTGGCGCCATTTTGTCTCCAGGTAAACAGCGTACACACTCCCAACTATTCATATGATGAGAAAAAAACATGGTTCACCATAACAGGCCACTGTCATTCATTGCTCCGTGGTCCTATTCTGTTACTCACATGCCCATTGTTAGCGCTTTCTGCCTGGGCACTGTGACCAGTGTGCAGCTATGCAGCCCAGTTACGCAGCAAGCTGTGATGTTCTGTGTGTTTTGACACCTTGTCTATCATAGCCAGCATGTTTTTTTGAGCAGTTTGTGGTACAGTAGCTGCTCTGTGGAATCAAAGCAGGCGGGCTAGGCTTCAGTCCCCAAGCTCATTAATGAGCCTTGGGCACTCATGACCCCGTCACTGGTTCACTGGTTGTCCCTCCGTGAAAAACTCTTGGTAGGTACTAACCACTGAATGCCTGAATGCTCCTACAAGACCTGCTGTTTTGGAGATGCTCTGCCCCTGTCTCAAGCCATCACAAAATAGCCCTTGTCAAAGTCACTCAGATCTTTATGCTCGTCTATTTTTTCAACTTCCAACAAATCAACTTCAAAAACTGACCGTTCAATCACTGCCTAATATATCCCATCCCATGACTGGTATCATTGGAAAGAGATAATCAACAGAAGTATATTCACCTGTAAGGGGTTTTAATGTTGTGGCTGATTGGTGTATAATGCGCACCATAATTCACTGTACAGTGTTATTTTTTCAAATTGAACAAGTATTGTACACACTGGGGAAGAGACTGAGGGCACAAAGTCCTTTAAACCAGCAGGAACGAAAGATGGCCTCAGTAAAAGGGCCTTATTTATAGAAATCTGCGTGGATTTCATCACTAAATATTGCGCACGCTTAAAAAAAGAGTAACAGTACTTAGTAACAAATATCCTAATTTCTAAACCAGTAGATAAGCTAAACTCCAAGAAATACTTATTTTATTAATCAGGATAAATGTGGAATATTTACTATGCGTATAATCTTTTTAATGTTGCATGTCTTTAATGTGAAGCTCATTTTTATGAATTCAAAATCTGCAAAGAAAGCAGCTTATTCATCATTCCTGTGCATGCACAGCTTTTCTAAATGAGGCCCCAGACTTGGCAAAGCATCACCAGGCATGATACCCAGCTCCTAGTGATGTCTAAGTATCACAGACTTCAAGCAGTCATTACGTGCAAAGGCTGTGACAAAGTAAAAAATGATGACTTGATTCTACATTATTATGAACAAAATGTGTTCCTATTTCAAAATTCATCCAGTGAAAACACCCCCAAATAAAAGCCGACAGTCTGCACTTCAGCCTTATCGTCCCTGTATCCTTTCAAACTCAAACTGCAACAGAACTAAAATAAAACTGTGTCATTGTCTTATGCAACTGAAAGCATACTGAATGACATGGGTCAAACATTTCTGGCCTCGTGGCACCAGACATGACGTAATGTTGATATAGTGTTGAGAAATATAATCTGGAGTCTGACCTCCTCCCTGGCTCATCTGACCCCTGCAGCTAGATGCGGCTAGTCCTCTGCTTCCATCAAAAATAGACTAGGCAAGTATTTTTAGTGAAGCGCAACGAAGAGCCGCATCTGGGACTCATCTGAAATGCGCTGAGGCCCTCCTGGTGGAGTCGCAAGCATGAACTAGAATGCCCGCGATCAGATACGGTGGCTGAGTCACTGCTGGAGCGCGATGCAGCCATGCTCTGTGGAATTTATCCTTAACTCTCCCAATGTCAAGAAACAGAGTGCTGCATTTCTCCATTGCCAGTTTTCCTTCTGAATCAATAAAACACTTTGCTTGAATTTCACAAAAGTACTAGTGTATTTTTCACGTGTACGCTCTAAATCCTTGATTAACTAGCTGGGATCACGATTAAGAATCCCGTAAACAAGTTAGAATTCACCATGGCCATTTCTAATCCAGTAGTGCTTCTTAGAATCATTTTTAAATCACCATTCTATTGCTCTGTGGATTAGCTAATTCACCTCACTCCGATTAACCATTTAAATTTGGCCAGATTCATCAAAGTGAATGTTCTTCATTTTTGGAATTGTTTCACATTTTTTCTTATCATTCATATTTTTACAGTATGCAGAAAATGTCTTTGAATTAATATTTTAGAAAATACTACATCTTTTTTTCTTATATTTTTTCAGTATGGGCAGAAAATCATCTATATATGTATTAGTTGAAACTAGCCAGTAGGTTGTGAAGTTGGCTTATACAGTAAGTCATCCTAGCTAAAGAAATCTGGCATGCTTTTCAGTGGTCAACTCCAATAATAGAACTTGAGCAGATGACACAAGCAATCACGGTGCTCTGTGTTTTGAAGACGGCAAGCACGTAATTACATTGCTTTATATTAAATAACAATTTCAGAATCTGCATATTTATCCAATTGATGGTTAATTAGCAGGAGTGACTAATCCAGGTGTGAGAGATGCAATGAGGTATCCAGTTTTCCTCATTACAGGATTCATTTGTAAATCAAACAACTTTATTGCTCACTCAGTTGACAAAATTGGATGTCTTAGACCTAAATTTGTTGGTCACCTAAAAGCCAGATCAACCGACCCTATGTCTCCTAAGAGTCTTCTGCTACAACATTGCTCTGTAATGGCTTCAAATAAACTACCTGTCAGTAACTTGCTTGACCTGCAGCTCGCAGATGCTCTTATCCAGAGTGAGGTATAACACAAAGAGCATTCTAAGGAACAAAAGTGCTAAGATACTAGAGGGACGAAACAATCCAAGGACCATAATCACTACAGTGTGCTCCAAAATTACTGGCACCCTTGACTGGCAAAGCACAAAATATACTTTAAAAAATGTATTTATAGAGAAACTCTGAAAGAACGCATGTGAGAAATTCTGTACAATATTAGTATTCCAATGGAACCTACCAATATCATTTACTAATTTAATTAAAGATCAAGATTCTCCAAATTAAGGTTTCACAATTAAGGGGAACCCTTAAAGATTATAGTAAATAACATCTATCAAATTTAAACCAGGTATTAAATTCCACTTATGTAAGTTTTATCTAAGTGTTAAGGAACAATATTTAGACATTACATCACTTCCTGTTTCACTAGGGTATAAAAATGAGCTAACACACATGCAATATCCTTCAGTCATCAATGAAGAAAACAAAACAACTGTCAGTTCAAAAGAGGCAGATGGTCACTGACCTTCATAAATTTGGTCATGGCTACAAGAATATTCACAAATGATTGAATATGCCACTGAGGACAGTCAGGGCAATTATTAAAAAATTCCAAAGATATGGGACTGTTGAAAACCTCAAGGGTGGAGGTTGCAACTGCATGTTGCCCCCCAGGATACTGAGGAGGATGGTGAGAGAAGCAAAAGCACTATCAGACGCCACCTCCACAACCACAGGCTCTTTGGAAGGGTTTCCAGAAGAAAGTCTTTTCTGACCAGAAGACACAGATGCAAGCACTTAGAGTTTGCCAAATTATTATTTAAATTATGACTGGAACAAGGTGCTTTGGTCAGATGAAACCAAAATTGCACATTTTGTTCAGATACAGAATCGGCATGTTTGGCCTTGAAACAGAGATGCGTACAACGAGAAGCACCGCATACCCCCAGTGAAATATGATGGTGAGTCAGCCATGTCTTGGGGCTGTTTGAATTCAAGAGGTTCGGGTACATTGATTAAGATTATGGCATAATCAATTCCACCAAGTATCAGGATATTTTGGCTGGCATTCCGGCTGCCTCCACCAGAAGGCAGGGACTTGGCTGTAGGTGGACCTTCCAACAAGACAATGACCCAAAAGCATACCTCAAAATCCACACAGAAATGGTTCCGTGACAACAAAATCAAGGTTCTGCAATGGCCATCTCAGTCACCCGACCTCAATCTAATTAAAAACCTGTGGGCTGAAGTGTGTTGAAGAGGGCAGTTGATAAACTTAAACTCAAGAATGTGAAGGATCTTGAAAGGATCTACTGAGAGGAATGGCCCATTATCCCTAAAATTGTGTGCCTTAACCTTGTCAAAAATTACAGAAAAGACTCCGTGCTTATCCTTGCCAGAGGTGGTTTCACTAAGTACTAAATTAAGGGTGCCAAATATTATGAAACCTTGGTTAACATTTATTTTGTCTTAAATGATTGTCATGATTTTGGTTGTTTCCATCAAAACATTAAAAAGGTATTTCACAGATGTTGGTATATTCCATTATGTTGTTAATACAACCCCATTTTCAGAGAAGTTGGGACACTGTGTAAAATGTAAATAAAAACAGAATGCAATGATATTCAAATCATTTGAACTTTATATTTATTTGAAAATAGTACAAAGACAATATATCAGATGAGATATATAAAGAAAGTGAGATATTTTATTGTTTTCTGGAAAATATGTGCTCATTTTTAATTTGATGCCAGCAACACATTTCAAAAAAGTTGGCACAGGGGCATGTTTACCATTGTGTTGCATCACGTCTTCTTCAATCAACACTCAGTAAGCGTTTGGGAACTAAGGAGACCAACGGCCGTAGTTTTGAAAGCAAAATGTTTTCCCATTCATGTAGGATTTCAGCTGCTCAATACTTTGCACCCTCCTTTGTCATATTTCCCATTTCATAATGCACCAAATATTGTCAGGGGGTGACAGGTCTGGACTGCAGGCAGACCAATTTAGCACCCAGATGCTTTTTACTAAGGAGCCATGTTGTTGTAATACATGCCGAGGATAGTGTTTGGCATGGTGTTGCTGAAATGAGCAAAGCCTGCCCTTTTAAATGGCATCTGGATGGCATTTAATGTTGCACCAAAGCCTGTATATATCATTCACCATCACGGACGCGCAAGTTACCCATGCCATGTGTACTAATGCACCCCCATACTATCATGGATGCTGGCTTTTGAATAATTTGCAGATAAGCTGGGTGGCCCTCCATGATTTCTAAAAAGAATTTCAAATTTTGATAAGTCAAACCACAGGAAAGTTTTCCACTTTTCCTCTAAACATTTTAAATGAGCTCAGGCCCAGAGAAGAAGGCAGTGTTTCTGGATCTTGTTTTTATATGGGTTAATCTCTACATAGCAGAGTTGAGTTTTAACTTGCATTTGTGGATGCCATGACAAACTGCGTTTGACAATGGGTGACAGAAGTGTTCCTGAGTCCATGCAGTGATTTCCACCACAGAATCCTGTCTGTTTTTAATGGAGTGTCACCTGAGGACCTGAAAATCACAGCCATTTAAAATTGGATTTTGGCCTTGTCCTGTGTGTTAAGAGATTTTTCTGGATTCTTAAAATCTTTTAATATTATTATCCACCACACAGGATAAAATCTCAAAACTCTTTGCAATTTTAAGTTGAAAACATTATTCTTAAATTGTTGAACTATTTTCCTATTCAGTCTTTCATAGAGTGGTTCAGCCCTCACCATATTTACATATGAAAGACATTTAAAACCAATCATGTGACTGACCTGTTGCTAAGTAATCCAATTGGCTGTGTAATGTTTTGCCACTGTAATGCCCCTCCCCTTCGGCATTCCAGATCCTGGCAACCTGCCCTCAGTCAATTATTCAATCTTTCCCTCTGCACCCTCAGTTAGTTATCTCACCTGCTTTTGTTTAGTTAATTATGATTCCCCTTTCTATTTAAACCTTAGTTTTCCCCTTTACGGCCAGATAGCCTTAGTCCGTTCCACTCTTTTCTTTAGTGCACTCCCTTTTTGTTCTCCTGAAGTTTTGTATTTTGCTTTTGTTTGCACATATCCTTTATTTAATAAACTATCCACGTTCCTGCACCTGGATCCTCATTCCATCACTCTCCTCACGCCCTTCTGACATCTTGGGCACCAGAACATGACAGCCAGTCATCTTTTTCTAGCATTGTGCAACTTTTCCATGGAGAGGGGAGAGGTACAGCCTGAAGTCGAGAGCCTTCAAACTGCGGATCCATTCTCAATGAATCCATTCAGGTTTCAAAATAAACGTAAGTCAGCACAGCCCTTGCATCCCAAGGCGTACTTATCCATTTCAGGTCAGCTTATAACTCGCAGAAAAGCTTCCCTATTTCATAAAGGAGAGCTCTAATTCGTGCAGCAAGCGACACTAGTGAGAAATGCTCAATACTTCATTGCTCTAATTGCGAAGCTTTAAGCCTTAAACTCTGATATTTATTTGAATTTCCTTGAAGTATGTTCAGAGTTAGGAAAAAGCGCTTTTTTTCTATATTCTAGAACAACGTCACATGCATATGCTGTATCAGCTGGTTGCAGTGCATCACTGAAGCTTCATCACAGTTTTATACTAAGTGAAATATTCCAACTATGTTTTCATGACCACAGCATTACACCAAATAGAAAATATCTATTCTGCGCATCCTTTTTTAGACATTTCTTTGTAATTCAGCGGGATATATTTGGGTTATTTGAAAACCTAGGGATCTCCACTGCAACTGCTTATAGTTCCACAGATTTGAATAAAGAACATGCATTTGTCAAATCTAGCCATGGAATGATAGAGTTGAAGAGGTTAAAGTTGTGCCATATTTTGCCTTTG
Source organism: Gymnothorax javanicus (assembly GCA_029692085.1). Taxonomy (NCBI): domain Eukaryota; kingdom Metazoa; phylum Chordata; class Actinopteri; order Anguilliformes; family Muraenidae; genus Gymnothorax; species Gymnothorax javanicus. The sequence continues at coordinate 137,882,643 of CM056195.1, read as the reverse complement.
CTTGGAATGCTCCCTACCTTTCTCTTAGCTCTCAGCTGTCCATGGTAATTGTCTGACGAGTCTCCTGGAATCTCCCCTCCCCATAGTGTGATTCCAACCATGGTGTAGGTGATTCCCATCACCACAAGGGGCAGTACATACACCAGCATTGTAACAATGATGTGGTACCTGCGTAAAGAGCAATACAATGGAATACAAACAGATGACATATATTGATCAGCAATTATACGGCTTCAAAACTACAGCTATATGAACAATATGAAAATCTGAACCAGGAATTACATGTAGGGCTATATTTTAAAGATCTATACATATAGCGCAGGTGCATTTAGGGTATGTTCAAATCCAGTTTTGCTTCTTAAGGAAGAGCAATCGGAGCAAAAGGTAAGGCGCATTGTTCAAAGGGGTTGTACTTCGTCCCATAATTAATCATAATTAATTGTGTTTTGGATGTCTCATGATATAAACCAGTCAGTGTTATATCTCATTCCATTTAAAAGCCTGGTGTGCTTGATCCTTAATGGATTAATATAATAATGTCATAGGGAACACTGGATATGCATGTGTACAAGTGGTCCGTGTAACCTCCGTCCAATGCTGTGTTCAACTTTTTTGATAACAGGATAAACAAATATACAATTGCACAGTTCTGTTTTTCCATTTTTCGAGGGAATTAAGAAAAAAGGACCAAGGGTCCCGTGGCTTACAGTCAAGCTATCTTATAGTTATGAGAATTTAATGTGAAGTTTGACCTTCAAAGCATCGAAGGTCAAGTTCAAGGTCACTAAATGAAAGTTCACATACATGTACGTGACCTCCTTTATGCCTGTAATACAATCGTAAGCTCTGGAGAAGTTTTGGTGATATAAGTAATTGAAAATTCAATGTGTCAATTTTGAACTTTAAAGGTCACTGAAGGTCAAGTTGAGGTCACCAAATGGACTTTATATACAACTGTCTATGTCTCCAATACAAACAGTGGCTTAATCTGGGACTTTTTTGGTGATACAAGTCATTATAATTTCACTATGTCAAGTTTGACCTTCAAAAGTCCACGACAGTCGAGTTGAATGTCACCAAATGAAAGTTCATATGGGACTTAATATATGTCTGTAATACAAACCTAGGCTCTATCTGTGACCATTTTAGTGACAGAAGTCATGTTTCTTCCCTTGGTCACATTTGACCTTCAAAGGTCAATACGAAGGTCACCAAATGAAAGTGTCATGGTTCTGGATGTTTGTGCGTGTGTTTTTGACTTTCTTTGTGGCTCTCGTCCCGGGACGATATCGTATTCCTGTTCAATCGAATTCTTTACCCAGCTGGCTGAACTGGGGCGGCGCTTACGCGGATTCTATATAAGCCGGATGTTTGCCACGCCTCTTTGCTAGGGAGTCTGTTTGTAGCTAAGCACTATAGCCAAAGATATCTGTAGTCAGGTTTTCTTTGACTTTCTATCTTCTAATTGTTGATCTAATTCTTCTCCCTTTTTCTATCTCTCTTTGCTTCCATGGTTCGGACTATTTTATGTTCTTTGGAAGCACAAGTACTTTCGTTTGGTCTGTATTCTCTCTGTTTGTACTGTGTCCGTACTACTCTCTTTCTCTCTAGTTGTTGCACCTGGCCTCCGTATTCCACCGGCCATTACAGAAAGTTCATATATGAGTTTCTATATGTCTCTAATACAAAGGCTCCATCTATGATCGTTTTGGCAATACAAGTTATTGTAATTGTATCATGTCAAATTTGATGTTCGAAGGTAATCAACATGAATGTCACCAAATGTGACTCCCTATATGTCTGTAATACAAACTTGGGCTCTGTGACCATTTTAGTGATGCAGGTCATTGAGTTTTCATATCTGTCATACAAACCTAGGCTCTATCTGTGACCATTTTAGTGACAGAAGTCACAAATTTTTCCTTGGTCACATTTGACCTTCAAAGGTAAAAAACTGAAAATTAACTCCGTTACCGACCAGTTGTTTGCCGTTTTCACCCAAAATAAATCAAATGAACAAAATTGCCTATTTCGTTTTTTTAAGTACTAGGGAAGACCTACAGAAAGTCATTTAAATGGTAATTCTATCTTACTTAGTTTTAGAGCTCTGATACAAAATACACCAATTTTGTAACTCTGTTACCGCGTGACCTGGCCCTTATACTACCTCCAATAGAATGGGTTCTATGATCAGATGAGACTACAATAGTCTTGGGCAAGAAACACCAGAGGTGGGTTCAGCGTCTGTCATGTAAACTGGACAACTTGCTAAGATTTATAGGATCAGGGATTCAATCAAGTACCAGAGGATATTTAAGAAAAACTTGTACTGCTTCAACCAGAAAGCTTAAAGTAGGCTGTGGTTCGATCGTCCAATAGGACAATGATTCAGAGCATGCATCAAAATCAACACAGAATCCAAGCACAGAATTGAGGTTTTGCCATGGCCTCCCCACTCTTGTGACCAAAATCCAATAGAAAACCTGTGGAACAACCTGAAGAGGAGTATACATAAATGTGGACCTGGGATAATCAATGATATGGAGAGATACTATAGAGTGAAATGGTCACAAATTCCTTGCCATATCTTCACCAGCCTTATTCAACACTGCAGCAGATTACAAAGTTTTAACCTGGCAAAGGGGAAATGCATGCAATATTGATTGAAGGGGATTTAATAACTGGCAAATGTTTATGAGATGAAGAGTTTTCATCATAGTAAGTAAGTTTACTTTCAATGATTGTATTTCAGGTAAAGATTTGACTTTTTATATTTGAATTAAATATCAAATGGAAAAAAAAAAACAGGCACGATTTCACAAACACTTTTGTTAATATTTACAAAGGGGGCCAACATTAGTGGAGGGCACTGTAAAAACAGAATCAAGGAACAAAGAAATGTTATGGTCTGGCTTACATGATCTTGATTGATCAAAATATCAAATGCAGTTGTTCTTATTTTATAAAATATTTAAATGCTAAATCCAGGAATTAAACTTACATCACAAAATTCCATCACATATTTTACCACCAAAATTTTCACATTGCCAACATTAGCAAGGATTATTGCAGATAAACACTGCCAGCTATTTGTTGAAAATCTAATAGGAACACGGCAACAGCATTTGAGGCTTCTCCTGGGCTGCATGTTAAAACGTTACTGTTCAACGACCAGTTTTTGCAGCCTTGATGATTGAGGACGGGGTGCCTTCCCTCCCTCATTTTCTCTTTTAAAGAGTTTGCAAAAAGTTATGCAAAACTGATTGAGTTGCCTAAACCAACGTGATCTTCATATTAAATAAACTTCCTAGCAAATTAGCTTTGATAATAACTGCATTAAAAAGTGCATTTGATCATTCATTTAGTAGTTGTAAACTAATGTAAAATCCTTTCCTCAGATGAACAGTGACCTTAGACACAGGCATCTAAACGATGCCGTAACTGTATTTTGCGCCCGAAATACGAGTAAAGGATAGTGCCCAACGAGGTTCCCATTATCAAAAAATAATTGACAACAAGGATGCCAGAGAACCATCTGATATGCAGCAGAGGATGGTTACCTCCGCAAACTCCATGATTTCTTGATTATGGACACATCAAAGGGCATTATCCCGCTTACACCTTGGTCACAAGCAAAAGGCAAAAAACAAAAAAACTTTAATTTATATTTTCATGTTTTGCAATCAAAATTTGAAGTTTTTCGGATGCCATAACTCCATTTTAAGGGAGATAAACTAGTCTGCTCAGCTCATAGAACTGTTTGGCTCTGCTATGAGAAAGCAATGCCATGCTACCAACATTAAAAGTCAACAACATTGCATATAGTTGACAAACAGTAAATATAATTATAACAAACAGTGGTTTGTGTTTTTATTGCAAGGAAACATCAAAAATATATTCTGCTTCGCAGAGTGGTGCAAATCCAAATGAAGACCACAAAGAAAAAATGATCAGAGTCCAAATTTAGCATTTTTGTATATTTTATATATTATATATTAATATAAGATTTATAATTATATATAATATTATATTATACATATTGAAATTTTTTTCATATTTTTTCAGTGCTTTGTTTCTAAGATCGTTTTGAATTTTTAATTCATCATTTCTCCCCAACGTGAAAATGTGACTCTCGATAAGCTGCCGGATAGTTCACTCGGTTAAAGCATCGCACTGCGAAGCAGAAGTGACTATCACGGCGCGGGTTCGAGCCCCGTTCGTACCAACCGGCAGTGGTCGGCAGCTTTTTCAGAGTACGACACAATTGGCCATTGCGCTACAGGGATGCAAATTGGGAAGGGTCTGCCGGGAAGGGTAATATACAAATGGTAGCTTTGTTCATTGCTTAAGCGCCTCCTGTTGGCTGGACGGGTGCTCGTTAGGAAGATTCTTAGCTTGTTCATGTTCGGATATCCTCCGCCCTCGTTCTGAACTTGCGAGGATTCAACCAATGAGCGTATAAGAAGCAGTGGCTGACAGGCGCGTGCTTCGGAGGAGAGCCGCGAACTGTCTTCACTCTCCTGAGTTGGCAGCACGAGGTCGCATATGAGCAAGCCTTGAACATAGTTCCCCAGTTGGGCATTCCAGATTCGGGTGGGATTGGAGATGCCAAATTTTTTGAAAAAAGAAAATGTGACTCATTTTTCCATTGTGGTCTTCAAATGATAAAGTGACAGTAAATTAAAAAAAAACAGAATTAACTTTCATTTTATCTCAGAAAAAGCAGAAACACGCACAGTAGGAACACTACTCCTATATGCCACAATAAGCAAGCAGTCTTTTTAGAAATAAATTTTACGTTTCCATTCATTGGGAAAGGGGGAGTCCTATTAAGGGCATTTTCTGGCCCAAACCACCGAATTTAAAATAATTTTCAGCATTGATAAACCACCCCATGGGGTTCATGAAACCATCAGCGAAACCTGCAATATCAATTTTCTTTATGACAAAAAAAGATATTTTTAGTTTTTGGGAGGGGCCACCCATTCTGGAGCCCCACAAAGTGTCACCAATGATTATGATCATGTGCTTATCAATGCACATTGTAGCTGATATATTTTCCCAATGAATAAAAAAAGAATTTGTTGATATTAATTAATTGATATCATACTGTCTAGATAAGAAGATATTTGTTCAAAAAATATGTTCTGAAATGGAGATTTCCAACGGCCATGTGTGTAAATGACGGTACATTTGACAAAGTGCCTGGCTAAGACACACAAAGAGAATTTGCTGAAATTCGCCCTAGGGTATGGCCAACATTTAATGAAAAAACCAGGATGTGTCGACACCGGTAACATCTACATCCGAACACTTTCATCAACCGACCGTTGTAAACCCTAAAATGGGTGTGTTGATACAAAATTGTGTAGTATGGCTCTCACTTAACTCTTCTAGTTGAAGTTTTTTCAGTAATATAGTTATTAACTATGACCCTTATGATGTTTATACTTAAAATTATTGCCTCTTCTTAGACCTTCAAACTGAAGGAGCCTCAAGACCACAATGAGGTGCAGGTTCCCTTGAGGAATCACTACCAAATAAATTTGAAGACAAATCTTTCTTGGGATCAGGTAAATGCTATGACTGGTCTGAATGAGAAGCAGGTCTCAAAGTCATTCCATGCTGAGACTGAAGCAGTGGAGAAGACCATTATTCCTCATCATCTTGGTCTTGCACATATATCAAGAGATGATGCTATATCACACAACACGCCTTTCACAAACACATTATTCGGTGAAGTAGTCACTGTCATTATGGATGGGAAGTATTTGTATATAAATAAGAGTGAAGACCATGAACTTCAGAGAAAGTCCTATTGCGGACACAAAAAACGAAATTATTTGAAGTTCACGATTGTCATGCCCCCTGATGGCTATGTCTTGGATTCAGTTGGTCAGTATTATGGAAGTGAAAAAGATGCCAGCATATCAAAGCACATTTTTGACACACTGGACCATCTGAAATCCTGGATGGAGAAGCACGACAAAGTGATTGTCGACAGGGGCTTCAGGGATGTCATGTCTGTTCTTGAGTCTCATGGTTATGATGCACATATGCCATCTGTGCTAAGTGGCAAATCACAGCATGACACTGAACAGGCCAATGATGATCGCCTCCGCACTAAAACCAGATGGAATAAATCATTTTATTCCAGTCATTGGAATCTTTGTCCGAGGAACAACTGCTTGTCTCAATGCTGCTCATGGAGCTATCTGCCAACCTGATTCTGAGCGAAGAGCAGCAGATGTTGCGATTGCATTGAAGATGAAGTCTCGCTTTACCAGGCCAAACTCGCTGGCAGATAGAGTTAAAGCGGACCCAGACATGACTTGAAAGGCGAAAGTTGTTTGGCAGAAAATGGATGCTAGTGATACACAGTTTCCTCTCTTGCAGTTAGAGTACCTGAATACAGCCACATGTAGGGTATACCGGCTCAAGCAGGCACCAGGTTATGTCTCAGAACATCTCACCCCTGATGGAGACTTTGAGGTGTGGGTGTGCCAGTCTACACCAAACCTTATCAGAGGTTAGATTCAATCCAGAAATTGGTCTCAGGTATAATGTCTGGATCGAATATGACTCTTCTAATGAGGATGATCCACTCAAGGATTATTATTGTGTTTGCCCAACAGGTAGGCACAGTATTGGAATGTGTGCCCATGTGGCCAGCCTCCTGTATTATCTTACAACCCCAATTCCGAAATAGTTGGGACAAAGTGTACATTGAGAGGCCTGTTTGAGAGACAAAGTATAAATTGAGAGGCCTGTTTACCACGATGTAGCATCCCCTCTTCTTTTTAACACAGAGTGGAGGCGTCTGGGCATTGAGGAGACAAGTTTCTTGAGTTTAGCCATTGGAATTCGATCCCACTCTTGTTTAATACAGGCTTCCAGCTGCTGGAGAGTTTTGGGTCTCCTTTGACGGACTTTTCGTTTAATTATGCGCCAAATGTTCTCAATCGGTGAAAGATCAGGACTGCAGGCAGGCCAGTTCAGCACACGGACTCTTCTACTATGAAGCCATGCTGTTGTAATAGCTGCAGTATGTGGTTTTGCATTGTCCTGCTGAAATACACGAGGCCTTCCCTGGAATAGATGTCATCTGGAGGGGAGCATATGTTGCTCTAAAACCTTTATATACCTTTCAGCATTCATGGTGCTTTTTAAAACATGCAAGTGTCCCACACCATATGCAATAATGCATCCCCATACCATCAGAGATGCTGGATTTTGAACTGAACGCTGATAACAGGAGGGGTAGTCTTTCTCCTCTTTAGCCCGGAGGACACAATGCCCATGATTTCCAACTAGAATGTCAAATTTGGACTCGTCTGACCACAGGACACACTGCCACTTTGCTACAGTTCCTTTTAAATGAGCCTTGGCCAACAGAACAGTTGCGCTTCTGGATCATGCTCAACAATGACTTCCTTTTTGCATGATAGAGTTTTAGGTGGCATCTATGGATGGCACGGCGGACTGTGTTTACAGACAGTGGTTTCTTGAAGTATTCCTGGGCCCATTTAGTAATGTCAATTACAGAATCATGCCGGTGACTGATGCAGTGGCGTCTGGAGTGCCGAACCCAGGTGTACCAAGTCCTGACAGGGTGGGTGCCACCATTGCACACATCGTCCCAGCATATCCCATATGTGTTCTATGGGGGCGGGGTCAGGGGATATTGCAGTCTAGGGCAAGATTTGGATTTGTTGCCTTTGGTGATGGTCAAGGACGACGTGTGCACGATGAGCTCTGGCATTATCATCTTGGTTGATGAATCCAGCTCCATGACAGCGTGTAAACGGAAGCACATGTGTAGTGATGATGTTGTCACAGTAGTACACCCCTGTGACTCTCCCATGGCAGGTGTGGAGGTCAGTCCTTCCAGTCATAGTGACTCCACCCCACACCATTACTGACCCTCTCCCAAACTGATCATGTGGAATCATAGTGGCTTGCTGATGACGTTCACCTGGGCAACGCCAAGCACGATGATGACTGTCGTGAACTGTGACTCATTGCTGAACATTACACGTGACTATTGGGCATCAATGCTGTTGGGACCACTGTCTCCTTGTCTGTCGATGATAATCTGAGAGGGGTAATGGGATGTATGGCTGCCTGGCTCGCAGGTTGGCAGCATGCAGACGGTTTTGTATGGTCTGCATTGAGATGAGGTTTCCTTTAGCCTGTAGATGCCCCTGCTGCAGCTGTGTCGCATTCAGTCGCCTGTCATGCAGGGCTCTATTGATGATCTGGTGGTCATCACGCCTGGTTGTGCATCATGGGCACCCTCTTCAAGGTCTGTCCTGGACTATACCAGTGGCAACATAGTCTGCCCACAATCAGCTCATCATAGACTGCGAGACACGCAGTTGTCTGGCTGTGTAAGCCTGGTTTCTTCTGGGCTGGAGCATCCTTACGGCCCGCAATCTTTCTTCTTCTTGGACTCTTCTCATCATCAAAAGCGGTGAAATGATGGATGCGTATGGCTCGAGGCCTGCTTTTATATGCATATGCGCACAAAAAGCACGTGCATGACATCATTTGCACCCTGAAAACATGATGTTACTTTTCACGGGCACCCCCAGATATCTTTGGGCACCCTGTTTCTACAAATATTAAAACCAAGCAGTATATGGGATATGTACTGAAATGTGCCGATGGCTAATCACAAACATACTCAAAATTCTCATGAACATCTAAATTCAGGCGCTTTCCACAGTTATTCGAATTTGAATATCCCCTACTTTTTGTGAGCAGTATATATTACTGAAAAAAGTTAAACTAGAAGAATTAAGTGAGAGTCATACTCACACAATCCATTTCGTATCAACACACCCCGTTTTATGGTTAACAATGGTTGGTTGATGCAAGTGTTCGGATGAAGATGTTACCAGTGTCCACACATTCTGGTTTTTTCACTGAATGTTGGCCATACCCTAGGGCAAATTTAAGCAAATTCCCTTAGTGCGTCATGGCCGGGAACTTTGTCAAATGTACCGTCGTTTAAACACGTGGCCGTTGGAAATTTCCATTTCAGAACATATTTTTTGAACAAATATCTTCCCATCTCAGCAGTATCAATTTCAACAAATTCTTTTTTTATTCATTAGAAAAATATATCAGCTACAATGTGCATTGATAAGTACATGATTATAATTATTGGTGACACTTTGTGGGGCCCCAGAATGGGTGGCCCCTCCCAAAAACTAAAAAATGTTAAAAACATCATTTTTTGTCATAAAGAAAATTGATATTGCAGGTTTCTCTGGAAGATTCATCAACCCCATGGAGTGGTTTATCAATGCTGAAAATTATTTTGTTTGGGCCAGAAAATGCCCTTAATGGGACTCCACCTTTCACAAAGGCTTTTCGAATGGTCTTTTATTTTATTTCAACAATCTAAACGATCACAAAGCGCAGGTTAGATCACCTGATGTGTCAATAAAGTAGCGCAGAAGTTCCAGAGCAGTTTGTCTTTTGTAAAGCATAGGCCTGTGTATAAGCAAATTATTTTTCTGTCCTGAATTTAGCCCATTATATCATTGCTGATAGATTACATGGGGAGAGAAGCCATGTCATCAACTGCCAATGGATTATTACTATAATCAGAAAACTTATCAAATATGGAAAATGATTGACAACTCGCCAGGACTAACTGTTGTTACAAAGGGATGTGTCTGTGCTCCCCCAAATTTCAGTTCTGGCGCCGACACTGCATGCATGCATCTAATCTCTTATTATAAAATAATTACAAACTGTATCATGAAATAGGCTGCTAGTTTTCCTTGTTGTTTGCTTGTGAAAGAATTCCGTATCTACCCCTCATTTTTTTAGCTTTTCATTTGCTGAAACGATCTTGACAGGAGGCGTCAGTATATTTTGGGGGTTTTATACGTGAGAAGGGGGCTTAGAAATTAATATCAATATTTAATATTGTGAATGCATGAGCTGTGCATGCCCTAACAACCTGGTGTGTCATCAGTAATATGGCTGCCGCCGTTATACAGTAGCACTGGAAATTAAACTCTAAATTTTCTTGACTCGATATACGCTTGAAGTTTTTACACACTCGAATGCTTCTCTGGGTACCCAAACATCAAACTTAAGTCGAAAAAGTTCTGATTTATTTGAGATTGTTTGAGGTTGAATACAGAATTCTTTCCGTTTGTGTGTTGGCCTATGTGGCTATTCTCAAGTATAAAAAGGACAGAAAAAATCCATTGTCACTGTCAGTTCGACTAGTACATTACTTCGGATTGATATAATTTCTAATAAGGATAAAATAAGGATGAAGTGCAGTCTAGGCCTGGCTGGAAAAAAAATGGGCTTGGGCCAATTTTCGATATTATCGAATATCGCAATATTTGTCGTCATATGCAATATTTTTTAACAATATCGAACATTGAACAGCTGTTATGGCATCCTCGGACTTTAATTTTACTTTTAGACTCCTTTCCACGCGAAAATCGATCGAAAATAACTGCTGAATTATTTGGGTTAGCCTGCATGCAGCTGCAGCCTTTCAGTACACAGACATGGCGGATTTAGTCGCAAAGAAGAATGCGAGCTCGCAAATTTGGCAACATTTCGGCTTTCAACCAGGGGAAAATGAAAGTTTGTGTTGGAGTGTGAACGGTTAAAAGGAAAGAAGCCCTTTGTCTCCCCCTGCAGCTGGCCTACGGTAAATTTACAGAGGTTTTAGCAGTAGTAATTCAATGAGTGTAATTTCCAATTACAGTAAAATTGACCAATCATATTTCCCCTATGAATGGGCTTTATTATCGCAAACTATGACAAGTTCCTTCCACTGTCCCCCAGGTAAATCACAAGCTTGGAAAAAAAAAAAAGATCGCAGTAAATAACCTATCGAGCCTGTGTTCTTGTTTCATGATGGAAGACGTGAGTAGCGCTCAGCGCTGTGAGTGATTAGGATATCGTTTCAAGTTTACTAAACACGCCGTTTTTCAGATTAACATTCAATGAGATTTTGGAGTTAATCAATGAGAGATGACCTACACCAGAAGCAAAAAATGCAAGGCTCTTGACAGGCATTTCAACACCAGCAATTATGCGCGATACCCATGTCAGGATGAGCGAAGACAGAAAATCTGTATTGCTTGGATTGTCTGCCGTGGGTTCTGGGCCATAGATGGATTTTCTGAGCGGGCGAAAAGGCTAGCCAAATGATCATCAAACGGTAAGATATTTCAATAGGCTGCTGTGCCAAGTGATTTTACATTGGCTGCCCCGCCACTGTTCTGTGTATGTTAAATTTTATTTGGAAAAACATTAATTATTCGGAATTACTGAGATGATGAAATGGATCAACCGGAAATCATATTTTTAACGTTGTGTCAATATGCCCTATTATTTTGAACAGCTTATATTTATTAAGAACAGCTTGCTTGTGCATTTTGGATCAATATGCCGGCACTGATCACCCACGCTTTTCAGTATACCGTAGATCGCTCAAAATGCAGCCTCTGACGTGTCCTGATCCGATTGCTTAACGTTAGATGTTACCGAGGAGTCCTCCAAATGTGGTATTTTTCTGAAAATGCTAGCTGCTTGATGATCTACTAACAACCAAAAAAAAAAAATCCACTTCGTTTTCATTTGAGATTAAACATCTGCCACATCTGTGTTTGACAGTGCGGCGCAATGTAGTTTGGGAAATGTAGTTTTTTTTAGCGGCAGCATTGAAATGGTCTGTAGATACTTCAAAATACATTTCCCTTGATGCATCGCTCCTTCATATCAAAGACCGTATACACACACCCACTCGTCTTTAGCAGAACAAATTTGGGGCAGATCAATGGCGATTATGCAACCCATTGCATATGTGCAAATGTTTTACATTTATCTTTGCACATAATTAATTTTTAACAACAAATGCGAGCAAAACTGTCACACTGTTCAGCCCTGAGCATATCAACCTCTCTGCCATTATTTATTCATAGGCTAAGGCTACGCATTATTAACCAGCAAACCCCCCAACCCCCCCGATGATAATATCGTCTATCGCGATATTTGGGCGGGACAACATCGAGATATTTAATTTTGGATATCGCCCAAGCCTACTACCGACTAGGTCCTAAGTTTGATAAAATGACATTTTCAATGCTGTAGACTTAATTAAAGGATGCCTTTAATGTCTAATACACTGATGGTGTTTTTGTGGGATGTCTACTGCCTATTGTTGTAACTTGTATGGTTCTGATTCTTATTCTGAAAGTGTAACAGGCCTACAATATTCATAATAAAATAATGAGTTAACAGGTGCATATGGTGGCAGAGACATATTTATTGTATTTCACTGCAAATTAATGAGCGACTCAAATATTTGGCAACACCCTCTGGCATTGTCTATTTAATGTCTTTTTATTTATACATCAATATTATTTTGAATGTGAATATTGGGTGCATATTGCTTTGTTTGTGTATTCATTAATGCTACTAAGTTCCTAGCGCATGTGCAGTATAATTTTTGTTCATATGGTTTTATTCTGTTTTTCCAAAGTCAAAACCTGGGGGGGCGGAACGCCAAAGGGGAGGTTTGCCTGGGGCGCCATGGTAGCTCGAACCGCGTCTGCAGCTGAGCTATAAATGTTAATCAAGAATAGCATATGTCTATTGCGTACCCACCAATGGAGATGCATTAATAACTTAACTTTCTGGAGTTGGCAGATGCGGCAGGACATCATACTCAGTGGTTCTATTAATATCTTTGTGATAATCCTGAAAAATATGAATTTCTTTGCTGGACAAAGCCATCTGAATAGAACAGTATGATAAAATAGTCAAAGGCCAAGAAAAAGGCTATTAATTCATGCAAACTATTTGTCAGTGAAGCTCACTTTAACTTTGACACTAAGGGCGCTTTCACACTTGGTACGATTGTTTGTACTGTGCCACAGTACGATTGTCCCCCCTCCCCTCTCCCCCCGCTGGCGAGCGTTCACACTAGTAATATTGTACCGTACCGGAGTACACTTGCATGTATGTCAAAATTCCGATTCCACGCGTTGCAGTAGGCACCTAGGTGGTTTTAAACGGGATACGATTTTAAAATGAGGTGCCAATATATTTCGGGGGGTTTTATTATTGAGAAGGGGGTTTAGAATATTAAATATCAAATATTAATATCACAAATGCATATGCTGCTCGTGCCCAAGCTACCCAGTGTGTCATCAGTAACATGGATTACCACGTATGGCAGCACAAGAAATTAAACTCGAAATTTTCGTGACTGATTGTCTGATGTTTTTACACATCCGAATCTTTCTCTGGGTACCCAAACATCAAGGTAAGCCAAAAATGTACTGATTACATTCTGTATTGGTGGATGTTGAATACGGAATTATTTTGCCCCAGCGTTTTTGGCCGATCATGCTGTCCACTGCCTCATACCGTGAAAATAAATCTTTCTCATAACTTGAGCTCCCAGACTTTCGTGCTGCATCCCACACTTTGAAATATCGCAGCCGCATTTTCTTTAGTTTGTCACGACACGGTTCTATTGATTTGTGATAACCACGCAAATGTAACTACTCACGAATTATTCCATTAATCTCCAAGTAATTGCGTGTAGTATCCAGTTCTATTTGTATTTTTTCTTCTGCCTATATTTCGAGCAAGCACTGAATTTATTCGTTTGAACAGAGATATCTTTTCGCCGCTGCATTTGTAAGAACAAGAGAGCCGTAACACATAACAGTAATCCTCCGGCTCAAGCACGGTAGCGTTCACATTTGGTACGAGTACGGATGAACCGTGCCCGAGTACGGATGAATCATGCTCAATTCCACCTATTCTAACCGTACTTGCGTTGGAAGTACACTCATGTTCACACTTACCAAATGAACTGGACTTTGGGGTCAAGTGTACTCAGATCTGTGCCCGAGTCCCTAGTGTGAAAGCACTCTAAAACCTTTACTAATGGCCAGTCCATTTTGTCAAATTCATGACTGTTGATAGACAAATTAATTTCATGCACTGCGTACAAAAGTCAAAATTACGCAAAATTGCACAATTACATTTACCATTTTTTAATAGATCTCTTCTATTTTCATCTACAAAGTACATCCTCTTGAAACAAATCAAATTGCTCAGGCCCTTAATCTCAATCAGCCTCGTCACCACTTTCTCAAATAGCTGCAAGGAATTTTCAGTTTTGGTGTCCAGGTAGTTTAGTTTCAAATATGACAAATTAATTCACCAATAACACAAGGTAAGAGTGTGTCATGCTCTCGTCTCAGCCTCCAGTGTGTCATTAATATTCTAAGAGAAGAGAAAGAGGAGACGCAACTGATTCTGCAAACATTTATTCAATGTTTCTCAGTTGTCTTACAGCAAAAATATGAATAGAAACATTAAAGACGTACCGCCACGTATACCAACTCCAGAGAGTGAGAAATGCAAGACTTAAAGGGGACATAGGGGAGAAAGTGGGGTTGTATGAGCTACAAATTTGCCACTAATTACATTAGATGCAGTAGAAAGCTCTCTGATCTCCTCCAGGTAGCCGCACCAGCGCATAGTGCTGGGTGGAAATTTAGGCGATACACTGTTGTGAACGGGACCAGGGAAACAGCGTATTTTTGCGGCCTAAAATAGGTCCTACCTGGGGCGCCCCGGTGGCTCATCGGTCATCGTGTATTCGCGTCTTCGCATTGACTTTGAATGTAATCTGTCATGCGAAAAATTCGTTTCGCGTGCAGTGTGCAAGCAGCTTTACTGTGACCCAAACAGCTGATAGCTACAGCGTGCAGTTAACTACGACACGCCGCGCGGAGGACTACATCAGTTGGTTAGTTCAAGAGCAACTGTGTTTTTTTCCGAGCAGGTAAAGCACTGTAATTTTTTTTAATATAGCGTACAATTGAAATTGTGTATTATTTTCACGTAGGACCTCTTTTAGGCCGCAAAAATACGTTGTTTCCCTGGTCCCGTTCACAACAGTGTATCGCCTAAATTTCCACCCAGCACTATGCACTGGTGCGGCTACCTGGAGGAAATCAGAGAGCTTTCTACTGCATCTCATGTAAGTAGTGGAAATTTGTTGCTCATACAACCCCACTTCAAAAAAAGTGAACTATCCCTTTAACGTTAGAGACTGAATTAAAAGGGCAGTTAAAGCTGGAGCTTGCAATTTTTAAAAAAATCACTTTTTGTCAAATTTGTTAAAACTGTTACTATGACCTGACAGTGGGATGTGAGTCAGATGATCTTCGGGAAAATCAGAGTCATCTGGCTCCATCTAGTGCTTCTAATTCCTTCTGCAAGATTTCACTGCGACCGGGACAAAATAACCAATCAGAGCCAGGAGGAGTGACTGACGATGTCAATCATTTCTCGTGCACGCGCAGCGGGCCGCCCCCTCCCTTGCACTTTTAACCTGTGTCTACGTCCGACCTCTGGAGTTTTACCGAAGCAATGAATCGGGGCTTTCGTCAGAGACTTGAGGGGAGGGGGTGGGTTTAGAGGTGAGGCTACATTCAAATCTTGCTCGCTGTTCTAAGATTGCATACTCTAGCTTTAACTTTCATGGAGACTACATTTTGCTCTTCCTTGCGAATGTGACATCCATACTTTGTTAGCCTGCAGATGTTAGCTTTCTGTGCTCATTGTGTAGTTTTAATAGCTGGCCAGCTAGCTACTTATTCAATCAGCTATATTTAGACACTTGCCAGTTGCTAGGGGATTTTGAAATTGTTGCTCTTGGTGACGCGGAGGCTCTATGTTGGTCAGTTAGGACAGAATTCATTCCATGGAGGGGACGCCCAGTAAGAACAGCCTGTTTTTCAGAGAATTAGGAGTGGCAGGAATCAAATTGCGCAAAATCATTGATTTTTTTTTTTTTTGTTGTTTTTGTTTTTTTTTTTTTTGCGAAAATGTTTATAACCCTTCGTTTTGGACATGAAGAAAATTAATAACTTGAAAAAAAAAACTGCATAATTGGTCCCCATTAAAATAACAGTGAAATGCTGTTGTGAAGTTTTTTTTTAAATATTTATTCCGAATATACAAATACTACAAATTGTACAAGGCTTCCTGATTGCTACTAAACAAATTCTTTGCACAACATAATATAGAAATGAAAACTGAGGAAGCAAAATAATAATAAAACACAGAAAAACAGAAAATAAATGACTTACTCGAAAAGGAGTGAGAAGAAGCATAGCTTATTAGCTCTCACCCCTTGGTCTAAATAAAAAGTTATATATGTATATATACATACATACTAATACAGACACATGTACACACATACATACACATACATATATATATATACATACACGCATATATATACATACATACATACATACATACATATACACGCAGGCTTCTCTGCCTCTCATCACCATGCCATATCAATTAATGAATGATAATCACCAATAATCATTCATGATCATTATCCCTTGTACCCGCTAAACAACATATTTTTGTACATTTTCTTGAACTGGTTGATATTTGGACTTTGCTTGAGTTCCTCACTTAGATTGTTCCGTAGCTTGACACCAGTAATAGATATACAGAAACTTTTCAAGGTTGTTCGTATGTTTAATATTTTGAAGTTATATTCCCCCCTTAACTGATAACCTCCCTCCCGATTCCTAAATAAATTTTGGATATTTTCTGGTAATTGTCTGTTTTTTGCCTTATACATGATAATTGCTGTTTGGTAAGATACGATGTCAGTGAATTTCAGTAGTTTTGATTGTATAAAAAGTGGATTTGTATGTTCCAAGTAGTTGACCTTATGAATAGTCCTTATTGCTCTTTTCTGCAGGATGGTAAGTGACTGTAATGAAGTTTTGTAATTATTTCCCCAAACCTCAGCATAGTAATGTAAATACGGTAAGACCAGTGAACAGTAGAGTGTGCGAAGTGAATTGTGATTCAGGAATTGTTTTGCTTTGTGTATAACTGCAATGCTTTTTGAAACTTTGGACTGTACATGTTTGATGTGTGGTTTCCAACTCAGCCGGTCATCTACTATAATCCCAAGAAATTTGTTTTCGTGCACCCTTTCAATTTCAACCCCATCTATTTCTATTCGCACCTTTGCGTTTACTGTGCATTTGCCAAATAACATAAACTTAGTCTTACTGACCTCTTACTTACATTTAATGATAATTTGTTCCAGTCAAACCATATTTTGAATTTTTTCATTTCCTCGTTTATAACTGTTTCCACTTGTTTAATATTTTCACCTGAACCAAAAATATTTATGTCATC
The DNA here is from genome assembly GCA_029692085.1 of Gymnothorax javanicus. NCBI lineage: Eukaryota > Metazoa > Chordata > Actinopteri > Anguilliformes > Muraenidae > Gymnothorax > Gymnothorax javanicus. The sequence goes on along the minus strand of CM056195.1, from coordinate 137,865,393 downwards.
CACAAAATTGACCAATTTTAACCACCTAGATACTTTGCACATGTCATTTATATACAGAATAAACAATTTGGGGCCCAATCCTGACCCTTGGGGACACCACAATCAATGTCCTAAATATCCAGAGCAGTGATTACCCAACTTTACAAACTGTTCAACTGCCGTCCTTTCAAATAACTCTTTACCCAGTCTAATACCAGTCCCCTTATCCCATATTTTTCCAGTTTATTGAATAGTATGTTATGGTTTATTGTATCAAACCTTTTTTAAGATCGACGAATACTCCTATTGCATGTTTTCTGTTGTCTATTGCATCCGTGATTTCCTCAATTGATTCCATTATTGCCTGTGATGTTGATCTGTTAACCCTAAACCCATACTGACTCTCTGAAAATAGTTTGTGTTTTTCCAAAAATGCATCCATTCTATTGTTAAAAATCTTTTCCAATATTTTTGAGAATTGCGGCAGTATTGAGACAGGTCTGTAGTTTGTAAAGTTGTGTTTGCTCCCAGTTTTGTATCGCGGAATGACCTTAGCAATTTTCATCAGGTTTGGAAATGTACCAGTTTGAAAAGACAAATTGCAAATGTGTGCCAGTGGCTTCAATACCCCCTCAATGACCTGTTTAACTAATGACATGTCAAATGCCATTGTAGTCTGTAGATGTTTTATTTTTACACTTTTTTATGATGTTGATAATTTCATTTTCCTCAATTGCTTTCAGAAACATTGAGTGGGCATTCCTTTCTATTAGTTTATCCATGTAGTCTCCATCCGGCCCTGGATTCGGGATGTTTTTTGTTAGCTCAGGACCAACATTTACAAAGAACTGATTAAAACTGCTTGCCACCTCATCCATATTATAATCTTCAATATCATTTATAAAAAAATATTTAGGTAAATTGTTATGTTTAGCACCATCTCTAATAATGTCGTTTAGTAGATTCCATATCCCCTTAATATTATTTTTATTATCCTCTAATTTCTTTTTATAATATTCTTTTTTGCTTAATCTTATAAGTTAGTAATGTGCTGACAGTGCGCCTGACCACGCCTCATTTTAAGGCCAAGTACATTTACTATTTCAACAACATGGGAGCTGGACAGGATAATGATGACTCTGTTGGTCTGAAACTAGCCAAGACACTTGCATTGTGTAAGACGCCACATTGTTCTACGTGTAAGATATAGCCCAAAATATCACACTGGCAAACTCTTCCTCATATTGCTACTTTGTAATATTTGCCGCTCTTTCTCAAGTTTCAAGCATTTGTGAGTACGTTAGGCAGTATACTGGTCCAAATAAACATTGCAGCTATGGTGTTGCATGAATTTTGGAGAAAGCTGAGAAAAATTAATGCATTGATGCAACAGTGGGCGAAGTCTCACGTGAAAGGGTCCTCAGTTGGGCGTGGCCAAGCTACGTAACAGAGGGTCCTCCGGGGAATCTTCTTGATGGTGGAGTAGAAGCACAGAGGGAAGGCCAGACAAATTGCCAGGGACCAAATACAGATGATTACCACTTTAGTTGCTGTGGCAGAGAGTCTCGGCTTAAGTGGGTGGATAATAGCCATGTACCTTCAACAGAAAAGATCACAGCAAAGTCAGATATTGAAAAAATTGACCTTGAAGCAAAGCAAACAAAAGCTGAAAAGCACAAAATGAAAAGTGCCACTGTGTAATACAACCCCAATTCCAAAATAGTTGGGACAAAGTTTAAATTGTGAATAAAATCAAAACGCAATGACTTTCAAATCACACCAGCCAGTATTTTATTCACAATAGAACAGAGATAGCATAGCAAATGTTAAAACTGGGAAAATTTACAATTTTATCCACAAATGAGCTCATATCAAATTTGATGGCTGCTACAGGTCTCAAAAAAGTTGGGACAGGGGCCTGTTTACCATGGTGTAGCATCCCCTCTTCTTTTTAACACAGAGTGGAGGCATCTGGGCATTGAGGAGACAAGTTTCTTGAGTTTAGCCATTGGAATTTGATCTCACTCTTGTTTAATACAGGCTTCCAGCTGCTGGAGAGCTTTGGGTCTCAGTTGACGGACTTTTCGTTTGATTATGCGCCAAATGTTCTCAATCGGTGAAAGATCAGGACTGCAGGCAGGCCAGTTCAGCACACGGACTCTTCTACTACGAAGCCATGCTGTTGTAATAGCTGTAGCATGTGGTTTTGCATTGTCCTGCTGAAATACACACGGCCTTCCCTGGAATAGATGTCATCTGGAGGGGAGCATATGTTGCTCTAAAACCTTTAACCTTTCAGTATTCATGATGCTTTTTAAAACATGCAAGTGTCCCACACCATATGCACTAATGCATCCCCATACCATCAGAGATGCTAGCTTTTGAACTGAATGCTGATAACAGGAGGGGTGGTCTTTCTCCTCTTTAGCCTGGAGGACATGACGCCCATGATTTCCAACAAGAATGTCAAATTTGGACTCGTCTGTCCTCAGGACACTTTGCCACTTTGCTACAGTCCATTTTAAAAGAGCCTTGGCCCACAGAACATGGCGGCGCCTCTGGATCATGCTCAACAATGGCTTCCTTTTTGCATGATGGAGTTTTAGGTGGCATCTGTGGAAGGCACGGCGAACTATGTTTACAGACAGTGGTTTCTTGAAGTATTCCTGGGCCCATTTAGTAATGTCAATGACAGAATCATGCCAGTGAGTGATGCAGTGGCGCCTGAGGGCCCGAAGATCACGGGCATCCAGCAAAGGTCTTCGGCCTTGTCCCATATGCACAGAGATTTTTCCAGTTTCTCTGAATCTTTTCATGATGTTATGCACTGTTGATTATGAGACCTTCAAAGCCTTTGAAATTTGATGTTGAGGAACATTGTTTTTAAAGTATTCTACAATTTTTTTTACGCAAGCCTTCACAGGTTGGAGAGCCTCTGACCATCTTTATTTCTGAGAGACTCAGCCTCTCTAAGACATCCCTTTTATAGCCAATCATGTTACACACCTGATGCCAGTTAACTTCATTACTTGCTAAAGGTTCTTTCAGCTGATTCTCATATATATTAATTGCTTTTTCAGCCCTTTTTTGCCTGTGTCCCAACTTTTTTGAGACCTGTTGCAGCCAGAAAATTTGAAATAAGCTCATTTTGTGGATAAAATGTAAAATGCCTCAGTGTCAACATTTGAAATGTAATCTATGTTCTATTGTAAATTGGCTCATGTGATCTGAAAGTCATTGCATTTTGATTTTATTCACAATTTACACTTCGTCCCAACCATTTCGGAATTGAGGTTGTACAAATATTTTACTGGCGGCTACTCAACAATTATGGCATATACTTACTGTCCATCCATGCTTTATACAATGAAACATTTCATGTCAAAAATGTTAAAATACCTTGAGTGTAAAATTAATAGTCAATTAACTGCACCTCATGGAGAGACATAGTATTTGACATTGTCTAGGGACTGGATTTCACAATCCTTCTGTGAATCCCTAGTGTGTTTCTTCTCAATTCTGAAGCTTGTGTGTCTTTTAGATGTATGTGTGTTGTGACTGGTTTATGTCTTGTGCATGCCATCCCTATCAGCTGGATCTTGTTACTCGCTTGTTTCCTAATGAGCAACTGATGGATATTTAAGCCTTCCAGTGCATGTGGTTGTTGCTGGATCGTAAAGTTGCATTTGCACTAAGATCCTCGTCACATATATGTTATACTTTGTCTTTGTCTTAATGCAAGCAGTACTTTAGAGGCAGCGAAGATCTTAAATGATTATCTTCACATTCAGCAACTCAGCACGACTGTAATATGACAGATAAACGCACTCAAGCTGTAGTGTATCGCCTCATAGGGCTTGTGGTGGTGAATGACATGTTTGTTATTTTGGCGGTAGTAAGGCATATAGGTTGCTGATGACACACCCTTCTTGGCGCTTTTTTGTTTTTCAGGAGCGCATTGGCAGCTCCCAGCATGAAATTTAAGATGCAAAGTGAGTAAAATCTTTAAAAAAAAATTACTGAAAGGAGCGGGGAAATGATTCGAATCTGAAGCAAAATACGGAGTTTGAGGCTCCAAATATGGATTTCAACCTCTGCCTCTGCCTGAAGCCATGGATAATGCCCTTTGAAGCAGATGATGCCAAAGCTCACTTCAAAATCTGTAACATGGATATACGGGCCCACTTGGAAGGATTTGAAGGACCGCGCTGAAACCAAGATGCACAAAATGCGGTGCTTGCTGACGGTTAAGGCTTCTATAGTACCTTCAATGTGTAAAGCTAATGCAAACATTGGTGATAACCAGAAGCACCAAGAACTCCAAATAGCGACATATGTTGCCAACCTCAAATCAATTAATGCCGTGGATGAATTTTTGGCCATAGTGAGGGATTAGATCAGCAGGGTATTCCAGATGCATAGAACCGAGTGTATGGCCATGATTAAGTTGGTTTTGGTATTGTAGAGAAGAACTAAGAGAAGACATTGGTGACTCACCTTACTCACTTTGCTTCGACAAAACAACCAACATTACTGTAAACAAGTTACAAAGCATTTGCGTTAAATGTCATTCAGAGAAACACAATCTCTTTGTGAGCACTTACATAGGACTTATTGAACTTTTGGATGCAGATACAGAAGGGATTGCAGATGCCATCAGTGGCTTTCCAGGAGCTAATGCACTGGATTTTGTAAATAACGTAGGCATAGCAACTGATGGAGCTACCATCACAGTAGGGGGACGACATTCTCTGTATGTGCTACTTTAACTTCTTGAGCCCTGAGCCTCTGGTTCGAAAATGACTTGCCCAAAATGAAATGCATATATCTCTGCAACAACTTGGTCAATTTGAATAATTGTGGTATCATAATAAAGGTAACACCTTGGGGATTTTTGTCATGGTGTAAAAATCAGTGTATATTCACAGAGTCAGAATAAATGAAGATGGAAGACAGCATCAATGAAAGATCTCATTTGCACCAAACAAAGATTTACTTTTATCCCTCTTGAAATTATTCAGTTTCAGTCTGAAACCTCTAAAAAATTACAGCACAGAATCTCACCCTTAGTTGTGCCAAAGTTTCTTCAAATCAAGTAAATTGGAGCAAAATTAGAGAGGTTTTAGTTCGGGAATGTCTAGGTGGCCTCTCCAAACCATGCAATTTTGGATTTCTTTGGTACCAAACTGTTAGACTCACTTAATTTCACTTATATGTCACTACAGGCATACACTCCATCTAATTACAACCACTTTATTTTTAATTTCTTTTTTTTTATTAAACCCAGTCCTGTATACATGTTCCCATTCAAAGAAAATACATACAAAATAAACGATTTTTGCCTCCACTGGAGTAGATTTATTTTCAATAAAACAAGCAAATAAAGAAAATTATTAATACAAAGATAAGGTAAAAAGTAAAAACAGCAAACAACCAGCAATTATTTATACAAGAATTATGCCCCTGCTGCTTCTAAAAAAAAAACCTTCTGCCTGAGCCGAGATTTGAACCGTGAAACGCGCACCGTCTTAACCACTGAGCTAAGTGAATAACTGGTTTTCTCTACGCCACAGCATAATGGCTAATAGAGCCCTATCTTACGCCAGAGTCCCTAAACCCGTTATTTGGGGATTTAGCATTGCGTAAGAGGCGTTCCGCCGCTAAAGTTGCTATCTTGCACACCTGCCTATATCCCTAAAACACCAGCGCTACCCGTTACATTATGCATAGGCGTGGTTTGGGCGTTACGCCAGTTAAACCAATCAGTGTGCCAGGTGCCATTGCCTTTAAGAGCAGGCTGCGCTATCCCAAATCCTCAAACCAAAACCCGTGATGGAGAGAGAAATGTCGCCACATTTCTCCATTGACAAAGTTAAATTGCTTGTGCATGAGGTCAAATCCAGACAGGGGAGGATCTGTTTTTGTTAAGTTAATCATGAATTGTATTATTATTATTATTATTATTTGACATTGACATATTGTTTAATGTTTGTTATGTAAAAAAAAAAAAAAACATCAAGCCTACCCCTTTTGTGATGGAAACTTCAAAAAAAAAAGAAAAAAGAAAAAATGCGTTTTGCCATGATTGGGTCATGCCTCCAATTGAGCTGAGTGGGTGTTGGAATGACCCACTAGCATAGAAAAATTGTGCCACAGTAACCCTAACAGCAACGGGCAAGGCATACGGACAGGTGGCAGCGGTGTATACATCATCCGCAACCAGGTGACATAATTCCGTCACTGCCTGACGGGAGAGGCGCAGTTTTGTCACGCATTCTCGTTCTGTGGGAAATAATACTCAGGGCCGGCGCTAAACCTGAAAGTTTGGGAGGAAATATCCATCCCTTTATTGACTACAATTAGTCCTGGCTAATTCTATTTGGTTTTCCCTTATTAACACGCTTTCTAATTCAAGAATAATCAAGTGGCAATTGAAGACACGGCTTCTCTCCCCCATGCGATCTAACAGCGACAAAATAATGGGCAACATTCAGTGCAGAAAATAAGCTAATTAGAAATAGGTCTATGCGCTGGCACTCAGCAACGGTAATTTTTTTTTTCCAGCGAGAGCGGTATTTCAGAACTCTTCAGCGAATGAAGGTAATTTCGGCGACAAGTACGCACACCTGTTTTTGCAGCACAGTCACGCAACTTGCTGTAAAAAAAAAAAAATAGACAGCTGTCCGATTGGAAAATGTAAACGGACGAAACCACGTACTTGTCACCAGAATTACCTTCATTCGCTGAAGAGTTCTGAAATGCCGCTCTCGCTGGGGAAAAAGAAAAAAAAGTTACGTCGCTGAGTGCCAGTGCATAGACCTAATTATAATTAATTATTTTTCTGAACTGAATGTAGCCCATTTGTCGCCGTTCGATCGCATAGGGGGAGAGAAGCCGTGTCTTCAATTGCCAAAGGGGTAGCGGGTGGTTTGAGGACCCGCTATACGCTTTCCCTAACCTGTGTGGTCAAGATAGCAATTGTAGGGAAAGCGCATAAACACGCCCACGGGCACACCTCCAGGCGCAAATAAAGGATTCGGCATAATGTTTCGCGGGTAGTGTGGCCGCAAGATACGGTTTAGGGATAGTGGAAGCTGCTAAATGTGTAATTCACGGGTAGCGGGTAGTGGCAATGGGTAGGGCAGTGTGAAAGATAGAGCCCATGGACTCTGAGTTTCACACACTGGGAACGCAAGGCTCCATCTCAGGCTAGGTTTGTGCGATTACGGTCGTTGGGGGCTCGTTGGAAACATCAGAGCCCATAGAATCAAATGGCTGCCAAATTCAAATTGACTGCATCACAAGCCAATCACAGAGGAGAAAATACATTGGTCCAATGGGAATGCTCAGGGCTTGTCCTCATTGGAAGCAGTGCCCCGGAAAAAAAACATGCATGGAGACTGGGAGATGTAGTTGCAATGTAACGCAGACGCATTGGACTAACAATAGACAGTGCACATCTACCCTCGAACACAGTTTTTTATTACAAAATAGCCAAGGTAAGGAAAAAAATTTGCTCATCGCTGCAGAATGTAAAGTGTATGCCTGTTGTTCTTTGAGTGTGGTGTCGGTTTAAAATGAAAAGGCTTATGTCATTGGATTCTGTTGACTTTCTTCTTTCATTTGATGTATGGTTTGTATGCGTAGCACACATTCAGTAGAAATGCTAGCGATGGAGCACTTTTATTATTTTATCCTATGTTTTGCTACTTGGTGCTTGACTTGTGTTCGGTTCAAGGTATAAATGGCCATCATGAACTTTTCGCCAAGTTTCTTCCCTTTAAGAGGATCTGCCACATTATGATGATATTATTAGGAAACATGCTGTAATTATTTTGCGTAATGACTGCCACCGGTACCGGGGGCGGTCAGGTTTAAGAGGTTAACAGAAGCAGTTCAGTTTCAATTTAATCAAATGTGTGTGCCATTCCCTGGACATTGTAGCACAAAAAGCAAAACAGCAGCTCCCTAGCAATATTGAATATATGATCAGGGAGACTTTTAAATTGTTTGCCCAAAACATCAGAGTGATGACCAAACTGTTTATGTTACAGTTAACTCCAGAAGATGCCCTCTGAAATTGTTTTCTCCAAGTCTCACTCCGCTAGTCAGTGACAGCAGATTGCATGGACAGAATTCTCAATCAAGAACATGCACTCTCTTTACATTTCTGTCTTGTAGCAAGCTCTAAACACTTCTATGCTTCTGAGTGGAATGTACAAAGATCAGACTAACAGCCTTTACCAGCATTTTCTCTATCCGGTACTGTTGGAAACCACATAAGTCAAAAGATGCTTTCGGTTAGAGACCGTGGATAACCTTGTAGTTTTTGAGGATCTCAATCGACTGTACGTGTCAACAATGAGAGCACTTTTCATTTAAATAATGAACAAGAACTCAGGGAATTAGACGTAAAATCCTCCAGTATTTACCTCTCACTTCAAGATGCTGACTTGGGGACCACAATCAGTCAGCAGTAGGAGGCAAGCACTCTATCACCTGAGAAAAAGCAAGCGGTCTGAACACGCTGCTCCGATCCCTAGAAAGAACTCCCGGTCCACTACCAAATGCATTTGCCTGAATCCGTGGAGTTGCAGCAGAACCTCGTGCTTCAGTGTCCTGCTTCTGTCATGTCACCGGTCCGAGACTTGCCTGAGGAGTCCTTTTCAGCTCACCAGATTCACTTGAGACTCAGCAGGTTTCTCTCCTCACCTGACCATTACTACATTTTGGCTGGAGGTATAGAATCTTTTCAAGACGCCGGAGGTAACCGCTGCTTGCAGGACTTAGCACTTGCTGCAATTCACTTGCTCACTCTCCCCATATCAAATGTACGCCTTGAACACTGCTTGAAGATGAAACCAGAAATCGAATAGGGCTGCCACTGCTTTCAAGTTTTGACAGATGTGCACTGTGGACTGACAGGGAATGGATGGACATTGGTTACATTCAGTCCTCCCTGGCAGCCGTTAGAAGGGTTTGACAAATCTATGTACTAGATAGCTCAGCTAGACTGTGCATAGTTTTATCAAGTTCAGATATTCGGCTATGTTCTTCAGCAGCCCATTCAAATAGCAACCAACAGCCTGTTCTTCATTTAATGGCAAGATGTCCCGCACACGCCTGTCTAGAGTAAAATCCAATAATTAAAGTCATTAACTAATGCGTAACATATTATTTTACATGTGCATGTAAATGATTATCTTACAACATCAAAAATAATTAAAATCTACCATGTAATAGAGCATTTTGTGTGTGCGTGTGAGTGCGTGCGCACAAACCCTAAATGCGCTGACTGAATGTTTAAGCTTGTGAAATTCAATGATGGAGAGTTTTTCCTCCTGCAGTGTGAGTAGAACTGACTTTGTATGGAGTAGCTCTATCTTACATCCTGCCAGCTGGCTAACTTTCCAGCTATTTCTTATTTTCGGTTTACCACCATGATCACAGAGCTAGTTTGCCACACTGGCTAAAAAGAGCAGCCGTTGACTTTTGCTAATAATAGTACGTGGGCTGGCATTTTTCTGAATGTGGGGATCTGTTTTAGAATTTATACCGCATTCAACGAAATAGAATGCCATAGATATTCATTTGTTTAAAATGCAAACAGCTCAAAGACGTCGGTAAATACCGTTTCCTTCCTTGCACTGACAACTCTGTTCAATCTAGGGTAGTGTGGTAGAAGGAGACACTCCCCCCCCAGTAGGTCATTCATTAGTTTTCAAGCCAATTGGAACAATCCCAGGCCTTTATTACCGACAGCATTCCCTCAGTACGTAGAAAGCTTGGCAAAAAAGCATTCTCTTACTCTGCCCCTTTATTCTGAAACACCTTACAACAGGATCTCAAGTTGTCCAGTTTGATTTCATTGGGGGAATTTAAACGATTGTTAATGGCACTTGAAAAATCTCTGGAAACTTGTTCTTGTTTTTAGCATTTTAACCCCCTCGCATTGGCACTCTGATTTTACATGTATTGATTTTACTGTACTGTACCGATACTGTATTTCTGTCTGTCCGAAACTACTTGTTGTTTGTTCCATTGTATGTTTGTCTGAAACAGGTCTCTCTTGAGAATGAGACCTCCCGTCTCAATGAGACTACCTAAGGTTACAAACAACCAACAATGTGCTTTGGACTGACAAAACCAAAATTGAACTTTTTGGCCACAACCAAGGAAGGTATGTTTGGAGAAAAAAAGGTGAAGCATTTGTAGAGAAGAACACATTGCCAACAGTTAAGCGTGGAGGTGGATCCATTACGCTTTGGGGTTGTGTAGCAGCTGGGGGCACAGGCAATATTGTGGCGGTAGCATCCGCATTGAGAAACCCCACTTTTGATCACTCTTAACCCTTTCGCAGGCACAGCGACATTTTTGTCGTTTTAACCAACGTGTTTTATAAAGTCTTCTTTAAATTCCCGATTATGGAATTCCTTGTTAGTTACACTCATTACCATTGGCTGTCTCTCAGGTCACCCAGCACTGTATTTTTTAGCCGTGAACGAGGCATGGGATTTTAAAAACGCTAAATCTGAGACTACTTCCCGGTCAAATTGTGGGACATGTGAACATGGCATCGGCAAGTACAAATAGCCGGCATTCTAGCCGTGTTTCTAAACGTAAATACAACGTGGATGAAGTTTTTGCTTTATTGAATGACTCTGACGATGAGTTTGAATATCCAGAGAGCGGGAGTGACTTGGATCCAAACGATTTTAGCGATTCTGGAGAGGATTAAAACATAAAAACATCAGTTATGGGAAACTTATTATGAGATTTGGTGTTATTTTATTGTTATTTTGAATAACAATCATATTTTGGTAAAAACCCAAAATTAATCCGTCCGTGGGGGTATGCATCTGGGCCAAAATTTGCCTGCGAAAGGGTTAACAGTAATATTACATTTCTCTTTTTTGAAGTGGAACTTCAGACACACACTCACAAAGAACAATAATGGGAAGCAATAATCCCAATATGCAAAAGGTTTCGCTCGACCAACAAAAAGTCTGCTGAAATACAACTACAAATACAGCCCACTACACAAAGGTGGTTACAGAGACTTCACAAGGTTACTGGGCTTCAGCTTGGTATATTCTGTATAGGCTTGATTGAACAATAGGGTAATTGAACACAGATGAATGTCGTTGCAGCTGTGGGAGCTGGGGCAAGCCAGAGCTCAGCACTCTGGTGATGCGGACTGTTGTGGGCGAGGCATGACAGTCACCAGCTGAAACATATTAATCACTTTGGTAATTATCCTATGGAATAATGAATTTAACCTTTTTGCTTAGTTAAATCCAGGTGGTGACTTTTTTTTGGCCCGGCAGTGTATGAACACAAGATGTATGAAATCTGTTTCATTTAAACTGTTAGTATTTCTCATTGAATGAACTTTTTTTTTGATTTATATGAAGTGTTTTAATAAAGTTTGTACCTGTGCTATCAAATTTCATGTGATAAACTAGTCTTCTTCAGTCGAGCTTTTAAAATCTTCCGGACTGGTGACTTTTTTCTGTCACAAGCCCAACTGGCAAGTGACAAAAAATAGGAAGATCACGCCCTATAATGTCTCCTCTCAATGTTGAAACAATAGCTGGTAGCACTTCCGCTGCATTTTTCTTTGACGTGCAGTGGGCGAATTCCACAGTAAAGGAATAAAGTTTTGCATCGATAATCTCCATTCAATATTTACGTTTATGAAGTTCTATGATGGAACTTGCCAAATGTGTTCCAATGAAATATTCAGTGTTAAATCAAGTTAATTTCATTCTGCTATGATCAGAATGAACTTGTGAACTTTCTTGTGGCTAACTTAACACTGTACGAACACTGGCCACTAGTTTCAGTCTCTTCATCCAACTTCAATTGCCTATTCAGCCAAAAGACTTTAAGACCACAATGAAATGGAGTATTGATCATGTTGAGAAAAAATCTTGTAGCCATGGAAATGGCCTGAAATGTTGTGCAGTTTAACAGTGGAGTGCAGGGAAAGTAATCAATACTGAGCTTTGTCTGCAGCGTTTTTGAGCAATGAGATATAAATCAAGGTACCTGACTTAAATTACTTTCATTTGTTTGGTTGTCAAGTACTCATGACCAATTTCCGGTCTATTAAGTTCTCTGTTTAAATCAATAAATTACCCACTCATGCACCTATTCAGATTGAAGGCAACTCTTTGTTCACAGTAGGATTTGACAGGAATTCACCCTGTTTTACAAAATAGAATTCCCTAGCCACTGTGCATGTAATGATAAAGTAACCCCATATGCACTTCTTAATGTCATTTTCTGGAACTGTCAAGGCTTGTTTCATTACTGTCTCTGGCCCTGTGTACAGTATGCCTTTAAATAAAAACAGGCTAAAGGCCTTTCATTGATTCATTAGTTAATAGACAAAATTATAAATGTACGGATGTGTTGACATAATGGTTAGACTTTCGCTAAGTCATACACTGGGTATTGTAACCTGGAAACGGAGTATTGTGAGTATAGGGAGTAATTTACTTTGTTATTTTTATTGTTTACAATAAATTTGTTCATCAAGTTGATGCGGCAATCCACCAGGTGTATAATTAATCCACCAAAATCCAGCATTGCTTTATTTCGTGGAGAGCACTGGTTACTAATCATATCCATAAAGCGCGTTATAGGCAGGGGTGCACATAACTTTTTTGGAGTGGTTCGCAAGGGAGCATCTGGAGATGCTACCTGGTGCTCACAAGGGCTGTCAGAATGTGCCTAAAATGCCGTTCGCATATTGACGCTAATTAAACATGATATCGATATAACATTGAATATTTTACTTTCTGAATTTCACACACAAAACAATGAGATACCAAACTACTATTGACATACGATATATCAACATAAACATATATTTGATGGATAATAAGCATAGATTAAGACCAAGAGTTTCCTATGTCTCTGTAATAACCCCAACACATTGAGTCTGGTCTGAACTCAGGACCCTGACGCATCGCGGAGCTTATGAAATTACAACACACCAGGCTCATCCAAGTTTGAACATGATGCCAACCGTTCAGTTTTATTCCGTGAGAATGTTAATTACACAACATCAGTAGCTCTCTCACCACAGTTAAATCCAAAACTATTGTTCGCAAATGAAACTGCATTTCAGAAAGCACATTTTCTCTTCTTCAGTTTTTAACGTGACACAATAAAAACCAGCACCCGCCGCAGGAATGGTAGGCTAACTCGAAGTTGCATAGTTTGCCAATAACTTTCGTTCAGTCCTCCGTTTTACCGTCATCGACTGACTAAAACCCAAAGTATTTCCAAACGGTGCTTTTTAGCTTCTTCGGGGTGTAAACCGGTTATTTTCTGAACCAGAGCTTTCTTGTGAAATCGAAATCTCCACCATCATCACCGTGTAAAATATCAACGAGGTGGTGTGACTGTCTGTCAAACCGGTATGGACTGCGTATGCCTGGCACAAAAATGTAACAGTTTCAAGACAGTGAGCCATCTCTGCAGTATAGAGCGTTGGCAGCCACCCGCTATACATTGCACTCACTGACATTGGGTTATTTTTCTTGACGTGACTTTTTTTTAAACATTCGATAATTAATTTTCACATTCGGTGGTTCATTTTATTGATAGAAAATCAATATGTATTCAAAAATGGAATATTCATGACAGCCCTTGTGCTCACTGCGCTCACGCAGCGTCCATCCCAGAAAGTGCCATCATCACAGTCGTCCTTTCTTACAGAGCACTCAATACACATGCGTTTTCAATGCAAATCGAAATTACGAAGCTTCTGAAAGGGATATGCATGCATCGGTGCTCTCGTTGAAATGGGGCAACCCTTAGCTTCTAAGCAAAAAAGTAAGTAGCCTAATTCGCTTGTAGCATTCCGGAGATTTTTAATATTTAATATACGATATGCTTTGATGTCTTATATTATATCGTCGATTCTACAAGGCATTTTCAAAACATTATCTTGCCAGCTCCTGCAATTTTTGTCGCATTAAATTGCCCATGAACATAATGGAGGTTTCTGGATTTGGGCCAGGTTACAGACCGGTAGCCTCCGGAACTGGGTTGGTCGAAATTTAAATTTAAATGAAAATAGTAAAAATCACGTATAGATAGTTTTTAATGGTGTCTGATCAGTATTTAGCATAAATTATAGGCCTACACCATGAAAATGAACGTATGCTTCCAACCGTTCATCCAAATGGATAATGTGTGCAGATCTTAAAGGGCATCTAAAGTCGATTCTCAGACGGGACGTTGAACGTTCAATATTTACAAACAAATCACTTGCTTTTGTTGACATCTTGCATTGTCACATGACCAATTTTATCCATATAAACCAATGTTTTGTGTACATGCGTAGATAATCCTTCTATTTCGGTTTGTTTGCGCAGGTGCGGATCGCTGATTGGCCGATAAACAAAAACAATGGGAATCGACTTTAGATGCCCTTTAAAAATTCAAAGACGAGGCTATAAAGGCAGTTTCCGGTTACTCTATACTTAAGGAGTTCTGGGGAATACCCCAACAATAGCCGACGAGAAGCGAATTTTCTGGGACAAGTCGAAGTTGAGGCAACTCAATGCTGCGGAAACAGCATTTGGGCAGAAAATAACCGATGCAGACCATGCCGATTTTCCCCTGCTTTGATGGATTTGATGTCTTGCTAATTTGTGTGAAAGCTGAGTAAACTTTCAAAGCTAATGATTAATGAACACACTTGCCATAATGTTTTCTGTCTTACCAGAGATGTATGGAGAAAAATCGTATTCCAGTAGCCAAAGTAAACCAGTCAGAAATGCCAAATATGTTGGTATGCAGTTGAGCTTCCCTTCAAGTTTTCTGCCGCGCAGTTTTTATTTTTGCCATGCATGCGCACCTGCACACCAATTATGTGCACCCCTGGTTATAGGCGCAGGTTTTGCTTTACCCTGCCACTAAGATACCTGATTCCTCACAGATCGTGCTGATCGTGATTAGTTGACTGGTCAGATCCCCAATCGACTAGTCGGGGATACCATGGATCGGTGCTCGTCACGCCACGTCTGGGAGAGGGATTTTCTTGTGAGTGCTACATTGGCCAAAAATTTCATCTGATTCGTCTCATATTTGGTGTAGGCCTTGTGAGTGGTAAGGTCACAAAACCCATCGATTTTGGCATTGATTGTATACGGGGTCTGAGGATACACGTCTACCAGCGGGCAACTGACTGTCCACTTAATCCGGGCATCACAGAGCTGTGCTGCAAAAAACCCTGCACCCACACAGACCTTTTATGGATACATGGGATGCACCTTCTGTAGAATTTAATTTGTGCTGTGAACAGAAGAGGGAGTTAAGGGAGCTTGTCAATATACTGAACGCCTTCAAATTTGAACAGGCGTTCAAAAATGAACAAGTGTCCATTCGTGTTCAGCTAAAAAAATGAACGGCAGAGTGTTCAAAAATGAACGAGCATGCGTTCATTTTGCGTTCAAAAATGAACAAGCATGCTTTCATTTTAGACTGGACGGCATCCAAAAACGAACGATGCTGCCCTCTTTCTCGTTACAAAATGAATCTGCTCTCCACTTCGCAAAATTTACACCAACATGCATAAATATTTCCTTCTTACGAGAAAAAAATTCCCCGTCTCCCATCCTGCAGAATTTAGAAGTATATTGTAAGGTACATGCCTATTAAACACAGTTTTCACGTCGACTAAAAAATCCTACCAAATCTCCAGTTTCAAGATTATATCTTTACTGATTGTCAATCTTCTGCTATACGCTTACACTTTTCATCGAGTTCGATAAGATGCTTTAACACATTCCACACTCAAGACCGAGAGTAAATTGTGATTCAATGGTACCGAGTACGTTCAGTCAGCCAAAACATTCAAATGTTGCTGTGTGAATACTTTACTGGAATGAACATCGCTTCCGTGTGGTGTCAGTATGCCACTTTTTCCTTCTTACATAAAAAAGCATTTTAGAATTCCAAATCATGATGTGACCGCTAGGTAATTTGTATGCAAAAGATTGTAAATAAATTAAATTATATACATTAAAATTATAGTTTACGCATTGCATCACATCATCTGCGCAACAGCCCAAGTTTAATTCTACAATTCTGTGAGTCTAAGAACTAGGATAACTTAGTCCCGCTCATATCAAATTGCTAAATTATCCGCGATATTAAACCTTTCTTTTTAAACCTGTGAACACGCAAGCCAAAAAAAAATGCCACAATTTACAGCCCACTACGCACACGATGAGTTCTGCAATGATATTCAGATTTTGTTCCATTGATTGTCGCAGATTTTGTAGGCTACCATTTGTCATATTATATATTGTTCTAATTTATTGTACAGTATTTTTTTTCAGATTGAAGTCACAACACATGAAACCGCCGCTCTGTGGGAGCTGATCCCAATCTAGACAAGCAGATGAGCAAAGTAAAACCTCTGCATGTGCACAGTATTGTAAAATCAGCATGTCTGAATGTTAATAAATATTTATCCCCCCCCCTTCCCCCTTTATGAATACAACCCTTATTATAAAGGTGTTATCAGTTCAATTAATGAATAAGCTTGATTGCAAGATAAACAACTAAGTAGCCTAGTCTTGTGATGCCATGGGGATTAGCTGGTTCAGGGATACGAGATCACGGAGTGAGACCTGAATTCATGCGACACGCTGGAATACTGGTGACAAGACTTTTGGATGATGCGCGTCATTAATACTTAATTTGTTCAGTTGACTAAGTTTAATATGTTTTTGTTTAGATAACCGGAATATGTTTTTGTTCAGAGAACAGGAGTAGGTCGCATATAATCCCATTCCTGATGCGTCACCTAAAGTGGCAAATGATCTTTAGCAGGCAAATTATACGCAGTATATGAAAAAAAACTAACAATGACAATAAGAACAATTTCACTTTATATGGAAAAAAAAACTAACAATGACAATGAGAACTATTTCACTTTAAGGAACTGAGGGCCCTATCTTACGCCAGAGTCCCTAAACCCGTTATTTGGGGATTTCGCATTGCGTAAGAGGCGTTCCCCCGCGTAAGTTGCTATCTTGCACACCTGCCTATATCCCTAAAACACCAGTGCTACCCGTTATATTATGCATAGGCGTGGTTTGGGCGTTACGCCAGTTAAACCAATCAGTGTGCCAGGTGCCACTGCCTTTCGGAGCAGGCTGCGCTATCCCAAATCCTCAAACCGAAACCCGTGATGGAGAGAGGAAGGTCGCCACGTTTCTCCATTGACGAAGTTAAATTGCCCGTGCATGAGGTCAAATCCAGTCAGGGGAGGATCTGTTTTTGTTAAGTTAATCATGAATTGTATCATTATTATTATTATTATTACTTGACATTGACAAATTGTTTCATGTTTGGTATGTAGTAAAAAAAAAAAAAAAAAAAATCAAGCCTACCCCTTTTGTGATGGAAACTTAAAAAAAAAAAAAAAAAAAAATCGTTCGCCATGCACTTCCAACTCCTCTCCCGTCTGAAATGAAGCATAGAACAAAATCCCATTTTAGAAAAATAAAATTAGATATATGCACTGGCACTCAGCGACGTAACTTTTTTTTTTTCCCCCAGCGAGAGCGGCATTTCAGAACTCTTCAGCGAATGAAGGTAATTCTGGTGACAAGTACGTGGTTTTAGATCGTTTACATTTTCCAATCGGACAGTTGTCTATTTTTTTTTACAGCAAGTTGCGTCACCATGCTGCAAAAACAGGTGTACATACTTGTCGCCGAAATTACCTTCATTCGCAAGAGAGTTCTGAAATGCTGCTCTCGCTGGAAAAAAAATTTCCGTTGCTGAGTGCTAATGCATAGGGCTCTTGTGAAAGCCCAAATGCGGGTAGCGCGTGGTTTTAGGACCCGCTACACGCTTTCCCAAAAGTGTGTGGTCAAGATAGCAATTTTAGGGAAAGCACATAAACACGCCCACGGGCACACCTCCAGGCGCAAATAAGGGATTAGACATAATGCATAGCGGGTAGTGTGGCCGCAAGATATCGTTTAGGGATAGTGGAAGCTGCTAAATGCGTAATTCACGGGTTGCGGGTAGTGGAAACGGGTAAGGCAGTGTGAAAGATAGAGCCCTGAGAATTTAAAATAGGCCTGTACAAGCGTTTATATAATCCGTCATCCATATTCAGTCGTCGTTCACAAAAGAATATCCACGCCCATAATCTAAAAGCTCACTTCACACATAGATTAACGCATCAGGCCCTGGGCAGGCATCAGAGAATTAACGCATCGGGAAATGAATGCATCAGAAAATGAACGGAAGGGTGTTCATCATCGAACGCAGTGACCAGGTTTGCAGCCTCGAATGCATCCAAAAATGAACAGGCGTCCGTTCAAAAATGAACGCGTTCACTGTTCAGAATATTGACAAGCTCCCTAAGTGTGAAGGGAGTGACCAAGCTAAATCCTCATTTACTGCAAGAAAACACTTTCAGGGCTCATATGTCAATACTGCCAAAATTTGAAGGACATATAACAATAGTCCAGTGCATTTATTTCCATAATTGTTATCACAGCTGCCACAATGTATTTATGGCCCCATTTAGCATCATTATGGACCAACATAAGTATTCCAGACGTAAAACTGATCAATGCTTTGTGGAAGTACACTGTTAGGTATAGAGTAAAACAGGCCATGATTTATTATCAGTTTGATAAAATCCAAGCAAATATTAGCATTCACTTCTTAATTATTCATGATGCTGTCCTTCAAAGTCTTTTCTGAAAATACCTCTGATGAGCTTAAATTTAGATTTTTAAGTGCAATGAAAAAAGTGAAATGCTAGATTTACTTCATATAATAGCAACTGGTTGCACACAACTGAGTTAAGTAAATAATCCCAATTAATGTGGCTGACAAAATTGGCCCAACAAATTATAATTCAATTAAAATTTATGTTGTAATTAAAAAGTTGTATGCAACGAGTTGCCATAATGTAAGACCTTTAAGTAAATATAAAACGTCATTTTTTCAGTGTGTTTTTCATTGGTATGAAGTATTTGATGAGTCTAACTATAATATGAATTCATTCATACAGTTGTGTTGTACTAGTGTATACTACTTCTACTACGACTACTATTATTGTTGTTGTTGTTGTTGTGTTGTGACTGTGTGTGGCCTTACAATTCTTTATTTCTCATTTTATTGATTCAGTGAGACTTGCTGTACCTATTGGCTCACCATCACTGAAGATTGTTTATCTGTTTTCCACTCATTCATTAACCTGAGTTATGAGGTGATGCGTACATTTTTGTAAATAATGCTAGTTTGGCCACGGCACACATGCACATACTCACACACAGACTGACATGACCCATTTTGGGATAGGTTTTTGTTACTTTAGACAACTAAATAAAAATAAATTGAAACAACTGTTGAAAATAAGTCTACAGTGATAACCTCCTCTTTACAAACATTTTACAAACACAAAAGAAATTCAACTTTTTTTCAAGAAATTTAATATGTAATAATGGCAAAATGCACTAGTTTGTTTTAGGTTGTGTTCCTGACATGCGCAATATTATGCGGTAATTGTAGAAGAATTGAACACTGAAAATCCCATTTTGCCATTTAAATATAAACACCATCACCCATTTCGGAACACAAAGGAAATCACTGTTACCAATACTTAAACATGTGCATTGAAAGAAATCCCATGTGATAACAAAAGAGAGCCAAAACCACAAATTTAAAGTGGAAATGAAGCAGTCAAATAAAACAGATGTCTATAGCACCAGTTAATTATTTAAATATACCATAAATAAAAATATAGTCCGAAATATAAGCCATTATTTAGAATAAAGCACAAACAAGTAGCATTAATGTTAATGTTTTCAGCCTGGGTGCCGCCATCTTTGTTTTCTGAACATCATGACGTCACGAGAATGGTTGTTTACAACATTCTATGTTGTTTACATTTGGGTGAATGCAACATTTAGCCTCACAGTGGCTGTATATTAGCTTACTGCCTCAACTCAATGGAGCTTGACGAATGCGATAGACCCACCAATGAGGCCAGGCATCCAATTGCCTATGCTTTTGAGCCGGTTAGAGCAGGGGGAGTTTTGGTACCCCCCACAGAGCCTGACTATGAAAGAGAAATGTTAGATGAAGGAGAGAGAGAGACATATCTGAGCGCACTGGGAATAACCGATGGTGCTTATGTGGGGCTTGAGTCCCAATGTCCACTGATAAAGAGAGTGTCTGCTGCCAGGAGATGAACCTGGAACATCTCATCCAGATCAACCACAGCTGTATCACATCCAATCTGACGTGTCGAATGCTATGTCTAGAGCGAGATGTGTTGGAGGTCTCCATGCTATTGCTGCGGGACATCCGAGCCAAGACACTGGAGCGCCCGATAAACAGCAGGTAACCAAACTAACACACTCTTGACAGGTTATGCGGAGGGAGTAGGGGACTACACACTAATCACCTGAGACTACACAAATCTTTACACCCCTATTCGGTTATTCTGCAATGTATATTATCATGGTAGAAGCTGTGATACCACAGTACTAGCATAGCATAGCATAGCATAGCATAGCATAGCAGAAGTTACGCTACAATGCTAGCGGAACATCTTTGCATTGTTAATTATTTAGTTAAAGTGAATAGCAGGTCATTTTATGTCAGCTTACATAAACAAATCAAAACACAGACACCTAGGCCCCGTTTCAGAAAGGGGAGTAAGTGGTAACTCTGAGTTTGTTAGCTCAGAGTTGCAGGAAACTCTGAGTTTTCTGCCACACAAACTCACGCTCTATTGCAGCTGCAACTGTACTTTTTTTTTTTTAAAGAAGTGTTCGTACTCAGCTATGCCTTTATTCATTTGTCCAACTCTCCTGCAGAAAAGTAAGAAGCGCGACTTTTTTTCTCCACCATTGCCATAATGAATCGTGTTATCTATATTCCATTGATGAGAGCTTTTAATATCCTCGTGCACACGCCTGACTCTGGCGTAAGTTAACTCCGAGTTGATTGAACCAAGTGTTATCACCTGTTCCGAACCCGAAAACTCCGCGGTCAGCAACTCAAAGTCAACTCGCAGTTACAGAACAAACTCAGAGTTTTTTTACCCTGCTTTCAGAAATGGGGCCCTAGTCTACATTCTATAAACAACATCCACCCACAAAACCCTAACAAGCCTGTCACAATCACAGACCTAGGCTATTGTAGAGTACAGCAGTCAGACGTGGCGTTCCCACACCGGGTTCTCACTAACAGCAAGTCTCTGCTTACAGTCTGCACTAATTGATCGTAACAACTGCAATCATCAATGCTGCTCCATCACAAAAAGAAACCTGTAAATCACACCTTAGATGTTCACTCCACAGAGTTTATTCACCAATTCATCAACGGTGCAACAGCATTTTCAGATTGCGGTAATCCACAAGTTGTGTGAGAACATCCAAACACGTTGCGACTGACAGGAAGTTAGATCAAATAAGGATACAATCAAAGTCCTGTCTCTGATACAGTACACTACAGCAGCCCTTGTTCTTACCAGGCAGTGACACCATTGCTACTTGTAAAAACAAAAAAACAAACAAACAGTGACAGAATTTGCGTATGCTTTATTGAAATAAAGCGAACGTCCGCTTTGGTTATATTCTTTCTGTTAGAATGTAAATTATTCATGGTAAGGCTAAATTAAATCAAATAAGTTGCATACTTTACGCTGATATATTCATTCTTACCATTCTTGTTTCTCTATCAGTCTTTACAGACTTACAGCGTACAGACAATTCACCCTTTGGTCCAGGGGTCATCTGGGCCGGAGGTACAGGATTCCAATACCAGCCTGTGTTGTGAATGCCATCAGGACTGTTTACCCATCCCCACAATCCTGTGGATTTGAATACTATAATGACTTGTAGAAATTCTTTGTATTGCATGGGCTAATTGATCAAACATTAAATTTATTTCCTATCCATTTGGCCTCTGTTGTAATATCTCCATTACACTAAGGTACTTTGAAAACTACAAAAAAAACATACAAATGGAATGCTGAAAACATGCTGTGCATAGCAAATATTTTATTCATTTTCTATCAGTCAATTCATTAGTCTAAATTGCAGACATTAACCCACACTGCTGGGGCTGGAAAGACTGCAGACGTGCAGCACAGACACAGGTAGACAAACTTTTTTTCTCATGTAAGAACAGAGACAGGTAAGAATAGGCTATTGAATGGCAATTTGTATTTCATTCACTAGGCTACAACTTGAACTACAAATACATGGTGTCGATCCCTGAACTGTTTACATCTGTTAATCAATTCACATTTATAACTTTCTCTGTCTCATATTTATTATTTATAATTTCAGCTATGAAGTAACGTTGTTTAAATGAGATAAAATACTATGGACACTATTCTGCAATTACACTAATGGTCAATACAATATTGCAATAATAATATTATATTATTTGTTTATTATAGATTGTGCAAGACTACCCTGCCAACGCCCTCCTACCCCCTTATCTATGCATCTAGCTTTTCAGGAAATCTGCTGAGGTGTGTTGATACTGACACTTCCTTGTCTGGCTTTTGGACTCCTCTATGCTCAGCAATGATCACCACTCTCTCCTTTGGATGTTCTCTCAGTGCTTTCCGGACTGACATTGCCTAACAACTCTTCAGAGCTCCTGCCACTATGTCCTTTCTGAAACTGTAGTCTTTCGGCATCTTCACTGGAGCCACCACATACTGCTTAGTAGCCTTTGAAAAGTAGTGTTTCATTTGCTTCTCTCCGTCTTTGTTTGGTGCATTCTCACGGATGACATTGTGGTTGTGGTCCAGTGCAGCTACACAAAGTCATGCCTAAAAGCTCTCTTTCAAAAATTTTTTTCTCTTGGTGGCATACTTTGTGTAGACAGAGTGGAGGCACTCAAGTCTTCCAGTGTGGATGCCCTCAGTGACACTCTCAAGCTTTTTCAGGAGTTGTTTGTCCAGCACTACACTCTGGAGGCGTTTAAATGTGGCAGAGCTGGAATGGAGCCACGGACGTTTGCAGGAGTGTAGGGAGGGTGGTCACATTTTATGGTTGTCTCCCCAGATGCCCCCCGGTGGACGTTGGTGATGTGGTGCAACACAGATATCCACTTCTCCTTCCGCTTGGTTGCACTTTCATCACATGTGCTGGCACAGCACCATAAGTGGTTGGTGACCATCTTGCTCCACTCAAGTAGTTGTTCATTCTGGCACTTCAGCAGTCGCTTTTTTACATTTTTTACAATATGCCACAGATCAAATTCATGTTTGATGTCACCAAACTCCTCTCTCTTAACTCTTTGAACTGATGGGTGACAATCAGTTGCTAGCACTGAGATCGAAACTTCATGCTCCAACAGCTTGATAAGGCATCTCTCCAGACCTTCAACCTCTAGCCAGTAGCTGTTTTTCACTTCAGTGACATTAACAGTCTCCTGAGCAACGACAAACCCTGACTTGGTGTCAATGAGTGAGTAGGTGCCATAGGTTGCATTATGACCAGGGCTGCCATACCTTGAATCACCGGAAACTACCAAGGATTCATCACTTACTGCGCTTATTATGGCCTGATTGTGTAAAGACCATGTCTCATTCACTACAGGGATGACATAGGCCTTTTGGATATTGAACCACTGCCTCTTTGACAGGCTCTCCAATCCGATTGCCTCGCAGACCTGTATGAATGGAGTACACTCATTCCCGGAAACAAACACTGCTGTTGGTATTGACACATTGCACTCCATCACGCCCCTCACCAGAGGCTGGGAATTCCAGATATATCTGTGGCCATCAATGCACTCTGTTATGACCTTCATTCCAAATCCACTTTTGGAAACTACCGGTGGCTCCACCAAACACTTCCCACAATTCTCCCAGTGACACAGATTGAACAGTTTCAAAAGTTGTTTAGTAGAAACAATACTCTTTCGGTCATCTGAGAGGTTAGGCTCCTCATCCTCTTCAGCGACAAAACTCATGTCTGTGTCTTCTTCACTCAGCTGAAACTCATCATCACCCAAACTCATGTCCTCAGCACTCTCTTCATGGACTGACTCCTCACTCCTCAGAGACAGGAATGATACCTCACTTTGCTGTGGTGATGAAGCCCTTGGCATTAAGATGTTCTCCAGACAAGTATCATCGAACAATGTGCAGTAGGAGTGGTCATTAATGACATATTGCATGTTGTATATGTCATCAGTCATTGTGCCTTTGCTCACAAGGACCCTTTCTCTGCCCTCAGTTCTGCATTCCACAAAATCAGTCTGGGTACTGGCATCCACTTTTCTGCTGCTGCCCAGACTTTCTTCTGATTCCTGACATGCTTTCTCCCTTCCTGTCAACTGACCCTCTATCAATTCCCTGCATGCTTCTATGATCTTTAAAGAGACACAAAAGTGGAATTGAGACTACGAGATAAACTAACAAATTTACTTCAGGGCATTTCCAGTATTGCGGCTGTGCCAGACCAATCATAGCATAATTAAAATATTCTGTACAATTGTGTGATTTTGTGTGAGTATGGTATGAGGTAACAAAAATCCACTTGTCTGAATTTGCCCCAAAATAAATTTGTTTCAATGAGTATTCCAGCAGAGAAATATTTTTATTTTGTAGGCTACATTATTTTTTTCACTCTCTGCAACAGACTTCAAACTTGATACACCAGGAAACAATGACTGACACTGACAATGACTGAGTGCCCGCCCACCGGATGTTGTTTACAGCTATGTAAGGTTGACAGGTGCAGCAGGGCTACCACGCTGCCTTACAGTTCATTCATGTCATGATACAAGTAATTGTTGTTGTGACATTTGGGTGTGCACACGAATATACGAAAATAGTATAACCGACAGTTTAACAAATGGATTATGTCATGGTTTAGGCGTGCGTTTGTTTGTTGGTCCTTTCTTTGTTCTATCGTCCGGGACGATATCGGATTTCTTTTGCATCGAATTCCTGGCCCAGCTGGCTAATTGAGCTGGGGCGGAGTTTTCTGGACTCTATATATATGGCCCGGGGTTCGCCACGCCTATCGCTAGAGTGTCTGTTTGTTTCTAGCACTTCGGCCGAAGATATCTTTAGTCAGTTTTCCTAGTGACTTGTTATCTTCCATTGATTGTTAGGAATTGCTTCTTTTAGAAGTTTTCTCTCTTCTCTCTTTGTTTATTCTCTCTCACATTGCTTCCGTTTTGCGGACTTTTATTCGTCCTTGGAAGCGCAAGCTTTTACCGGAGGTGTGTACCTCCTTTTGTGTTTGTCTCTTATCTGGGCTGCTCTTTGTTCTTTCTCTCACTGGTCGCTGTACCTGGCGTCCTGTTACCGCCCATTACAGCATACTCTTGTCAACATGGAGTCATCAGCCGTGGCTACGTTAGAAAAAGTTTTAGCTGATCAGCAAGCCACACTCTCGGGCTATGGCAAGGGCTTGTCTACCCTGAACAGTCGACAGGCTGAGTTGGTGGAACGAGTCCGCCATCAGGACGAGGCTTTACAAAAACAGGAGAGCGTCCTGTTAAGTCTCACTGAGAGTATTCGAGCCTTGTCCACTCAAATTACACAGAATGTTGCACAAGCACAATCTCTACACTATCACCATGAGCCTAGGCTCCAGCTACCCCCAAGATATGGAGGCGAGGCAGGGAAATGTAAAGACTTCATCGCTCAGTGTGAAATATTTTTCAAAGCTCAGCCTTCGCGTTTTGTAAGTGAAGGGTCTTGGGTTTCATTTATTTAATCTCTGTTGACTGACACAGCCCTTACTTGGGTCGGGCCACTTATTCAATCTAATTCACCAGTCGTGAGTTCAGTGGAGACTCTCGTTGGGGAGATGGTGTCGGTGTTTGATCAGGATGTGTGTGGGCAGGACGCGGCTAGACGTCTAATGCATCTTAGGCAGGGTTCCGAGATCGTTGCTGAGTTTTCTATAGCCTTTCGTTCTCTAGCTACAGAGACGGGCTGGCCAGAGGCGCCTCTAATGACTGTTTTTATTCATGCCTTGGCGGAAGAGGTTAAGGACGCTCTGGCTACATTAGAACCCTGTACTTCTCTGGATTCGTTGGTTCGCACTGCTGTGCGAATTGATAATCGAATTCGTAAGCGCAACAGAGAAAAACTTACTGCTTTAGCTCTCGCGGACAACGGGGTTAATCTTCCTCGTAGTATGCATATAGCTCCTATTCCGTCCACTGAAATTTCCACTCCTGGGGAACCTATGCAGGTCGATGGCTCATATGTGAGCCGGGCTCGTAAGCCCGTTCGTAACCCAATTATCTGCTATAACTGCTACATATTCGCCCACACTGCCCTGAACCTAAGGGAAACAGGAAGTCCCTCTAGCTGTATGGGGGGGGGGGCTAGAGGGACAGACCCAAATTCCCTTCCGAACCTTGATTCCCGTAGAATTAACTGTGGGTAGACAGATAATTCCTGTGGAGGTTTTTTTGGACTAGGGGGCCGTGGATTGTTTTATGGATGCGGAGTGGGCTGAGAGGCATTCTATTTCTATATGCCCTCTGCTGCACTCACGTACTGTTAAATCTTTGGACAGTTGCCCGCTAGGTTCTGGAATTATAACTGAGGTCTCTGAAGCACTAACCGTGTTTCGTTCCTTTGGTGGCCATTCTGAGGAGGTCCGATTTTTTATTATTTGTTCCCCTGTTTTTCCTGTTGTTTTAGGACACTCGTGGTTACGGAAACATAAGCCTCGCATCTGTTGGGGTAGTCAGACTAGCCCTATTGTCCAGTGGGGCGCTAACTGTAGGTCCCACTTTAGGGAGAATTTGACGTGTAGTCCCGGGCATCAACCTAGGGGGGAGGCTGATGTCGTGAGTGATTCTGAGGAGTTTGTCTCATACAGCCCTCCTAGTCGGGAAGAGGAGGTGGAGGAAGGGTTGGAGTGGGATCCTCAATTTGACTGGCGGCAGCCAGAGGATGATTGTGATTTGGAGGATCTCTCTGACTGTGATTCGGTAATGGAGATGGCGGGTCCCGAAAAGGTGGAGAGTTTGGGGGCCGCTTTGAATTTGTCTGACTCCTAACGTTCCTAGTGATTATGCTGATCTCGCGGAGGTTTTTAGTAAACAACAAGCCTCGACTTTACCTCCTCATCACCTGTACGATTGCGAGATCAATCTCCACCCTGGTACTACTCCTCCTAGGGGTTCGCTATACTCGCTGTCAGGGCCTGAGTGTAAGGCCATGCGAGAATATATTCAGGAGGCTTTCGCTAATGGTTTTATTCGGCAATCCACTTCTCCTGCCGGAGCGGGGTTTTTTTTGTGGGAAAAAAAGATGGCGGTCTGAGACCCTGTATTGATTATAGGGGTTTGAGTAAGACCACCATTAAAAACCGATACCCCCTTCCGTTGATGAATTACACGTTTGAATGTCTGCAGGAGGCATCATTTTTTACCAAGCTAGATGTCCGAAATGCTTATAACTTAGTTCGCATTCGGGAGGGGGACGAATGGAAATTTAATACGCATGACAGACACTGGGAACATTTGGTCATGCCATTCGGATTGGTTAACGCCCCCTCGGTGTTTCAGGCACTCGTTAATGACATTCTCCGAGAGATGTTGGAGAAATTTGTCTGCGTTTATCTTGACGACATTCTGAATTTTTTCTTCAACTCTTTCAGAGCATAAACAACACGTCAGACAAATGCTTGAGGCCCTCCTTAAAGCTAAGCTTTTTGTCAAGGCTGAGAAATGTGTTTTTCATGCCAAGACTGACTCGTCTCTTGGTTTCATTGTGTCGGAGGGGTCAGTCCGCATGGACCCTGACAAGGTGGCAGCGGTCAGGAATTAGCCTGCCCCTCAAAACGTTAAGGAGGTGCAACAGTTTTTGGGGTTTGCCAATTGTTATAGGAGGTTTCTCCGTAATTTTAGCACAGCAGCTGCCCCCATTATTGCGCTCACCAAGAAGAATGCCTCCTCACCGTTTGATTGGTCCCCAGCAGCTGAGGCTGCTTTTCAGGAGCTTAAGAAACGTTTTAGCTCAGAACCCATTCTCAGTTTGCCCGATCCCTCCCTCCCGTTCGTTGTGGAGGTAGATGCCTCTGAAGTCGGGGTGGGTGCCATTTTGTCCCAGCGCCTCCTTCGTGGCAATAAGTTGCACCCGTGCGCCTACTTCTCCCGGTCATTGTCGGCGGACGAACAGAATTACAGTATTGGTGACCGAGAGTTGCTAGCCGTTAAGCTGGCGTTAGAGGAATGGCGCTATTGGTTGGAAGGGGCTGAGCATCCGTTTGTGCTTTGGACGAATCATAAAAATCTCCAATAAATTCAACAGACTAAGCGACGTAATTCCCGGCAGGCGCGGTGGTCATTGTTTTTTAATCGCTTTAACTTTACGTTGACTTATCGCCCAGGGTCTAAAAACACCAAGCCTGACACCTTGTTGCGGATTTACGACTGCTCTGGTCACGACCCCATTCCGGAGCCTGTTATCCCGACTGATCAAATTGTGGCTCCCATTCAGTGGGACGTTGAGTCTGATGTGCGGGGGGCCTTAAGGTCCGATCCCAGTCCTGGTGGGGAACCGCCTGGCTGTTTGTTTGTTCCGCCTTCTGTATGCGCCCAGGTTCTCCAGTGGGGGCACTCTTCCCATCTGGCAGGTCACCCGGGGGTTCATTGGACCAAACAGTTCTTGGCTCGACGTTTTTGGTGGCCCAGCATGATTGAAGACATCAGGGAGTTTGTAGCAGTGTGCGGCATCTGCGCTAGGAATAAGACTTCCCACCTCCCTCCCTCTGGTTTGTTGCGGCCGTTGCCCATCCCTAAACGCTCGTGGAGCCATATCGCTCTTGATTTTATTACGGGTCTGCCTAATTCTGAAGGCAACACTGTCATCTTGGTCGTGGTTGACCATTTTTCTAAGGCCGCCCATTTTATCACTCTGCCGAAGTTGCCTTCGGCGTGGGAGACGGCCCTTCTTGTTGTGGACCATGTTTTCCGCCTGCATGGCCTCCCGCAAGATGTGGTTTCTGATAGGGCCCTCAATTCACGGCTAAGTTCTGGCGGGCCTTTTGCAGTCTGTTGGGGGCCAATGTGAGCCTTTCTTCTGGCTTTCATCCAGAGACTAATGGACAGACAGAGTGGACCAACCAGTCTTTGTAAAATACCCTTTGATGTTTGGCGGCTGATAATCCATCATCATGGAGTCGTTTTTTAGCTTGGGCTGAATATTCCCGTAATTCTCTGGACAACTTCTCCACAGGCTTTCACCATTTGAGGCTCAGTTGGGTTATCAACCCCCCCCTTTTTCCTGAGACTGAAAAGGATTCTGAAGTCCCCTCTGTCAATTATTTTATTCGATGCTGTCGCTCTGTCTGGGCTAGGGTCCGGTCCTCTTTGTTGTGATCTAGGCAGAGACAGAAGACCGCTGCCGATAGAGGGCGCCGGTCGGCCCCATCTTATCGGGTTAGCCAAAGAGTTTGGCTTTTTACTCGGGACCCTCCCTTAAAGGTGGAGTCGCGAAAGTTGGCTCCTTGCTTCATTGGACCTTTTAAAATAGTGCGGAGGATCAACCCTGTTACTGTCCAATTAAAACTCCCCAAGTCCTTGCGTATCCACCCCTCGTTTCATGTCTCAAGGCTAAAACCGGTTAGCACTAGCGTCCTGGCCCCGGTTGACAAACTTCCGCTGCCGCCACAGATAATTGAGGGGGGCCCGGTTTATACAGTGTGTCACATTTTGGCCGAGAGGCGTGTGGGTCGCGGAGCTCAGTTTTTAGTGGACTGGGAAGGATATGGGCCTGAGGAGCGGTGCTGGGTCCCTTCTCGGGATATCCTTGATCCCAGCCTCATCTCTGAGTTCCGTGCACGGGGTTCTCAGGGAACTTCTGATGCCGTTCCTTAGAGGGGGGGGTCCTGTTATGGTTTAGGCGTGCGTTTGTTTGTTGGACCTTTCTTTGTTCTATCGTCCAGGATGATATCGGATTTCTTTTGCATCGAATTCCTGGCCCAGCTGGCTAATTGAGCTGGGGCAGAGTTTTCCGGACTCTATATATATGGCCGGGGGTTCGCCACGCCTATCGCTAGAGTGTCTGTTTGTTTCTAGCACTTCGGCCGAAGATTTCTTTAGTCATTTTACCTAGTGACTTGTTATCTTCCATTTATTGTTAGGAATTGCTTCTTTTAGAAGTTTTCCCTCTTCTCTCTTTGTTTATTCTCTCTCGCATTGCTTCCGTTTTGCAGACTTTTATTCGTCCTTGGAAGCGCGAGCTTTTACCGGAGATGTGTACCTCCTTTTGTGTTTGTCTCTTATCTGGGATGCTCTTTGTTCTTTCTCTTACTGGTTGCTGCACCTGGCCTCCTATTACCGCCCATTACAGATTATTTCCGTAACCAATGCATTATTCGCGTATTTTGGCAATGGATTATCAAGAGCGTGGAGCGAGCTGGTCTGTCTGGTACCCGGTAACAACTACGTTCAAGCAGCACAGTGCAAACAAGATCACTCTTCATACAGTGAGTGTGTGCCTTTCTCTTTTTTGCATCATGTGGACTACATACAAATACAACAGAACAAAGCAAACGCAAAAACGTGTTGGATCACAAGTTTATTGAGATTGCAATACACTTTGGTATCAGATATATTGTATATCATCTGAGCAGCAGATTGTTCTGTGCTATGACGTGGTGTCTTTCTACCGTGGTGACGTTAAAGCTATAGTACGTAACTTTTACATGTCCGTAAATGACCATTTTATCCAAGCCACTACTAGAGGAGATGACACAATGCTGATTAAGCCGATCGGCTCCTCTAACATCTCGCTGTATTTTTCAGTATTTTTTGTTTTGTATTGCGTGTCGGCCGGCGATATTCCCGCGCTGACACACAGGAAATGACATGTTTTATTTCAAAACAAGAAGGGAGGGGGAAAAAGAGTGGAGAGTCTCCTAGCAAGAGAGCTCCGGACCCCACGTGGCTTGTTTTGTTTGGACCAGAGCCGCAGATTTCAAGCCTTTTGAGTTCACAACTCACTTTAATTCGAACGACGTTGGACTTTATGTCGAAAAACTAAATCGGTTAAATATTACGGACTCGGAGATTTATGGAATAATTTGTGAGTACTTGCATTTGCGTAGTTATCACAGAACAGTAGAACAGTGCCGTAACAAACTTAAAAAACTGCGGCTGTGATATTTCAAAGTGGAGGATGCAGTGTGAAAATCTGGCAGCTCAAGTTATGAGAACGATAAATTTTTGTGGTATAAGGAGTGGACAGCATAATCAGCCAAAAACGCAAGGGCGAAAGTATTCTGTTTTCAACCTCCATCAACTGTTGCGGCTACGGTCATGTATCATTATGATAAACTACCACCATGTTATTAACCAAAATAACGCAAGCATTATAACAGTGCGAACACTGTCGTCAGTCGTCATCGGCCTTCGACGGTGTGATCCGGTGCTGCATCCTTCTGATTCAAGTGGGTCGAATTTGCTATCTACCTATGGCTGCTGTGGTGAGTATAGTGGTGTTTCTACTCTATAGGATTCAAGGAAAGCTAGAATCCACCCCATATAGACACATTTGTAGAACGGGTCGACATACCCCAGTGTAGACCGGAGACCGTAAAAATCCGGTGGGGTTGAGTTTAGAGGGAAACATTGACAGTGAGGAGCAGAAAAAAGTGGACCAACAACTTATGGACTGCTTAGGTGTTTACTATAAGGACCTGCTGATCCATGTGCGGAACTGTGGTGTGTCGTTAGCGTGGAGTAACAAAACAGCTTCTGCGCTGGTATATGACGGAGGGGCGAAAGCTCAAGGCTAAACGGTCTTTTCGGAAATTGCCCGTGGTAATGGTTTACTTATTGCTTCGGAAAGACCAGCGTTTGCTGGCGGAAAATGGGCACGTAATGGATAGTACGCAACAGCTAGAGAGAGCTCCGGTTATGTTATGAACATAAAACAGGTTGTACAGACCGTAAGTTCCGTTAGCGTGAACAGTTGCATATGTGGAGCTAGCGAATCGATAACATAGGCATACGTCATATGGAAGTGTCGGCTGTATTGTTTTAATAACGCAAAATTCCTCTAGTGGGTGACAGAAGTTACGCACTATAGCTTTAATGTTAGCATAACTTCTGTGGCAATAATGGTATCATAACTTCTGCGGTGATAGAAAAACAGAACCGGGATTTGGATAATCGTGACACGTAGCATATTCTCAAAATGTTGACTTGACTCATAATGTTATCCACTTGGCAGGAGAATCACAAATTGACAATCTTTCATATAGTTTTAAAGTGGCAGTAAGCTATGAGTTTACCTCTCGTTCCTCTGCCTGGCAAGCGTGTTTCTGCGCTCCGTCTCTGCACCTAAGAGCAGAGCCTGACAGGTCCGATCCAACAGGTCTGTCCTTGTCTCCAACACTGTATTTGCTAAAATTAAAAATTGATGGCACAGCATCTGGCTTCAGGCGATTGGTGAGACACCGAACAAATCTCCCATCTTCAGCAAAAGCTCCCTCCTCAACATAATCAGACTCTACAAAGTGGTCGCTGCAGACTCTTAGCCCCGGTCCCACAGGGGGGCTGAGGCATTTCAGTGCAGCTAACCATCTTCGCAGCAGTTCAGGCTTGTTCTCAGGAATAATATGAAAATGAACTGATTTGCCGCTCAGTTCAAACAATTCAAACGCCAGCATCCATGATAGTATAAGGGTGCATTAGTGCACATGGCATAAGTAACTTGCACATACGTGAAGACACCATTAATGTTGAATGATATATACAGGTTTTGGTGCAAGATTTACTGCCATTTAGATGCCTTTTTAAAAGAAGACCTTGCTCATTTCAGCAACACCATGCCAAAAACCATACTATGCACTTATTACAACATGTCTATGTAGTAAAAAAGTCAGAGTGCCATAGTGTTAGCCAGAATGGAATCTTAGGGTGTCTCACCCCAGCCACCAGGCCAACCTGGCCAAGACGAAACCACCTACGGTAGGGGTTCATCCCATCGAACCAGCTTGTTGCAAACAACATAATCTCGAGATTGCTTTTAAAGCAAAAAAAGAAACAAATGTCCCCACCCCCCAATGATGTTCACAGGCAGTAAAAGGCACATGTACATACAATATTTAAGGTTTGATGTAAATATCTTGCCGATTTCCGAGTTACAGCCCAGAAACAGTGGGAATGCCGACGGGAAACTGTACAAAAACAATATGTCTCCCCTCCCTCCTGGGGGGAGACATAATAACTGATGGGTATTTCTTGCCATTGACACAGAAGATAAAGTCAAAGACACCACTTCATTTCAAAACACCACATTTAATTATACAAGAAACTCATCTTAAATATGCAGCTGTACTTGCATCCAAACATGAGTGCATTAGTGTATTTGGTTCACTAAAGGGAACTGTAAATAAAAGAAAATCATGGCATCACTGAAACCTCAAACCTAAATGAATTCAGTGCTGTGCTATGTCGCTGAGAAAACCCGAAGTGATCTTAGACGATACGCATGCGCCATGTGCAGACAGTCTTGATTTGAACTATCCCAAAGAATACTGGGAACAGCCTAAGGACGTCTTAAATGCCGAATGCCTTCGACTCAATACAAACCTGAGGACAGTACTTTTATTTATTACAATCGGTGATGCCACAACTTTAGCTTGTTTAGAAGAGAGATTCTGACCGAACACTGACCGAAGCGATTTCCCTCAACTGGGGTTCCAAGCTTAGCCAGTCCGTCCATGAGTCGCCAGCTCAGCACGAAGCAGTATCCGGGGCGATCTCTCAGTTGAGAATATAGCCCGGCCTGCAAAACGTTTTTCTCCCCACTCCGGTTCTGAGCTCAAATATAGCACACAACATATGACCAATCACTTCTCGCGTCAGAGCCGCACACATAAAAACTTGGAGTAATGAAGCTAGCACTAGGGAGCCTTTTGGCATGCATTAACACTTGGAATGACGAGACGTGCACTTGGAAGCCTTCTGATGTAGGGATGGTATCGCACAAGTTTCGTAGCTCGCCTCGCGATTTCAGAAAACAATCAACATGATTAAAATAACTTGTTGGGAATCGCCATCCACGTGATAAAGAGACAAGCAGTTTCGACGTGGCAGAACTGTTAGCTTTTACACATAGTTCCTATCAGCTGCAGTAGATGGAATATCATCTCGCCTAAAGATTGTCATTTCAAATTAATTACTAATAGGAATATTCACCCAATTCTACCACTTGCATGAAACATGTCTCCATTAGAATTGTATTTTATGTCCTGTGGGCTCGAATTTCAAGAGAGAACCAAAAAAGAAATGAAATGGGTCTTGCTCCACTAGTGGATCAGCTGGGGATGAAATCTGGTGACTGTTGAACTTCTAAGAGCGGACAGCCGGCGACATGATTCTAAAATAAATAAGCGGAGCCACGATTACCGAAATATATGTACATGTATTTCTTTCAGGCTACATTTACTCAAATGCCCGATTTCTGATGAACAAGTTTCAATTGCCGACACTCACACACCGATACGAATAAAAACTATTTGAAGGGGCCTCAAAAGAGGTATTGAATCTAACAAATCAGTACAAGACAGAGTGTTTTGAAACACATAACAGTGAACAAAATGCTCTTGGACATCTACGTTATCAATATAAGCGCTGATCTATCTCAATAACAACTCTTGTGCTAGTGGACAATGTCCAGTTGCGCACACACGCTACGAGACTTGGCTATGGCGCCAATGTGTGGGGCACAGATAAGACAGAAGTGCACGGATTGGTCATATGTTAATGAGTTCATATTTGAGCCCAATTTCGCGCACGGCCTACCACACTTCAGTTCACTCAAGAATTTAAGTCAAGTCGAACCCGCAGATTTTCGGGACAACCATTGTTATCTATACAAATGCTGGCCCATCTCACATATAGGCAATTTAATACTGGAAACGGCCGGACCCGTCTCAAATCAGACTTACCCGTCTCAGCATCTCAAGTAAACATTGCCCGTCTCAAAGACGGGGAGACGGGCGGCCGGCTAACACTATGCCGAGTGCCACACTGGTCTGCCTGCAGTCCAAACCTGTCACCCACTTACAATATTTGGTTCATTATGAAATGAATTGTATGAAAAAGGAGGCTCCAACGTATTGAGCAGATGAAATCCTACATAGAGCAAGAATGGGAGAATGTTATGCTTTCAAAACTACAGCAGATGGTCTCCTTATTTCCCAAACGCAAAGAGAGTGTTGATGATGCAACACAGTGGTAAGCATGCTCCTGTGCCAACTTTTTTGAAACATATTGCTGGCGTCAAATTCAAAATGAGCACATATTTTCCAAAAACCAATAAAATATTTCAGTTTCAACATCTGATACAGTATATTTCCTTCGCACTATTTTCAAAAAATATGAAGTTCAAAAGATTTGAAAATCATTGCATTCTGTTTTCATTTGCATTTTACACATTGTCCCAACTTTTTGTAAAGGGGGTTGTACTTTCGATGCCTTAATTTAATCACGGGGCTTATTTTCGCCATATTTTGAAAGCCCCATTCATTTTTCCAATTGAAACATGACCCTGGGAACTGGAACTATAACTCTGCTAACAAAGCTACATACAAATCTATGTCATGCTGTAAATTTCTAATTGGGTTCGAAATAGGCAACACATAATCAGCAACACTTTGCTAAATCTTATTTTACAGAACTGCCCATTTGATCAAAAATCAGGTGATAACTGGTCCGCTGCTACAAGGCACAGAATTGCTTGGACAATGATAAGAGCAGCTGTGGTGCTAATTCCATCATCTATCTTCTTCATCTATTTTCATAAATGAAACATCTGATTTTGCTTCTCATTCTGCTCCACTGAATATCACTCAATGTTTGGCAGGCATGTTTTTTTAATAAAGTTTACCACAGTTGAAGAATTGTAGGTCACATTACACTTCGGAATTGGCTGATTACTTTGCAGTGTAAATAAAGTGTTGTGCACTATCCACACCCCCTGCTCAAATTCCACTCCCTTTCTCTTTCATCAATTTGATAATATACTTAGCGCCATTAAAAACGCAGCGGTGAGGTATGTACTGAATTTGCGGCAAATTGAAGAATCAATTGATTTTTATTTCTTTTCCAGTGAGGCACGAGTGGAGATAAAGAAAAGTGCGTGGTATTGTAATCCTGACGCGCGCCACGTGAACGCGCCAAGCAGTTCAGTAATAACAAACGTTGAGCTGTTTGTGATGTTTACAGTGACACTTAACTTGTTCTCTTGGGTGTGCTCAACAGCTTACATAAAGCCAACAAAAAAAACTAAAAATGCTACTGCATCAAGAAAATGGAACGGCTTTTGGCACAGGAGAGAGAAGAAGAGGTATTGGCATGTTTCGGGCAGGTCTCAGCCGCCGAGAGGTGGTGCGCCATTTGCACTCTATCACCATTCAACAATCAGTCGGCTGTCTATCCAAGAATGGAACTCAGGCACTGTCACTGACCGACCCCGTTTAGGGCAGCCATGAGTGACTATGGTAGCTCAAGAGCACCACATCTGGTTACAGCCTATACATGACAGATTTCGGACAGCAACCCAAACTGATCATGAGACGAGGGGTCCGAGACGATTGAGGGTGAGCACAAGTACCGTTTGATGCCATCTATGTGAGCAAAACATGCGTGCACACGGCCCCTACAGAAAACCAATTCTTTGCCCGTCAACAGGAGTAGGAACTCTTCACTTCTGACTGGGGGCACCTGCCTCTGAGTCATTTTTTGGCACTTTATTTCCCTGTTTCTGTCTGAGAATGGAAAACACGGACTATCCCTGACCGACTCCGCTAAAGGCAGCCATGCGTAAATGGGCAAAGACTGGGTTTTCTGTAGGGGCCGTGCGCAAGTAAGTGTCGCTCACATAGACGGTGTTGAACGAAACTTGTGCTCACCCTCAAATGTCTTGGACCCCTCATTTCATGATCAGTTTGGGTTGTTGTCCAGAATCTGTCACGTACAGGCTGTAACCAGATGTGGCGATCTTGAGCTACCATAGTCACTCGTGGCTGCCCTAAGCGGGGTTGGTCAGTGACAGTGCCTGTGTTCCATTCTCGGATAGACTGATTGTTGAACGGTGATAGTGCAAATGACGCACCACCTCTTGGCGGCTGAGACCTGCCCGTAACATGCCAAAGGCTCTTTTTCTCTCTCCTGTGTCACAAGCCATTCCGTTTTCCTGATGCAGTAGCATTTTTCGTTTTTTTTCTTGGCTTTATGTAGGCTATTGACCACATCCAAAAGAACAAGTCAAGTGTCACTGTACATCTCACAAACAGCTCAATGTTTGTTATTACTGAAGTGCTTGGCGTGTTCAGGCGGCGCGTGTCAAGATTACAATACCGTGCACTTTTCTTTATTTCCACTCGTGCCTCTCTGGAAAAGCAATAAAAATCAATCGATTCTTCAACTTGCCGCAAATACAGTACATACCTCACCGTTGCTTTTTTAATGGTGCTAAGTATATAATCTCCACAGCTTCATTGTAGTTATTCAGTCTAATGCACTTACAAGAGTATTGCAGATAAATCCCGATGGAGCTACTTCATTGTAAGATGTTAGGTAAGCATCATGAAAGTATTGAATGAGACATAAACTTGATCTCAAATGAAGATGCCAAAATAGCTCTTTTGACAATGTAACTTCATGTCTACAGAGAGTTAACCTCATACTGATAACAGGGACAGACCGTGATTCCAGCAAAGAGTAGCAGTCTCAACTGCCTTCATGTGAAGGGTGGTAGAATATAGACATTGAGTGGAAAAAAGGCAAACACCTGTTCAGCTTTTTTGTCCCCGGCCCCCGGAAAGCACGGAGCAGGGGATATAGTATTCAGTTCCGTCTGTACGTCCGTCCATCCGTCCATCCCGTTGGTGTGAGCGTGATATCTCAACAAACAGGGGACCGATTTTGCTCATAATTACCACCAACATGTACTTGGAGGGTCCAGTCAATTTTTGTGACCTTGAGTTCATTTTGAAGGTCATAGGGCAATTACATAGATTTTGCCTTTGGAAACTTTGTTTACGCAATATCTGAAAAAACCAGTTGACCAATTTTGCTCATATTTAGCACCAACATGTACATGCGACGGGGGGCATATTCACGTTGGTGACAGTTACTTGCTTTTTTTAAAACTTTAGTCCATGTTCAAGGTCAGGGAGCTGGGTTCCCATTTCCCTCCATGATATGAACAAATATTCTCAGAGCAGTACCTCTTTTCTGGTACTGCTGCTTCATAAAACAGGTGTAGGTACCAACATTCATCTATAGCAGTCACCCACAACAGTGGCAATCTGTTTAAGAGCATGCAGCGCACATGATGATGTCACCTGCATGAACAACGCATCGTAGTCACACAGCAAAGATGTGAAGACTCCCCGCCCCAATCTGAGTATAATAAAATAAAGCACTCACTCGCTCTTCTTTCTTTGCCCCACTGCACACCCTGAGCAATTCCATGTGGCCTATGTCCAGAGTACTCACTACTCTGTGGAACTGTTTAAGTGCAGGAGTGCAAGTCTGACTTAACCAGCTTACGCTCGTTGCTGCTGCAGCGAATCACAGAAACACGCTGTTAAATTACTTTTCCGAATATAATAGAACATTACTTTAGGTGACTGATACAACAGAACAACAACGCTATTCCCCATGGACGCAGGACCCCGATTTCCACATCTCCACTGAAATCCTCGCAGGGATCACTGCCAGGACTGCATAGTTCAATGGAAGAAGAGAGGAAATCAAGGCTATATTAATTTCAGTAAGAGGCGGTTTACAGTATATTTTGCTGAGACAGTATGGCACTTCGGTTTGTCCTTATCCTGTGCAAGTGAACAATCGCGTAGTGTCCATTTTTAGCTTACCGGCCCTATGGGCCGATAAGCTATTGTCGTGGTGTGACGTCTGTCATCTGTCGTCTGCCGTCCGGAACATTTTTTATCTTTTTTTGGCCTGATGAATTTTCGTGTAAATTTGCAATAACATACTACTAGACCATATCAGATTTTTGATTGAATCATTTTTGTCCATTTTATGGACCCTTGAAATTTTGGCCCCAATGTTAAAGATAGGACTGAGAAATTAAAAAAAATTATTCCTCAAAAACTGCGTGATAAATTTTTTTCTAAATCAGGCAATCAACTATCCTTGGTACTGTCAATGTACAGTGCGAGCGCCATTTTGATTGAATCGATGTAAGTGGGTCTAGTGGGGGCGCTGTACTTTATGAATATGGAAGATGGCCTGTGGAGGCCAAATGGTTGCAGATAGAGATTAAGTTTGTATTATCGGCATATAGGAAGTCATATATGACCTCTATTTTGGCTATGTTCAATTTGACCTCAGATGATGTTGAAAGGTCAAACTCGAGGTCAAGGATAATATTAACAATGTTAAAAGATAGGACTTGAAATTTTAAAAAATTATTTCTCAAAAACTGTCTGATAACGTTTTTTCTAAATCTGGCAATCAAGTCACCATGATACACTTTATGCACAGTGTGAGTGCCATTTTGATTGAATCAAGGGAAGGGGGTTTAGTGGGGGCGCTGTACTTTAACATTGGGTCTTACGGAGAATGGGCAAAATCGCCAGTAGAACGTAAATGGTTGCAGATAGAGATTAAGTTTGTATTATCAACATATAGGAAGTCATATATGACCATATTTTGGATGTGTTAAAGTTGACCTCAGATGACCTTGAAAGATCAAACTTGAGGTCAAGCAAAATGTTACAATTTTTCAAAGGATTCTAGGCTTGATAATATTGAAGATTAGGAACATATGTGTATTGAACACTTATAGGAAGTCATATATGGCCTTGAACTTGACCTTCGGTGACTTTCAAAGGTCAAACTTCACATAGTGAAATCTCAATGACTTCTATCACCAGAACTATTACAGATAGAGCTGAGGTTTGTATTGTTAGCATATAGGCAGTCATGTATGAACTTTCATTTGGTGATCTTGAACTTGACTTTCAGTAACCCACAGAGGCCAAACTTTATGGTGAAATTTCAATTACTTTTATCAGCAAAATTGTTACGGATAGAGCGTAGTTTTGTATTGGGGACATATAGGAAGTCATATATGAACTTTCATTTGGTGACCTTCATATTGACCTTCGAAGGTCAAATTTGACCTTGTGAAAATTCAATGACTTGTGTCACTAAAAAGGTAACAGATGAAGCCTAAGTTTGTATCACAGACTTAAAGGAAGTCACACATGAACTTTCATTTGGTGATATTCAACTTGACTGTTGGTGACCTTTGAGGGTCAAACTTGACATAATACAATTACGATGACTTGTATTGCCAAAAGGGTCACAGATGGAGCCTAAGTTTGTATGAGAGACATATAAGTGGCTGAGAGCCAAAGTCTATCTTACTTTTCCAAGTTCTGAGAAAATTACTTTATTTTGTACAAACAAACTATGTATATTATTGTAACAGACTCCAGAAAAGTGTAAGGTGTAAAATAAAGTGATTGTTCCGTTCAAACAAAACTTCAAATCTTATTTTCTCAGAATTTGGAAAAAGTCAGATAGTAGACTTTTGCTCTCAGCCACTCATATAGTGAGTCATATCTGAACTTTCATTTGGTGACCTTCGTATTCACCTTTGAAGGTCAAATGTGACCTAGTGAAAATTCAATGACTTGTTTCACTAAAATGGTCACAGTTTGAGCCTAGGTATGTGCTATAGACATCTAGGAAGTCACATATGAACTTTCATTTTGCGACATTCAACTTGACTGTCAGTGACCTTTGAGGGTCAAACTCTACAGTGAAATTACAATCACTCGTATCACCAAAATGGTCACAGAGTGAGCCAAGGTTTGTACGAAGACATTTAGAAAGTCAAATATGTAGTACATTTGCTGACCTCAACCTGACTCTGTGTGACCTTTAAAGTTCACAATTGACATTGAATTTTCAATGACTTGTATCACCAAAACATGCTTCAGAGCTTATGATTGTATTACATGGGGTCTTATAAATGTATGTTAACTTTTATTTAGTGACTTGAAGGTCAAACTTCACACAAAATTTTCATAACCTGTATCATCACTATAAGATTGCTTGCTCGTCAGCTGCAGGACCCCTTGTCCTATTTTTATTATTATTATTATCCTCCCAGCACATAATGCGGGGGGATATATTCATCAGAATGTCCATCCATCTGTCTGTCTGTTTGTCTGTCCGTAATAATTTCATTTCTGGAACAGAACTCGAATGCCGTTCAATATTTTTTAACGAAACCTGCAGTGCATATTAATCAGGTCCTAGACTGGTGCCTTTTGATATTTTGGGGATTTCTGAGATTTTTCCTTTTTTCGTGGTTAGTTAAATTAAGAGATTGCTAGGGTTGGGGGATATATCATCTTCTGTTGATTCTGGTCTTATTTTAATTACCGAGTTGGCCTTTTTACAACGCATAATGTTACACCGACGCATAATGTTACGAGTGCAACATTACACGGAGACCATTCCAACTCATAATGTTACACCGACTCATAATGTTACAGTCGACGTATAATGTTACACTTTTTCTAACACACGTTACACTTTTTTGACGCGTAATGTTACACCTGATCCTTTTATTTATTCATTTATTTATTTAGCCAGGAAGGTCCCATTTACCCCTTTTCCACCAAAAAGAACCTGGTGCTAGTGCCGTGCTGGTGCTAGTGCCAGTGCTTAGTTGGTTCAACCAGCGCACCTCCTAAGAACCTGCTTGGTTGTCCATCGCCGAGGAGCCAAGTCAGAGCCACGCAATTACGTCACTGTAATTTAAGACCGACAGATCAGGAGAAAATAAACTTTGTTCAAGATCTGTGTCTCTCAGCGGCGCTCACGTAACATCTGGCAATACAGATATACAGTATGGACTGCAGAAAACCATGATTAAAAATTTAAAACTGAAATAATGCTTGTGTTTCTATGCTCAGTAATATTATTATTGTCATTGAGGTTTTATCGTTTTTCAAGGGGAAAAGGAATATAGCTGATTAGATTGCTATGTTCTTATTTAAAAAGCGGCAATATAAGGCGCACACCGTATCTTGCATTGTTGTCCGCCTTTACTTATCCCAAGGAAGCAGGCAGGTAATAAATAAACGAGCAACTGTCGTATTTCATTCCAGCTTCGTAACTTTGAATGATCTAATGTAGTTTCATTTTGAAATGCCATTCAAGCTCGCCAATGGCAATAACAGTAATTCCCGAACGCCCTAGTTAGCCAGCTAACTCATATTCGTAAGGCTTAATATAGACGTAAGCGGCGCAGAAAGTAAAGTGAAACATAAATGCATCATGCAGATATAAGGCAGATGCTTATATAACCCAAAGTTTACTGCGAGCAGAATGCTGAAAATACTACCGCGACCGCGCTGTTTTCGTTGGTCACTGTGACTCCGCCCCACGTGATCGGTGCATGGTCTGGACCAGCAAGGAGTTGGTGCTCGCTCTGGCACTAGTTTTCAGAGCCACGAGCTGGTGCTTAGGCTGTGGAAAACCAAAGAACCGGTGCAAAGTCAGGCTCTGGCTCCAAACCAGCACTGGAACCAGCTCGGAGGAAAAGGGGTAATTGAGATACAAGATCTCTTCTTCCAGGGAGTCCTGGTCAAGACAGCAGCATAAATAGTTGTAACATATAAATATAAAAAAGAAGGGGAAAAAAATCACATTACAGATTATTCATTACATAAAAGCAGCACAGAGGTAATAATTAAAGGAGAAACATACAGGCCATAATCAAGATATCTGTAATACATTCCATCTCAATATCACAGATTATGTAAAACAGCAACATGTTTCCTTCAGGGCAGTTTGTAAAAGTCTTTTGAAATAATTTAAAGAGGGGAGTGCTCCTAAGGTAATAGTATTTTGCAATTCATTCCATGCCCAGGGTGCATAAAAGGCGAAAGCAGTTTTACCAAGCTCTGCGTGCACCCGAGGGACATTTGTTGGCCTTTTTGAGATGCATGTCCAGTAAGAATTAGGAGCCTGTAACTGAAATAGTTGATGAGATAAAGCAAAATGTCAAAATTTTTGGTAATATTTTTAGGCCAATGACCTAGAAAAAATAGGCCAAGGGCACCTTTAGGCACGTCATTTGTAGGCTTTTATGAGATGCATTTCCAGTAAAAATTCGGAGCCTGCAACTGAAATAGTTGATGAGATACAGCAAAATATGGAAGTTTTTGGTGATATTTTGAGGCCAGTGACCTTGAAAAAATAGGTCAAGGTCACCTTTAGGCACATGATTTGGAGGCCTTAATGAGATGGATGTCGATTGACAATTAGGAGCCTTTAACTGAAATAGTTGATGAGATACAGCAAAATGTTGAGGTTTTTGGTGATATTTTTAGGCCAGTGACCCTGAAAAAATAAGTCAAGGTCACCTTTAGGCACATCATTTGTAGGCCTTTATGAGATGCATGTCCAGTAAAAATTAGGAGCCTGTAAGTGAAGTTTCACCTTTAGGCATGTCATTTGTTGGGCTTTATGAGATGCATGTCCAGCAAAAATTAGGAGCCTGTAACTGAAATTGTTGATGAGATAAAGCGAAATGTGTTGACGGACGCACACACACACACACGCACGGACGCCACCCCAGAGATTCCTCCTCGCCCCAGAGATTCAACTCACTCACGAGAAAACTCGATCAGTTGGAATGTTATGATTTCAGCCCCTCCCCTCAACATATTAGCCTAGTGTTTGTCGCGCCCGCTTAATAGTAAAGGGCAGGTCCGGGTTTCAATTCCAGCGTAGGCCACATGGGATTTTTTATCCTTGGTTCTTCACGTCTGTGGCATGGCACTGGTCCCTTGTATGCAGGGCAAGTAAAAGACTCCATCCAAGTGAGGAACATGAGTAGCTTGAGATAGACTCCTCCACACTTATCAGGGCCAATAATGCATTAGCTTCAACCCTGTTGGAAAACGAAGAAACTAAACCACATGAAGGGCTTCACAGATTAGCTATGTTCCGTGATGCAGACTTGTATTTAAGGCCATTTAAGTTGGCAGTGAAAATTATCCTGATGTATTCTACTCATTTAACCGATTCTACCAATTCAACTGTTTGTGAAACCCATCATTTTGTAATAGTTGCAAGGGGTGTGAATGACATGGAAGCAGCTTGAAAGAATGAGGGCAACATGTCATCTTGTATGGGGCGAATGCCATCCCTTGCATTGAAGAAGTCAAATCCCAAGGAAAGGAAAAAAATGAAATCGCCAACAGCATAGGAATATACTTTTGAAAGACGGGCAATATAGTAATGATGACGATAATGCCTATGTTTAACTGGGCAGTTGTGTAACATTATGCGTTAACTCGGTGTAATGTTATGCGTTAGGATCAGGTGTAACATTATGCATCAAAAAAGTGCAACGTTATGCATTAGAAAAAATGTAACATTATGCGTCGACTGTAACATTATGAGTTGGATGGTCATAATGTTATACTAGTAACATTATGCGTCGTTGTAACATTATGCGTCAGAGTAACGTTATAAGTTGTAACATGCCTTTCACAGATAGAGTGCAACCACACATATTATCTCTCTGTCTCCCGCCGGCTAAGTTTATAACACTGCAACTAAGATGTTTGCTGCTGTATAGATATTAACGGATGAATAGCCAGATTAGTGATATGAATTTATTTTGAGCTAAAGTTAGCTTCGCCTCTCGGTATTCATTGAAGCTAAACTGAGTCATTGAGCCTCGCATAGCGTATACGTTGTGAAAAACAGTCGCGGCCAACACGTCTTCTGCCATTTCACTCTTTTGTCTTAGGACAAAGATACGCGTGCCCACCAGCACATATGCGCATCCAATGCACACAGACACATGCGCACACACATTTGGCAAGCCAAACAATTCAAAAATATGCGTTCATTCACGCGACTAGTACACGTCAAATACACTTTAACAACTTGTTAACAACATGATGTTTACGT
Source organism: Gymnothorax javanicus (assembly GCA_029692085.1). Taxonomy (NCBI): domain Eukaryota; kingdom Metazoa; phylum Chordata; class Actinopteri; order Anguilliformes; family Muraenidae; genus Gymnothorax; species Gymnothorax javanicus. Next base: position 137,820,405 of record CM056195.1, on the reverse strand, counting down.
GTATTCTACCATACTGTTCACGAAAAGACGGAAAATTAACCAGTTAGCTAACGGTATTATTTCGATATCATATCGGGTTAGTAGCTATGGTTTTCACCACGGGAGGTCTGTTTATAGTGATGAATTTTTCACAGAACCTGTCTTCCTCTATGGGCGATATTACTGCACAATATTACAATTTATATTTGGACAACCAAAATATATATGAATTCAAGCAGAAATTAAGTGAGAAAAAATTTGTAAAAAATTACACATACCTCTAAGTTTATTATGTCGAGACATCTAGCAAGACCAAAATAAACTTCAAAGACCTAGAAAACTGGGTTAGTGTACGAAATAGCAAGTGGATTGTGCGAACTGACGTAAAGATTCGAGAAGTGAAAGACGAAGTGACTACATGTCAGTGATTCTGCTTTATGTATCCTAAATGAGTGAGAAACACTTATTACAGGATATGCACGCAAAATATCTACTAATTTTCTTGACACAAAATATAACACGGAATCCCCAAGTAGCCTATTGGAAAAGTATCAGTCAGACATTTAATGGCATTGCGCTTTTGATGGTACTAGTTTATGTCAGAAATGCAAATTAACTAAAGAGTGTCATCTGAAAGTGAAATAGTAAATTTAAGCTTGCTGTACACCAATTTATCTTAATATTTAGGATTGTTCTTGCCGTAATTGCACATTTCTGGGATTCATAATTTGGACTTTTTTTCCATTCAGCTGTTTTCGTCGCTGGTGACCAGTGTTTACCAAGGCCAGAATCTGACCCTCTCAGGCTACATAACATTACAATACATGTAGCTATTGAGCTGCATGGTGTGCTAACACAAGGTTACACTCATGCAGACAACAGATGCGAGCCTTGCACTGGACTATATTTACCGATAATATGCATACATGAGCTGCTTAGCTGCTTTTCACGAATAGTACTGTACATATATTCAATGTGAAAAATCAACGCATTGTTGGCATGTTGTGTTTATGTATTTATCGTGTTGTTTACATGTCCTCGACGTGTAAACGCACACGTCAATTTCACACGATTTTGAGCAATCTGGCCTCTTGTCCTGTTTTTCCATGTTGGTGGCCTTGACTGCTGAGAAAGTTTGAACCGCCAAAATTTAACCATTTCTGTGTTTTATGGCTTTTCATGTGCCCTCTGCGTCATTCCGGCAATGAATTTCAGTGAATTATTGTCTCATTTCCTTGTTAGCCCCCTGTGCATTCCTCAGGCCTTTTCTCACCCTAGTTCCCTGTCTTACTCATTGGTCCAAGTAACCCTTCCTGCTTTGTTCTTTGCCAAATTAAATTGCTATGCTTCATACTAATTTGCTTGCTCTCTTGCATTTATTCCTCATCCCCTGGTTTCCCTTGCTCCTTGTTCCTGCCTCAGTTCCGTGGGTTTGTCTGTGTCGTCTTGGTCTTGTTTGCCTTGCCTTGCCCCAAGATTCCAGTCCTCTCCACTCCTGTGACCCCAGAACTGATCTTTCATTTTCCCTCAATCTTGGATTCCCAACTTAAGTCTGCTCACACGCCATAATCCTGACTGCTGCAAGTGAACCTCTGCCTGTCACTGAACTATGATAAAACTGTCCTGCATTACTCCTGACTGCCAGTTTTTGACCCTGGAGTTCTTTGGATGATAAAGCTCTGCATTTGATTCCTTTGGTTCTGACAAATGTGACACACTTTTCGTAACATCCCAACTTTTTTAGAAATGAGACTGTATGTCATTGTAGGGCATTCAACAAGCATTGAACTGCGCAGCTGCCATAGACAATGCAATTAAGCACAAAAGCTGTTGGAGATCGCACTTAAGTTTTTCATTTAACCTGCACTATGCCTTTAGTTTTCATTCAGTTTGTCAGAAGAATACAAGATGGCTTGTTCAGATGGCAAAGATAGGCAGAATCTACCCTTGATGAACTTTGGGAATATAACTATTTCATTATAATGATTTAATTGCAATATTGACTGATTTTAGTTGGTGCTAATGTTTGGTTATAACTATATTAAATGAAGGCATAGAAATGGAACTCAAGCACAATATTTATATTTGAATCCAGGTAAGATATTTAAGACATCGCATTATGAAGGAAAATTCACTGAACAAAAATATAAATGCGACAGTACAGTCCTTTTAATATTCTGCAAAATTATTTCTGAGGTTGAATTAGTTGGGTTTATTGATGTGACCAAGGTTGTGTGCCACTGATCTGTGTGCATTTCAGTCACATTCTCCATATCATTGTCTAGTTAATGCCGTTTGTCAAAATTAGCCTGTCAGACAGGAGGGGCCTGATCCAGAGCTACAGAAATCAGGTACGGTCATCCCAGGCACATCCTGTACTCTGGTCAATAAAAGGCCACCTCAAAAGTCTCGATTCTGCCACTGTTCAACATGCCATAGATGACTCGAGCCATCAGGGAGCGTGCCATTGGCGTGCTCAATGCAGGAATATTTCTCAGGGCTGTCTAAAGGGCTCTTAATGTCCATGTTTTAACAATAGGTCCCATAAGGCACCTTTCTGAGGACATAGGCATGACAGCAGACTGCCCACATGCATGATGATCACGTGTGACAATCCCCGCCAAAGACCACCATATCCTGACTCTCCATCTCTGTGACTGTCTGAGACCAGAAACTGCCACTGCAGATGAGACAGTCGGTCCCCACAGTTGCCGCATTTTGCCTAAACCGTAAAAAAAAATCATCTGCAGGAAGTCCATATCTCTGCGCGTTTTGCTCTTTGTGGATTGGACCTCACCTCAGCTTGACAAAAAAATCAGATCGACTGAGTGATAGACACGTTTGATAGCCAATGGCACAATGGAGGACTGTTTTCTTTACAGATGAGTCATGTTTCCAACTTCATAGAGTGGATGGACAGGGGATCGTTATGCTGAAATAATGTTTATGCACACGGTGGCACATGGTGGTGGAGTGCTGGTTTGGGTGGGAATATACTATGGACATTGCACCCAACTGCATTTCATTAACAGCAACTTGAATGCAGTGTGATCACAATGAGATACTGCGGCCTATTGTCCTACCATGCATCCATCAAAACAATGACCATCCAGCATAACCATGCCAGACCCACCTCACCTATGCCTGCACAGAGTTCCTTGAGCCTGAAAACATTTGTGTGCTTGAATGGCTGGCTTATTCCTCAGATTTGTCCCTCGTGCAACATCTTCGGGATGTCCTCAACCAATAAGTTCGTCATTGGTTCACATTTCCAGCCAATATCCACCGACTCGGCACAGCTCGAGGAGGAAAATGTCCCCCAAGTCACCATTGACCATTTGTTACAGTCCATAAAGCAGACGTGTAGCAGTGCAGCAGGCCAAAGGCAGGCATACCCAATATTGTTTTGTGAAATTTGGACAATAGACCCTATCCCCTTGATCAACCTGACATCTTGAGATTCTTGTTTGTTTTACAACTCAGCCTAGAGGAAACCTTGGTGCAACATGAAATAATGAGACACCCCTCTACCCCGCTCCCAAGAACCACCAGTAACAAAGGTTTGCAGCCCTTACTCAGAATTTATTTTCAGGAATGTATAGCTTCGGGGTGAGCGCACGGCAAAATAAACAAAATCAAACTAGATTTAATGACCTTCGCTTGCCTACACGAAAATAAAGAGAAACAAAAAGACATTGACCTGAGCTCCTAGCCAAAAACAGGAGAAAACAAAGATTTAACAAAATGCTACCCACCCCTACCAAACCAGGGCTGTAGCAACATTTTATATGCGGACATCATGATACATCTGTGAGGATACGCTCAGGAACCAGACGCGAGAACCAAGCAATGCAGTAGATGAGTTTATTAAGCGATGGGGGGAAACCCCCGCAGGGCAGAAGGCAAAAAGGTACAAAGTCCACAATCCAAAAAAAAAAAAAAAAAAAAAAAAAAAATTCACAATCCAGTAGGGCAGAATCAGTCGAAAACCAGGGCAGCAATCACAGTACTCGTGGTCATGCAAAAACAGGTTCGGTACACAGGCTTGTCAGAGAAGCAAAAGCCAAAATCCAGTGGGCGTAATCCAAACCGTGAACAGGGCAGCAAACACAAAACCTCGTAGTCGGGCAAAAAGGGTTCGTAAACAGATGCAGACAAAAGTACCAAAAATCAAAGGTCGGACGGTCCAGTCAGAAGAGAAACACTACGAGTACAAGGCGAAACCGATGGCAGCACAGGTAAACAAGGGAAACGTTCTAACGAGGAACTGCAGTGAGAAGACAGCTTAAATACACTCAAGGGAAGTCACATGCTATGATTAGGATCAGGTGATGAGGATCAGACTAATTACGTGGGAGGAAACACAAGGGAGAACCTAACTACATGAAATTGGCAAAAGCCAAAACGCGGACAGGGAACACGAGACAACCTATGACAAGACATACAGCTCCGGTTAGGGAGTTCTAACGTGCACAGATAATGAGAAGCAGGACAGAGTGGAGCAGGTGCGGAGGATCCGCTGAATTGCAGCAAAGACTAAGTGAAGGCAAGAGGCGGAGACTAGAACAGGGCGAGTGCTGAGAGCTTGTTAATCAATTAGTAAGTGCAGCTATACAATCCCTGGTGCTCGTTAGTAAGTTAGTATTATATACAATGTTAGTCTGGTTAGTATCTTAACAAAATAATAAACTATTAGTATGGGTTAGTAAAATAGCAAAGTAAGGTGAAGGAAGCAAACAAGACTAGAAGGAATGGTGGAAACCCAGAAACCATTAAATCACCTAAGCATGTGACACGCAGGACTGGGGAATGAGCTGTAGTAACAAAAGACCAGACAGGGGAGACAAAGTGAAAAGAAGGGCATGGTGGAAAACATGAACCGGACTATACAGAAATATGGGTAATAGCAAAAATGAAAACATGGCAAAATACAAAGACTAAACAGAACATGGCAAAACCTAACAGAACTGATCATAAACATAACAGGGAAGACAGAAACATAATAAACATGGCAGAATCATGACAGAACAGAGCAGAATCATAACAACATCGGTTTTCACTGGCAGTCAATTTGGGAGCAGGGAGAAGAGAGTCCATCGCTCCTGAGGTTCGTCCGTCTTTTAAAATGCAGCCTTGTATGTGGAAACCAGTCAGCGCTCTGGAGCCACCTAAAGTCACGCGCCTTCAATCATTCAGTTAGCAACTGAGCGAAGCTCACCGGCAGTCAGCCACACACAGGCATCAAAGACAAAAAGAAATACGCACAGCGCATGCATACATGCATGAACAACAAGGATGCTTGTAAATACAAGACAAAAGAAAAGTCTATACAACCATGAGATTGTAACATTTGTCCATTTCAGTCATTGATCAAAATGTCAGACAATCTGTCAACAGTCAATGAAAGTACAATGAGTTCCTGAATACGGTCATATTTCTCACAATAAGAAGCATTGCGTTTATATTTTTGTTCAGTATCCATCATGGGCCAGTCATTGAATGGTGGAGTATTTTGAACATTTTTGCTGTTTAGACATGGTTATGAAATTTAAGAAAAAAAAACCTTCTCATGCTTGTCTATCCTTGAGGGTATTTTGACGTTGATCCGGACACAGACTTAACAATTTGAACATTTTCTGCTTCTAAATGAGCTAATTAAGAATCATGCAGCGAAAGCAGTATCAACGCTGTTTTCAAATGGTTCATTTGTATTTTTGCTTTTGACATATGTTTGTGATCCATCCACATGTATCATTCAAAACTTAGTTGTCAATGGAAATTAATCATTTCTGTATGTATGGACTAATGACTTAATCATTTTAGTCTAAAAAAACCAAGAATAAGACAGAGTATTTGAATGCATGACTTACCAATTATAGTCAAATATACTCATATTGAATAAGATAGAATATTTAATGCTGTGCTTGGTTAGTGGTTACATGCTTTTCTGTTCCACATGTTAAAACACTTGCTGATCAGTTTGATGGTGTAACTAACTTCTAAGTTCGCTTGTGTTTTGCATTTTGTTGATAGCATGTAAGGGTTGTGCTTTGCACACTGATGAAGTGCACAGAGAACAGGAATTTGAGGACTGGACTCAAGTGCAAGGATGGACTTGGTTGCATTTATTATGCCTGCTGTGCAGCAGGAAGGCACACAAGAAGCAACACAAAACAAAATAGGAAATGATATTCCTGAATAGTGCTATTAGTAATACAGAGACTGGACTTAACAATGTATTATGAACAGGAAAAGAAAACAGGAAACAAGGTTCCTCCAATAATAAAGTGCTGATATAAACAATAAACAGCACTAAATACAAGAGTTAAAATAAATACATGAAATATGCCGGGAATAAGTCTATGCAAGGCTAGAGATACAACAAAGGCATGTGACTACGAGACTGCGCAAAGTCAATGTGCGAATCTTGGTCTTAAGTAGCACAACGCTACTGCCTAGAGGAAATGACAAACAGGTGCCGGTAATGATTATGGAGCTTGAGAGTGCAGTCCGGGTCTTAATAGGTCTTAATAGCTTGACGGCTGGAGGTGGGACCTTACATGGGATTAGGCATGGGCCGGTATGAGATTCTGATGGTATGAAAACCTTTAGTAAAAATATCACGGTTTCACGGTATTTCAGTACTGCAATTACAGCTTTAAAATGTATTATTCTGAAATCTCCAGTTAAAAAACAACAACTTTTTTCCATTGAACACAATCTATTTTATTTTTAAACAACATATAGGATATTTGGTATATTAGTAAACGTGTACCATGTTAAGTTAAAATAAATAATAAAATAATAAAATAAATAAGTGAATTATTCTAAATAAAATTAAGATAAATTTAGTACCTTAAGGGAGCCTAAACCTGCAGCTCAACAATAATCATGACATAAATAATGAATTCTTTCCGTAAAAAAAAAAACCACTTCAAAATGAAATTAAAATATATGCAGTCTCTGTCTTAAGTGAGCAAAAACCTGCAGCTCAATAATGACAGTATTCTGTGCTGCAAAAAAGTGTGTGCTTTGGTAATATAGTACTGGATTAAACACAAATTTAAGCACAGTACTACATGATCTAATTGATTTTATGCAAAAACTCATATACCACCACACTTACTACTACTACAAATAATATCAAATAATTCTACAATATTGATTCTATTATTTCAATGTTGATGCACACAAACACACACATAAGGAGAGAGAGAGAGAGAGAGCGTGAGTGTCGACTCGTGTGTTTACTTCATGCACACACGTGCTCTTTCTCCATACAACACAAATAGTTGCAAAACCCCAGAGAGCCAGCAGGCTGTTTTGAAAAATGTCGTGATTTTGAACAGATGTACACAATGGTGGAGGATGTAAACAAAGCTATAGACGTGATACCAGCTAAGTTTAATTTTAGCTCTACAGTAAAAGTACTTATTTCGCAGAAAATGAGTGGCTACTTCTCTGCTCTTCTCCGCTCTGTGAATATTAGCCATGTTAGTTAGCTGTTATCTGCCTCGGTAGAAAGACTAGTATTTATTTCACCAGTGCTAGACACGCTAACTCTCGTAGCTGGTTGCAAACCTTCATTTCAAGACAGCGTTAACGTTACCTTGAATTTGGCAAAGAGTGGGTGGTGCTCCCGTAGATGGGAAATCATATTTGAAGTATTGCCTCCTCTAGCAGCCACTCTTCGCAAGCACGTTTTGCATGCCGGATATCCTTCCTCCTCCAAGCCGTGGCCGTCTGTTTTTTTTTTGGTACCCGGGCAGAGATGCCAAGTCTCATACATTTGGCTGCGTCTCTCGCCTCTTAGTGGCACGTTCCTATGCCGTAGTCAGCAATTATTCTATCAACGCGCACTGAAGAAATTCACTTGCAGAATTTAAGTCATTGTGCATTAAGTTAATCCGTTTCACGTGCATTACGGTGGATTTCCCCACTAGTGACACGGAAATCGATTATGACTCGGGAATTCTCACGCTTGTCTTAACTGAGGGACTGAAAGCAATGGAATTGCATAAAGATGTTTCAAATGGTCTTATTTCATTTACACAGTTTAAACGATCATGAAAACACATGCATTGTTTCCAATGCCTGAGTAAAGAGAGGCACGAGAAATCCGGAGTCATAATCGCTTTCCAAGTTACTTGTGGTGAGGTCCACCTTTATGCAAGTGAAACTGAAACTTCAATGCACAAGGATTTTAATTCCGCGTGAGAATCTTATTAATGAGCGTTCATTGAATAATTGCGGACTACGGTGAATAAGCCTAAAAAATGCGCAAGACTTAACGCCAAACGCGTGAGACTTGGCATCTCTGTACCCAAAAAATTCCCATACAGCCGACTTAGTCTTTTTCAAGGGGGAAAAGTTTGGGGGGGTTCACCTCCTTCGGCCATCATACACAGAGCTCCCTGACTACTTGCACCAACAACCGGAGGGGGTGGGGTCATGTCACTCTACACTGCAGACTGCCTGAGGGATTCCTGACCTGCACTTTCTGTCTTTGATGACTCATAAAAAACTTCTCATACCGCAGGAACGGTATGATGGAAAATTTTAGTGGTTTTGAAACCGTGATTTTTTCAAACCACGGTACACCTTGAAACCGGTAACCGGCCCATGCCTACATGGGATCTGTGGCACCCCCAGCAGATTTTCAAAGGGGTGGCCAGACGGGGTCTGAAAATCATGGATGCTGACCAAACTTTTCTCAGCTCTAAATTTTACATTGAATAATCATTTATACGCTTGCATAGATAAGCGGACTTTCATTCTTCAGGCTTGGCAACATAATCTGTACGTGAGACACACCTGAAGAATATTTTTTCCTTTTACATGTCAGGGATCTAAAATTCCATTAGATGAAAGAGCAGAACTCTGGGAAATGATTTATCGATCTAGATAATGTTTTCACCCTGAATGTAGCTAATTGTTATAATGGAATACCGTTAGCCTCATAGGATCATTGCCAAAGTCACGTTTTTGCCAAATTCAGATATGGGCTGCCTGTTCTTTCGTGTTGGCTAAAAATGCGGGGTTTTTTTCTCAAAACCTTAAAAAAAATGAGAGGCAATTTTGCTATGAGGCTATCGATGTGACAGTTGACTTCAGTCAAGCAACATGCAGCGTGGACCGCTGGATTTCGAAAAGCACCAAAAGGTAGCCTATTGAAAACCTTATAGAGGCATGTACATTTGTTGCACTCAAGCAGTAGTAGTGGAGCCTACGTGTCCAACATAGACAGGGAACAAAGGTGTAAACTTAAAATAAATTCAACCATATTGTTCAAGAGATTCCTCAAAATTTAGGCTACATCGTATCGCACTTCGTCAAACAAATGTATCATGACACACAAAATGGGTAAACATAAGTTTAAGTGCCAACATGCTGATGATCATTCATTCTCGTGAAGAAAGAAGAAAAGGTGAAAGAAGCAGAACTAAAAGAAAAAACAGTGGCTAAGTCACTGCACCCACTTGGCCAAACATGGCCAAAATCAAACTTGGCCTCGATTTTCCTCCCATATACACGCATATGAAATATAAAAAGGATCCGTGAAAAACTGAAGGCGCTAGAGCGCTGACAAGGCAAACGTTTACGGACGCATGGACGCACGACAGACCACCACGAAGCGGGCTAAAAATAACCATAGCATCATCCAACAGCAAAAATAAGAATATAACAATTTACTTGTAATTTTTCATCTGACGGGGAAGACGATAACTTGCAAAATTCCATTGCAGCTAACAATTAATACTCAAATCGGCCAATATTACTCCAAACTTTGATGAGCCTGACATTAAAGGCTAGAGTTTGCAGAAAGATCCGCAAAGATGCAAAAGAGACAAAGTACAAAATAAAAAAATAGTCTGTTTTTTACAGAAGAATCTCTTATTTTTTGCAGCAGAATATGTGGCAAGGCTCGTGTGAAATCCAATTTGTGTTGGCTGCCACTGACGTATGCGCAAAGTGATTCAATCCATTCTAATCCAAGGTTATAAACCCTGATTTTGAGCCGCGTCAGTTTAGGAAAATAGCGCTCATCTATTACACCCATCATTCACAAAGTTTGCAGCGAAATCATATAACTGCAATCCAAATATTTCCTTTTCATAGGCCTTACGTAGAAAATAAGAAAACAACAAAGAAGTAACTGGACACTTAACTAGCATGTTGAATAGAGGTAGGCAACAACCCCTTGGCTTACAGAAATGGTTTAACCCTCTTTCTCAGAAGCCAATGCCACTGATGCGGAAAAACAGGAGATGGCTCAAAAAAACTCGTGAAAAAAATGCATATTTTTGAATTACGTGGCTTGCCATACTAACTCACACGTGTGCACTCACACACGCGCACTCACACACGCATGACCACTGTCACCTTTCCATAGTTTGTGCAGTTAGATTAGCCCCCTGTATGTTGTGTTTAATAAATTTATTTATTTATTTATTTATTTTCCTATTTAGAATTCCAAAAATGTTTCATATTATTAATTAAATTGAATCTTTGAATTGACTATTATTGGGGCGAGCGCAGCGAGTCCCTTATTAGTCAACTCAATTGCACCCGCTGTTTGTATGTCATCAACCGACCGGCTGCTCTGCTCGAAATTGCCAATAGAGGGTGCACTGAGCTGACCAATGACCTGACTGATAAGGGACTCGCTGCGCTCGCCCCACACATGCTCTGCATGCTACTAGTTATAATTATTAATATTAGTGGTGTGTGTAGGAATAGTGGGAGACCCCAAGTGTAAACTAGCAGCAAAATGACTGGTTTATTTGTCATTGTACAAAGTTAACAATGAGCACACAAGCACAAGAAACAATGGCAATAGAAAATACAAAGTGGAAAAGCTTACAAACTCCAAAAGGGAGAAAACAGCAAATTTCAAATTGGTAATGAACATACAGAGACGTGGATATGCGAGCTCTGAAATAGTGTAAAATTTAGAAAGAGAAATTTATATATGTGAATGAACACAAGCTCTCATAAAAGAGGGAATTTGGCCTCCCAAAAGGGAGAAAGCCGAACCAGCATAGAGTAAAGAAAGTAAATGGTCTGACCGACAAAAGAAAAGTGAACAAAGCAGGAACTAAATACTGAAGTGAGAGCTAAACCAAAGAGAGAAACAGACTAATAATTGAATAATGAGTGAGTGTGGCGGGAAACTATGCGGCAGGCAGGCTGACGAGCTTCAGCTGGCGCTCGTCACAATTATTAGCTCACCTGGACCAAAGGACGCCATCGCTTGGCGTCCGTCGTGAACATTTTTCAAAAATCTTCTCCTCTGAAACTACTGAACAGATCCAGACTAAAATTAGCCGCAAGCATCCTTAGGATGTTTACTTTAAAAATTGCCGATTATGCCTGCTGTCTGAATAACATGGCCTGTGTTACTAAAAATAGAACATAGGGGAGCTGCCAGATAGCTCACTCGGTAAAGCATCGCGTTGCGAAGCAGAAGTGACTATCACGGTGCGGGTTCGATCCCCGCCTCGTACCAGCCGGCAGTGGTCGGCATCTCTTTTCAGAGTAGCACGCAATTGGCCAATGCGCTACAGGAATGCATATTGGGAAGGGTCTGCCGGGATAGGGTATTGTAAATAACAAGTTCTCAGGCGCCTCCTGTTGGCCAGACGGGCGCTTGTTAGGAAGATTCTAAGCTTGGTCATGTTCGGGTATCCTCCGCCCTCGTTCTGAGCTTGCGTGGTTTCGACCAATGAATGTATAAGAAGCGGTGGCGACGGGCGCGTGCTTCGGAGGAGAGCCGCGAGCTGTCTCACTCTCCTGAGTTGGCAATAGGAGGCCGCATATGCGAAAAGCCTTGTACATAATTCCCCAACTGGACATTCCAGATTCGGGTGGGATTGGAGATGCCAAATTAAAAAAAAAAAAAAAAATAGAACATAGGGGTAAAACCACGTATTTTCAGCTATATCTCAGGAACTAAAGCAGCTAGAGAAAAAACCATTACTCAAAATGATCAGCAGATGAAACTCTACAAAAGTCTTAATAGGATCGAAATCATACAGTGCCTCCTTGTAGGAGTTATTGGCCTTGAAATGTCAAATTGGACGATTTTGCGGGGGTTTTTTTGGCCTATATAATGTAAACTATAAGAGATAGAGGAAAAACTTTCAATTGCTAAAATGACCAGCAAATAAATCTCTACAAAAGACTCCATTAGACTGAAATTATACAATGGCTCTTTGTAGGAGTTGGCCTTAAAACATCAAATATGATTATTTTTGTTGTATTTGACTATAGCATCTGAATAAACCAACATATTCAATTTGTTCATTAGATTCCTGAAAAGATCATCAGAATCCCCTGGAATTTCCATTTGAATCAAACTGATTTATTTATTTCTTTTCTATTTAAAATTTGATTTTGCAAAATTATGGGACGAGATTGGCATTCTAATGTTTTTCGCTATTTCATTAAGATCCTGAAGCTTGTTACTTGTATGCTGCAGTATTTTGTTTCTGTAATTTTAAGAATTTGCGTATTTTTCATGTACAGCATAGATATTTAGCTTGAACATCGGCTATCTCCATGTTTCATTATTCCTTCAATATGAAACTGTCATTCACTTTAATTAATTTGTTAAGTACTTTTCATTGCATATCATATTTAACTCAATTATTGCCATAATAAACAAAACTATCATTTAGTCCTTCAAACTTAGAAAATGGTTTATGAACAGATATCAACCAAAGTCATAAAGACAGCAAAAAAAGCATTCAAACCACACATCTAGGGGTCACTTCATGATTATCAGTTTGCATTTATCAAGGTAGTACAGAAAGGATCTTGGGAAAATGCCCATGAGACAACAAACCAAACCACCTGACATCCAAAACAGCAAGAGGGCACCATTCAGCCTTCAACACAGAGCCAAACTCGCACTGAACGGCAAGCTCTTATTAACCCTATTAAGGTAAACATTAACGATGAAGGGCTCAAGGTCATGGAAACCTATCTTAGTATTGACCATGTAGACGCAGTGGAACTTGTATTTTTCAAAGGTTCTTCATCAAACATGGTTTATTTGTTTGACGCAGACAGGGAGCGACTGTGCCCCTTGTAACTAAGTTGAATTCGGGGCCATTTTAACAGAATCTGTAACATTCTTGTAAGCACAATGTACCTGAGTTTGTCTTATCAAATTGAGTAAACACATCTGCACAGATCACAGTCATACTCAGTACATTCATGTGGTCATATTAGGATTGTGGAGAGGAGGGATCAGATTGTAACCCTTGGCTATTGATGACAATAGAGTCTTGAAAGTGAGCAGGTGAATAGATCCAGGTTAGCGATTCAGGCTCTCTAGAGCCTCTAGTATTTTATTTAGTCAGAAATCTTGGTTATTTTAATTATTGATCAAAATTCCATAATTCTGGTTGTAATAGGAATGTTATGAGACTGATTATTAACTTTGCCGGTGTCCTACTACATCAAATTTTTTTATCCCCCAGGAGGATTAAGGGGAGGAGAAATCCAAAAAAATGGTTTTTCACAATTTTTATCAAAATTTTAATTTTGGTCTTAATTAAAAGTTTAATCATTCATAATTAAGAGCAGGTGGATGCGTCGCGCGTTAGGGGGGCAGAGAAGGCCAACCTAGACTCTGAAAAAGCCAAAAGAAAGAGCAAATCACTTCAATCTGCTCAAGAACAGGACAATCAGAGGGAGCAGGAGGGAGAAGTTTATGCTTCAGGGGCATTTTAATGTTCTAAGTTGACTGTTAGAATGATTTGTAGGTGTACTTTGACTTTAACCTGGATTTTCTCAAAACCTGATTTTTGCCCCGATTGCTATCATTTAAGGCACTATATCTCACTTATTTGTAGAGCTTTTCTCATGAAATTTTGACAGAAGTCTGTGTACATATCAGGAAGTCTACTGAACTAAAAGTTTTGGTTTAGCACTTTGGGTCTGTGAGTCATGATGATTTATATTTCATATCGAGGGGGCGAAAAATGGCAAAATCCTCTTTTACCCCAATGAATCTCTAGTATTATGTGTAAATGCTTTATTCTAGTTCAAAAGAAGGTGTAAACATAACTAAATCTAATAAAAAAAAACCTGATTCAAATATCTTGCTTCAGTCCTGAGAAATAAGGCAAAGAAATAATGGTGAAATCGGGGTGGCGGCCATCTTGAATCACATGACCTAATTATGCAAATTAGGTCAAATTCATATTTTGTGTATTTCAGGTCATATACTGACAATACACCAAGTATGAATGATTTCTATCCAAAAATGACACTTTTTTTCCAAAAAGTTTCTCCTCCCCTTAATGAGGGAAACGTCTTAATTATCCATCCTAGCCATTTCACATATCGGAACATCGCCGACATGGCGCTACAGTTTTCTTTAGATAGCAAAGGAATGCCTAAGCTTGATGACCAGTGTGTCTGAATCAACAAATATTGCTGCCCTGATTCACACTCTGATGCTTGCGAAGCCTTCTGCTCAGGTCATGCAGGCAGATTTCTGGTATAGAGTATAAATATTTTTCTCTCCATTACTTTTTGCTATTTTCATGGAGCCTCCTCTTGCAGCATTTATCCATCAGAACAATAGTATCACAGGAATAAAAACAAAACAGGTCCACCATAAAATTATCTTATACACAGATGATATACTTTTATATTTAACAAAAAAACACAATCTCTCAATGAAGTCTCCACAATTGTTACCAATTTCTCAAAAATATCAGATTATACCATAAACTGGCCCAAATCAACAATCTTGTCACTTTGTGGGGAACACTGGAAGGCTGCAATGAAAAAACTACCTTCTTCTATAACAGGTAATATCCGATATCTTGGTATTCACGTTTCCACCAAGCTGTCAGAGCTATTCTCCCTCAACTTCACTCCATTACAGGGAGTTCTCGATAACGTAGGTTAATGAACAGGGCCACTCCCAATGCGCCTTCCTATTTGTTCTTACGCCTGTATATACCTCTTACATTCCCACAATCCCAGCTCATCTCGTTTCTACATCGTTCAGTTGCTAACCAGACAGCCAGCGCACAGCAAGAGTTCGCTTACCCGAAGCACGAAATCCAAAATCCTGCCGAGTCCCTCGGGCGCAGAATAATTCCAAGGCTCCAATGCTCCAGAGGAATCTTCTCAATCCATTCCCTCAACTCCGTTTCTCCTACCTCCACCACAATGCATCACTCGCTCGCTCCAACCGGGGTGCCCATATACCGAACCACGCTCCCCTGCGATGATGACCGAAGCCGTTTCCCTATTCCGGGCTCCGCGCTGCAGGAATTCTCGCTACGCTCCTCGTTAACCGCGGCGCCCAGAAGCCAGAGTTCGAGGCTCCCCAGCGAGGCTTACCGAGGCTCGCACTCCAAGCTCATCCGAGGCTCCACGTCGGACAGTCGCCAGACTCCATCGGGCATTCAAGCAGAAGAAGATCCCCTTCCACCGCTCCGACAACAAGGCCAGACTACTAAAAAATTATACACTCTTTCAGCAATGTAGCTGATCCTCCCCATGTGCAGACCAGACGTGTACAGACCACACAGCACTTCCGGGTTCCGCGCTCAACGTCCCTAGCTCCAACGTCATCACGTTCAGCGACATCCTCCCTGCTCCATATTTGGCGGAAGTCACTCCTTCCACAAACCAGCCAGCCCCCCCATCCCATCCCATCCCCCCTTCGGTCTCTTTTCGTCCCCTATTTCGTCCCTGTGTTCACAGGCTGCACCTTTGCCCCGTGCACATGCGTCCCGTCCCCCCCACCCCCCACTACCCACTCCCCCATCACTTCCACCGGACGAAACCCGGCTTCTACGCTCCTGCTGCCCACAACCGAATTCTCCAAGGCTCCAGCAGTTCCAGTGTTAACCCACCTACACCCGAAGAAGCACCCGCTGTTGGGCTCATCTGCTCGTCTCTTCCCTCCAGCACTTTCTTTCCCCGCCCCCCTCCCCTTCCCCGTTTCCCATGTCACTAATTCTGTGCTTCCTCCTACAGGTCCGTGCCTCCCATCAACTACTTCGGCTCCTCGTAGTTTTCCCCTCAACTCAGTTACAGCACACACTAGCCAACGCATTACCTCCCAAAAACCCCTCCTAGCCTATTACAAACTCTTCGCCATTATCCCCCACACTTGGACAACAGATTTTATCGGGTATGCACGTCGACCTGGCTCAGCTCATTAAACAATCCTATTTTTGCATTCATATTTTAGTCGTGAGGAAAAAAAAAAATCCAAACCGCACAGCTCAAACACCCGACCCCCGCTCGTTGCGGAACATATACGCAAACCGAGTTTGTCACTCTCCATTCTACTCAACCCACACAATCCACCAATCCTTGCCTCATCGAAGGCAAGAACCGGACGATTACCTTATAATAGTTTTCGGTCTCGCTGTTTCAACAGTGCAAGAATTTACCATACCACGTACATTTTGCCCCCGTTTCCGCATTCATATTTTCGTGGCATATGTAAAATAGTAATAATAAAAAAAGAAAACCGTAGCTGTCATCGACCCTGCACAGCTCAGGCACCCGAAACCCCCTCGTTCCGGGGAGCCCACGCGAACCGAGTTCGCCATTTGCCATGACGCTGTCCCTCTCTACCGAAACACTATCCTCCAGTCCTTTCCTCATTGGAGGCAAGAACTGGACGATTACTTTACACTCGTTCTCGATCTCGCTTAATGCTTCGGCTGTACGGTAAGCGATTGCCTGTTGGCTACATTGATATAATTGATGTGACTCCGCAAGGATGACAATCTGCAAATCCGAAACTCTCGCTGACTTCGCAGCAATTATATTCGCCATCACTCAGCTGTGCATCGTACCTTACAATGCCATTTCGCTGCCACTTCATTCAGACTGTAGAACGGATTCTCATGGCTTATTGCTCTATGAGCCTTGCAAACTTATTTACGCGAATCTGCGTTGTTTTCACGAACTACACGAGCACAGATATTACAAAGACTTATTGATATTTTTCGTAGTCATTGATGTGCGGAAGAAAATGCCATATAATTTCGTAGCGCAATGTATAACAAGGCTTTCAAAAAATAAAAAAATAAATAAATAAGATTTTCGTCGGTTCTACCAAGTAGTCCGAACAACTCTTGATATATACAAACGTTGTGTTCTTTGCAAATTAAACGCCACACATTTATGGTGCTGTGGAATGATTGCAATGTTTATTCCAAAATTGTAAAATCATTACAAATTCTAATGTTCTTTGCCTCGCCGGCAAACAATCACGGATACTATGCGTATCCACCTCAGGGCCACTCGCAAACATTCAGGGATACTGCACGCATATCTTACCTTACACCTTACAGCCACTGGCAGTGGCGCAGCTCGCAAGCGCTTCGGTTATTGGTGCTGTTTGCCTCACCGGCAAACATTAACGAATACTACGCGCATCCACCTCACGGCCACTCGCATTGGTGCAGCCTGCTAGCGCTTCAGTTATTGGGGCACTTTGCCTTGGCGGCAAACATCCATGGATACTGCATGAGTATCCACCTTACAGCCACTAGCAGTGGCGCAGCCCACTAACACTTCGCTAGCACTTCAGCTTTTGGTGCACTTTGCCTCATCGGCAAACATCCAAGGATACTGCACGAGTATCCACCTAACAGCCACTAGCAGGAGTGCAGCCCACTAATGCTTCGCTAACGCTTTAGTTATTGGTGCACTTTGCCTTGTCAGCAAACATCCATGCATACTGCATGAGTATCCACCTTACAGCCACTAGCAGTGGCGCAGCCCACTAGCGCTTCGCTAGCGCTTCGGTTATTGGTGCACTTTGCCTCGCCGGCAAACATTAACGGATACTACACGTATGCTCCTCATGGCCACTGGCAGTGGCGCAGCCCACTAATGCTTCGCTAGCGCTTTGGCAATTGGTGCACTTTGCCTCACCGGCAAACATTCGCGGATACTGCGCGTATCCTCCTCACGGCCACTCGCAGTGGCACAACCCACTAGTGCTTCGCTAGCGCTTTGGTTATTGGTGCACTTTGCCTTGCCGGCAAACATTCATGAAAACTACGCGTCTCCACCTCACGGCCACCCGCAGTGGCAAGGTTCACGCTCTCAGCCGACTTTCAGTCCCCCAATCCATCATTCCGCCTCGCCTGCACACCGTCCATCTGCCGTCTCCACGCTCAAGCACGTCGCTCCATGCAATCCGACTGGCCGCTTGCCCAACGGTGATTAACCCTTTACTGACAGTCCTCCGTCTCACCATTCTCATCCGCCTCGCCGATCAAGGCGCCTGGTTGGCTAAAGCCGATATCGCAAACGCTTAGGGCCTTCCCACTCAACCCACGCTTTTTTGGGGGTTCCTTTGGCGTTTCTGGGAAGGAGCGTTATTTCTTTGCTGTTCGCCTCACCGTATCCCATCATCGCTTCCTCCCTCATTCAGGGTCATGAACGGGCCGCCAAATGTATAACCGTACATTATGACAACCAACCACAGTAGACACTGTAAACAAAGACTGTTCCCGCTCCCTCTCGTTCATGCTGTTCCTCAGGGAACTAACCCTAATTTCCGCAAAAAACCAGTCCATGCTCAAAGCCGCACATATTCCCTACCGTAAAATGCCATCGTTGACGCCCCTCCTCGTTTCTCCTGGCAGAGAATCAGACGCTTAGCACCGCACTTGGACATTCACCCCACTCCGGTGCCTCTGTTTTCCGCAACCGTCGACCACTGACACCACAACCCGAGCCATTCGCCGCTTTATCTCGAGATACCATTCTAAGCGGGTTCGCTCCACGCTTACTTTCCCCATACCTCGCAGGACGGAAGCAATTCAAGAAAATCCCTTCAGCCCTCCGACTGCCATTCCTGGCACTCGACATAGTTTCCCTTACGAGCTTCATTTAGTACATTCACTCCATAAACCACGTTCGACCAGCCCCAATAAAAGTCTTCCTAAGCGGCATCAACTTCTTCGTCTAATTGGTCACCGGTTATCCGTGCTCGTCTATTTCCCGCTCTCATGTGTAAACACTGCTGAGAGGTTCACGTAAACAAGAACCTCCCACTCCGACCAAACGTCTACCCCTAACGGCAGACCTCCTCTCTCACTGCATCCAGACGCTACGTTCAGGGTACCATTCTCCCTCCACGGATTCCGCTCCAGAAGCAGTGTTTCTATTGGCCTTCTTTGGGTTTTTTTTTTTTTTTGAGATGTACCTAGTTAGCTCTGCTCTCAGCTAATTATTATCCTTCTCGTCACGCCAGCCTAAACGACATCTCATTCTACTTCACTGCCTCATGTTCAAGATAAAGAGTAGTAAACAGATCAGTTCGGCATTTCTTGGCCCATATTCCTATTTCGCCTAGACTCTGCCCTCAGTCCGTTCGAGCCAATATCAAACTACATCCTTTGAAATACAATAACCATGCTTCTCCCCGGACCCATTATTCACGATTGACACCAGGGCCATTGCCACTCACCACTGATTTCTCTACCATTTCCATCAAGTTTTAATTAGATCCAACATTCCACCCAAACACTCCTCTAGGCACTCTTTCCCATCGGCGCTGCCACTACAGCATCCTAGCGAGGGTGCTGGACCACCTGATTAAAATCCTCGGCCGCTGGACATCGAACTCGTATACAAGCTATATTCGCAATAATGTTGACAACGTATGTAGAGCCCATCTCTCGTTGATACATTAACACTTTTTGGGGCTTGGGAGCCACACGGACTCCGACAAAAGATGCGAGCCCCACCCTGAGTCTCGCCACCCAGGGGGCGCCCAACATCCGCACAATCACAGACTAAGTCCAACACCACACCCGCCCCGATCTCCTATCCGCCCGATCTCCTATCCCCAATTCCACCCAATACTCTCCTCTACTTTGGGAGTGGTCCAGAATTCATTAAAGGGAGTTCCCAATAATGTAGGTTAATGAACAGGGTCACTCCCAATGCACCTTCCTATTCGTCCTTACGCCTATATATACCTCCCACAGTCCCACAATCCCCGCTCTTCTCGTTTCTACGTCCCTCCCACCCTTCCCCTCTCCAACAGGGAAGAAAGAAACAGCCACCACCTGGGACCCCGAGGGGCTTGGGAGCCACACAGACTCCAACAAGCGATGTGAGCCCCACCCTGAGTCTCGCCACCCGGGGGGGGCCCAACGTCCGCACAATCACAGACCAAGTCCAACACCACACCCGCCCCGATCTCCTATCCGCCCGATCTCCTATCCGCAATCCCACCCAATACTCTCCTCTACTTTGGGAGTGGTCCAGAATTCATTAATGAAAGATATTGAAGAAGACCTCATCCGCTAGAATAACCTATCCATTTTGCTATTAGGAAGAATAGCAGCCATAAAAATGTCAATATTACCAAAAATAAATTATCTTTTTTCAATGACCCCCATCCATGCCACAACACTTCGGCTTACCACTCTTGACTCCATCATCACCAAATTTTACTGGAAAAATAAAAAACTCAGAATCAGACTGTCAACTCTCCAAAAACTCAAGGACACTGGGGCGCCGAAGCAGCACCAAATTTCAGACTGTACCACCTTGCAAACCACCTACAGTATATAATAAAATGGCAACAAATAAACAATCAATCACCGCACACATGGATGGACATTGAAGAATATGATTGCCAAGAATTACCAATATCAGACTTGCTGTATCTTCCACAGTTATTTAAAAAAAAACACAATTGCTTTAAAAACTCATATATTTCCGCGACTCCTGACAGCTTGGTGAAAACTCACTCAAAATGGACAAGCCATTACACCAAACAAACTCACCCCAATATGGCATAATCCAGACTTCCAAATCAAAAACAAACCAATTGGATTCAGCAAATGAAAAAACTTGGTATCAATCAGTTAGACCATGTATTTGAAAATAAGTCACTCATTCCATATGAAATCCTCACAGAAAGGTATGATATTGGTGGTAACAGCTTTCTACAATATTCACAACTCAAACACTTTCTCAAAAATCAATCTGCACAATATTCTCATTCCCCCTCCAATAACCGACCAACTCAAACAATTAGTATATCAGAAAAAAAACCCTGTCCAAAATTTACAAGATTTTATCTAAAATTGACAACACTCTTGCCATCCCGTCTCAACACGGAAAAAGACTTAGCTGTTACCATCGATATCATTGACTGGAAGCAAATCTGCATCAACACCTTCTCAATGACCTCAAATCCAAGATTACAACTCATTCACTATAAAATCCTTCACAGAGTACACCCAAAATGAAATGTTAAAAATGGTTTCACAGAAAACGATATCTGTAACCACTGCGCACTGAACATTACTGACGACTACTTTCATGCCACATGGCTTTGTCCAGCTATCGATACATTCTGGAAAACAGTCATCAACAAACTCTCCTCCGTCCTGGGTTGCAGCCTTCTATTTCCCCATCAGTGTGTCTGTTGGGAGAACTCTCTTCTGTTGAACTGCTACCTGACAACATACGCTCAACTTGCATCACCTTAACAATGGCCAAGAAGACCATTCTGCTAAACTGGAAAAATAGACAAAACATCACAATATCTTAGTGGCTCAATTTATTTTCCGATTAT
Organism: Gymnothorax javanicus; assembly: GCA_029692085.1. Lineage (NCBI taxonomy): Eukaryota > Metazoa > Chordata > Actinopteri > Anguilliformes > Muraenidae > Gymnothorax > Gymnothorax javanicus. The sequence goes on along the minus strand of CM056195.1, from coordinate 137,798,822 downwards.
ATTAACATAGAAAATCTTAAAGCATCAACTACAAACCAAGCTGAACAGTTTGATTGTCATTGGGCTCCTTTTACAGAACTCCTCAGCATTTCAGACTAATTCATATAAATAACACATAATGCTTTTCTTCAACCACACAGTCACCTCATACCATATTTACTATTTAAGGAATAAACCTGATGTCTCTGCCCATACAACCCACCACAAAGATTAATCCACACCCCCCTAATATGAACCCCCATTACGCATATTAAAGTGCATGTATGCATGTATATACGTGGATGTGTATTTATGTACGTGTGTGCGCATATACGTATATATGTGAGTATATGTTTACATATAGCATTCTGTAGTCCCTGTTTGTTGTCTTTGTTATGTTGAACACTATCCTGACCAACAATGTCAAACCATTGCATAATTACAGCTATTGTTTATTTATTTTTTTCTCTTTCTTTTTTCTTTGTGCATTTTTTAAAGATTGTTTCATCAATCTGTTATTTGGTCTTGCTTTATCAAATTTTGTGATTTGCATTCAATTGTATCATCCTCCCTGTTTTCTCCTTTGTTATACCCCTCCCTCTGAAGACTCTGTGTAAGTACAAATTTTTTGTTATCAAAAATAAAGCTGACCTCCAAAGGGGGGGGGGGGGGGGGGGGTGGGGGGGATCACATCACCAGACAACCGGTCATCTGCTGTGTGGATTATGTGAAAACACTTCGCTAACTATGCGCTTTTTACTTCTTGAGGAGGTACCAACATCATTGCAAAGGTAGTTTGTATTATTCACACAGGCTGCACAGCCCATTTTTATATGGATGACAGGAAAGTATAAAACAGCCTTGAGAGACCACTGAGCTCCGTGCAATAGGCCCACCCAAAATCTCCTGGTTCTTCTTCCTGACCATAATTACTGCAGAGTGCATAGAAAAATGCATTATTTCGTGTACGTCATCTTAGAGGGAAAGTCGTTCTAATTTAGGAGTATTCCAGATTAAATAAAATGACAAATGCAGAGAATCTGTAAAGCTATAGAACATCATTGCCTACAAAGTACCAATGATAAAAAGAATCAAAAAGGAAATGCATTTATTTGGAAAAAAATACGTGAGATATCTTAAATGGATAAATACGACATATTTGATATCAATCACACTTTAATTATCAGCTTATATCATGAACGATTAGAAATATAAATTATAGAATATAACACCGCGTTTTAAATAACTTTATAAGTTACGGTATTTTACAATTTCACAATTTTTCGGGATATTGTTCTCGTCTAGATCACACTTGCGTCATATCGAATGTGGGGGTAAAGCTTGAAACAGAAAATGATGCACGGCTGCACTACAGCGTTTTTTTATGAATGGAGAATGCAATTCATATGTTTTGTGTTGAGGTAATGTTCTGCTCCAGGAACATTTCGTTTCTGGAGGCAATCAGTTAGGTTTAAAACCGAGGGAGTTGTTACAAGTTTCTCTTAAAACCCTCTAGATGTAGCAATTCTCACTCAACGCAGGGGGTGAATTCTACGTTGTGATTTTAAGAATATTTCAACAACATTAAACACGGCGCAAGTCATGCAGCTCACGCGCAGCTGCTCACCCATCCTGCTGTCATATTTGGATGAAAACTGCACAGTTTATCACGGTCTCTAGTAATATTGGATGATATTTGGCAAATTATCCAAGTATACTTCCCCTCGATTAATAGGCTACTTGGAGTTTAAAATAAGCCCATCAGTTAATAATGTATTTCTAACTGTCCGTAAAATTGAGCAGAAGTCGTTAAGGTGTGCATGTCAGTATACTCGTTTCGCGATGGCGAATTAAAAGCCGGGCCATCTGCGAAACAGGTACAAGACCAACACAGATTGAATGAATGAAATGGTGCATAAATTCAAATAATTTCAGGCAAAAGCCAGGACGATTTCTGAGGCTATTATCGTCAAATGACCAAACTGAGGCGAAACTGCCCAACTAGATCGAAAATTTTGGCACATATAACGTCGCGTTTCCTCGCGTTTCAGATGCTCCCCACATTATGGTGCGATTCAGCAACGACACCAAATAGTTTTTCTAGGTATATCGACATTTTTGCTATAATCGTATCCCACTGTCAATTTTGATTGTGGTTCGATGGCATCATGGTTACCCAAGCTCCTAATATTAATATATGCAAGTATTTCCTTACCTGTCAACGGCTATTGCTGTCATGGAGTAGATGCTCGCAAATACGGCGGTAACAGGGAAAAAGTTGTGGAATTTGCAATACGATTTTCCAAAGTACCATTCGCCGTGAGCAGCATAAATAAAATTAATTAGCGTATTAAAGGCGGCCATCGAAGCATCAGAGAAAGCCAAATTAAGCAAAAAGTAGTTAGTGACTGTTCGCATTCGCTTGTGGGCAAGAATTATCCATATCACAATTAGGTTCCCAAAAACTGCCACAGCAAGCACGGAACTGTAAGCGACAGACCACAGCGCCAAGCGCCAAGGCGGTTGGACAAACTGGTTCGTAAAGTTACCAGTAATGTTTGATTTGTTATTTGACGCTTCCATGACTAAAAAATCTGTTCTTTTCACTGAGAACGTAAAAATCGCCCCGGAGCCGATTCGCAGCGTGCGATGCGCCCTGCTGCACAAGTTTCTGTTCAGTGGACCAAGCAGAAGCCGGCTAAAGCGCACGGGGACCCTTGGATCAAAACTGGCAACAAGAACCTGCCAGCCGCTTTGAAGTCATTTGGGCGCATCTCATTACATCGCTGCACTGAGGTACTGTTACGATGGCAGTTTCTGAAAGCAGTCTCCTTTTAGCCGAGCTCAGCAAAGCAGATGGTAGACTCTGATAAAGCAGCAACAAGTGAGGAAATCTCTTGCTGAATACAAATGCGCGGTAGCAGATTGAGTTTATTATAGTTTCAGTTAAAGGTTTGGTTTCAATCAGCCATGCCCAGAGTGACGCATCTGGCTGATTGGTTACCGGAGCACAGACCTACAGGCAATCGATTTTGTTTTCGGAAGGCAGGGCGGACAATACGAACAGTAAATTGCGCTGCACATGAACGTTTGCCATGTTGGTCTCCCGGAACAAAGAATGAAGTCTGCATCGAAATAGAGCACAATTACTTCAACATGCCATCTGGAATGTATTAGATTTGTATTACATGGTTAAAACGGCACGTATGGTTAATGAATGCATTTACATGGCCAGCAATAATGCAATTATGATCTACATTGCGACGAAGGCAATAGGGGAGACCGGGTCTAGGTGTTACACGTCCATGTTGTTACATTCTAAATAGTTCCGATAGTAAAACACAGAAGGTTCTCTAATTTTTCCTGCTGCTCCGCGAAGGTGACCCGCGTCTTTACGTGACAGAAGGACGTACGTCGAAAGTCGCCGGTTAGTGTTTCAGAAAAATGCTCGGAAACTTTCTTGGTGTTTGGGAGATTTCGATTCACATCAGGTGTAATTGATTCATACCCGAGATTTTCTGGATTATGAGAGAGGAAGACATTAACCACTGTGTCATGACACACATGTAAAGATTGCACTGGAACATTTCAAAATGTCGGGAAAATGGCGATGAGTTGCTGATGGACTAGTTGATACACTCAAGTTGTTACAGTTAAGAACTTGCCCCAAAACCTGTAACAACTTGGGCAAGATCAAATTACCTCACTGAATGACTTTCTACCTTTTTTCTATTGCAGAAAGATGCCTTGAAATTACAAACGAATAACGAAACGTGGCAATGCCATTAGAGAATGACTCAAGAGGTTCCTTACTGTGGCTTCGTGGAATAATAGTAGTAAGGCATCCCCCTTAACTTGCCTAAGTGGGAAACACGTCTCAAGCAAATTCTTACTGTAACAAAATGCCCCACAACCTGCAACAAACTACCCCTCCTGTAACAAACAACCCCATATATGGGGTAGTTTGTTACAGGTGGCAGGGGTCTATTTTTTCCTCACCAGCATTATGCATGTGCGGAATATAGGAGTTGCTGCAGATCAGTCATGTAGTCTAATAAACTTTCAATCTTTACAGTGCATATTGATAAAAAACCCAATAATGACAATTCTACAGCCGTTAAAAGAAAAAGTGTAACAACTAGACCTGGTCTCTCCTACCTAGGTGTTTACATGATTGCCAATGAACCACATGATTTACATTGCCCAACTGCATGATATAAATATTGATCCATGTGAGGTCATCCATAATTCTACGTCACTTCTCTGCATTTTCTCAAATCAAAAAATCAACGTCAGTTTTTGCGATTACAGTCGCGGAACAGTGTGCTTCGATGTCAACAGACTGTAGTTGCTTTACGCTACGACTGATGGTGGCTGAAGGTTTTAAGTTAACTCTGGCCCCTCAAATACCGTTCAGTGGCCTGACATCTGTCATGCCGCACCGTAAAACCCGGCGATGTTGAATGAAAGTGTGTACTCCGGGCCAGCGGGCGAGAGTGGTGCTGAAAGAGTTCACGGATGTCGAATGGAGAGTAAATTTCCGCATGTCCTGAAGGTCATTTCTGAAACTGTGAGCCATGATGGAAAGGGTCACGTGTCCTGATGATGCCACTGTGCATGCACCCACACTTTTGGAGATGTGGATGGCTATTGTGCAATACAAACTAAGTACAAACCCCAATTCCAATGAAGTTGGGACCTTGTGTAAAATGTGAATAAAAACAGAATACAATGATTTGCAAATCCTTTTGACCTATATTCAACTGAGTGCACTACAAAGACTAGATATGTAATGTTCAAACTGATAAACTTTATATTCACTCATTTTGAATTTGATGCCCGCAACATGTTCCAAAAAAGCTGGAAAAGGGACAGTAGAAGACTGGAAAAGTTGAGGAATGCTCAAAAAAACACCTGTTTGGAACATTCCACATGTGAACAGGTTAATTGGAAACAGGTGAGTGTCATGATTTGGTATGAAAGGAGCATCCCCAAAAGGCTCAGTCGTTCACAAGCAAGGATGGGGCAAGGTTTGTGAACAACTGCGTGAGCAAATAGTCCAACAGTTTAAGAACTACGTTTCTCAACGTGCAATTGCAAGGAATTTTGGGATTTCATCATCTACAGTCCATAATATCATCAAAAGATTCAGAGAATCTGGAGAAATCTCAACATGTAAACGGCAAGGCCGAAAACCAACATTGAATGATCATGACCGTCAGTCCCTCAGGCAGCACTGCATTAAAAACCGACATCATTCTGTAAAGGATACTACCGTGTGGGCTCATGAACACTTCGGAAAACCATTGTCAGTTAACACAGTTTGTTGCTACATCTACAAGTGCAAGTTAAAACTCTACCATGCAAAGCGGAAAGCCATATATCAGCAACACCCAGAAATGCCGCCGACTTCTCTGGGCCCAAGCTCATCTAAGATGGACCGACGCGAAGTGGAAAAGCGTACTGTGGTCTGACGAGTCCACATTTAGAATTGTTTTTGGAAATCATGGATGTCGAGTCCTCCGAGCTAAACAGGAAAAGTACCATCCAGATTGTTATCAGCGCAAAGTTCAAAAGCCAGCATCTGTGATGGTATGGATATGTGTTCGTGCCTGGGTGGCATGGATAACTTGTACATCTGTGAAGGCACTATTAATGCGGAAAGGTACATACAGGTTTTGGAGCGACATATGCTGCCATCCAAGTAACATCTTTTTCAGGGACATCCCTGCTTATTTCAGCAAGACAATGCCAAGCCACATTCTGCACGTGTTGCAACAGTGTGGCTTTGTAGTAAAAGAGTGCGGGTAATAGACTGGCCTGCCTGCAGTCCAGACCTGTCTCCCATTGAAAATGTGTGGCGCATTATGAAGCACAAAACATGACAACGGACACCGCGGACTTTTGAGCAACTGAAGTTGTACATCAAGGAAGAATGGGAAAGAATTCCACCTACAAAGCTTCTACAATTGGTGTCCTCAGTTCCCAAATGCTTATTGAGTGTTGTAAAAAGGAAAGGTGATGGAACACAGAGGTAAACATGCCCCTCTCCCAGCTTTTATGGGACGTGTTGCAGGCATCAAATTCAAAATGAGTAAATATTTCCAAAAAAACAATAAAGTTTATCAGTTTGAACATAAAATATCTTGTCTTTGTAGTGTACTCAATTGAATATAGGTCAAAATTGATTTGCAAATCATTGTATTCTGTTCTTATTCACATTTTACACAACATCCCAACTTCATTAGAATTGGGGTTTGTAGCTGCGAAGAATACCGCGTAATCGCAAATGGATTTGATGTGCACAAATGCGCAATAAAATACTGTAACCCTTTGTTTTGCAAAGGTGCTGTTTCATAGCGAGGGCTGACTGCAATAAACAGTCATGTCCAGATGTTTTACATTGGACATAACGGTTTATTGCAGTCAGCCCTCAGTATATAGCTTGAGACTTCAAAGGGCCAAATATGGAGTAAGATTGTACTATTGCGCACAGACTTGAGCTGGCACACAATGGATAATATGAATAAAACCAAGCACATGTATTTGCTTTTACTTCCAATTGTGAGGCATTTAGTTGTGCTCAAATGAACAATACTAAAACATATGCTAAAATTTTTAACCTCTATCACCCAGGACTTGCCATTGGAGGGATTATGGCCCTGTTATCATGTCACCTCGCTTTAAGGCACATTACTTCTCGAGATCCGTTCCCATAATTAGCAACTTAGTGTTAATTTGTTCAGTTGCGCAGATCAATCTGTAAAAATGCTTCCCATGTCCCCTTAGCTTGCATTATTGTTCACTGCAATAGTTATCAAAAAATTTTCCTATCCACATTAACAGTGACATAAAACGTGTCTTTTGAAGCTTATTTTCTGTGTCAGTGTCCAATTGGCATTGTACACCTGACAATAAAAAACACACTGAAAATTTTCAGACAGCCAAGTCATTTTCTCATTCACTTTCTATTGAGCCCCTGCACAGTGCACTGTGGGATCAGCCGCAGAGCGACGTGGCATGAAGTAGGCAAAGCCAGCTGCCAGAACATCTCATTCAAATGAGGAGCGGCAGCCGCCCTGCCTGGCCAATCACCATCACAAAAGGAGGCAGGAATTTCAAATCTCAAAAGGGAGGAGAGGCTGTAGCAATGGGTTTTCTTATACCATAGCCAAGTAGCTAGCTCGCTATTCAGCTAGTTGTCTGATATTGTTTAAATGACGTAAATACTTTGCCTACAAAATTTGGTTGTGAAATAAAATGTTACCATGCATATCTATGTATCGGTATGTGGCTATAGCTATTCAGCTTGTTGTTTGATTTACTATAAATGAGTAAATATTAAGCTCAAACATTTTCATGTATAATAAAAGCTTATCATGGATACCTGCATAGCTATCTTCATAGCATAGCTATGATAGCAAGGTAGCTAATGTTATGTAGCAGTTCAGCTATTTGTTTGTGTTTTAAATGAAGTAGTTAGCTAGGTAAATGCTTAACCAACAAAATTTGTATGTGAAATAAAAGGTTATCATGGATATCTGTAGCTCTCAACGTAGTGTAGCAACGATAGCTACATAGTGAACATTAACTATTTCTTCTGCTAGTAGTCTGATAATATTCTTTGTATGAATTAAGAAAACGCTTAGCTTGCCAGCTAACTTCGAAAACAAAGTTGCATGTGAAATGAAAGGTTTTTGAGAATCTATGTTTAGCTAGCTAAAGAAGACCCAGTACTGTTAAACAACTAGAATCCTACATCTGACAAGAGAGGGACAATATTCCTCTTCCAAAACTTCAGCAATTGGTCTCCTCACTTCCCAAATGTTTACAAACTGCTGTCAAAAGAAGAGGGGATACTAAACAATGGTAAGCATGGCCCTATTCCAACTTTTTTGAGATGCGTTGCTGACACCAAATCAAAAAAAGCTAATATTTTTCATGAAACTGTACAATGTCTCACTTTCATTATCTGATATGTTGTCTATGTTCTATTGTGAATAAAATGTTGGTTTATGAGATGTGCAAATCCTTGCATTCTGTTTTTATTTACAATTTACACAGCATCCCAACTTTTTTGGAATTGGGGTTGTATCTCTCTATCTGCTATCGCTATTTTTAATAGCCACTCGAATCCCTCCTTACAGGTCCAGGCCAGGAAAAAACTGCCAATTTTTCCTGTCAAGGTTTTCTCAGTGGATTCTGGTACGTTGAGACACACTCTTTAAAATAAGCCCTGGGGCCATCTTGAATTTTTCCTCAAATTCAATATGGCTGCCAAAATTCCAATATGGCCACCAAAATACCTAAAATGTTATCTGGAAGAACCCTATTGAGTAAAATGCAGAATTTTTTCCACTAATTTGTGATGATAATGGCCAGTGAACTTGATCCAGTGGGATAGGTGCCACAGCAGTACGCCATTAGTGTTGAAATCCAATATGGCCGCTGGAGTGGCAAGAGCAAGTGGGACGGTTGTAAGAGGGTATGAACGTGCCTATGCAGGTGAGGTAGCCTTGCCTACCAACAGGCCAAAAGCTTGTCTATCTTCCTTGAGAACATTCACTACCTTTTGCTCCTTCTTTGATTTCTCCAGGCCAGTCTTAATTTTGAGATTTACGATCTTCTCAAAGAAATTTGTCCTGTCTTCTCCTGTGGCTTTGAGTCTGCTATCAACAAAGTCATTTTACTGTTTTTCTCCAGTTTCTGTCGATGATAACAGCCCTTCAACAATATCATGACCAATTTCAACTCCAGTCTTCATATGACAAGCGGGACCATTGAGGAAAGGGTCGAAGTATCTATCCAGCAGGGCAAATAGTGCAGAAACCATGTTGTCACGCTGTCTTCGTGCACCAATGTTCGTCTCTTTATGAGTTGAAGACATCAGTATGCTTAATCTTTCTTTCAGCGTTGGTCTAAGGTTTGCCAGGATATGGCTAGTCTTGATGAAATTGTCTGTTGTCTTCTCACTGGTGCTGTAACCACCCTGCATTGGACCCCCTCTGACCTGTACCTCACAGTTGAGTGTTGTCTCTGTGATCAGATCTCTGTAGATGGTAGAAAATGGTTCCCCAGATAGTGACCCTCCTAATCCATTCTGTACTAGGTCCAACCATGCATCTGAGCGATTGATCTTGACATTTTGCAGGTCGACATGCTAGAATGTGAGGTATCCTGCATAATTTGTATGCCCGAATGCAAAGCATTTTGGAACTAGGGTACACTCAGCTGCCAAGTGAGTCGCAATACTTTTCTCCCGAACTGCCAATATGAGACAGAGCAATACAGATACATCCTTGAGGTACTCCACCATCATTTTTGCCTGTGTCCTCTCAGACTGCAGTAGGGAGGAGCAGATGTCTTTGAATCTTGACAGACCCAGCAGGGATTGGAGATTTTCAGCACAAAGGTTGTACCTCAGCTTAGTGATTGCTTGTCTCGCCTCCTGGTCTAATTTGTTGCTGACGTCTTCTGACTTGATTCGGTGCCTCAGTGGTGCCTCAAAAGACTGCTTGTGGAGGCGGACACTTCTTGCATAATGACGACCTTCCAGTGCTTGAGCCACAGAGCCATCGGCAATTGCTCCACCATCATCCCACTAATCACCGAAACTAAGACAAATGTACTTCCTAAACAGGATCTTAAGGTTCACCAGAATTGCGTGAAAACCTCCCATGAGGGGTATGATCTTATCATACCTTTCCTGATTGAGCCAGGATATTATCAACATATTGCTGTTGATTGCCTCATCTGCGTGTGCGAAGGTATAATCTAGCTCTAGATCATCTGCTATTTGAACTATCATGTTCATGTACCATTTGATTACATTGTCCCCTGGTGGCAATGGAACCACTGGAAGATACTCAAGCTTGCATTTTGTGGTCGAGCAGTTTGTCACACTGTTCATAAATGAAGTCCATGATCCAACTGGTCCTATTTCATCACTGTCTACCTGAGAATATTGTTCTTCTAGGCAGTTGTCTCCAACTGCACCTTGCAAAACCAAGACAATGTTACGTTCCAGTGCTTCTGATAAGACCGTTGAGCTCTTGTACTCATCTTTAAACTCGGGAAATTATGGAGGTGGTGTCCTCTGTTTGGGGATTTTGAATGATCCATAGTCAGGCTTCTCATTGTCGATGATGTTTGACACGTCTGATTGCTTTTGCGCTGCACAGACAACAGCATTGTCATTTGGCTGTCTACTCTGGAATATTGTACCAGCTGCATTGTGAGTAGTGCGTGCTCCCGTTAGCGTCTGTTGATTACTGTCTGAGTTGTCAAACATTACGTGAACACTCCAACCCTTAATAAAACCAGGTGGTAGCATCTGCTTATGCTGCATTGTGACAGACTTAGCCCATTTCTTATGAAGGTCATGGACATCAGTAAACGGGATACCAACTCCACATCAGTTCAAAAGAGTGGTTGCCTCTTTACTACCAGTGATGCGGTGTATTGTGAGACTCAGAGCAGTTCCTAATGATGATTGTTGACCAGTAACGAGTTTTTCCCAACTTTAGCTGACTGCTGAAATTTTCTCTGCCTCCGCTTTCCTTGGAACAGTCACATATCCTAGTGCATTTGTAGGTCTCCGAGGATTAGTTGACCAACAGATCGCATTATAAATGCACTGAAGAGGTTTGTGGCTATCAAGCAGGCTGAACAGTTCGTGTGCTTCCAATGGCCACTTGACTGCTTCTCTCTATGACACCTTGCAACGAATAAGCCTTGCAAATGCCTGTGTCAGATCACTTTCCCAGAGACCATGGCCTTCAATTGTAGCTGCAGAATATGATGGGGGGTTTACCGTGCTGGAATTCACCACAAGCCTTTTTCAAATCTTGCGAAAATCAATTCAAATTCTTCAAATTCAATTCAAAGTTAATTCACAGACACGAATATACAAAAAAAGATGCTTGTTCACACCGGGCGACGCGTATCGCATGAGAAACGTGATGTCACTGGCATGAGCTATGTGCACGCCAACGACACAAATCCACAAAATTCACATTTTGCTTGACCTCAAAATATTAATCTTCTGTGAAAAATTTGCGTGAGTAGAGCACTGTTCTGAATAGCATCATTGCTACTGGCAGCAACATCGACTATCTTGGCTCCCTAGCTACATTTTCAAACCCCTGTTTGCTGCATTGCTTCAGATAATGGGAATGCTAGCTACTAAGCCAGTGAGCTAGCTTTATCAAACAACCTAAGTAACCCAGTTTCACAAAAAATAGTGGTCTAGCTTGACAGTGGATATGACAGCATCATCAGTTTTATGAATATTTTTATTCTCTGTCAGGGACAATTTCATAAAGTAAATTTTTGTGTCATTAGCATAGCAACATTAGCGTTGCCATCTTGTTGATGATTTTTACAGATTCCAGGAGGTAATCCCCTTTGAGCATAAACAAGGCTCAACTCGCATTGCTATTGGTCGGCGGAGTGAATTCGTGTGTCAGTCCTCCACCAAGTTTCCCCCATAGAAGTGAACGTCATCTTGTCGGGAAAAGAGCCGCAAATCTCCAAAGCAAGACAATAAAAATGATCCCACGGTCTAACTCGTGCAAGTAAAGCGAGGAGAAATTTTGTTTTGCGTTGGTAGAAATGCAGCTTAACCCCTCTGTGCAGATGTCGATGCCAGCGGACATGGAGCTGCTCTATTTATCCACGCAGTTACACTATTCTATCAATAGATGGCCTGAACCGTTTATTGAATATCCACGGCAGAGCCTTGCCTATTACTGATTTAGAATATGGACGAGTTAAGTCCCATCCCTGTTTCCCAGGAATTGTGTGAATTGAACTCCTCAGCCAAGCCTGATGTGCAAACTGCCGAATATACTTGCCCATAGTGTCTATCCAGCAGTTATCAAAAATGATCTCCTGTGACTGACAAAGTTGTTGTCCTTTGTTGCAACTACTTCAGCTACAAACCCCAATTCCAATGAAGTTGGGATGTCGTTTAAAACGTGAATAAGGGTCAATGACGTGACATTGTCCGAGTGCGCTACTTTGGTTTTAAATCATTTTAAAATGATTCATAATAAGCATCATTTTATTCTATAAAACCTGTTTAATTTGAACATATTTCCAGTTAATCATAAAAATGATATATTATGTTTTGCCATCTCAAACCCTTAAAATGTCAGGTGGCACAACCGTCCAAGTGTGACGATGTGTTCAGGAACCACAAGCGAGAGCAGGAAATCCAAAAATCGTACGCCTTTATTGAGAGCAGGGTCAGGACCAGAAGACACAAGAACTGCCAAGCCAAAAACAAAATCTAAAAAGCAAAGTCGACTAGACAGGCCGGGGTCAAAACCAGTAAAGCAGAAGTGCGACGGTACGTAGACAGCAGGCCAAAATCGTAGTCGAAATCCAGAGCAGAGGGTCATACACAGGGCATCCAAAACAGTAAACGTGGTCGAACAGAAAATAGGTCAAAAATCCAAAAAGACAAAAACAAGAACAGAAGGGCTTAGGCAAAATCAAGGTAGGGCGAAACAGTCGTGGAGAAACAATAATCGATTGGCATACAAGAAGCTCTGCACAAAGGAAAATTGATCAATGTTTTGACAAGGGCTGAACAGCAGTGAAGACTCTAAATAGACACAGGGAAAGTCACATGCTATGTGGGGAACAGGTGAATTGGATAAGAACTAATTACAGAGGAAGGCACACATGGGGAAGTCCTAAACCACAGCAATTGGCAAAAGCCAAGACACGGACGGGATCCACGCAGACAACCAGATAAACAGCTCCAGTCAAGGAGTTCTAATTGCACAGACAATGAGTGCAGGAAAGCAATTAAGCACGTGCGAGAGATCTCGCGGAAATGCAGGGAGAGGCAGAGAAAGCAAAGCAAGAGGCGGAGACTAGAACAGGGCGATTGCTGAGATTGGATTAGTAATAATTAGTAGAGGTGCAGCTTTACAAATTAACCGAAGTGTTCATTAGTAAGTTTGTAATATATACATGGATTAGTTGAGTTAGTAGACTATGATACACAATATAATTGTTAGTATTATTAGTAATCTAGGAAAGCAAGGCAAAGGAAGTAAACGAGAATTGAAGTAATAATATGAAACACCAGAAACCATTGAAATCACCCGAAGCAGGTAAGCACACAGGCTGGAAAGACGGACTGAACCAACTGATCACAAGACAGGGGAGAACAAGTGCAATGAGACCTAGAATGGCAGGAACAGAAAACCGGAATATACAATAACCAAAAAGAATTAAAAAAAGACATAACCATAACATGAGGCATGACATCAAAACACATGACCATGACACCAAGCAAGTTAATACTATGTGAAATGTATTAAATATGTAATTTTAAATATGAATTAATATAATATTAATATGGGGGCATAATTTTATATTGAAAACCTTTCAAATAAACAAAGTTTAATAGTTTAATTGTTCTTAAATTGTTTGGAAAACCAAATTACCCGCCCCCTACAATAAAGAATCCATAAGTTACTATTCATACCCAGCTCAATTACAAAATAGTAATGTTTTAGGCAGAGTAAACACCCTCAGGTATACTTATTAAAAAAAATCACGTAGAAAAAAAAGAGGGAAGTGTTCTTTTTTTTCCAAGAAACTTTTGGTTGCACCACCTGACATTTTTTGGCTGGTGACATTGCAAATACAGTCTAAAACTGTAATAAAACCCTGTAAATGTTGTGCAACCATTAAGACTTGTTTAAACACGCTCTTCCAACTTCAAATAAATGTATTCTGTACATTTTTAAAGATTTATTTAAAAAATTTTTAAAAGGCTTATTTGTCATTGACCCATAAAAACAGAATACAATGATTTGCAAATCCTTTTCGACTTATATTCAAGTGAGTACACTACAAAGACAAGATATTTAATGTTCAAACTGATAAACTTCATTGTTTTTTGGAAATAGTCACTCATTTTGAATTTTATGCCTGCAATATTTCCAAAAAACAATAAAGTTTATCAATTTGAACATTAAATATCTTGTCTTTGTAATGTACTCATTTGAATACAAGTTGAAAAGTATCTGGAAATCAATGTATTCTGTTTCTGTTCACGTTTTACACAATGTCCCAACTTCCTTGGAATTGGGGTTTGTAGTTGAAGCTGCAGTTGCATGCATAACTTGCTACTTGGAAGCTATGGAACAAGAGGTTTTTATTCAGAAAGAGCTGGTAATACTTACCAAGCTGAGATGTCTTTGTCCATTCTTCGTTACCTGGGCAAATGTTCGTCTTGTTCTCTGTCTGGGTCAGAGTCGGGCTCCAAAACGTATGGATGTATTTCATAATTTGTCATTATACCATATTTCACTAAACACGTTTAGATATAATGCCTACCAGTCTGTACCAAAATGACACATAGGGAGGCGGACCCGGAAAACTGCGGTCTGCCGTCTCGTCCTGCCTTGCTCCGCCCTCCACAGAGCTGGCCAATTAGAAGAAAGCGGGCACACGGGGAGGGGGCCTTAAAGGTACAGCAGCCAAATTGAAGCCAAAATTGAGGCTACAATGGGCTGAATCAGGGGTTTTGTGGATGCCAGTGTGAGTTAAATAAGGACTTTTTTTGGACTTTAACCATCAGAGCTACTCTAAGGGAGTCCAAGATCAAAATCTACACTTAATAATATAGCAAAATAAGGGACTTTTAAGTAAATATGACCTTACTTGCTGTTACGCAAAGGCTTAAATACTTTTCTGGCGGTCCAATCAATCAATTTCCAATTGATTGAACTAAGGGCGTATTTTTTTCCGGATCTAGTGTAGGGAAAAAATATGGAATCATCAACAAAAAACTTTGCAACTTTGTTGCTCCTCCTCAGGCTTTTATGATGGCCGAAATTCTTTGAGGCACAGACTTCACAGATGAAAAACAATGTTCTCCTACAAGCTGGTTCTTTAACTTTCTCGAATAGCATTGACAGATCAGCTTTGCAGGATGGGGCCTTGTCATGGACCATTTTTAAAATTTGCACCATACATTTTCAATTGACCTATGGCTAAGCCCCGCCCCCTCCACTGACTCGGACAAACAATCAACATTTTAGAACAGGCGCTAATGGCTGGTATCACAGTCGGAGATATTTTTCAGGATGCTATCGATGATTTTCGGCGACAGAAGGCTCAAATATCATCAAGAGGTCCGCAAAAGGGGTTACACTATATGCATTAGAGGGATACATTAATGAATTTAGATTGGAGAAGGTCAACGAAAAGTTTAAATTGGAAGCTAAAATTTTCAGGTCTCAGTGTAAATGTGATCAACCGCATCTCATTTCCGTCACCCTCTCACACAACAAAGAAAGAGGATCAGCATTGTTCGTGCACTACAGGGTAAGAAATTTAATTTACGTATTATTATTGCCACCGAATTTAAGAAATCTAACCTGACGTGACTGGACTCCTAAGTAAACAAGGTGACATGGTGAACAACGCAGCCAGGAGCTAACGTAAAGCCAACGTTCGTCAGCACTGAAGTTAGCCATAGAGTTTACTAACTTTAGCTAACGTTAGCTAACTTAGCGATGTAAAAGACAACTTTACATTTATCTCCTGCGAAGTGACAAGATGTCGCCTTAAACGAGATGTTGACTTAGCTTGGAACAAATGTAGACATCCTTGTTGACCTTTGTTAGCTACGTTAAGCTGATAGTGGGGTCTTCTACAAAGCTTTATCCAGAGCAGACACTTCTCTCGGTTATTGTGTGGCTTTGGGAAGGGTATAAAATACACCCCATCGCCCAGCCTCTCGGGATACCTTGTACCTGAGTTACATTTACCCAAAGCACAGCGTTTGACTATTTTTTTTTACTTAGAAACATTTTAAAACCCCATACAACCGAACGATTCAGAGTTTCCGTAATGCATTTCAATGGAAGTTCAGGCTCAGAATATCCAAGTATATGGGGAGAGAATACGCACTGTGATTGGCTCATCGCATTAATGGGCGGGGCTTAGCCATAGGACAATTGGATTGAGATCTGGACTGCTTGCTGGCCATATCATTGAGTTGATACACCTTTCCTGATGGAAAGCTTTTACACTCTTTGCTCTGTATCAAGATTCATTGTCATCCTGAAAAATCACCAAACCTATTTTCTTATTAATGAAAACAGAATATGGTCCAAAATTTCAATGTACACCTGCGCATTGACTGTTGTGGTAATGATCGCCATCTCCCACAGTCCTTTACCCAACATGCAACCACATATCACAAATGAATGAGGACATTAGCTTGTTTTCTTCAAGCTGTCGTCTTGATTTGTTTCATTGGAACGACACCAGACAAAAGTTCCAGCATCATCGCCTTTGCCAATGCAGATTTGTGATTCAGCACCGAATATTACTTTCATACAATCATTGACACTTGATGATTACTTCTGTTCAGCCCACTGTAAGCTTGATTTCTGTTAAGGTATTAGTACTGGTTCTCTTTTGGCTTTTCTGTATATAAATCCCATTTAATTCAGCTGGTATTTCTTACAGTTCTCTCACAATCATTGACACCTGTTTTTGCCCATTTGTTTTGCTTTTGTTCTGTTGTGCATTTTTTTTCTTTTAAGGGGATGTTGCTCTGAATTATCTGTCCCGACACTTTGACGTCATCCGTGGTCGACCCGTATGTTTTCCCTTTATAATCTTCCCATTTTTAACAAACAACATTGTTTGCCACATTCGATGTTGAATTCCCTTCTTGCAGCAGTTAAAATAACCTTTTCAACTGTTCCAATTGTCAGCTCTCTTGTTAGTACCATGCATCCTCTCAATTAGCTAAGACTAAGGGCTCTAAATTCGTTGACCAGGCGCAGGCGCAGCAAATGGGGGGAGCGCCGCGCCAACGGGGTGTATCCAGGTGCATTTTGCAATTTCGTGCCCGGCGCAAGTACTCCTCTGTCCCGCCTCTGTCCCTCCTGCCGGTGCAAGTGGCAGAGAGGGAGGAGAGAAGGCGTGAGTGGGTTTAACACAGCCGAGTCAAATCTTAACCAATCAAATGAGCTCCTCTCCTCACCTTTAAAAGCGCCGCGGGCGAGGCGCAGTGCAAGTTTCGTTCGACATGGATGAAGTAGGACACAGCAGCAACGCCAGACGGCCAAACTTCAGCCAGGAGGAAGCTGATGTTCTGGTGCGGGAGGTTCAAGCTCGCAGTGGCCAAATATATGGTCATGCGAACAGACCTCCACGGGCTAATGATGCAAAAGCGGCCGCGGAATTCTAAACCCCCCTAGAACCGCAGCTGCCGTTCTGCAAATGTGCAAATGTGAGGCCATTTCATAATATTGTGCGATTACAAAGAGGGAATCAACAATATATTGTTTTTGAACGAATGAAATAAAAAAATGCCAATAAATACATGTGAATTTATCACGTACAATAATTTATAATGCTGACAAACATGTTATATGAGAAAACAGCAACTTGAGTCAGCATTTGCCCAATTGCGTAGCCCTACTGCAACCAGAACAAATCCAACAAGGGCTGCACTTGACAGCTGTGTAAGCCTATAGGCTACCTTTAGTAGGCTAATAGTACACAACAATAAAAGTAATAATAATAATAATGTTTAGATAAATGTAGCCCAGATCAGGCTGTGTTTCTAAAGCCGCGTTCACACTGGATGCGAAACGAATTTTCCGCACGATAGATTACATCCAAAGTTAATGCAAAGACACGAATACACACAAAAGGTGTGTATTCACTTCATTGCATTGACTTTGAATGTAATCTGTCATGCGAAAAATTCGTTTCGCGTCCGGTGTGAAAGCAGCTGAAGGACACATACCCACATAGCCTACACACGCACTCACGCGCCCACATGCACACATATCTATCTCTCTCTCTCTCTCTCTCTCTCTCACTCTCTCTCTCTCGTACGTAGCAGGCAGAGGTATTTGCGGTCAAAGCCACTGCCGCAAAAAAAGTGGCTACGGCGCTCAAAGTAATTTAATATCAATACTTACTTACGTTTTATAACAGAGTTTCAAACCTTTGATATAACATAGAAAACACATTTAGAAAAAGTCATGGACAGATGGACTCTCATCTTTCACTGACATAAAATAACATGCATTACTAACATCAGTGCCGCATAAAAAGTGGCAGCCGTGGTTCTAGTGTTAAGGACAGAGCTGTGCAGCCAGGTGGTCTCTCCTCTCCCGTGCGCGCTGCTGCTCTCCCTGCTGATACGGCACATGCATTTCGGCCTCTCTCTGTCTCAAGTCCTGTAATTTCTCCTGCGTGAGGTCAAAGTAACATCCATGGGGTACAGCTATGTTGTGTAGCACGCAACATGTCACAGAGAATGCACTGACACTCTGAGGTCTGTCAGGTCGAGTTTCCATTACGCGTGCGAACCGCCTTTGATCTGACATCAGGACAATCGATATAGATACTATAATTTATGTGCTGATTCAGATAGTTACATTAAATAGTGGTTGCTGTAATTATTTATTGCATTGAAATGTGCCTGACAGTCTGGAAACCTGCCTGTGAGGTTTTGGTGACATGTGCGCACTGTGTGCCAGTCAGCCAAATTACCACTGCACAGAAAGTAAAACAGGTTGGAGCTGGCGAGCTCTCTGCGCACTTCCGGCGGAGCCTTTTGCCACGAAATTGTCACTGCGTCATGATGAATATGTGACACCTCCCCCTACTATGGCGCCACACCCATCTCGGCGCACGTCCGTCTACCAAATTGCCAAAGTGTCTGTGCACGGTGTTGCACCACACAAAATTACCACTGCGTGGGCTGCACTGCACCAAGAAATTAGAGCTCTAAGACTAAATATGGCATTAATTGAAATTATGTAATCTAATTTGTTTGAGGTGTGTTTCATGAAGCCTGACTATTAAGCTACAAAACTTTTGTCTCAAATCTGCACAATTGTTTATTTGATATTAAGTAAAGACTCACAAATAAAGGTGTGTGCAAATGGTGAATATAAAAGAGAAAAAAATCAAGGACATGAAGGTGAATCAGGTGTGTGGGAAACTGGGAGTGTGATGGGAGGAGTGGCTAAAAATCAGGTAACAAAGAGTCAATAACTTGTTAAGGCAGGGCGTCAGAGTGACTCGCTGGAAATCAAAATAAAGACACATGGCGGATCTGACAGCCAAGAGAATGAAAACAAGGGCTGCGTTCAAATAGTAAAAAAATTCTGCCCTGTCGTCTAATTCTTAACCACTTTCACTTTGATGGAAAATGTCATGAGGTAATGGAAAGGTTAGGAAGACAAACACACCGCCAAGAGAATCCAAATGCCCTTACACTAGGCGACGTGACCATGCATCTCTCACCCGTCATGTTTGTTTGTTTTTGTGATTGGCCTGATGGGTGGTCATCATTCTATATATTGATACCGTATGGAATTGAGGGATGGCATCAGGCACGGCGCTACACCGGGGCTAGTGGGTGCTATAGCCCCGTCACAAATCTACATAGCCCCAGTTGAGCCCCCTCAAGTACTTTTTTTTATTAATTAATTATTTAGTTAGTTTATTTATTTGAATAAAGGAATATGTAAAAGGTAATTACTCGTCATTCTGTTCCCAGTCTGATTGCTGGCTGCATGCTCGTGTCGCGCGGTTTGTGTGTGTGTGGTAGGGGGAGGGGGCTATTGTCTGCGCTTGCACTGCAAGTCAGGCTGCAAATTTTTTTTCTGCGGGTCGGCTGGTACCATTACGTACATCAGCCAATCACAGATCGGCTGTGGTACCATTGTACGTGCTATCAGCCAATCACAGCTCGGCTGTACTCATGCATCGATGAGCATGGCAGCGCATTTTCGACCTTGTCACTGTCAGCTGAGTTGTGCACGCAGCAAATTTGTAAATGCTCATCAGACAATAACGATGTAAGTGCTCCGCAATACGCGAAATTACACTAGTACACTAGCTGGTCTGCTGCCTAAGTCCAATAGTGTATTTATTAGGCCTTGACTTCGGTGACTAAAACTGCAGATCGGAGAGCAAATTTCGTGATATCACTGTTTCCATAACCAGTTTTTATTTTATTTCGCTATTTAGATTTTGCGCATTTCTAAGGGTAATGGAAACGCACCTAGAGAGTGAGGACGATGTCCCGACGTTATTAGCCCAGAAATCACAGCCTGCTTCGTGACTGTAGACTGTTCGTGACACACACTCCTATAGCCTCGGTCACAACCGGCCGTACTTCCACTTTACGGCGTATCTACAGCAAAAAACGCCAAGGAACTCACGGGCCACGCAGGTTCTTCTTGTGAAATTTTGAGCCTGCAGACTGCCACAAGCACATAGGATAGATTTTGATTGTGCACAAAAAACTCCATGATTTCAAGAAAAAGGCCAAGGATGCAAGTTCACTTGCTCCCGACGCAAGGAGCACGCAGGTCAGACGTGCGTTTTTTTTTACTGGTCGTGGAAATAAAACCGTTTGTTATGGGAGGCCGTTTAGGCCATAAACATTTAATTACGAGCACACACGCATCGACTGTGGGCACACACGCACTGAAAATGTGCACATACACAGTGAAAATAGGCGCAAACACACAGAAAATGTGCACGCACCCAGTGAAAATAGGCGCATACAAACTGGCAGTGTGCACGCACGGCTAAAAACGTGCATGTACACATTGACAATGTGCACAAACGCATTGAAAACGTGCACATTTTCATGGACACATGTACATACACATTGACAATGTTCACGCACACATTGAAAACGAAACGAGTGCTTACACATTGCAAATGTGCCCGTATGCACTGACAGGATCGTGTGCACACTGTAAATGGGTGCTCGGAAATCGTTTCAATGTAACAGGAAGGCAGATGGGAGCCGAACCTGTTCCTGCGTAGCTCTAACGTGCTCTCCTTTCAAAGATGAAGACGCAGTTATTAATAATTGCGACTGGCCTTTTAGCTTGTCATCGGCCATGTGCAACAGCTAATTTTAATGAAATTTATGATTTTTTCGTTCAAGTCTTGCACTGCATGCAATCCATTCAAAATAACCCGGTTGCCAGGTACTTCAATGAGCTGTGGCGTCACACAAGGACTATACATTCTTTAATTTCTGTTGCTCGTCGTGGCGAAAGTACCGAGTTAAGAGAATGCACGAGGCTTTTGGGGTCACTACACAGTCTACTAATTTCTATTCTACAGCGACCTCCAAATCAGGCGCACCAAGGAAGCATTAATCCACCAACAATCCAGAGTGGTGCTTTTGGTCGTCCAAGGTACGATTTGACAGTGGGTCAGATTAACCTTTGTTTAGATTCAGGATTAAATTGGCAAGGCATTGCTTCACTTTTTGGGATCAATCGGCGAACCTTATTTTGCCACAGACAGCGTCTTGGCATCCCGTCACTGGAATATACCCCACTGTCAGATTATCATTTGATGTCAATTGTTAGACAAATTCTGGCTAATACACCCAATGCTGGAGAGTCGTATGTCCACGGCAGTCTTCGCTCCAGAGGAATACGTGTTCAGCATAGGAGGGTTCGACAAGTCTTGCAAGAAATAGACCCAATTGGACGATGCCTGCGCCGTAGTCAAGCCATTCGACGTAGGATAAACCATGTAAGGGGACCAAATGAATTGTGGTAAGTTGCCTACTTTTGAGAAAAATTGTAATTATGGGATAGTGGGCAGAACAGTCGGCGACTAGTACCGTGATTAAAGCATGTAACCTAAAAATGACTTTCCCATACAACTAAATTGCACTTTTAAATAGAAAGGTATAAATCACAGCCAGGTTGCATGCCTTAATAATAGCGATGTAGGCTATTCCATCTGTGCGGGTGTGATTGTAATTGCACTCCCGCAAGTTGATTGTCCCTAACACACCAACGTGCCCGTCAGTATATAATTACAAATGTAATGCTTCACAAATTTTATTTATTTTCCACAAATAAATATTTTCAGCAAACGCAGGCCAGGCTTTAGGCCATAGACCAGGGGCCTCATGTACAAAGACTTGCATGGATTTTCTACTGAAATACGGCGTGCGCTTAAATCCAGAAAAAGTCGCATGCACAAAAAAATCCGGATGTATGAAACTGCATACGCATGAATCCAGGCACATTTGAGGGGACCCCTCATTTCATGATCAGTTTGGGTTGCTGTCTGGAATCTGTCACGTACAGGCTGTAACCAGATGTGGCGTTCTTCAGCTGCCATAGTCACTCGTGGCTGCCTTAAGCGGGGTCGGTCAGTGACAGTGCCTGTGTTTCATTCTCGGATAGACAGCCGACTGATTGTTGAACGGTGACAGTGCAAATGACGCACCACCTCTCGGCGGCTCTTTATTTCCAGTCATGCCTCACTGCAAAAGCAATAAAAATCAATTGATTCTTCAATTTGCTACGAATACACTACATACCTCACCGTTGTGTTTTTAATGGCGCTAAGTATACTTTAAGGCTATACCAAAAAGCAATCCAAATGCATTTCAATTTTAAGCGACTGAACTACAATGCACATAACCTCAATGTGATTCTGGTGCATGCATTTTCAGTCCGAGGAATGGGCTTGTCTCTTGAAGCTACCAAAGTAATTACAAGTATGGTAAAAAAAAAAAAAAAAAAAAAAGATGAATGCTTTATGAACTGCAGTGGCTTGAAAAGAAAACTAGATTTCACACAGTCTGTTTACTGCGGTGGAATTCGAACTTCAGTGTGTCAATCTCTGGACCTACTGTAGCAATATGATGACATGTGCTCTTGATTTACTATATGACATTGAATGTATACTTTAATGCCCAGCAAACAGGCTCGTATTACAAACCATTTAATGACTAAACAGGATATGTCTTGAAGATATCCATAATTGTCCCAAGTCAAAAATCTCATAGTCAGTTCCTCATGATAACATTGACTTTAATTTTGAGTCATGAGTGAAAGTTTCTAATTATCAATTATTGACCATGCAGGAGGGTAAAGTCAGATTTTATGGACCCAAAGAAACCGATATTGACCGAGGCCAATATTGGTTTCTTTGGGTCCCTAAAATCTGATATTGCCCGACTTATTGTCAATAACTGTTTTATTACATTTACAAATTATCCGTGCCTTCCATGTAGAAGTAAGCCAGGGCCGTGTCCAGTTCAGATTTTTGGTAATCTTCAAAGTCTGTCGGTTTTCTTCATTGCCAATAGCAGGAAACGGCTCACCATTTTGTTTAAATCTGCTGACGACGCCTGATGTTATGCTCTCACTGACTGGACGGAATTTTTTCTCTCAACAGTCGTCGTTGGTTAAGCCACAGGGCAATATCACTTTTTATTGCAGCAAGGCACAAGGGTTTTCAGGGCAAAACCATGTCTTAAAGAAGATTACATGACCCTTTATTCACCAATGAAAAGGCTTGGATAATTTGCAAATGTAATAATTTCAGTTATCAAGGTGTTCTTGATATTTAGCATGACCATCAGATATAATCCAGTTGTTTTTTAGTGGCAAGTTTTATTTCAGATAACTTTCATATGAGATGACCAAGAGTATAAGATTCTGTTAATCATATACGTTAATCACATACCTGATTAGCATAATTTAACCCTCTATTAACCACCGTAGCATATCTGCTACATAAAGTGAAAGGGTTAACAGCCTGGACACCCTGCTGGTTTTGTTTCTTATTGCCAAATAAACATTTGAGAATAACTTGAATGGTCCGTCACTTTAATTTTTCCATTCACATTATTACCCAATGTAGCAGATCTGTAGCTTGCTACAGTGCTAAGCCATACCGATTTAGCTTACTTTACACTAAGGGCCTGATTTACTAAGACCTTTAGCACATGCAAAATCTTTTTGCCCACGCAAAACCAATAACATTGCCCATGATTGGCCAGGGTACTTGTCTTGCACCAATCAGTGGCAATGTTATTGGTTTTGCACGGGCAAAAAGATTTTGCATGTGCTAAAGGTCTTAGTAAATCAGGCCCTTAGTGTTTTCTTTAGCTAAATATTAATAGCGTGATCTAACGTGGAGCAATTTTTTCCCCCCATGCTCTCAGCCAATAAAATTTACGCTAAATTGATATCACTCTAAGGTAATACTCTAATGGCCAAAAAAATTGTCAAGGTAGCTAATGAATTATTCATCCTATTGACTTGAATAAACTGTGAAATAGAGGCTAACTCCAGTGATGGTGAAGTTACCAGCAGAACTGGAAAAGTTACCATTGCAAACATATTAGTTGAAGTTTGTCAATGAACAGAATCTAATTGCAACGTGAGAAAAATGTATCACTGTGTGAAAGCAAACCTGTATCTCATGGGTTGTGTCACACTGATTATTAATCATTTATGGTATAAATCAGGTTATTAGTTGACTATCTTAAACAGGGCCCTGTCCAAGAGATACTTTGGAAACAGTGCTATTGGCTGGATTTCATTGATGTTCACTCGCTTACGTATGATTTGTTCTGACAGGCATATAGACGGAAACCACAAGTCATAAGCTGGAGGATGGTTTTCCACGGCTGCATTGATGGATATAGTTGCACAATAATATACCCTCAGTGTCTCAACGACAACCGGGCCTCCAGTGTGCTCTTTTCCAGGAAGGAGTCCAAAACTTTGGACTACCTTCACGAGTAAGATGTGATCGTGGAATGGAGAACACTGAGGTAGCTTGATACATGCTCAGGCGAAGGGGATTAAACAAAGGAAGCATAATAACAGGCCGCAGTGTGCACAATCAAAGGATTGAAAGGCTCTGGGCTGAGCTTAATAGTGTCATACTATTATTCCGATCTGTTTACTTTCATGCAGAATGAATGTATACTTGATTCTTTTTCTGAGCTACACATTTTTCGTTTGCACTACATTTACTTGCCACGGGTCCAAAGGGCTGTCAGAGAATTTAGAGAGCAATGAAATAACCATGCATTGTCTACTGAGAGACACATGACACCTTTACAGTTGTGGTATAGAGGTATGATAACCAATATTGGAGAAATAGCACAGCTGTGAGCCGTGTATTTCACACTAATGAACCTTCAGAGACTGCTGCCAGTGGACCCTTGCCTGAGCTCCATCTCAATAGCTATGTTAAGGTTCCTGAAAACACCTTTCACATAAATGACACCACCATGGAAGAAATTAATGAAATTATCAATCCATTCACTGAGAGGATGGCAACCATGGAATCAATTTATTTGTGACACTTGTAAATTTTCTTGAAACAAAAGAACATGCCTGACAAGGCTGATTTGTACATGAGAATGAGAACTACGCAAATTGAACTGGTAGTTTCACCAAAATATGTAATTAAAAATGTTTAAAACACCAATTGTGTGCTTGTGTCCATGCATGTGGATGCAAATAAGCCTGTCAACCTCTTGAAAAAATAGATCTAGAATACAGCTTTGTATTGTAGATTTATATAACTAAAACTTGAAAAACAATTTACAAGCCCCAATTGAGATCTGCTCCTTGAAAAAAAAAAAAAAAAAAACCTTAAAATCCCAAGAGATCTTTGAAAAGGTATGTCCGTAGTTTGTGATGGACTGCACAAATCAGTGCTGTCCTAACTAGAGATAAAATTTATAATTTTACTCAATTCCAAAACCCTGTGTGTTTCTGATTGCAAAGGTCATGTTAGTTTTGAAGTCTTCGTACGATTAGTGAAGAGGTATTTTAAGGCAGTTCACACAGGTGTTTGCAATGGGATATCTCCCTCTCTGGAATTCAAGTGAGGGTGCAGGAGAAAACCCGATGGGCGGCACCACATGACATCCTGTTGCGAATGACAGGATATCTCCCAGCTTCACCTGTCCTTCTCCCTCTAGTGGATAACAAAAAACAAATAAGAACACTGTGATGAGATCAATGGTTGAAGCCATTATCACTAGCACTTAATAAAACTAGAAATAGGATATTTTTCCTTTTTGCACAATTGCTATTACTTTGATGTCACGCAAAATGATGCAGTGATAGTCACAAACAAATTCTCCACAGTCATATACATAACTAGGATTGTTTTTAATGCAAAAAAACAAATGTCTCCCCCCACCCCAACGCAGCCGCCCCTCATTGATGTTCACAGACATTTAGGGAAGAAACTAGAAAAGCCAATAACCTCAAAATAGCAAAAGGCACATCTGCACAACCTGATGCATCCATCCATTTTCTATACCCGCTTATTCCTCACTAGGGTCACGGGGCGAGCTGGAGACTATCCCAGCTGACTACGGGCAAAGGCAGGGACCCACCCTGGACAGCTTGCCAATCCATCGCAGGGCGCACACACCATTCACTCTCACACTCATACCTTTGGGCAATTTAGTGTCTCCAATTAACCTGATATGCATGTCTTTGGACTGTGGGAGGAAACCGGAGTACCCGGAGAAAACACGGGGAGAACATGCAAACTCCACACAGAGAGGCCCCAGGCCGGATTCGAACCCACAACCTTCTTGCTGTGAGGCAGTGGGAATGCTGACGCGGATGTGGACGCACATGCACACAGGAAACCAGGCAAAAACAATATGTTCCCCCTCCCTTCAGGGGCCAAGACATGATAAACTGTTGTTTTTTTATGTACATGACGGAATCTATCACATCTGCCAATTTCCACAAATGAAGCAAAAAAGAGAGATAATTCAGTTTTCAATATGTGCACTTAAAAGTCTTAAGTGCAAAGAGACTAACAGATTTCAGAAGATGGATACTTCACTCGCTCCTGACTGCAGCCGAGTGTTATCTCCAGGTGCTGCTTAGGGTCACATTATGGCATGTTAATAATCTGAACAATTCTTTTTCACTGCCAGCATAACAAGGTCTGTGCTTCAAGATACAAAGATAACTCTTTAATATGATTTTCACAGAGTCAGAATGCATTTCTGACTGGCTGACATAAATTGAATCCTCGAGTTTCCAAAGGGCCCAAAGCCAAGGAGCACCATTTTTGAGCAACAGGAAAAAATATATTTTTTAACCCATATATTATAACCCATATATTTGTACTTTATTTCCTTTCCAAAGGGTGTCATTGGGACACTTAGGGCTGAAATTACAAGACAGTAAACTTCTTTGTTATAAGGTGTGCAGACCTCTCAGTCATTGGAGTTGGGCCCTTTGGACACTCAATGAAACAATTACAGCCATGTAAACACCTTTAGTTCCAGTCAAGTTTAAACACTATTCCATTGCCATATATTGGCTGTAAAGAGATGTCAGGCTTCCATTAACACCACCACAGATAAAAACAAAATCATTCACCTTCAGCGTCCTGCAAATAGTCCCTCCAGTAGGCAACTACCCAGTTCTCCTCTGCCCGGTTATTGCTCCCCATGTCTGACCACCTTATGCTGAACAGGTCATCCATATTCTCAGCAGTAAGGGTCGCAGGACTGTAGCACAGGACTGGACAAAAGGCTTCGGGATGACTTTTTATTTCCTGGAGCACTCCAAGAGTTTTCAAGCCATCAGTGAACCTACACAACACGGACACACACAACAAGAGGCCACATCCAGGCAGTCAGAATTAAGCGCCTTAAATATTGTAGAACATTTGGCAACTAGTGACTTCAGTCATTAGCAGAGTATTATTGAGGTAAAGATATTATATTATTCAATATTAGTATTCAATAATAGTACTTTTCCAAGGGACCACGGACACCTTGAGTCACCTGAAACTTCAAAATATCTTCCACCAGTTGGTGCTTGTCAGCCAGGCTTGTAAGATGTCTTAAGCAACCAGCAGTGGACAGGTAGTCAATGAGTGGTTCTAAAAATTTCTGAAGCTCCTCCATTGTTTTGGCTTCTGAAACCTGCATATTGTGTAAAAGGGGGAGTAAAGTTGCAACCATTATAGATGCTTAAGAATTCCCAAAGGTTAAAGTAGATGGGTATTGTTTGAAACTTCATTAAAAAATTGTCATATTTGGTATCATCCGGAGGGGCATGCAATACTCTCTCTACCTATCAACACTTTTCACCCAGAGATGATCGTGGAACAGAGTAATCATGTATGTAAAATGGGCTTTTAGCAACCCCCGATATCGCCCCTAAACAGCACTGAGAAATGGGACAAGAGCTGTGACGTCATGTGTGCGATCAAGTGTATTATCGTATCTGTATTTTATATTATATGAGACGTTAAACCGAGGTCCTGACCCACTGTGGTCATTAAAGATCCTATGACACTTATCGATAAGAGTAGGGGGTTCCCCAGTGTCATGGCTAAAGTCCCAACCTGGATCTTTCAACCAGCCACCTAATCATCCCCTGATCTAATTGGCTGGGCAACTTGCCCTCTCCCTCCCCACCTCAACCCCCAGGGCTCCCTTGAAAAAGAGATTTCAATCTCAACGTTCATCGTCTCCATAACATTATCTTTCTGTAGCGGTATAATTTGTGCATTTTTTGATTTCTTAAACATCTGAAAGCCTCTACTAGAAGATGCATCATGTGGACAGGAAGGGTAACCAGTTATGCTATACAGTGACCTGTGCCACAATCAGCCTCCATGGCCATGGCCATGTCAATGCGCTGCAACTATACCATGCACAATACTATTGGTATTGGCAACAAAACAAACTCTTGACAAACCTGTTTTAGTTTCCTATACAGGTCCATGTCTGCGATGTCATCCAAGACTGGCCTGCATGCATCTGGTCCCTCTACAATGCAATCAAACAACGTTCTCGAGAGGAAACATAGCGGAGGGCCTCCGTGCACCAGGCTAACAGCAATTGCTCTGCCAGCTATGAAATATCGGTCATCCCACACAGCTGAAAAACCAAAAAATATACAAAAGCTAAAAACAAATCGCTGGGAGCTGATGAGTAACAATATGTGGCTGACACTATGGCTGGGTACATCAGTGACCTAGAATATCAAAATAGGGAGTCACTTCTGATCGTTTTAACCAGAAAAACTACACTTCAAAAAACAATAGTGAAAACTTCAAACCACAAGTGGCCCTTCAGAATGTCGCGCTATCAAAAGCACTGTTAAAATAAATCAAATGAAGAATAAATAAATAGATTCACCCTTTATACATGTATGTAAAATTACAGATACACATACCAGAGGAACTAAGAGCCAAGATGAGGTGCCCCTCTGGTCCTTCAAACATGTCTGACTCAGACAATGCTTCCATCAAAAGGCATAAAAACTCTCGGCGTGGGCCACCACGGTCCACAGCCTCTTCTGCTGTTCCCTTGTCATCAGAAAACTTAATGGACATCTTCTTCACTGGGTCATAGGACAGCCGTCTGAATCCCCTTATTGCCCCATCGAGGACTGCAAAACGATTGATGTTGAACTTGCACACTTGCATGTTATCAATTTTGTTACCAAGTTTGCTCAAAATTTCACTGATTGGAATGTTTTCTTTTGGCCGCCTAAAAATAAGACGTACATCATCAATATCTGTGCTTAAATGAACAATGATTTAAGTCTTTTATCTTATCAGCAAATAGCGAGGGTGCTTCTCTCTTTAAGGTTCATTGATGACCTTGCAGAAAAACAGCTAAAGCCCAATACTGTTCATTTGACACAAATATTAATACATTCAAATAATGCAGAAAGTTGGCATTTAACAGTTATATCGCAATTGGATTATTTCCAATTCAATGTCCATGACTACAGAGACCAAACAACAAAAATGTGGAGCAGTCAAAATGCTTACAGTCTACACTGTACCACTGTGCAAGTACTTAACTTTTTACATTCATTTAAATCTTCATTGTAGCAACATTAGCACAAAAACTTATGTCTTTTCTGCAATACTAGCCATGATCGCACAGTACAGGTCATCATCGTCTTCGTCTGATGTCTCATTTATGAGGTTAATGTACGTTCCATAATCATTTTGCCACCAATTTGACATCTGGTCATTTGAGAATTGTGATGAGAACGGCAGGACTTCCTGTTGGGTGCTGCATGATGCCTGGGCTGCTGTAGTGGCTGGGACATTATCTTGGGGTCTAGGGTCTGTCCAAAGATTAAAAGACTGGGCACTTTTGGAGGGCTGCGATGGTTTGACTTCTTGTTGGGTGCTACATGATGCCTGGGCTGCTGTAGTGGCTGGGACATTATCTTGGGGTCTAGGGTCTGTCCAACGATTAAAAGACTGGGCACTTGTGGAGGGCTGTGATGGCTGGACTTCCTGTTGGGTGCTGCATGATGCCTGGGCTGCTGTAGTAGCTGGGACATTAACTTGGGGTCTGGGGTCTGTCCAACAATTAATGGTCTGGGCACTTGTGGAGGGCTGCAATGGTTTGACTTCTTGTTGGGTGCTGCGTGAAGTTGTGGTTGTTGAAGTGGCTGAGACATTCATATCTTCCACCCAATCATCCTCCTCTGTGCTTGTATCAGAGTCTTCTCTCATCACCATTGGGGAGACCATTGAGGTCGTCCAGAAATACAGATACCTGGGTGTAGTTCTGGACAATAAGCTGGACTGGTCTGCGAACACGGACGCTCTGTACAAGAAGGGGCAGGACTGCCTCTTCTTCCTCAGAAGACTGAAATCTTTTGATGTCTGCAGTGAGCTACTGTTCATTTTTTATCAGACTGTGGCGGCGAGTGCCCTGTTTTATGCAGCTGTATGTTGGGGAGGCAGCATGACAGACAGAAACAGCAGGCGCCTGAATAAGCTGGTTAAAAAGGCCAGTTCAGTGCTGGGCAGGAGACTTAACCCACTGAAAACTGTGGTGGAGGGGCGCACATGGAGCAAGTTACAAGTCATAATGGACAATGTGAACCACCCTCTCCACAACGTTCTGGCTGGACAGAGGAGCAGCCGTAGTGGGCGGCTCATCTCACTGCGCTGCAGGACTGAGAGGTTCAGGAGATCCTTTGTTCCCACAGCCATCAGACTTTTTAATGACTCCTGATACCCCACCCCCACCCCTAAGACCTCTAGGCCTACGTGCAATGGTTTCCTTGTTTTACACTACGCAGCACTTTTTAATTTTTCTTTTTTTTTTAATCTATTTATGTATAGTCTGATTGTTTGCAATTTGTTGTGTTGTTCTTATATCTGTTTTAGACTGACGTGTTTTATTTTATATATATATATATATATGTGTGTGTGTGTGTGTTTTTTTTGTGTGTGTGTGTGTGTTTGTGTGTGTGTGCTTCTGGATACCTGAATTACCCCTTGGGGATGAATAAAGTATCTATCTATCTATCATAGGCTGAAAAAAATTTTTTAGCTTTACTTGTAATCAGTGGTAATCATGGACTTTGATGATAACCATGATCTTCAAAGACTAGATTTTTCTGTTAGGTACTTCCTCTGAAACATTTGAGTGATCAAATTTCAAGCTTCCAAAAAAAAAAAAGAATTGAAAGGCAGCAATAGTGCTTTGAATAGTGAGGCCAGACTAGACCCTGTGTGCCTACGCCAGTTTCTCTTTTGCAATCGGGTACTTTCAGACTGGGCTTGAACATAATAATTTGAGGGCTAAATTGGGATGCAATCTGTTATGTATGGCTACTGCCATGCCCATGACCAATTAGTGCAATGTATGTATACGTAAGTGTGTGCTCAACTTATAGGTTGCACACCATCCCATTTACAGCACTCAAATCCATCTTGTGGTTCATGCCCCATAATCAGGCATTTGCAGCCTGGACACATGAGCGTCTGAGTTAAATAACTTGGGCTTGAACTGATTTGTCATCTGCTGCTTACCTCAAGGGCTACTGAAGGCCTTATAAACAATGGTGCTCTTCAGAATATGATATGGACTGACTTATGAGCCTGATGAAGCCTGTGTGGCGAAACGCGTTGCCAATTTTTTATTAATAAATTACATTTAAGCTACCACTTTGTGTGCAGTGGGAACTTTTCCTTTTTTAAGTTATGGACTTCCTTCCTGATACCACTGGCACCAATGTGAAGTTCTGAGCTGTGCAGGGCAATCTACTTTTTTGAGCTCCTCAGAATATCTTGTGCACCACTGAAGCATCCAACTGCTGACCTTTGCCAAGTTTTGGTGTGACAAGTCTGTTCCCACAAGGCATAAGCATCTCCACACTGGAAAACACGTTTTTGTGGACAATCAAATAGTAAAATAAGTACATCAACCACAGTCTTACTATACAACGGTAAAATAATAATAATACAAGAATTACTGTATTTGGGGTAATAATAATAATATCAACAACACTATGAACAACAACATCATCAATAATAATAATAATAATAATAATAATAATGATAAAAAAGTATCAGAATATGCACCCAAAACTCTTAATGACCACATTGAGTAAAAAGTGGTGTAATGTGCAACAATTCTGCAGTGGGAGCATTATTTCATAGGAGATATTAGTCCATTGAAATACGCTACCTGTGACATAGCGAATATAGATTTTGTAGACTATAAAACTATGCTCTCCATATCCTTACAGTATAAACACAGAGTTGTGGTATAATATAAAAGGATTCTGCATGTATCAAAATACACTACCCCTAAAATGTAAGATATAGACAATATAATGGAATATAAAAATATGACCCCACATTCTTACTATATACAGAGTGAGTGATGGCATGCTATAGCATGATTCTATCAAGAGAGCAACAGGTCATGGAAGGGACTCAGCTATCGATTACGGTAGCAAAAATCGTCAGAACACAGCTGTTCTGTTGAATGAGCTCTTTATAGCATTTCTACGCATGGATTTTGCCACCAATTCAATAACTGTTCATTGGCTGGGATTTAAGTTACAGTGGGTTTTCATTCTCGACAATTACATTTCTAGAATAAGCACTGTTTACACTCTCTGTAGCAATAACAATATATGTATTACAAAATAATAAAGCTATAATAGAGTATCAAAATGTTCTCTCCCTATTCTTACAGTGTAAGGTACAGGACTAAGTAGTGATGTAATTTAAATGTAATCTGTTGTGGGAACATTATATGATAGGAATATCAAAATGTGTTAGGCCTACCCCTGAAATCTTAAATGAAATTATAACGGGGTATCAAAAAAAAAATGTTCCCAGTACTCTTGCAGGATACATCGAGTGAGTAGCGGTACAATGTAAAAGTCATTCGGAAGCATACTTGATAGGGGATAGGAAATTGGTCCATTGAATGCGCTGGTAAAGATATGAATTAGACTATCTAACTTGCTCCCAAAGACTTACAGTGCCCTCCATAATTATTGGCACCCCTGGTTAAGATGTGTTAA
This sequence comes from Gymnothorax javanicus, assembly GCA_029692085.1. Taxonomy (NCBI): domain Eukaryota; kingdom Metazoa; phylum Chordata; class Actinopteri; order Anguilliformes; family Muraenidae; genus Gymnothorax; species Gymnothorax javanicus. Next base: position 137,765,679 of record CM056195.1, on the reverse strand, counting down.
AAGCCTTAAAATAAATTCAATTTTTATTGCAGAAGCATGCTCTCACACTGAAAATTGTAGAAAAATGTAACCTTCAACTCAAGTGAATTTTAAGGGAAAAAAAAAATCCCTGACTAAGAAATAATTATTTTTCATAAAATCACCTGTTCCACAATTATTGGCACCCCTAACAATTCCTAGGAAATAAATGTAATTGAAGTATTTCTGTCATTTCTACAGTAGTTTACAAAGTTGATCAGAGTATCTAGGAACATTTAATTAGTAATTCATCACTTCCTGTTTCCCTGGGGTATAAATATGACGTGACACAGAGGCCATTTATCTTATCCACTCTTCAACATGGGAAAGACAAAGGAACACACCATTCAAGTAAGGCAGATGTGTGTCGACCTTCACAAGTCAGGCAATGGCTACAAGAAAATAGCCACTCGCCTGCACCTGCCCATATCTACTGTCAGAGGAATCATTAAGAAGTTTAAAACAACTGGAACAGTGGTAAACAAGCCTGGACGAGGACGCAAGGTTATTTTGCCACCACGCACAGTGAGGAGGATGGTAAGAAAAATAAAACGTTCTCCAAAGCTCACTGTTGAAGAATTGCAACAAATGGTAGCATCTTGGGGTCACAAAGTCTCCAAAACAACCATCAGGCGCTATCTACATGCCAACATGTTGTTTGGGAGGCATGCACGGAAAAAAGCTTTTCTCACTCACGATCATAAATGCAAATGTCTGGAGTTCGTTAAGCGGTACTGGGACTTCAGCTGGGACCGTGTGCTTTGGTCAGATGAGACCAAGATAGAGGTTTTTGGCAACAAACACTCTAAGTAGGTCTGGTGGAACACAAAGGATGAGTATGCAGAAAAGCACCTCATGCCCACTGGGAAGTACGGGGGAGGATCGGTGATGCTGTGGGCCTGTTTCTCTTCCAGAGGCCCTGGGAACCTTGTTAGGGTGCATGGCATCATGAACGCTTTGAAATACCAGGACATTTTAAATCGAAATCTGGTGGCCTCTGCCCGAAAAGCTGAAGATGGGTCGTCACTGGGTCTTTCAGCAAGATAATGACCCTAAACATGTGGCCAAATCTACACAGAAATGGTTCACCAGACACAGAATCAAGCTCCTCCCATGGCCATCTCAGTCCCCAGACCTCAACCCCATTCAGAACCTGTGGGGTGAGCTGAAGAGGAGAGTGCAGAGGACCCAGGTCGCTGGATGATTTAGAGAGATTGTGCAAAGAGGAATGGTCAAAGATCCCTCTTTCTGTATTCTCCCATCTTGTGAAACATTATATGAGAAGATTAGGTGCTGTTTTGTTGGCAAAAGGGGGTTGTACAAAGTATTAACATGAGGGGTGCTAATAATTGTGGCACACATGATTTGATGTAAAAGAATTATTTCTTAATGTGGGATTTTTTTCCACTGAATAAATGCACTTGAATCAAAGGTTGGATTTTCCTCTTTTTTTCATTGTGGTCCTATATTATTTAGAAAAAAACTGAATTTATTAGAAGCTAAAGAACACATCTTAACCAGGGGTGCCAATAATTATGGAGGGCGCTGTAGTTACAGACTAGAGTGGGTGAGGCATAATATAACATTATTCCTCAGGTCAGATAATTATTTCATTGAAGGGACTCCGCTATCGATTTCTCTTATGGTAGCATTTCAGACAAGGCAGCATAAATTGTCTGAACACCCCTAATCTATACAGAATCTATATAGAATAACAATAATAATAATTATTATTATTATTATTATTCTGTATAGATCAATTAGCGCTGAAAATCATTGCTGCTCTGAGTTTCTGGATCTTAAGTTAACAAGTAAATCATCAGCATCGTTGTCATAATTACTTGCTTCACAAAAAGTCGGCGAACAGCCTGATACTTTCCGATAATTTTGTCATGTTTATCTTAAATTCCAAACTCAGATTACGTAAGGGATAATCAACTCGTAGGTGTGCATCACACGGTTTTAAGGCACGACGCGGAGGCGAATAACCACCCGACGCGAAGCGGAGGTGCCTTAAAACCGTGTGATGCACACCTACGAGTTGATTATCCCGCTTATACCATGCCCACATAGCAAAATTGTTCTGGCCCAGTTCTGGCCCACATAATGCACTTTCACAGCCCAGTTCTGGCCCACATACAGCAAAGAATGATGGCCCTTTTGTGGCCCAGATCTGGTTTTTGCCAGAGCTGCACAGGGCCATCTGCAGACACGATCGGCCCACATGTGACATGCCATCACATAAACGGTGCCATCATTGCCAGACCTGGCCCACATCCGGTTAACATACCACTTGCCATGCCAGCAGTAGCCTAGCAGTGCCGTCTGAATGCCGGATCCGGGCCAGATCCATCTGCTATCTGGGTGGTAATTTGCCAGCAATATCAAATCAAAGCATTCTGAAATTTTTGGCGAAAGTTTTGCACTTAAAAAACAAGCTGGTAATCATTAAATAGGCGCCGCGCCTTCTCATAGCCAATACTAACTTATTTCAGCTTACCTTCGTGGAGAAATAGTTTTTTGCGGATGCTAACAGCTTTTTATCAGCTCGTGATTTGGTAACTGATTCCATCTGAAACGCAGATTATGCATAACACAAGATTACGCGCGATTATGCAGACTGTAGCTAACTTGCTACCCGCAATTACAATGAATTTATGAGTTTCCGTAGAGCCAGCGAGCTGAAATCAGTCTGCTGTCACAGCACGTAGCTGGCGAATTGTCAGCAGCAGTTGCTGATGCATGAAGTGGACATGTTAACTTCCTTTGTAACCAAACACAGTTACTATCGTTTAATGAATAAAGCCTGATGATTTCGCTGCTTTAATATTTACGGTCATGGTCGCTGGATCACCTATTGTTAACTGCCCCACAGGACGTAACTTATCTAACGCCGCAAAATTTACTGTAGATAAATGAGTAGCTTGGTTTCTGTAATACCCAGCCAAAAGCCAGCGCTCTAACGTTGCTATGGTTAGAGGTTGGCTAGCGGAATTTCGAATTTCGAACGGTGAAACTACCGAAGGCCGAACTACCTGTGCGGTTCCACGGTTTTAATCAACACCTGCCAGTCACTCAGAAAAAGTATTCACCCAGACCATGGTATAATCAATTATAAGTGGGGCCAGCGTTTTATCTACAGTGCCAATAGTAAATTTGATTGCATTTCCCCAGGTTCGATCGAAAAGTGACAGCCCGAAACATCGATATTCTCCTATCAAGCTAGCTACAACGGAGAGCGATGCGCAGCTCTTCACATTACATACCCATCACTTTGGCCTTCATGGTTAAATTCACTCAATTGCTCCCGCATTGAACTTTTATGTCCTTTATTTATTCTTAGCTCACTTCACAAAAATGTTGTCTTTTGGAGCTTATTTACTTCAGCTGCATGCTGCTGCTTGAGACAAAGAACCATCTTATTTGCACAATGAACCTAGTCTGCTCGAGCCCGAGTACGTTGATCACGTTTTTGAAAATATATCTAACCCACACTTTCCTCATCATGAAAAATGCAGTTAAAAAAGGTTCGCATTTTAGATAATACAATGTGGATAAACAACGTACCTACAAGTACAACCGCAAACAGCACATCACCCATAGGTAGCTACCTTGCAACTAGATAACTAGCTAGCTTGCTAACAGTTAGCTAGCTGTCAAACCAGTCAGGCTGCAAGCCGACAGAACCTACCTTGCCTCAGAAGGAATTTTTCCATCAAACGCCTCGTGCAGTTTGAGCACCATGGTGGGGCGGTCCCATGTCTTGTCCACCTCTAATGCACTCAATATATGACCCTTTTCATACAAGATTGCCTTAATTTTTTGCTTTGGGACTTTGTTGTCCCAGGGGCTGCAGAGAAGTATTACGTCCTTATTGAACATCGTTTCCCGATGGGGTGCTTTGGGTCTGGAAAGTGGAGAATTGAATATGCTTTACTTTTGTTAAAAAATAATTTAAAATAAATAACAGTAAGTACTTAAACTATTTCATATTACCTTTTCTTTGCTTTCGATCCGCCCCAGCTGCTAAAACGCCTGGCATGGAAGCGTGGTGTCTCCACTTGTTCAGTGTGTGGAGAGGCATCGCTCATCATACTAACGTTCAGGGTCTGGTTCGGCCTAAATAACATGCTTATTTCATTATTTTCATTACTGGCGGTATTTCTTAAATTTGTGGAGGTTTCTTGATTCACAAGACTGTGAATGAGCTCTGGTGAACCAAGAAGCCTCCTCAAAATACCTACGGCCTCCTCCGACGGATTGCCCAGCATTTCAACTGCCGGTTATTTTATTTACTCTCCAGGTTACCTCTCCAGCGCCATCAGAGCGCCTTCCTGTTACACTTGAATAACTTCCGGGCGCACTGAAATGATTGCTTACGCAGACACTGAGATGTGCACACATACATTGCATTGAGTGTTCTATATACACACTCAATGATTCAGAGCCCCCACAACACCCATCCTCACACACACACACACACACACACACACACACGAGCTAGCACATATTCGCACAAAAGTAGCTTATGTGTGTATGTGTAGGAGGTGAGGTGTGAATCCACATTGTCCATTCATATGAGCACAACTTAATGTGCATGTATATGTTTTACTGCTTGTGTGGACGTTGTCAATGAGTATGTACACGTTTTCAGCGCGGGGTGTGCACGTTGTCAGTGCATGTTTACACGTCGTCATTGCATAAGTGCGCGTTTTTAATGTGTTTGCACACTGTCAATTTTTAAGTGCACATTTTTAGCGTGGGTGTGAACGTGTTCGATGCATAGCTGGGGTATAGGAAGAAGTGCGCAGCTGTTGCAAGACTGCCGCACATCCTCCTTGCTATCTCTACGAAGCACGCACAGGCCAAATCGCAAGAGTGTTGCTGCGAACTTCTTTAGTCACTCTCGAGGGCAGCACGATTACTCCCGCCTTACGAGTTGACTGCTACTTTTTTTTTTTTTACCTCCATGTCCTCTACGACTCTCACCTACGGCAAAAAACGCAGAGAACGCACGATTAAGAAATCCGTGCGTCCGGTTGTGACCGAGGCTTATTTGAGGCATTGCGCTGATAAGCTTATGGTCGTCGCTGGAGTGCATTGGGGAGGCGTTACCAGTTAGTTTCTGAATCAGTATTTTGAACATTTGCTGCAATCGACAAAATGCAATTCTGCTGACCGCTGGCCAATTATCGGAACCTCAAAGAAAATGGACTATAAAGATGTTGCTTTCTGGTGCTGAAGTCTTTCACCTTTGCGCGTAAAAGACGTTTTTGCCTTGTGGTCTCTTGTATCAGGCTTATAGCTATTTTGATGAATATTCTTTGGGCAAATTTAATCAAAAACTACATTTATATTGAATGTGCTGTAAGCACCATTATCTGCTTTTATTGAAAAAACAAGAACTGTCTAATAAAATATTAAAAATAACTGTGAAGTCACGAAAATCGAATGTTTTCTTAGCACCCCAAGTTTTGGTCAAGCCCCCCATCAGCCCCGGGAGAGAAAAAATCCTGGCGCCGTACTTGGATGGCATTATTTCCTTTCTTTTTGAAAAAGACAGTTCAGTGTACCCTCTGCCAAAGGAGATAAGTTAGGAGGCACTGAAGCACTTTTCCTTAACATTTAGAGAATTCAAACACACTTATTATGGCTGGGACGTAAATACCTCTGGGTCATTGTCTTGGAATTAGGAAATTTCCTGAGCAAACAAGGCTATTCGAACACAGTTAAGGAGTGGGTGCGTGAAAACCAGGAAGTGCGGGGTAGCAAACAAATGGACCTGCGAGTAGACACGGGAAGAAAATACAAATGAAGTGGCACTAGTGCACATGAAAAATTTCAACATAAAATAATAGGTTTCAGTACTGAGGAGGTATTTCTCCCAGGGTGTCATTGAAAAAGAGATACATTGTCTATGGAATTTCAAAATATGAATGGAGAATTTTACATCCAAACAGATTAGTCATAATATTGCCTTACTTAGATGCAAAAAGTCAGATTGTTTAGTCCATATAAATGTACTCTCTGACTTACTGTAGATGGTATAACAAATTAGATTGTGTGGAATATGACATGAGTGTTCCAATGAGTGAAGATGGAGCTAAAGAAGATGATGCTGTTTTTATTATTATTATTATTATTATTATTTGTCCTTTTTTGTTGTTGCTGCTGTAGTTTGTAATAAAAATGATAACCATCGTAGTCATCCCATGCTGTCTGTGTGCCATTGTGACCTTCTGTGAAGTAATTTCTCTGTCTGATGTTATAAAAAGCCTGGGGTGGAAGTGTTTTTTCAGCCCAGGCCATATGACAACTGTACACCTAAGGCTGGCTCATGTCAACAACGTTATATTTGTTTCCTAGTGACACCTATCACAATATCTCTGCATCTAGTAGAGTGCCCTTTAATGACAAGCACAATTAAATGAGGGAAGGACAGATTTATGAAGTAACAACAATACATAAACTAGCAGCAGCATATTTACACTCAGACTCTTCAGGTACAGTAACCAGAGGTCATGCTGATTGTTTAATGGAGTGGGAATTGGCGGAGACCAATTGCCACCAAGAATCTGGGCCCGTATTGACAAAGCATCTTATCTTACTGCTAGGAGTACTCCTAAGTCGCGCTAAAACATTTTATGTAGGAGTAAAATCTTAAAAGTTATTCACAAAGCTGCTGAGAGCAACTTTTAGTTAAGAAAACTGGTAACTCCTAGAACAGGAGTAGCTCTGAGATAGGTGGGAGTAAATCTCCGTTGCTATGGATGATGTCAATTCTCATGCACGAGTCTTGGGACAATGAGCACGGTGATTGGTTGTTTGGTGACAGGGCGGCCCATTGAAAAAAAAAATCCCACATACAACCCATGGAGGAAAAAATGAGGAGGCTGGTTTGTCCCATAAAATAATAACATGTTGAGCACTCCTGAAATTGCCGTATGCGCAGTCCCCACATATCACGCTCTAGGCAAATAAACATACACAGGAAAGAGATTGTAAAAATGCCAATAGCATTAAACGAGTCAATAATAAAACGCGTCATTTTCCCCAATAATTGGCAACTTATTACCCAATGAGAATATGTTGCGATCATTTAAATGTCGAGCCGTTCAAGTTTGTTTGCCCTAAACTGTCATGGATGAAAGTTCAAAAAGGACGCGAAAGCCCAACTGGAGCTACAGTTAGTTACTGCTGCTGGCCCAGTTGGTGCTGGAGTGAAAGCATATAATCAAAGGGAAATTTGGCTCGAGGGTGAACAGCAAATCCTCGGACGACAGACGACTGCGAGAAGTGGTGTTATGGGCTGCAATCGCAGGGGAGGTCCGAGATTGCAGCCTATAAACAGGCTATCATTTAAACAGGAAAGCATACTAAGCTTGGTTTATAATTTATAGCCTACAATTTAAATATGTATACAAAATATGACATAAGCTGGTATTATTATGATGATCTATTAAATGTAACCCTCGCTCAACAACCTAATAAAATAATTCATGTATAGCAGGAGGAGGTACAGCACCACAGCCACTGTCCCCGAGCAAGTGGCATCTTGCAGGCACATAATGCCTGTCAAATAATTGGCATAAGCTGCTTTCCGTTAAAATGCGAGTCGTGCGTGGATCCTGGCCATTTCGCAACAATGTCCAAAATATTGTATTCAGCGTCAAATACTATCTGGGTGTTCATGGAATAAACTTTTTTTCTATTTACAAATACCTCTTCATCTTGGGTTGGAGAAATAATTCGAATATGGGTCTTGTCAATAGCACCAATGATACCGGGCATACCTGAGATGTGCATGAATTCAAGTTTGATTCTGTGATATTGGCGAATGTCCATTGGAAACCGGATAAACTGTCGGATGATATGGGGTTCACAGAGCGCAATGATTGTTTGTGAATTGAGCGATTGACAGATGACTGTGAAATCCCTAAATTGTCCGCGTTGCAAAGTTGCATTTTTGCAGTGGCCAAGTAACAAAGTGTTGTCAAACATTTTATTTCGGGGCTTATTGGGTTGTTTCTCATAGTTGGAGGCGATATTCTCTCCCTCACCAAGTCAACAACAAATAAAATCCCTTCACGGTCGATCCGATATCTTTTCAACAACTGCGCATCATTCAGAATTTCCAAGTCATTCCGTCTTTCAACAGCAGCAGCCATTTTCCGATTCTTTATGAATAGGCTTTAGCGAATTAGGAGTCCTCTTGACCACTTTTAAGCTCTCCCAGACATAGGAGCTACTTTTAGGCCTAAAATGCTTTGTGAATAACACTTAGTAAAAATAATTAGGAGTCCTAAATTTACGGCTGACACGCCCATTTTTTTAGGAGTTTCTCCTAAATCCAGTAATTAGGATCTACTTTTAGCGCTAAGATGCTTTGTGAATACGGGCCCTGATCTAAAAGCTGAAGCTAAGAAACAACCAGCCACTAAGGTCTCAATAGAGACTGAGCGATCAAGACAACTAAAACAGAGAGATACTCATATAGAAATAACCCTCCCAATCGTCACCAAAATCGGTGCGCAAAAAGGGAGAAACTAAGGAAAAGAACTAATGCAAAATTTCTTCTAATCCCTTTCTCAATACAAATGCAAAGGCCTCGCAAACAAACCTATAGGAAATATTCTCTAGGTGTTACCCTGCTCTCATGTATAGACAACAATCAAGCAGAGAGTGGGTGCCACTTCGGCATTTATACAGACAGAACGCAGGTGCTTCGAATCATCAATTAACCAGCTCTGGTAAGGCAGACCTGGAAATGAATTTGATAGCAGAGCGGTAAAAACTGATCTGAAACTCCAAAAACGAGTAAAAATGGAAGTATACCCCTCACAGAACAAAGAAAACAAACAATTTCCCCAAAATCATGACAGGACCCCCTTAATTTTAGGTCATGAATATCTCTGGAAGGAACCCACCATCGCTCCTCCAGGCCATAACCCTCCCAATCGACAAAAAACTGCACCCCTCTTCTTCTTTCAGCCACAATGTGACGTACAGTGCACACACAACCCCCCCCCAACAACCCGCGGGGGCGGCAGCGGTGGTTTATCGATGGGTGCCAGAACGCTTCTGCTTACAGGCTTTAGCCTGGAGAATTGAAAGGTGGGGTGAATCTTTAAAGAACGAGGGAGTAATAACGGAACCGTAACTGGGTTAATATCCCGGACCAGTTCAATCAGCGCAAAGCATTGGCCTATTAATAAGTAAATTATTTTTCAGTACTGAATTTAGCTCATGATTTCATCGCTGTTAGATTGCATATGGAGAGAAACTGTGTCTTCAGATGCCAATTACAATAATTGGAAAACGCGTCAATAAAGGAAAATGACTGAAAACTTGCCAGGACTAATTCTTGTTATGAAGGGACGTGTCTGTGCCCCCCCCAATTCCCTGTTCTAGTGCCGGCCCTGAATGGAAATGAAAATCAGTGTGGTATGGTTTGACTCAGCATGGCCAAAAGTGCCAATGAGAAAATGCCACATTGGTCTTAGGTGCCCTATGTGTCTCAATTTTTGATGGCAAACAGGCCATTACTGTATCTGATCAAAATATCTCATCATTGCATGTCTCTTCCAAGCACAATTGACCATAAGAGAAACTGTTGAGCACAGTAAGACATGCACAGAGTTTTGGATTAAAACCACTTCCAGTGAGATGTGTAGCATCTGTAGTGGGGCAGATCATTTCTATGAAGCTAGTGTTAGGTCCTGTCTCATAGCTTATGACCAGATCGCTAAATGTTGATATAATGTCCTGTAGGTCATGGTGCAGTAAAATAAGACTGACGACGAACAGTCAATCACAGTTAAAATTTTAGTCAGAAAGCATTTGCAGATACAAGTCTAGATTCTTGATTCAAAAAGCTGGTACAAAGAAGTTGGTGTATTCAGACACGAGCGATACTGGATATGCTGGATATTGCATAGATATGAGCACCCTAATATCTAATGGTCAGTGGTCCGCAGTGGAATCTGCTATGAGTACAACTTGGAGAGAACTGCAGGCAGTGTGCATGGTGTTGCGGAGCGTGGCACCAACTCTAAAATACAACAAAGTTAAGTGGTTGACTGATAATCAGATTGTAGCACAGATTTTTGTTAAAGGCAGTATGAAATCACACCTGCAGTCCGTCGCGTTGCAAGTGTTTGATATTTGCTTCAAACACAGCATTGACATGCAAATGCAGTGGATACCACGGAATGAGAATGAAGAAGCGGATTTCCTTAGCCGTTTGGTTGATTATGATGATTGGGGGGTCAGCAGAGGTTTGTTTCAAAATATAGATGAGAAGTGGGGCCCACATCAGGTGGACCATTGTGCCTCTTATTATAATGCTAAACTGGTAAATTACAACTCCCGTTACGGCAATTCAGGCTGTTCAGCAATGGATTGTTTTACAGCGGACTGGGGAAATGTGATGAACTGGGTTGTTCCCCCAGTATGTTTGGCATCCAGAGTCATCAGATACATGGCAGAACGTAAAGCCGTTGGCACATTGATAGTCCCGGAGTGGAAATCGTCTGCTTTCTGGCCACTATTGCGCTCAAAGTCTGGATTCATTTTACAAGTGAGAGATATCATATATTTGCCAAGATCAAAAGAAGCGCATATTGCTAGTAGAATAAAAGGAGGTTTGTTTGGAGAACATGATTTACACTTCAACATGTTAGCACTGCTAATTCACTTCTGTTCATGTTGATGTATCTGTTACAGGTGTGTTTCATGATGTCTATGGAGAAGAGATTGACCGTCCTCCTTCTGGAGTGAAGGATCTCGCTTATGAGCTGCCTGGTCTGTTATCCCAGTCAAGAGCTGATTCAACAATTAAAAAGTATAATTATGGGTATGCGGTGGGGAGAAGGTGGGCAAGGAGTTGCGGTATGCCTGAGGTGTTGCCTATATCACCTCTGTATTGTGCTATATATCTGCTGTCAGTGGTACAGCAAAGTGATTCGGCAGCCCCTGTTTTGAATGCTTTTTATAGCCTCAATCACGCCCATTGTAGCATTGGGCTCAATAGCCCTACAGAAAATAGTTTAGTAAAAAATGTTTTAGAGGCGGCTAAACAAAAACTAGTCAGGAAAGTAGAGAAAAAGGAACCAGTTACAGTGGCCATTTTAGAGTGTTTGCATGAGGCAAAAGTTGGAAGTGAGTCATTACTTGATTTAAGGATATTAACAATGTGTTTGTTAAGTTTTGCTGGATTCCTAAGATCTGCAGAATTGCTAATTATTTGAAGGTCTGATATTGTGTTCTATCCATCATATATGACGCTGTTTATTGAAAAAATCCAAAACAGATGTCTACAGAGATAGAGGCTGGCTGGTTGTAACCAGAACATACACAAAGCTATGTCCTGTAACTTGTGTTGAAAAGTACTTGGGGTCAGTCCATATCTAAGCATCCAGACACTCCCAGATGACCCCCTCAGAAATTTCTCAAAAAATTCATATGGGTACCTCTGGTGGACTTATGAAATAATAACAAGTATAAGACCAATATCCCTAATAGTTTTGAAGTGATGGCCTGTCACAATTTTAAGTATTTTTTTTAAATTTTGACGAAATTGTGTTTCGTCCAACCTTTGGGCTTCCACTGCTCCTCTACTATTTAACCTACAGATCAGATTTTTGGTTTCCCTGGCCAACTTTTCCCCTAGAATCAGAATTTCTGGTCAGATTAGGTGTATCTACCTTGGTTGCTCCACAATAGGGCTCCAAAGTTGGCTGAAAAGCCAAAAATTGCTGTACTTTTTAAATGCTACAGATCAGAAAGTTTAGGAAATTCAAGCTTGAAATTTTTTTGTGACCATTCCTGATACCTCTCATGGGTAATCCACTTTAATCTTGTTTGTATCTTGGCAGGAATGAGAAGAAAAATTTTTTTAAATTTTGCTCGTTTTTCATTTTACGGAAAAAATAGCAATTTTGAAGTCCATGGTTCACCATGTGCTCAATTGACCACATCCTTCAAATCTTTACCATAGATTGCTATAGTTGTCAACTTCATCTGACAAAAAAATTGGGATGGTGTTCAGCCTAGTTTATGTGAATTTTTCAATGGACACACCATATTGGCCATTTAAACGCACCATCGTACATCATAAAATGCTATAGAATGAATATTAAGTAATGTTCAGTTCATCATGTTAAAACTTGAACAAATAATGAAATCTTGAGACAAGCACAAACTTGTTTCATCTTACATCATCCTTAAATCTGCAATCTGAGGTAAGTGAAGTGTGATGCCTTAATCCATAATTCGTCTGAACTCGTTTTAGTATTGCATAATGATGACCAGTATAAAAGAGCTCCAATGATCAGATTATCATAATCACTCAAACCATGGAGGGTAAGAAGGATTTACCACAGTGTGACTTAGGCACCAAATCAGGTGATGAATGTCACAATACACGTATGGCAAGAAAAACTGGCTTCTTCAGAGTGGATACCTTAAGCAATGAGGATCAGGAATTGCTCGCCTGGGCCCAGTATTTCAAAACTTGGAATCTGGATCAGAATAATCCGGATAATGAAATCCACCTTTTCTCAATCATGGATCAAGGTGATCCTGCTGACTTTATCTGAGTATTTCAAAACACTGGCAGATTGGATCACCGTGATCCTTACCTGGCCGGATAAGGATTTCCAAATCCGTGTCTCCGCCTCCGGATTTGAAACATGGCGGACTACTTCTTGAAAAGGAGCAGCTGGGAGCACAACTGTCACGTCAAAAGTGTAAGTTTCCTGTCGTCTAATGTGTAGCGGTTTTAAGGCAATCTTAACGCCAACCAACATATCAAACTAGCCAACTACTTGAATTGTCAGCTACTTAAAACCAGGCCAAGCGATCTCTAATTTAGCCGCGTTTGTGCTAACGGTAGCTAACTCGGCTCCATTGACTTGTGTGTTAAGTAGCTAGCGGGCTAGCGAGGTAGCTGGCTTTGTTGATGAATTTTTTGCGGTCTATGGTTTAACTTAAAATGGAACTAATCGGACGTAAATCATACCTTAACTCTTTAAATTAACACCAACCCGTTCAGAGTTTATTAGCATTACGTCATTGGCAACACAGCAGGCTACATGTGTACAGACCAGACTGCTGCAGTATTTTTGGAAACGTAACGTTACACGGTACGAGTATCAGTAATGCAGTTCATTTAGAAGTGCTACGGTAATGCTGGTGATGTCATGCTTCCTGACGATGACAAAGATATACTCATACACTTCTTTCTTCGGCTTTCAGAGTGCACTCACAGCCACGGACCACTCAGCTATTAAGGACAACGGGGTTGTCATGAGTGCTGGAAAATCCTTGAAACGCTTTTTTAATTGTAGTGATACGTTCAAGGTTCAAGTTATTGGATTTTGAATAAAGTGCTTGAAACTGCTTGAAATTGTCATTGCATTACTTGGATGGTATATAGCTTGTCAGTGACACAATTTCAAAACATTTTTTCCATCTAATTTGTCACCATTATGTAGAAGGCTTCCACTAAACATGATTATGGTCATTTATAGTAAAATGGCATCTGATTTGATAAGCAAAATAATCTGTTTGCACACAAACACTTACTGAAATACATTGCTGTGTGTTTTAAAATCACATTCAAGCCATTTCCAAACATTTTAAAAGTGCATTTTTAAGCTTCTGACTGAAGTCAAATTTGTCTTCGTTAAATCAGAAGCATGAAAATATACCTTGAAAATTCTTGGAAAGTGTTTCAATGTGCAGCATGATATAAACTGTGACAATGAAAAATGCAAGTGCACACATCTCATAGTTTAACCCATTTGATTGGAGAAATAAAGATTAACCACTGCATTTCGCACAGCTCTTCCAAATGTGTGGTGAATGTTTTGGTACACACAAGTTACAAAGGTTGGTGAAATTAGAATTTGAGAAATGGGTTGTATTTGTTACTCTTATTTACAGCAGTTTCAGAAGGTATTTCCAAACACTATTTTATTATGCTTTAATTTTCTTAAATTACTCCAATTTGTTAAATGTAAAACACTGACAATTTGGATTAAGTGAAATGAACATCTTGAGTAACAATATCTAGGAGAAGTGGAGCTAAGGCTTTGTCAATCCAAGTCAAATCCACCTCTGAGGTGGGATCCAAATGATCCTGAAATTTTGGTATCAAGTTGATCCAGATCTCTGCCTTAACTTTTGAAATACCCAAGTCCAGCCTTTTATCTGGATTAAAGGGAGGATTGGATTACCAGAGCTGAATCCTGATCTTCAGGATCAGGATTCTCTGGATCTGTGTTGAAATACACAGTTTTCAGATCAGATCAAGATTTAATCCAATCCGACTAGGATAATCCTGTCAGATCACTTTTGAAATACTGGGCCCTGGAGATCTGGAGTTATGCTTAAGGAAATTGAGCAAATTTGTTTTCATCATGAGAAGATGTTTTTATCTTGGTTCATGAGTGAACAGCGTACATGTGCAGATCCAGGAAATATTCATACCAAACAGATTTCACATAAGTGTAATTTCCATGTTTTGGTGTAGTAATTGTAGAAGTTTATCCTGATTCCATTACAGATTTGCATAATGTGTGATTTTTAGTCCTCTAAGTTCCTGGCAGTGAATGTAAATTTGATAGTTAGCAATGTTAGCAAAAATTACATCATGAGAATAAAAGCAGCATTTTTTTTTTTTTTTTTTTTTAAATTTTTTAAAAAATTTGACATCTCCAATCCCACTCGAATCTGGAATGCCCAATTGGTGAACTATGTACAAGGCTTGCTCGTTTGCGACCCCTTGTCGCCAATACAGGAGAATGAAGACAGTTCACGGCTCTCCTCCGAAGCACGTGCCTGTCAGCCACTGCTTCTTATACACTCATTGGTTGAATCTTCGCAAGTTCAGAATGAGGGCAGAGGATACCCGGACATGAACAGGCTTAGGATCTTCCTGACGAGCGCCCGTCTGGCCAACAGGAGGCGCTTGAGCAACGAACAAAGCTATTTATTTTATTTCCCTTTCCCGACAGTCCCTTCCCAATTTGAAACCCTGTAGCGCAATAGGCAATTGTGCGCTACTCTGAAAAAGCTGCCAACCACTGCCGGTTGATACGACCGGGGCTCGAACCTGCGACGTGATAGTCACCAACTTTAACCAAGTGAGCTATCCGGCAGCTCTAAAAGCAGCATTCTTATGGTCTCTAACAAAAACCACGTGAACCATTCCGATGTAGTCGTCGTACATGTAATCCATTGTTAAGCTTCAAATAAAACAATGATTTTGCTTGAAAAATTGTATTGAAGTTATTTTTTGCATGTATTTAGCTGTTTCAAAGAGCCTAGATGTGGCAAATGTGCTGAATTTGGCAATTGATGCTACATGATGCTGAATTTTTATCAATATCTGCTCGAAATAGGTAACATCATTCAAAAAATTGCAGTAAAAAAAACTAGGCTGAACAACATCCCAATTTTTTTGTCAGATGAAGTTGACAACTGTAGCAATCTATGGTAAAGATTTGAAGGATGTGGTCAACTGCGCACATGTTGAACCATGGACTTCAAAATTGCTATTTTTTCCGTAAAATGAAAAAGGAGCAAAATAAAAAAAAAAAATTTCTTCTCATTCCTGCCAAGATACAAACAAGATTAAAGTGGATTACCTATGAGAGGTATCAGGACTGGTCACAAAAAAAAATTCAAGCTTGAATGCCCTAAATTTTCTGATCTGTAGCATTTAAAAAG
Source organism: Gymnothorax javanicus (assembly GCA_029692085.1). NCBI lineage: Eukaryota > Metazoa > Chordata > Actinopteri > Anguilliformes > Muraenidae > Gymnothorax > Gymnothorax javanicus. The sequence continues at coordinate 137,749,926 of CM056195.1, read as the reverse complement.
TACAGCAATTTTTTGTGATTTTTGGCTTTTCAGCCAACTTTGGTGCCCTATTGTGGAGCAACCAAGGTAGATACACCTAATCTGACCAGAAATTCTGATTCTAGGGGAAAAGTTGGCCAGGGAGACCAAAAATCTGATCTGTAGGTCAAATAATAGAGGAGCAGTGGAAGCCCAAAGTTGAACGAAACACAATTTCGTCAAAATGAAAAAAAAATACTGAAAATTGTGACAGGCCATCACTTCAAAACTATTGGGGATATTGGTCTAATACTTGGTCTTATTTCATAAGTCCACCAGAGGTACCTTATGAATTTTTTTGAGATATTTCTGAGGGGGTGACCCAGGAATTTTCTGATTTTCTGGATGCCTTCACTTGGACTGACCCCTTGGCAAAAGCTGAAATTGATCCAAACTCTGTTTGTTTTGTGTTTAGAAGTCTCACAAAATGCGGTAATGGTTATAAATTACGAAAGGATAATGTTCCTATGTCTTCTACTAGACTTAGAGAGGCATTTATAGAGGCCTTGAGTCCTTTTGTTGAGGATGTTGGGAAATACGGACTTCACAGCTTATGTAGTGGTGGCACTACAGCAGCAGCAAACAATGGCATACCGGAACGGATGCTCAAGCGACATGGACGCTGGAGGAGTGAAAAAGCCAAGGATGGGCTCATTAAAGATGACTTAGAAAAAAGGTTGCAAGTCTCTCTATCTCTGGGACTATGACTTTCTTTGTATCTCTCGTAATGCAGCGTATGGCGTGCCCTAAATGCATGTATTGTGTGTGTTCTGTTCACTGGAGGGAATGGGGGGTAGGAGAAACTATATATATATATATATATATATATATATATATATATATATATATATATATATATATATATATATATATATTTTTTTTTTTTTTGGCACAAAACATATTATACAGAACAAGACAGGGAATTTTTCAACAATTAAGGGTAGAGTTACAACAACACTAGTGGAATGAAACTACAATAAAAATGAATGAAATTAAACGAAAGGTGGCACTAATTTTAAAATACATTTTTTAACAGAAAAAAAATAGCAACATAGGTACGGAGAGCACAAAAGAGCAAGGTAACAGACATTTAAAAAAGCAAAGACTGAGACATAGAAGTATACATTTTTTTGGTCTTTTTGTTCATTTTTTCCATAGCTTTTAGTCACTTAAAATAATTACAAAATGTGGAAATAAATACATTGAAGGAGGGAGTACTGCCATTCCATTTACAAGTATGAATATGATATTTACCCAAAATAATTACAAGATTAACAATGTCTAAAAAGTTAGCATCCAGATTTTCCATGTAATAGAATATATCATTGCGAGAAAAAAAAGGTATGTTGTTCATTTTTAAAGACAGCCAGATGTGTACATCAGACCAAAATGAATTAGAAAACAAACATTCAAAAAATAAATGATCGATGGTTTCGACCTCAGACGAACAAAAAGTACAAGGATCCACCTCAAATCCGAATCTTTCGTGAACAAAATCACTTGCAGGGTATATTGCTCTAGCTAATTTATAATGGGTCTCTTTAACTTTAGGAGCAACTGGACAAGATAAGTAAAAAGAGAAGGCCTGTCTCCTCAATGGGGCCTCTATGTTGTCCCGCACTGAGCATGAGTTAAAGTCTCCCAAATTTATTTGCTTAAAGACCCGGCTGACTGTCTTATTATCACATTTTTTTGTCCAGCAAGTTTATGTCTCCAATTTTTAGAGGAGGTAAAGAAGGTATAATTGTATGATATTGCATGCTGTTTTGAATCATGCAAAGTAATGCAATGGGAACTGCTTTACATATTTTGTCATACACTTTTCTTGTTGAAGTGATTTTATATTTTTTTGTAAACTCTTCAAAGGATAGGAGGTGACCATCTGAATTCAATAAATCATAAACAAATATTGTACCTCTGTCATACCAATCAGCTTTAAAAAAAAAAGATTTTCTATTAATGGTAATAACTCCGTTGTTCCACAATAAAGAATTATGTGGTGAAAAATTGTGGGTAAACATCATTTTCCCATAGTGTAACACTTGTTTGTGGAAATCTGACAGCTTTAGAGGGATTTTAGACAATTAAAAATCACATTTAAACAAGAAATGAATCCCTCCAACCTTACTAAATATTTTGCTAGGGATATGGTACCAAATAGACTGAGGAAGAGAAATACATACTTTCAACCACTTAACTCTCATAGCAGCAATAATAGATTCAAATTCCACAGCTCTTAAGCCCCCATTAACATAATCTCTAATCAGTTGTGATTTACGTAGATTATGAGTTTCGGAGAAACTATATTTCCTTCGGTTGAAGCATGAATTAGAAGGAAATTGTTTTCTCCTAGTGGTATGAAACTCCAGTGAGGGCATCGGCCACTGGAGGGTGTGGCTATATAAGGGTTGTATAAACCGGAGGGAGCACTCTCGCCTCACGTGCAGCTACGGCTGGTTTACTCTTTTGTTTTGGTTTTCTTTGGATTTTGATAGTCCTTTCGTAGATAGAATTATATCTCTATGATGACATGTTTTTTTTGTGGATGGCACATATCCTGTCGGTTGGAGAGTTGTAATGACATTACTTTATGTTGAGTATGAATGTTTGTTTCATGTTTATTATGGGCTGAAGAGCCGTTAAAATATCGAGTGAATGAGTTTGAACGAAAATCTCATGTAGTACGGGCTGAAGAGCCATTGTAATACTGAGAACTGAGTTTGAACGAAAATCTCATGTATCACAGGCTGAAGAGCCGTTATAATACTAAGTGTGAGTTTGAATGAAAATCTCATGTATCACGGGCTGAAGAGCCGTTATAATTCTGAGAGCTGAGTTTGAACAAACATCTCATGTATCACAGGCTGAAGACCTGTTATAATACGGAGTGTGGAGTTTGAACGAAAATCTCATGTATCATGGGCTGAAGAGCTGTTATAATACTAAGTGTGAGTTTGAATGAAAATCTCATGTATCAATTTTCTATAAATAGTATATAAATGTAGATGTCTTGCAGTCACTGTAAACCCTCCAGTGTTATGCTGCTGCATCGTTGAGGGAACTCGGTTCCATAGTTTTTTCTCAAGTGAGTTTTCTCTGGTTTTACATGTCAGGCTTCAGCATATTCTGAAATTGTGAGTGTCCAATATCAATTAAGTTGAAGTGAGATGAATGTATGACTTTTCCGTTGTTTTTCCATTTGCATAACCCTACATGATGATGATGATGATAAACCAGCCACCATAATGCAGCATATGGCGTGCCCTAAATGCATGTATTGTGTTTGTTGTGTTCACTGGAGGGAAAGGGGGTGGGGGGGTTTGGGGGTAGGAGAAATTGTGAATAAAATCAAAACACAATAACTTTCAAATCACACCAGCCAGTATTTTATTCACAATAGAACAGAGATAACATAGCAAATGTTGAAACTGAGAAAGTTGACAATTTTATCCAAGAAATGAGCTCATTTCAAACTTGATGGCAGCTACAGGTCTGAAAAAAGTTGGGACAGGGGCCTGTTTACCATGGTGTAGCATCCCTTCTTCTTTTTAACGCAGAGTGGAGGTGTCTGGGCATTGAGGAGACAAGTTTCTTGAGTTTAGCCATTGGAATTTGATCCCACTGTTGTTTAATACAGGCCTCCAGCTGCTGGAGAGTTTTGGGTCTCCTTTGATAGACTTTTTGTTTAATTATGCACCAAATGTTCTCAATCGGTGAAAGATCAGGACTGCAGGCAGGCCAGTTCAGCACACGGACTCCTCTACTATGAAGCCATGCTGTTGTAATAGCTGCAGTATGTGGTTTTGCATTGTCCTGCTGAAATACACAAGGCCTTCCTTGGAATAGATGTCATCTGGAGGGGAGCATACGCTGCTCTAAAACCTTTATATACCTTTCAGCATTCATGGTGCTTTTTAAAACATGCAAGTGTCCCACACCATATGCACTAATGCATCCCCATACCATCAGAGATGCTGGCTTTTGAACTGAATACTGATAAGAGGTGGTCTTTCTCCTCTTTAGCCCGGAGGACACAACGTGTGAGGTATCGTTCAGGAACCAGTTGCGAGAACACAGGATTGCTGGTAAAGTGGCTTTATTGAGCGAGGGGGGTAACCCCCGCAGGGCAGAAGGCAAAGGTACAGAGTCCACAATCCAAAAATCACAATCCAGGAGGGCAGAAACAGAATCAAAAAGCAGGGCAGCAAACACAGTACTCGTGGTCAGGCAAAAATAGGTTGGTACACAGGCACAGGTTTGTCAGAGAAGCAAAGCCAAAATCCAGAGGGCGAAATCCAAACCGTTACCAGGGCAGCAAACACAAAACTCGTAGTCGGGCAAAAAAGGGTTCGAAAACAGATGCAGACAAAAGTACAAAAGAGCAGAGCCAAAAATCGTAAGTCGGGCGGTCCAGTCAGAAGATTAACACTATGAATACAAAGGCTAAAAGACAGCAGCACAGGTAAGCAAGAGGAAACGTTCTGACGGGGAACTGCAGTGAGAAGACAGCTTAAATACACTCAAGGGAAGTCACATGCTATGATTAGGATCAGGTGATGAGGATCAGACTAATTACAAAGGAGGGAACATGAGGGAGAACCTAATCATATGAAATTGGCAAAAGCCAAAACGCGGACAGGGAACACAAGACAACCTATGACAAAACATACAGCTCCGGTTAGGGAGTTCTAATGTGCACAGATTATGAGAGGTAGGACAGAGTGGAGCAGGTGCAGAGGATCTGCTGAATTGCAGCAAAGACTAAGTGCAGGCAAGAGGCGGAGACTAGAACAGGGCGAGTGCTGAGTGCTTGTTAATCAATTAGTAAGTGCAGCTATACAATCCCTAGTGCTCGTTAGTAAGTTAGTATTATATACAATGTTAGTTTGGGTTAGTAACTTTAACGAAAACAACAAACTGTTAGTATTGGTTAGTAATATAGAAAAGAGAGGCGAAGGAAGCAAACGAGATTGGAAGGAATGTTTGAAACCCAGAAACCATGAAATCACCTAAGCATGTGACACGCAGGACTGGGGAGAAGCTGTAACTTAACAAGAGACCAGACAGGGGAGACAAAGTGCAATGCAGGGCATGAACAAAGACATGGACCGGAATCTAACAGAATAGTGGATTGGGAATGGCAAAAACGAAAACATGGCAAAGTACAAAAACGAAACCGAACATGGCAAAACCTAACAGACATAATCATAAACATAACAGGGAGTGGCAGAATCATAACAAACATGGCAGGATCATGACAGAACAGATTAGAATCATAACACAACGCCCATGATTTCTAACAAGAATGTCAAATTTGGACTTGTCTGACCACAGGACACTTTGCCACTTTGCTACAGTCCATTTAAATGAGCCTTGGTCCATAGAACACAGCGGCGCATCTGGATCATGCTCAACAATGGCTTCCTTTTTGCATGATAGCGTTTTAGGTGGCATCTGTGGATGGCACAGCGGACTGTTTTTACAGACAGTGGTTTCTTGAAGTATTCCTGGGCCCATTTAGTAATGTCAATGACAGAATCATGCCTGTGAGTAATGCAGTGGCGTCTGAGGGCCCGAAGATCACGGGCATCCAGTAAAGATCTTCGGCCTTGTCCCTTACGCAGAGAGATTTTTCCAGTTTTTCTGAATCTTTTGATGATGTTATGCACTGTTGATGTTGAGACCTTCAAAGCCTTTGCAATTTGACGTTGAGGAACATTGTTTTTAAAGTATTCCACAATTTTTTATGCAAGCCTTCACAGGTTGGAGAGCCTCTGCCCATCTTTACTTCTGAGAGACTCAGCCTCTCTAAGACATCCCTTTTATAGCCAATCATGTTACACACCTGATGCCTGTTAACTTCATTACTTGCTAAATGTTCTTTCAGCTGATTCCAGTGGCGTAGCCAGCGGGGGTGCTAAGACATGTCCCTTTTTGACTGCAATTAGTAGTTCTCCATCATTTTCCTTTATTGACGCGTTTTCCAATTATCATAATTGGCAACCGAAGACACGGTTTCTCTCCATATGCAATCTAACAGCGATTAAATCGTGGGCTAAATTCAGTACAGTTGCGGAACAAGAACAGAGAATAGGGTTGCACAAAAATTTCGTTTAAAACAATTATTAGTCGTGACCTCTTCTCAGTCATTTTCATAATTAACAGAAAGTTCACTCTGAGAGCACTCCACAGTTAACAGGTGCTGCTTGTTTTCCCCGATTAGGTAAGATGACAATCATTCATCTGGACGCGTATTTGCTGTATTTAAATCAACGTCATTCAAAATTGCATATCTGTCGACTCTCACGCAAATATCTTGAGCCGCAGGCTTTCTATAGCCTATTTAACCGCCGAATGCCACTTTTTGTTTTCCAACTCACACAATACCGAGCATGAAAGTCCGCGTTTCATTGGAACGCGGACCAGTTCAATCATCGCGAAGCACTGGCCTATTAAGTAGCTAAATTGTTTTTCTGTACTGAATTTAGCCCATGATTTCATTGCTGTTTGATCGCATATGGAGAGAAACCGAGTCTTCAGTTACCAGTTAAGATAATTGGAAAATGTGTCAATAAAGGAAAATGATTGAGAACCACTAATTGCAGTCAAAAAGGGACGTGTCTTAGCACCCCCTCTGGCTACGCCACTGGCTGATTCTCGTATATATTAATTGCTTTTTCAGCCCTTTTTTTGACTGTCCCAACTTTTTTGTGACCTGTTGCAGCCAGAAAATTTGAAATAAGCTCATTTTGTGGATAAATATGTAAAATGTCTCAGTTTCAACATTTGAAATGTTATCTATGTTCTATTGTGAATAACATATTGGCTCATGTGATCTGAAAGTCATTGCATTTTGATTTTATTCACAATTTACACTTCGTCCCAACTATTTCAGAATTGGGTTTGTGGAATTTTTTGGTATTTCCAGTCTGGAGTAGTTGTAATTCCGTAGCCTATTGTACACAGATTTTCAAATTACCCACGGCACGGGCACTCACACACCCCCATACCATGACAGATGCTGGCTTCTGAACTTCATATTGATGACACACCCATTCCTGAGAACTGTAGAATTAATTTGCTATTGTGTTGATTCAGGGCCTGCACACAAACCATTCACAAATGTGTATTTCGGATAATCCACGGTGACTTAATACCCCCTTGTCTGGCCACAAAAAAAGCTAAAAATGTGATTTTTGGATTCCCCCTTGATATTTCCTAATCTGAGAAAGTAGGTTCATTTACTTTATACTTGCAGACAGCTTGACTTGGTAGGGCCAATTCATTGATAGTTTTGTTGTTGCCAGGAAAAAGATGTTGATATTGGGAGCAGCCATGTTGATAGTCGCGTGCAACAGTTTATGAAGCTCCACTCTAGTCAGTGGAAGGTTCATGACTTGACTGTGTAGAGCGTCAGTGCACATTTGTGCCAAAAGCAAAAATTTAAGTTTGGCCAATACTGAAATGAATGAGACCACCATCTCCCAGTTTTTAGCCTGTTATTTTAATTGGATATGATGCCAAATGATTGAATCATTGGTAAAGTGAAGCAAGCCATTGTTAGGCTGATAAATCAAAACAAACCCACCAGAGAAAAAGCAAACCATTAGATCTGGCCAACTGGCGTATACTGGTATATATAAAAAAGAAAGCACTGGTGTGCTCAGGAATACAAAAATACCAGGAAGACCATGCATTACAACTGTGGTGGATGACCAATTAATTCTTTCCCTGATTCAGAAAAACCTTGTCACAACAGTTGTCCAGATTGACAACATTCTCCAAAAGGTATACACATCAATGCTAAAGTTAGCGATCAAGACAAGACTTCATCAGAGTAAATGAAGGGGGTTTTTCACCAGATGTGAAATATTTCAGGCAAAATAATTAAATCGCTTAGAGAGAAACAACTTGTTGAAATCTCAACATTTGCTCTCAAACCAGACAAATTCTGTCAGTGGACAACAGCAGGGTACAGCCCGAAAACTACAGCATTATACCCATAGGCAAAGTTCATAGCTAAACCTAGTGGATGTGCAGCAGAAAAGTGTATAGGGTCCAGAAGATCAACTGGAGAAATATAAATCACTGCGAGGGGAGAAACTCCTTCTCCCTGGGCCGAAAAGATTCATGGAGCCAGAATCTACGTGAGATGTGCACGCACAGCTGTCATGAATCAGTCCCAAGGGGAGGGGATTATGACATTCTGCTCATACAAATATTCAAGCAAAAGAGGAATTCTTTTTCTTTGTAACGGGGACCCTACGTGCATGTAGTAAAGACTGAATCATATGTTTACTATTTCTCTGTCTCTGAGTGTTTTCTTACAGTAATACAAATTAAAATTCCCACTACACTTGTACATCTTTGCGGAAGAAGTCTAAGTTTCAACTTCTACCTTCGGTGGCTGACGAGGGCATATGCACCAGAACTGCAGCGCATTTCTCCAATTGGTAGGCTACTATGGTATAATATTTAATTAACAACTCGGTATGTTTTTCTATAGTCATGTCCTTAAAGGGACATTGTGTAACATTTTCAGTTGTTTATTGGCCAAAATCTAAGTCTGCATTCATATATATGTCATCATTGGTGTATTATGACCTCCGCTAATAATCTGACATATTCTCGTAAATGAAGAATTTTAGATTTGTTTGTGCATTGGACGGGTAAGCCGGCAGGGAAGCGCCATGACAGTCTTGAAACCACAGCCGCCAGCAAGGGACAAATAGCACTAAACGCGGAATAAATCTGCGTTTGCCCTGCAGCCAGCGCAGAGTGATTGAGACACCGGAGGAGATCAGCAAGAGAGGCTACCGCGGCAAGTTTGAAAATCTGCACAACTGCAGCAATATGCAGGACCATGCATATGCAGCAGCAGCACAGGAGACGGAATCCTCATTGCCAAGAAAGCGAAAAAGAGAATTAAAAAGGCAGCGCGACCGGCACATTCAAAAAACGAGGGTCAACATCGATTAGCCTTCCCCAGGTGGAAGGAGCTAATGAAAGTGAAAGATTTTCAAAGGGACGCTGAAGTTGCCAGCTTTCTGATCGACAAGTTCAAATTCAGGCTACGCAAACACCAAGGGGACCTTGTCTCTAAGCACGTTCTCGTAAGCAGTGCAGCAGCTGCGGTTCTTTGCTTGTAGCACTGGTCAGGAGATTCCGTGCTGTCGGCTTACGTTATTACCAAGTCGGTGAAGTGAGCAGGTGTAACGACACCAATGTTTTCAGTTATTATATTTGATGAATGGCTTTGTTATGTAGCGACTCGACTGCTTCACCTGTCTTTTATGTAACGTTATAGAATAAACCGGAAGGTAGCAAAGGCTGTTGTTGGTTAACTTAGGTTGGATAATGGGCGTGTATTCGGTAACTATTGAAGGTGACACCCTATAAGCCTGCATGTAGCTAACACTTGCTTTGCTTTTTCGTATTAAATTGTTCAAGATGCACCTGAGCCGAGTTGTTTATTTCCATTACTTTGAATATTTTACACCGATTCACGGTACTATGTTTTGCTGCTTCATGTATTATATGCTGGCTAAGTAGCATTGACTACGTCCATAATATGTGCACTTTCAGCATGGTATAAATTCAGCCCAAAAAACTTCACAGCTAATCATTTATTTACCATTGCACGCACATTCTTAATTATTAAAACAATACCAGATGTGCATACTTGATGTCGTGACTTTTCAGCAACTTTTAAGATAACAGAAACTTCATATTTTGCATCTTATTTTATGCATGCGCACCGCACAGAGACAGTATTTGTTGTTCAGCCTTTATTAGCTAGAAGTGTTGAGTGGGTTGGAAACGCTGGATAGGATGAGATGTGAACGACACACTGTTTGTGAGGGGCATCAGTGTATGGGAGTGATGCTGCAGAGATTCGCTAATGCGGCTGAACTCCATCTGCGCAGAGAAAACACGAGGGCTCCAGAAGAAACCGATGAGAACGAAACTAAGAGCGACTTTATGTATATTTTATAACTGGGCTGCTGATCATGTGCGGACTTAGGAATTTGCTAATCCTGTACAAGGGGAAGGAAAATAATTCAGAATTGAAACTCCACTAATATCGAATGAAATCAGCACTTTTCCGGCTTAGCTTGATGTTTGAGTACCCAGAGAAACATTCGGGTAGTAAAAACGTAAAGCATGAATTTAGTCAAGAAAATTTAGAGTTTATTTTCTAGTGCTGATAAACGTGGTAATAAACGGCAGTAGCTATGTTACGGATGACGCACCGGGTTGCCAGAGTATGTGCAGCAAATGCATTCACAGTATTAAAATTAAATTCTAATGAATGGTGTGTGCACCCATAGACTGTATAAAAAGATGGACGAAGCTACCGTGACGTCACCCATTGGTTTCAGCATACCATAAAGGAAGCCTCGATTTTGGCAATTTGAATTGCGCCATGTTGTCATTTTGAAACTGGATGTGATTTCTATTGGGCGAGAGCGTGTATTGAAGATCCGGGGAGGACCGTGGCTCTGGATCTGACCGTGTCGGACGAGGACCAGAGGATAGCCACGCCCCTAAAGCATATTCTGGCTTTATCCTTTATTCTAGTCTATATGGGACCATAATTTACAAAAATGAACATCATGATATATCGAAGGAGACTTGAAACTTGCAATAGCTACCATAAAATAATGTGAAAAATCATTATTTAAATGAAAAATCAGGTGGGAAAGTAGGGTTATTTTCTCATAGACTTCTATAGCATTGAACTTCTTTCTGCAACCACCGACGTCGCCATCTGCTGGCCATTAAATAGAATGCCATTTTACGGTACTTCCGCACGGGCTTCATTTTTCAGACCAGGGTGCTGTGTCCATCTTTTTATACAGTCTGTGTGTGCACCCTATGAGTCAGCTGGGATGGGCTCCAGTTCCAGGTATAGAGAAAGGATGGAATTAATGAGCTTTGAGCATTCGTACACTAAAAGTAATTTCGCTTGTCAGAATTTCCCTGTTAAATAAAACTAGTTCATCAACATTTTATATCCCTATTAGGTATATAAATTGTTTTTCCAAACTATATTTAAGCCGAGTGCTATGTTTGCCCGTTCGGTGCGGAGCTGTTGCATGGGTTTTGCAGTGGACATGGCTACATTTCCGGAGAACGCTGGTCGTGAACACGCATCCTGTGTGGGAGTGCTTCGGGCGCGGACGGTTGTCATAGATACCTCAGGCGTCAGCGCGTTCATGAGCCCCACACAACCATGGACCTATAATACATCCATGGTTTCATCAGTGTTGTCAAGGCTTTTTGATACACAGTGGCTAATGTAGTTGCAATACGTGTTTGAAAAAGTGAGGCGCTAGAGTGCACTATTCATTTGAATGTAATACACGATTTTAACGTTGGATGGGAGTAATTCCTACACAATGTCCCTTTAAGTGTTGCATGGCTTGTGAGTTAAGTGTATACTACCATTTTACTCATCCATAATCTCATCTTTTACCATTTTATCAAGATCAACATAATGATTAATGTATTTACATCCACTGTTTATTGTTCACCATGTCTGCTTGTATCAACAGATGTTTGTGGTAAATACTGATGGCTCAGCCTGGCTGTGTTTTTTGCTTTGTGTTGCTTGCGTGGCTGTATAAATGATGTTTGATGTTGCTGTATTGCTATCCTGATGTGTTGCTGTTTCCTGTTGTTCTGCATGGCTTGTACTCTGTGCATCCAAGAAAATAAAAAATATAAAAATGTAGCCCTAATAAAATAAATTTAAAAGCTGTAAATAACAGTTATAGTAGTCAAATACGATCAAACAAAAAGTAGATTAAAACTAGATAAAATAGATAGAAAACAAGATGAAATAAAAATGATGACTGACACAATACAATTGTAATGTTCTTGTTCTGTTCTGCCTCGTCTGTCCCAGGTTTTTATTCCCGCACTGCCAATGGAATCCTCCTCATGTCTGCGTTCCAGTCCACGTCTTGTTTTCTCTCGTGCATGCACTGTTTCTTCGCTATTGGCTGCGCACTTTACTTCAGTGCTGTTCTGGCTTCGGGGCTTTCTAATCTTAATGCCAATTAACTGTGTTTAGTTACTAACAGCTACTAACATTCACGGGAGGTGTTTTTCTTAGACAGGCACTTTTCTAATATTACTAACTTAGGGCGTTAATTGTCATGATTTCCTGCTGTGTTATTATTTCAGATCTCCCTTTGCTTTGCTGCGTAACTTTTTCACTCTTCCTTCAATCTATATACTTTACTGGTACCTAGCTGAGCATGCTCATTTTCTTGATGAGCTCGTTATGTCATTAAGTTTGTCCAATGTCTTACGTTCATGCTTTATTTCCTCCCCTTTCTGCCCAGGTGTTCCTCGTTCCTTGTTCAAGCCATGTACCTTTATATTCCGTGGAGGCATTCCAGTTGGCAGTCAGTCTGTTTCGGTTCCCTGCTACGTTCTAGAGTGTTCATCTATATTTCCTTGCTTGAATTCATGCCATGCTTTTCACGTCCAGTCATTGTATACCCTTTAGTTCAGCTCTTGGAGTGTAGTTTTTTGTTGGCATTTTGCCCCCTTAAGCCAGCAGTATTTCTTAGTTTTTCTTGTCAGCTTTTTAAGTGCAGTTTTTTGTTGGCTTCGTGTTCTCCTTTTCCCCGCTTTGCTCAGTTTAGTTTGTTGATATTCTGTTGGCCCACATGCTAGTTTGGTTTTCTGTTCATTAAAGTCAATTCATTGGATTTAAGACTTGCTATTGGTGTCCTTCTGCGAACGTAACATCACGGACCGACTCACAGACACCAGCGAGATGGACTGTCATCTTGCCATGCAAGAGGCTGAGCCGGCACGTCAGCGGCAGCAGCTGAGGGAGCTCATGGATTCCCTGGCTCGCCTGCAAACCAACATTCCTGCGGCGAGTGCCGCCGGTGCTGTTTCCACCCCTGCATCGCCTTCAACGCCTCAGCAACTGCTGCCACTCCCAACCACCTGCGTACCAGCCCAGCCAAGCCCGACCATCGGCTACGCCGGTCCTGAGCCCCACCTCCTGCCACCGGAGCGTTATGGAGGGGATTCAGGTCTAGCCTTCCTCACGATGTGTGAGATGCACTTTGCTCTCCAGCCCCACACCTTTGCCTCGGAACGGGCTCGAGTCGCCTTTATGCTAACCGAACTCACAGGGCGAGCTCACCTGTGGGGGGCAGCAGCCTGGCAGGCCCAACTTCCCTGTATTTCCATCTACCAGTCGCTGGCTAGCGAACTGATCCGCGTCTTCGACTGGACGAAGCAAGGGAGGGAGGCAGGTTGGGAGCTGCTCCACCTACGGCAGGGGAACCGGTCTGTGGCTGACTATGCCATAGAATTTCAGACTCTGGCCTCCACGGCTGGGTGGAACAGAGAAGCACTGTGCGACGTCTTTCTCCAGGGACTGTCGAATTCTGTCAAGGATCGTCTCCTGTTCTGCGACCTCCCGGAGGCTTCAGAGCCCTTGTAGACCTGGCCATACGATAGACAGTCGCCCGGAGGAAAGAGCTTGGGTCCTGTTTCAATCATCGGTTCCTGTCTCGGCTGTGAGGGCCAGAGCTGAGCCACCCTCTTCCTCCCCTGGGGAGACCATGCCCATGGAAGTTGGGCGCACTCAGCTGTTCTGGGCAGAGCGCAACAGGAGGCCGGCAATGGGATCCTGTTTTTTCTGCGGTCAGAGAGGGCACTTCGTGGCAAGTTGTCTGCTTAAAGGGGACCGTCCCCTGGTGACCGGGGGGGCTCTAGTGGGCGTCTCCTCTTCGGAAACCTCCTCCTACCGCAGAACCTGTGTTCCCGTTACCCTAGCCTGGGATCGCCGATCCATCCACACTTCGGCACTCATCAACTCTGGAGCAGAGGAAGGCTTCATTGACACCTGGCTGACTGCCACCTGGGGAGTTCCTCTCTGCCAGTTGCCACGCCCGCTATCCATCTCTGGGCTTGGTGGGCAACCTTTGGCAGAGGTGAGCCACTGGACTACCCCCTACCCAGCTGTTGGTGTCCGGCAACCACCGGGAGACGACGAGCTTTCTTGTGCCAGATACTCCAGGTTCCCCCATCGTTCTGGGTCATCCGTGGCTGGTCAAGCATGGTGCAGTCCTGGATTGGGCCAGCCAGGAGGAATGCGAATGGAAGGCGTCCTGCTCTACCCATTGCCTTCGTCAAGCCCGGTTGTCCCTGTCCAGCCTTCCACCTGCTCCCGATGTGATTCCAGACCTGTCTAAAGTGCCACGCGAGTACCACGACCTGGCCCACGTCTTCAAGTCCAGTGTCGTGTCCCTGCCTCCACATCGCCCCTATGATTGCTCCATCGAGCTCCTGCCCGGATCCATGCCACCTAGGGGTCGGGTCTTTAGCCTGTCAGAGCCAGAGAAGAAGGCTATGGAGAAGTATATCCAAGAGTCCCTTACTGCTGGGATCATCTGACCTTCCTCTTCTCTGGCTGGGGCTGGGTTCCTCTGCGTGAAGAAGGACGGCACGCTACGACCATGCATTGATTACTAGGGCCTGAACAAAATCACAGTAAGAAACCATTATCCTCTGCCATTAATGTCTTCTGCCTTTGATTCCATCCAGGCCGCAAAGATATTTACCAAATTGGACGCCTACCATCTCGTGCGCATCAAAGAGGGTGACGAGTGGAAGACCGCCTTCAACACCCCTAGCGGCAACTGGGAGTACCTGGTGGTCCCATTTGGCTTGAGCAATGCCCCAGTGGTCTTCCAGAACCTCATCAATGACGTGCTGGGAGATATGATTGGAAGTTTCGTCTATGTGTACCTTGACGATATTCTGATTCTCCAATAACCAGTCTGAGCATTCCTGTCATGTCCGCCAGGTGCTGAGCAGGCTCCTCGACGATTCGCCTTTATCAAGGCAGAAAAGTGAGTTTAACACCACCTCCACTTCCTTCCTCGGATACGTCATCTCTCCAGGGCAACTCAGCATGGATGCTGAGAAAGTGAAGGCGGTTCTCGAGTGGCCTCAACCCAGAGACCTGAAGTCTCTTCAAAGCTTCTTAGGATTTGCAAACTTCTATAGAAGATGTATCCGGAACTACCGCTCCATTGCCCGCCCCCCTGACTGCCCTGACCTCCTCGAAGGAGCCATTCTGGTGGACCCCCCAAGCCGACCATGCCTTCCGTGACCTCAAGGGGAGTTTTACCACTGCGCCCATCCTCACCTTTCCTGACCCGGCCATGCAGTTCATTGTGGAAGTGGATGCTTCCAATGTTGGAGTAGGAGCCGTCCTTTTGCAGAGATCCAGCAAGGATCACAAGGTGCACCCTTGTGCATTCAATTCCCACCGTCTAACCCCTTCGGAAGTGAATTACGACATCGGTAACTGAACTTCTGGCCGTCAAGCTTGCCCTTGAGGAATGGAGGCACTGGCTGGAGGGTTCCCATATTCTGTTCATCGTGTAGACAGACCACAAGAATCTCGTACGTCCGTACTGCCAAGCGACTGACGCCGCGCTAAGCCAGATGGGCGCAGTTCTTCGGTTGCTTTAATTTCACTCTTGCTTACCACCCTGGGTCTAAGAACACGAAGGCTGATGCCCTGTCCAGGCGATTTGAGTCTTTGTCACCTGAGACACCGGATACCATTCTGCCAGCCTTGTGTTTTATCAACAACATGCGCCTGAACATCGAGGAGGTGGTCAGGGGTGCCCAGGACGGTGAGGCCACGCCAAGTTCTTGTCCTGACAACTGTCTGTTTGTTCCTGTCTCTGTTCGATTCAAGGTACTCCAATGGGGACACTCCTCCAATCTCTCCTGCCACCCGGGGGGTGGGCCGGACCATCCAGTTCATCGGATGGCGCTTCTGGTGGCCTTCCATAGCCAAGGATGTTCAAGGGTTTTTGTCCGCCTGCCCGGTTTGTGCCCCATCCAAAGCCACTCACATCCCTCCGTCAGGTCTGCTCCAACCTCTTCCCATTCCTCATCCCCCATGGTCCCATATCGCCTTAGATTTTTTTCAAAGGTTTACCTCCAATGGTCACATCACAGTACTTACCATAGTTGACCGATTCTCTAAGGCTGTCCATTTTGTCCCTCTGCCCCAGCTCCTTTCTGCCACTGTCTCGTCACTGCCTCGCTACTGGTTAATCCCGTGGTTTGCCTACATGGCGTCCCAGTCAACATGGTCCTCAGTTTGTCTCTAAGTTTTGGAAAGCCTTTTGTCAACTGCTTGGTTCATCATTTAGTCTCAGTTCAGGTTACCATCCTCAGGCTAATGGCCAAACCGAGCGGGCGAACCAAACCCTAGAAACCGTGCTGCAATGCATCTGCAGTAACAGCCCTGCCTCATGGTCCAAATAGCTTTCATGGGTGGAGTACTCCATCAACTCGCATGCATCTGCTGCATCCGCCCTCTCCCCGTTCCAGTGTTGCATGGGGTACCAACCCCCATTGTTCCCGAGCCAGGAGGAGGAGGTGGGGGTTCCGTCCGCTGAGGCCTTCATTCACTGGTGCCGGAGGACCTGGCTGGCAGCTTGTCATGCCCTTGTCCGGGCTGGTGCCCACATGAAGATCTCTGCTGACAAGCACCGCAAGCCTGCCCTGAGCTACCGTGTGGGTCAGAAAGTCTAGTTGGCCTCACGAGACATCCCTCTGCGAGTTGCCTCCAGGAAACTCGCTCCACACTTCCTGGGTCCGTTCCGGATCGACAAGCTCATCAGTCCCTCAGCCGTGAGGCTCAAGTTACCACCTGCTATGCGCCGCCTCCATCCAGTGTTCCATGTCTCGTGGCTGAGACCAACCGTCACCCATGCCCTGCAGCCTGCCCCTGCGCCGCCTCCGCCTCCTCGCCTCGTGGACGGCAGAGAAGCCCACTTCGGTGCAGGCTCCTCGGCTGTCGCCATCGAGGGAGAGGATACCAATATCTGGTGGACTCGAAGGGGTGCGGTCCTGAGGAACATTCCTGGGTTCCAGCCAGGTTTATTCTAGATAAATGGTTCATTTCTGATTATCATAGATCTCACCCTAAGCCATAGTCCTGTTCCTAGCCATAGTCATGTTTCTAGCCATGTTTTGACATAGTCTTTGCCATGTTCTGTCATATGCATGTTCCTTGCCATGATCTGCCATAGTCATGTCCCTTGCCTTGTTTTGCTGTGTTCCTAGCCATAGTCCTGTTTTTTGCCATCTTTTTTATAGTCTTGTTCCTTGCCATGTTTTATGTTCTTCCCTGTCATGTTTCTTGTAGTGCCTGGAGGCGCCTTTAGGGGAGAGTAATGTAATGTTCTTGTTCTGTTCTGCCTTGTCTGTCCCAGGTTTTTGTTCCCGCACTGCCAATAGAATCCTCATGTCTGCATTCCAGTCCACGTCTTGTTTTCTCTCGTACATGCATTGTTTCTTCGCTATTGGCTGGCTGTAGTATTTCCACTTTACTTCAGTGCTGTTCTGGCTTCGGGGCTTTCTAGTATTATTGCCAATTAACTGTTTACTTACTAACAGCTACTAACATTCACGGGAGGTGTTTTTCTTAGACAGGCACTTTACTAATATTACTAACTTAGGTAGGGTGTTAATTGTCATGATTTCCTGCTGTGTTATTTCAGATCTGTCTTTGCTTTGCTGCGTAACTTTTTCACTCTTCCTTCAATCTACATACTTTATTGGAACTTTGCTGGGCACGCTCATTTTCTTGAGCTCGTTATGTCATTAAGTTTCGTCCAATGTCTTACGTTCATGCTTTGTTTCCTCCCTGTCTGCCCAGGTATTCCTCACTCCTTGTTCAAGCCTTGTACCTTTATATTCTGTGGAGGCGTTCCAGTTGGCAGTCGATCTATTGTTCTGTTTCAGTTCCCTGCTATGTTCTAGAGTGTTCATGTATATCTCCTTGCTTGTATTCATGCCATGCTTTTCATGTCCAGTCATTGTATACCCTTTAGTTCAGCTCTTGGAGTGTAGTTTTTTGTTGGCTTCGTGCCCTCCTTTTCCCTGCTTTGCTCAGTTTAGTTTGTGGAAATTCTGTTGGCCCATGTGCCGTTTTGGTTTTCTGTTCAATAAAGTCAATTCATTGGATTCAAAGCTCGCTATTGGTGTCCTTCTGCGAACGTAACAAAAATAGATTTAAGAGTTTTAAAAATAATATAGAGGTTAATAAAAGTTAGACTATAAAACAAAGACAAATAAAACCAGCAAGAGGGATCAAAAATATTATATTATCACCAATAATAACATTTAACACAGTAGAATACAAATTTACAACATGAACTAAATGAATGTCATAATTCACAATCTCACTTTAATTGAGGAATTATGCATCATTCTGCCCCCTATATTCTTACTGTGTCAGCCTACCTACTGTGTTTGCCCTGCCTTAGTACCTGGCTGCTCTAATGAACCTTGGTGCTAACCTCCACCTGAATTAGAAACTTCCCGAAGCGGAGGCCAACAGCTTCAAGCATTGCAGCATTAAGTGCTTACCTATGCCATTGAGCTACACCCTGGAGGCTAATTCTTTGATATTGTTGTGTTAGCCCAGGAAAGTATTGCTGCAGTCATGTCAGGGCACGACAGGTTTTGAAAAATTCACTGTCCCTATATGGCCAGTGACTGGTCATTTCCACTGGCCCAAACCAACTTTTCACTGGCCCGAATTTTTAATGACCCTTTTTTGTGGACTTTTACTTGCAGCAAAAAAATCTTTGTTTTTCCAATAAAGAACACACTTTTTTTCCATAGATTTTACACAAATTGCCTAGACAAACATTCATAGCTTATTGTTTATAAATTAAACACATTAAAACATATCGTCATGATTGCTAATTTTACAGAATTGAGTTAAGCATACGGGCGATAAGCAGAGCTCCACTCTCGGTCACATAAGCACCACGAATACTATGTTTTCTTAATTGGTTATGTATGTTATTGCCCGCATACAGTAAAAACGGCCTGCCAATATATCTTGTATTGGCCGACCTGTATTGGCCGAGTTCAGCACGTGCACAAGTAGCCATTGGCAACTGTGGCATTCGCTCTCTTCAGAGAAGCGGACGACAGTCGCGGACCTAGCATTTAGCTCTTTAATGAGTCTTGAAGTCACGTACTTCAGAAGTCATAGTCATAATATTGTCATGATAGCACAACATACGTGACCAATTAATAAAAATATTATAAATTGCTTCATTTCGCATTGCCTTGTTATCGGCCTTTCGGTTGTGGTATTAGCCCTCGGCCGCCAATACGGCGATCCTCAGGCCAAAACCAAGGCAATACGGAAATAAGCAATTAATAACATATATTATTATCACTGAGGACCATGCCGAGACCGCTCCTAAGGCAATGTCCCATTAGTGTTCACGTAGCATGCAAAAAAACACAACTTCTTGTCGCACTGGAGGATAACGGTACCAATGATTTAAAAGTGAAATCTTAACGTGTTGTTAATAAATTTTGTGTAGCTGTTAGAAAAATTAATTCATGGATTTAACAGAGCCCCGTTTCTGGGTGTAGGCTTTCGCCCATCAAAAGCGGCCCGTTCTCAGTTAGTGCAGATCAGCCAGAACATTACGACCACTGTATTTTTTGCGTCTTTTGGCCACTGGTGTAACTTGAGGTTCAAGTTAGACCAGTGGATTTCTTACAGCATCAAGGTATATACAGTATTAACGTTTACATAGGTCTGGCAGGAACATTCTCCTTTAAATTCGAGAGAGAAGAAAGGGCGAACCACACGAGAAACTACCTAATGCTCCATTAGCCTGGACTTAAATTGGTAAATTAGCATGCTTCACAAAAGTACCGTACACGATAAAATAAAAATGTATAAACTCCAAAGTAACCATCGAAGCAATAATGAACAAAATCTTTGATCTCTACAAAGAAGTATCTTCGACTCCATTTAGCATTTTACTGCGTTTTGCAAAACCACTGAAGAGCACCTATTTCATCTTACCTCTCCAATGCAGAGCTGAATGAATACAGAGGAGAATACCACGAATTTGGAGAAAGTTACGTCACCAAAATGTCAAAGATCAAACAGCATTAATATAAAAATTCTACTGAACTAAAGAAAACTCCCCAAAACAACATATGCATAGATAAGAGGAAAAGAATAATAATGTGCAAACAGAAATTGATTTTTGGTGAAATGTAACATCGCATGTTCACATGGGTTACACTTAAGACACCTAGAACAAAACCTGAATGATAAAGACGTTGAATGTTTTTTCTCTCTGTATTTTTTACTGAGGTCCGAGATTGCTAGTTACGGCTATGATGATGGGTCGGGTATACTGAACTGAATACGAGTACGCTTCCTCACTGCTGGCACTGGTTGCCTTGATCTGAGAGAATGTTGCGTTTGCTAGTTTTGATTATGACATTGTCATCATCGTCATGGTCTACAGGCGGTAGGTGAAATGGGCTGACGCTTGTATTAAATAGTGACGCGCCCATGAAGTGACTGACGGGCGAGTTAAATCACGCCCGTGAGGACCACTTGAAGGGCGTTTACGGGCACCGGCGCAATCGCGCCCGTCCCGTGGCATGCACTGGCCCGATCGGGCAAGCACAGGACGAGGTGCACTGGCCCGATCAGCACTTCCACAGGTCCGGGGCCATCGGGCCAATGTACTTGTCGAGCCCTGCATGTGGTGTAAATCCTGTATAATAGAAGATATCTACAGGTGTTGTCGATATTATCCTTCAGGTTGTGATCATAGGTTGTCGCCTGTCAGTGAAAGTCCTTTATAAGCTATAGGTGTTTCAAACATTAGCCAATGCTTAAAACTTATAATTAAAAACCACACAAGCACACTCAAATGCGTGTGTGGAGCCAGGGTGGGGGCCTCCAAGATTTTGTGTCCAGGGGCCTCTGTATTCTTAATCAGTGCCTGGGCCTGCGGTTTAGGGTTCTCAACTAATGTAATTTTTTTTTTTTTTTTTTGTCGCAATGTGACAAATTTTGGCCACACACATGGGCAGAATCAAAAACAAACAAGTGGCAAAAAGTACAATACTTGGTGAATTTGTGAAGTAACAAACACACGGACAAATGGTGCCAAAAACATTATTCCTGCAGGAACAAGGCCGAAGACCTTTACTGGATGCCCGTGATCTTTGGGCCCTCAGACGCCACTGCATCACTCACCGGCATGATTCTGTCATTGACATTACTAAATGGGCCCAGGAATACTTCAGGAAACCACTCTCTGTAAACACAGTCCGCCGTGCCATCCACAGATGCCACCTAAAACTCTATCATGCAAAAAGGAAACCATTGTTGAGCATGATCCAGCTGTTCCGCTGTATTCTGTGGGCCAAGGCTCATTTAAAATGGACTGTAACAAAGTGGCAAAGTGTCCTGTGGTCAGATGAGTCCAAATTTGATGTTCTTGTTGGAAATCATGGGTGTCGTGTCCTCCAGGCTAAAGAGGAGAAAGACCACCCCTCCTGTTATCAGCGTTCAGTTCAAAAGCCAGCATCTCTGATGGTATGGGGATGCATTAGTGCATATGGTGTGGGACACTTGCATGTTTAAAAAAGCACCATGAATGCTGAAAGGTAAACAAAGGTTTTAGAGCAACATATGCTCCCCTCCAGACGATATCTATTCCAGGGAGGGCCTTGTGTATTTCAGCAGGACAATGCAAAACCACATACTGCAGCTATTACAACTGCAGGGCTTCGTAGTAGAAGAGTCTGTGTGCTGAACTGGCCTGCCTGCAGTCCTGATCTTTCACCGATTGAGAACATTTGGCGCACAATTCAACAAAAAGTCCATCAAAGGAGACCCAAAACTCTCCAGCAGCTGGAAGCCTGTATTAAACATGAGTGGGATCAAATTCCAATGGCTAAACTTAAGAAACTTGTCTCCTCAATGCCCAGACGCCTCCACTCTGTGTTAAAAAGAAGAGGGGATGCTACACCATGGTAAACAGGCCCCTGTCCCAACTTTTTTGAGACCTGTAGCAGCCATCAAATTTGAAATGAGTGCATTTTGTGGATAAAATTGTAATATTTGTCAGTTTCAACATTTTTTATGTTATCTCTGTTCTATTGTGAATAAAATACTGGCTGGTGTGATTTGAAAGTCTTTGCGTTTTTATTTTATTCACAATTTACACTTTGTCCCAACTATTTCGGAATTGGGGTTGCACATTTTTTGGACGAAAGAAAAATTGAAAGAAAAAACAATCGTATAATTTTTATATTCCAAAAGAAAAGAAATAGAGGAAAAATGAGAAGAAAAAAGAACAACAGGAAAAAAATAAAAACAAAAACCCACCCAGAAAAAAAGGCAATGAAATCAAAAAAACCCACCACCATCCCAACCTTAACCCCCAGGTGCCCCCCCTCCCCCCTGGAGTGCTGTCCATCTGTACATCAGTATGGTTCACATGTTGTTCTACACTACCCCTTCAAATAACACAATAGGGGGTTCCAGATTTTCTCAAATTCCCCGAGTTTGTCTTTAATCATAAATCGAATTCTTTCTAAATGTAGGGTCTCTGATATCTCAGTAATCCAATGTTTAAAAGTAGGTACTTATTTTTTCTTCCATAAGGAAAGAATGCGTTTTTTTGCAGTGATAAGGCGATCAGATAGTATTCACTGTTGAGATACCTGCAATTTTCTTGAACTTTCTGATACTCCTAGAATTAATAATACTGGGTCTGGTTCAATTTCACTTCAAGTACTTGAGATAGTAATTGATATAAATTAACCCAGAACTTTTGAAGGTTTGGACAGGAAGCATAACTATGTAATATGTAAAAATGTTGCTTCCATTGAATTGCACTTATCACACTGAGGTGAAACTTCAGGGAATATCCTATGTCGTTTCACTTTTGAGTAATGTAATCTATGTAGGGTTTTAAATTGTATTAAATGGTGCCTCGCATTGATCGAGCATGTATGTATATATTCCAAACTCTTGTTCCAAATATCCTCTGACAGTTGGACCCCTAGTTCTGCCTCCCAATCTGCTTTGATATTGTTGATCTTAAATGGAGTCAAGTTAATATCATATAAATAAGAGATTATACATCTAATTTCAGCTGCTTGTTTTAGACTCCAGGCTAATTTATCCAATCCAGCATTCTCAAACCCAGGGATATTTGTTCTTACATAACTCCTAATTTGTAAGTATTTATAAAAGTCTTCTTTTGGAATTGCATATTTCTCTCTAAGTTGTTCAAAAGAGGCAAAAACCCCTTCGATATAAAAGTCTCCTGTATTATTTATTCCTCTTTCCTTCCAGGCCATATAAGTATTATCATAATTAGATGGGGTAAATAAAGGGTTTGTAATGATAGGCAATAGGGAAGACATTGCCCTCAATATAAAATGTTTAGAGATCTGTTTCCAAATACGAATGGTATTATGTATAATCGGATTCTTATTGTATTTGGTTTTTCAATGGTATCGGTGACAAAACCACTGCACTTATGGAATATGGGAGACAATCCTCCCCTTCCATTTCCAATCTGCTTGGTAGTATTGTCATTCAACCACTGTGAAATGGATCACATGTTAATTGCCCAATAATAATTGGTAAAATTTGGAAGGGCCAGGTTCCCCCTTCGTCTTGGATTTACAAAGATGAAACTTAGATATTCTATGTGTTTTATAATCCCACACAAATGAAAGGATGATTGAGTCTAATTTTTTTTTCAAATATTTGGGGTATAAACACAGGAATGTTTTGGAGAAGGTATAGTAGCTGTGGGCAAAATATCATCTTACATAGCTCTAGCCAGGCCATTTTAGCATACCGGGCCGGTACGCTGACTAGTGCAAAAGTCGCATGCCGATACACTGGAAAAATCCGCCGCCACGCAAAAACTGCTGCCGGTACGTTACAGATAGGTCACCAGTACCGGTATCAGCAACAACACGGATGGCTTCAGACTGTACCGATCAACCTAGTTTTATCGATGATCTGAAGATAGGCCCGTATAGCCGCCACTGTCGCAAGTAGCCTACCTGTAAAGGCATACAGCGCCGTCCATAATTATTGGCACCCCTGGTTAAGATGTGTTTTTTAGCTTCTAATAAATTCAGTTTTTTTCTAAGTAATATAGGACCACAATGAAAAAAAGAGGAAAACCCAACCTTTAATTCAAGTGCATTTATTCAGTGGGAAAAAAATCCCACATTAAGAAATAATTCTTTCACATCAAATCATGTGTGCCACAATTATTAGCACCCCTGATGTTAATACTTTGTACAACCCCCTTTTGTTAACAAAACAGGACCTAATCTTCTCCTATAATGTTTCACAAGATGGGAGAATATAAAAAGAGGGATCTTCGACCATTCCTCTTTGCACAATCTCTCTAAATCATCCAGCGACCTGGGTCCTCTCCTCTGCACTCTCCTCTTCAGCTCACTCCACAGGTTTTCAATGGGGTTGAGGTCTGGGGACTGAGATGGCCATGGGAGGAGCTTGATTCTGTGTCTGGTGAACTATTTCTGTGTAGATTTGGCCACATGTTTAGGGTCATTATCTTGCTGAAAGACCCAGTGACGACCCATCTTCAGCTTTCGGGTAGAGGCCACCAGATTTTGATTTAAAATGTTCTGGTATTTCAAAGCGTTCATGATGCCATGCACCCTAACAAGGTTCCCAGGGCCTCTGGAAGAGAAACAGGCCCACAGCATCACCGATCCTCCCCCATACTTCACAGTGGGCATGAGGTGCTTTTCTGCATACTCATCTTTTGTGTTCCGCCAGACTCACTTAGAGTGTTTGTTGCCAAAACGCTCTATCTTGGTCTTATCTGACCAAAGCACATGGTCCCAGTTGAAGTCCCAGTACCGCTTAGCAAACTCCAGACGTTTGCGTTTATGATTGTGAATGAGAAAAGGTTTTTTCCGTGCATGCCTCCCAAACAGCTTGTTGGCATGTAGATAGCGCCTGATGCTTGTTTTGGAGACTTTGTGACCCCAAGATGCTACCATTTGTTGCAATTCTTTAACAGTGAGCTTTGGAGAACTTTTTTTTTTCTCTTACCATCCTGCTCACTGTGCGTGGTGGCAAAATAACCTTGCGTCCTCGTCCAGGCTTGTTTACCACTATTCCAGTTGTTTTAAACTTCTTAATGATTCCTCTGACAGTAGATATGGGCAGGTGCAGGCGAGTGGCTATTTTCTTGTAGCCATTGCCTGACTTGTGAAGGTCGACACACATCTGCCTTACTTGAATGGTGTGTTCCTTTGTCTTTCCCATGTTGAAGAGGGGATAAGAGAAATGGCCTCTGTGTCACATCATATTTATAACCCAGGGAAACAGGAAGTGATGAATTACTAATTAAATGTTCCTAGATACTCTGATCAACTTTGTAAACTACTGTAGAAATGACAGAAATACTTCAATTACATTTATTTCCCAGGAATTGTTAGGGGTGCCAATAATTGTGGAACAGGTGATTTTATGAAAAATAATTATTTCTTAGGGATTTTTTTTCCCCCTTAAAATTCACGTGAGTTGAAGGTTACATTTTTCTACAATTTTCAGTGTAAGAGTATGCTTCTGCAATGAAAATTAAATTTATTTTAAGGCTTTTAACACATCTTAACCAGGGGTGCCAATAATTATGGAGGGTGCTGTAGAACATTAGGCTCAGTACCAGTTAGCGCGCGAACAGCCGATCATGGACGCTTGGCTGGTTCGTCCACCTCCTGGGACTAGTTCCCAAAATGAAACCAGTGCTGTGAATGTCTCGACATCAGAAAGTTCGGAAGACGATGATGCAATCGTCAGAGTAGAGCCTAGTAGCAAGCGAAAGCCATCAACGACGGCGGATCTTGCTTGAGCGAGTGAATATAGCCAGCTAGAATTAGAATTAGCTCTAGGAAATGTCTATTTAACTGTCCGATGGATCCCGATCTTTTCTGCCACTTTGCAGTCTCCTCCGTTTAACATGCGCAATTGGCACAGTTTAAAATAATCACGGAAACTAGGTAGCTATGTATGGAGGGTGATTTGTGCCATAATTCAATACAATACACACATTGAAATATAATACACTTATTGAAATACAATACATGTGTAACAATAAATGCAATAAAAAATGCTTAACTACAATATACATATAGAAAATACAATACATATATTGAAAATACAATATGTGTAACAGTAAATGCAATACAAAAATGCTTTGTTTTTCAATGTGAGTCAGGAATATTTGTGCCAAAGTTAAAACAATACAACCGTATTTTATTTTTGAGATGTGTATTGTATTTCAAGATGCGTATTGTATTTTCAACATGTGTATTGTATTTCAATGTGTGTATTGTATTTAATTTTGTCATGAATAATCCTGTCTGACATTGAAAAACAAAGTATGTTTGTATTGTATTTATTGTTACACATGTATCGTATTTTCGAGGTGTGTATTGTATTTAGATCTCTGTGCCAAAATCCTCGCATTGAAATACAATACACCGTGTATTGTATTTCGATATGCAGTTTTGGCGCAAGTAACCACGAGACAGTGCATTGTATTCTGTGGCGAGTTTACTTTTTGGCACAATGTAAATTGTTGTCATGTTATAGGCTGGTTCTTGGCTAGATACGCCCTGCGAGGCCAGGATTGGCCAGGCGCCCACGGTGGCGGCGGATTTAGTTGGACCTGCAAACCTACAAAGATAAATGACGGTTTCCGTAGAGCCAGCAAGCTGAAATCAGTCTGTTGTCACAGCACCTAGCTACCAAGCTGTCAGCAGTTGCTGATACATGAAGTGGACATGTTAGCTTCCTTCGTAACTGTGCACAGTTACTATCATTTAATGAATAAAGCGTGATTACTTCGCTGCTTTAATACTACCGTCATTATCGCTGGAGCACCTATTGTTAACCGTCCGGCAGGACATAACTTAACGCCGCAAAATTTCATGGGGGCTGTTTCAATAAACACGACCGTCCGACCCAGCGACGGACTACCCCCGACTGAATCGGACGGTCCTTCTTTTTCTGAGTGTTTCAATAAACGGTTCGTCGCCCTCCGACCCGGTCGAACTGTCCGACTTTCTTGGACTTCTCGAGAGTTGTCCTAAAACCCGGTCGGACAAAAAATATAACGCCGAAATATGGCGTTATTGTTTGATTTTGTCTGGAAGCGCAAACAGCCCAAAATATTTGGAGAATGGAGAGACAGTATAACCAATGCCCGCGAAACCAATATAGCCTACACCCAGAAACGGGGCTCTGTTAAATCCGTGAATGAATTTTTCTAACAACTACACACAATTTATTAACAACGCGTGAAGATTTCACTTTTAAATCATTGGTACCGTTATCCTCAAGTGCGACAAAAAGTTGTGTTTTTATGCATGCTATGTGAACATGAATGGGACAATCGCGGTCTCGGCATGGTTCTCAGTGGTTAAACATCATATTCGTGGTGCTTAGTGTGACTGAGAGTGGAGCTCTTCTTATCGCCCGTCTGCTTAAAGCCTCTTTCACACTGGACGCGAAACGAATTTTTCGCACGACAGATTACATTCAAAGTCATTGCAAAGACGTGATCTGGCGTCTTTGCACTGACTTTGAATGTGATTAGTTGTGCGAAAAATTTGTTTTGCGTCCGGTGCGAGAGCAGCTTAACACAATTCTGTAAAATGATCGATCGTGACGATATAAATGTTTTAATGTCTTTTGTGTGTTGAATAGCTTGGTTTTGTTGCCAATCGTAGTTTTAGCACCGAGTGCACGGTGAGCAAAGACTGCTTTTAATTTGCTAGACTGTATTCAGTTAATAGCCTACTGAAAATGAACGTTACTTATGTGACATTCTACAGCAATGTGTACCGTTAATTTATGTCTGAATAGTAGTTAATGATCTACCTAATCAAAATAGTTTTTTTTTCTTTTTTCATTTAACGTTAACTTATTTTGAATATTTGAATGTCAAATAGTGAAGCAGTGCATCGCTGAGGTGTAAATTCTCACGCAACTTCAAACGAACGGTGAACCGTCTGTCCGCGTCGGACCATGGTCGGACATCCTACTTTTGTTTTATTGAAACACCTGACCTACATGGTCTGTCGAAGGTCCGACTTCTCACTCGACAGATGGTCTTACTCGGTCGGACAAGTAAAGTTTATTGAAACAGCCCCCTGGAGATAAATGAGTATCTTGGTTTCTGTTATACCAAGCCGAATGCCAGTGCTCTAACATTGCTATGGTTATAGGTTGGCTAGTGGATGAATTTCGAACTTCGAACGGTGAAACTACCGTAGCCGAACTATCTGTGCAGTTCCATGGTTTTAATCAACACCTGTCAGCCAATCAAAAAAGAGTATTCACCCAGACCATGGTATAAATCAGAGTACCAACCGGGCGTGACTTAAGCACTCTACGGAATGCATCGTCCAATCATATTAATTGGTCCGAGCTCATAGACTAAAATTTACATAGTGCCAAAACCCAACATCGAAATAAAATACACACCTTGATATACAATGCACTTATTGAAATACAATACACACATCAAAATACAATACACAACTTGAAAAACAATACGGTTGTATTGTTTTAATTTTGGCACAAATATTCCTGACCGACATTGAAAAACAAAGCATTTTTGTATGTATTGTATTTTCAAGGTATGTATTGCATTTCGAGGTGTGATATGTATTCATTTTGGCATGAATATTCCTGATCGACATTGAAAAAGAAATCATTTTTGGATTGTATTTATTGCTACACATGTATTGTATTTTCAAGATGTGTATTGTATTTCAGTAAGTGTATTGTATTGAATTATGGCACAAATCACCCTCCATAGCTATGTACTTCAGAGATACTGATATTGCAAATTGATCATTTCGCTGGCGTCAAACTAGCCACAAGTAATTGGACTAAGATATCTTCAAGAGAAGCATCAGACGTTATCGCACAACACTTCCTATCAGATATAAAATACTGCATTTTCATTGACTATAAAGTTAGATTGGTTACTGGAATTGACATTCATATTGTGACTTAACAGTCCAGTAGCTTAATTACTGGCAGCAGGCTACGTTGTAAATTCATGCCAATTGCCTTACTTATATTGACTAGCTACAAGCATGTCGCACACAGATGAAAAAATAATATAATATTGTTGCTAGCTCCTCATTTTAGCCATGGATATCTTTCCAATATCAATTAACATTTCCCAGCTAAACTTGCTGCCGAATCAGTATGTGCAGACCTTTGTAATGTGTTCTTTAGCGACCTTGCCATGACATAACCTTGCGAACTTGGAATGTAGGTATACCATTCGCTAATAGTTCTTGCTCGTCTTAATGCATGGTCGAAGTCAGTCGTGTCTCATACGCCTAAATACTTTGAATTGTCTCCCCCTGCAGCTGCTGGAAATGAAATGCTGCGGGTCCACTGTGCATTTACAGAGGGCTCGGCTCTGAGCAATAGTGATTTCAAATGGCAGTAAAATTGTCCAATCATATTTCCCTTATGAATGGGAGGGCTTTGTTATAGCTAATCCCCCAGGCGAATCACAAGCTAGCGAAAAAAAAAAAAAAATTGGCGGTAAACAACCTAGCAAGTTAACCTGAGTTGTTGGTTCGTGATAGCTATGAATATTATTTCGAGTTTGAAGAACGTTTTCGAGACTAATATTAAATTAGAAGTTTGAGTTGATCAGTATGGGAAAACCTACACCAGACCTTAATTTGATGCAAAAAACCAAGGCTTTTGAGATGCATTTCAACACCAGCAATTATGTGCAATACCCATGGATGAAGGAGGAAAATCTGTATTGCTGGGATTGGGTCCTGGGCCAAAACTGGACTCCCTGAGCGGGTGAAAAAGGCAATTAAATGATCATGAAACGGTAAGCTATTTATAGGGCTCTGTGTTTCGTGATTTTTGTATTTTTGCCGTCACTGCCAGTGTTTTGTGTATGTTACAAAATTTATTTGGGAAAAAATAATACGGCATTGCTGAGATGGTGAAATAGATTAACCGGTAATACAGCGCGATGCTTTTACCCAAATTAACTTCACACGGGAAAAGGAATGAAACTTTTAGCCTCATATTCAGCCATACGCATTAGCGTGGTTGGCAAGAACAAGTGTAAATCAATACAACAAAACGGGAAGTATGGCATTGCAGTTGTGGAACCGATTCGGCGGTCTCTGAATATGTACAAAACACTGACAATACCGCGAAGGCAAGATAAAGTACAACGAAGGTCTGTGCAGGCTTCCGGATCCTTACGAGCTGAAAGGTTGGAGGAACGACTCCTCTTTGGGTCTGGGTCGGCTGGATCATCACTTGATTTTCCTACATCGCACAGAAATTCAACATTTGTTGATCATCATTGATCAGTGAAAGTAATTCACATTCGTACGTTTACCAGAACGATTTTAAAAAGGGGCGCCAACATATTTTGGGGGGTTTTATTTGTGACAAGGGGGTTTAGAATTTATGATTAATATTTAATTTTCACGAATGCATATACTGCGCATTCCCTAGCCACCTGGTGTGTCATCAGTAACAAGGCTGCCGCCGTTACAGCTGCAGTAGACATTTAACTCTGAATTTTCTTGACTGGATGTATGATGGACGTTTTTACACACTCGAATGTTTCTCTGGGTACCCAAAATTTAAGCCGAAAAATTACTGATCTTAGTCGATACTGATGAAGGTTGAAAACCGAATTCTTTCCAATACTAATACCCGAACTGTCACATAAATACTCGCTATCGGAAAATAAGGAACCTATCGAATTACCCAACACAAAAGAGATCATTCCCTTGCCACGACCGAATAATAAAATGCGAAAACTTAGCAAAATGTCACGGTAGAAATGATGGAAAATAACTTGCGACTTACCCGACAGAAAGTGAATAGTACAAACACGCGAGTGGGTCAACGGCATCCAGTTCTTGCATCGAATTGCATCAATCCAAGTAGATTTTTTCGGTTCTCGATCAGGAATACGCAGGAAACGTATTCCTGAACCCTTCACGAAACGGTTTGTGCAGTTAATAACGGTGCAACTGACTGGCATTATGACAAAAAGTGGAAGACAACTTTATTTCACCAATAAAATCAATAGTCATGTTGTGGCTTTTTGCCAACCACGGTAGTCAACAAACTCACGTGACCAGGTTTGCGACATCACGAGAAGTATCGCTCCAGTACGTTCAATAAAATTTCAGGCTCGAACCCTGTCTTAATAGCATTCACTCTACCTATTAATGACAGTGGGAGTGTTCTCCAGAAGTGTATATTATTTTTAAGTTTATTCAATAACGGTTCAAAATTTGCTTTACAGGGGACCTATTATGCTGATCCTTCTTTTAATACATATAAGTAATGTTATAATGTCGGATGTCCATACTCAACCTCTGAAAAGTTTCTAAGCATAAGATACAGGGGTTTTGCTGTAATCCAAGAACGTGATTTCGTGATTTCCTCTCTGAACAGCTCGTCCCAAGATCTTCACGAGATCTGGGCAAAACCTGATGTCAGGTTGTGCCGTCCAATTAATACAGACCTAGCCAGAGCTAATCACGGCGCTGGACCTGCCCACACCAGAAACTATTCTAGCAGGCACAAACAACCGCAGATCATACTATGCCTTAGTAGCGTCTACACTTTTGGAAATACAAAAGAAGAACCGCAGATCATTTGAGGTGCAGTTTTGTCAGAATCTCTCCCAAAGCTGCTTGTCTGTTTATTTTTGGACGTGAAGAAAAGCAACAATTTCTCTTCCAAAAGACGATGCCACCAGAAATCAGTGGGTAGATTTTTTGTTTGCTGGCGGCAAACAGCCACGGCCAAAGGGAATGTTAGCTGTTTGTGCTCAGTATTTCACCAAAGACAGCTTTGTCAATAAAGGATAATTCGACACAGGATAAGCGTTTCCGCTGCTTCTCAAACCTGAAGCAGTCGCATCGATCAAGTGCTCGGAGCCACAAGCTGTAAGTAATGATATAACAGCAAATAATGTAAGTGAAGCTAACGTGCTACGGGTGGCTAGCAGGACCGCTAACGATTGTTTGCACGAACAACTGTCCTCAAACAAAGGCTTTGTAAAATATCTGAAGATTAAACCTGGATCAGTCGCGACTGTCCGTGACTCTCAGACACAGAAGCTGTAAGTTGCTTTTACGGCATAAGCCTACCTAAGGTGATGGCCTGTTGATTGTGGCTGTAGCACAGCGGCGTAGCCAAGTTACTGTTGCTAATGTTTGTGTCCTAAATATGCAAGAGTAATATCAGGGGAAATTCAACAGAAGGTGTGTGAACATAAACCTCATTTGAATCTAACTTTTTATACTTGTTTGTAATTTGGATGCTTGGTACAACTGTCCATGGTAAGGGAACTTGCAGTCTGTAAAACCTGTATTGCAGGGTAACATTTGTCTCTGTGGTTGTCATGACCGCTCGGTTACCAGCTACTGCATGTTAGTTTGTGTGCTGTGCTACTTAAAAATGCTCCTGGTTCACTTATATGCAGCAATTCTGATCGGTATGCTTGTGTTACTTCGGTAAGCATCTGTGTGGCAGTTGCATCATAACGTTCCCTGATTGTAGCCACTACAGTTGAAGCTAACCGGAGAGGTGTTTTGTGTCCGCAAAGTTGGGCTGAAAAGGCTGCAGTTAGACTAGAAGTAGGTTTTGCAGAGCTTGGGATACGTGCTTGGGTTTGTTTACGGCTGCTTGTGATCGCTTCACTTATCATTCCGACGCAATTAGTAAACCATTACCAAGGGCAATTTCCGAAAAGGCCGTTTAGCCTGGAGCTTTTGCCCCTCTGTCATATACCAGCGCAGAAGCTGTTCGTTACTCCACGCTAACGACACACCACAGCTACACACACGAACCAGCAGGTCCTTACATTACACACCTGAGCAGTCCATAAGTTGTTGGTCCACTTTTTGCTGCTTATCACTGTCCATATTTCCCCCTAAACTCAGATCCACCGGATTTCTACGGTCTCTGGTCTACACCTGGGTATGTCGACCCATTCTACAAATGTGTCTATATGGGGTGGATTCTAGCTCTCCCTCAATCCTAACTATAGAGTGGAAATACCGGTGTACTTATCATAGAAGCCGTAAGTAGATAGCAAATTTGAGTTTGAGCTGCCAGACTTTCGCACTGTGTCCTCCACTTTCGCCGCTGCATTTATTAGAACAAGTCCATTTCATTGGATCTATACACATGTACTGCGTTTGATTGCGGAATTCCTTAGCTCAGATGGCAGACGCGTCTCACGTTTCACACTAGGGAGGCAGACCCGGAAAACTGCGTTCTGCCGAGTCCCGCCCAGCTCCGCCCTTCACAGAGCTGGCCAATCAGAAGAAAGTGGGCACACAGGGAGGGGGGGCCATAGCGGAAGAGCCCGCTCAAACGAGGCGTTTCAGACAGAGACTGCAATGGACTACAAATGGGGTTTTTTGAGGATGGCAGTATGAGCTAAATAAGGACCCTTTTTTGGACTTTGAATGATCAGGAGTACTCTAGGGGAGTCCAAGATCAAAATATAAACTTGGAAATGTAGCATAATAGGTCCCCTTCAAACAAGGAGTCTCAGTCCTTTGTGATAACTATCCCTAAATATGTAAACCCCTCCTCTATTATTTTAAATGGGAGATGCTGGAGCCATTCTTTATCCTTAATATAAATTGGCATGAGTTCACTTTTCGCCCAATTGACTCTGTATCCTGCGAATGTACCAAATTTATCAATCAAGGCCAAGAAAGCTGTAATCGAGGTGCGTGGCTGAGTTATGAAGAGAATAATATCGTCGGCGTACAGAGATATCATATTCATAGCATCATTTGTTTTGTATCCATAAATATCAGGGTGCGATCTTCTTTCAGTGAACGGTTCAATGGCTAGCGCAAAGAGCAACAGACTCAAAACGCAGCCTTGCTTTGTTCCATGTGTAATATTAAAATTGGTAGAGTGTATCTGATTAGTTCATATTTGTGTGCAAGAATTATTATATAATACCATGATCGAAGAGATAAACTTATTGCCGACTTCCAATTTTTCCAGGACAGCAAATAGGTAGGGCCATTCGTCAAAAGCTTTTTCTGCGTCCAAAGCTAATATCATGAGTTCTTCATTTAAATGTCTAGGGGAATGCATAATATTATATAAGCGCCGTAAAAAAAGAGTGCCTTTGTGGTATAAACCCAGTCTGATCTGGATGTACTAATTTTCCTATTAAAAGGCTAAGCCTTTGAGCTAAAATTTTTGCCAGGATTTTTTTGGTCCAAATTTAGCAGGGAAATGGGTCTATATGAACCCACTTACTCTGAGTCCTTCCCTTTTTTTGGAATTAAAATAATAGTGGCTTCTTGTAATCTTTGCGCGAATTCTCCATCAGTGAGCGCCTGAATATACATTCTATTTAGATAGGGGACTAGTAATGTTCTGAACATTTTGTAGAATTCATTACCAATTCCGTCCGACCCTGGAGATGTATTATTTCTCAGCGATTTAATTGCTTCCATAATTTCCTTACATGTAATCTCAGCACCTAAGAAATCACAATCTGTTTGATCTAGAGTAGGCAGATTACATTCATCCAAGAATGCTTGCATGCCCCCTGGGGCTGCACTCACTTGAGATCTATCGTTATCGTTAATCTATCTTTAATATCTTTATGAGAGGTCAAAAATTCTCCCGATTCTGCTTTAATTTTATGGATAGTGCGTTCGACTCTCTTTATGACGTAACTGCCTCGCAAGTAATTTACGAGGCTTATCTCCAAACTCAAAGAACGTTTGTTTTGTATACATAAAAGCTTTGCTGATTCTCGTTTTAAGTACTGTTTTAAGTTTATGTTTCAGCAGTAGAATCTGGTTATATTTCTCTTTAGAGGGACATGGTGCATTTTCTAAATGCAGTTTATAAATCTGGTCCTCGTACTGTGACTGTTCTAATCTACGTTGTTTCCGTTTGGAGGCCTGAAAAGAAATAACACACCTAAATAGGCCTTAAATGTTTCCCTGTAATTTACTATTGTTTGTTTCTCTAAATATTTTTGAGCACCTATGGCTGGAGGGCCTATATAAATAAAATGTTGTAATTCCTATCAAGTATATACATCATTTTTTGAAAAACCCTTAAATTAAATCTGAAAGTATACAGTACCCTTCAATTACATCCTGATTTATTAATTTTAAATCCATTGTGATGATGTACAAAGCCAAGGTGATGAAAATGTTTTCAATATCCATGTACTTATTCAACTGACTGTGCATTCATTGTGAAAATGTAAATTCAATGTCAAATACAACCAGCATAAATGCATGACTGGCTTTCTGAGTTTTTAATTAAGGACCAAATCTGCCCACTTCGGAGAAGATGTGCCTGTACTCCATTTTGAAAAAGACAAGTAGACCACCTTTATTACACACCATCATCTCCCAATTAATTTAACAAAGCAGATCTTGGGAATGTATGTCATCATCAAGCTTGGGCATTTTAGCCAATATTCTCAGCAGCCTTGCCATAATACTGTACAGTCTACAGCAGATGTACATTTGCATAGCTTTCGCCTCTACCTGTCCAAATAATCCATCATGCTAATGAGTGACAAAATGAAGTAAAAGGCTTGTTTTAATGGTTTCTGTGAAGACTTGGGTTTTCTGCAGATGGGACACACCTGGGAGGACTGAGGCACTCCCAACACAAGAGAACAACGATGCCATATGCAGATATTTAGTGGGTTTCTTTTACAAATAAGGCTCATATTAGTATGACATCATTGCAGCAGTTATAGTTTATGTAGAATCTTCCCATTACAAACATGTTCTCATTCAGTCATCTGGCAAATGATGATTTTTTAGTGGTGCATATATGTTGCATCAGTAATCATACAATAAAGACTTTATATAAATGTGCCAATATCTGTTACAGATGGCCAATTTCATCCATAATTCAAGCACATTTTGAGAATTTTCAAAGCACTAAGGCTTCACTGAAACGCATGGATAAAATACACGGTCTGTTTACTTCTGAGTTTTTTCAAACACAGCACTGAAATGTTCGAGCAGTCACCCGCACTAGCATCAATAAAACAATTGAAGATATTTTGAGATCCCAGTTAAGTGAGATTTCAATAACTACTGACAAGTTGTGAAAGCTTGAGGGATTTACATCCTACCCCTCCCACTGAAGAAATGTCCCTCAGCTAAACAAGTCCTCAGTATAATGACCCTTGTGATTCAGCATTTCTTCAAGAATTCAATATTTATTTGTTTCAGGAGGACCAGAAGATAACCAATTAAATGCAATGTAGAGTTACATTGTAGAGTATTGCAAACCATATATTGATGGATACTGTAACTGAAGTATTGGTTCAGTTGTGTAAAGTCACTTTGACTGTTTTGTCCTCTGGAAAAAGTGTGCATTTTCAGATCTAATTTGTTGCAAAATATAGTATTTATTAATTTTTGGGTAAATGGGCCTTTAATTGACAATTAAAAAGCAATTGGCAAACACAAGGACTAACAGCATCACAGATCAAAACTGGGCACATCTAACTCCATAGTGGTAATTTTGTGTCAGGAGGCAATAGCGCAACTGAGGCACTTTGTCGAAAGGGTTGGTCAACCACTGTCATTAACTTTAAATCTAGTGCATTAAAGGTCCCGTGTTAACCAAATAATTTTACTTATTGTAATTTTTTTAAAGGATTTGATTTAACAGGGGGGCGCAAGGAACATGGCTGCTTGAACAGAAGGCTCCAGCACCATTACCTTTTATTTAGCTTTAATCCATTGACATCCATAACACGTATACTTTAATTGCAAGTTAACAGTCCACATAACCATTTTACCCATGACCAAAATGCCAAATCTGCGGAAAAACGACGGTAACACGTTCCAACAACACCTGGATTCCAGGGCTAATGCTAACTCGAAGCCCGGACAGATGTCCCCAAAAGCCCCTGACGCCTCTGCAATGGACTCAAGGTCCAATGCTGGGATTTTAGAGCTTCTCGAGAAAGTATCTGAGGACCAAGAAAAACATTTCACGGACATTCAGAAAGACCTGTTGGAAACTCGGAGAGCTGTTTCTGCTGTGGAGGAGAAGCTAGCCGATGTGCTCACACGGATGTCCAGCGCTGAGGCCTGGCTAGACATGCTAGAAGACGCGGAGAAACAGCACTGTAACTGCCCCTCGGCTCCCGCCTCGGAGATCGAGAAGCTGAATGCCAAACTGGCCGAATACGAGGACAGGAAAAGACGGGTGAATTTACGCATATATGCATTTCCTGAGCACGCTGAGGATAAGGATGCCGTATCCTTTCTGAAAGAAACGCTCCCGGAGATCCTCAACGCCGATTTTCCAGGAGAACTGGACCTGGAGCGCGCCCACAGACAGTTGGCGCCAGCCAAGACTTAATTAATTTCAGTTTTTGCAGAGTCTTATTTTCTTTTTGCCTCAGGACGGTTATAGCCTACTGGGGAGGGGGGGTTGACATTTAGGCAATTTATATCCAGACACATTGGGTGGCCCTGGTCTTTTTTTTTGCCTTTTCTTTCTTTTCTCTTTCATATATACTGGTAGTAAGGACGTTGATCCCATTTTGTTTATCATAGGAGACTTAAATTATCCTGGTATCGATTGGGAAATGGTGAAAGGACAGGGTAGGGGGGAGGAAGAATTTCTAGATGTTATAAATGATAATTTTTTGGTGCAGTATGTTAATAAACCGACAAGAGAGAAGGCAATTTTAGACTTAGTGCTCTGTAATGACCCAGATAGAATTAGCAATGTTGAGGTACTGGAGCCACTTGGGACAAGTGATCACTCTGCTGTTAATTTTGATGTTTCATGGGAAGTTAAAAAGGTGTATTCAAAAACAAAAATTTTCCATTTTAGGCGAGCAAACTTTGACAGGATGCGCGTATATCTTTGTGAAATAAAATGGGAGACACTCCTGGACTGTGAGTCTGTAAATGAGATGTGGGAAAGATTTAAGGGGGTTTTACTTGATTCACAATGCAAATTCATTCCAAAGGTGTCCAAAAGTAAGCTGAAAAAGCAGAATCCTCAGTGGATGACCAAAAGTATTTGTAGGATTTTGAGGGAAAAGAGGAATCTTTATGAGATGTACATAAAGCATAACAATGAGAACACTAAGGCTGAATACTGTAAAATGGGGGCTGTGGTCAAAAAAGAGCTGAGGAATGCTAGAAGACTGTATGAAAGACAAATTGCAGAGGGGGCAAAAACTAACCCTAAGCACTTCTTTCAGTACTGTAGCAGAAAAAGGAAAGTTAAAGAGCAGGTTAAGTGCATAAAGAATAAAAATGGATCGCTGCTATATGATAACAAGGATATTGCGGATGCCTTAAACAGTTACTTTGTTGAGAATTTTACCTCAGAGTGGGTCTTTATTCGGCCAGAGGGCATGTTAAATGCTGAAGATTATTTAGTGGAAATTGAGGTTAGGGATAACGAAGTATTAGACAAGTTGCATAAACTAAAGGCAGATAAGGCGGCAGGTCCTGATGGCTTATATCCTAGAGTGCTCAGGGAAGTTGGTGAGATCATCTTTATGCCGCTATCCGCCATCTTCAGGCGGTCTTTAGAAACTGGAGAAATACCAAATGATTGGAAACAGGGCAATATAATACCAATATATAAGAAAGGGGACCGTACTGAGCCAGGAAATTACAGGCCAGTCAGTTTAACTTGCATTGCGTGCAAAATATTGGAATCTATCATAAAAGATGAGCTGGACTTATTTCTTGAACGTAACAGTATCTTGAGGGATATCCAACACGGTTTCCATAAGGGAAGGTCATGCCTGACAAACCTTCTGGAATTTTTTGAAGAGGCCACCAAGACTTATGCCCAGAGCAGGGCTTATGACATCATTTACTTGGATTTTCAGAAAGCATTTGATACAGTACCGCATAAGAGACTAATTTTTAAAATGAGCTCCATTGGAGTTACAGGAGGTATTCTGGAGTGGATTCAAAACTGGTTACAGGACAGAACACAAAGAGTGGTGGTCAATGGTATCTCATCTGAGCTAGGTATGGTGGGGAGTGGCGTCTCCCAGGGATCGGTGTTGGGACCCCTGCTGTTCCTCATCTACATTAATGACCTTGATAGGAATATTGAGAGCAGATTAGTTAAATTTGCAGATGATACTAAATTGGGGGGTTTGGCAAATAGTTTAGAGTCCACTAAAGTGATTCAGGATGATTTGGATAGAATCCAGAATTGGGCAGAAATGTGGCAAATGAAATTTAATGTAGTGATATGTAAAGTTGTACATGTAGGTAATAAAAACATTAGATGGGACTACTTCATGGGAAGTTTAAAACTGGAATCTGCTCCACATGAGAAAGATCTGGGAGTGATTGTTGACCAAACCCTCACAGGCTCTAGCCATTGTGCCGTAGCAGTTAAAAGAGCCAATCGGATGCTGGGATACTTTGCCAAAAGTATTGAGTACAAAACTAAGGAGGTGATGCTTCTTTTGTACAAAACATTTGTCAGACCACATCTGGAGTATTGTGTACAGTTCTGGGGACCATACTTTAAGAAAGATATAGAGGCTCTAGAGAAAGTGCAGAGAAGAGCCACTAAGCTAATTCCAGGTATAAAACATGAAAGCTATGAGAAGAGGCTGAAGATCCTTAATCTCTTTAGTCTTAGGAAAAGGAGACTAAGGGGTGATCTGATTGAGGTCTTTAAATATGTTATAGGGATTAACAAAGTGAATTATGTAGCATTCCTTCGACCAAGTGTTGTTAGTAGAACTCGGGGTCACAAATGGAAGTTGACCAAAGGTAAATTTAGCACTGATATTCAGAAATATTTCTTCACCCAAAGAGTAATTTCGATGTGGAATAGCTTGCCTGACCATATTGTTGAGGCAGAGAACTTGGGGGTTTTCAAAAGTAGGCTTGACTTAAAGCTAGATACCATTGAGTCATTGAGTATCTGAAGGAATATATTCACAATAGTATAAAGAAACTGGCGAGCGTAGTTGGGCTGAACGGCCTGTTCTCGCCATTCATGTTATGTTATGTTATGTTATTTTGTTTAATTTTTTGACTACTGCAGGTATGTGGATGTATGATAGCTAGTTTTTTTCCTTCTTTTCACACCTTCGGACAATTTCAGTTTATTCTGTGTTTTCAATGTAGGCTATGTGCCAGTCAGGGTGTGTTCTTAGGCTTACCTGTCCAGTTGTATGGGTCTGCATGTAGAGATACTACCTCCGTAAGATGGGCAAACGGGGGTGTGTGTGCATGCATGTATGCGCTCGTTCCTGTGCATATGATTCCTTATACGTAGGCCTACATATAGAGCTGAATTTTAATTTTAAACATGTCTAAATGCTGCTATTAGTGCTCATGTGGGACGATGTGTACATAATGTGCACGGATGGGTATGCAAAGGAACACACACGCACGCACAGCTGGATGATGGCACAATAAGGTCTTATCTGTGGGTGTTTTATCTGCTTCCTCATTCATTTTACCAAGTTTTCCCCCCACTCACCTATTCTCAGAATCTAATGCAGATCCATTGAATGTGATTTGTTGACTTAAGTTTTTTCTTTTTTTTTTAACTCGATGTTAACCAGCTAATAGATATTGGTGTTGAAATTATCTGTTTCAGTGATCGGTGGTGGTGCTACCTCGTTTAAGCAGCATCACAGTTCTATATTTGAGTTAGTTGTCCAGTTGTGGACTTATCAGGAATGTCGAGGAGTAGTGTATCTCTTCACTTTTCTTCAAGTTCCTTTGTATTTTTTTATGGTTATGTTTTTTTTTTTTTGTTGTGGGGAGTGTTATTTCAGGGGTCCATGCTACTGTAACCTCCCTGCTGAGGTGATTAGGGTCCATATTTTTCCACTAGCTAACACTTGACAGACCTCAGATCACACAAAAGGACCACTATATTAGAATCCCTGCGTAAGAAAAATGTTGACGTTGCCATGGTTCAGGAAACACATCTACTCTGTAAAGACGCCGGCCGTTTTGCAAATAAGTTATATCATCCTATTATTTTTTCTTCTGCTTCTACTAAAACTAAGGGCTTGATGGTGGTTTGTAAGCGCAAGATGAAATTTGATTTTATTGGCTCAGGGACGGACATGGAGGGGCGGATCGCCATCGCTAAGATTCGGCTAGATGGGAAGAACATCGCTCTAATTTCTGCCTATGCACCAAACAATTTTGTTGCTTCTTTCTATGACTTACTAACTAAAGCTCTTCTGGATCTCACAGATTTTTGCTTGTTTCTAGGAGCGGATTTCAATGCTGTATGGGATAGTAACATTGACAGGACAGGAGAAGCAGAGAGCAGGGACCAGCATCTAGCCTCTGGTACGTTGCGTCAGTGGGCAGTCAACACAGGTATAATTGATATCTAGCGCTTAGTTAATCCCTCCGTAAAAGACTACTCTTTCTTTTCAGCCAGACAGATCCTTTTCAAGACTAGATTTTCTATTTGCAACCAATGACCTATTCCAAAATGTTAAAAACACCTGCTACATACCAGTCACATGGTCTGATCACAAACCCATTTACTGCTCTGCCACTATAAGGGCTGCCCCCACTAGAGCTCCAAGGTGGCGTTTTAACTCCTCTCTGCTTTGGGATGAAACATACAGGGCTCAGTTTGAGATGAATTTCCGCGAGTTTCTGGAGTTTAATAGAGCTTCAGTTTCTGACCCGAGGATTCTGTGGAAGGCCATTAAGGGCTTTGTCAGGAGCAATACCATACTGTAAGCATCAACTCGAAATAAGGAAGGCAGAGCCAAATTGGAAGCACTTGAATTAAAGTATGCAGCTCTTGATGCTACTTTACAAAGCTGTTACAGCGATTCTGTTTCTCTTTAAAAAGAACTGGTTAAAAAAGAAATTAACTCCCTTCTCAGGCGTTGTTCAGAATTCTTTATGCACAGAGCCAGGCAATTGTATTACTTCCACTCTGCAAGACCCAGCCACTTACTGGCCCTGAGGCTCCGGACCAACAAATATTTTGCAGATATTTTCAGTGTTAAATTTAAAGATGGTGCAATCCAAACTGAACCCCAGAATGTGAACGCAACCTTCGCTTTATTTTACAAAGGGCCATTCAAGGCGATCAAAAGCCCTCATGGCATCTAGTGAAAGGACTGCAGCTGGAGAGTTCAGGTTTTGGGTATTGTCTATGACATGTAGCAGTCTTCTAACATTATCAGAGGCCAGTCTGGACTTAATAAAACCCGTCTGATCGCAATGCATTAACTTTGTCATGTGACCCTGGAGGCGCCGAGCCAACACCTTGGAATAAACCTTCATATCAGCATTTAAGAGCGAAATAGGTCTGTCACTAGTACACTCTGCTGGGTCCTCTTTTAAGGAGCAAGGATATTAGAGCTGTATTAGCATCTCTCAAGAATTGAACCCTCTTCAATTGAAAACTGAATCATATCTAGGAGCAAAGGGCCAAAAGGCCGCATCAACCTCAGGTGGGATTCCGTCTGGGCTAGGCGATTTGCCCTTACACATATCCTTCACTGCTTTCTCAATTTCTTTTAGCGTAATAGGTGCATTCAGGTTTTCAGACTCACTGTCAGAAAGATGCTCAATTTCAATATTATTTAAAAAAAACTCACATGCCGATTTATCAAAGTTAATCTCTGAACTGTACAGTTCTTTTTGTGGTCAGTACTCGGGGCAATAGGGTTCGATGCTCCTTCTATCAATATGATCAGGGTGTTATAGAGTAATCCTTTTGCTATGGTGCTTACAGGGAAAAACTGCTCCCCTTCTTTTGCCATCTCGAGAGGCTCAAGGCAGGGTTGTCCCTTGAGTCCACTGCTGTTTGCGCTCTCTCTCGAGCCACTGTCTCAGTCCATCCGCTAATCACCTGTGTTGTCCCCAATTTCTATTAATGGTACACAGCATTACATTTCATTATATGCGGACGACCTGCTACTGTATGTAAATGATGCTGTGCAATGTTTCCCACGAGTACTATCTATATTTGGAAAATATGCCAATTTATCTGGGCTGTAAATAAACTGGCAGAAATCGGCCTTTTACTGCTGAACCAAGTGATGATCAATGCAACGGTCCCTCCAGCTATTCCAGTTGTCAAAAGTTTCACATATTTGAGGATAGAAATCTTTCCTTCCATCCACACAACAGTGAAACATAACTTTGATATTACACTAAACAGAGTTATTTCGGATCTTGACAGGTGGTCCTCACTGCCCATTTCACTTCGCAGTAGGGTATCAATAATCAAGATGAACATTTTACCCTGAGTTAATTTCATTAGTTTGATGTTACCCCTTCCTCCACCAGCTCAATACTGGACTAAGTTACAGACGGCGGTGACAAAATTTATATGGCGAGGCAAGCTACCGCACATCAAGCTCTCCACAATGCAACGGGAGAGAAAGGATGGAGGTTTATCTCTTCCGAATTTTAAACATTATTATTGGGCCTTCACGCTTAGACCTTTGCTAACCTGGCTTCAGCCAGAGGCATCAGTATCGTGGCATGCCCGGGAAGAGAGCCTAGTACGACCTTACTCCCTTCAAGATTTTCTGCATTCTAACGTGTCCCCCATTCAGTGCTGTCGAAAATTTGGCCCTATTGTCTCACAATTGCTCGCTGTATGGAGA
This sequence comes from Gymnothorax javanicus, assembly GCA_029692085.1. Classification (NCBI taxonomy): domain Eukaryota; kingdom Metazoa; phylum Chordata; class Actinopteri; order Anguilliformes; family Muraenidae; genus Gymnothorax; species Gymnothorax javanicus. Next base: position 137,706,310 of record CM056195.1, on the reverse strand, counting down.
GCAGCAGAAAAACTGTGCGGATGCCCTTTTGGGTGGAGTCCACACTGCAGTTTTTAAAAATGCCAGACTGTTGATCGGTGGCCATCCCATTCAGCTCCCTCGTTGGAAACACAAAGGCGTCCATACATTGGGGGGCATTTTTGGTCTAGAGTTTGAGAGTTTATTTGTTTATTTCTCTAAAAATACAGAGACCCCTTCCCGGGTATGTGAGAAATACATTGACACAATAAAAAATATAAAAAGGCAAACAAGGCAGCTAGCACACACATTTCACATTTGGTGATAAGGGCTTGCGTTCTTTTGAAGAATTATGTACAGAATTTGATTTACCAAGTTCTTCCTTTTTATGTTATTTACAGTTAAGATCGGCCCTAAAGGCAAGTGGAGTGCCATGGCAACGTCCCCTCACATTACATCCATTCCATGAGATTTTTTACAACACTAAAGGCACTAGTGGGCTGGCTTCCAAACTCTATGGGTTTATCTCTCAGCATGCATACAGACCCCTGGCATTAGATGTTATGTGGAGGGCTGACATTCCTGATCTTGACCCAGTTTTTGATTGGAATGAAGTCTGGTTCAACATCCTGCTAGCCTCAAGAAATCCCAATCACCAACAAATACACTTTAATTTCATACAGAGAGTTTATTTAACACCTAGGAAGCTCTGTTCAATGAAAGTGACCTCTGACCCCACTTGTACTTTATGGTCCATGTGGGCTGACGATACGTTTTTACACACGTTCTGGGAGTGGCCAAATTCTGGAAGATGATTGCCGCCAATCTCTCGAGAATGTTCAAAACTAATGTGCCTCATTCCCCAGTTACACTTATTCTAAATGCTCTGTCCACCTTGGGGTTGACACTGACCAAAAAGCGATTGCTATTAGCTGGGCTTACAGCCGCAAAAAAAACTGATTGCTACCCGTTGGAAGCCATCTCAATCACTCTCCCTTCGAGTGTGGGTCTTAGGGTACCTAGATATTGTCTACTTGGAGCTATTGACAGCCCATGTACATGGAGCGAAGGAGACAACAATAGAAATGTGGAATTCAGTCTCCATAAATCTTAAAAGCCTTTTAAATTGATCGCCTGGTGAGGGGGGTGGCATGGATTGGGGGTTGGTGGAGAGTGAGCTCTGTTTTTCGTGAATTTTTTTTTTTATTTTGTTTTTTTCTTTCTTTCTACCTTTTTTTGCTACCTTTTGTGTCATTTTGATAAATCATAGGCATTGTTATTGCTCATTTCATGGATGATGTGCTGTGACTGCATTGAAAATGTCATGAAAGGAATGAAAATAAAGAAAAACTTGATCACAAAAAAGATATTTGATTTTAACAATTTCAGGGAATTCACAACTTGCTAAGCCCCACCTCTTATGAAAGTTCACTTTCCATAAACACTAATCAAGTGTCTGTATACGTTATCTCCAAAAGGGAAGTTTATCATAGCAAAGTTAAAAATATTGAAAAAGTGCATCTAGATCTAGATTTCTTTGTTTTTTCTTGTCTATTAAAGTTAGCTTTGTCAAACTTAATTACTGCATAGATTATGGCCAGAAACTATTTGCTCATTACTGCATGCTATACTTACACATGATTTACATATACTAAGTAAAGTTCAGACTGCATAATTGTGTGCTTGCTTCAGGGAAGCAGCACACTCTATTCTCTTACTACTACTTCTTCTTATTATTTTATTTCTTCCGCCTAAATTTAGCTGAGTAACTCCTCCTACACTGTTTAAGCTATTGATTCAATTCAAACTTTAAAAAATTCAGCTTGTTCTGAATTACATTGCATCTGGACAGATTTTTGATTTTTTTTTGTTGTTGTTTTTGAGATATTTAATTTTAAATGTGATTTAAATCAAGCCATTTTTGAGCTGATTCAGTAGATTCCGCTATTTTCTACTATTTTTTTTTACTCTGTCATACTTTTAGCTAGAAATGTCATTCAAACTGGAAAATGTTAAGTTAAGCTTGTATAATTCCTTCACAATTCAACTTTTTCGCAACTTCTATAATTTTTTAATTATCATTTTTTAAAATAATTCTTTTACAATAAACTCTGGGAACTTACAGTGCGGTGATGTTACTGTTAGAGTGGTGAACGGCTGTAAAATCGCAAAGAAGTCTTCTCTTAAACTTGCTCTAACTCCCACAGTTTTCACTCCACATAAATATTTTTATATCCAAGTTGTAGCAAAAGTTGTGCTGGTTGCAAAAATTTAACTATACAAGCAATCAGACTGATGGTATTGGCAGTATGAGCCGAAAAGCAACGGGAGCACTAACCGAAACTCCATTAACTCCTATATTAAATGAGAGAAGAAAATGCCGGTTGGGAAGCTGAAAGACACAGTTTTATAACTTGCTTGTGTTCCCACATTTTTGGCACTACATGCACAATTTGAACATATTTTGTTCAGCAGACTCTCCTCTTCAGTATGGTACCCTTATTTCTTATATTGGACTTACCATCTTTGAGGTAGCGGTAGTAGTATGTAAGAGACCCCTTAGCTAAAATCTCCGTTGGTGCAAATGCTGCAGCCAGTAACTCAAATGGTTCAGAGTGACTAAGCTAAAATTGTGGCGTAGCGGTATTGCGGTTCAATCCTGCCCTTTACTGGACTTTTTTTTCCAGGCCTCAACATTATTGTTGTTCGAATTCAGATTGATACGACTGTTAAGACAAATCAAATTTTGCTTCAAACTCGGTGAAAGAATTTTCGGTATCGTTGTTTGTACGGCTCTGAGAGCTTTAAAGCGTCAGGAGTGCTGTGATTCTCCCATAAACTCCCATTAAAAATGAGAACAAAAACTTCAAGACAAAAACAGAACAAGACACTTTTTTCTAGCTTGCTACTATTCTGGCATTTTTGACTACACACAATTACACACATTTTATGAATCAAATCCTAATGTTTCTCATGATGCATTTTATTTGGCAATTGGAGTAACATTCATTGATTAACAACCATTTGTTTGACCATTGCATTCAGCTAACAAGTCAGCAGTTGTAGAAAAGTGCAGTTCCAGGGGAAACTGCGTGGGCCAGCTGAAAGCTGGCGATAATGTGAAGTTCCGATTGCTGACAATGTGAGGTTAAAGCTGCTGGAAATGAGTTTAAAGCTTCTTAAAATTAAAATTATCTGTGACAGTGGGATATTGTATCGTTTAAAGGGATAGTTCAGATTTTTTGACATGAAGTTGTATGAAAGCACTCATTTAGGAAGACCTCCCCAAGATGCAATGTTACGATCAAACCTACGTCATATATTTATTCGACATAAATTGATGACGTTGCCTACTTAAATATTGCCATTAAAATACACGTGCTCCATAAGAAAAATATTGCATGAGAACGAAGAAGTTTATTTATCGCAAAATTGCATCAAAGGGCTCTAATTTCTTGGCGCAGCGCAGGGTGGCGCAGCGTGGCGCAGCCCACGCAGTGGTAATTTCGTCCGGTGCAGCCCGCGCAGTGGTAATTTCGTGCAGTGCAACACCGTGCGCAGCCACTTTGGCAATTTGGTAGACGGACGTGCGTCGAGATGGGTGTGGCGGCGTAGTAGGGGGAGGTGTCACATATTCATCAAGACGCAGTGGCAATTTCGTAGAAAAAGTCTTCGCTGAAGTTGCGCAGAAAGCTCGCCAGCTCCAACCTGGTTTACTTTCTGTGCAGTGGTAATTTGGCTGACCGGCGCACAGTGCGCATACGTCACCGAAACCTCACAGGCAGGTTTCCAGAGTGTCAGGCACATTTCAATGCAATAAATAATTACAGCAAACACTATTTAATGTAACTATCTGAATCAGGACATTAATTATAGTATCTATATTGGTTGTCCTGATGTCAGATTAAAGGCAGTTGGCGCGCGTAATGGAAACTCCACCTGGCTTAATCAACGCAGCTGAATCTGTGATGCAAACTAACGACTTCACGACTTTCTCAGCCAACCACAAACTGCCTATATATATATATATAATGCTTGCATTCTATGCTCAGTAAAGCCGCTTGCACACTGGACGCGAAACTTATTTTTCGCACGACTGATTTCAGTCAAAGTCAATGCAAAGACGCGAAAGTCGGACAGGGTTTTAACATATCTCCGTGTCCGAAAGTCATAAAAGTTCTGATTTTTCGAGTATTCCAGGAATTATTAGACGTGCAAACTTGGCCATGTTTGTGTTCAACCTCCACAAAATGCAAATTGATAGCTATCGACTTTACTTGGTCTTTTTATTCGTGTGTTTTCTTCTGTTGAAGATAGACAACTGTCTTTATTCCGTCTCTCTTTTGAAAATTAGTCAGATGGATCGAACAGATTCACGCTTTATTTCCACACCAGAGATAAATTAGTGCTTGTAGTCAGTGAGCAAATCAATTCCATGACCACTGACATTGTGAATTAAATATCGCATGCACGATCAACACTGTCCGAGGCGAAATGCAAAATACTCCATGTCCGGCAGCCAGCAAAAAGTAGAAGTATTGGTATGAGAACAGATTTATAACGAAATAAAGAATAAAAATATATCACCAACAAACAGAGCATCCAAAAAAGATGGCCCGCAAGTAAATAAATTGCAGTGTTCATTGGATGTTCTGATGTTGTTAAAATGTTTCTTTTTATTCTTAACTTCGTTATCAATCTGTTCTAATCGTCCTCTTTTTTTTTTTTTTTTTTTGGCTGTCAGACACGTAGTATTTTGCATTTAATGTCCGACTGGCATTGTACATTGTCGCCAATGTTGACTCACTTCATTGAGCAGAGCTTAAACAGAAACATTAATTGAAATTCTCGGTACTCATCTTGAAGAACTGAGCCCTCTTATCAAAACATTCACGGTTAATATCTAAAACATTCACTAGATTTGAAGAAATTAAAAACAATAATCGACTGTCGGACACGGAGTTATATTGAAACCATCCGACTGTCGGGCACGGAGATATATTAAAACCCTGTCAGACTTGTGGACACGTAGACACTGCGTTCAACGCAATCTGTCGTGCGAAAAATTCGTTTCGCGTCCAGTGTGCAAGCGGCTTAATACTAGGCTACTATTACTGTCACTTAGGTTTTATCGTTTTTAGTGGGGGAAAGGAATACAGCCTGATTGCTATGATCTCGTACTGAGTTAGGTTAAACATTTATTTTCAATATGTGATCTTATCTTGCATTGTTAGCATGTTAATCCCAAAATTTTAAGCAGCAACAGGGTGTAATATTAGGAACACATTATCCATCGTTTCTCTTCCCAAGGATGCAGGCAGAAGAAATAAATGGGCAACCGTTGTATTTCATTCCAACTTCATAAGTTTGAATGATCTGACGTAGTTTCGTTTTGAAATTCCATTCAAGTTCTCTAATGGTGATAATATGCGAATGCCCTAGCTAGCCAGCTAACTCATGTTTGTAACGCTTAATATAGACGTAAGCGGTGCAGAAAACATGCCTGAAGCAGCAAAGTAAGATGCTACATTAACGCATCATGCAGATATGGGACAGAGGCTTCTATACTCCAACACATTAAAGGTGAGGAGAGGAGCTCATTTGATTGGTGAAGATTTGACTCGGCTGCGTTATATCCAAACACGCCTTCTCTCCTCCCTCTTTGCCGCTTGCGCCGGCAGGAGGGACAGAGGCGGGACAGAGGAGTACTTGCGCCAGGCTACGCCGGGCACGAAATTGCAACATACGCCTGGCCACACCAAGTTGGCGCGGCGCACCCCCGATTCGCCGCACCCGCGCCTGGTCTACGAATTTAGAGCCCAAAATTATATTTACACGTATTGCTGAGGATTATGGGAGTTATTAGGGCGCAACATAAAAAAAAGGAACTGGCTATTCACCCCACTACGGGGTGAATTCAGGAAAAAACATCGGCTATCTGCCCTGCAGTGGGGCCGTTAAGAGAAGCAGTTCTACCATTTGCCCAGCAGCTGGGCCAATAAGAGATTTAATTTTGTAATCCACTCACTCTTTGAAGTTTCACGCGAAAGCGCTGCAGGGCAAATAGCCTCTTCCTAAAAAAAAAAAAAAAAAAAAAAAAAAGCTAAATAAAAGCCTACACGTTCAGCTTTTCCAACGAGTTTGTTAATTTTCCATTCAATAAGAAGCAGAACTCCTTTTAAGATCAGAAGCACATTTTAAATTGAAGAAAGGTTTATAGCTACAGAATCATCACGCCCAATAAATATTTTGACCAATGTCATTAACTGGCATATATATTTATATATAAATTATTAAATCAATTTATTTTAGGTAACGTTATAGCTTAGGGAGGCAAGATGACCAGAACAACAAGCAGCGCTGTAAATTGGGGTGTCATCATTTATCAATAGAAACTTCCGTAAAGTGATTGGTCTCATGTTCCAGCAAGAGTCAAGCGATAATGTAAAAAGTAGGCCTAATAATAATAATAATAATAATTATTATTATTATTATTATTATTTTTTAGCAAATAATGTTAGATGGCGGCATTGATCCATTTATGGAAAGCAAAACTACTAGGTGCTACTGTGCTGTTATCAATGGATTGCATTTATCAGTTAAATTAACGCACTGTCTCCTTGTTATTTTAAGTGTAAGCTGAGTCCTGCGCACATGTAACTGTGGTTTACGGTTAACATTCTCAGAACCTCTGTTATGAACTGATCGTAAAATTACAGTAAAATAACTGGCAAAAAAGGTGCCAGTTAAAATAACTGGCAAAAAATGGTGCGAGTTTATAACAGTGTGCTAACTCCAGCCTTAAACCTGGCTATTTTAAAACTCAGGAAAAAGTCATGTCAAGCGATGAACGAATAGCGACTGGGGCATCACTTTCACTTCTTTGTTCTGAACTAGCTCTATTTTGATACCAATATTTCACTTTTTTTAGATACGATCATAAATATATTTAGCTAATGCAAACAGTTGCTGGTAGCTATATGCTGCAATAGGATCTCGAGCAATTTTTTTTCTGCTTTGCCATTTTTACTGTAACGTGTTGTCTTGGACGCACCCAGCAAAACAACCTTTCTTTCCGGCGCTCAATGTGCTGTCCTGGAGCTGGTTTGAGCAACTGTACCAACTACGATACCAGAAATTCTTTCACTGAGTTTGACGCAGAATTATTCTTTTACAGCTGTATCTATCTTTGTCTCCGTACAATGACAATGTTGAGGCCTGGAAAAAGGCCAGCAGAGGGCAGAATTGAACCACAAATGATCCATATCTAAGATATTTGAGTTAATGGCTGAATCACCTAGTCCAATTGGAGATTTTAGCTAAGGCGTTTCTTACATATTGCAACTTCTAACTCAAAGATGGTAAGTCTAATCGATGAATTGGAGGTACCATACGAAAGAGGAGCGTCTGCTTAGTAAAATATGTGAAAATTGTGTTCGTTGTGCCAAAAATATGGGAACACAAGCAAGTTAGAAAACTGTGCGTGTAGCCTTCACAACCTGAATTTTCTTGTCTCATTTAACATTGGAGTTAATGGAGTTTCGGTGAGCGGTCCCATCTCTTTTCGGCTCATACAGCCAAAATCGTTTGTCCAATTGCTTCCATAGTTACATTTTCGCAACCAGCACAACTTTTACTACAACTTGGATATCAAAATATTTATGCGGAGTGAAAACTATTGGAGTTAGAGCAAGTTACTATCGGAGTTACAGCCAGTTTAAGAGAAGACTTCTTGATGGTTTTTCAGCTGTTCGCCACTCTAGCCATGATGTCACCACACATCTAAGTTCCCAGAATTAATTGTAAAAAAAAAAATTTTTAAAAATTATAATTAAAAAATTATAGAAGTTAGAAAAAGTTGAACAGTACAGAAATTATCCAAGCTTAGCTTAACATTTTCCAGTTTGAATGACGTTTCTAGCTAAAAGTATGACTGAGCGAAAAATAGCTGAAAATAGCTACATTTTGAAAAATCTATCATTGTTTCCCATGGACAAAATTATTGAAATAAAAATTAATAACTCAAAAAGTATGGAAGATATCAAGAAGATAAATACAAGCAACAAGATTCAGAACAAGTTGAATTTTTTAAAGTTTGAATGAAGTTTCTGTGTTGAAGTATGTAGGAGTAGTGAGTCAGCACAGAAATCAGAGAATAAAGAAAAGAAAGAAAGAAAGAATAAAGAATGGGAAGAACATGAGTGTGCAAGCTTCCAGCTTGCCCACTAATTACTTTCAGCTTCAAAGTCCTGTGTTTCCTTTCAGCAGTTTTTCAACATTTCTTCAGCAATTTCTTTTGCCTCTCAGTTTCCAAGCACCTTCATTTTATAAGCCAACCTCTTCAACAATTCAAGCTGAAGCAAGCCCACAAAATTTCTACAGAAAATTTAGCCTTTTCCAGTTTGAGGTTAGATTATTATATCACTGTGCAGTGAGAGGCAGCTGGCATGCATAGCAGTCTACATTTAATGTTTTTTATATTTATGCAACTATACAAGTCAAAACAAGTGCCATTACATGTCAGTCAGCAGGAATAAACAAATCTTAAATGTCAATGATGCACCCTTGTTCTAAATAAACTAGAGTTAACAACGCCACAGACACGGCCGTGGTCATACGAGTACTGTACACCAGTGAAGGCTCGTGAATTGAAAATTGGTGAATTGCAGAACATCTATTCACAACGCAAAGTCGAAAACCAAATATCAACTTAGTCCAAAAACACCACCAACTTGTCTTGATGTCGTCTGAGATAAGACAGTAACTCAGCAGAAGCATGTTTTGTGCTCCCAAGAGTAAACATTTTGAGTAGTTTTTAGAAAAGAAACAGCTGCTGCCTTCTCAGGACCAAAGACAGCAAGAACACGGAATGGGTGACTTGCACATTTGCGAGGGAACTGTTAATGCAGAAAGATTTGTGCAATTGGAGCAACATACAATATGCTGCCTTTTAGACATTGCCTGTTCCAGGGGGATTCATGCATTTTCCAGATAGACGACACCAAACCACATTCTGCCTGGATTACAAGTGTATGATTGCGTAAGCAGATAGTGAGGGGGCTAGATTGGCCTGCCAACAGTCCTGATATGTCTCCAATTGAGAATGTATCACACATCATGAAGCAAGATATGCAGCAACAATGGCCGACTACGATGGTATGGCTGAAGACTTGCATAATGGAGCAATGGGGGGAAATTCAGCTTGCTAGATTTTGTTGATGTCTTCAGTGCTTCAACACTTAAAAAGTGCAAGTAAAAGAACATAGTTTTGTTATACAGTGGTCAACAGTCAACTTTTTTGGACAGTCATCACATTTTGCATTTTCAGTAAGCAATTAAATTCATGTTAGAACATCAAATAATGAGTTGTCGTACTGCTTTTAAGAGCCATTCCGTGAGAAAATGGCACTTTTTGAAGAAGTTGAGGAGTTGACCCCCCTGGAATTGAATGAAACTTGGCACATAGGTAGATATGGTAGTCTCACGGAAAAAGCCAAGCCTTAAGGTCTGTATTTCACTTAGTCCGCTGGTGGCGCCACCTGGAAGCCCCTAAAGTGGCTCAGTTTTGCTTTTGACACCACATTTTAGATCAATTATTATGACTTAAGGGTACACAGTACCAGATGTGTTATGCTTTTATCATGACCTGTGACACTTCAAGTCTGGATAGACATCAGCATCACATCAGCGCCAAGCTGGGTAACTGTGTTATTGAGCTGGAATTATTTGAGAAATCACAGTAAAAATTGAAAATGGGAATAAAATAGTATCCCAGACATATACCAATAAAGAATGGTTTATTATGTGTTTACTCACAACAAAACTATCATTTTCATTTAATAGTACATTGGTATCTTGCTAGGTTAGTGCAATGGATGGCCGGAAAGATGGTCGTAATTGATTTTTGGTGCATGTTTGCGGTATATTTTCTCAGTAACCCAGATATGTTCCATAGTGATAAATGCTGTTTGTTGTGCTTTTGGAACTCTATTTTCAGGAATATCAAGCACTTCTTTGGTAGTATCAACACTTTCAAGCTAGACGGAGCCAAAGTTGGAGGAAAACTCAAAACAGACTATTTCATAGCAGATTGTGCCTATGTTTAGGCGGCATTATGTTGTTTACCCAGCAAGAGAGATCTGAAAATCTCTGGACAGATAGTACCTTTGGGGTACATTACAGCATCAGTAAAATCTCAATGGTAGTATTTTCAGTATAGATGATATTAAACATCAAAAGTCGGAAAAATTCGCCTCCAGGGGGCACTGTAGGCTGGATGCAAGTACTGGCCATTTCCAGCAATGCACCAAAGAAATTTTTTTTGAACTATGACACACAGTCACAGCTAGTTTTCCCAGAAAGTGAAAAGCTTGGTTTGGTACTATGCTGGGTTAGCTTTCTGCCTAAAGGTGGCGCTTTAAAGAGGTAATGTTCAACTGACCTAATATTTCATATTCCCAGACATATACCAAAGTTCTGTCTTTTGAAATATATGAAGTACATGCACAGTTATACATAAAATTTTTAATTGTTTGGGTAAAAAGCTTGTTTTGTTGTAAACTGGTGGTGACTGTGAGCTTTACAAATGCACAATACATGGGTAATTACCAAGTACGGGTACAGCCCAGTCATAAATGTACAGCATGTTATAAAACATGACCAGTCCAAAATTTTTAAATGCCAAAAAAGAACTAATGTAAAAGGCGTATCACCATAAGTACATATGCAGACATGCATCAACAATGTACATACACTTACATAAAATAAATGTCCATAATTTGAACTCTTAAAAAAGAATCTTCGTCACACAACCGTGTACATAAAGACAGAATGTATAGTATAAAACTTAAAATTCTGTTATACTTTTCATGTTATCCAAAGCAAAATGATGTCAACGCAGCATATGACTAGTTCTATCCATCAGTCTGTTTTTGGAATTTGATTGTGGGTTGGCGGAACCTGGTGGTGCGCACCAGAGGTGCTCCTTGGCCTTGGCCCTGAGCAGCCATCCATGGCCTTCTTCGTTCAATCCTGGTCGATGTTACCCGCGGAGCCAGTCGAGCCCGAGGCAAGCCCTACTATGCCGCATCCTGGGTCTCTACAGGGCTGCTTACAGGCCGTTGATAGTGACCTTGTCTGTCACTGAATTAAATAGCGAGCAGCAGCCTATTCACTGATTTCACGCAGCCGCCATTTTGAATCGAAAACGAGGCTCAGGTGGGATGAGCTCTCTGCTGTCAAGTGCAGTGCGCTTTACCCCAATGCGTCACCCAAGCTCAATGTCCTCAACCTTGAGCTGTTGCCTAAATTAACAATTACTTGACATAAAAAAAAGGGCCAAGGAGGGATTACGGATACCAAGGGCAGTCTTACTAAAAAGGCTACAGCAATTTAATCAAAGGCTACATTACAAATATCGAAGTTCGCCTCTCTTACACTGGTGGGACACAGCTGATAAATGCTAACTAGTGCTGCGAGTGCGATTGGTCTTAACTAAACTCCTTTACGTGTTTGAGATAGAAATAAAGTGTAGTTACATGTCAAATTATTATGTGAGTTTGTGCAAACAGCGTTTGATGTTATCGTTAACAATTGCAGGACTCGATCTTTGCACTCGAGATCCGCGGCGACTGAAAATTCGTTAGGGAGACCGAATAAGCTCAGACTGCTTCCCCGGCTGGCGAGTGAACATTCCGCATTATCTTCATTGAATATTCGCACAATCCAACCGCATAATTGATCTTTATATGCAAGTCAGAAGTTCAAACAAATTCAGCCTTCTTATCCTCATTTTTTATGCAATGTTGCTTGATTGGTCGTATGTTTTCCTGCCCAGTGGTGCATTTCCCGAAATCACAGATGCTACCTAAATAGTTGGACCCATTGACTGTGAATGGACGAACTATGTAAGTTGCTAATTTAGTTAGCAACTACGCTTTTGGGAAATGCACCCCGGAACGAATTCTAAATCCACTCAACTGTATATTAAAAAAAAAACCACCCAAAAACATTAACCAAAACTTGGGCTATCAGTTTATTTGTTTAAGCACATCACATTAACCTCCAGCAGTCAACCATGAGGTTGCTCACTAGCTCTCGTCGCTAAATTAATATTTTTGCGTTTCTTCGCTGAAGTACGTTAAAAGCGAACTAGCAAAACAACTCGTAAATAAAGAAATATAACGTGTTTTTGGAGCGGTACTTGACGCACATGCAAATTAACTCGTGCACGAAAATATGCAAGTCAGAGTACGGGTACTCCAGTATGCTCTCTGCTAAAATTTGGTACCGGAGCGAATTTACTTACTGCGTGCACTTAGTTCTGTAGCCGCATATTAAACGCTCCAGTTTCGTTGCTTGCTGGCTGACTATAATTCATCTACAAGATTTACGGATACTGAAATGCAATGGTAAGTTCGGTGACTCCTCGGAGTTAAGTACTTTCTACTGGTCATCGGCTATGTTACTTGTTCGGTCCCTGACATTGTCTTCCCAGTGAGTGAGCAAGATCCGAGATCTGCGTTTTTTGTTTATTTTTTTTTACTTCAGCTTACTCCTTTAGGGTTTTGTAACGGGGGCTAGATAATATTGGTGCTTCCGATTTTGCAATTGGTTTTGCACACGTCCGCTTTTTCAGAGTGCCCACTCCTTTCGATCAAGGATGCCACTTTCCTACTCTTACAGTTACGTTACCTTCCTCTTTCTTGCCCACTGGTATGATTACACTAACGTAATACGTTAATGGCCGTTGTCTTGGCAGGGTTGAGAGCTTCGATGGCTATAGTTCTTCACCATTTATTAGTGTCAGCAATCTCCTCTGTTGTTTTCTATGCTTAATGCAGGCATTTGACATTTCGTCTCCCACCTCGGCCTCGTTTTCACTTCAGAAATTTTCAAGATGGCGTCTTGCGTGATATAAGTCCATATGGCACAATAGTTGCGTCAACACCCATGGCTTGGTACGCATGGAAATGGGAAGCCTGTAAAAGGAACCCCACCCTCCCAACCGGCGGGCATCCCGTGGGCTGGACATCATAGGCATGTGTTAGGAATGAAGGTATGCAAAATACCACTACAAATGAACTACCCTTTTCTTGGCAGGGTGTTACTTGCTTGGTAGGACCTCTGTGCCCTATATCAGGACAACCACTTGCTAGACGTGACTGCTGTGCCCTTTTTCATACCCAAGCAACATGCCCTAGGGAAATCCTAGAATTTACACTGAAGCCTGCTCTCCAATTCTAATAGTAAAGTAAAAATGCAGAGAATTTGTTATTTTCTGAAAACGCACCAACACCACAAAACTGTACACTGTACTGATTACTGGTCAGTATGTCTTGCATGTTGACACAATGCTACAATCACCACCAACATTCTTTTCCAATTTAAAACCAAAGCCAGTATTTGCATCCAGCCGACAGCGCCCCGGGAACAAAATTTTCCGATGTTTGATGATGAATATCGTCTACACTGAAAACACTACCATCAGAATTTTACTAATGCTGTAATATACCCCAAAGGGACTTTGTATCCAGAGAATTTTAGATCTCCACCTTGCTGGGTAAAGAAAATAATGCCACCTAAACATAGGCACAATCTGCTATGAAATGGTCCATTTTGAGTTTCCCTCCAACTTTGGCTCCGTCTAGCTTGAAAGCGTAGAGACTACTAAAGAATTGCTTGGTATTCCTGAAAATAGAGTTCGAAAAGCACAACAAACAGCTTTTACCCTCACAGTAAAAACCTGGGTTACAGAGAAAATATACTGCAAACATGCACCAAAAATGAATTTCGACCATCTTTCTGGCTGTCCATTGCACAAACAAAGCAAGATACCAAGGCACTATTCACTGAAAATGACAGTCTTGTTGTGAGTAAACTCATAATAAAGCATTCTAGTGTGGTAGATCTCTGGGATATTATTTTATTCCCGTTCCTATTTTCAATTTTTATTGTTATTTCTCAATTCTGGCTTGATAACGTAGTTACCCAGCTTGGGGCTGATGTGGTGCTGAATTATAACCAGACTTGAAGTGTCACAGGTAATGATAAAAGTATAACATATTTGGTACTCTGTACCCTTAAGTCATGATAGGTGATGTAAAATGAGGTGTCAACAGCAAAACTGAGCCACTTTAGTGGCTTCCAGGTGGCACTATTGGCAGGCAAAGTGAGACACTGTCCTAAAAATCCGGCTTTTTCCGTGAGACACTAATATCTACCTATGTGCCAAGTTTCATTCAATTCCAGGGGGGTCAACTGCGCACCGAATGTCAATCTCTCGTGGAATGGCACTTAATACAGTTGGGGGTGGATGGACATTTCAAATCAGTCCTGTTTTATTTTATTTGCATTTTCCACGATGAGCCAACTTTTCCAGAATCGGGGTTGTACTGTATGACAAGAATTTAGTTGATATTCCTTATTTGGGGTCTTTCGTTAATGGGTCAAGCTAGGACCCTTCATCTTGACATTACATCATGCAATGATATTCTGTACGCATGCTATGAAGTATTGCGCGAATTTGCACCTTTCCGGTTTCTTTATATTTGCATATTTGTCATGCTTAAATGTTTCAGGTCATCCAACCTATGACATGCGACAAAGACAATGTGGGTTAACAAAAAATGCAGCCTTTGACTGACCACTTGATTAATTGAAGCTAAAGAAATCTATATTACACGCGAAAGAAATAACTGCCCCCCCCTAAATTTAATAACTGGCTGTGCCACTTATGGCTGCAAGTATGGAAATAAAAAATTTGCTATAATTGACAATGAGTCTTTTACATCGCTGTGGAGGAATTCTTGCCCTTTCTTTTTCGCAGAATTGTCTTAATACAGCAACATTGGAAGGTTTTCGAGGACAGACTGCCTGTTTAAGGTCTTCCCACAACATCTCAGTTGGATTCAGGTCAGGACTTCGACAAGGCTACTCCACAATCTACATCAGTTTTCTTTCAAGCCATTCAGTGATGGACTTGGTTGCATGCTTTAAATCATTGTCCTCCTGCATAACTTAACATTCTCCGTCAGGATTTTCTGGTAGAGAACAGAATTCATATTTTATCAATTCTGGCAAGTCCCCAAGGTCCTGAAGGAGCAAAGCAGCCCCAGACCATAACACTGCCACCGCCGTGTTTGACTGTTGGCATGATATTGTGGGATGCAATGCCAGAGATAACAGGACACGTTTTCCAAAAACTTCCACTCTTGACTCATCAGACCACAGAACAAGGGCGTTATCAAGGGGGGGGTGTGGGCAGTGCCCACCCTGAGAAAAGCTCTGCCCACCCAATGAAAACTCAAGATAAAAATCTGCTTTACTACCATTTGACAGCAAACGCGATATCCCACGTGAATCACAGCCGGAGGTAGACAGCCATTAAGAGAGAGGTTTACGTATGCTTCTTCTATCTATCACTATCTGTGATTGGTGGATTCCTTTGCCAGTCTATTCTGATGTGAAACTAACCAATGGGCACTCTCGAATTACTAGGGACCCTACCATTCTCTTAGACTGCCGTCTTCACTCAGTCTGAGGTCACGTCTACGCTGCTCGTATCCGCCTTAAATCCTGAACCTTCTATCTCCCATGATTCATACGTGGTTCAGCGGACTCGCCGGTCTCCTTCTTCTTGTCGAACTGTTGCTTACATCCGTTTTCATTGAACTGAGTAGTAGCCTGCGACTTGCGTCTGTGGTACAGCGGGATGTGTACATATACATACATACAGTGTATATTCAAATGTAGAGGCTAGCTAACCTATTTTTTATTTGGCCAAAACATTCTTTAGCTTGACGAAGACATGATATTTATTTGGATGGCTACACACGTTCCTACAGCCAAAGTAAAAAAAAAAGCGTGACAAGACGGCGAGTTGCAATTCATATGCAGGAACTGATTAGCTAGCAAACTGCGTATCAAAATGCCCTTGATTCAGCAGATAGTCTGGCGAGCAGTTTCTTTGTTTTGCACAAGGGTAAAAACCCAGCCGTCACCCGCTCCACTACTGAATGATATCACATTAGCTGTGGGCAACAATCATTATTCAGAGCATGTAAGTACAGTCCCCAAGCTTCACTTCGCATGCTGGAAATCACCAATGTGCGGAATGAAATAAAGATCTCAGTCCAATCCTTCACAACCGCTGTAGCTGACAAGCCAAATATTTGCCACAAGAATATAGTCGACTAAAGCTGAGGTTTTTACAAAAGCCAGGATTACAATTATGCACCTTTCTATATTCACTAATGCTACTGGTAAGCCCCTTCACTGCTCAATGTCAACTTGTTCAAAAGTGCTAACGTTAGCCTGTATAACTGCTAAATGTGTGGGTTTCAGTATGCATCCCGCATGTGACCGTAGATGGCCACTAATTACATGGCAAACGCAAAACTAAACTGACCACTGGCTGACAATACTGCTATTTGTTCGGAAATGGATACTTGTTGGACGGATCTTTGAATTGACATATCAGGGGACTGTATAATGTATAATACAGTGGGATCGGGATGATCATCTTGTTCATCCATCGGGCGCTTTTTTACGAAATGATGTTTGCATATGTGTATCCCCTTGGGTGGATATTTCAGTTTTAGCGCGGCTAGCCACTCCAAGCGCCTACTCGCTGGCATCGAGTGTAGACTGTAAGGTGCTGGGCAAGGGCAATCTTTCCCAGCAAACACGAGACATCTGCCCGACGTGCAGATCATGTCTATATCGCGTTATATACGTCATCTGCACGTCGGGCAGACGTCTCATTTTTGCTGGGTTCCTAATCACCTTGTAAATAAGGCACTCTGTTTCCATACAAACGTTGTATGTTTTTTGAGTTATTCCTGCAACCAACAACGGAACAAGTGGAGCCTGAACGCATTCAGCCTGCAGATCTCTCTTCAGTACAGCGAGCAATAACCGGAAGTAAGAGACCGTCAGGGTTCCCATGGCGGCACGCATTGTTAGAACAGGAATTAGGTGGTTTAAATGAAATAAGATCATTTGAAACGTCTGTATGCAATTGCATTGCTTCCAATGATCTTATTTACTGTTTAAACGATCATGAAACACACGCATTGCTTCCAACCCCTGAGTAAAGAAAAGCGTGAGAACTCCGGAGTCATAACGCTGGTGAAACTGATAAACCTCCATGCACAAGGACTTCAATTCCGTGCGAGAATCTCTTACACATGCGTTGATTGAATAATTGCTGAGTACAGCAGGGGAACATAAATATAGCACTAAAACTCACGCGCAATGCATGAGAGTTGACAGTTGTGCGTTATTAATGAAAACTGACCACACCTGTTAATGTTGAGAGTTTTCTGAGCTTTTGTAATGATAATTTAAATGAATGATTGAAAACAGGTCATGACCAATCATTATTTTCAAGGGATGGGTTTGAGTCTCCCCTATCGCCAGTTCACCAGCCACAGTGTTTCCCACAGAATTTTTGGAGACTATGGGGGCACATGTGTGGAGGCAGACTGATGTCTGGAGGGGGTCAAAAACCCTCCAATGTGACTGAATAAAAACCATTCTGCAAAGAAAAGTGGGCCAAAATTCTTCCACAGGGATGTGAAAGACTCATTACCAGTTATTGCAAATGTTTGAGTGCAGCTGTTGTCGCTGAGGGTGGCACAACCAGTAATTACGTTTAGGGGGCAATTACTTTTTCACACCGGGCCAGGTAGGTATGGATAGCTTTTTCCCCTTAATAAGTGAAATCGTCATTCAAAAACTGCATTTTTTATTTACTCTGGTTATCTTTGTCAAATACTAAAGTTTGTTTGATGATCTGAAACATTTAAGTGTGACAAATATGCAAAAAAATAAGAAATCAGGAGGGGGGCAAATACTTTTTCACAGCACTATATATATATATATATAAATTTTCAAGATGTTGTGCATGTTGTATTTTACAGGTTCTTTTTTTGCCCCCCCCAAAGAGGACAAATGCCCACCCAAGCTTGACATCCTGGCAACGCCTCTGCCACAGAATATTATTATTTTCTGGCAATTGCGAGACAAGCCTTTTTGTTCATTTTGGTCAGCAGTGGCTTTTGCCTAGGAGCTCTCCCATGGATGCCCAGTCTCTTTCTCATTGTGGAATTGAGAACACTGACCTTAACTGAGGCAAGTGAGGTTGCCAGTTCTTCCGATGTTAGTCTGAGTTCTTTTATGACCTCCTGGATGACTAGTCGATGCTCTCTTGGACAAATTTTGAAAGGCTGGCCACGCCTGGAAGGGATCACCCCAGTTCTAAGTTTTCTTGCTTTCTAGATAATGGTTCTCACTATGGTTGGCTGGAGTCCCAGAGCTTTGGAAATGGCTTTATAGCCCTTTCCAGACTGCTAGACGCCAAGCACTTTGTTTCTCGCCTGTTCTTGAATTTCTTTAGGTTGACAAAATATGTGCTGATTTTTGCCTACTTCACATTGCCAGACAGGTCTTATTTCAGAAATGTTCAGATTCAACAGGGCTGGCAGTAATCATGCCTTGGTGTGCCGAGTGAAATTTAACCAATGATCAATTTAGTAATTAAGTAATTTAGGGGCCAGTTGCTTTTACATATAGGGCCAGGTTGGGTGGGACAGCTTTTTTCCTTTATTAAATGAAATCATTATTTCAGAACTGCGTCTTGTGTTTACTCTGGTTATCTTTGTCTGATATTAAAATGAGTTTGATCCAAAACATTTACAAGTGACAGCTACGTAAAAAGATAAATCGGGAAAAAGGCATATACACTTCACAGCACTGCTGCTAATAAATTACACAATGATTGTGGGAAGCTAATGCATGTATGCTAAGCGATGTTGAGCATGGCACTTCGCTACACAGACAACCAAGCAACACAAGTTGAATGAGAAATCAGGGCAGAAAAAGTGCACTCCTTTTCAAAGAAAAGCCACAATCAGACTGGGTGTTTAACTCAAAAAATAAAAGGCGTACTTAAAAAAAATTCTCAACGAGGGAAAGCTGCACACCAAACAAAAAAACCCAAAGACACCTTTTTCCAACTACCGTGCTTTTTAAAAAACAAAAGATGCGCTACAGGGCCACGTATCTAGCATATCACAGAATGATTTCCTTTTGCTGGTCCTGAATTTAGTCCTCACCAGTAGTTCTATTGTTACGTATGAGTGTTTTATGTAAAGCACTGTATATCATTTGTAAATTGAGATTTTTTACATACTATTTGTGCTGCCTTACTGGTCAGCTATTTGTTTATTTTGTTCATCATTTAGCACCCTCTGGTGGTGTGTCTGTAGCAAAACATGATCTGATGCAATACCACTTGCGTGTGATGAAATAGACTAGTGCTTTCTAGAAGTTTCTGGCTTCTTCTTGCCTGGAGGGGGCCAGATCACCCAGGACTCCTGTAGATCTTTCCAGAATAATCCTAGTCTTTATAAATGCTGTGATTTTGCTCAGTTAGAGAGAGTTTTTGTTTTGGCATCAAGAGTTACATTAGAGTGTTATTATAAGATTACCCAGTGGATTATTTGGAGAAATTTTTGGACCTAATCAGTGAAGAATAAATTTGTTCAAGTTGTCATCGCTGGTTTTCTTTGTTGTGATTTTCAAGTCATAACAAATTGGAGGTTCCACCGAGATTAACCATTCATTGGATCAATCATTGGATTCACCAAAGATTAAAGCTGAACTATTATTTTAAATCTTGTGATTATTTGAAAAAACCAGCAATCATGACTTTTGATGTTGAAAATTTTCTGAAAACTCCAGTCCAGGAATCAATTGTGCTGGCAAAGAAGAAGGGCTTGCTGCAAATAGCCTCAACCCTTGGATTATCTGATGTGAAATCATCAATGAAGAAACAAGAAATATTCAACATTTTGGTGCAACATTTCATTGATGAAGATATCTTTGGGGAAGAAGCAGCAGAATTGATTAAAGATGTGGAAGTGCCTGCAACAGAGCTGCAAAGACTTGAGATGCAGCTACGCCAGAAACAACTAGAACTGGAAGAAAGAAGGTTGGAGAAGGAGAGAGAACTGGAAGAAAAAAGGATGCACTTGCAGTATGAACTGGAAATGAAGAAAATAGAAGCAGGTGCTGTGACAAAATCTTTTGGACTTTCTGATCATTTTGATGTGGTTAAACACATCAGACTTGTTCCTCCCTTCCTAGAAAATGATGGAGACCAATACTTTACCCATTTTGAGAAAATTGCTGAAAATTTGAAATGGCCAAAAGCGCATTGGACAATGATGTTACAAAGTGTTCTTACTGGTAAAGCTAGGAAAATCTATAACCAGTTATCTTTCCAACAGTGTTCTGATTATGATTTTGTCAAATCTGCCATTCTGAAGGGTTATGAATTGGTCCCCGAGGCTCACAGGCAAAAATTTATGAATTCTCGCAAGGAAACCAGTCAAACTCATGTTGAATTTGGCAGGTTGAAGGAACAGTTGGTTTTTTTAAAAAAAAAATAAATAAATTTGGCATCTCCAATCCCACCCGAATCTGGAATGCCCAATTGGTGAACTATGTACAAGGCTTGCTCGTATGCGACCCCTTGCTGCCAATTCAGGAGAGTGCAAACAGTTCGCGACTCTCCTCTGAAGCACGCGCCTGTCAGCCACTGCTTCTTATACACTCATTGGTTGAATCTTCGCAAGTTCAGAACGAGGGCGGAGGATACCTGGACATGAACATGCTTAGAATCTTTCTGACGAGCGCCCGTCTGGTCAACAGGAGGCGCTTGAGCAACGAACAAGGCAACTATTATTTTCCCTTCCCGGCAGACCCTTCCCAATTTGAAGGAACAGTTGTTTGATCAGTGGTGCAATTCCATGAAAGTTGAGAAAGATTTTGACAGAATGAGGCAACTTATTCTGGTTGAGGAATTCAAAAGGTAAATCCAGCCTTATATCAAGACTTTCCTTGAGGAGAAACAAGCCAATACTTCGCAAGATGTTTCCACCCTGGCTGATAGTTATGCATTGACTCATAAGTCTTCTTCGGTCCAAAAATCCACTTTTTCTAAATTTTAAGGCAAGTCTCAGTCCAAGACTTCTTCTAATAACACTTCTAATGATTCCAAGGCCACTTCTGAGAGGAAACCTTCCAGTGAGAAGCAATCCTCTGATTGTTTACCTTCTGTGTCTTGCCAATACTGCAAAAAGCAAGGTCACCTAAAACAACAATGAGAAGAAATCAAGCCAACTGCTTTCACTTGGAGAGAATCTCTTGTATCAAAGGTCAGTTCATCTGATCTTCTACCTTCTGTGTCTGATTCTGTTATAGAGGGTTTTGAGCCATTCATCACCGATGGTTTTGTCTCACTTTTGCATGATTTTTCCTCATCTGCTCCTGTTCGAATTCTAAGGGATACTGGGTCTTCCCAATCTCTTATTCTTGCAGATATTCTGCCTTTTTCGGACAAAACGTCTACTCAGGCTAATGTCCTTATTCAAGGAGTAGAATGTGGTATTACAAGTGTACCTCTCCATAATGTTCATCTCAAATCAGACTTGGTCTCTGGGCCTGTTACTGTTGGCGTTAGGTCTTCTCTTCCTTTCAAATGCGTTCATTTGCTTCTTGGTAATGATCTTGCTGGGGATAACGTTGTGCCCTACCCTTTTGTAACTGACACTCCTTTGACTGATCAAGAATCTGACTCTATAGAGGAGGAAATTCCAGACCTCTATCCTTCATGTGCAGTTACTCGTTCTATGGTCAAAAAGGCTATTCAAGATTATGCTGACCTGGACTTCAACCTGGCTGACACCTTCATTGGGCAGTCTTTTCATCAGGAACCTTCCAGTCCTGAGACGTCTGGGAAATCTTAAGACTTGTTCTTGTCAAGTCATTCTAATGACATTCTGTCTCGGAAACAACTTATTCAGGAGCAACAACAAGCTTGTGATTTAGCGCATCTTCTACCATTGGCTGTAAGTGAACAAGAGGCTACTCAAGTTCCTGTCTGTTTTTACTTCAAAAATGGTGTGCAAATGAGAAGGTGGCGTCCACCTGATGTTTATGCAGATGAAGAGCGGATGATCACCCATCAAATTGTTCTTCCAAAGTCTTATCGTCAAGAAACTCTTAGTCTGGCCCGTGACAATCCTATGTCAGGTCATTTGGGTATCAAGAAGACCCTTCAACGTGTCAGGAATAATTTCTTCTGGCCTTCCATGAGGTCCGATGTACAGGAGTACTGCAAATCCTGTGATACTTGTCAAATGGTTGGGAAGCCGAACCAGAATATTCCAAAGGCTTGACTTAAGCCCATTCCCGCTTTTGAAGAACCTTTCAGTCGGATCAACATTGTGTTGGACCATTGCCGAAGACTAGATCTGGTTGTGAGTACCTACTAACTATCATGTGTGCTTCCACTCAGTTTCCTGAGGCAATTCCACTTCATAATATCAAGGCGAAGACTATCAGCAAGGCTCTTACCAAGTTTTTCTGCTTTGTTGGTCTTCCTAAGTCTATTCAGTCTGATCAAGGGTCAAATTTCATGTCTGGCATATTTCAACAAGTTATGCATGAGCTTGGTATTAAACAATACAGGTCATCAGCATACCATCCTGAGAGTCGAGGTGCTTTGGAGAGGTTCCATCAAACCCTGAAGAACATGATAAGGACCTACTGCCTTGACACAGAGAAAGACTGGGATGAAGGTGTCCATCTTCTTCTGTTTGCTGCCTGTGAAGCTGTTCAGGAGTCTCTTGGGTTCAGTCCTTTTGAGCTTGTTTTTGGACATACAGTCTGTGGACCTCTGAAGCTTCTGAAAAAAAAGTTGCTGGCCAAAGATGATGTCCCAATGAACTTGCTTCAGTATGTCTCTGACTTCCGTAGTCATCTCCCTAAAGCTTGTGACTTTGCTAAGTCTACTTTCAAAGAGGCTCAAGGCAAAATGAAAGCCAGATATGACCTTCATTCCCAAGGTAGAAGTTTTAAAGCCGGTGACAAAGTCCTTTCACTTTTGCCAGTTCCTGGAAACCCTCTAAGAGCCTGATATTTCGGCCCTTACACTGTCCTCAAAAAGGTCAGTGATGTAAATTGTGTCATTTTAACCCCTGGAAGGAGGAAGCAAAAACAAATGTGTCACACCAACATGCTGAAAGAATACATTGACAGAGACACTCAGCAAAAGCCAGTCAATGTGGTAAATACAATTGAACAGGAAAACTCTGAAGAAGATTGTGACTGCCCCTTGGAAAATGAACCTGGTCCAACCAAACTTGAAAATTCAGACATTCTTCAAAATATTGACAGCAAGTTGTCCCACTTGGACCCTTTTCAACAACAACAGCTAAAGCAGCTCATATTTGAATATAGTCACATATTCCCTGATGTTCCATCAAGGACTGATACAGTTTAGCATGATGCCATCCTACAAGATGATGCCAAGCCTGTAAAACAGCATCCTTACAGAATGAATCCAGAGAAGCAGAAATACCTTAAACAAGAAGTCAAATACCTGCTTGAAAATGACTTTGTTGAAACAAGTAACAGTGACTGGAGTTCTCCATGCATCCTAGTTCCGAAACCCATTGAACATATAGAATGGTGACAGACTACAGGAAAGCGAATACTCTTTCGAAAACGCACTCATATCCTATTCCCTGGATTGATGACTGCAATGACAAAGTTGGACAGTCAAAGTATGTCACCAAGTTTGAACTCCTCAAGGGCTTCTGGCAGATCCCTCTAATGGACAGAGCAAAGGAGATCTCTGCCTTTGTCACACCAGATGGATTGTACCAATACAAGGTGATGCCCTTTGGAATGAAAAATTCTCCAGCCACCTTCCAACGTTTGGTAAACAGAGTGATTGCTGGACTACCAGGATGTGAGGCCTACATTGATGACATTATCATCACCAGCGACAGCTTCCAAGAGCACCTCACCTACATCAGAGACTTCTTTCAGAGAGTGAGTGATGCCAAGCTGACTATCAACCTTGTTAAAAGTGACTTTTGTAAAGCTACAGTTGTTCACTTAGGTCATATTGGAGGACAGGGTCAAGTCAAACCAATTGATGCAAAAGTAAAAGTTATCACTGAATTTCCAGAGCCTACAACTAAAAGACAACTGTTATGTATGATTATTTTGTGTACAGCACTGTATATCATTTGTAAATGGAGATTTGTTACATACTATTTGTGCTGCCTTACTGGTCAGCTATTTATTCATTTTGTTCATCAGCACCCTCTGGTGGTGTCTCTGTAGCAAAACATGATCTGATGCAATACCACTTGTGTGTGAGGAAATAGACTAGTGCTTTCTAGAAGTTTCTGGCTTCTTCTTGCCTGGAGGGGGCGGGATTACCCAGGAATCCTGTAGATCTTTCCAGAATGTTGCTAGTCTATATAAATGCTGTGATTTTGGTCAGTAGAGGCAGAGTTTTTGTTTTGGCAACAGAGTTACATAGTGGCATTAGAGTGTTATTATAAGATAAAACAGTGGATTATTTGTAGAAGTTTTTTTATCAGTGAAGAATAAATTTGTTTAAGTTGTCATTGCTGGTTTTCTTTGTTGTGATTTTCAAGTCATAACACTACTAATGAGATTTCTAGGGATGGCTGGCTACTACAGAAAATACTGTAAAAATTTCTCCATCATTTCTGAACCTTTGACAAATTTACTGAAGAAAAATGCAAAATTTGCTTGGGATGAAAAATGTCAAAATTCATTTGACCAACTGAAAGCTATCCTCAAAAACGCACCAGTTCTCTTATCTCCTAATTTCAAAAAGCAGTTCAAGTTGGCTGTTGATGCCAGTGATATTGGTGCAGCCGCAGTTTTTCTGCAAGAAGACACTAATGGAGTACATCATCCTGTTTGTTACTTTTTCAAAAAGTTTGATAAACATCAGAAAAACTATTCAACAATTGAAAAAGAATGTTTGGCACTTGTTTTGGCTTTACAACATTTTGAAGTCTATTTGACTTGTTCAGCTACTTCCATCAAGGTCTTCAGTGATCACAATCCCCTCACATTCTTGCATAAGATCAAAAACAAGAATCCAAGATTACTGAGATGGAGTTTACTTTTGCAAGAGTATGATTTGATTTCTCACATCAGGGGACAAGATAATGTTATTCCAGATGCACTTTCACGCATGTAGATTTTACTTCTCTATTTGATTGTGAAAAATGTAAATTTTATTTCTCTATTTGATTGTGAAAATTGCTCTGGTTGTTAGGTATATGATTGTTATCATGATCAATGACATCTTTTGTGTAAAGTTCAAGATTATAATGATTATAAAACTGTTAATTTTAACAAAAGAAAGCTTTTAGCAAACCTTTCTTTTCTTAAAGAGGGGAGGTGTTATGTATGAGTGTTTTATGTAAAACACTGTATATCATTTGTAAATGGAAATTTATTACATGTGGAGATTTGTTATTTGTGCTGCCTTACTGGTTGGCTATTTGTTTATTTTGTTCATCATTCAGCACCCTCTGGTGGTGTGTCTGTAGCAAAACTTGATCTGATGCAATACCACTGTGTGATGAAATAGACTAGTGCTTTCTAGAAGTTTCTGGCTTCTTCTTGCTTGGAGGGGACCAGGTCACCCAGGACTCCTGTAGATCTTTCCAGAATAATCCTAGTCTTTATAAATGCTGTGATTTTGCTCAGTTAGAGAGAGTTTTTGTTTTGGCATCAGAGTTACATGGTGGCATTAGAGTGTTATTATAAGATTACACAGTGGATTATTTAGATAAATTTTTGGACCTAATCAGTGAAGAATAAATTTGTTCAAGTTGTCATTGCTGGTTTTCTCTGTTGTGATTTTCAAGTCATAACACTATCCCCAGACGATGAGTCGGGGCTACTATGGATCAGCTATCGTCACGCTGTGCTCACTGCCATGTCGGTAGAGATTTGCTTTTGAGCAATCTACGGCCACAAATTTCAACCGATTTATTTCATACTTTGCATGGGCCTTTCTTGTGGTAAGGCCATTAACCTTTCAATTTTGGGACCGATTGCTAAAGGGGGTCCAGGGATACACATGGACCTGTGGGCAACCGGCTGTCTAGTTACTGTTGTGCTCAAAAGTTTGTTTGCTGAATTTGTGAAATGTTGTCATTTATTTTGAAAATATGACTCATCATGCAAAAAAACTTGTCTTTCATTTAAGGATAGCGATCATGTGAAGTCATTTGTCATTACATAGGTGTTTCGCTCCTTTTTAAATCATAATCATAACTGAAATCACCCAAACAGTCCTGATCGTAAGTTTACATACCCTTGAATGTTTTACCTGGTTATACAGACACAAGGTGACACACTCAGGTTTAAATGGCTATTAAGGGTTAATTTTCAACACCTGTGGCTTTTAAAATAGTATAGTGTCTGTGTGTAGTCATTGAGTTTGTTTGCTCCCAAGTAGGGATGTAACGATTACCGGTGTCACGGTAAACCCCGATGAAAATGTTGACAATAACAATTACAGTTTTCATTTCAAATAAAATTATAATCTCGGTGGATTACCGAGGTGTGGAAACCGTGTGTTTAATCCTTCCCAGCTTCATCCGAGTCTCCTGAAGTAGCCGCGCAGGCGCACTGTGTAGCCTACAACTTGCGTTTAAACTTTCTTTAAATTGGAAATGGAATCATGGCGGAAGGAGGAGACGACTGCGCTCAGGACATTTATCAGCCCTCTAAGAGGACTAGGTCTGAAGTATGGGCATATTTTGGGTATTATAAGAATGCCGGGGGACACTTGATTGAAGACAGTTATCCTGTCTGCAGAAAAAAAGTTTCTGCTAAAAAGGCAGCAATACGTCAAATCTCATGGCACATCTCCGTGACCATCACCCACAACTTTATAGCCAATGCAAAGTTAACGTTAACGTTTTAGCTGAAATACATGATGTGGGGACATCGGGTTGAGGTTGAATGCAATGATCCGTCTGTCTAACTTATTGACTTGTCAATAATGTAAACAGAACCCTAAGTACAGCGCCCGTCGCCATCGAGAATGCATATCTAGCAGCGAATATTCTAAGCTAAACCGCTAAACTTTAATTCAGGAAGAGACGGTGAAACGGTGAAAACAAGGCATTATTTAGCGCTAGTTGAAGGCATCCAAAATGCCATAAACTTAGTTTTTTGTAGAAATTTAATTGACAGTGACTACGTGTATATTACCATATATCATTAAATGGACGTTGGAATCAACCAAATAGGAGCTAGCAGCTAGATCAGCTAAATCGCGCAGCAGATTTGTTTACTATGACAACGGTTAACACTACTAATCAACAATGTTATAAACATTTGTTGAAATGAATGACATGGTACCAGAAGCATTCTACCTAAAATCCACATTTTCGTTCAGTGGTGCAGTGTGGCGCTAGCTGCTGGACACTTTCTTAACCTTAGCCTAAGAGCTAGACGGATGCCCACTTGGGTTTATTAAACAGTAGTAGATTTTATTTGCATTAACAGTATTTTATTGCATTGCATGCATTTCTTGATTTCTAAAAGATTGCATAATTTGTATTCGGAGTGGCTATTCGCACAGCCTATTACAGTGCATATATTTACATATGTACATGTTCTGACTACAAGAGATATTAGACCACAGTAGCCTATCCAAAAGAGAGATCATTAGAGGAAGCAAGATAAACTAGGTTGGTCATTAACTCCCCCAGAATCTGCTGCATGCAGGGTGTGGATCCAAAAAGCTTCCCTACGAAGTAATTTATTAGTGATATCGCCTCCTCTTGGGGACGACGTAACTTTTTCAATTCCTAAGAATTTAAGGGAGGAGACCGAACTGTGATTAGCCTCCATATAGTGGCGCGCCATAGCATAATCCACATTTTTGTTCCATATGGCAGTTTTGTGTTCTCCCATTCTAGTTTTAAGTGCCTGTTTTGTTTAGCCCATATATATTAAACTGCACGGACATTTCAGCATGTAGATGACGTGAATGGATTGACAATTAATCAATTGTTTGATCTCATATTTGGTGCCATTGAGAGGATGGTAAAAGAATTTGGCTTCATGTGAATTAGAGCAGTGGGCAGTAGTTCAAATCATATCATTTTTATGCGCATTTAAAATATATGTGTCGGAAAACAACTCGAAGTCACCTCCAGAAGAAGCGCTCTCTGTCACCCCAATAGCTTCTGGCCATTTTTTTAAATTGAATTTTTGTACAAAGCATATAGTTCGACATGCCCGTAAATCAAGTGGGTTATGCCGACAAGGCTACACTGGTATTTGTTTCTAAAGCTTATTTACACTCTGGAACGGAAATCCATTTACGGGAAGGTGCGTGACATTTCTAATACAAGGATGAACAGTGGACCAATCACAAGTGAGTGATCAAGTTGACAGCACACAGCACAGCACACTGGGGTTTTTGGGAAGGCGCATGCAGGACGTCAACAGAGCGTTACCCAGACTGGTACTGCAGGAATGGCCAACATGAGAAAACTCAAGAGTTTTTTAACAATGACACATTTTTAGTCGACTTCAAGAATACAAGAATGACCCATGAAAAATCTCTTAAGAGCCATTCTGTGAGAAAATGGCACTTTTTGAAGAAGTTGAGGAGTTGACCCCCCTGGAATTGATTGAAACTTGGCACATAGGTAGATATGGTACACTCATGGAAAAAGCCAAATTTTTAGGTCCATATCTCACTTAGTCTGCCTGTGGCGCCACCTGGAAGCCACTAAAGTGGCTCAGTTTTGCTTTTGACACCACGTTTTACATCTATTATTATGACTTAAGGGTACACAGTACCAAATGTGTTATACTTTTATCATGACCTGTGACACTTCAAGTCTGGATAGACAATCAGCACCACATCACCGCCAAGCTGGATAACTGTGTAATTGAGCCTGAATTATTTGAGAAATCACAGTAAAAATTGAGAATGGGAATGGGAATTAAATAATATCCCAGACATATACCAATCAAGAATGCTTTATTATGTGTTTACTCACAACAAAACTATCATTTTCAGTTAATAGTACCTTGGTATCTTGCTGGGTTAGTGCAATGGATGGCCAGAAAGATGGTCGAAATTGATTTTTGGTTCATGTTTGCGGCATATTTTTCTGTAAGACAAATTTATGCT
Organism: Gymnothorax javanicus; assembly: GCA_029692085.1. Taxonomy (NCBI): domain Eukaryota; kingdom Metazoa; phylum Chordata; class Actinopteri; order Anguilliformes; family Muraenidae; genus Gymnothorax; species Gymnothorax javanicus. Next base: position 137,677,275 of record CM056195.1, on the reverse strand, counting down.
GTGAGGGTAAATGCTGTTTGTTGTGCATTTCGAGCTCTATTCTCGGAATACCAAGCATTTCTTTGGTAGTATCTACACTTTCAAGCTAGACGGAGCCAAAGTTGGAGGAAAACTCGAAATTGACCATTCCATAGTAGATTGTGCCTATGTTTAGACGACATTATTGTGTTTACCCAGCAAGATAGAGATCTGAAATTCTCTGGATACATAGTCCCTTTGGGATACATTACAACATTAGAAAAATCTCAATGGTAGTATTTTCAGTGTAGATGATATTAAACATCAAAAGTTGGAAAAATTCACCTCCAGGAGGCACTGTAGGCTGGATGTGAGTACTGGCCATCCCCAGCAATGTACCAAAGAAATTGTTTTTGAATTATAATGCACAACGCCAGTTTTCTCTGAAAATGAAGGGTTTAGCTTGGTACTATTCTGGATGGACAGCTATCTGACCAAAGGTGGTGCTCTAAAGAGCTAATGTTCTACCGACCTAATATTCCATATTCCAGACATATACCAAAGTTCTGTCTTTTGACATATATAAAGTACATGCACAGTTATACATAAAATTTGTAACTCTTTGGTATAAAGCTTGTTTGGTTGTAAACTGGTGGTGACTGTGTGCATTACAAACGCACAATACATGGGCTGCTACCAACTACGGGTACAGCGCCAGTCAGAATTGTACAGCACGTTATAAAATATGACCAGTCCAAAATTTTTAAATGCCAAAAAAGAACTAATGGGCCAGGTCACGCGGTAACGGAGTTAAAAATTGGTATATTTTGTATCATAGCTCCAAAACTAAGTAAGGGTGTTTTCACACATATTTGGGTCGACCCAGTCACATATGTGGGTCGACTCAATATGCAATGTATCAATTTTCAACTGGAGCGGCTCGGTTTTACATATGCTTTTTATCGCCGTACCAAGTCCACCGTTCTACAGAATGGAGCGTCATGTATCCATGGCAACCAGACAGAAATGACGTGTGTAGCACCATTCCATCCGGAAAAGAAGGTTGAAATGAAGCCTCGAGATGTAAACAGAACACACGTGAACGATGGAGACTCAACAGCAATCCCGTCTGATATGCTTAACGTTACTGCTTTTGAGACATGTTGGCTGACTCTGCCCCTGTTGATTGAAGTGAACAATAGTTAGCTGTGTCATATTTATGCAAAACAGACTATTATGGTTGAATGGTTTGCAATAACTAACATTTGCAAGCTGGCTGGCTACATAGCCCGAATAGGCAGATAGTACAGTAGCTTCAAGCTTGCTTGCTGCATTTTGACTTGAGAGCTTGTGCTTCCTATGTAAACAATGCTTTCCACCAACAGCTCTGCGAAAAGTTGAATAAACTAACGTTAACTGTTAACGTTACTAACCATCATCAGCATCCTTGTCCATAAACAGGTCGGCTGTGCTAACGTTAGCACTGGCGGTGCTGGAAGCAGATGATGACATCTCATGGGACTCCACAATATCTACCGCATCAACGACAGGTTTTGTCCCAAGTATGTGGAGGTCGTCGAACCAAGGGAATTTGTCTTTTTCAGAGCCATCACTGCCAGTTTTGTTCAATGCATCACGCACTTTTATGTATTCCGAACGAAGTTTTTTGGCCTTCACGCGACACTGTGCGGTAGTCCTAGTAAAGCCCCTTTCAAGGAGCCTTTTGCTAAATTCTCCGTACATTTCGCTGTTCTTGTGTGTTGATGAAAGTTACCGACCAGTTTTTTGCCGTTTTCACCCAAAATAAATCAATTGAACAAAATTGGCCATTTTGCTGTTTGAAGTACTAAGGAAGATGTACACAAAACCATTTAAATTGTAACTCTATCTTACTTAGTTTTGGAGCTATGATACAAAATACACCAATTTTGTAACTCCGTTACCGCGTGACCTGGCCCTAATGTAAAAGGCGTACCACCATAAGCATGAATGCAGACATGCATCAACAGTATACGTACACTTACATAAAATAAAAGTCCATACTTTGAACTCTAAAAATGAATCTTCATCACACAACTGTGTACATGAAGACAGAATGTATAGTACAAAAGTTAAAACTGTTTTATACTTTTCATGTTATCCAAAGTGAAATGATGTCAACACAGCATGTGACTAGCTCTCTCCGTCAGTCTGTTTTTGGAATTCAATTGTGGGTTGGCAGCACCTGGTGGTGCGCACCAGAGGTGCTCCTTGGCCTTGGCCCTGAGCAGCCATCCATGGCCTTCTTAGTTCAATCCGGGTCGATGTTACCAGCGGAGCCAGTCGAGCCCGATGCAAGCCCTACTACGCTGCATCCTGGGTCTCTACAGGGCTGCTTACAGGCCGTTGATAGTGAGCTTGTCTGTCTCTGAATTAAATAGTGGGCTGCAGCCTGTTTGGCGCAATAGTTGCGCCAACACCCATGGCTTGGTACACACGGAAATGGGAAGTCTGTTAAAGAAACCCCGCCCTCCCAACCAGCGGGTATCCCATAGGCTAGACATCATGGGCAGGTGTTAGGAATGAAGGCATGTAAGTTAATGAACTGCCCTTTTCTTGGCAGGGTGCTGCTTCCTTGCTAGGACCTCTGTGCCCTTTATCAGGACAACCACTCACTAGACACGACTGCTGTGACCTTTTTCGTACCCAAGCACCATACCCTAGGGAAATCCTAGAATTAACGCTGAAGCCTGCTCTCCAGTTCTAACAGTAAAGTGAAAATTCGGGCAATTTGTTATTTTCTGAAAACGCACCAACACCACAAAACTGTACACTGTACTGACTACTGATAAATGTCTTGCATGTTGACACAAGGCTACAATCACCACCAACATTCTTTTCTAACCCACAACTAACCCAGCTTTATACCAAAGAGGTTACAAATTTTATGTATAACTGTGCGTGTACTTTATATATGTCAAAAGACAGAACTTTGGTATATGTCTGAGAATATGGAATATTAGGTTTGTGGAACATTACCTCTTTAGAGCACCACCTTTGGTCAGATAGCTGTCCATCCAGAATAGTACCAAGCTAAACTCTTCATTTTCAGAATAAACTAGAAGTTTGCATCACAATTCAAAAACAATTTATTTGATACATTGCTGGGAATGGCCAGAACTTACATCCAGCCTACAGCGCCCCTGGGGGCAAAATTGTCCGATCTTCGATGATGAATATCGTCTACATTGAAAAAATACTACTAATGCTGTTATCAGTGGTTAAAGTGGTATTTGACAGGTGGGGGGACCCTAAAATTTGGCGTTGCGGCGCAGTGGGGGAAAATGACACAAATGATTGCAAATAACTGTATTCGCTTTATTTTTGGCCCATTGGGACTACGACATTGAATTTTCGTATTCACATAATCAGGAAGTGGGCATAACAACAGAAAAGCAGTGATGGATTTGGGTGAAAACTTGCAGAATAATGGGAAGAATGACAGTGAAGATATTCTACTGTTACATTATTTTTCATTTCCCTAAACAGTAAATCAAAACTGTTACATAATTAACAAAATGAACAAGTAACACAAATCTATGAATCTTTTTAGTGATTTCAAGACACTGTCCTTACACTGCACACATAAACCATGTTCTATTTCCAAAATGTTCTGATTTCCAATGCAAAATTATGGCTAGATGTATTAAGATGGATCTCTAATAATTTTATGCTCTAATGCAGTTAGCGACAATGCTTTTGAGAAACGCATCCATGGATAGTCCAAGAGGCTGCAATGCTGCCAGCATAATATAGCTTGCTATATTGTACACAACTTCCTTAAGACCTGCGGCTCTGTTTTCGCCACTTCTCACCTGATGCATTTGAGTCCTTTAACACCACAGCTGCTTAAGGAGCTGACAGGAGCTAACGGTTATAAACGGAGACTAAAAGCGAATGCTGTGCCGACAGTTTTCCCACACAAGGAGTCTAAACGGCCTCGGGAAGCGAGTGTAATGCGCTCTCAAAAACGCCTAAGACAGGAGACGGTGGACGGTCTCCTGCTAGCATGTAAACAGCCCGCTCCAGCAGCTGCCGGTTCTGAAGGCGAACCGTCAGACACGCCACTGGTCACGGAAGAAGCTGACAATCCACCCATTCATTCAGTTCAGCAATCTGGAAGTGTACAGTGTTCCCAAAGTACGACCAATGCAGCAACTCAGACGGATAACGACACGTCGGATGCAGCGGTGCAGTGGCCAGCAGATGTGCACCAACTCGTAACTATTGACCACAGTTATGCAGGTAAACATGACAACAAATTGGATAAACAACAAGAGGCGGACCCTCAGTCCCTGGATCTGTTCTTTTCAGACAACGAAATAGATGATGAGAGTCAGTTAAGGTACAGACTATCTGATTCAGAATACAATGAAAGTTCAGAGGAGCCCTCTCAAAGCACCCAGGAATCACAGGCTTCAATTGACTTTCATAAAGAAAATAGAGTTTTTCTAGTTTTTGAGCAACAGTTAAAACAATTGCTTCAGCATTGTTTAGAGTGTGGTGCCTTGATTGATGAAGAAGATGTGAAGGAGCTGCAAAATGAAGGTTCTCAGTTGACACTAGAGCTTGCATGTGCAAATGGCTGTAGTTACAAATGGCAGTCTCAGCCTACTCTGAGTGGGACCAAGGGGTTAGGAAACCTACTTTGGTAGCATCAGTTTTCTTTAGTGGCATCCATTTTGCTAAATTTGAAAAATTTTGTGATAACATGAACCTCCAAACAATATTTGAAGACACATACACAAGACTGAGGAAGGTGTTTGTGTTTCCTGATATTGAAAAAAACAGAGTGCAGTATTAACTACCATTAAATCACGAGAAGCAGAAGTTTTACTCTGTGGAGATGGCTGGTGTGACTCTCCAGGCCACTCAGCCAAATACTGCACGTATACTTTTTTAGATGTGCAGAGTCAGAAGGTTGTGGACTTCAAGGTAATAAGCTGCACCCAAGTTTCAAGCTCTAATACCATGGAAATTAAAGATTTCAAGGAAGCTCTTAAAACCATCGAAGAAAATGGAGTGAAGGTATATACCATCTCTACTGACAGACATCCACAAATTGTTAAAGAAATGAGGGTCTCTCATCCAGAAAAATACCACAAATTTGATCCCTGGCATGTGGCAAAGGTAGTGTCAAAAAAACTGGCCGCTGCAGCTAAGAGGAGGGAATGTCAAGACCTGGGAGAGTGGATTCCATCTATTATAAATCATTTCTGGTGGAGTGCACAAACCTGTGAGGGTGATGCTGAGGTGCTGAAAGAGAAGTGGGTATCAGTAATACGCCATGTTACCAACAGACACGACTGGCCAGGGAACAGACACTATCACCAATGTGCTCATGAGCCCCTTGATGAGACAAGCCAGAGAAGTAAGCTTTGGTTGCAGCCAGGATCTGAAGGCCACAAAGCACTTGTGGAGACTGTAAAAGATAAGCAGCTTTTGAAAGACCTGAGTCACCTGACGAAGTGCATCCACACAACATCACTTGAAGTGTGTTCAAAAACATTAATTTACAAAAGGTTTTACCTCAATATAATGTGGCAGTTTTTTATGGCAGGATGTGACTTGCATTTATTTATTTTATTTCAAATTCAAATTTGTTCCAGGTGTACCACTCCATGTACCTGAAACACCTTCTGAAGAGAACACATTTCAGTATGATGTCAAGATCCATGCCTCCATGCTTGCTGCTCTGGATCATAATAACAACACAAACAGGGAACAAGTGGGTGAACTATTATTATTTCTGTCCTTTGTGTCACTGGATATTATGCATCAATGTCAGTGTGAGAAATGAAGGGGACAAAGGCAAAAATGTCCCAAGAAATCTCAGAATGCCCTTATATAATGGGTTCAGAGAATATTCATGTTTTCAGTTTTTTCACATTTTGTTATGTTGCAGCCTTTTGCTAAAATCATTTAAATTCATTTTTAATCTCATCAATCTACACTTCATACCTCATAATTAAAAAGGGAAAACGGGATTTTAGACATTTTGGCAAGAAAGTATTCAGAGTCTGAATATCACTTTGCACAAAGTATTCAGTCTAATACTATGCACAATGTGATATTTAAGTTTTTCATTTGTAATAAATTTTACAAAATGTCTTAAATTCTGTTTTCACTTTGACATTATGGGGTATGGAGTGTAGATTGATGAGATTAAAAATTAATTTAAACGATTTTAGCAAGGGGCTGAAATATAACAAAATGTGAAAAAACTGAAGGGGCCTGCATATTTTCTGAACCCATCGAATATCTATTTTTAACCTAATCGTCATATTTCTGTTTTTGAAAAGGCTGTTTTTCAAGATGGGGCGAGTGTTGGTGAACCCAAGTTCAAAATCTCATGGAGCAAAATCCACAAGAGATTCAGAGCAAGACCAGTGGCTATTCAGAAGGACTATGGCTACATGAAGGCTATGGTGGCAGATGTTCTCTCCTCTGTGTCCGATTCAAACCAGGGCATGGGCATGAGAGTGAACCAAACTCACACCATGGCTCCACAAGAGAGACCATCCAGATCACTGATCATTTTTCAAACAAATCAGTTTTCTCATTTTAAGTAGTTGTATCTTTCAGTTTTGCTTTGAATATATCATTGCAAACGAGTGGCAACCCTGATCATTACAAACTGATGATGTACATTGTTTAAATCCACATTAACTTAATATTAATTTTGAATTCAGGTCAAGAGGTCAGCGTCTAAGGACATGTTTCAGACAGCATGAAACAGATGTACTGTATATATTTTTCATTGTGGGGTACATTTTGTCTAATCATTTCCTTTTAAACCATTAAAATGTTTGTATCATACCCTATTTTGCTGAGCCCTGCATAACAAACAGAAAAGCTGTTTAAACATTGCTAAAAATTAAAGTGCTCCTGATGATATGCATTCAGAAATCTCTCCATGATTCATCTACTTCTGTATGATCAATATCTACATCCTGGAACCCTGTATAGATTCCACTTGGTTCAGGGAAGACATTTCTTATTTTGTTAACTGCACATGATGGAATGACTCTGCGGATTCTTCTCCCCAGCCAGCCATGCATCCACCATGTAAACTGACGATAGGAGGCATATCTGTAAGACCTGCAACCAGAGTTATGGTAAAGTTTATTTGATATGGACATCACAATAACATTTGCATAGTGCCATGATATACACAAAGAATACTGTGTGCACAGGTGAAATGGAACAACACTCAGTCCTCCATTGTCTTGAATTACAAACATTTCCTGAAGTAGGAAAGTTCAAAACTCTTAGGATTTAGTTACTGATTGAGGCAAATACAAAATACTATTGATCTAGAAATATAATGTTGTCCTCCTGTAGACAAGTCATAATCGAATATAGCTTATGTGCAAAATAAGGACACCATTTGGTGTAATTTCATACATTATAATCCTATTGGGCATAAAAATCATAGACAATGACACAAATAGCCAGCAATCAAACTGTTTAATACATGATACACTATATACAAGACACATTTAACTACTGTGAAATTCATTTTACTCTATGTACAAAATATGGAAAAAGTAAATAGTTTATGATCAAGGATTATGTGATCACGGAATGATGGTTTGATTTAGGCTACCTATTTGTGACCCGGTTCCGATTTGGTAGGCCAGCACTCTCCTGGTCATGGAGGCTGACAAGGGCAGCCCATAAAACGTCTCGGTTGAGGCAAACCGTATCAAAGTTTTCATGTGCTGTGATGCTTGGGACATCTGCAAAAATGACCAAAGCCGTAAACATCTTGTCAGTGCGTTAACTGTTGTATCGTCATCATGTCGGCTATAAAGCAAACGACAGGGGCGGATGCTAATATCTGAAATTATTGATATTGGAATACTAAGGGTGCAACGAATCAGAAAACTCACGGTATGCTTATGCTAACCTCGGACAGCTGCTGACAAAAATTGGAGCTCCTGACAACAAACACTCTCCTTCTTGGTTGTCATGGCGACGCAGTTGTTGCACTGACACCACTGAGTTTGCCCCACTCTCGCCTCATCACGTCTCCTCTGGTCTTCATTTTGATGCTCGTATTGATTATTTTCGGTGTTTTCCTCCTCGCTAATGCTCGGGCGCTCGGGTTCAAACTGAAAAGGCTGAATAGATGCCATTTTTTTCGCTGTAGAGTCACAACTACGCTACCGGCGAATTGACAGAACTGAGCAAGCAACCATTTGACGTCACTACCCAGACTGCATTGAAACGTAAACAACAATGGCGACCTACGAGTAAAATTATATTTTAAAATTTTATAAAAACGAAGACATCAAGTATATTTTCTGTCCCGCCTGCTTCTGTCCTGATACCTGCATTAATCTTATAAGTGGCAAAGAGGGAGGAGAGAAGGCATGTTTGGGTATAACACAGCCGAGTCAAATCTTCACAAATTAAATGAGCTCCTCTCCTCACCTTTAATGTGTTGGAGTATAGAAGCCTCTGTCCTATATCTGCATGATGTGTTAATGTTGCATTTTACGTTGCTGCTTCAGGCATGTTTTCTGCACCGCTTACATCTATATTAAGCATTATGATATATGAGTTATCTGGCTAGCTAGGGTATTCGCAAATTATAACCATTAGTGAACTTGAATGGAATTTCAAAACGAAACTACGTCAGATCATTCAAACTTATGAAGTTGGAATGAAATACAACGGTTGCTCATTTACTTCTTCTGCCTGCATCATTGGGAAGAGAAACGATGGATAGCGTGTTCCTATTATTACACCCAGTTGCTGCTTAAAATTTTGGGATTAACATGCATGGACAACAATGCAAGATACGCTACACATTTATTTTCAATATGTGATCTTAACTCAGTACGTGATCATAGCAATCAGGCTGTATTCCTTTCCCTCACTAAAAACGATAAAACCTAAGTGACAATAATAGTAGTATTAAGCCGCTTGCACACTGGACGCAAAATGAATTTTTCGCACGACAGATTACATTCAAAATCAATGCAAAGACGCGAATTGCATGACTTTGAATGTAATCAGTCGTAAAAATTCGCTTTCGCTTCGCCCAGTGTGCAAGCAATTTGCTTTTTTCTGAGCAGAGAATAATATATATATATAATATACACGCACTGCAGTTTGTGGTTGGCAGAGAAAGATGTGAAGTCGTTAGTTTGCCTCACAGATTCAGCTGCGTTGATTAAGCCAGGTGGAGTTTCCATTACGCGTGCCAACCGCCTTTGATCTGACATCAGGACAATCGATATAGATACTATAATTTATGTCCTGATTCAGATAGTTACATTAAATAGTGGTTGCTGTAATTATTTATTGCATTGAAATGTGCCTGACATTCTGGAACCCTGCCTGCGAGGTTTCGGTGACGTGAGCGCACTGTGCGCCGGTCAGCCAAATTACCACTGCACAGGAAGTAAACCAGGTTGGAGCTGGCGAGCTCTTTGCGCCCTTTCGGCGGAGCCTTTGTCCACAAAATTGTCACTGCGTCATGATGAATATGTGACACTTCCCCCTACTATGCCGCCACACCCATCTCGGCGCTTTCCGTCTACCAAATTGCCAAAGTGGCTGTGCACGGTGTTGCACCGCACAAAATTACCACTGCGCGGGCTGCACCGGACGAAATTACCACTGCGCGGGCTGTGCCACGCTGTGCCACCCTGCGCTGCACCAAGAAATTAGGGCCCAGAATCTTATATTTCTAGTGCCGTTACTCAATTTCAATAATATTCTTTGCAATTCTGACTATTTGAGTGCAACCTGCATAGTGGCATCTTTCAACCAAGACCATGAACCATTAAAAGTTTAATGAGGTCGTTGCAAGTTGCAAGTAGGTGGTCACGTGATCCCGAAGCAAAATGTCCGCAAAGTTTGATCGCAGCATAGTGAAAATCTTGTGCTGCTGTTGCTTACACCAATAATAATGCCATTCAGTTGTCTGGAAAACACGGCAAAATAACTTTCCATCAATTTCCGCAAAATAATGAAGCCCTTTTGAAAGAGTGGCTTGTTAAATTAAGAAGAATTGACCGTGGAAAGCCTTACAAACCAACAAAACATTCAGTTCTTTGCTCAGAGCACTTCGAGAAAAGCTGCTTCACGTACCAGAAGTTCACCGGTAAGTCAACGGTTTTGTTGCAATGAAAACTGGTTTTAAAGTGAAGATTTAAAGAAATTACTGGAAAATATATATTCAATACAAATGTTTACCTTAAGCCTGAACGCCCCCGTAACAGGGGCAATGAATTTGCATAATAAATACAGCATGTTTCCTAATAGCCACCTCGTCATGTGGCATATCCTCTTAAAGCGAAGAAACTCGGCGAAAAGTTCGTGATGACCGTTTTTACCTAAACCGAACACAATTCAAGTACCAAGCAAGTAAATAAGCATCTAGCGAAACATTAAATAAAATAAGTTCAGTGCTCTATCGCAAGCATTTCTGATGAATTTGTGCTATGCATACAAACGATACCTCAAATGAAAAAGCACAGTCCACAGATTCCAACGATATAAGCTTTGTCATTTTAAATTGACACCACACTCAAAGAACAGCAGGCATACACTTTAAATGCTACAGAGATGAGCAAAAATTTTTCTTACCTTTGATATTTTGTCTTAAAAGCTCTTTGTAGGTAAATCTGCGCCTGCTATTGTTTTAGCCAGTCTATCTGAGAGTCCTCTCGCCCTTATACTATGCACTGGAAGACCTCAGCAGTATAATCACTTAAATGGTTTGTTTTTCGTATTTCCGCTATAATTAACCGCTAAATATTCACCTGTTGTTTTCAAAGCCGGTTTATGACTGAGAATCCTTGCGCCAATATGCTCAAGTTCAAACACAGCACAGCTATACAAGGCTAAATCGACCAGTGAATATATTGTCTGTTGAGCTAGTGTCGTGGATAGGACGGAGCATTTGGACCTGAGGTTCAATATCCGGTTATACATGCGACCTTTCAGAGCAAGGAAATACTTTCTTTTTTTTTGTATAAATAAATAATAATTAACCGATGCATTCCCATCCCATCAAAGCCATCTTCCTGGGTTACTTTGGGGATCACATGACTTTCACTATGGTTTCTGCATCCAGTGCAACGCCTCCATTGTATTTTCTGGCTAAATGGAAGTTGACAGGTATGATTCAAGAATATAATTCATAATGAAAAACATGCTATCTTCACTTAGCGACTGTTTTTACACAGGAGTTTAGAGGACTCGTGGACTGCTTCAACACTGTGCAACAACAATCACCTGGAGCTCAATCTTAGCAAAACCACCTGTAAAGTAAAGTTTGTGAACAAATTTCAAGCCGGCTTCAAAAAGCCAAATGGTTATCATTAGAATTATGCTAACCTTCCAAAAACCCAACCCTCAGCTCTCAACAACAAACTAATAGTTATTAAGGGTAAAAGCTAAGCCAATAAGCCAAGAGGACAGGGCTTCATTATTCAACATGTAGCCCTTTCCTGAGTCCAACAGCCCAGTCCCCTTCTCTCTATGATACAAGGGCTGCATTCAAATAGTCTTTTCTGCTTTGGACAGTTCCTAACTCCTGGAAAATGACCCAGAATTATTTACATGGCTGCCATGATAACTGCGTTTAAATTCTCTAAATGTACAGGAAAGGTGCTTCAATGCTTCCTAACTTATCACCATCCTTTCTGAGAAGAAAGGAGATAACGCTGTCCCACAATTCCGTTTGGCAGCAATATTTGAAGTGACCACTGTCCATCCAGTCAATCATGAAAACAAATGAACATGACGGGTTAGAGATGCATGAACTCATTGCCTAGTATACGTGCATTCAGATTCTCTTATTAGTGCGCGTTTGTCTTCCCCAGCCGTTAAGAATTCCCCTTTACACTTTACCTTTACCTCGTGATGTTTTCCATCGAGGTTAAAGAGAAGTGGATAGGAATTAGAAGATTCAAACACAGCCGAGGATTAATAGTTGCGAAGGACAAAAAGCCAAGTGAATCAAGAAAGGGGGCGGGGCTGCGTAAATTAATGTCATCCTTTATTGTGTCCAAAAACCTAACCCCAAACTCTCTACAAAAAACAGTTCAATAGTTATGAAGGATGAAATATCATCCTATCAGGAAAGGGGGTGGGGCTTTTTCAATTCACATTTGAGTCCAATAATCCAATCCCTAGCTCTGCATGACAAATGGTTCAATAATTATGAAGTTTAAAGTCTAAGCCAATCAGGAGTGGCAGTGAGGCTTCAGTAATGAACTAGTGACCCGTTCCTGAGTCCAATAATCCAACCCTCAACTGTCATGAAGAATCATTGGCCACATTCAGCTGGTGCTTTCACAAGGTAATTATTCTCTGTAAATGTTTGGAATGATTCCACTCGTACTGGAAGCACAGGAATGTGATTACTTTACTCATCGGTGGGAAACCTGTGTGAAATTCGTTAAGTAGCAGAAAACATGGTGGAAGAACGTGAATGGCAAATTGCTACCCAAGTTGTTCAGTAATTTCAGTGTCACGTATTCAATTTTTGGATGGTATCGTAGGTTGTATGGGGAAGAATATATACTCAAGTACCTACAGTATATCCTGATTAGGTGATTGCTTCAGAAGATCTTCCAAATTGATTGAAATTTTATGATGGGCAATGATGTGTGTGATTTGCATTCAGAATTATCGCCAACTGTGCAAACCAGGAAAAATGTACAAACCATCCTCTTTTCTTTGCTTCTTCTTCTTTTATTATGGTACAATGCCATGTTTTCTCTACTTCTTCTGTTTTTTAGGAGATTCTCACATTGTAGGAGCACCACTGTCTAGATATCAAAAACTGGTTCGACTGGCAGTTTTGCTAACATTAACAATCTGTCAGTATGCAGGAGGGTGGGGAACATTTTTTACTTCTCAGTCTCATGAACTGGCCTGTGGTGACATTGCTGTAGAGTCTTGTCAAGGCTGGATCCGACACACTGGAGTTTTTTTCTCCATTCCCTGGCTAGGGAACACTGCATGCAATGTGGAAAGGGTCCTCTGGCTGGACTACTATATTATAAACAAACTTTTTTTCTGGAGCTACATGATGTGCACACTGTTTTCTATTTTTTATGTAGTGTGTAATGAATGCTCAGCAGTTTTTCTATTTTGACTGCTTGGTAGGATCTGAAAACATTTGGTTTTGAGCACAGACATAACTGTTTTGGGGCAATTGTTTGATTTTGCTTGAAGAGTCAAAGTTTTGTGAATGTAATTTGAAAATTGGGTGTTGTGTTTAAAGTTTTTAGAAAAGGGTCGAAAGTTCCAAAAAAAAATATGTTTTAGCGATTGTGAAAAACTGTAATTTGTGACCCTTTCCTGACTCTAACAAACCAATGCTGGACTCTATGACAAACGATTTAAAAGTTATAAAACATCAGAGATTGTCTATTTGGGTAATTTCTGGGATGGAGAGATGAAAAAAGAAGAAGAATGTCAAGTCAAGTCAACTTTATTTCTATAGCACATTTAAACCCAACAAAGTTGATCCAAAGTGCTGCACAGTTCAACATACACAAAAAATACAAATAAGAGAAGACAAATAAAAGAGGCTGATCAAGCACAGTACTAAAAATATATAAAATAGCACAGAAAATTTTAAATCAAGCAGTCTGAAAAGCTAAGGCATAAAAATGTGATTTTAAAGGAGATTTAAAAATATCTAAAGTGGGAGATGATCTGATTTCGAAGAGGAGGCTGTTCCAAAGCCTGGGTGCAGCGACAGAAAAGGCCTTTAAGCTTCAGCCGCGATTGAGGAACTGAAAATAAAATCTGGTTTGATGACCTGAGGGACCTTGGAGCAGAATATGGGATAAGAAGATCACTAATGTATTGAGATGCAAGACCATGAAGTGCCTTGAAAGTGAAAAGTAAAACCTTAAAATCAACCCGGTATTTGACCGGCAGCCAGTGGAGTGAAGACAGGACAGGAGTGATATGATTCCTCCTCTTTGTACCAGTTAAAAACCTTGCAGCCACATTCTGCACAGCCTGAAGCCGAGACAATGCTGTGAAGTCGGGCAGAAACATCAACACCCATCCTCTAGGAAAGTCTTAACTGAGAAGCAAGTTTGTTAGCTTTAGCTGGAAAGTTATGAGACTTGGTAAATTAGAGGAGTTTAAAAAAAAGGAAAAAGAGGGCACTGGGCTATAAGAACACCGACATCCATCCCCAGAATGGCATTGGTTTGATGTCTTCAGACTGAACAGAACCGAAATTATTAGCCAAAATGTGCTTTTTCAGGTTTGAAAATTTGGACAAATTTTCTCTTTTGAAAATATATAACCCCATCTGACTGATGCATGGGATGTTGGAAAATGGGGCCATTTTCACAATTTTCAAAATTTATATCAGAAAAACATCAATTACATCACAATCCTTTGACCAATGAGGCTGAAATTTTGTGTGTGAGCTATTGGTTGTCCATTGTTCATTTGGACTGGCAGTAGTGAGGTTGAACAGTATTGTTGTGAGATTAGTACAGGCTCAAAGTCTACCTTCCAGTTGATCCCAATTGTGTTTGATGGTGTTGGTGTTAGGTCTCTGTACAATACAATCAAGTTTCTCTGCATAAACCATGCACAGACTTAACTGTATAAGTGGGACTGCTGTCAAACATGGTGGTGGTAGTGTGATATTCTGGGGCTGCTTTACTGCTTCAGGACCTTGGCAACTTGCCATAATTGGTGGAATCATGAATTCTGCTCTCTTCCAGAGAATCCAGAGGGAGAATGTCCCGCCATCAGTTTGTGACCTAGAGGCTCAAGCGTAGTTGTGTTATGCAGCAGAACAATGATACAAATGAACAATGGAAACATGCAGCCTAGAAAGATGCAATTATGAGGAAAAATGAGCCCCTAAGAACCATACTGGGCCATCCCACACTTTGGTGAAAATCAGTTGAGGTTGTAAGCGTGTGCAGAAAACTGAGATCTACATTTCCTAAATGGGCTAACCCAATCTTCCCACATGGATTTTTAATAGAAGCAAACATCTTCTCTGCCCCTGTACACATGCACTGCACTGCCTTAGCCATAATAGCCATCCCACAACCTTCCCATACTTCATTGCAAACACGGAGGCTAGGTATCTCACTGATGAGGTATTGCATCCTATGATTGACGATGATGGTGTAGTGGAAGATGACAGAGACCCAGAGTTTGTCCCAAATGAATCAGACGATGATGGTTCCTCTTCAGAAGGGGGTAGGTTTCACTTTAAATGATGATTATGCAGCGAAAACCTGTGCAAAAAGTGCATGTGCATAATTTCACATATTTTGAGTTTGTAACATATGTAGTGTTTTTGTTGCCCATTGCTCTAGATGGCACAGGAGGCTGGCAACTTTGAGTCTGTTAAGTACGGTTCTGGAACCAGACGCGAGAGTCGAGCAGTGAAGGTAAAATGGGATTTTATTGGAAAGGGGGCGAACCCCCGCAGAGCAGGAGGCGACAGTACAAAGTCCACAATCCAAAGAACAATCCCAGGGACAAAATCCAAAAGTCGAAAAATCAGGGCAGCAATCACAGTAATCGTGGTCGGGCAAAAACAGGTTCGGTACACAGGCACAGGATTGACAGAGAAGCAAAAGCCAAAATCCAGAGGGCAAAATCCAAACCGTTACCAGGGCAACAAACACAAAAACTCGTAGTCGGGCAAAAAGGGTTCGAAAACAGATGCAGACAAAAGTACAAAAGAGCAGAGCCAAAAAAATCGAAAAGTCGGGCTGTCCAGTCAGAAGATAAACACTATGAGTACAAAGGCTAATGATAGCAGCACAGGTAAACAAGAGGAAACGTTCTGACGGGGAACTGCAGTGAGAAGACAGCTTAAATACACTCAAGGAAGTCACATGCTATGATTAGGATCAAGTGATGAGGATCAGACTAATTACAAAGGAGGGAACGTGAGGGAGAACCTAATCACATGAAATTGGCAAAAAGCCAAAATGCGGACAGGGAACACGAGACAACCTATGACAAAACATACAGCTCCGGTTAGGGAGTTCTAATGTGCACAGATAATGAGAGGTAGGACAGAGTGGAGCAGGTGCGGAGGATCCGCTGAATTGCAGGAGAGACAAAGTGAAGGCAAGAGGCAGAGACTAGAACAGGCGAGTGCTGAGAGCTTGTTAATCAATTAGTAAGTGCAGCTATACAATCCCTAGTGCTCGTTAGTAAGTTAGTATTATATACAATGTTAGTCTGGGTTAGTAACTTTAACAAAAATAACAAACTGTTAGTATTGGTTAGTAAAACAGAAAAGAGAGGCGAAGGAAGCAAACGAGATTGGAAGGAATGTTTGAAACCCAGAAACCATGAAATCACCTAAGCATGTGACATGCAGGACTGGGGAGAAGCTGTAACTTAACAAGAGACCAGACAGGGGAGACAAAGTGCAATGCAGGGCATGAACAAAGACATGGACCGGAATCTAACAGAGAAGTGGAAGGAATGGCAAAAACGAAAACATGGAAAAATACAAAAACTAAACAGAACATGGCAGAACCTAACATACATAATCATAAACATAACAGGGAATGGCAGAATAATAACAAACATGGCAGAAACATGACAGAACAGATCAGAATCATAACAGAGTCCCATTTTCTCAAAAGTACCCCAACATGGGTTGGCCCGGTATGGTTCTTAGGGGCTCAGATGTCAAAACCATGGGTAACTGGTGAACTTAAAATGGTGAACTTGTCAACCAAAAATTGGCAAAGAGGTAATATTTAACTCTAATAATTTAACTAATAATTTAACTCTAGGGTGACCAGATACAAACTGAATATGGGACAAGTGGTATGTATGTGTGGGACAATGTGGGGCATGTTGCTAATGCGTAAAAGGTAGTCCAAAAATTCTGACAAATGAACATTGAGATTAGGTCCCTTGGTTTGTTTTATCTCCTTGCTTTACCCTGTGGCTGATTCAGTATCACATAATACACTCTAGATGTTATAAATGACAATTTTTTTTGGCGCAGTATGTTAATAAACCTACAAGAGAGAAGGCAATTTTAGATTTAGTGCTTTGTAATGACCCTGATAGAATTAGCAATGTTGAGCCTATTGGGACAAGTGATCACTCCACTGTTAATTTAGATGTTTCATGGGAAGTTAAAAAGGTGTCTTCGAAAACCAAAATTTCCAATTTTAGGCGAGCAAACTTTGACAGGATGCGCTCATATCAAAGCAAAATAAAATGGGAGACACTCCTGGACTGTGAGTCTGTAAATGAGATGTGCGAAAGATTAAGGGGGTTTTACTTGATTCACAATGCAAATTCATTCCAAAGGTGTCCAAAAGTAAGCTGAAAAAGCAGAATCCTCCGTGGATGACCACAGCTATTCGTGGGAGTTTGAGGGAAAAGAGGAATCTTCATAAGATGTACATAAAGGATAACAATGAGAATAATAAGGCTGAATACTGTAAAATGCAAGCTGTGGTCAAAAAAGAGCTGAGGAATGCTAGAAGACTGTATGAAAGGCAAATTGCAGAAGGGGCAAAAACTAATCCTAAGCGCTTCTTTCAGTTACTGTGGCAGAAAAAGGAAAGTCAAAGAAGAGGTTAAGTGCATAAAGAATAAATATGGATAGCTGCTATGTGATAAAAAGGATATTGCGGATACCTTAAACAGTTACTTTGTTGAGAATTTTACCTCTTAGCGGGTTTTTATTCGGCCAGAGGGCATGTCCAATGCTGAAGATTATTTAGCAGAAATTGAGGTAAGTGATAATGAAGTATTAGACAAGTTGCATAAACTAAAGGCAGATATGGCGGCGGGTCCTGATGGCTTATATCCTAGAGTGCTCAGGGAAGTTTGTGAGATCATCTTTAAACCGCTCTCCGCTATCTTTAGACGGTCTTTAGACACTGGAGAGATACCAAATGATTGGAAGCAGGGCAATGTAATACCAATATATAAGAAAGGGGACCGTACTGACCCAGGAAATTACAGGCCAGTGAGTTTAACTTGCATTGCATGTAAAATACTGGAATCTATCATAAAAGATGAGCCAGAATTATTTCTTGAACGTAATAATATCTTGAGGGATAACCAACATGGTTTCCGTAAGGGAAGGTCATGCCTGACAAACCTCCTGGAACTCTTTGAAGAGGCCACCAAGACTTATGATCAGAGCAGGGCTTATGAGATTATATACTTGGATTTCCAGAAAGCATTTGATACAGTACCGCATAAGAGACTAATTTTTAAAATGAGCTCCATTGGAGTTACAGGAGGTATTCTGGAGTGGATTCAAAACTGGTTACAGGACAGAACACAAACAGTGGTGGTTTGTGGAATCTCATCTGAGCTAGGTATGGTGGGGAGTGGCGTCCCTCAGGGATCGGTGTTGGGACCCCTGCTGTTCCTCATCTATATTAATGACCTTGATAGGAATATTGAGAGCAAATTAGTTAAATTTGCAGATGATGCTAAATTTGGAGGTTTGGCAAATAGTTTAGAGTCCACTAAAGTGATTCAGGATGATTTGGATAGAATCCAAAATTAGACAGAAATGTGGAAAATGAAATTTAATGTAGCGAAATGTAAAGTTGTACATGTAGGTAATAAAAACATTAGACAGGATTACTTCATGGGAGGTTTAAAACTGGAATGTGCTCCACATGAAAAAGATCTGGGAGTGATTGTTGACCAAACCATCACAGGTTCTAGCCATTGTGCCGTAGCAGTTAAAAAAGCCAATCGGATGCTGGGATACATTGCCAAAAGTATTGAGTGCAAATCCAAGGAGGTCATACTTCTCTTGTACAACACATTCGTCAGACCACATCTGGAATATTGTGTACAGTTCTGGGGACCATACTTTAAGAAAGATATAGAGGCTTTAGAAAAAGTTCAGAGAAGAGCCACTAAACTGATTCCAGGTATAAAAGATGAAAGCTATGAGAAGAGGCTGAAGATCCTTAATCTCTTTAGTCTTAGGAAAAGGAGACTCAGGGGTGATCTGATTGAGGTTTTTAAATATGTTAAAGGGATTAACAAAGTGAATTATGTAGGATTCCTTCGGCCAAGTTTTCTCAGGGTCACAAATGGAAGTTGACCAAGGGTAAATTTGGCACGGATATTAGGAAATATTTATTCACCCAAAGAGTAATTTCGATGTGGAATAGCTTGCCTGGCCATATTGTTGAGGCAGAAACCTTGGGAATTTTCAAGAGCAGAATTGACTTAAAGCTAGATGCCATTGAGTCATTGAGTATCTGAAGTGATATATTCACAATAGTAAAAAGAAACTGGCGAGCCTAGTTGGGCTGAACGGCCTGTTCTCGCCACTCATGTTATGTTATGTTACTCGTATTAGGACTGAAACATGTTTCATATGACCACATTGAGCCGCATATACAATACGGGCCACTTCACACAGAAAAAACTTAACAATTCAGCTGTATCTGAATAAAAATTTAATTGCCTCATCTGCTAGTCCCATGATACTATCATGAAGACAGTAGACATCACCTGCTCTGACTCTCTGTCATCCCTCTGACTCATGCCAAAGTATGGCCATTTTAATTTAAAAGGAACACAAAAATAAATATGCATAACAATAAAAATGAAAGTCATTTTTCCATCATCGTAATAAAAGACAATAACTGCACCAGCAAAGATAATTGTCCTTAACCAAGGGTGAAGCGATTTTATACCAGGAAGAGGCTGATTACGGGAAGGTGTGGTGAGAGTGAGAGTAAGTGGTGCATTGAACACACAAGGTTGTCAACATAGAATCGGTAATGCAAGTAAATCTGGTGAAATGTTATCATGTTTAAAAATTGAAGACCTGTATGCAAGAAGTATACATATCTGCAACATGTTTTGAGAACTTTTACCCCCAAAATCACAAAGGTGTTATTTAGTGACACACAGGTCTTCAATTTAAGGTGTGTTGAATTTACAATGTCAATTCAAGCATCCAACCACAGCCGAGACCCAGAATCCACCTTAAAAGGGCATTTTCATGGCCAAGCTAGCATAGTAAACTTCAAAATTTTACCAATATACTGTATATCAAAGTATGTCTCAGGTGTAAATTGCCAGTTTAACATTATACAGCGGTTACTCCGAGCTGTCCTCTGCAAAAATGAATTAATCACTTTAGGGCAATAGTTCATCTATCTATCTATCTATTTATTTATTTATTTATTTTTGAACATTCATTTTGCTTGCTCGAACTGTTGTTAGTGTGCAGCTGTCTGGCCACTGATGCTGGAGACAAACAAAACTTTACCCTTGTGTAATCTCTACTGCAAGGCAAAACGTAAAAATTGCGGGTATTCTAAGGAGTTACTTTCTTATTTGTATTGCAAGAGATCAAACGCACTCACTAATACCAAGATCATGTTCAGTATTAAAACTTCTCATAACTCAACCATTACATAACCTTGGCCATGTCAGTGGTTCAACATGTAGCAAAATTTGGACTCTGATCATTTTTCCTTTGTGGTCTTCAGTTTAATTTATTAATTATCAGCTTTTGTTTCACTTTAAAGCACCAATCGAATGTCATGTTTCAATTGTGATTGTGTACAAGTTCCAATAGAAAATGTAATTAAAATAATCCTATTTTCAGCGCATAATGCCTAAGATCCAGACCGGTATTACTCTATCAGCTACTGAATGAGCGCATGAATTTAGACCAGTGTCTCCAGACAATAAAAATACGGGCCAGAGTCTCAATTTGTGGGACACTGGAAAAAGGGGGAAAACGCTGTGCGGTACAACGCAAAGCGAGACACCTGGTCAGCCTACTTAATTCCCATATTAAGCCTTCAGTATTGGTAATAGTTTTTTGCAGACAGATCTGTCCCTGACTAAATGGAATCCAGCATCATTAAATCTCTGAGATCTTGGGCTGACAGGGGGCCCTTAAAAATTACATTTTTAATTTCCACCCATGAAAAGATAATTTAGAGGCCAATGACAGTGAAATCATGATTTCAGTTTTCTGGTGGCAGATTCTCAAAGCCTGGGCCCCATTTAACCTGGGTGGCAATTTTCAGCCAAAAGCTTTGATTTATTTCCAAGATATTGGCCTCCAAAAACCCCCACAAATTAACATTTGCGAAAAAGTTATGGAAGGGTATATCTCACAAACCTAAAATTTTGCATGTGTTCATTATGTGGAGATACTCCCACAAATTTTTTTTGAGCCAAATCTGAGTCAGTCACCTCGCGACCTCTGGCTTCATATTGAATGACAGTACTGTACATGGAAGGAAACTTTATAGGTGAGTGCATTATCGAATAAACATTGAAAGGTACACTATATGGCCAAATGTTTGGATTATCATGTGGAGATGTTGCTCAATTTAATATCGGGGACATTAGTGTGGATTTGGTCCCGATTTCGCAGCTTTTTTTTTGTGAGGTCATTCAGTGATTGGACAAGTAGGCCTGGCAAGAATCCAGTGGTCCAATTGGTCCCAGTTACCATCATTTGATGGGTCATAATTCTGCACTCAGGCCATTCAAGTTCTTCTGCACAGACCTCGACAAACCTTGTATGACAGGGCTCCTCAAATCACGGTCCAAGAGGGCCGAGAACTGCTGGTCTTCCACCCTCCCTTTACCTGGAAGTCAGGTGAGATGACAATCTGGCCATTCAGCAGCATTAATTGTTCACTTAATTGCCTGGAAGGAAAACCAGGACTGTATTTGAATTTGAGGGCCGGATTTGGAGAGCCCTGGTGTATGAGCTTCTCTCATTGGGGGATTATCATGCTGGCACAGGTAAGGATCTTACCAAGACTTTTGGAGGCAGAGAATCATCTAGAATGTCATAACCACAACAGAATGAAAAGAAAGGAGAGCATATTTTCCAAAAAGTCTACTCAACAACATGGCCGTGGTTCTATGAATCATTTTTGCAATAAACACACTTGGATCGATTCCCCTGCAGGGATTAGTATTGCTTGTGCATCAAGCATTCTGATTATCAAGTTCTCAGAGTTGTTAACACCATATTCCTCCCATGATGGCAACACTTTTAATGGAAATAAGGGAGGGAATAATCAGAAGTGTGGGCACAAATGACTCTTAATCAATTTCATCATCCATTCAACACTATTTGCACTTTTAAAATGTTCCTCCACTGAACTGACTGAGACGCTCTGCATCAGATTTTCCCCAGACATTCCCTTAAGTAAAAACATGTCAGTAATTAAAAAGATTAGTTGAAAATCATTATGGCTTAATATGCTTGGAAGATGCAGTTTGTGATAGCAAGTTGACTGACATATCTTTACGGCAGGCATAATATACTAGATTACCCACAAAAATGGTAAGATCTGCTTTCAAACCTCCCTATAATTTGGAATGTTTCAAATGAGTACCTGCATTTGACAGAATTTTTTTCAGTGCTCCTGGCTGTATTCAATTCATGTGCAATTTGCTTCGTTAGTAATATATTTTCCAGGAGTATAATAAGGGAATGTATTGATTTTTCAAAAGTCATGAGGCTTCATCTCATATAATGCACATTCAAGGTGAAGTATCACAGCTGCTTCTAAACACAGGGATTGCTTAGACCTATTAAAGAGATTGTCGTGGCTGCTTGTATAACTTTGATAAATTTAGAATGAAAAAAGCATGCTTACAATCATAAAAATCCAAATCACGGTTTTTATTATACTGCAGACAGAATTGTGCTAGTTGTGGTAGTGGTCTAAGTAGTGGAAGTAGTATTCAATTTTACATCCTTTTTTTTTTGAAGGAAGGTAATGTCTCAAGAGAAATTTGAAATGTTATGTCACGCACGGGAACCTCTCTCCATTTCACTCACATGATTAGAGAGATGATCGTGATATTTATTATATTCACAGTGAAAGGTAACACTGCATAATTCGAGAGTATTTTAATCTAAGGAGATGTGGCACTGAAATACATAGGTGATGGTAATTTTAAAACAAATGTGAGGCTTTACCAAAAGTTATCAAGCATTTCAAATCCATTGAGCAGTCTTCACATTTGAAAATAATAATTAAAGAACTTCAAAACTTTGTGCAAATTGTATCCCTTTCATTGCATGCTCTATGTAACATGCAGCACTTTCCCGCGCGATATTGCTTTCAGCCCTCAACTCTGAATTTTGCTTGAATTTCCCCTTTCATTGGTTCAAAGTTAGAGAAGTCATATATTTTCCCATATTCTCAGACAAACTCAGGATGTCACATTTTTATGGTTGTAGCATTATATCAAATAGAAAATGTCTACATATTTTGCATCATTTTATATGCATTTCCATGTAATTCAGTGGAACATATTCAGGATGTTTAGAAACCTTGAGATCTCCAATAGAATTTGAAATAGGCTGGAAAATCCACAACTTTGAATAATGCAGCAGTATTTTATGAACCCATACATGAGTCTGTAGGTTTCATGGAGTTAATATTTTCATTGTCAGTCACTTGCATTTCATAAACTTGATTAACATAAATGCTGTCATATTTCTAATGTAACCCATCATGAGATTATGCATGCATGTTATGACTCCCCCTATTCATGTTCATAACTATGTTAATTGGAAGGAGTATATTCATGGGCATACTAAAGCAGGCACACACACACACACACACACACACACGCACACACACACACACACACACACATTCCTGTCATTCCTCGACTAATACATGTCTTCAAATGCATCTTGGCATTGCAGCACCATTCCAACATGTGGGCTATCTATGCTGTGCTTGAAAAGTAAATTCTTTTCCAGTTTTGGCCTTAATCTCCAGCATTGTTTTAAGTGATGATGATGATGATCAAGAGCCTGTGCACGTGTTTGTTGGTTTGTATGTGAGTTGTATTAATGCACGCGTTCTGTTTGAGTGCAGTTTCCTGTACACAATAACAAAAGGTCTGTTAAAAAGTGATTTTCCTATGCAGTGGCCTTTCAAACAAATCGCTTATCTGCCTTTGGGGTGCCATTAGGCAATAAGTGGCTCGCCCATGGAAGAAGCAGAGCTGCTTTTGCAGAGCCAAACCTAAGGGCACCTCACATATGCTAACAAGCCTTTTAAAGGTAGAGCACATTGCAGTTTTACTTTGCACAGCACACCCAGCCTTGCACTCATAGGGCGTCGGTTTTTCCTTGTAATGATCGGACCCTCCTGCTCCTAATGCGGACATTGCAAATGAGACATTTTGTTTGAGGTATCTAGGAGCAGATGTGCAGTCACATCATCACCACCTGCCCGTTGTCAATAGAACTGCAAAATGCCCCCCTTATAAAAGAACAGATTATATCACATGTGCCCTAGATGGATATCCTCCGTAAAAGCCTTATGAGCTAAAATTCTTCAAGGACACATGGAGTGCATGCCAAAAATGAGACAATGCCTCAGTTTAAAAATAATACTGGGTGTATATTAAAACGAGCAATCAGGAGATGGAATAACCTCCCAGTTCCCGTAAAATTGTGTAGGGTATAGCTTCATAAAATAAACTTACATTACATTCTTAAACTTACATTCAATCAATCAGATAGCACTGAAAGTCAGAATTGAAAGTCAGAATTTATATATATATATATATATATATATATATATATATATATATATATATATATATTTTTTGTTGATGTGGTAATCATAAAATATGTAAAGAAAGTCAGGCATCTCTGATGTGACCAATGTTCACTACAAGGAAGCAGAACACTAGGAACACCATATTGTCCATTTATTTTTGTTCTTCAATCTTAAATTACATGCGTAGCTTAAGAAAATTCTTTGTTATACTTTTAAGTTACAGGATTTGGAAAGCAGAACAGACTCCTAGAAAGAGACAAATCATAATAACTTAAACATGGAAGTCGAAATAAGAAAACATGGCACATATTGTTTCCATGGAAAACTTTAAAATTTAAAAATTTGGAAAACTGAAAACAGTAAAAGGCCAAACATCTGAACCTGATACACAAGCATACTGTTTGTTCAAGCTTGGTCAAATGATGTAAAAGTCTATGGTCCTTGGCTTCTGGCCAGTCTTGGACTGCTTGGGACCTTCTGGCTGTCCATCTTGATCTCTACCAAGGAGACTATAAAACCAAGGTACTGGACAAAGGGCAAGTGAAACTCACCCCAGCTAGCAAAATTAGTCTGGCCCAGATCTGGCCCGAGTACGGCTAAACCTCCAGCTCACATCTGGCCCACATCCGGCATTCTGAATTGGCTCAGTTTTGGTTGTGAATTCCAGTGTGAGACTGGGCAGAGTTATGCAACCTGAGTAACTGCACCACATGAGTAAGCCACATCCATGCCGACTTTGGGCCAAACCTGGACCAGAACTGGTCAGACAGTTTTATTTTATTCATTTGCGTACCCCATCCTGGTTACAATTATTATGCAAAATAATTGTTCTTTAATATAAATTAGAATGATTAACCATCCATGCCAAAGTTACATACAATGAGCGCAGTATTCTAAAATAACTGTTGTTCTAACATCAATAAAAACATATTTAAACATATGAACTAAGTGACTAATGTTTGGAAAATGTATAAATAATGCATTTATCAATAATGTGAAATGACTGAAAGATTATTTAACACCTTTGATCAAATTTATTGGAGACACAAAATACTGCATGCATGGCAATTGTAAAGAGTCTTTACGATCAAAGCTAAAGTCAAAAAGCAAACCAGGTTTTGATCAAACATACACTGTAAATATATATACAACCCCAATTCCGAAATAGTTGGGACAAAGTGTAAATTGTGAATAAAATCAAAATGCAATGACTTTCAAATCACACCAGCCAGTATTTTATTCACAATAGAACAGAGATAACATAGCAAATGTTGAAACTGAGAAATGTTACAATTTTATCCACAAAAAAGGTCTCAAAAAGTTGGGACAGGGGCCTGTTTTCAATCATCTGGGCATTGAGGAGACAAGTTTCTTGAGTTTAGCCATTGGAAAAACTCTTGTTTCCCCCCTCTTGTTTGGAAGGGGACCTGTTTTTACCATGAAAGATGACTAAGGCCAGTTGTACGGCCATGCTGTTGTAATAGCTGCAGTATGTGGTTTTGCATTGTCCTGCTGACACAAGGCCTTCCCTGGAATAGATGTCATCTGGAAGGGAGCATATGTTGCTCTACAAACCTTTATATACCTTTCAGCATTCATGGTGCTTTTTAAAACATGCAAGTGTCCCACACCATATGCACTAATGCATCCCCATACCATCAGAGATGCTGGCTTTTTGAACTGAACGCTGATAACAGGAATTTCAACAAGAATGTCAAATTTGGACTCGTCTGACC
Source organism: Gymnothorax javanicus (assembly GCA_029692085.1). Classification (NCBI taxonomy): domain Eukaryota; kingdom Metazoa; phylum Chordata; class Actinopteri; order Anguilliformes; family Muraenidae; genus Gymnothorax; species Gymnothorax javanicus. Next base: position 137,650,976 of record CM056195.1, on the reverse strand, counting down.
ACAGGAAACTTTTCCACTTTGCTACAGTCCATTTTAAATGAGCCTTGGCCCACAGATCCCATGCTCAACAATGGCTTCCTTTTTTGCATGACAGAGTTTTAGGTGGCATCTGTGGATGGCACAGCAGACTGTGTTTACAGACAGTGGTTTTTTGGGCCCATTTAGTAATGTGAATGACAGAATCATGCCAGTGAGTGATGCAGTGGCGTCTGAAAGATCACGGGCATCCAGTACAGGTCTTCGGCCTTGTCCCTTGTGCACAGAGATTTTTCCAGTTTCTCTGAATCTTTTGAAGATGTTACAACTGTCAATGAGACCTTCAAAGCCTTTGGCAATTTGACGTTGAGGAACATTGTTTTTAAGGTATTCCACAATTTTTTTATGCAAGCCTTCACAGGTTGGAAAGCCTCTGGCCATCTTTACTTCTGAGAGACTCACTAAGACATCCCTTTTATAGCCAATCATGTTACACACCTGATGCCAGTTAATTACTTGCTAAATGTTCTGTCAGCTGATTCTCTTATACTTTTGTGCTTTTTCAGCCCTTTTTGCCTGTGTCCCAACTTTTTTGAGACCTGTTGCAGCCAAAAAATTTGAAATAAGCTCATTTTGTGGATAAAAATGCAAAATGTCTCAGTTTCAACATTTGAAATGTTAGCAATGTTCTATAGTAAATAACATATTGGCTCATGTGATCTGAAAGTCATTGCATTTTGAATTTATTCACAATTTACACTTTGTCCCAACTATTTCGGAATTGGGGTTGTAAATATATCTTTGGCCTTTATATAGGAGCAGTGGTAGTAAAGAACGTATCAGAAGTTAATGTTTTCCAGAGCTATCGTACATGATCAAATTAATAGAAAAGTTACAACCAGTATGTTGTTGCAACTATGACTGCTGTAGAGCTAAGTTGTCTGCATTTTAAGATGATAGCATAGCTCTGCATCAACATTCTGGAATAAAGGTCAACTGTAGCAAGGAATTTCTACAGACTGAATTTGCAATAAAAACACTCGGACTATACGCTGGTGCATATTGGAGGCCACAGCCTTACTAGTAGGTGTCTTGAAGGTGGTGAGGAGGAGGTGTCTGATAGACCTCAGCAGGGGCACAGGAGATGTTTTCGAAGTGGGGGGCAAATCGTACACTAAAGCCCAGATAGCAAAATCAGATTTCCAGATATTGGACCACCACTTCTGGCCCACAGTCGGACCACCATGCACCATCATATTTTTACCTTGCCTGAATATTGAGAAAATAACATTAATTGTTAATAAAATGAATTAAGAAGTATGAATGAATGATTTAAAAGGTGTTTGGATCAAAATTCACAGTAGGCTTTTTGACGGTAACCCGCCTGTGAACCACCCTCGAACCAAAGAGCAAAATTCTAGCGAAAGGCCAGCTCTGCGCCAGTGGTCCACTGGTCTCTTGCGTGGGAGGTCTCAACTTTTAAGGTTATAGAATCCTATTTTTACCATTTTGATTGAGTTATTCTACATTGTTTGGGGCTAATGGTTTAACACTCTAAAAATAATATGGGATGCTGACAGTTTGTGAAGCCATGGATGAACAGGAGTTGCCTAATCAACTTATAGCTACACTTGTTAAAATACATGATCAAATGATTAGGTCTACTTCATTGTCTGGTATGAAATTGCCAAACAAACCACCAATACAAAATGCATTCTCCACAATATCTTTGAAGTTAACATTTATTAATTCTAGGCTACTGTAATGTTTAAAATTATAAGAAGAGACACTGGTTCGTCATTTACAATAACTGCAACCAGAAAATAGCAATTTGCAACTTGGTTTGCCTTGACAATCAACTATTAGTATTAACATGAAAAATAACATTTTACCAAACCATGAATGAGCATTAATGGGGTTTTGGGAAATCATAAAAAACAAAAATAATGTTACGCTCCGTAGTAAAATAACTCCTTGAGAGACCCCAAATTTGGTTATGTTCATTAAAATGTAGGTGTGTTGCCAACGCGTAGGCTTAAGACCCATGATATTTCTAAAATAAGTCTGTTGGTATCCTTCAGCTGACAGCGGAAAGTAACGGACAAGCTACAAAGCAAATCGCTTGGCTAGTTTGTCACCAATTTCTAAAGGCAAGCAAAGGTTAATCATAGTAATCTTTATAGATTGGAGATCACAAGTGTTCCAACAACAACCACGCAAATAACTTACGTAAATACATGAAATACCTGAGTTTCATGGCTACGATCTGTTTTGTAGAATAAATCAGATATTGAGTTATTTGAGATGAACGTGTCGTTTTGTAAAAACTGCATGGTGTGAGAAAAGAGATGCCCTTAAAAACCATTTAGAGTCCCTTAAAAAGAAAAAGAAATTTTTCTTTTACAGAACATAGTCCATCACTCAGAAAGTGTTGAACAGATACTTCTGAATATGTGGCTTGTAGACAATGCAGCAATAGATTTATGTGTGCCCACATAACTGGGGGTTTTTCGTTTTGAGAATGACACTGTGCAATAGCAAATGGGCTTTTTTTCACCACCTATGTGCAAATCACTAGTATGCAGAGTTGCTTGTTGGTGCGAGGAGCCGAAATAGACAGCTTGAATCTGAGCTTTATTTGCAAGTGTAGTTTCCAGAGAAGTCCATGTGACTCCATGAGTGCAAGTGGAAAAATTTTTTTTGACTGAACATAACCACCGCCACAAAGTCCCTAGGGGCAATGCCCCCCAGAAAATTTTTGAAAAATGGTCAAATTTGGTGCATTCTCAGGGCAGTTTGGCCAAGAATTTGAGATTATAAAAGGCACTAAATTGTACGAATGTTTAATGCTTACCTTTTAAAAAAATGTAAGGGTATTGAGGCAAATAGTGTCTTGTGGGAAGACACAATGAACTCTTATCAGGTTACATGAATAAAAAGATAACATTTTTGAAATGTATATTATACTACAATTCTTGGTGTGCACGTGACGTCACGCATAATGCCTACATAAAACATAAAACAATGCCTACTTTGTGTGCGGTTTTTAATTGCGGCAATAACGCTACTCGTGATAAAGACAAGAGTTTCTTCAGAATCCCGAAAGTAATTCAAAACAGCGACAAAAGAGACGAAGAACTATCCAGAGAACGCCATGCGCTGTGGTTCAAAAACATAAATCGGAAGGATTTAACTGAAGAAAAAGCCCAGTACACCCGAGTGTGTAGTGACCACTTCATATCTGGTAAGAGATCATTGTTAATTAAGCTATGGTATTGATAATTATATTGAACTTTTGAGCTTCAATGCGAACAATCCTTTCACATTGCAGGAGCACCATCAAAACCACGTGATTACACGAATCCAGATTGGGCGCCAACAATAAAGTTAGGACATGATAGGATCCGGACAAAACCTGAGCTCTCAGTCTCAAGAAGTAATAGGATGAAGGAACGATCTGCGAAAAGAGCGAAGATGGAAGCAGCAAAAACTTCAGCAAGTTTGGAGAGGAAGGAAGGAGAACCATATGGGTAGATTTTGCCAGGTGAGATTAGCGATGCCATCCCAGTGGTAAGAGCACCACACACAACCTCCTGCAGAATCAAAAAATCACAACTTGCTCGGCTTACCTTAATGTTTAGATATTGATGACAATGCTGGGGCATGCGCAACGTATGCATAATTTGCGATATCACATAGGCACCGCATGCATGCAGCGAGGGTGAGCGCTCAGTTTCCATGCGGTTCCAGGTGAAAAGTTTAATTATGCTGTCCATACTGCCTTATGCCACAAAAATTTATCTGCCTCATGACTTGAGCTGCAAGACTTTCGCAAGGCCCCGATTTGATATAGCTATAGCGGCATCTATCTATCTTCTATCTATATATTATTACTGAGTTGGCTTTTTATGTAATTTCAGACATCTATTTAAACCACCGCTGAATAATGAGTCTGTTTTCCGTGACTCGCGGTTTTACTGTGTGACAAAGAACGCGCCTGGTTTGAACTTAGTTATGAAGTGAAAACTGCATTTGAATCCGTTTTTGCAAGTAAAAACCCCCAGAAATATTTTTGCCCCCTTTTAAAATCGTTCTGGCCAAAAAAAAAAAACCCCCAAACAAAGGAGGTTGTGTGTGGTAAGCGCCCGGTGCGAAAGTAACTTGGACAGAAAGTAACACGGGCTTTTCACAGCCATCCGCGATTTCGATCGTCATAAGGTCATTCGCGCCCCTCTCCAGAACGAACGTTTGAGGCGAATCCAGTCTTCCTCGCGCACAAGACCGAGAAGACTGTTTTCCACAGCGTGAGTAAATTCAGACGAAGAAACTTTTTCGATTTAAAGATTGTCTTTATCGCTCCATGTGTCATATTTATGATGAAATGATGGGTGATTTAGTTCCGAACATATGGTGAAGTTTGAAATGTCAGAATTTTTCCACTTTGGAAGTAATCCTCGTTCAAATGTCAGGAGTCACCGTCGGGACTGAAGTAGCAACAGTTACGTTTGTCCCTCTCTGCTAATGCGGCTGCATTTTGTGTTTAAAAGCTCAATAAAAATGTGTGTTATGTTTTACCGACAGAAAATGCCAAGAGTTAGAGTCAGAACTACCCAGAGAGGAACGGTTGACCCGGAGGTTTATGCAAGGGCCTTTTTTGATGTCCGAAGAGGCGATAGTATAAGGAGGGCAGCAGCGGTGCATGGCGTTTGTCATGTCACCCTGTTCAGGTACTGCAAGAGGAGGGCAGAGGCAAGAGGGCAGCAGACCAGGGCCCCGGGGTACAGGGCTTCACAGAAGAACAGGAGAGGAGACTGCAGGCATATATAAAGAGAGCAGCCGATATATATTTTGGCTTGAGTCCTAAAGAGGTGCGAGTAACACCGCAGACGGAGCTACACCACTACCGCCATATAGCAAGCACCTCCGCTCCGGATCTGCCACGGCTCTGAGCTGGATCAGCTGGAGCCAGCTCCATCACCAGCTCCATCGCCAGCGCTTGCTCCCTTGAGACACCACCCAGATAGCAAGCTCCTCCGCTCCGGATCTGCCCCGGCTCTGAGCCAGATCAGCTGGAGTCGGCACAGAGCCGGGGCAGATCCGGAGCGGAGGTGCTTGCTATCCGGGAATTAACCTCTTTTTATGCTTTTTTTTAGGTGCGAAAAGTTTGCATATGAGCTGGCCGAAAATATTGGCCTCAAAACTCCATGTTCATGGAAGAAAAACCAGATGGCAGGGAAAGATTGGCTCACCTCCTTCCTCGAGCGCAACAAAACCCTGTCCATCCGTCGACCTCAAGCCACCAGCATGTCCCGTTCCACCAGCTTCAACAAGACCAAATTTTTTTAACAACCTAAAGACTGTCCTCGTCCGCTATAATTTTGAGGCAAATGACATCTGGAACATGGATGAAACAGGTAAAAATTTATATTTAGATAAATTTAAAAGCAACAGTGATTTGCACCAGCAATAATTCATTTCACTCATTATTTCAGGTACCACAACGGTTCAAGTGCCAGACAAAGTCATTGCCACCAAGGGCCAGCACCAGGTCGGTGCTGTGACCTCCGGGAAAGAGGGACATTGGTGACCGTTGCCTTCACTGCCAACACACAAGGCAACTTTGTTCCCCCTTACTTTATCTTCCCAAGGAAGAAGTTCCATGACCACTTCATCTGGGATGGTCCCCCTGGCTCCACTGGTTCTGCCAATGGATCGGGGTGGATGGAGGAGACAGATTTTTTGGCCTTTTTACAGCATTTACAGCAACACACACCCGCGTCACCCCGGAGTCAAAGTTGCTGCTACTCTTAGACAATCATGCATCACACCTCTCTGTGGTAGCTAGTGACTTTTGCAAGTCACAGGGCATTGTACTCTTTTCTTTTCCACCCCACTGCTCCCACCGTCTTCAGCCGCTAGACCGAAGCGTTTTTGGCCCTCTGAAGCACTACATTAACAGTGCAGCAGACAATTGGATGCGAATGAACCCTGGAAGAACTTTGACCATCTACAACATCCCAAGTCTTGTGGCTAAAGCTCTGCCTCAAGCTGCGACACCAAGCAGCATTTCGTCTGGGTTGGAGTGTACCGGTATCTGGCCCTTGAATCCAGATATTTTCAGTGAGGCAGACTTTGCTCCAGCTTTTGTGACCGACCGTCCTGCACCAGCACCAGCTCCATCCCCAGTGCCAGCGCCAGCTCCATCACCAGCGCCCCCTTCATCACCAGCGCTTGCTCCCTTGAGACCCCACCCAGATAGCAAGCTCCTCCGCTCCGGATCTGCCCCGGCTCTGAGCCGGATCAGCTGGAGTCGGCTCAGAGCCGGGGCAGATCTGGAGCGGAGGTGCTTGCCATCTGGGCACCAACCTAGCCAGAGCCCATTTGAGCTGCATCCCCATGAGTCAGCCAGTCCTGTAGATGGTGAGAGTTTGTGTCTGTGTGTGTCTTTAAATGTGCATGTTGAGCCTTGCCAAGCATTTTTTTTAATATCATCTGTCCAGGTATGCTAGTGGTTCCAGGAACATCTAGTGGCACGTCAGTACAGAGGTTCAGCCCAGAAAAGGTTTGCCTATATCCAAAGGCTGGCTCGAGGAAAGAAAATAAAAGGAGAGGCAGAAAGAGGTGAGCATAGTGTCATTTTTAACTCGTCTTGATTCTCTTGCTTGTATAAAAACAAGCTGATTCTGACTATAATCTCATTGAATGTTGGAGGTCAACAGCAATACTGACCGACACCCCGGTGAAAGCTGCTTTGGAGGAGGAGAGTCGGCAGAGGGGTCAGAGAAAACAGTCCTCTTCAAAACTCCCAAAGAAAACGAGGCTTAGTGGACACACTGCAACCACAGTTTCTCAGGGCAACGATGAGGAATGTCTTGTTTGTGGGGAGACGTTTGCCTCATCTTTGCCTGGATAAGTGTGGGTGCGGTGCATCTTTTGTCTGCTGTGGTCGCATGAGGCATGCACTGAGGGTGCCACTCATTATATCTGTCACAACTGTGATGAGTAATTTCATCCCAGATAGCAAGCTCCTCCGCTCCGGATCTGCCCCGGCTCTGAGCCGGATCAGCTGGAGTCGGCACAGAGCTGGGGCAGATCTGGAGCGGAGGTGCTTGCTATCTGGGATAATTTTTATAAATAGACCTTGCACATTAAACATGTTCACGTTCACTTTTGGAACATTTGAAGCCAATTAAAATGTTTAAAACAAATGTCTGGCTGTTTTTGCTTCTGTTTTAACGACAGAAATTTAAAAAGATTCCAGTAAATTTGATCACGTTACTTTTGCCCTGCCCATGCATTATTTTCATCCCGGCTGGATGGGTCGAAAGAAGCAATCCGCAACTTCCGTTCGACGTCAAACTATGCCGAAGTCAATATATATGGTGATGATTTAGCACCTGATATTGACAGAGCACACACGAAAGTAGTTAATCGCTCCAAAATTTTTTTTTAGTCTGTAATGTTATCTTTTAAAATGACGTCCATGTGAAAAATGTAACTTTCGTACCAGCTCTCCCCTACTCATGCCTCAAGGGATCCAGAATAAAGATTCATTTTATTTATTCAGTTTTTATTTGCAGATGTACCAGAGACAAATTAAACTGTGCCTGAAACCCTACCTGAAGTAGCAGCCAAAGAGACGCACATCGACATTGGTTGCCAGACGGAACTCACTGGTTTACAAATGGCTCAAATGGAGCAGTGCAATAGAGACATGAACTGTGAATTAGTGGAACTTAAGAAAAAAATTTTGGAAGCTGATATAACTGAAGCCAGTTTTCATAGCAATGAAGAAAAGACCAAATTCTATACTGGACTTCCAAATTTCTTGGTGCTACAGCAAATATTGTCATTGTGTAGTGATTATATATATACAGGCACTATGAACTCCCTTACAAAGTTTCAAGGACTCCTGTTGGTACTTATGCGCCTACGCCTGAACATGCCTTTTGAAGATTTGAGTTACAGATTTGGAGTTTCTAGATCTACAGCCTACAGAATTTTTGATAAATGGATTGCTGTATTAAGTGTCAGACTTGACTTTTTAATTTTGTGGCCTGAAAGAGAACAGCTGCAAAAAACTATGCCAGCTGTGTTCAAGCAAAATTTTGGAAACAGAGTCTCAGTTATAATTGACTGCTTCAAAGTGTTCATAAACAGGCCATCAAGTCTAATAGCTAGAGCCATTACTTGGTCAAACTACAAACATCATAACACTGTAAAATTTTTAATTGGTATAACTCCACAAGGAGTTATTTCATTTATTTCAAAAGCCTGGGGAGGGTGGGTTAGTGACAAAAACTTAACTGAAAATTGTGGAATATTGCAGAAATTGACCCCAGGTGATATAGTTTTGGCGGATAGGGGATTTGACATTGATGATAGTGTAGGTCTTTATAGAGCAACATTGCTGATCCCTGCATTCACACGTGGCAAAAAACAGCTTTCAGCAATAGAAGTGGAACAGACACGTAGAATAGCTAATGTCTGAATACACGTGGAGAGAGTAATTGGCTTAGTTAGGTGCAAGTATGTCATTTTGCAAAGTATCTTAGTTGTAGACACCATAACAGCTAGAGCTGGTGAACATGATTCACCAATTGACAAGATTGCTAAAGTATGTTGTGCTTTGTGTAATTTATCTCCATCAATTGTTCCTTTTGATTAGAGCAGTTTTACTGTGGAAACAACACAATGACAGACCTTGAACAAAACTGACAAAATAGTTTGTACTTCTTTGTTACTGAATTGATAACTTTAGCAGAAATTAAAAACATGTTTGAGTCCTATTGCTTAAAAACTTGCAATGTCAGTATTATTCCAGTCATCCCAGTTTTTTTTGCCCCCAGACTGTCATTTTTCAATAAAAAAAAGAGCAAAAAATAGTAATACTGCTTTGTGATGTATATATTATATGTTTATTTTATATCTGTAATTTCAAGGTTCTTTCTTGTTTGAAATAATGATTTGTTGGGAAAATGATATATTAACAAGAATAAAAGAATATGAAACATATTTCTGGAGAGAATTTTTAAGTGCCCATGGTGAAAATGATTAGCAAATGGCTAAACTTTGGAACAAGCAATGAAACTAGCTAGTGTCTCGATCACAGTACAAACTTGATGCCATATTCCACTTGGGGTATAAAATGTCAGCTATTTAATTCAATGTCAAAACATGACACTTAAATATATTACATATATACATGTCCTAACACAAATTACTGAGCTGCATGACACGAAGGACAGAACCATTTTCCAGATGGGGCTTGCTCAATCCTCAGACACTTCTTGTAGAACCACACAATTGTACATTGTTCATTGTCACAACCAATTAGCTTTCCTTCAATTTCCTCTCTACAGTAGCACCAGGGGCCACTTCCACCATCCGAATCTTGCTCAGTGGAATCTTCAAAACAAACTCTGATAGGCCTGGTAAACCACTTTCCAAGGAGTTCAGGTAGTATTGCAACTGAGTGAAATTTCAGAGCCTATGCAACAGCTCTTTCCCAGGAAGTACTATCTTGATAAATGCGTTCAATGTGAATCTCTTGTTCAGTCCAAACTACAAAGTCACAGTATTCCACATCAGCAATAAACATCTGGGCCTGGACTTGATAGTAGTATGCATGATCGTGATCTCATGCAGCATTACCATCAATTAATGTCAAGCAGCTTTTTTTTGTTGGCTTGCAGTTTCTTGGATTGTTGACTGCTTGTCACAAAAAGGGCACTTTATCTCACAACAACCCTTCCCACAGCAGTCACAGTCAACCATACCATCAGGTGAAGCACCTAGAAATGGCCATTGTGGATTGATAATAAGACCACTGTCTGATACTACAAAATGCTCATGGATCCCATTCATTCTTTGCTCATAGGCCTCTCTTGCTTGTTTTTCATGTGTGCATCCCCATCTGCAGATTCAAAAAAAAAATCAATTTCAAAAAGTGTTTTTTTTTTGACTTAGTAATAATAATACATAACAACAACAACAACAATAACACAGCGACAAAAGGTATAAAGGGTTTTGGCTTGCAATAAAAATGAAATAATCCCATAATTAATTTCATTACATCTTAGGCAAACAAGTAATTTTTACTTTAATGATAACCACAAACCTGGTAGCTGATGTTGAGACTTTGTGGCCCTCTGGATGGCAGATGCTTTTGATTAAACTCTGCGAGGGTTTAGCTGGGTCTGTGTGACAGGCTGATCGCAGCTTCGAAGCCGTCACCCTCCCAGAACGCTGAGCGAACCAAACTTTAGACTGTGCTTGTTGTCTAGTTTCAGTTTCGATGGCTTCACATTCTTGTTGTGTAATGGACAGACTTAGTTTCTCGCAAGAATTCAACAGTTCTACATAGTTCATATTCATGCATTCTTCGGAGTAGAGAGCTTCTCAATGGCTTGGGGATATCATTTCTCTCTTTTGGAATAAAGTCCTCGTTGAATGGCTCGACGAGGGAGAGTATCGCAGATTTGGCATTCGCATCAGCAATATTTGAATAAAAGGACATAATTTCCTCATCAGAAGCCTTCACCAGCTTCATTGGATTTTTTTGTTTCCTTTGACCTAGATTTTTGTTTTCACTTTCTCCGCAAATTGTTTTTTGCCTTTTTTTGGCGGAGGTGAAATCAATGTCGCTTACTGGCAAATACGGCACTTTGTTTTACGTGCGCTGGCAGCCACTTGCTTTTTACTTCAGTACATGTTCTCGAGTTCCCGATTCTATACCCAGCTTCAGTCACAAAGAGCAAAGCTCCAATGTGGGAACAAGCCTCGCTTAATCCAGCCATGCAATCACAATGTGCAAGGATCACATCACCATTCTTATTGCTCACAAACCACGGCTTGAGCGGTGTTTCTCGAGTTTTTTGTGAATGGTTTACCCTAGTATAAACCAGCACCCTGTTCTCTTTCACTTCTTTAGTGAGAAGAGTACCAACCCAGCCAGACACAAAAAAATTATATGCATCTAGACTCTCATAAGCCTTCATTTGTGTGTTGGTTGCCCAAGAGGTTTGAATAACGAGATAGTTAACGATATTGGGGTATTCAATCGCTGGTAATGTTGTCAAATCCTCTATATAATCAGATGGCTCTAACATATATGGGTCAAAACCACAAATTTCAACCTTTTCTCTGTATCTGGATTTGGCAGAGGACTCCAGAGAGTCGTAATATTTTGAAAAATTTGGAGATGTATCACTGTTTCTGTTCGCATTAGATGCCATTTTCGATTTGTATATCATCCAACATGGCGGCGCGTGCCATTTAATCACGTGGTTGCACACCAAGAATACAGAGCTACAACAGTAAACAAAGCAATGTAAGCAATCAGTATATGTAAATTTGCTTCATTTTGCTCACTAATTTTGATTTTTTTCATTATATCAGAAAGAATATTATTTAAGATATTCCAGTGATTTGAGTTAATTCATGTACAAAATTAAACAAACTGTACTGTATGTGCAAGTGTGATTAAACAACACTCAAGAAAAGCTCTGACAAGTTCTTAGGTAAATGGCCCTCTGTTTAGATAAAGCAACAAATAATCTTCCACAATGATAATAATATGCTATCAGATTATGGTGATGGAAGTATCATTTTTAGTATCAGTCCATTAAATTCATTGATATTGCAGTGTATTGGCATTGATGTAGAGCAAGGGTGCCCAACCTTTTTTGAGCCAAGATTTACTTTTAAAGTTGGCTATGCATCGAGATCTACTGATCTGAGTTGGCTGTTTTCATGCGAGTTTCTGTGTACTTTGGTATGGAAAGCTGTCATAGATAAAACATTGGGCTAATATCTCCCTGATATTTTCAATTTAGCCTAATAAATTATTTGCTGTCATTTGCCCAAAAGTCTTGCTAGACCTGCCATGCTTAGTATGGAAAAAACACAAAACTAATATGGAAGAAGTGGCGTTGCCCCTTTAAGATTCAGGACTTCTTATACGTTTTTTATTTTGCACTAGCAAAAGTTGGAGTGGCTAGCTCCAACTTCCCTACCATAATACACAACAATACAGCCTATGTCACTGCCCGGGAAAAGGCAGAAGTGTTCTGCACAACTTTTGCACAGAAATGCCATCTTCAAGATGCATTTACCCCTGCTCCACACATTGAACAACCCACTCCCTGTACTCTTGAAACCATTACTTTCAAACCAAAGGAAATAAAAAGGCTGTTGAAGGGTCTCAGACCAGACAAAGCCACTGGACCCGATCAAATCCCCACCAGAGTCCTCAAAGAATGTAGTGCTGAGCTTGCGAGTCCTCTGTGCCGCCTCTTCAATCACTGCTTTTCAAGTGGAATCTTCCCTAATAAGTGGAAGATGGCCTCCGTTACCCCTGTGCACAAGAAGGGCTCCAAAGCAGATCCATCCTAATACCGTCCTATCTCCCTCCTGCCAGTCATCAGCAAAGTCATGGAGGCAGTAGTGCACCAACAGCTCCAGAAGTATATACTTAAGAACTGCCTAATTTCTCATAGGCATTTTCGTTTCAGACCAGGACACAGCACTGCAGACCTCTTAAACATTTTATGCCAGAGGTGGAACAACTCCCTGGACTTGGGCGAGGAGGTCTGTGTTATAGCCCTGGATATCCAGGGGGCATTTGACAAAGTGTGGCATCATGGACTGCTAACCAAACTCTCCTCAAAAGGTGTGTCTGGTAAATTGCTCCGATGGCTCCAAAGCTACCTCTCAAACAGGTCGATCAGAGTCGTACTGTCAGGCCTCAGATCCCTGCTCCATCAACGCTTCAGTACCACAAGGATCAATCCTAGGTCCCCTCCTATTCTCCATTTATGCTGATGACCTTTTTAACATCTGCCAAAACGAATTGTATATTTATGCTGATGATTCCACCCTTTATGCTCGCATACCATCCTCAGAAGGCAGGACTGTCGTGGGGCTAGTCTTAACTGGGATCTCAATAAACTATCCACCTGTGGAGATCTATGGAAGACCACCTTCGAACCATCCAAATGTAGGTTCTTGATACTCTCAAGGAAGAGGACTCCATCACAACTGCACCTGCACTTCAATGGTCACCAGCTAAGCACCACAAAAGAGCTTGACATCCTGGGTGTCACAATAGACCACAAACTGTTTAGGACAAAACACCTGACCAACATCTCCACTCGTGCAGGTCAAAAACTGGGAGCACTCAGAAGAGTATCCAGCAAGCTCACTACGGAGAGCCGTGCTGCGGTCTTCAAGCTCCAAGTTCGCAGCGTCATGGGATATGCCTCACTGTGCTGGATGAGCGCTCCACAGACCTACCTGAGCCTCCTGGATAACATCCAGAGGAAGGCCCTCAAAATAATTGGGGTCAACCAAGACACTGCCCGGGAAAAACTCTCCATCCCCAGCCTTACCCATAGAAGACAGGTTGCTGCTGTCACTGTACTGTACAAAATGCACACCCCCTTCCGCCCCAAAGACCTCCAGGATCTGCTTCCCCCTCCACTCATCTGGCGACGAACCACCCGCCTGTGCACAGCCACACCAGAACATGCTCTCTGCCTTCCAAACTCCAGGACCCGCCAGTTGGACAGAACTTTTCTCCACACTGCTGTGCATGTGTGGAACCGCCTCCCTGAGCATGTGGTTGGAACCATCTCTAACACTGGCCTTCAGGCTTTTAAATGTAGAACACATGCACATCTCCTGTCCACCTCCAATTGATTGAGCTGCAGTGAACCATAGGATTGGCCATTCAGTTCATATTCAATTCTGTTTTGGCTATTGTTCACATTTGCATCTAATAAAAAAAAAAAAAAAAAAAAAAATTAGTGTCCACAATCAAGTACCACTTCTAGCCTCGAAATACTGCCCCTAGTGGCGGCAACATAAATTGAGGTGTTCCAATGGGAAATCTGGGAGGTTCCATGGTGAGACGTTACTTGGTGAGCATGTGCAGGTCATTATTTTTCCTCCACCACCACTGCGCACCTGCACAGCCCTGAATAACGGACGTTGACGGAACCAAGAATTCATTATTGATGGAAATCCGTCTGTAGACGGAGGTCTTGCACCCATGTGACTCACTGACTCACTCCTCTTTTGTTTTTTTCTTCAACTCTCTGCAGGAAGAGTATGGTTGATTAATGTTGAATGTATTCCTTGTAAAGTTATGCAGAAAAGTGTGGAATAACTCAACAGGATTGTCTTGTGTACCCTCCATTGTTTTCTCCACTGTGCTCTGAACAGTGATCAGACCCTCCCTCAGATCTTCCCTTTCTTTCTCTGCTGTGGCCCATTGAGTGAAACCATCTTTGCCAGGCCATAAAAACTGGGGAGCCTAACAGTCTCGCCATTGCATTCTCCACACCCATCACACATTTACATTTTGCAAGAGGTATCATAGGTTATTTTTTCTATCAAACTCGCAAGATCTAAGGTATCTGAGCCTCAATTGATGCAACTTCTAAACAAAAGCCTGAGATTTACATATTATTTGCACAGGCAGGTGTTGCGGTCAGAGAGAGTGGGGCGTACAACCCAAAATTGCCAAAGCTAACAGAAAAGGGAGTTTGATTTGGACTAGAAAGCAGCAGTGAATCTGTTTATTGGATGTTTTCACACTGAACATTGCAACTCTTCTCTGAGAATCCATCTGCATTATTCACAAATCCTTATAGCCTATACTTCACAATTCTGTGTGCTGTTACCCTCACAATTAGTTAGTTTTCTTTTCTTATTTACAGCAATGATTCTTTATATCTTCTATTGTGGCTTAATGATTGAGAGGGTAGATCCACAATACTGTAAAGTTCCGCAAGATGTGTTTGGCTCGAATAAATTTACATAAACCTACGTATGGTAGTCGAATCCGTAGTGCTCCGCAAGTTAAGTTACAGTAATGATCCGCAAATTGATAAGGCAGTGGATCTGCGGTCATGTGAACATACGGGAACCTACACATTCCACTATGGAGGACTTTTTTTCATCATACTAGAAAACTTGTCCATCATGTTGGATTATTTAGCCTGAGGTGAGTCTGTTTTTTTTAAATATTGATATGCATCTCATAGATATTCTGATGTAATGGCAGCAGATTACTGCATGCTGCATACTGTAACGTAAAGGTACATCAGGTTGCACGGTTGACTTTTTTCCGACATGCTGGAAAACTATTTGGGCACCCGTTTTCATCTGCAAAGTAATGCATGACTGACGCTATCTTACGCAGACTTAAACAGCATTCTGTAAAAGCTGATCAACTGGTTTGCAGTAAGCTTCCGCAAGAAATTTCTTCAGCAAGTTTGCATAAGGCATTACGTTACCTTATGTGCGTAACCTTACTGCATAGAGGATCTACCCTATAAGTAATGTTTTTCTGATCTTGGCATTTTCTCTGCCTGTCTTAATAAATCAATTTACTTTTGAACGAGGCGATTTGTTCTTAAAGGAAAAGTATACCCTGCATCAAAGTCTCATCCTTAAGTTAATTTCACCTTTGGCTTTGCAACTGTGCCTCCCAGAATAAAATTCAAGGACATGTCACCCGCTTTTTTGGGAGTAATTAAAATTTAATTTCAATTAGGCCTCATTCATGCAGTGACGCCCATAAGGTCGCGAAGAATCTACTTCATCATTTGCATGAACCAATCACGAGTATGATGACGGAGGCCACCCATTCATGATGCACAAAAAAAGAATGGCTGCTATGCATTCTTAATGTTCTTTGTGCTGGGCTATTAACTCTGACCCTTAAATGCATACCAGTAAATGCTTTCAAGTTGTTCCTGTTTAAGATCTTTAGATTAATTATCGCACAATTTATTTACTGAATAATCAAGGCCAATATATAAGCCTGCAATTATTAAGAAATTGTGAAGAAATGACAGATCACTGATGGGCTACATCAGAGCCATAAAGAGAGTTGCGACAACTCCATAGACTCCAGTGGGCCAATTATTTTACTGCAATTGCGGATCACGGAAGCCTCCAACAGTTCCAAACAATGCAATGCGGGCAATAGGATCTCTATGGGGAAGCTGTTTCTCGCATCGAGGGAGCCATTATTAAAAGGTAAGAAATTGCGGTTGACGTCTATGTGATAACCATTCTACAAGCGTGTTTGAATCGAACTAACAGCGTGATTTGAAGCATGACAGCTTGTCATTTGCGCGCAAATTTTTTGATTTAATGCTGTTAGCAAAGATTGACATGGCTAACGATAACGTAACATTAATGACAGTAAACATTAACCACATTTAATAAAGCATCACTGAGCGATAATCAGCAATTTAGTAGCATATTTGTATGGTGTGTGAATTACATGGTCCACTAGAAGTGTGGAAAGCCTACTCAGCCGATTTAAATTTTGCTAATTACCTAATATAAGGTTATACTAACAGCAGCATTAGATGCTAACATGTTATGCTGACAGTTCAATAGGTTTTGTAGCTATCAAAACATTAGCTGTCTTAGCTTGGGCGTCTGTGGTTATCCAGTAATTTTAACCACTAATAATGATGGATCATTAAATGAAAATGTACCTAGACAACAACACAAAATACGTTACCATGAAATACATGTATGTGAGAAAAAAAATGCAAATATTGTTGAATAGTTACCAAAATCAATGCCAACATGTTGAAACTCTCCGCAATCAAATTGCCTGCCAGGCTTTGTTTGGAACTTTTCTCCGGCTGCATGAAGCACGTGACCCTCCCGTGTTTCAACCCCTCATTGTCACAACTCTCTCTCTCTATGGCTCTGGGCCACATTGACAACGTACTTAGTAGTGATATTGCAGGGATGGAAAACATAGTAATAATAAGAATAACAATTAATTCATCTAATACTTTCTCTAAATTCCATCTCCCATTTTAACAAATTTTTTCAGCAGTGCAACCCTATTTTAAGATTGCACTTAGTCAAAATGTTTTAAGTGTTCAAAAGAATAGGCTACAATGAGAGGAAGAGCAGCTGCACACTTTTTGCCATGATCCTATATAATTAACTCATTAAATTACCAACGCATTGGTAATTGAACAAGTTAGTAAATTGGTTATTAGTGCATCGCGAAGGTTTGAGGCATGGGATGCATTTAAAATCATTTTGGTCACAAAATCATTGATGAATACATTTTTTTTTCCATCATGAGAAAATCAGTAAGAAGTATTCACCCAGAATGAGATTGTAAGAACAGTAATTACCCAATTAATAAGAAAGGAAATCTAAACCATATTGAACTACCATCTTCAGCAGAATTTACCACATAACATTCTACTTTAAGATGGAATTTTTTGAAATTTCAATTATTGCCGTCTATGCAATCTCATATTGTCTTCCTCTTTCACGCAAAGCTATATGTCATAATTGTTGATTGCTATCCAGCTTATAGGTAGCCTATTCGCTCCTTAGATTAATTCAATTAATTTTCTGATTCTTAATCAAAAACAGGTTGAGAGTTAACCATCATTATGGAAATATCACTGGTTGTAGACAGAGTTTTCTTTTTACTGAAAGATTGTCCACTGTATTGCAGAGCATGAGTTTGAAAAACCATATATTTTTTAACGCTTTTTCATTATCATTTGAAAAGCCGATCAGACTCTGATGCGGAAAAATATATAAAGTTTTGCCAGCTAGGGGAATTCAGTAGCTTCAAACGACATTGGCATTTTATGTCATCATTTAGAAAAGTGGAAAATTATATCATTGCATCAAAGGGATTACGTTATTTATTTGGGTTATTGTGAAAAACAGACGCTTCCAGAGCAATTGAGTCTGTTTTTTTTTAAATATTGATATGTTTATTGTATATTTGATGTAATGGCAGCAGAAGGTAAGGCATCACAATCAACTACATTAGGGTTTGCTCTTTTCCTGAGCCCATGCTCTGTAAGATTCCAGGCCTGTAGATGGTATGAGACACACAGACTCCAGCACGCTACTAAAGATATAAAGGGAGAGTAATTAGTAAGTTACCTTATGAAAAACACCTGTGACAATAACCTCTCCCCAACACTGCTCCCTGAACTGCTCCCCCTATCTCTCCCCCCTCCAGCTGAGCTGAGTCAAGCCCCATTCCACAGTGATGTTAACAGCAACACTTGAATCAATAGAGTGTCTTAATAAATGATGTCACTTTTGAAAAATCATTATATTTGCCGCAAGGAAAAGTTAAAAACACTGGCAAAGGCTCATCGGCAAGTTAACTTTCACCTTTGTATTCATGAAAAGTGAATAATTTAATGTAGGAGGTGATGCCTTCAGACATTCATTCAAACTTTGATAACATGGTGATTCAAGCTAGTCAACATAAGGTCTTAAACACAGCAAATAGTTACATTATTTTGCCCTGTTTCTAATGCTAACGCCACCCATTGATGAAGAGACAAAAAGACCCAGTCAAATGGCTGCTATGCATTCAGAGCTGAAGCACCCATGATCACATTTACTGAGTGCTACTCTCAAGCACTGATCTTTGTAAAAGTTAAAAAACCCTCTAAGCGTTTCTGCTGTGCATCATTGTAAATGTCAAGATTTGCTAATTCAATTAAAAGAAATTGTGAATAGAAATGACAGATCACTAATGGATGTTCAGAGCCCAAAAGAGAAAACTGGAACCATAGACTCCAGTGGGCCAATGGTTTGAATTATTTTATTATTATTGCTAATGTACCTCGCAATCATGCTTTGGGAAACGTAGCTACCTAGATAAAAATAAATGGGAATCAAAGCAATTACAGAGTACCTAGCTAGCTGCAGCTGTTGGGCTCTACAGTTGTACAAACATTAATACTGACTAACTTGTCAGTAAACCTAGTGTCCCTAAATGGGGAACATTATGCAAACCTAAACTGTAGCTATTGATTAGAAACATGACTGTGGCAGCAGGAAAAGTTTCTCTGACTGCTGTTGATATTGTAAGTTCCTCCCAATTTTCTTTTAAAAATTTGGCATCTCCAATCCCACCCGAATCTGGAATGCCCAATTGGCGAACTATGTACAAGGCTTGCTCGTATGCGACCCCTTGCTGCCAATTCAGGAGAGTGTAGACAGTTCGCGGCTTTCCTCCGAAGCACGCGCCCGTCAACCACCGCTTCTTAACTATTCAACTATTGTAATCCCTACCCGGCAGTCCCTTCCCAATTTGCAACACTGTAGCGCAATAGCCAATTGTGCGCTACTCTGAAAAAGCTGCCGACCACTGCCAGCTGGTACGAAGCGGGCTCGAACCCGCGACGTGATAGTCACTTCTGCTTCGCAACACGATGCTTTACCGAGTGAGCTATCCGGCAGCTCATTTCCTCCCAATTTTCGATTTGGATTTGTTGGTGAGGGAGAAGTGACATTGAAGAGGCCAGCGGTGTTCCAAAAGTTGAAAAAGCGGTGTGATGATGGAGTTTTGTGTGCCGAGGATGTTGAACATCACTGTATTTTTTTTAAAAAATTGATTCTGCCAGTGCAAAAAAAAAGTTTCCTGTGGACACAATTCCTATTCATCATGAGGCCAGATTGCGGCCATTTGCATCCCTCCAGGCTTTTGTACGCTTTGAGAGACTCCGGAGTAGGGTGTAGGATGGGGAAAAATTGATCAGGTAATTGTAGTTGTCAGGATACTGCAGGTCTGAAACATTGCCTGATCCGGCTGACTCAGTACTTGTGAAAAGCACACCTGAGGCATTATAAGGGTCAATATTGTTTAACATTAAGTTTTGAATTGTTTAGCTCAATTTTTTTGGATGTAAATTGAGCAGTGAACTCTAATGGCTTGAAATCAGCGCTAGTGCCGTTCATTTTCACGCAGGCTTTTCCTGCCAAGATGGTGGCGTAAACTAAAGGAATTAAGTGACGTCTGGAGGTCTATAGCTTTAAGCTTTGGAAACACACACAGGAACATACTGTGTGCCTTATGTATCTTATCAAATGTTGTGGAACAAAGTGGCGCTCATTTGGTAGAATATCTTTGCTGTGCCAAGATTTCCACTCTTCAAGGGTAATCGGGTTGAAAAATCCTGGATTTAAAAGCATTTGGATATCACAGCGGCTACAGGTTGGAAGCTCTCTCAGCCCACAAAGGTGCTAGTGAAGCATTTTGGAAGCAATAGTTTATTGCAAGATTCAGCCTTGTAGCAGCAACATTTACAATCCACATAACCCCCCAGGCTGAGCATAAATAGCAGCTCTGCTCTTCCTGTTCTGCTAACACAAAGCGTAGATAATAGAGCGGTCAACTAATATTCAGTGATTTGTATTTGCTTGTTTGGAGAAATATTTTGCCAATTCAAAGGTTTCTGAGGCAAAGCCTCCATCAGCCAAGGCAACAAGGTACATAGGTTAATGGTGCATTCGATCCGAAGTTGGAAACTTGGAAAGTGGGGATTTCTGACTTCGCAAGGGGAAAAATGCAAAACAACACCTTTTAAGTGGGAATCTTAGAATGGGAAAATTGAACCTCTCCTTACTACTCCAAATTTCCCATATGCATCATCGTTGTCAGAGCGCGTTGTGAAAGATATGAAAAATGTTTGTGGAATTGTAAACACATTTGAAAATCTCGTATTTATAATATTTAGGCTTCATTTTGACATGCAAATGTAGGACATGACCAAGCTCAGAATTAGTTGTTTGGAAATGTTTTCAATTTGTGCCATGAAAACTCCTGAATAAACTGAAGAAAAACAGCATACTGTGAAAGCATTTGTTGTTGTCCTAACAGCAATGCCACTCGATGCCGTAAGTCCATGTCTTTTTTTTTCGGAAGGAAATGCTTGGATGACTTTGAACGGAAATTTCCACTTTTAACTGGTATGTAACGTAATTTATCACCGAGATTGCAGTTCAGACTTCAAGTCAAACGCACCATATCTTTACAACCAGTCATGTGAAATTGTTTCAAGGGGTATGCCTGCACTTACCCATCTGCATTTTTTCTTTCCCTCACAATGTTGTGAAGTTGCTTAGCTTATCCAAGCTAATTCACAAATGCTAACTCTCTCTTCATTTAGCTACTCCACCACCGACACCCATTTCATTGTTTGCAAATGGCAACTTTCTAGTTTAAAGTAGGAGTCTTAGCCGTATTTCATAGCGTGTCTTGGACTTATAGGAGCTCTATAGGCTCTATAGGAGTCTGCTAATTTATTTGGTTTCTGAAGCCTTCTGCAGGATACTTTTAACATCCTAAAGCCCGTCCCCTTAGCGGTAACGCTGCCTTTACAGGATGGCATGCCGTGAGCCTCTGACCCTTAAACACATAATTTCTTTCAAGCAGTTCCTGTTTAAGATCACTTGATTAAAAATCACTTAATATACACTATGTTGCCAAAAGTATTCGCTCGTCTGCCTTCACACGCATATGAACATGAGTGACATCCCATTCTTAAACCATAGGATTTAATACGATAACGGCCCACCCTTTGCAGCTATAACAGCTTCAACTCCTCTACGAAGGCTTTCCACAAGATTTCGGAGTGTGTTTATGGGAATTTTTGACCATTCTTCCAGAAGCGCATTTGTGAGGTCAGACACTGATGTTGCACGAGAAGGCCTGGCTCGCAGTCTCTGCTCTAATTCATCCCAAAGGTGTTCTATCAGGTTGAGGTTAAGACTCTGTGCAGGCCAGTCAAGTTCTTCCACACCAAACTCGCTCATCCATGTCTTTATGGCCCTTGCTTTGTGCACTAGTGCGCAGTCATGTTGGAACAGGAAGAGCCATCTCTAAACTGTTCCCACAAAGTTGGGAGCATGAAATTGTCCAAAATGTCTTGGTATGCTGAAGCATTAAGAGTTCCTTTCACTGGAACTAAGGGGCCGAGCCCAGCTCCTGAAAAACAACCCCACACCATAATCCCCCCTCCACCAAACTTGCATTGTGCCAAACTTACACTTGGCACAATGCAGTCAGACAAGTACCGTTCTCCTGGCAACCACCAAACCCAGGCTCTTCCATCAGATTGCCAGATGGAGAAGCGTGATTCGTCACGCCAGAGAACACGTCTCCACTGCTCTAGAGTCCAGTGGCGGCGTGCTTTACAACACTGCATCCGATGCTTTGCATTGAGCTTGGTGATGTAAGGCTTAGATGCAGCTGCTCGACCATTGAAACCCATTCCATGAAGCTCTCTACGCACTGTTCTTGAGCTAATCTGAAGATCACATGAAGTTTGGAGGTCTGTGCTATTGACTCTGCAGAAAGTTGGCGACCTCTGTGCACTATGCGCCTCAGCACCCGCTGACCCCGCTCTGTGATTTTACGTGGCCTACCACTTTGTGGCTGAGTTTCTGTCGTTCCCAATCGCTTCCACTTTGTTATAGTACCACTAACAGTTGATTATGGAATATTTAGTAGCTAGGAAATTTCACGACTGGACTTATTGCATAGGTGGTATCCCTTCACGGTACCACGCTGGAATTCACTGAGCTCCTGAGAGCGACCCATTCTTTCACAAATGTTGGTAGAAGTAGTCTGCATGCCTAGGTGCTTGATTTTATACATCTGTGGCCGTGGAAGTGATTGGAAAACCTGAATTCAATGATTTGGATGGCTGAGTGAATACTTTTGGCAATATAGTGTATTTACTAAATAATCAAGATCAAAATATAAGTCTGCAATTATTGATAAATCATTCAGAAATGACAGAGATCACAGATGGGCTCCACCGGCAACGAACATAATGGGATGAAAAGAAAAATAATGAATGAATCCAATTCTTTCTCTGAATTTCATCTCCCGCTTCAACATTGTTTTTCAGTGGTGTAACCTAATTTATTTTATGATTTAATTTCATCAAAATTTTTTCAGTGCTCAAAAGAATAAGCTACATTTGCGGGGAAGCACAGTTGCACACTGGTTGCTGTGATGTGATCATAATTAATTTATTAAATTATCAGTGCTTCTTACTTCAAAGCGTAGGTAATTGAATAAATTACATTGTTTTTTGGTGTATCGTGAAAGTTCAAAGCATGGCATGAACTTGGCATCCATTTTAAATGATTTTAAACTTCAAACTTTCGTGCTGGGAAAATCATTGATGAGGTTTTTACCGTCCAGCTTCCGGAAATGTTGGAGGAAGGCTACATTATGTGATTGAACGGCAATAATCTAATAAATTAATTGGAAATGAAATCTAAACCTTATCGTAATATCATCCTCGGCTGCATTTACTACAAAGCATTCTACTTCAATATGGAAATTCAAGAAATTCAGGGTAATTGCAATGCATGCAATGTCATATTGCAGCCTTCCTATTTAATGCAAAGCTATATTGTGTCTTAATCCTTAATGGCGAGGCAGCTTTTTGGTAGCTTAGCAAATTAATTTAAATAATTGTCCAATTCTTAATTTGAAACAGGTTGAGAGTTAACCAGTATTATGGTAATGTCACTGGTTGCAGACAGAAAGTTTTATTCTTACATAAGCAAACTTAACATGCTGACCTGAGTCAGCAAAACCGCATGTTTTTAAAAGTTTATTTAGGCTTATCAAGCTGATTGCACCCTGATGCAGAAAAATAATTATCATTCTGTGAGCTACAGGAATTAAGAGGCCTCGAAAGACAGTGATGTTTTATGTCACCATAAATGTGGAAAGGAAAATGCTTGATAACTATTGCAATGAACAATAATACAAACTGTGGAGAAATTCTTCCAATTTATCCTGGCAACTGAGCGAATTTCCACTTCTTTGCAAATTAGGAAACATAAAGGAGGTTTTGCAGGGTATAGGCAAATTTGCCCACAGCCCAACTTGAACTATCTTCTGGTTATATGTACCTACTTGTGGGACTGTCCAGAAAATAGATTTGAAATGTGAAATTTGCATACAGGAAGTGATCTGTGACCTATTTAGTGATTTCAAGATTTTTGTGGGGCAAGGCCTCGAAAAGTCCATATTTAAACCCGAAATGATTGTCCTGAAAAACCAGATGATTTTTCATGGCTACTCAACAACATGTCAGACATTTTGATACCAAACATCAGTATATATGTGAAAAACTGAAGAAGTTTCAGATTTCCACTGAAAAATGCATCTGTCTTGATGATGGTTCAAATTGGGCTGAGGGCAAATTTGCCTATACCCTGCAAAACCTCCTTTCAACTGTTTTCCAATCTTTGTATGCCAGCCATCAATAATCAGCAATAAACGTTTTGGGACCTTTGTGCAGGAGGGAGAATAAGGGACCAAAAGTGGGGTAGATGGGTATGGTCACCCAACTTCGAGTCATGCCCACTAAAACCTACATGGCCCCCCAGGTGAACCATCACTAGTATCTGCTACATCCACATAAGAACTTACAATTTTGCCAATAAAAAGCTTGGGAACTTTTCATTCCATATTAACCCTTTTATTTGTCATATTTGAGTATTTCACCAGTATCTGTGTACATACAAATTGTGTACATTATGTACAACAATACATTCCTGTTTATTTCAATGCAAGTTTGATTTCCAATTGAAAATTCTTTGGTCAGGATGAGTTAGTTGATATTTCTGGGAGTTCCATTCATGCCTCCTAATTTTAACTCTATTTGTCATAGTTAAATACATTTTAACCCTTTATCTCTGTCAATGTTTCGCTTGGATACACCACAATCACTAAGTCCCTTGTGATGGCAAATGCAGTTCCTGTGGACCGCCATTCTGGCCAATCATCAACAACTTGTGAAAGGTCCCTAAGTCGGTGGTTCTCAAACTCAGTCCTGGTGCCCCACAGTGATGCTGGTTTTTGTTCCAACAACAATTGCAATTTTCGGATTTTAACAAGCAGTTGATTTGTCTTAATTAGATGCATTCCATGTTTGGAACAGTCATATGTACCATCTTAGGCCATATTTTGATGGACATATCCATTTTGCCATGAAGAATAAAAATTCTCGAACATATTGTGCTTATTTTTCTATATTGTGAGGATTTTCAGGTTAAAGCACTTCGAAACAGATCAAATTAGACTCTGAGAAAATCAGTAAGCTCCAAATTTGGTTGCTGACCACAGGTGTTTTGCTTTCTTTCAAAATAATTTGCCTGAAATTAATAAAATAAACATGAAACAAAACAGGTGTGACTCTATTGTTTGCCCAATAAATTGTTAGTTTTTGCTACCATGTGTCAACAGTTTCAGCGATGAGGACCCTATTGATTGTATGTTGATTAAATGTTCAGTTGAATTGTTTTCCTCTGCAGTTATTCATACAAATTTCTACTATATCTCAATGTGGATATGAAATTTTTATTTGTCATGGCATTTATAGGTTTTTCAGGTGTGGCTTAAGAGGATAAATAACTGCTCTTAAGATAACTGTACCTAAGTAAGACGAATCAACAGCTTGTTAAATTCCTAAGACTGCAGTTGTGGTTGGAACAAAAACCAGCGTACACGGTGGGGCGCCAGGACCGAATTTGAGAACCACTGCACCAAGTGATGCCTTGGATATAAATCCTTGTGTAGATTTCTTTACAAGGATTTCAACGGGAACCATACGTTAAATCTGCACAAGACAGAGGTGATGAATGCCAAAACAATTTTCGCTGCACCAAAAAAAATTCATTATTGTGGGCCATCTTTTGAAGATGAATGAGAACAGTAGTTTCAGGAAGTTGGCATTTCAATACACATGTCAACAAAGTACTTTGAATTTATACAGCCTCTGTCCTCTGGTGAAAGAGAAACATGAAATCGAAACGTGCATTGTATCATGCATGCAAAAGTAAACAGTCATCATAAAATTGGCAAAAGGCACTTGGAAAGAGAGTTACATACATGAAGTTTCTTCTTTATCCAAATCATGTATGACCTGTACTGCCATGAACAACAGCCCCCTGCTAGCCTCAACAAGTGATATTGTGCAAAAGAGATCAGTGCTGATGGATTTAACCCTTTCGCAGGCAAATTTTGGCCCAGATGCATCATAAAATTTTGGGTTTTACTAAAAAATGATTGTTATTCAAAATAACAATAAAATAACACCAAATCTCATAATAAGTTTCCCATAACTGATGTTTTTATGTTTTAATCCTCTCCAGAATCGCTAAAATCGTTTGGATCCAAGTCACTCCCGCTCTCTGGATATTCAAACTCATCGTCAGAGTCATTCAATAAAGCAAAAACTTCATCCACGTTGTATTTACGTTTAGAAACACGGCTAGAATGCCGCTATTTGTAATTGCCGATGCCATGTTCACATGTCCCACAATTTGACCGGGAAGTAGTCTCAGATTTAGCGTTTTTTAGAAATCCCATGCCCGTTCACGGCTAAAAAATACAGTGCTGGGTGACCTGAGAGACAGCCAATGGTAATGAGTGTAAAAGGGAAGATCGGGAATTTAAAGAAGACTTTATAAAACACGTTGGTTAAAACGACAAAAATGTCGCTGTGCCTGCGAAAGGGTTAAGCCAAGCTTTGTAGGTCATTCTTGTTGGCAACACCAAAAAGAAGATTAGGAGTCATTAATAAATGACTCGACACCTGATAAGAGAAGTGTGAAACAGGATATGGGCCAAAAGATACAGCTGAAAAACCTTGTGAGGCAGAAGCCCAGATGTGTGCCCAGATTTTAACCTAAATGTATAAAAAGAAAGTGTTAATGTCAAAATTTACTGGAGCTAAAATGGCCTTTTGAGGATTATTGAACTCTGATTTAAAAGGAGAAGTATGAAATGGAACTTGGCTTGAAAGCTATATGTACATGTAGTTGTACATAATGTACAGAATTTGTGTGTACACAGATACTTATTAAATACTCAAATATGACATATAAAAGCATTAATATCTGCATGAAATGAAAAGGTCCCAAGCTTTTTGTTGGCAAAATTGAAAGTTCATATGTGGATGTAGCAGATACATGGCCCCCCAGGTGGACCTTCACCAGTAGGTTTTAGTGGGTGTGGCTCGAAGTTGGGTGACTATGCCCATCTACCCCGATTTTGTTCCCTTATTCTCCTTCCTGCACAAAGGTCCCAAAACTTTTATTGCTGATTATTGATGTTTGGCATGCAAAGATTGGAAAACAGTTGCAATTTATTTGGGACCTTTATGTAGGATGGAACTAGGACCCAATGTTCATGTGTCGGAAATGGCATCGCGAATGACTTCAGGTCGCGCTAGCGTCAACCTACATGGAGGTCACAGGATTTTTTTCATTTAAAGTTGCAGTCCCCCAACTCTAGTTTCAAGAATAATTGATAAAAATTTGGGACCTCCATGTAGGTTGAAATTTGGAGCAGTCAAATTGTTACCGCTCAATACGGCACAGAAAAGTGGCTGTGGCCTGCTCAGATTTCCCTATTCCCAGCCCCAAACTCAAGAATTATAAAGTATGAAGAGATTTTGAGATGGTGAGTTGGCAGCCTTGGGCTGATCTAAGAAAAAGGCACTCTTAAGGAACCTCGTTTCCATTTTGTTTTGTATTGCAACATTTGTGCCCTCTGTTTTGCAGAAGGCATAATAAATACAACCAAGTCCATCCTTGCACCTGAGTCCAGTCCTTAATTTCATATCCTCCGTGCATCTGAACTGTGCACGAAGCACAACCGTTACACACAAACAATAAACAAATGCACCATATTAAAAAGGAAAATAAAATAAATCCAGTAAATGAAATTGGCTTTATAAAAGCAAAATAATAATAATTACTTAAAACAAGAGCAGTTCTCTTGATAAAAAAAATGACCAATGTTTTAAAATCTCTAACAGGGACCGGTTCTTTCAGTTGTAGCGCAAGTAGCAGAAGTAGCTGTAAGTGAGTGGCTAATCAATAACTTCAGCAGTTCATTTGAAAATAATTTATTTAGCGATTAGAGCTTGGATTTTAACAAATGAACTTGCTTTTCTTAAAATATCCCTTCAGAGCTCTGGCACCTGATGTGCTGCTTCAGGCTGAATGAACAACCAGAGGAAGTTCAATTTGTGGCTTGATCAACAGTGTCTTGAACATGAACCCAAAACAAAAGGGGATAGTGTCCTTGTGTTCAGCATTACAGTTTCCATCACCTACCTACAGATCAGGAAGCCTGAAGAATGTAGCTGAAAAACCTGAATTTGTGGAGACACCCAAAATCACTGTACATGTGCTCATTTCTTTGACAAAAACAATGGAGGAAAACCCGAATCCTACGCTGTGGCAATGCTACGACAGACCGCCAGGTCCTCTAAAGGATTGACAGCAGTGCCAGGAGAACATGAGGTATGATTTCAGGTGTAGGAATGACAGAAAATGGTATTTTTCTGGTAATGACAGCAGTGTAACTAACATTACATCCAACACAGTTTAAAATTTAACCGTGGCCAAAGAAGTAGCAATAGTCTACTGCAATTTGAAAATAGCCCACTCTTTTACAAGCAATAGTCTTGCACTCTAAACCTCAGTTAACAAAACTTAAAAATATCGGAAAAATGGACTCTCTGTGTTTCATAGGATATAGTATTGGATTAGCTTTATGCTGTGTAGCCTAATGTAGTTGGCTGCAATACATGAGCACCCAGCTGTTTGTATTTCACCTGACATTGAAACGAAAACCCAGGCTCAGTGATGTGGGACTTCAAGGCTCTGACTATGCTCTATATCTGTTTTAAGAAACACAAGGTCGTGTCCCGCCTCCTCAACCAAAGTGCCACTGTCCTTGTTGCTGTGAAAGTACTGATAAGCTGCAGAGCTTTTTGGCTAGATTGCTCATAGCTTTGCCATCTGTGGCAACGAAGTCAATAAAGTAGCTAAACATGCTAGTGTACGTTATCTGAGGCCACTTCTTCAGGTTATACTCCCATTCCTTGATAGTAGAGGGCAGCAGTACAATAACGTTATCCATAGGCGTAGGAACCGGGGGGCCGGGGGGGACTTTTCCTCTCCAATATTGGAGACAGGCACATTTGTCCAACCCAAAAATTATACCGCGGAGGAGAAAAATATTTGATTTTGAAATTTTTAACTTACTTACTTTTATTTTGAAAGCGCAACACAGCATCATGTCACTGGCCCGCCCCCTCCCTCACCGGCTCTGAGAGTGTTTGGGAGGCGGGAGACAGCAGCAGTTGACAGCAGGCGGTTTGATGACAGAAACTCTTTTCACTATTTCCACAGTACTATAAAGGTCAACGAAAGTTAATTAAACATGTTTGCTAGTTTCAACTAGCGAACTAAACCTGGTTTCTGTCACATGTTGGTTAGTAATCGGGTTGCTAGCAGTAGTAGCTAAATATAAGCCAGGTGGATATGTCAAATTATGAGGTGAATTTCAGTGGAGAAATCCCGCAAAGGTGCCATTATTAATTAATTATTTTATATGCAGGAACCACAGCAGCAAGCTAGAGAAACAGAGCAAGGTGTTGAGGATACAGGTGTATCAGGGCTTCAGGTGAGGTCATAATTATGACTCGTTCTGTGGAATTATAGGGAAAGCATTAAAGTTAGTCTCATGATGTTCAGCAAATATAACCTTTGAAAGTCAAAATGTCCCAACCAACTTTGGCTCAGTGGGGGAAATGAAAGAAACACGTAATTGTAAATTTAACATGATCCAGTCCGATTAACGCTCGGTTTGCGGCTTGTCCAATTCATAGTTGGTGGTCCATTTTGAGGTGTTTATCGCGGCTGCAATTGCGTCACCGCATATTAAGATGCTTAATAGAGAGGATTGCGAGCTGGCTTGCTAACGTAGTTATATATCCACTCACTTGGTATCGATGTCCAGGGGCCTCATTTATCAACCGTGCGTACGCACAGATGTGTGCGGAATGAGTGCGTAAGAACATTCCCACGCAAAGTATGGGGTTTATCAACTTTTACTTGTGCGTAGGAACGTGTAAATTTAAGCACAACTCTTACCACGCGTACACACAAAACCTAGTGGTAGAACAGTGAAACTACAAATAGAACGCACTAAGAGAGTCACAGTGTTCAGCAATCTCAAACTTCACACATGTTCCCCTTTTCCTCTTAGTAATTAAAATTCTCAATAAGTAATTTAGCAGACAATTTGAATAATTTGTGTAACAAGTTATTAAAGGCAGCTGTGACAGGACAACCTGAAAAGAAAACTTGAAATGCACGTGCCATGGCTTATCTTGCACTACTGGAGGATTTGGAGAACCATGCGCTCCGGAGGGAGCGTGTTTTCAAAGAGCGTGCTGATCAGTTCAGTGAGAGTACAGAGTGGCTTCTCAGCAGGCACCGCTTCCCCAAAAACATACTGATGGATGTATGCCATGATTTACAACCCATGTTGGAGTGAGAGACAAAACGCACCAAAGCCATTCCAGTGCACATCCAGCTCCTGTCCACCTTGGGATTTTTGGCCACCGGAACATTTCAGCGAGAGATTGGAGACATATGCGGCATTTCACAGCCGACACTAAGCAGAATCATGCCGGCAGTGTTGGATGCAATAATTTCTCTGGCCCCAACTTACAACCAGTTCCCATACAGACATCACCAACAAACCGAAATTAAACGAGGATTTCACGCCATCGCCAGATTCCCAAACATAATTGGAGCCATAGATTGCACCCACATCGCAATAAAAGCACCACTCACACAATGAATTCAGTTACCTGAACAGGAAAGGATTTCCTTCAATCAATGCACAAATAATCTGTGATGAAAATAGGTCTCTGTTAACTTTGTTGCCCGGTGGCTTGCAGGAACGCACGACTCATTCATTCTACAGAACAGCTCTGTGGGTGTGCGCCTCCAAGCAGGAGCTGCTGAGGATGGCTGGCTTATTGGTGAGTGTTACAACATTTTGAAATTATTTTCTAGGCTTCGAATGGTTTATTATAACATCTCTATAGGTGATCGGGGATATCCACTGAAGCCGTGGCTTATGAGACTGCTCTTTCCTCTGACCCAACAGAAGTAGCAGCAGTCATTACCTTCTCCCACGCAGCATTTTTTCTTTTGTTGGTCACACCTGCATTGAGTGTTCCAAACAGTGTTTTTGGTTTGTTTCAACTTCTCCTACAAGTACCTCAATCTCGGTGTCGGAGAAATTCCTCTTCTTCGCCCTCTTTGCCATGATTTCGGTGAGGGGAAAAAATCCATTTGCGCATTCTTAAAGGGATTGCTGCTACCATATATGGTCAATTGGAGGCGTTTCTGAATGCAAATGAGCCTAACCATGCACGAGCATGGTAGTTTAGAACAGGTGGGATTTATCATCACATATTACTTACTGGTGTGCGTACGACTGGTGTCCGCACGTTTGATAAATACGGATTTTTTTGTACTTACACACATTCTAAGTTTCATTCCTACGAAAGAATTTAAAACACTTTCTACGCATAGGTTGATAAATGAGGCCCCAGGTTACTAGATCTGAGCGGGTATCATGAGTGCACTGATATGGTTTGCAGCTGTGAGTTAAGGTTGTGGCAAGTTTATGTATGTGGCATCTTTGTATGAAAATTTTGGAGGCACCTTGCCTAGCCTAATTTAAAAAACGGAGAAACACTCATTCAGATAATTTCTGTATACAGTAAGGGCAATATCTGCACTCAGATTTACAAACATTTTCCACCTCGCGCACTATGCGCGCTCGCATCACATACGTGTCCCTACCAATTCTCACATTAAACCTACGCCCTTGGTCCCCCCCAATGTTAAACTCATTCCTACGCCCTTGACGTTATCCCGTCTCAGGTGCAAAAAGATGTTCCCAGATATTTTATTCACCGATCGCTTCAAAAAAGAGGATTAGCATTGGCCGTTACCATGGATAAATGCTGGCTTCAGTTCAGTGACAGCATGGAGTGGAAGTCGCGCCCACAATTCGCGCAAGGGATCATGGGGTTGGGAATGAGATGGATAGCATAACTGGATAGCTGATGACATAATAGTTTTGAAGTAACTGTGCCACCATATTGGTATGCCCAGCAATAGTCTCCAGGGATATAGTTTGGCACAGGTATCTCATTTTGGGGGGAAACATCCCTTCACAGACACGGAAATTATAAAAAATAAACCAAGAGACAAATCAACCTTTGTCTTTATTTTAGAAACACTAGATGTGACATGCAATCATGTACAACGTAAGTCCCAAAGAATGTCTCATGTTATGTTCACATTTCTTCGGTCCTAGCTATCACTGAATAGCTGACGAAAAATAGGGTGGTAGTCATAGGAAGCAAATGGGTTCAGTAAAGATACTGTTATGTCAGCTTAGCTTAGCATAATAAAGTAGTTGTTCACATCAGAAGAGAGGTGAGCGGTAGCTAGCTGAAACCTGTTTGGTGTTAATCATTTAGTGCCGCAGTTACACACTCCCTCTGGTAACCTTGCAAAATTAAACTAGTTGGATAATTGGGTGATACGATAACGTTAGCCTTGTTTGTGCTGGCTAAAATTAGCCTTGATGATTTGACTATGAAGTGCTTAACATTCGCCTAGCATTTGATCATCTGTCAGCCTATGGACCCGGTGCGCTTTGTAAACATCGATGAATTCACTATCGTACACAAAACAGATGAAGTATTGGTAATCTGTAGCTAGCTATGTAGAAAATATGCAATGCATGTGTTGTTATGATTCTGCTCTGTTCTGTCTTGTTTCTGCCATGCTTATTATGTTTCTGCCATTCCCTGTTATGTTTATGATCAGTTCTGTTAGGTTTTGCCATGTTCTGTTTAGTTTTTGCATTTTGCCATGTTTTCGTTTTTGCCATCCCCTTCCACTTTTCTGTTAGAGTCCGGTCCATGTTTTATTCATGCCCAGCATTGCACTTTGTCTCCCCTGTCTGGTCTCTTGTTAAGTTACAGCTTCTCCCCAGTCCTGCGTGTCACATGCTTAGGTGATTTCATGGTTTCTGGGTTTCAAACATTCCTTCCTATCTCGTTTGCTTCCTTCGCCTCTCTTTTCTATATTACTAACCAATACTAACAGTTTGTTGTTTTTGTTAAAGTTACTAACCCAAACTAACATTGTATATAATACTAACTTACTAACGAGCACTAGGGATTGTATAGCTGCACTTACTAATTGATTAACTAGCTCTCAGCACTCGCCCTGTTCTAGTCTCCGCCTCTTGCCTTCACTTTGTCTCTCCTGCAATTCAGCGGATCCTCCGCACCTGCTCCACTCTATCCTACCTCTCATTATCTGTGCACATTAGAACTCCCTAACCGGAGCTGTATGTTTTGTCATAGGTTGTCTCGTGTTCCCTGTCCCGTTTTGGCTTTTTTGCCAATTTCATGTGATTAGGTTCTCCTCATGTTCCCTCCTTTGTAATTAGTCGGATCCCCTTCACCCGATCCTAATCATAGCATGTGACTTCCTTGATAGTATTTAAGCTGTCTTCTCACTGCAGTTCCCCGTCAGAACGTTTTCCCAAGTTTACCTGTGCTGCTTTCATTTAGCTTTTGTACTCTCTGTGTTTATCTTCTGACTGGACCGCCCGACCCACGATTTTTGGATCTGCTCTTTTGTACTTTTTGTCTGTATCTGTTTTTGAACCCTTTTTTGCCCGACTTTGAGTTCTGTGATTGCTGCCCTGGTTTTTTCGACTTTTTGGATTTTGTCCCTGGGATTGTGTTCTTTGGATTGTGGACTTTGTACTGTCATGCGGTGGTTCGCCCCTTTCCAATAAAATCCCATTTTACCTTCACTGCTCGACTCGCGTCTGGTTCCAGAACCGTACCTAACAGTACGTTCTGACCATCATGGAGCCAGCGAGCATCAAGCCTCTGCAGGCTGCAGTGAAGGAACAGGGCGAGCAGTTGGAGTGCCAACAACAGCAGCTCCAGTTCATGATGCAGCACCTTCAGACTATGTCTTACCAGATGGCCGACCTCACCCGGTCCCTACAAGCCGCACAGCCCTTCCGCGCTCCCCAGCAGCCCGTCACTACTACCTCTGCCTCCGTTCCTGCACCAACCACTGCCCCACCCGCTCCGGTTCACGAACCACGCCTGCCCCCTCCTGAGAAATATGATGGTGACCCTGGATCCTGCCATGCCTTCCTAACCCAGTGCAAGCTGATCTTCAGCCTCCAGCCTACCACCTTCCCCTCCGAGCAATCCCGCGTGGCATACATCATCACGCAGCTAACCGGGAGAGCTAAGGAGTGGGCCACTTCTGCCTGGGAAGCAGGACTCCCGTGTGTCCAGACGTCTGACCTGTTGGGGGAGGAGATGAGACGAGTGTTTGATCGCTCCAGACATGGGCATGAGGGCGAAGGGAGATCCTTCAGATACGCCAGGGAGGTCGTTCTGTGTCGGACTCGCCATTGAATTCCAGACTCTGGCAACCAACAGCCGATGGCACAAGAGAGCCCTCTACGACGCCTTCATCCATGGATTGTCTGAACGAATCAAGGATGAACTGTTGCCACGTGATCTGCCCGAAGACCTGGACCGGATAATTGAGATGGCCATCCGAATTGATTCACGTTTGGAGGAACGCAGACGAGCCATCAACAGAGCCAACACCTCCAAGCCTCCTGTGATGATGCCACCCCTTCCTCAACCTGACAAGGTCAGATCCTCTCCTGAGTCCGAACCCATGCAGCTGGGCCGCACCAAGATCACCATTGAGGAGAGGGACCGTAGATGGAAGGAACGGGCCTGCTTTTACTGTGGCCAAGGTGGACATTACATCTCACGGTGCCCAGTAAAGAGACCACGCCCACCTACTAGGAAAGAAGCGGTAGTGGGCGTCACTCCTGTTGATCATTCCTCCAGAAGCCGAACCTGCTTTTCTGTCTCCCTGGAGTGGGCTGGAGGAGGGAGAAAGACCACCGCCCTGATCGACTCAGGAGCAGAGGAGAATTTCATCGATCAGAAAGTTGCCCAGGAGTGGGGCATCCCTGTTGAAAAGGTCGTCCCTGATCGTGTGGTCAACTCCCTCAACGGCCAGAAGATTGGCCACATCACTCACGTCTCCAGCCCGATTAAGTTAGGTATTTCTGGCAATCACCATGAACTTATTAAACTCTACCTCATTCAGTCACCCCATGCCCCAGTCGCCCTCGGCCACCCATGGATGGCCAAACATCTGCCAGTAGTCGACTGGGGAGACATGAGATTAAGGGGGTGGAGTCCCAAGTGTGCTCAGACCTGTCTCAATGACGCCAAGATCATGTTCCGTTTCTCCTCCAGAAGACATCCGAACCTGGAGAAGGTTCCTCACTTAATACCTGGATCTCAAGGAAGTATTTTCCAAAGCTCGCGCCACCAGTCTACCCCCACACAGACCATATGATTGCGCCGATTGAACTCAAGCCTGGTACTATGCCGCCCAGAGGTCGTTTGTTCTCCCTCTCACGCCCTGAAACTCTTGCAATGGAGAAATACCTTAGTGAGTCACTTCGCTGCAGGCATCATTCGCCCTTCCTCATCACCGCCGGAGCAGGATTCTTCTTTGTGGGCAAGAAAGATGGATCCTTACGCCCCTGCATTGATTATCGAGGACTCAACGAAATCACCATTAAAAACAGATATCCCCTTCCCTCATGAACACCGCCTTTTCGACCTCCTCCAGGGAGCTAAGATTTTTACTAAGTTAGATCTACGTAATGCATACCACCTGGTCCGTATTCGTGAAGGATACGAATGGAAGACTGTTTTAACACCCTACCGGGCACTGGGAGTATCTGGTCTTACACTTGGCCTCACCAACGCCCGGCAGTCTTCCAAAATCTTGTTAATGACGCCCCACGTGACATGATAAACAAATTTGTATTTGTGTACCTTGACGATATCTTGATTTTTTTCCAAGTCACAGGAGGACCATGTTCAACATGTCCGACGAGTACTCAAAGCGCCTGTTGGAGAATCGTCTGTTAAGTAAAGGCTGAGAAGTGCAAATTCTCCACAGGCGACCTCCTTCCTGGGGTACATCATCTCGCCTGACACCATCCAGATGGACCCCGTGAAGGTTGAGGCAGTCACCAACTGGCCAAAAACCCCCGATCGTAAGTCACTATAACGCTTCCTGGGCTTTGCCAATTTCTACAGACGTTTCATCCGCAATTACAGTTCCATTGCTGCTCCTCTCACTGCACTCACCTCTAGCAAGGTCAAGTTTCTATGGTCCGATAAAGCAGATCAAGCATTCCATGAACTCAAGTCCCGATTTACATCTGCCCCTATACTAACCATCCCCGATTCCAAGCTCCAGTTCGTGGTGGAGGTTGACGCCCAACGTGGGAGTTGGGGCTGTGCTGTCTCAGAGGTCTCCCAAGGACGGCAAGATTCACCCCTGTGCTTACTTTTTCCTGTCGCCTAAGCTCAGCCGAGCGAAATACGACATCGGCAACCGGGAACTGTTAGCCGTTAAGCTGGCCTTAGAGGTGGAGACAATGGTTGGAGGGTGCCGAACTTCCGTTCCTGGTCTGGGACGGACCATAAGAATCTGGAGTACCTCCAAACGGCCAAGAGGCTGAATCCCCGACAGGCCAGGTGGGCATTGTTTTTCTCTCGGTTCAATTTTCACCTTGCTTATCGCCCAGGCAGCAAGAATGTTAAACCGGATCCCGATGCTTTGAGACGGACAAAGACCTTCCCAGCCCAGATACCATCCTTCCCAAGGAGATCTTCATTAACGCCATGGCTATGGACATTGAGTCGGAGGTGAGAGACGCCCAAGACGGTTCTGCTGCTCCTAGTGCTTGTCCTGACCACTGTCTATTCGTGCCTGCCAATCTGCGCCCCCGAGTCCTGGACTGGGGGCATTCTTCCAAACTCTCGTGTCACCCAGGAATCAGGAGAACCTTGGACTTTATAACACGTCGCTTCTGGTGGCCTGGAATGAATGATGACGTCCAGAAGTATGTCTCCGCCTGCTCGGTCTGTGCCCAAGCTAAGGTATCACACCAACCCCCTCACGGCCTGCTACAACCCCTATCCACTCCACACCGCCCTTGGTCACACATAGCCTTAGATTTCATCACTGGTCTTCCCCTTCCAATCACTTCACCACCATCCTCACCATAGTTGATCGTTTCTCTAAAGCTGTCCATTTCGTTCCCCTCACCAAGCTTCCATCCGCCCATGAAACCGCCAACCTCATCATCCAGCACGTCATTAGACTACACGGCATCCCTACTGACATCACCTCAGATCGCGGTCCTCAGTTCACAGCCAAATTTTGGAAATCCTTCTGTAATTCAATCGGCACATCTGTCAGTCTTTCTTCCGGCTTTCACCCTCAGACTAACGGCCAGACCCGGCGGGCCAACCAGTGTATAGAGACTGTCCTTAGATGCCTGTGTCTCAAGAACCCCTCCTCCTGGAGCCATCAACTCCCCTGGGCAGAATACGCCATAAATAGCCACACTTCCGCTGCCTCTGGTCTCTCCCCATTTCAAGCATGCCTCGGCTACCAACCCCCTTTGTTTCCCTGCCAGGAGGAGGAAGTTGCTGTTCCATCAGCCCGTGCGTTTATGCGCCGCTGCAGACGCACTTGGAGGACCACTCGGGAGGCGCTGCTCAGGTCGGTTGCCCGGATGAAAGCCCGAGCAGACATCGCTGCCCCATCTTACCGACCTGGGCAGCGCGTTTGGCTGTCCTCCAGGGACATTCCCTTGAGGGGGAGTGGGGGAAAACTGTTCCCTAAGTTCCTTGGCCCCTTCACCATAGAGAAAGTGTTTAGCCCCACTGCTGTTCGCCTCCGTCTGCCCCTTTCCATGCGCCGTATTCACCCTACCTTTCATGTGTCCCAGATTAAGCCTGTTGTTACCCACCCCCTGTCTTCTGGCCCTGATCCCCCACCACCCACCCGCATCATTGACGGAGGCGAAGCCTTCACTGTGCGGGCTTTGCTGGACTGTCGTCGACGAGGTCGCGGATACCAGTACCTCGTCGACTGGGAGGGCTACGGTCCAGAGCACCGTAGCTGGATTCCTGCCCGCTACATCCTCGACAAGTCCCTAATCACGGACTTTCATGCTTCGCACCCCAGACCAGCAAGTTGAAACGCCTGGAGGCGTTTCGTAGGAGGGGGGGTACTGTTATGATTCTGCTCTGTTCTGTCTTGTTTCTGCCATGCTTATTATGTTTCTGCCATTCCCTGTTATGTTTATGATCAGTTCTGTTAGGTTTTGCCATGTTCTGTTTAGTTTTTGCATTTTGCCATGTTTTCGTTTTTTTTTTTTTTTTCCACTTTTCTGTTAGAGTCCGGTCCATGTTTTATTCATGCCCAGCATTGCACTTTGTCTCCCCTGTCTGGTCTCTTGTTAAGTTACAGCTTCTCCCCAGTCCTGCGTGTCACATGCTTAGGTGATTTCATGGTTTCTGGGTTTCAAACATTCCTTCCTATCTCGTTTGCTTCCTTCGCCTCTTTTTTCTATATTACTAACCAATACTAACAGTTTGTTGTTTTTGTTAAAGTTACTAACCCAAACTAACATTGTATATAATACTAACTTACTAACGAGCACTAGGGATTGTATAGCTGCACTTACTAATTGATTAACTAGCTCTCAGCACTCGCCCTGTTCTAGTCTCCGCCTCTTGCCTTCACTTTGTCTCTCCTGCAATTCAGCGGATCCTCCGCACCTGCTCCACTCTATCCTACCTCTCATTATCTGTGCACATTAGAACTCCCTAACCGGAGCTGTATGTTTTGTCATAGGTTGTCTCGTGTTCCCTGTCCGCGTTTTGCTTTTTTTGCCAATTTCATGTGATTAGGTTCTCCCTCATGTTCCCTCCTTTGTAATTAGTCGGATCCCCTTCACCCGATCCTAATCATAGCATGTGACTTCCCTTGATAGTATTTAAGCTGTCTTCTCACTGCAGTTCCCCGTCAGAACGTTTTTCCCAAGTTTACCTGTGCTGCTTTCATTTTATTTTGTACTCTCTGTGTTTATCTTCTGACTGGACCGCCCGACCTACGATTTTTGGATCTGCTCTTTTGTACTTTTGTCTGTATCTGTTTTTTGAACCCTTTTGCCCGACTTTGAGTTCTGTGATTGCTGCCCTGGTTTTTCGACTTTTGGATTTTGTCCCTGGGATTGTGTTCTTTGGATTGTGGACTTTGTACTGTCGCCTCCTGCTCTGCGGGGGTTCGCCCCTTTCCAATAAAATCCCATTTTACCTTCACTGCTCGACTCTCGCGTCTGGTTCCAGAACCGTACCTAACATGTGTGGTGTAAGGTTGCTATTTTATCAGCATGTGTTTTTCTCCTTTGAGCTTGAAAATAGCTAAGGACATTCGATGTTACCCTTACCGCTCATAAGGAGGCAGCATGCCTCTCCCCAGCACTCACCTCAGTGGAATTTTAGCTTTCCATAAATTAGGCAATAACACCTTCTACAGCCCTAATATTGTTTTACAGAATTTTCACATGGTTTGCGGGGATGCATGATTACAGGGCATAATAATTACTTTTCATTAGGTAATTGTTTAGAAAATTCATGTTAACAGACATAACTTTGACACTCTCATATTTGCTTTATTGCAAGGATTGTTTTGAAATTGTATTTCACAAAACATATCTTTCTTCAATGTAGAATTTTTTGTTACCAGAACTATTTTCATTTTTCAATATCTGAAAAATTTAACGACCTTCACGAGGTTGGAAAACGTGAAGCCTTATCATCCTTTTCATCACACCAGAATTTCAGGAATCTTAAAGGATGACTTTTATCCAACTTTTTACCTGTTTAATAATGAAGACATATGTTTTTTTCGTTGTGATATGGTCAATTATTTATCTCTAATCAACTTTGTTTGGTAATTATTTTCATTTTAAGTTGATCATTTTTTGAGCCACTATGTCCCGCCCCTAGAAAACAGGCACATTGGGTCATGTGATCTTATACGTCATCGGTTCAAAATGTTGACAGTCGAGGGTTCTGCCCAGAATGCTAGGAGTGCTGGATAGAAAATTTTCCGCTGTCTCCTGGCAATCCGCCTTCCACGAGCTATGTACTGTAATACACATTATTCATGAATTACCTTGTCAATCATTCTCGTACCTAAATTCATTTTGCTTTCAACCTGCAGCTAAAGTACCGCTTAAAATACGGGGGACGAGGCCCAGGGGAGCTGAATAGCGGCGTGCAAGAACATGAGTGAGGACCATCTGGGTCGTAAAACTGTCTCATTTGCTTGGTCAAGATCACTTTATGCTCCAAGCATCCAACTCAGCTCTGACTCTCCTTACAACTGAAACTCACACCTATGCTAATTTAACTCCAATTATGTTCTAATACATATTAATAGTCATGTCAATAAACGTAAGAGACAGATGACACAAGCCTTCAGTAAAACGGAACATTACCTTTTCCTCTTAATTAACAGCAAACGATAAAAACTTCACATTTCAAAGCTCTTCAATACCTTGGACAAAGAGTAATCCCAAGCTATGTATTTACATGATCTAAAAAGCTGGTTTGTCTATTTGTTGGGTTGGAATCAGTGCCATCAGTGCTCAAGTTTACAGTGCTCACTGCCAGTGACAGTGCCACTCACAGTGCTCAGTGCTCATTTGCAAAACAGTACACTACAGCCATACAACTATGAAACAAAGTGCCAAAAATCCCTTTGTTGTTGTTGTCGTTATTTTTATATTTAATATCTGTGTTAGTGGACTCCTGGCTAGATAGTTGCATGATAACAGAAACAAACATCAAAAACATAAGTATACAATGACAAAGTGATTTCAAATTACGCCATGTATTATATTATCTCTCCAGAAGTTGACCTTTGTCCGCAATGCGAGTACAAACATATTAGGAAAAGAATTACGTATTCAACCCCTACCAATATCGAATAAAATGAACCCCTGAGCTTAAACCAGGAGCAGTGCCACACAAAATGCATGAAAGGGATTTTGCTGAACCAAGTTCAGAGAAGCGTCAAATATGAGGGGCAGCTGACAAAAGGAAAAAGATCAGGATGAGTCGATTGCTTTGTGCCGTATTTAGCTCACACCGGCTGTTGCCGGTTTGCTGGCCGGGCACAGGCGGGGTAAGTGGTTGATGGTGCACCGCTCCACGTCCGCGATGGCCGCTGCAAAAACTAAATTTATTGTTTGATTTATTGTCACCGTAGCCCTTTATATCATGTATCTGTGGTCTGAGGTTTCTGGGGTAGAGATCTATATTTTTGTTGCCTAGTCTGCTAAAAAGTCTCTTCACAAAAAAGAGACTAGTGCTTTGTACAGGTAACTGTAGACAGATATGACGGTGATATTATTAATGTTTGTTTATGAATGCAGTATTGAAAGCATTCAATGGCTGAACATGACTGAAGTGATGGGGAAGCTGGAGCGCAGGCATAGCATTGAATTTTACTCACACCAGAAATCACCAACACAATCCGGGTCTGATATTAATTAAAAAAAAAACTCTGCTTCCTCAGAGTCGGCCATGGCTAGTTCATTAACCAAAAAAAACATTGATTTACGTCAAAATTTGACAGGTAGTGTGAGCAATGTCAACCGATGACGTCACGGTGATTACGCAATCCTGTTCACATCTGCAGCATTTTTTTTAGGGGCGTTTCCAATCAAATGATAAAAATTGTTTTATTTCATTAACCCAACATTTTACGAGAAAATGAGTGCAATAAATCGATTTCTTAATATCAAATTCGCATAGTAACTTCAAATTAGAATTTCACTTTTTTGGAGAAAGGAAAGCTTTAATATGGGTCACAGCAATGTTGCTTCATTGTTGAATAAAATTACTTGATGAAAGAATGGAGTAGTTTTTTTTTTCTTTGAGCAAGACAGTTTGATATGTGTATTTCAGCTGCAGTGACATTTCAGTAGGTAACGGCATTAATTGACCTCAAATAAATATGAAATGGGTAAGGTGGCACAGGGTCAGTTGTAGCCTTGTGTTGTGATGGGTGTTAGCTATTATAGTTTATAGCTTGGTGCCTGAACGATAGCTTTGTAAGCCTTGTCTATTATTAAACAGCGTTGCATATCAATGATGCTGGCTTAAAAGACTTATGGTGTGTGACATGGATCTCAGTGATAATTAAATTAGGCTAAAGCAAAGGGTTATTTATTTGAAGTAGGCCATATTCTAGGGACAACCAACTTGGCTAATGTTGATTATAGCTTGCGAATGTGCAATGGTATGGTAGATCAATAATAGCCATTTAACGTTACCATATGAATCATGATATATCCATCGCAAACGGCAGCCTGCGAACTGTCTTGCCAAATAACTTGATAGATGTTTGCTGAGCTGAAAAAGATACTCTCGGGGTCAGCCCTGCCATAGGATTCAATATAATGGTTGATTACTACTGGGCATACCAATATGGCCACTCGGTTGCTTCAAACTTCCAGCGCAGTTCATTATTGCAACAGATATCCAGTTATTCTTTTACAGATCAGTGGCAAAGACGCAGAAACTTACATTCACATGACTCCACTGGACAAGGAGAGTGGGGAACATAAAAGAAAACACAAGGGGCCGGAGTGAAACAACAATAATAAATTAAGGAAAACATACCAAAAAAACTTACTCAGGTCGGCTGGAAGGAGGGAAACAACTAGGGCACCAAAGATTTGAAAGCACTGAAATATAGGCTTCTGACCTTGAACTGATTCTTATTACTGAGGCATGATACATTGACTGCATTTTAATGATATGTCAGCATTAGCTAGCTAGTCAGCTTTATTAAGCAGTTTGTCTAATGTTAGCTTTCACCGAGAGGCTAGGCAATGTCAGCATCACTATAGTTATTGTCTGGATGATAACACTAATGGTCAGGAAACTATGCAGAATGTTAGAAATGAACTGTGTTGCCACACTTCATTATTGACCTGACAGCTTCTGTCACAACTCTCATTTTGCTGAATCGATTCCCTGTTTCAGCATAATCAAATGAACCTTTTTCATTGTCAACTAACATTAATGCACTGAAGGGGCCAAGCAGTGGGTTACCTTAAGTCAGTTTTAAACAGGTGATAGGAGTCGGATGAGTAATGTTAGACTGGAGATAATGCACAGAGAATGAACAAAGTAGTATAACAGATTCTAAAGAACAGAACAGATTTTCAAGAGCAGGCTTGACTTAAAGCTAGATTCCATTGAGTCACTGAGTATCTGAAGGGATATATTCACAATAGTATAAAGAAACTGGCGAGCCTAGTTGGGCTGAACAGCCTGTTCTCGCCATTCATGTTATGTTATGTTATGGTTTTGGCATTATCCTGGAATTGTCAATTTATTCATTATTTCATGTATCATTGTAGTTCACATTGATGTATATTGCAGCATGCCATTGTTTATTTCATTGTCACTGTTGACATCAGTGGACTCCATTTCAAAACTGGGGTGGTGCGGATGAACATCACTTCCTTTAGATTTGCACAGGAAATCCGACAAGATATCTCTGTCATGTTCGTGTTTTAAATGATGAAACCATGTTCGGAGCAAGTAACCTCTTTTTTAATGAACCACGTTCTCTGCTGCTTACATGAGTCTCCCTCTACGCTGTTATACCCTTTGAAAAGCTGACTACCCCCTGGTGGTGCCACCCAGTGGTCAAAACATGTCATAACATTCAATCATAACATCCCCTTTTTTCTCAGGCAAAATGCATTAACATGAACTATCACATCAGCCGTGTCAGTTACTTTAGCCATTACTCATTCTGTATGACCCTGCTACACATGAACAGTAAACAGTATGTCTCAGCTTGCATAACCTAAATCAAGCCAGCACCAAACCAGTTATAATACATTCACAACATCGATTTAACATACATTTTGTTCCACAGGTTTAACATCTATGTTTAATTCTTTTTTTTTTTTATTAATTATAAGTTCAGCCTATCAGGCTTTCTGATTTCTCTTGTGGACCTTCTCAACTCAGGAGTAGGTGTGTGAGAGTCAATGCTACAGTCCATAACAGGTGTGGGAATTACCTGAGATTCATCACAAA
Organism: Gymnothorax javanicus; assembly: GCA_029692085.1. Taxonomy (NCBI): domain Eukaryota; kingdom Metazoa; phylum Chordata; class Actinopteri; order Anguilliformes; family Muraenidae; genus Gymnothorax; species Gymnothorax javanicus. Next base: position 137,607,186 of record CM056195.1, on the reverse strand, counting down.
TCACACTGCGCTCACCAACAGTCCCTTGTGGAGTTTTTAACAGACTGCGACGATTGCGTCTGAGGATTTGTCCATCATCATTTCTCACAGCGAATGATCATGGAGCTACTTCTTGCAGAACAGTCGCTCTTGTGCTCCATCCATCAGCATCCTCAATTCTGACTGTGTTGTTGTTTGTCAGTGAAGGAAGATGTTTTGCTGTCCTGTCATAGAATGACTTTTGCCTCATTTTCTGCTGTCGTAGCCTAAGTTCAATCTTTGCAGGATTCTTTTTTTAATTTGTCGTTTGGATGACTAGGCAGGGTAGTTCGAAGCTTCCTCTTCATCAATAGTTCAGCTGGTGACAGACCGCACTGCAGTGGTGATGCTCTGTAGCTCAATAGAGCCAGATATGGATCTGAGTTACTGTCAGCTGCTTTCTTTAAGAGTTGCTTCAGAATGTGAACCCCTTTTTCAGCTTGCCCGTTTGACTGTGCATAGTGTGGGCTTGACGTCACATGCTTGAAATCGTACTGCACTGCAAACATCTGCCATTCTTTGCTGTTGAAGCATGGGCCATTGTCGCTCACCACAGTGTGTGGAATGCCATGCCTGGCGAAGATGGATTTTGCATGTGTTATGACACAGGTTGACGATGAGTTTGCTAATAGCGCCATCTCCGGGAAGTTTGAGTAGTAATCAATTACCACTAAATAATCTTTACCCCTGAGATGAAACAAGTCCATTCCAACTTTATGCCATGGTGCTGTTGGCAACTCAGCTACCACCATAGGCTCTTTGCTCTGCTTGCTTCTGTGTTTCTGGCATGTTTCACATTCACTTATGAGTGTTTCAATGTCTTTGTTAATTCCAGGCCAGAAAACCGACTCTCTCGCCCTCCTTTTGCACTTTTCAATGCCGAGATGGCCTTCATGTATCCTGTGCAACATGTCCATTCTCAAAGCCTGCGGAATGACAATCCTGCCCTTTTTCAAAAACAGACCATCCACAGCACTAAGCCCACCTCTGACATGGTAAAATTGTGGACACGACCCAACTGGCCATCCCTCATCCATTGTTCCTCATGACATGCTGTAGCTCCACATCCTTTGCTGTAGCCTCAGCAATCTGTCTCGACTTTGTGTCCGACACAGGCAATGCAGCCGACACCATGTTCACGTGACACTGTATGTCCTCGTCAGTAGCACTCACACTGTTGCCTGCAGTTGCCCTGGATAGAGCATCAGCGAGGAACAGGTTTTTTCCCGGAGTATATATCAGTTCAAAATCATACCTCTGCATCTTCATCATTAACCGCTGTATCCGTGGAGACATCTCATTCAGATTCTTTTTGATGATGGCTACCAGTGGTCGATGATCAGTCTCAGCTGTGAAAGATGGTAGGCCGTACACATAGTTATGAAAACGCTCCAAACCATACGCCAATCCCAAACATTCTTTTTCGATCTGAGCGTATCGGCATTCAGATTTTGTCATAGCCCTAGAAGCATAGGCTACTGGTTTCCAGTGCTCACCCTCAGCCTGGAGTAGAACGGCACCAATGCCATCCTTGGAAGCATCTGAAGACAGTTTTATCCTCTTGGTGTGGTCATAAAATGACAACACTGGTGCTGTGGTCAGTGTGTTCTTAAGTTGCTGCCACTCATGTTCATGTTTAACTGTCCATTTGAACTCACAGTCCCTGTGCAGAAGCTCACGTATGCATGATGTCTTTGCTGTTAGATTGGGAATGAATTTGCCTATGAAATTGACCATCCCCATGATGCGTAGCACGCCTGTCTTGTCGGTGGGCCTTGGCATGTTCTGTATTGCATGTATTTTGTCTTGGTCTGGTTGAACACCCGTGCAGACAGCTTGTCACCGAGGAAGAGGATTTCTTCAACGCCAAACTCACACTTACTCTTGTTGAGTTTTAGTCCATACTTTTGTATGCGCTCCATCACTCTGCACAGTCTCTCATTGTGTTCTTGAGCTGTGGACCCCCATATGATGATGTCATCAATGTAGACTCGAACTCCTTCCAAACCCTCGATGATCTGCTCCATCGCTCTGTGAAATATTTCAGGTGCTGACTTTATTCCAAATGGCAGTCTGAGAAAGCAGTGCCTGCCAAAGGGAGTATTAAAGGTACAGTACCTCGTGCTGCTTTCATCCAGTTTCAGCTGCCAGAAGCCTTGTGAGGTGTCGAGCTTTGTGAAGTACCTGACACCTGACATTTCACTGATGATTTCTTCACGTGTGGGTATTTGATAGTGTTCACGCTTTATGCTTTCGTTTAGGTCTTTAGGGTCCAAACATATTCTCAGCTCTCCATTCTTTTTCTTTGTGATGACCATTGAGTTGACCCAGTCTGTAGGCTCATTAACCTTTTTGATCACTCCTAACGCGATCATTCTGTCCAACTCTTTCTTTAGGCCATCTTTTAATGGAGCAGGAACTCTGCGTGCAGCATGTACAACTGGTTGGGCACCTTCCTTCAACTGTATTTTATATGTGAAGGGCAAAACACCAAAACCCTTGAACACATCTGAGAAGTTCTGGACTATTGTGTCCACAGAGTCATTTACTGGGCTCATGGTTGGGATGATACGATACACTCTTTTTACCAATCCCAATTCTTCACAGGCTCTGTCACCTAGAAGTGATTCACGTCCCTCATTCACAACAAAGAAGAACAGGTGGTGCACTTTTCCTTTTATTGTGGCGCTCAGCCTGCATGTGCCCAAACATTTAATTGGCTGCCCATTGTAGTCTTTCAGTCCAGATTCTTTCCTCTTTATTTGTGGCTTAATTTTCATTGCCTTTATGTCACACATGTTTATGAGATTCGCTTTCGCACCAGTGTCCAAGCTCATGGTGACTACAGTCCCATTTATCAGTAGTGGAGCTAACCATTTATCTTCTCCAGTGACATCATTTTCATTGTCTGTATTATTTTCTTGTTCACTTTCACAATTTACTATACCAACAAAGAACGTGTCACTGAGATCAGGCTCCTCAACTACGTTTACAGTTTTTCCTTTCTTCCCCTCTTTCCGTTTGGAGAAGCACTGTTTAGAAAAATGATTCTTACCTAGGCAGCTGGAGCATTGCTTACCAAAAGCTGGACACTGTCTGGGATTGTGCTGCGAGCCACAGCGCCTGCAGCTGATCATCACCTCCTCCGACTGCTGTGCAGGCCGGGTCTGTGTGCGTCTTTTCCACTGATACGACACTGCTCCGACTGCTGCTGCACTGTCGCTCACTTGCGCTGAAGCTACTGCAGCCATCTCGTTGAACGTCTTCACATGTTTATGGGACAACTCACTTGCCTGGCAGATCTTAATGGCCCCCGCCAGCGTCAGCTCCGTCTCTCGTAGTAGCCTCTCTCTGACCTTATTATCCCCCACGCCGAAGACAATCTGGTCCCGGATCATGGAGTCCTTCAGCGTCGCGAAGTTGCAGGACTGCGCCTTTAGTCGCAAATCCGACAGGAAGCTATCGAAGGGCTCGTGTTCCCGCTGTGTACGAGACCGAAACACGTACCTCTCGTACGTCTCCTTCTTCGTCGGAGAACAGTGAGCATCAAATTTGCTCAGCACAGCATCCAACTTTTCATCATCACCAGGATTGTCAAACACGAACGTGTTAAATACTTTGATGGCCTGTGGCCCTGCTATCGTTAGCAGCAGCGCTACCTTTCTTGCCTCTGGCTTCGTCTCAAGTCCCATAGCTGCAACATACAGGTGGAACTGCTGCTTAAAGGTGCGCCAGTTTTTGACGACATTCCCCGTTAGTTTCAAGCTTTCCGGCGGTTTCAAATCCATGTCGTCCCTTACAATTCACTCCTGGTACCATGTCATGTTCGTGTTTTAAATGATGAAACCATGTTCGGAGCAAGTAACCTCTTTTTTAATGAACCACGTTCTCTGCTGCTTACATGAGTCTCCCTCTACGCTGTTATACCTTATGAAAAGCTGACTACCCCCTGGTGGTGCCACCCAGTGGTCAAAACATGTCATAACATTCAATCATAACAATCTCCACATAAAAATCAGTCCACGGGCTGTTATAGAGAATGGTTAAAGTTGGGAAAACTCTCATTCTCTACGTGAATTTCAAATGTTTATTGGAGTTTTAGTTGTATATCTGTACATGGTTCCTTTCTGGCCTGAATACCTGCTCTGTCACACTTAATTACGATCATATTAATCCTATTTATCTTTTTGGGGTAAATAGACCAGGCAACTCTTACTATGTGGGAACATTTTTAATTGTTTTGTGTGAATGAAGTGTAAAAATGACTGAATAAAGTGCATGAAAATGACTGTATTTTGACTGCTTGGTGGCATCATGCTAGGTACAATTAATCATTAATTCTTGTTCACTTTTAGAGTTTATTTAAATCTTTATTTGTTGAAAGAAAAAAAAGTTTTTTATTCATATTTTTTTACCAGTAACTAAAATTGTTTTTTTTTTTTTTTTAGATGTCATTGTCACTGTCTTTCTCTGGTATGAAACCATTTTTAAAGTATAAATATAAGTATAAATTATTTCTGGATTATTGGTGTTATGGTTTTGGGGAGGGTTGGTGCCTGCTGTGCATTTTCTTCGCCATTTGAGGGCTATCTTGCTGGGGAATGCAGGTGGTTGGGTTCTCTGATTGCTTATTGATTGCAGCTGCGGACAGACTATTTGAGAGGCATTTTCTGTGCTGTCTGGTGCTTTCATGTCACTCTTGCGAGGTCTATGAAGCCCTTAGCGTGTAGTGAGAGGCATCTCCTTTAAAGAGTTTAGGATTTGATGTTTGTCTGTCTGATTTTATGTTCTGTTCGTCAGAGTTTATTTTCTGTCCGGCAGAAGGTCTTGTTTGTTGGAGCATATCCTTTGTTCTCAGACCTCTGTCGGTTCGCTCCTGTTCTAGCAGGAAAGGGTGGTAACCCTGTCTGTCTCGTGTGAGAAAGCTATTATTTTCTGGGAGAATTTTCGCCCATTTCTTCTGGGTTGTTTTTTGTTGGCGGAATTGCCGGGCAGTTACACTCCCTTTTTCTGTTACCTTTTCTCTATTCAGTGTTCACTCGCGTTTCGTGGGTGGCTTTTAGATACCCTATCTTGTGTCATGTCTTGGCCTCCGTCTCATTCCCCTTCACAATTGGTCATTCAATCTGTTGAAAAATGCAGGCTCATATTGCACCAGAGAGCGTCTAAAACCCCAGAGCTTCTGGGGCCCTTATGTGGGCCCTGAGCCCCGGCCGCAAGGGCCTTCGCACTTTGCACTCGTGATTCAAACTTTCCAGGTTCCAGTTTTACATGTTTGTATTTTGAGGACCACCCTGCAGCTGTGTAAACTCATAGGAGTGGCTTCCCCCGGCAGGCCAACTTTGGTTGTTGGCAAAGCTTTATACACTTGAAGCAGTGGCTTCCCATGGCAGGCCAGCGGTGGTTGTTGACACAACTGTGTATACTTGTCAGTCAGCTCTTGTTAGGGGTGGCCTCCATAGCAGGGTAAGAAGGGATTCCGGGTGACAAGTGTCACACTACATTGTTACAATGACAGAATGTCATCTCTAATGTTACACTGCACGAATACAAAAAACACATATGCCTAAATCTAAATTATCATTAAAATTGCTGTGGTTTGACGAAAGTTGAACATGTAAATAGTGCTGCATTTTAATTCCACAATGGGCCTTAATTGCTCTAATAGTGTATTTTGCCAATATTATGAATGTTGCCTGTTGTAGCACAACTAACAAAAGTTGTATTGGTACAATAATGGTACTTGATTCTTTGTTGAAAACAACTGAAATTCTATAACCAGTAATGGCATTTCATAAAAGTACTACCATATTACATGGAGAAAATAGTGAAATTTTATAAGTTGAATATACCAGTGTTAGTAGGTATCAATATGCTTTCTTTTGGATAATATCTGCTTTCTCACCCAAAATGGTTTTCTGTGACAAAATAATGGTAATTTTCGTAACAGAATATCAGGTAATGAAATGTAATCATCATTGAGTTTCTGTTCCATCAAAACCACCATTTTATCAATTCAATGACCATATCACTATTCAGGTTATTAAATCATCAGATATGGATTTTATAGCCATACAGAAACATATTCCCATGCTAATACTTTGTTATAAATTAAGTACCTGAAGGAAGGTTTGATATGCAACAAATATCATGGCCCGTGGGACGTGGTGGAAAATTGTTCAATTTTATTTGACCCATCTGGGAACTACCCAATTCTTTTATATATCATAGGTTACACTAAAACTAACTGAAAAATGAAAAGTTCCAGAAAAAATACTAGCACATTAATTAGTAAACAGGCTCTAATTAAGAGCCACAGAGATGACTGGTATTAGTTACAATCTTTGACACCAGGGGCTCTGCGCAGCGTATTGTCCAATGAGATTGCCTGAAATCAGGGACGTCCCCGTGGGTATTCCCCAGCAGCATGCCGTCAGATGTTCAGAGGGTGTTCAATAACCTCACCCTTTACTGCTTGATTGACCTCAAGCTATTCTTGTTTAAGTTCGCCTGATTAACAATAAAACAATTTATCAACTGAACGACCATGACCGATTCATGATCCATAATAAGAAATGATAATGAAAAAAAAGAACGACTATTTCCTACATTTATATAATTGATATGGCACTATAAGGATGGCAATATAAATGCAAAATATCCAAAACTTTCGCTGACTTCGCTGTACGTATTTTCGCCATCACTCAACTGTGCAACGTACCTAACAATGCCCTTTAGCAGTGTCTCCATTCAGAATATATAACGGATTCTTGCGGCTTATTGCTTAACGAGCCTTGCAAGCTAATTTAAGCAAATCTGTGCTGTTTCACAACTGCAGAAATTATAAGAAATGTTCATATTTTACGTAGTTATTTATGTGCTGAAGAAAATGCCTTATTTTGTGGTGCAATGTATAATGCTATCAAAAATAAATTTGACTGTCGTCGGTTCTACCAGTCTGACCAACAGTTGCTAATTGGGAAAAGTAAACTGTGAGAGGTTTATGTTATTAAGCATTGAAAGATGAGGTTTCCAGAGGCCTTTCTTATTGCGACGTACCACCACCGGTATTACCAATAATGCCTGCCTCCAGCTGCTGTATTCATGTTGTGTCGGATAGAAAATGCCAAATTTTCTCACTAACTGAGACAACATTCATTAAAATAACTGAATGTACTAACAGATGGAAAGACGTGGATGGGGTTTAGTGTGATGTTGCCAAGGATTTGATGGGTAATCTTGAAAATGAGGGCACTAGTGGAGGTCATATCTGCACTAGTGTGAACAATAGGACAAACAATAGTGATTCTGTGTGTACATATACCACTGATTCTTGGGCATGTATGCGGTGTATGCTTAGCTGGGGTTGTGGTTTTCATCCTCAGTGCTACAAAAGGTTCAGTGAAAAGAGCCGCATTGCTGCTAGTGAAAAAAGGATTTAAAAATGATTGAGTCAGACGTGTTCAGGATGCCTCTCTTACCTCGCCTTAATTTGCAACCCTTCTCCAAATCCGCTCTAAGGAGGTTTTGCATGGTATAGGCAAATTTGCCCACAGCCCAATTTGAACCATCTTCTGGCTATATGTACCTACTTGTATGACTGTCCAGAAAATAGATTTGAAATGTGATATTTACATACAGGAAGTGAACTGTGACCTATTTTGTGATTTCAAGATTTCTGTGGGGCAAGGCCTCAAAAAGTCCATATTGAAACCCATAAAGGATTGTTCTGAAAAACCAGATGATTTGTAATGGCTACACAACAACATGACGGACATTTTGATACCAAAAATAAGTATATATGTGAAAAACTGAAGAAGTTTCAGACAATTTTCCATTGAAAAATGCATCTGTCTTGATGCAAAATGTAAAGTTCATCTTGAAAAACAACCAGGTTCCGATGAAAACACACCTAAGATATTTTCACAAAAGTTGCCTCATATAGTTGGCTTAATAATGTGCGAGTGTTGTTAAATTGCGAGACCGGTAACATGGTGTATTCAAGCTATTTTTATTATATACTACATATTTCTCAGAAAACCCATTTAGATGTTTTCATAAACTGTTGTACATTGTATAGGTTGTATACAGGCCTTGTGGATTTTAGGATGTAATTATAGACTGTAATTATGTAATTATAAAATTATATAGAATTTTCGAGAAGCCATTGGTATTGTTAAGCATTGGTCATCATATTGTTTACAAATGGAACACCTTCGATGTGATGATGTTCCATACATTAAATCAACAGTTGGACAGGATACTTGAGAGGATTTCCTTTGATAAGGTCTTCCTCACCTGCCAAGATTTTCTGAAGAAACACAGTCTCTGTTTCATCAATGTCATTGTTTGATGTAGTAACATCATCTGTTGTGTCATTGTCATTTTCTGTCTCTGGTTTTGGTTGTTTTTTGACATATTTGAAATAACATTTGCTGAATATCTTGTCACCGTCTTGTATTGTCCCTCATTCGCCAACAATGAGTATAGCCATTGATTTTGTTGTCCATTTAGGTTACGAGTACCCTTACTACGCTTTGCTCTTTGAACCTTGTAGTGCAATTGTTTATCATATCAACTTTTGTGAAAATATCTTAGGTGTGTTTTCATAGGAACCCGTTGTTTTTCAAGATGAACTTTACATTTTGCATCAAGACAGATGCTTTTTCCAATGGGAAATTGTCTGAAACTTCTTCAGTTTTTCACATATATACTTATGTTTGGTATCAAAATGTCCGTCATGTTGTTGTACAGCCATTGGAAATCATCTGGTTTTTCAGAACAATCATTTATGGGTTTAAATATGGACTTTTGGAGGCCTTGCCCCACAGAAATCTTGAAATCACTTAATAGGTAACAGATCACTTGCTGTATGCAAATTTCACATTTCAAATATATTTTCTGGACAGTCCCACAAGTAGGTACATATAACCAGAAGATGGTTCAAATTGGGCTGTGGGCAAATTTGCCTATACCCTGCAAAACCTCCTTTGTTACCGCTCAATACGGCACAGAAAAGTGGGCATGGCCTGCTCAGCAGGGGAGGGGTTGATTGCCAAGGTCATGACTGATTTCCCTATTCCCAGCCCCAAACTCAATAAATATGAAGTATTAACAGATTTGGAGATGGTGAGTTGGCCACTTTTACCAGTATTGGGCTGATCTTAGAAAAAGGCACTCCTAACACTATTAGTAATAAATAATCTGGGCTTTAGCTGCATTAACAATGTATTACAAATAGGAAAACTAAAGGAAGCCAAGCTCCTTTAAAGTGCTGGTATAAAACAATAAACAGCACTAAGTTAAATATTGAGAATGATACACGCGACTCATGGAAATTACATCTATACAAGACTAGGAATACAGTGCAGGCATGTAGTGACAAGACTTTGCAAAGGCTGAGAACCAAGCTTGGTCTTAAATAGCACACTGCTACTGCACAGTGGAAACGAACAACAGGTGCAGGTGATAATTGAATAATGGGCAAAGTGCAGTCAGGGTCTTAGTAGACAGGTGAGTTGGACGGCTGGAGGCGTGGTCTTACATTGTGATGCAGGGCCCGGCTGAAAAGAGATTCCACTCTCAGTCAGACCCCCCTGCATCAATAAATCTTAAATAAGGATAAAATAATTTTTTAAAAAGTAAATATTATGTGCAATGTGTAATTTCAGCAGTGGTGCTCACCATTGAGCAGTGGCAGCCTGCCACTGCTAAATGCATATAGGGGAAACACAGCAGTGTAACTTTACTGAGCTCAGTCTTGAGTGTGAGCGCAAGCAACTGAATACTGAATGCAGTGTACTTATCGGCTGTCAGTGTCAGTATTGAGAAGGAATTTCTGAAAGTTGTACACAGCAGCTTGAATATGTAAAGGCTGGTAAATGTGGAGTTCAGATGCAGCGGCAGGCGAAGGTGCACCAAGCACAGAGCCAGCACAGCTGAACGTGATAGAGAGAATGGAAGGGAAAAAGCTCACGTTTCTGAAAACACGAAAGACTAAGTGCCAGAAACAAGGCAAGCCTATACAGAGAAAAAGAAATCTCAACAAATGAGAAAAAAAACAAGGCACCAAACAATAGTGCGAGAAAATACCTAAAGAAGCAGAGCTTCCCAGAAATAAAGAGAAGATAATAGTCAAACTAACCCTGACTACAGATCTCTGAAGCCGAAGCGAATAACTACAAAGCAGACACTCCAGCAAAGGAGGTGTGGCGGACCTCCGGCTTATATAGACTTTGGGGAAGCGTCGCCCAGATATAATCAGCCAGCTGGGTGGAAAATCAGATGGAGAAAGAATTTGATGTCGTCAGGGACCAGAACCACCAAGAAAGAAAAAAGCACACACACAAACCATGACAGAATAGACTCCTGGATCACTGAAAATGGGGTGTTCAAGGAGACATTCCTTGAACACACCTCCCCACAATTCCACGGTTGCTCCCAAGGTGATCACAATACACCTGCAAGCCTTTCCTTCCCTCACATTTATTTCTGTGGGATTTCCAGGCAAGATTATGGGCCACTGAGGAGCGACAAGTAACTTCAAATTTTCCCTTCATAGACCAGCAATAAATTTGTGTGACAGCAGAGCTGTATAGATTTCATGCTTGTCACTTTTGGTTTAAGAAGATTGGGAAAATTCTGCCTTGCAGGCATCAGGTTTTCAAATGCTGCCCAAAGATCCACTTATTTTTAAATTAACACCTTCTCAGTGGTTTCCCGGTACTTTCCCTCAACAACCATGTTAGAATTACTAAGTAAAGTGAAAATTAACTGAAGGGGAACATTTGCTTTCAGTCATTCAATGTCAAACATGGGCATCATGAGGCAACTGTCACACCCCTGTGGGGCTTGTCGTAGTATGAGGCTATGGCTTGCAGGGGTGCCAATTCATGGTATGTGCTCTTCAACACAGTAACCTGTCTTACTCCCCTGTGATTACCTTTAAAACTGAATAGCAACTAACAGACCTGAGCAGGACCCAGGTGGCCTTTCTTGAATCACTGAGCAACTATAATAAAAACACAAGAGCAATTAATAGGAGAGATACTTGGGCATTACAAATTAGCACGGAAACTGGGCATGTTCAGCCTTAGGCCTGGGCCACACTGCCTGCGAGAGCGGTGCTGTTACGTCGTGTTACCTCTCGCTTCTGGCGTCCATGTTAACAGATGAGAGTGGCCACACAGGATGCATGAGACGCACTTCTCCTGCGGAAATCCAGGGCGTTATTTATAGATTTGGAATCTCACCTATTTTTACCCCAACAAGCATGCAGTTCTTGGCAAAACGGACCTGAAAATGACTGTCAGAAGACAGTCATATCGACATAAATACACGCATTTCGCTATAATGCCGAGGATGCGTGTCTGTTACAAGCATGAAACAAACAAACAAAAAAAAATTAACAACACATCCGGCATGCTTATCATAATATGATAAATATTAAATGATAATATTATTCTAAGCCTGTTTATGTGGACATAATCCCTTCCGTTCAATTCAGCAATGCTTTGTGAGATCATTCCTGGAACATGTAGTGGGAAATTCGCGACTTTCAATGTGTCAAACATTGTTATAGTAGGTGACCACCATTATAGGGAACATATAGGGAATTATTTGTCATTCCCAACTTATTTTTTGAAAGCTTTAATACTCTATTGCTTGTTTTAGTTTGGATTTAGATGTTCGAAATAAAAAAAAAATCAACGTATTTTGCGGGAATACGCCATTAATTATGGAGCCAAGCCTAAGAAAATAGCTTATTATGTTGATGATTAAAGAGTATCAGGGCAGTACTTTTCCTTGTCACTCACTCTGAATGACATTTCACGTGGGTGTCATGCCCAAAGTCATTCAACATCATACAAAAGAGGTCGATAATACATTGTACTGTTCTCCATGATCAACAAGCAGCTGGACATAGTGGCAAGACGAATGTACAGCACCTCAGCCAGTCTGAATTATCTGGACTGCTCTTTATATGGTCGTTTGGCGCCTATACGAATTGTTTCAGCCTTGAATAATGGAAATTAGATTGCTTTTGAAAGCACATTCCACATCCTGATACCCTCCCCCTACCCCGAAAGTGCCTTCAAAATGGGCAAGACCAATTCAGAAGAATTTGGTGTGTATTTTAATATTATCATTTAATTGAATTATTTGTATGATTCATAATGTTCGAGCATGCTTCCGCTAATGTCAATACAAAATATAAATTACCTTTATGAGGAAATGAAACAAAACAATATATTATTTTTTGGTTTTTAAGGGGAAAGTCGTGCAGAGACACGACTGGAAGGAGGAGCCTGCGGCAGAGCTGCTGCTGACTCGCAAGATGCTTGACCGGGCTGTCGCGGTAAAGCAGCAGCAGCGCATGACACGACGCAACAGCGCTGCTCACGCAGGCAGTGTGGCCCAGGCCTTAGAATAGGCACAAAAATTCCACGAAGAACCTTTTTTACATGTGAATCCTCAATTCCAGAAGAATTAGGACAATGATTAAAATGTGAAGAAAAACAGGAAGTGTTAAATTTTGGATTCACCTTTATGAGATAGATAAAAAATACAAACAAAATAATCAATTTTTTAACTCATATTTTTTTTTAATAATAACAATTTTAAAATATGATGTGATGACTGAAACATATTCCAATGAAGTTCACTGCTTTTTAATATCACCTTTCCTTTTTTTATCTCTCAGTACTCATTTTGGAACTGAGAACATTAATATTCGGAGTTTTCACTGCGTATTTGTTTTCATTCTTGCCTTATGTGTATAGGACTTCCAGGTAGTCAACAGGGTGGGCTCTCCATTTTTGTATTTTGCACTTCAAGGTCTGCTACATTTTTAAAATGTGCCCACACTTTGGGACAATGAAAACATGCTGGTATGATACTTGCAGAATGTGGCTTGGCATGAGGGATGTCCCTGAAAAATGGGACGGCTGGCAGGTAGAATACGATGTTCCATAATGCAACTTCTCTCCAGCATCAATTGTACAAGTTAGCCCATGCTAAGAGCATTGATACAACACCCAGACTATGTCAGATCCTGGCTTTTGAACATATAGCTGATAACAGTTGGGATGGTTCTTCTCCTCTTTGCCCCCTGATTACATAACGTTTGTTATTTCCAAAAATAATTCGAAATATGCTCTCATAAACCACCACCTTCCTTTCCGCTTTGTCAGCCCCTCTCAAATTAGCTTGAGCCCAGAGAAGTCAGTGGTGCATCTGGGTTGTGCTCATATATGGCAGGGCTATTCAACATCATTCAGAAAGGGCCGATGTGGGTGAAGGCTTTCATTCCAACCGAGCAGTTACACACCTGATACGACTAATGAAGCAGACTCCTGGAGTTGATTAATAGTATCTGGAGTGTAACTGCTTGGTTAGAATGAAAGCCTGCACCCACAGAAGCCCTTTCAGGATAATGTTGAATAGCCCTGATATATGGCTTCATCTTTGTGTAGTTGAGTCTTGATTTGATTGTGATGATGGCATGAACAGTGCTTACTGACACAGGTCTTCTAAACTAGTGGTTCTCAAACTCGGTCCTGGGGGACCACCGTGTATGCAGGTTTTCATTCCAACTGCAAATGCAACCCAAGAATTTTAAAGAGTTGTTAATTTTTCTTCATTACCCTTTATGCAATATTGTCAAAAATAGCTATGCATGCTATGAACGATTAAAGTTTCTTACTCACATCATGCTGTACGGGAAACAGCAGAATAATCAGAGAGAAATTTAAACAGATGTACCAATAACTTTCAAATGATCAGTAGGCTCTTTATTAGTATAATTATTGATGCATGGTGTCATGGTTTGTGAGGCGTGCGTATGTTTTGGACTTTTCTTTGTGGCTCTCGTCCCGGGACGAGATCGAATTCCTTTTCAATCGGATTCTTTTCCCAGCTGGCTGATTGAACTGGGGCGGTGCTTCCCCAGACTCTATATGAGCCGGAAGTCCACCACGTCTCCTTTCCTAAAGTGTCTGTTTGTAGCTAAGCACTATAGCTGAAGATATCATTAGTCAGGATTTGTGTGACTTTATATCTTCCAGTTACTATTGGAGTTCCTTCCGCTTTAGTAATTTTCCCTTTTCTACTTTTGTTCTCTCTCACGTTGCTTCCGTTTTTCAGACTATTATACGTTCTTTGGAAGCGCAAGTACTTTCTGGTGGTCTGTAAAATTCTCTGTGTTTGTATTGTGTACGTACTGCTCGTTTTCTCTCTGGCTGCTGCACTTGGCCTCTCAATTTTACCAGCCATTACAGAACATTCTAGCCAGCATGGAGTCGTCAGCGGGGGCTGCGTTAGAGAAAGTTGTGGCTAATCAACAAGCAGTTCTCTCTGGGTATGGCAAGGGTCTTTCTAGCCTGAACAATCAGCAGGCAGAGTTGGTGGAGAGAGTCCGCCTTCAGGAGAATGCCATGCAGAAATAGGAATACGTTCTGCTAAGTCTCACTGAAAGTATTAGAGCCTTGTCCACTCAGATCACACAGAATGTTGCACAAGCACAATCCGTACACCTTCCCCAAGAGCCAAAACTCCAGTTACCCCCAAGATATGGAGGCGAGGCAGGAAGATGTAAATATTTCATTGCCCAATGTGAAATATTTTTTAAAGCGCAGCCTTCACGGTTCGTGAATGAAGAGTCTCGGCTTTCATTTATTTTATCCCTGTTGACCGAAACAGCACTCACTTGGGTCGGACCACTTATTCATTCTAATTCACCGGTCGTGAATACAGTGGAGACTCTCGTTAGAGAAATGGTATCGGTATTTGATCAGGATGTTTGTGGTCAGGACGCGGCTACGCGTTTAATGCATCTGAGGCAGGGCTCTGAAAGTGTTGCGGAGTTTTCAATCTCATTTCGCTCCTTGGCAACAGAGACAGGCTGGCCAGAAGCGCCTCTTATGACAGTTTTTGTTCACGCTTTGGCTGAGGAGGTTAAGGATGCTCTGGCTACATTGGAGCCTTGTGTTTCTCTGGATTTGTTGGTTCGTACTGCGGTGCGAATTAATAATCGCATCCGCAAACGTAACGGGGAGAAACGTACTGCATTAGCTCTTGCTGACAACGGCGTTAATGCTCCTCACAGCATGCATACAGCTCCAATTCCGCCCACTGAAATTTCTACTCCTGGCGAGCCTATGCAGGTTGATGGCTCATATGAGAACCGGGCCCATAAGCCCATTCGCAGATGTATAATCTGCTATAATTGTAACAAACCGGGACATATCCGTCCATGCTGCCCTGAGCTTCAGGGAAACAGGAAGTCCCTCTAGCAGTATAAGGGGCGCTAGAGGGACAGACCCAATTTCCCTTCCGAACTTTAATTCTTGTAGAATTGACTGTGGGGAGACAGAGAATATTTATTGAGGCTTTTTTGGACTCTGGCGCCGTGGACTATTTTATGGATGAGGAGTAGGTTAGGAGACATTCCATTCCCATCCGCGTTCTTTTACATTCACGCATTGTAAGATCTTTGGACGGTCGCCCGCTGGGAACTGGATTTATAGCCAGGATCTCTGAATCGTTGACTATGTTCGTCCCTTTTGGTGGTCATTCTGAGGAGGTCTGGTTTTTTATGATCAGTTTTCCTGCTTTCCCTGTCGTTTTAGGACACTCTTGGCTACGGGAACATAGGCCATACATCCTTTGGGGGAGTCAGAATAACCCGGTCGTCCAGTGGGGCACTGATTGTAGGTCCCACTGTAGGGAGAGTTGCGTGTCATCACGGGCATCAACCTATGGGGGAGGCTGACGCCTGGAGTGATTCTGAGGAGTTTGTCTCACACAACCCTCCTCATCTAGAAGAAGGGGCGGAGGAGGGGTTGGAGTGGGACCCTCAATTTGACTGGCGGCAGCCAGAGGAGGATTGCGATTCGGAGGATTTCTCTGACTCGGAATCAGACATAGAGATGGCAGGTTCCGAACAGGGTGAGAATTTTGGGGCTGCTCTGAACTTTTGTCTGCCTCCTAATGTTCCTAATGATTATGCTGATCTCGTGGAGGTTTTTAGCAAGCAGCGGGCCTCGACTTTACCTCCTCATCACACGTACGATTGCAAGATCAATCTCTACCCGGGAACCACTCCCCCCAGGGGTTCATTATACTCACTGTCAGGGCCTGAGCGAAGGGCCATGCGAGAATATATTCAGGAGGCTCTGGCTAATGGATTTATTCGCCCTCCACGTCTCCTGCCGGAGCGGGGGTTTTTTGTGGGCAAAAAAGATGGTGGCCTGAGACCCTGTATTGATTACAGGGGCTTGAATAATATCACCATTAAAAACTGATACCCCCTTCCGTTGATGAACTCCCCGTTTGAACGTCTGCAGGAGGCGTTGTTTTTTTACCAAAGCTAGACCTCCGGAATGCTTATAACTTGGTTTGGATCCGGGAGGGGAACGAGTGGAAAATGGCATTTAATACGCATGACGAGTACTGTGAATATTTGGTCATGCCGTTCAGATTGGTTAACGCCCCCTCTGTGTTCCAGGCACTTGTTAATGACGTCCTCCGAGAGATGTTGGAGAAATTCGTCTTTGTCTACCTTGACGATATTCTGATTTTTTCTTCAACTCTCTCGGAGCATAAACAACACATCAGACAAGTGCTTGAGGCCCTCCTTAAAGCCAAGCTTTTTGTCAAGGATGAAAAATGCATTTTTCGTGCCAAGACAGTCTCGTTTCTTGGCTTCATTGTGTCTGAAGGGTCGGTCCGCATGGATCCTGACAAGGAGGCAGCAGTCAGGAATTGGCCTGCCCCTCAAAATGTCAAGGGGGTTCAACGGTTTTTGGGCTTTGCGAATTTTTAAACGAGATTTATTCATAATTTTGGCGAGGTAGCTGCCCCCATTATCGCGCTCACTAAGAAGAATACCTCCTTGTCGTTTGCTTGGTCTCCAGCAGCTGAGGCTGCTTTTCAGGAGTTGAAGAAATGATTTAGCTCGGAACCCATTCTCGTTTTGCCCGGCCCCTCCCTTTTCATTTGTAGTGGAGGTGGATGCGTCGGAGGTCGGGGTGGGTGCCATTTTGTCCCAGCGCCCCCTTCGGGACAATAAGTTGCACCCATGCGCCTACTTCTCCTGGTTGTTGTTGGCGGCCGAATGGAATTACAGCATTGGTGACCGGGAGTTGTTAGCTGTCAAGTTGGCGTTAGAAGAGTGGCGCCATTGGTTGGAGGGGGCTGAACATCCGTTTGTGGTTTGGATGGATTAAAAAAAATCTCCAATACATCCAATAGACTAAGCGACCTAATTCCCGGCAAGCGCGGTAGTCATTGTTTTCAATCGCTTTAACTTTACGTTAACCTATCGCCCGGGTTCCAAAAACATCAAGCCTGACGCCTTGTCGCGGATTTTTGCTCTGGTCGCGATCCTAATCCTTAGCCCGTTATCCCGTCAGCTCAGATTGTGGCTCCCATCCAGTTGGACGTTGAGTCTGTTGTGCGGGATGCCTTGAGATCCAATCCCGGTCCTGGTGAGGAGCCGCCTGGCTGTTTGATTGTTCCGGTAGCAGTACGATCCCAAGTTCTCCAGTGGGGGCACTCTTCCCGCCTGGCGGGTCACCCGGGGGTTCATCGGACCAAGCAGTTATTAGCCCGACGTTTTTGGTGGCCCAGCATAATTGAGGACATCCGGGAGTTTGTAGCGGCGTGCTGTATCTGTGCTAGGAAGAAGGTTTCCCATCTCCCTACCTCTGGTCTGTTGCAGCTGTTGCCTGTCCCCAAGCGCCTGTGGAGCCATATCGCTCTGGATTTTGTTACGGGTTTGCCTATTTCTGAAGGCAACGCGGTCATCTTGGTTGTGGTCGACCGCTTTTCTAAGGCTGCCCACTTTATCGCGCTGCCCAAGCTGCCTTCGGCGCGGGAGACGGCCCTTCTTGTTGTGGACCATGTGTTCCGGCTGCATGGTCTCCCTCAAGATGTGGTTTCTGACCGGGGCCCACAATTTACGGCTAATTTCTGGCCTGCTTTTTGCAACTAGTTAGGGGCCACCGTGAGCCTTTCGTCTGGTTTCCACCCTGAGACAAATGAGCAGACAGAGCGAACCAACCAGTCGCTGGAGAATACTCTTTGGTGTTTAGCGGCTGACAACCCATCTTTGTGGAGTCGTTTTTTGGCATGGGCCGAATATTCCCATAATTCACTATGCAACTCCTCCACAAGCCTTTCCCCGTTTGAGGCTCAGTTAGGTTATCAGCCTCCGCTGTTTCCAGAGACTGAGAGGGATTCAGAAGTTCCCTCGGTCAATCACTTTGTTTGGCGTTGTCGGTTGGTCTGGACCAGGGTCCGTTCCTCTTTTTTGGGCTCTGGGCGGAAACAGAAGACCGCCGCAGATATAAGGCGCCCTTTGGCCCCGTCTTATCGGGTTGGCCAAAGAGTTTGGCTTTCCACTCAGGACCCTCCCTTAAGAGTGGAGTCACGAAAGTTGACTCCCTGTTTCATTGGTCATTTTAAGATAGTGCGGAGGATCAACCCTGTCACTGTCTGGTTAAAGCTCACTAGATCCTTGCGTGTCCACCTGTCTTTTCATGTCTCCAGCCTTAAACCGGTTAGCACTAGCATCCTGGCACTGGTTGACAAAGCCCCGCCACCGCCGCGGATGATTGAGGGGGGGCTGGTTTACACTGTGCAACGTATTCTGGCTGAGAGGCATGTGGGTCGTGGGGCCCAGTTTTTAGTTGATTGGGAGGGGTTTGGTCCTGAGGAGCGGTGCTGGGTCACTTCTCAGGATATCCTGGATCCCACCCTTATCTCAGAGTTCTGTGCACGGGGTTCTCTGGGAATGTCTGGAACCGTCCCTAGAGGGGGGCAGGGCTCTTGATGACCCGAGGTCTCGGGTCAAACACGCACCAAATCAAAATTTGACGCACAATAGAAAATTGCAAGAGTCGCTGTCATCTTGAATAAATGATGCACAGTGAGGTTTTTGACCCTTTCCAGTGTTTAATGCGTGGCGATCAGGAACTGATGCACAAAATTGTTTGACCAGCCGGAGTCGGGGAAAAACGTATGGCAAAACAGTGCTGTCGAAGTATATCCTGATTCCACGGGCTCAAATGAAAGTTAATTTATGCAGCATCTGTCATCCTGTGCAGCGTCTTTCAGTCCTGACGTCATAATGCAGCATGACCAGCACATGGTTATGTTTGGATACTTCAGTCAATCGTGAGCCTCCACAGCTTCCACTCCCCGCCCACTCTCTTCACTAGACTGAATGAAGTCTAGTAGAGTCAAATTAAAGTGGTTTAGCAATTTCCATACATGCCAACTATCTACCGCTTTTGGGGCGTTTTTTTTTTCAGAATGAAACGCCCCAGAGGCGGTGTTAGACCCGAAAATTATTGGCTATTATCCCGCCCTTTATTGACAACAATTTGTCCTGGCTAATTCTAGATGGTTTTCCTTCATTAACACGTTTTCCAATTCAAGAATAATCAAGTGGAAATTGAAGACACGGCTTCTCTCCCCCATGCGATCTAAAAGCGACAAAATAATGGGCTACATTCAGCACAGAAAAATAATTTAATTATAATTAGGTCTATGCACCGGCACTCGGCGACGGCATTTCAGAACTCTTCAGCGAATGAAGGTAATTTTGGCGACAAGTATGTACACCTGTTTTTGCAGCACGGTGATGCAACTCGCTGTAAAAAATAGACAGCTGTCTGATTGAAAAATGTTAAACGGATGAAACCACGTACTAGTCATCAAAATTACCTTCATTTGCATTTCACCATCAAATTAATAAATTCAAGTTTCTACGATTACAATTACATGTTGTTTTAAATTTTAATGGCAAAAACCGCTAGCACAATGAACTAGAAACTAACGCTGGTGATGATTATCGGTCACCAAGTTACTGTGTTTTCCAGTAAGCGGTATCTGACCAATCGCGACTCAAGAAAGCTGTATCACACGTGTGTGTGATACCAGACCTGTATCTCATGGGTCGTATCCCACCATTTTATTGAAATTTTTTTTAGAAAGCGCTAAGAGTCAAATATATCCTTGTAAGCAGGATGCGATTAGCCTTCAGGGACTGACTGCATACAACTCAGAACTGTTATTTCATTGTTTGGACCAACAATCACAGAGTTTGTTCAGAATACTGTAGACTCGGCTGCGGTTGACAACCGTTATGTTTGTTTTACTGTTGAGTTGTATCAAAGAAGACATTATAACTGGTTTTGCTATTTATTTCATTAAATCAGAGTAGGATCATTTCACACAAAGTATTGAATCCAGTACTCTTGATCATATATTATAAGCGGTCAGTTAATGTATACATTACCCGATCGATGTTTCTCACTCTAGTTGTGACCAAATGGCTTGAGGAGATAAACTAAATGACCGCACTACCAACATCTTCTGATGATGGCAGAGGTTGGGATGTGCGCAACTTGTTGAGCGAGAGCCAGGGACCCCCGAATCTGGATCAGGACCCCCATACAAAGGAACTCATGGGTTCCGGGACCCCTGAGAAAGGAAAGCTAATGGAAGCCCTGAACAACAATTTAAGCTCAACATTGGAAATGGTTAATTGCTGGAGTTATTTAAATCTTTAAGCAAACCAATGCTAAACCCAAGTCCAGCTTCAACAACTCAGTTTTAGCCGCTACAGTGTGAAATGGAGTGGTCAGTCACACTCTTACTCTTGAGTAGATCTTGAAGCTGTACTCAGGTTAATTGAAAAAGCAAAGCACATGCAAAGGCAAAGCAAACTGCGATAGAAGTGAGGAAATCATTATGAAGAAAGAGGGATAAGTGCGTCCATATCTGACCCCTGAAAAGTTGTAAAAAAACCACTTATGACCCCTGAGTTCAGAGGGTTGACCCCTGAAAAGAAGTCACAGGAGTCACTGACCCTTGACTCCAAAAAAAACAGTGAGAGCCCTGGGGGGGGGCTCCTGTCATGGTTTGTGAGGCGTGCTTGTGTTTTGGACTTTTCTTTGTGGCTCTCGTCCCGGGACGAGATCAAATTCCTTTTCAATCGGATTCTTTTCCCAGCTGGCTGTTTGAACTGGGGTGGTGCTTCTCCGGACTCTATGTAAGCCGGAAGTCCGCCACGCCTCCTTTGCTAGAGTGTCTGTTTGTAGCTAAGCACTATAGCCGAAGATATCATTAGTCAGGATTTGTGTGACTTCATATCTTCCAGTTACTATTGGAGTTCCTTCCGCTTTAGAAATTTCCCTTTTCTTTTGTTCTCTCTCGCATTGCTTCCGTTTTTCAGACTATTATACGTCCTTTGGAAGCGCGAGTACTTTCTGGTGGTCTGTATAATTCTCTGTGTTTGTATTGTGTCCATACTGCTCGTTCTCTCTCTGGCCGCTGCACTTGGCCTCTCAATTTTACCAGCTGTTACAGATGGTCACCAAATTGAAACAATTATTTGATAATGAGGAGTTGGAAGGCAAAGGAATTGACAATGGCATGCACCTGTTTTGTGTTTATATTGTATAAAAAAATAAAGAACTTTAAGGTTGTCAGCAGCAACCTATAGGAGCTCAATAATTAACTTTTCTATGACTTGGATCAGTAAATGTAGTAGACCTTATGCGGTTACTTGTATTTCAGCATTATAAACACTATATGGACAGAGGGCTTTAATTTCCCATGGAAGGCACTGCATTTCTCTCATAATGAAAAGTTAGAGGGTGGACAAAAAATCCAACTAATTAAGACAAATCAACAGCTTGATAGAATTCTGGGTTTGCAATTGTGGTTGCAATGAAAACTGACAAATACAGCAGTCCCCCAGGACTAAGTTTGAGAATCACTGTTCTAAAGTATTAATGAGCCCCTGTGGTAATGTCCATTATAGAACCATGTTGGCTCTTAATACAGTGCCACATGGGAGTTCCTAGGTCACACGAATCCAGTATTGGTATTCAGCCTTGTCTTTCATGCATGGATATTGATCTGGTTTTCTCCAGATTCTCAGAATCTTTTGGCTATATTACAAAGTGTCAATAATGAAATCCCTAAATTCTGTGCAATTGCACACTGAGAAATGTTGTGCTTAAGGGTCATAACTAACGGGTTTTTCACCATAAATGGACAGAATATAGGTTCAATGAAATGTAGGTGTTTTTAAAATGATGCTGAACTGTTTTATTTGGTTATTTTTAAATGGCATGGAAATGGCTCAGCTAATGCAATATTTCTGTTGGTAATCTCAGAAAGCATTAGTTTGTTACAGACACCGAACACACAAACCATCATCTGTGCTGACCAAGGCTTGGGACGGTGACATGCCATACAATTGTGAATTCAACTGTGCCAATGGAAAAGGTTATAATTGGAGCTTTTTCCAATTACCAAAAGAAAAGAATAGGCAACAGGCCTGGATTAAAAAGTGATTTGAGAAGGATGGGAGCCGACCACATGCACCATTCTCTGCTCTGACCGTTTTGAGCCTAGTCAGCGAAATCAATCTGATGCTACTGGCTATTTTAGGGGTTGAAAGTCAACTAAGACTGTGTCACAATGCTGGCTCCACCCTGATAACTTAGAGCAGACCTGCCCTGATCTGGCCCTCAAATTCAAATCCAGCCCTAGTTTTCGCTCCTTCCAGGCAATTTAGTGAACAGTTATTGCCAGTGATTGGTTAGGCTGTCATCGCACCATCGCATCAAAGATAAATGGAGGGTGGAAAACCAGCAGTGCTCGGGCCTCAAGGATCATAATTTGAGAATACCTGATGTACAGTATTGCTGCTGCAGACACTGGAGTGAGCAGAGCCTCCAGTGGAGAAGAAGAGGAGGAGCATTTGAAAAATGCAGCAGAACTGAGGTATGTTTCCCTTTGTATCACTTTTCATGTTCTACCAATAGGCTTGTAAGTCCCATGAGTAATGTGTCGTTTGGTAGATCTGGGGTTCTACTCAAGTCTACTTGAGAATTCAGGAGTCTATGTGAGGCAGTGCTTCCCAAACCTCTCCTGGAGGCCCACCTGTCATGTTTAAGATTTCTCCCTGCTCCAGCACAGGTGATTCAAATGATCAGGTCATCAATCAGCTTTAGGGGGTGATTAATGAGCTTATCATTTGAATCATTATTTCTCAAAAACTGTCAGATAACTTTTTTTCTAAATCTGGCAATCAACTCACCCTGATACACTTTATGTATGGTGCGAGTGAAATTTTGATTGAATCGACAGAAGTGGGTCCAGTGGGGGCACTGTACTTTAACATTGGGTCTTATGGAGAATGGGCCAAATCGCCTGTGGAAGCTAAATGGTTGCAGATAGAGATTAAGTTTGTATAACTGACATATAGAAGTAATATATGACCTATATTTTGGCTGTGCTAAAGTTGACCTCAGATGACCTTGAAAAGACAAACTTGAGGTCAAGCAAAATGTTACAATTTTCTAAGGTTTCTAGGCTTGAAAATATTGAAGATTGGGAACATATGTGCATTGAACACTTATAGGAAGTCATGTATGAACTTTCATTTGGTGGCTTTGAACTTGCCCTTCGGCGACCTTCGAAGGTCAAACTTCATATAGTGAAATTTCAATGACTTCTATCACCAAAACTATTACAGATAGTTTAGGTTTGTATTGCGGGCATATAGGAAGTCATGTATGAAGTTTCATTTGGTGACATTGAACTTGACCTTCAGCGACTTTGAATGCCCAAACTTCAGTGAAATTTCAATGACTTATATCAGCAAAATGGTTACAGATAGTTTCGGTTTGTATTGGAGATGTAAAGGAAGTCATACATGAACTTTCATTTGGTGGCCTTGAACTTGACCTTCGATGACCTTCGAAGGTCAAACTTCACATAGTGAAATTTCAATGACTTCTATCACCAAAACTATTACAGATAGAGCTTAGGTTTGTATTGTGGCCAGATAGGAAATCATGTATGAAGTTTCATTGGGTGACCTTGAATTTGACCTTCAGTGACCTTGAACGGCCAAACTATACAGTGAAATTTCAATGACTTATATTAGCAAAATCGTTACAGATTGAGTGTAGGTTTGTATTAGAGAAGTATAGGAAGTCATGTATGAACTTTCATTTGGTGACCTTCATATTGACCTTCGAAGGTCTAACTTGACCTAGAGAAAATTCAATGACTTCTATCACTGAAAAGGTCACAGATGGAGCCTAGGTTTGTGTTACTGACATAGGAAGTCACATATGAACTTTCATTTGGTGACATTCAGCTTGACTGTTGATGATATTCGAAGGTCAAACTTGACATAAAACAATTACAATGACTTGTCTTGCCAAAACGGTCACAGATGGAGTCTAGGTTTGTATTACAGACATATAGGAAGTCATATGTGAACTTTCATTTGGTGACCTTCAGCTCGGGGCGCCCCGGTGGCTCATCGGTCTAAGCGCGCACACCATAAAGGCTGTGTCCTTCCCGCGGCAACCTGGGTTTGATTCTGGCTCGGGTCATTTGCCGTGTGTCTTCCCCATTCTTCTCCCCAACCTTCCTGTCTCTCTCTACTCTGCAACTGTCAAATAAAGGTGAAAATCCCCAAAAAAAATCTAAAAAAAAAACGATCAACTTAGAGCTATATACTAGTGTATCAGCAGACTAATGCCACAGCCAGCAGTTTTCCTGAATGATTGAAACCGAAACAGCCGATTTCCCTCTTGTGTATTTGAGTACATAATCTTGTTTTATGTACAGCATTGAGTAACGATTCTTTTTGTTTTAAGCAGTATTCCAATGCTAAACATTAAAAGCAAAATGTATGTATCTGTATGTTTTAGCATTAAACATACACAGCAAAATGTATGTATGTATATGCAATACACATCTTGATTAAATGCATGTTATGGTTAAAATGATTGGTGCATTGAATTTTGGGAATGGCCCATACATTTTGAAAATGGCCCATTGATTTTCCACGACATGGGCCATTGGCCCATGGGCCTTGCTGTCCCCCCTACCTCTGCTTGTGAATATTCAATAACTGATCCTGGTGTGCCATCTAGTGATAGAATATTGTAACTGCATGCATAAATTTGCAGCACCATGTCTGCTGGCGGGCACATCCGCACAAAGATACCCTGCTGAGCCCCGTTCTTCTCAAACATGCCAAATCCAGATAATCCTTAAATGATGAATTACATTCATATTTTAATTTGTAACAAGTAACAAAGTGGCCAGTGTCAAAGTAACAAAGTAAAAGTATACTTCTTATCTTTTAAATGTAGTAGAGTAAAAGTAAAAGTCCCGGTTTAAAAAAGAACTCGAGTAAAGTACAAATCCTCAAAAAAACTACTTAAGTACTGTAACTAAGTACATGTACTTCGTTATTATACACCTCTGAAGATAACAATACATTGTACTCAAGCACGTTATATATTTTCGAAGTTATTTTGTTTGACAGACAGCATCGTTCTGAGCTTTGTCCTCCATTACGGCCATCTTGGATGAAAATGATGACGAAATCATCACGTGATACCTACGGGGAATTCCTGGAAATGACTACGTCCCATAGCCTTGAGATCGTCGGGGATTTTGTGGCATAAATTATACATGTTATTTTTTGACAGATAGGGCTAGCTTCATTTTCCAACCTCAGTATTTAAAACATGGAATACTGTTTTGCCGAAAAACCCTCTGTTTATCCGTATTCCAATGCTCAGGTGTGTATATTTCGATATAACCACAGCTAGTTTTATAGAAATCTCAGGGTGACTACCTATTATTGTTTGACAGACGACACGGGGTGATTATCACCAGCGTCAATTTTTGCCTGTTTTTGATACAAAATATGCTTAAAAATTATTTGCAAATAGTATGCTATTATTATGTTTCATGCTCAATGAACTTTGTAGACCACACTGATTGTCATCCTTATTTTGATTTATTGATGTAGCTTGTCCTTGTATTATTAAATCTTGGAATTACAATGACCAGTAACCTTGAAATGATCTTCACCTAATAATATTAGAAGTGCATGACCGACATACTTTCACTTGTGTGTTTGACTGCTTACTGTACTGTATACAATTTTTATACTGTGCTATAGGGCTACTATTATACAAGTTCATAGAATTGTTCATAAAGTTGTTCTCCTAATTCATAGATAAACCTTTTATGCAAGTGTGTAACATTTTGAAGATATTTGCACATCTGTCCGGTGAACTTGTTTTCCTTTTGTGTGTGTTTTTCCCAAAATGAGTTATTTATGACATCATAGTAATGTCAAATTTATGTTACTCATGAATTTATAACATTTATAATAACACTAAAATATTAATTGTAGTATCAGTAGTTCTAGAGGTTACAGAAAGTTTCTTATTTTCAGCTAAAACAAATAAAAATATAAAAAAACATGGATTTTTGTTATTTTGATTTTTTTTCCTAATATGGTGTTAGTTTTGACCTCACTACGATGTCATAATGTTGAACTATGTTTTATTTGTACTTGATTTGAAGAGAGGACATCTTTAGCTGTACATTGATACCAAACAAGATGATGTTTATTGCTTAATTTCGAAATAATCGGGGGGGTCAGGGTTGTAGTAGAAAAACCCTTGGTTGGACGAGGGTTAACATTTAGCCTGAGTAGTGTTCAAAAGAAACTGATGACCACCCATGGCCATTAGGTGAGGCTGATGGAACTTTGGAAGTTGCTATAATAGGAGTGTCGTTTCAAGTGGTGTTGAGATCAGGAGGCAGGCAGCAACTTTGACAAAGATGAATAAGTTTTGTAGAGACCACCATGCTGAACATGGTTCTCGGCATCAGTGGTAAATAGAAATGGCATCAGTTGTGATGATAGATGCAGATTGGTGGTGCAGCAGCAGATGAGGTGGCATATAAGAGTAAGGACATATATTGTGGTTTGTTTGAGGAACGATAATGGGTGTATAGTCTATAAGCTCTATAAGCGGCTAGACTTTTCTGTCACTAATTCAGAACATAGAACCCCAAGGCAGATCACAGACAAAGCTGCAAGGACATCTTTAATAAATATAAGACTGGAGTTATTTTAATCTTGAACAAAGAGGATTGTCAGAAGATAGTCTGAGGTCAGGGTTGAGAAAACGGGAGCATTGAGGCTAGGTGTACTAGAAGAGACTGGTCTCAGGTCAGCTGCTGGGGTGAAGGGATCAGGACACACAGGGCTAATGCACTATTTTGAGCTTGTATGAAGAAGACACTAGGAGAGGCAGCACTCACCAAGACCAAAGGCATGGGGAATAGAATCCCTAATAAACAGATACTTGCAGTTAGAATATAAACTCCCAAGATAGACAACAACAGTCTAGGGAAGCAGAGAGAAAAATCAAGGACTTAAATACGCAAAGATAACAATTAAGAAAGTGGGAATGAGTGTGCCGAGCACAGGGAGGAAATATAAGGGTAAGGGTAAAGAATGAGAAAATAACTGAATAACAAGAAACAACAAAATTAAACCAAAACCAACACAGACAGCTAGACAGCAGGGGAAACAATTACCGTAACATTCAGGACGCGACACATTTTATTGGAGATTCCTGATTATTTTGCACCATGCAAAAATCAGCAGGAGAGGTCTTTTCTCTCATTTATATGAATATACAGTATCTGTAAATTCAACACAAGCTTTTGTTACCATCTTTTAACTGTTTGACTACTTGTTCATGCAGCTTTGGCAAAATGGCACACCTCCAACCATTTTGCTCGCATACCCAAATTTACAACCACACTTCAAAAAAAGTTGGGATATTGTGTAAAATTAAAACAAAGTGCAATGATTTGCAAATCACTGAAACTCTTCATTTAAGGGGGCATATTATGCTATTTTTTCTAGTGGTAATATTCTTGGATGTGAAAAAGGGATGTTTTTCAACATTATAGCAAAAAAAAGGAAAAATTTCATGATTTCAAGGCAATTTGATTCCTGTCATTCCTAACCCTCTGAAAAATGGGCCGTTCTAAGTGGGCATCCCCTCTATGGAATGGGCTTTGTTATAATTTGCCAAAAACAGAGCCACTGTGTCAACAGAGAACAACAATGTTATAATCCCCCAGCTACTGGCAAGTCTCTAAATACAGATGGCTGAATAAGTGGCTTGCTTACTTGCCATTGAACTACACAGTAAGTATGGAAAGGTGACATCCGTAACGCACGGACGTTGCATTCACAGAAGTAAGACATGCAGTCACTATAGTAGATCTACTACACTTGTAATTCAGTCTCTAAAATTAAAAATGATACATAACTAGCATCTGTATAGTAGCAACTGTTAGCTAACAGTCAATTTGCTACACTAGCCACTCCAATAAAAACAGCCTGATTTAATTTAATTAAAAACAGTCACTCATTCTATACGTCCTATCAAAGTGTTTCATAGGCCCGTTTTGCACCTGGTATTAAAATGTGTTTTTTGTGATCGGATTGCGCTTGACCACATGAAAGCACAGGTGTAAATGCACTCAAAACGCATTGAGGACGGATTGTGATCCGATCTTTCAAACCACTTCTGAAAGTGGTCAGGGATGGATTCTGGCCATTTTGAACACACATGTAAATGCACATGCATCTCGAATCCACATACAACAACTCCGCGGGCGGAAACACGTACCGTAAAACTCCATAGATAAGTCACATTGGTATATAAGATGTGCCGTTCCACGAAGCGTTGGCTGCATCCTTCGAAGACTGCATTTTAAGGGGTCATCACTTATTTCCATCCGCCAAATTAACATTTAAGGTTAGGGATAAGGTTAAATTTTGGGTTAGGGTTAGGTTTGGGGCTAGGTTTAGGGTTAGGGATTAGAGTTAAGGTTACGGATAAGAAAAGTGATGACTCACTTAAAACAAAGCTGCTTAATGGAGATGAAATGACGTCATGTCAGTTTGGCAGATGAAACTAAGTGACGACCGTAGACTGTATAAAAAGATGGATGCAGCACCCAGGTCTGAAGAGCGAGGCCAATGCGGAAATCTCTAAAAATTGCATTCAATTTAATGGCCAGCAGAAGGCGATGTCAATGTCAGAAAGAAGTTCAAAGCTATAGAAATCTATGAGAAAATGACCCTACTTTCCCACCTGATTCATTATTTCAACAATGATTTTCCACATTATTTTATGGTATCTTTGGCAAATTTCAAGTCTTCTTCAAAATATCATTATGTTCATTTTTGCAAATTATGGTCCCAAGTCAACTAGAATAAAGGATAAAGCCAGAATATGCTTTAGGGGCATGGCTATACTCTGGTCCTCATCAGATACGGTCAGATCCACTCGTACATCCGCCCTCGCTCCTCCCTGGATTTTCAGTTCACGCTCTCGTCCAATAGGAGTCACATCCGATTTCAAAATGACAAAATGGCGCTGTTAAAATTGCCAAAATTGAGGCTTCCTAAATGGTATGCTGAAAACAGTGGGTGATGTCATGGTTGCTACATCCATCTTTTTATACAGCCTATGGTGACGACCCCTAAAAATGCACCCTTCAAAGGATGCGGCCTATGCTTTGAGATGCACCCACGCAGTATATTTTGGGGGGTGTCCCGTGGGTAAAAAGGGTTTCATATCAAAGACTGTTATAGTAGCTATTCATTTTTAAAAATTCTTAAAAATGTTGTTCCACACTATTTCAATTTATTTTTAACAAAATGGCGATTTCCATTTTGTTCAGCAAAGTCTATTTACATGAAGTTTTTGTGCAGCTATATAGTTCTTTCTCAGAGTTTTCACCATGTTGCAGTGGGCTATGTGGCTTCTAGCTCTAAAGAGACCAGGGAGACTGAATACGAAGTTCTATGCTTCGGAATGAGGACATGCGAGCAAGGTCTAGCTCACAGTGCCCTCTTCTGGGTACACATTGGAACATTTCCCTTTACTTCTCGCAGTGTATAGGACGCACCGGTTTATAAGACGCAATGCATTTTTTAAGGGAAAAATATTGAATTAAAGGAGCGTTTTAATTACCAGTTTTTACTGTAAATGTGGAGCGCCACTTTAGGAGAGGGAAGAAGAAGGATGTGACATCAGTGGGACAGATTGTGATCGGATTGCAGTGTGGACGCATGTTAATACCAGGTGTAAATGTATGTCGTCAAATGCTATCCGATTGCAATCTAATCACAAAAAAATGCATTTTAATACCAGGTGTAAAAGGTGTCATAGATTGCTTCCTGCTGAACGAGCAGTGGTTTGTAAATTCCCAGTCAATTTAGTTGCTAGCCAGGTAATTAACCGCGCAATGATTATAGAAAGGAATTGCCTGCATGCCATATAACCTGGATCATCAACTGGCAGCCCGCAGGCCACATCCGGCCCGCCAAGGCTTTCCATCTGGCCCGCAAAACATTTAATTCAGAAAATGTGAACATAGAAGTGTTTCTCTACAGTAGCATTTCTCCCTCTGATATAGACTGAAACAACCCCAAAAGCAACCGCAGATGAAAATAATTTTGTTTGGATTGGAATGATTTACTGACGTGTGTGTTGCACGCGCGTTTCTCCTATGGGACAGAAAGTCAGCTGGCGCTGCGAGTCAATGCAAGAAGGGAGCGAACTCAAATCTCTGCTTCAAACAATTTGTATTATCACGCTCTCATTTAACTTATAAGAATTTTCTTTTGTACACTCTTATTTAATATTTCATTTTTACTTTTTTTTTCACATGCACAATAACGGTGCTCACAGCCTGTTCTCGTGAAATGAACCGTCTTATTTTCTTCAGGAATAAATGCCGGCATTGTGTGACAATAGATATGAAAAATAAAACAGACAGGTCCAACCCTTGTCTGTAAGCAACAGTGACAAATACCATCTTTGTGCGACAACAATTATGAATGATTAAAAAAAAATAGACGGGTCCAAGTGGAGCCATTCACAGCATCTGTGGCTGTATCAAATAAAGCGCTATTAAAAATAAAACTATACCAGTCAGTTTACAATGAATCCAACTCATAAAACTGTTGGCGCAACCATTCTTCGGCATGGAAAATGAATGCCAGTACAACGTTGAACATTAGATCATAACGGAGGAATAACCTCGCACAGCCACCATCAATTTGCTCAGTTGCTGAGACTAATCGATCGAATGACTAACTAGTTCATATCTGATTGCATTATTGCAAATTGTATCACAAAGTTATTAGGCGTTTTCCTATGCACAAAAATGACGGCTTGTCTTTCGAAGATTCTGAACGCATGTAGCTCATAAAACGGCATTGATTCCCATTTCTTCGCGGCTTATTGCCATAAAAGCATTTTACCTGTCAGTATGGTTTGATAAACCTAAGATTTCTCCCTCATGGGATGTATTCGTTTCAATGCGAAAAACCTGAGCCTATGATTAAATCAAGAGCCATCTATACAATTAATTACGCTGCAGGATATGCTAAAATGAGAGATTGAGATCAAAATTGAGATATTCACAGCACCAGTCAAAAGTTTGGACATACCCACATTTTTCTTACAATACATGTTAAATGAGGAAGTAGGCACTCTTTATTTGGCAAAATAGATCTAGTTCTTAAATCTATCCAACTAACCAGCATTTGTTTTCATATTTGCGGAGCATACTCACTTTTGTTTTTTTACTAGAGCAGTTATATGGCGATAACGAGTTTGCTGCTCAGCGGCCGTCTCAGCTGCCAAAGATGTGCTACTCTTGTAGTTTGCTCTTCATCGACCTTTTTTTGCCCAATAAGTTCCAAAACAGCTCGTCTTTAATTTAATTTGGCTGTTGGAAAATGTAAGGAGCTTGTTTGTCTGCTTACTTAGCAAAATATGGCTTCTTTGAGAATTCTAAAATTTTGGACACTATTCAAACAATAATATTGCTTAACTTCTGACTGTTAACCTCTTGTCAGATTCAATTTGAGATTATGTAGAGAAGTTAAGCCATTTAAATTTCTCAAAAAACAGAGTGCTGTGACATTTGCAAAGTGTGTCCAAACTTTTGAGTGGTACGGTATATAATGTGTGTATGAATGAAAATCCGGCCCCCACAGTGTCTGTTTGGAAAAAATTTGGCCCTTGGACAAATGTAGTTGATGACCCCTGCCATATAAGCATGTTTTTTTTTTTGCTTTCAGCCATCACCACCGCCTCTAGGGAGGTCAGCTTTATAATTTTGAACTTACACAGAATATTAAGAGGGAAAGAAGTGAGAAAAGAGAAAAACAGCGAGGGAGGATAATTCAATGAACCTAAATCAAACAAAATTTGATTAAACAGGGCCAAATAACTAGAACATTACTTGATAATTTAAGATTTTTTTATTTCTTTAAATAAAAAATGCATGAAGGACTTACAAAAATGATAATAATAGTAATTGGAATACGCAACAGTTAGATAGTTTTAGATAGCTGGTTGGGATAGTTTTCGGCATTAGACAGACAGAAATCAAACATATCGGGGTGACGGACAGAGAGAACCCAGACTGATTTGTTTATAGACTTAGGGCCCTATCTTACGCCAGAGTCCCTAAACTCGTTATTTGGGGATTTCGCATTGCGTAAGAGGCTTTCCCCCGCGAAAGTTGCGATCTTGCACACCTGCCTATACCCCTGAAAACACCAGCGCTACCCGTTTTATTATGCATAGGCGTGGTTTGGGCGTTACGCCAGTTAAACCAATCAGTGTGCTAGGTGCCACTGCCTTTCGGAGCAGGCTGCGCTATCCCAAATCCTCAAACCGAAACCGTGATGGAGAGAGGAAGGTCGCCACGCTTTCTCCGTTGACAAAGTTAAATTGCCCGTGCATGAGGTCAAATCCAGTCAGGGAGGATCTGTTTTTGTTAAGTTAATCATGAATTGTATTATTATTATTATTATTATTTGACATTGACATATTGTTTAATGTTTGGTATGTAGTAAAAAAAAAAATCAAGCCTACCCTTTTGTGATGGAAACTCAAAAAAAAAAAAAAAAAAAAAAAAAATGTGTTTCGCCATGCACTTCCAACTCCTCTCCCGTCTGAAATGAAGCATAGAATAAAATCCCATTTTGGAAAAATAAAATGAGGTATATGCACTGGCACTCAGCGCGTAACTTTTTTTTTCCCCAGCGAGAATTTGAAGGAATGAAGGTAATTCTGGTGACAAGTACGTGGGTTTCGATCCGTTTACATTTTCCAATCGGATAGCTGTCTATTTTTTTTACAGCAAGTTGCGTGACCGTGCTGCAAAAACAGGTGTACATACTTGTCGCCGAAATTACCTTCATTCGCAAGAGAGTTCTGAAATGCCGCTCTCGCTGGAAAAAAAATTCCCGTTGCTGAGTGCTAGTGCATGCGGGTAGCGGGTGGTTCTAGGACCCGCTGTACACTTTCCCTAACGTGTGTGGTCAAGATAGCAATTGTAGGGAAAGCGCATAAACACGCCCACGGGAGCACCTCCAGGCGCAAATAAGGGATTCGGCATAATGCATAGCGGGTAGTGTGGCCGAAAGATATCGTTTAGGGATAGTGGAAGCTGCTAAATGTGTAATTCACGGGTTACGGGTTGTGGCAACGGGTAAGGCAGTGTGAAAGATAGAGCCCATAGACCAAACAAACAGAGTGGAAAGGCACAGGAGCGTGATTTGTTTGGGTTTTGATACATTTTAGGCCATTTTTAGCCCGCTTGGCCTCTAGTGTGTGCAGATCGCCGAGAATGCATGAAGTGGGGGATAGTGGAATGCTGCACCCAAGGAGCAGCGGTAGTGTGGTTACAAGTTCTGTCCAGAAATGTTATATTGGTGGACAGAGCTAGAGTGCTTGGAGGTAACCGCCAGCCTTTTTAAGGGGACACTGAAAGCATATGTCTGATCCAGTTTATCCCATTATCTACATTTTGTGGTATATACTGTGTGGTCTGTGATTGATTTTGTCTTGCTTTATGTTAGTGTTTCTTGACATGCAGAAGATGTCATAAATTTGTAGATAACTGTATTCTGTTTTTATTCACATTTTACACAACATCCCAACTTCATTAGAATTGGGGTTTGTAAAGATTATGTTGGAAAGAAACAGATAGTAACCAAAGATTGACAGATTACTATATTTTAACTCATCTAACCTTTTGCCTATGTTATTGCCATTGTTTTACTCATTCCTTGTTTTGGCCAATTTTTGCGAAAGCTCATTCATTTTTTTCCATAAGGATCTTTTCTTAACAACCAGGAGGCTAACACAGATAAAACTACACACGTCCGGGCGATACAGGCCCAAAGGTAATTGAAGAGATAGGTCTGCATCGTGTTGCGAAAAAAATGTCTTAAATAAATGTTATCGAAATTAAAATGGGTGAAAGCGTTATTTTTTATTTCATCATTCCAATTTAGTAAGTGAAAACAAGTTGATTATTAGCAGTGGCAGTTGAGCTTCCTGGTAGTCTACAAATTATGTCAAACGTACGTGACAAACAGGGGGAATGGGATACGGTCTACAGAAGCGAGTAGTCTCGTTCATGATGGTTGTCAAAGTAGGCCAAATGATCAAATATTTTAGATACGTAACTGTCACTAGCAGAGCGAATCTGAGATTGTATCATCTCTTTATATGGCTCTGGTTAGCAGGTATGTGATGCTGTTTGTTCGAAGCTTTATTTAGCGTCGCCTTCAGTTTTTTTTGTCATATCAGAAGTGGGGGGGATGGATCGTTGTCTACTCAAAACTGCGTGGGACATGTCCCCGCGTGCCCCATACCTCCTGCACCCCTGCCGTTAAGAACAAAGTAAGGGCACCCGCTGGCTATTATGTGCTAATCTAACAGAACAGTAAGTATTTTAGACCATCAGCCCTCTCTCAGCATTTTTCTCACCATGAGCGCTGGCTGCTGCTGTCCTGCTGTCCTGATCTGGTCCTGATCCAGTTCTGCACCATCCTCAACATGCCACTTCCTGGAGGGACCGATGCCACTGTTTAGATGGACTTTAATGGATCTCTTTTTCCATTTCTATTCCGCTTTACTTTATTTTGTTATTAATTAGCTAGCCCGTGGAGGATGGGCTTCCCCACTATAGCCGGGTTCCTCCTGAGATTTCTTCCCATAGGGGAGTTTTTTCTCACCACTGTCTTGAGGATTTTTCTCTCTACTGGGAGTTTTTTTTGCCTCATTTGCTGTAGTGGGGAAAAGGATTAGGCTGGGTGCTGCCCTTTCATTCTACTCATGAACTTGACTTACTGGCACTTGAATCTTTCTGTGTGCTTATTCCATCCCTATTTTTATTGTATTTTATTGTATTTATTCTTTTCTCTATGTAAATGACTGTGAAGCACTTTGTGACCCTGTCTGTGAAAGGTGCTATACAAATAAACTTTACTTACTTACTTACACTCCAATGCAACAGGAAAATCAAATTCTTTTAGTTTACGCAGACAGCCAGTAGTCTGAAACTTCCACAAGATGCGTACGGTAGCCAAGGGATTGATTTTTTTGAGGAGGAAGCGTTTCAATGGCTTCTGTGAAGGGGAGGGATTTTGTCCATGAAGTAAAGGAGTTTTGGAAGTGACTTTATCGCGCATATACGATCGCATGCCAGCACTAAGAATTGGAAGGGTATACTGAAGTGAATATTTTGCAACATTTGGGGAAAAAGACACGTAATAAGGCAGTTGTAAAACTACTGCAAAAGCGAACGTGACTGTGGCCAGGCACGCAGGGATATTTGGACTCTCCAAAATTTTTTGCTGAAATGCCCACGAACATAACCAAGAAAAAAATCAGTAAAATGTTTGAAGACCACAATGGAAAAATGTTCAGGCACATTTTCTTGTTGTGCAGAAATGATGAATTAAAAATTCGAAACAATCTTAGAAACAAAGCACTGAAAAAATATGCAAAAAATATAAAATATTATATAATACATAAAATATACAAAAATGCAAAATTTGGACTCTGATCGTTTTTCCTTTGTGGTCTACATTTATTTTTGGTTACAGAATCATAATATTTGAACCTGCAGTTGTTTAGGCGTCTGGCTGTGGTCGTATTATTTTTCTAGGCTGATGAGTGTGAGTCACAGTGACCCAGAGGCAGAAGAAAACATAGAATCTTTTTCTGTCGGACAAAACTTATACAACCCCAATTCCGAAATAGTTGGGACAAAGTGTAAATTGTGAATAAAATCAAAATGCAATGACTTTCAAATCACACCAGCCAGTATTTTATTCACAATAGAACAGAGATAACATAGCAAATGTTGAAACTGAGAAATTTTACAATTTTATCCACAAAATGAGCTCATTTCAAATTTAATGGATGCTATAAGTCTCAAAAAAGTTGGGACAGGTGCCTGTTTACCATGGTGTAGCATCCCCTCTTCTTTTTAACAGAGTGGAGGCGTCTGGGCATTGAGGAGACAAGTTTCTTGAGTTTAGCCATTGGAATTTGATCCCACTCTTGTTACTCGGGCCGGTAGGCCATGAATCTAAGTTTCGGCTCCGTTCCTCTTTTTCGGGGTTGCGATTGTCCTGCACATCCGCGGCCCGAGTACAGGCTTTGAGGAGCCTCTTGTTTAATACAGGCTTCCAGCTGCTGGAGAGTTTTGGGTCCCCTTTGACAGACTTTTAGTTTAATTATGCGCCAAATGTTCTCAATGGGTGAAAGATCAGGACTGCAGGCAGGCCAGTTCAGCACATGAACTCTTCTATTATGAAGCCATGCTGTTGTAATAGCTGCAGTATATGGTTTTGCATTGTCCTGCTGAAATACACAAGGCCTTCCCTGGATTAGAGGTCATCTGGAGGGGAGCATATGTTGCTCTAAAACCTTTATATACCTTTCAGCATTCATGGTGCTTTTTAAAACATGCAAGTGTCCCACACCATATGCAATAATGCATCCCCATACCATCAGAGATGCTGGCCTTTGAACTTAATGCTGATAACAGGAGGGGAGGTCTTTCTCCTCTTTAGCCCGGAGGACACAACGCCCATGATTTCCAAGAATAATTTCAAATTTGGACTCGTCTGACAGGACACTTTGCCACTTTGCTACAGTCCATTTTAAATGAGTGTTGGCCCACAGAACACAGTGGCGCTTCTGGATCATGCTCAACAATGGCTTCCTTTTTGAATGATAGAGTTTTAGGTGGCATCTGTGGATGGCACAGCGGACTGTGTTTACAGACAGTGGTTTCTTGAGGTATTCCTGGGCCCATTTAGTAATGTCAATGACAGAATCATGCAGGTGAATGATGCAGTGGCGTCTGAGGGCCTGAAGATCACGGGCATCCAGTAAAGGTCTTTTGCCTTGTTCTTTATGCACAGAGATTTTTCCAGTTTCTCTGAATCTTTTGATGATGTTATGCACTGTCAATGATGAGACCTTCAAAAACTTTGCAATTTGACGTTGAGGAACATTGTTTTGAAAGTATTCCACAATTTTTTTACGCAAGACTTCACAGGTTGGAGAGCCTCTGGCCATCTTTACTTCTGAGAGACTCAGCCTCTCTAAGACATCCCTTTTATAGCCAATCATGTTACACACCTGATGCCAGTTAATGTAATTACTTGCTAAATGTTTTTTCAGCTGATTTTCTCAAATATTAATTGCTTTTTCTGCCCTTTTTAGCCTGTGTCCCAACTTTTTTGAGACCTGTTGCAGCCAGAAAATTTGAAATGAGCTCATCTGGTGTATAGAAATGTAAAATGTCTCAGTTTCAACATTTGAAATGTTATCTATGTTTTATTGTAAATAACATATTGGCTCATGTGATCTGAAAGTCATTGCATTTTGATTTTATTCACAATTTACACTTCGTCCCAAATTTTTCGTAATTGGGGTTGTATTTTCATTGTTGTTTTTCAATTTGTGGAATATTCTCTATATTTTGACTATTTGGAGCAATCTGCTGAGTGTTATCTTTCAAACCAGACCATGATCATGCTGTTGTCAAAGTGGTTCAAGAACAGTAAGCATTTTAGTTTTGGAGGAAATTTGCCCAAAAAAGGATTGCACTTTTAAAGGGTTAATACATGCAAAAAGTTGCAGACAGCCACTTAAAGGTGGTTAAAGAAACTGTGAGAGAATTGCTGGTAACAAAAGAAACTAAAAAAACTAAAATTAAAGAAAAACAGCTCTGAAAATCACTCAATGCATGGCTGAGCTAGTCTCAATAAAAACAGCGTATTGTGTTACTCATAAACCTTGTACGTATGATCCAGACCAAGGACTCAAATGCGGAGGCAAAGCAGAATCCAAGAGTAAGATTTATTCATAGCAATACAGTAACGGTCCCAATCTGGGACGCTGAGTAGGCTTGGGAGCTTGTTCTAAGGAACTAAGTAAAGAAGAAGGCTTTCTCAAATTGCTGTCATTAAATGTTTCATTTCATCTAACAAAGACAGAGTTTCTCTAACAGGAAATATTGACTGGTTCTAAATATGAACGGCAAATTACAATCAAGTAACTAGCAACTCAAAGCAGGGGGTTTAAATACATGTTACAGGTACATCAGGGAGCGACAATGAAAAAAAGACACAGCCGGGAATAGTGGTACACGCAAGACATAAACCTGTCCAAGGAGACATACTTCTAATAGACATGTAAGTTGTTGAATGGGAGGAGAAACAGAAGGCATTCACAGGTTTGTGACACTTGTACGTCAGATGATTTGACAGCCTCCTCTATTTGCCAGATAGACATAATGTACTCTCAACTAAGGCAAAATATTCATTACCAATGTTGTAGTGGGCTTTTTGAGATGTGTATGCAACATGATGCATTAGAATTTGTTCATACTTGAGATACAACAGATGTGTGGTAATTGCACATGTGAACAAAGCAGCATTACCTCCAAATAATAACTCATCAGTCAGAAATCATGAACAAACAGCTGGTACTATGTTTCCCTACTTAAGATGTGATGAGTTTCATCAGACAGGCTCACAATGCAAGAACTAATAAGCAGTGCTCTGATTTTCCACAGGATGAAATCAATATCTCATTAGAGTAACCGTATGAGCTGTAAGTAGAGAAACAAATTACAATAAATTCCAGGTTGAATTCTAGGAAATATTCCAGCACGGTATTTTGCACTGAATCCTGACCAACACCATAGGCAGATCCTCATTTTTGTGAGAGAGATATGGTATTATGAGATATTTAGATATGAGATACTTGGGAGATATCATTAAAATGTCAGCATTTTCACATTCATATCACGTGAACCATAATAGGAATTATCAGATGCCATGAATTCCGCCACTGTAAAAATTGCTGATCACACTTTTTGTGAAATCTCATGAAAATAAAGCCCTGGATTCTCATTTATAAAGGGTGCGTAGGCACAAAAATTATGTTTCTACTT
The DNA here is from genome assembly GCA_029692085.1 of Gymnothorax javanicus. NCBI lineage: Eukaryota > Metazoa > Chordata > Actinopteri > Anguilliformes > Muraenidae > Gymnothorax > Gymnothorax javanicus. Next base: position 137,567,931 of record CM056195.1, on the reverse strand, counting down.
TTGTTTTAAATATGGAAAATTAATAAGATTATGCACTCATGAAAATTTGAATCCTTATTGATTAAATAAAAATGGCATGCAGTTTAGCTTACCCATGGTTTTATGAATTAAAATTTTATCACTATTTGACTTTTCTCTTTTTCGAGCATACTCAATATTTAAGTTTGAAATTACTTGAGTTTTAATAAACAAGATCCTTGATCATGTTCTTTTGGTTTCTTGCCTGCATCCCAGATTGATGCATCCCTGTTGGACTCAACCCATAGGTCCATACTCTCAAGTATAAAGTGTCCCATAAGCCTTATTTAGTGTTGTACCAATTAACTGATGCTTCTATATCGGACGCGTCTAAAAACTAAAACTTGGCCCAAAATATCCACTCGTCTGAGACGCATCTGTCTGGGATAACACCGTTTTTCAACACATGAAGCCAATTGTGCTTTATTGCTGCATGCTGTTTTTACTGAAATTTTTCCATTTTGTTTTCAGATTGCATGACACTGAGGAGGTGCTTGACAACACCCTCATATCTTAGTTTATGATAGGCTCAGTGGTATGAATGCACGTGGTGAGCTATGTTGCTTTGTTTGCACAGGTAATCTTATTGTTTTCAAGGCTTTGGCTACGCTGAATTTTAAAGTCTTGCCTACTGCTGACCGTCAAAATCGGTCGGGGAAAAAAAAAAACACCTATATACACTAGGGCAGAAAAATCAGTTGCAACGTATGTTAGTTTCCATTAGATTCTGGTACTATGAGACTTGTTTTGTACTGGTATATTAGTGCCGGACTATGTTCCGCTTACGTTCAGTTCCTCATTTAGTGTATAGATGGCAACACTGGTGCAACTTTGGCGCTGAACCAGAAAGTGAAAATGGAAATAAGTGGTCTATTCTGTGAACACAATAGCGCTGAATAGGGAAAACTTTTGTTGCCTTTGTTGGGGTTTTTTGAGCAAATGAGCATTAGGGTGAGGTTTGAGGTCGATGAGGCCCTTGCAGAGATCCTGAATGACCGTCAAGAACATGGAATATGATTTGTGATTTGTGATTCATAGTAAACAAATAAAAGTCATACTTGACAATATCTTTATTTGTTGAATTACAGGGTGAAAATCACAAAAAAAATCACAAAATCAATCAATGGATATTGGTTATTGATAAGCAATTTACAGATATACACTTGAAACCAATACCAATCAATAGCCCAGACAATACCCTTTCACAAAAATGTATAGTTTGTGGGGTCTATAACCAGAAATAAAATTATTAGAAAGGAGGTTTTGCAGGGTATAGGAAAATTTGCCCACAGCCCAATTTAAACCATCTTCTGGTTTTATGTACCTACTCGTGGGACTGTCCAGAAAATACACTCAACAAATAAATTTGGCCAATTTCATCAGTTTTACGTATTTCAATTACATGACAAATTTCCATCCAATTGAGTGAAGTAAATCTCACATAAAATGATAAATAGCTCCAATGTAATTATATTGAATAAAACACAGATGAATAGATTATGAGGATTTATGCATTTGTAGCCCATATTATTTACCTTATTTACTCAAATTAGATTTATGTATTTTCTTTAAATAAATTCTACGTAATTCAAATATGTTTATGCACCCATTACAGTTTCTTAAATTCAGTTCATTCAGATCACATTAAATTACATTAAACACATTACATATTTTCAATTAATACCCATTTATTGAAATCAAGGTATTAAAACTGACATTCAGCTGCAAGTCAGCCGTAACAATAAGAGCAGCAGTAAATTAAGACCTCTGTCTTTCACAGTGAGTTTAACACAATAACTGTGGCCTGAAAAGTCCAAAGTGCATATCCATAGGAAAGAAAAACTGAGTTCCGTGGTGCCATCAGTCTTAAGGTTTTTTCAAAATAAAAGATGTTATAAAAAACAAGCTGTAATGAACATAATCCCATGACAATCCCATAACATGAAGGTTATTTTCTATATGTAATAAAAACTTAAGATTGACCACCTACTAAACTCAGTAACCTCTTCAATTAGGCAACATTCACGTGTTGAACTTCTTGTTTATATGAGCTAAATTGGCTGCAATGACAACTTTTCTACAGTCCCAATTTGCATACAACAATGTCCATACTTTGCAAATAAATGAATTTTCTTCAAACATGTAACTCAAGTTATTCGAAACAAAGGTCCCTCATGGACTCTTTCATGACTGTGCATTTTTGTGACCAGATACCTGCCACTTAAAAGAAACAAAAAGAAATTTGTTATGTGTAACAAGTTTTCCCAACCCTGTCTATGGCTGGGTTTTCCAGTTTTCCATCAAGGTAACGGCATATCTTGTGCCAGAAAGCCATCTGCTAAATTTGCCGTTGAACTTCTGTTGCTGTTGAACTTCACATTTCAAAGTCATACAATTTTCAAACAAACCTCTTTTAAAGTACTTTTCTGCAAGTATGCAGTGAACAGCTTCAGTATCAATAACATTTTGAAATAAAACTCTTCAACAACAATAATGAAATTTAGTCAGTGGTCAACCTGAAAGGTGCTTCATAAGAGAGTAATATCACAACTAGCGATTCAAGGTTTGATGTTGTCCTTAAGACAAAAGGATGTGGATCATGAATGTACACCTTTCAATGTTCAATGTCCGTTAAGTGCAACAATAACAACACAATAGTGTCCATTTCTTTTAAGTGCATTTATGTAAAGTCAAAAATGCACTGCAATGACAGAACTGCACCATAAAGTTCACTGCAGCATCTTGATTTTTAATGACTGAGCTTTGGGTGAGAGCTTCTTTCCATCCAGGTTCATCAGTACCTTCTGGAACACTTCAAATGTGCATTTCCATACCTGTGGGTAGCTTAAGGTCAGTGCATAGATCAATCCAAATAGCATAGCACATCCACGGGTGATGCTTCTCAGGCCAGCAAGGACTTCCACCCCCTCAATCAAAACTCCCACATCCTCGGGCTCCTCTTCTGGCTCTGCATTTTCTTTTCTGATCACATAGATCCCCATGGTGGTCTGAGGAAAGTCCCTCTCCATTTCTTCAAAGTCCACATTCTGACCAACACAGAGAAGATCAGGCTGAACAGTGACAAAAATTCCAAACAAGGAGTCAACATGCCTCCAGAGAAACAAATATTCAGACAGACTTAAGAAGACTCCAGGGGGTACTCTATTAAAGTGGATAAAGGGTTAGGTCTGGCTTACTTTGGCTAGTCTGGCTTATTTTAGTATTCATTCGGCGTGGCTAATTGTAGTCTTGGCTGAGTAACCATGGTTACTTAAACTTCAGAACTAGCCTGCCCGGAGCAGCTTAACTGTCCAGCTAAGTCTAGCTGTGCTCATAAGGATGTCCGGAAGACAGCAGGTGGTATACCACATGAGGTTCCATCGAGCACATTGATAGCCTTGTTTATATATTTGATTCATTCAGGCTAGAAATTCCAGCAATACATTTTAAAACACTGATAGATAGATAGATGACAGATGATAGGTAGATAGATATAGATAGATAGATGACAGATAGATAGATAGATATAGATAGATGACAGATGATAGATGGATAGATGACAGATAGATAGATAGATAGATAGATGACAGATAGGTAGATGACAGATGATAGATAGATAGAAGACAGATAGATGACAGATAGATATTGAGAGGAAAAATAGAAAGATAGAAGACAGATAGATGACAGATAGATAAATGACAGATAGATAGATATAGATAGGTAGATGACAGATACAGATAGATGACGGATAGATAGATGACAGATGATAGATCAATGACAGATATTGAGAGGAAAAATAGATAGAAAGATAGAAGACAGATAAATGATAGATGACAGATAGACGGATGATTGAAAGATAGATGATAGATAGATGATGACAGATAGAAAGATAGATGATAGGTGATAGTTAGATAAATGACAGATGATAGATGACAGATAGACAGAAAGATAGATGATAGATAGATAAATGACAGATAGATTACAGATAGACAGAAAGATAGATGATAGATAGATAAATGACAGACAAATAGATGATAGACAGATGACAGATAGAAAGATAGATAAATGACAGATGATAGACAGATGACAGATGATAAATGACAGATAGATGACAGATGATATATTATATTAGATGATGGATTGACAGATACGTTATCTTGTTTCATAAAATTCCACTCATACATGAAATAGACCTGTGAGCTGAAAATAAAAAGCACTCTACTTTAGCACTATGTCATTCATTCAGGAACCCCCAGCAGTTTGTTTTAGGTTAACTCACCTAAGAAATTCAGAGGCAATTCTCATTAATACTACAAAACATTTTTCCCCTTCAAATTAATGGAATGTGCTTCTACACATTGACATTTTTACTGACCTTGTATTCCTTGATGAGTTCCTTGCTGTCCTCATTGAGGTAGACACACAAACATTTCAAGATGCAGTCTCTCGTGATGCCAATGTCATCACTCTGCATCGGGGGAGGGGGCGCAAAAAAAAAAAGATATCTTTCAGTGCTGAATATGATTAATACTTTTACATTTTAACAGACAAACCTCCAGAGTATGTACCTTAACCGTCAATGCCAATATTTGGCGAATCTTGTTTCCTGCGACTCCACCCTTTCTGCGGAAAACCTTCATCAGGTTCTCTGTGTACTTGTCTAGCTGGGAGATGAACCGAGATTCAAGGGGCATCATGTTAATCCGCATAAACTCTGCATTTATCTGAAAGACAAAAATTGTTGAACAATCAGCCATAAGACGCAGGAAATCATGTGTTAGAGGCTATGTTAAGTGTGCTAGTAGTTAACAGCAACATGCTGTTTGCTCTACTCACTAACTTACTTCATCAGCTTCAAAAAGAGCTGGCCATCTGTTTCGGATTTCAGCAACCATTGGCGTGTCTTCAATCACTTCTTGTCGTCTGTATGAGAAGGTAAGTTGCATTTTCTCCTTGATCACTGCCCCATTGTTCCTCTTCTTTACTTCAGTCAAAAGAGCAACTTGTTCCTTCTCAAGGCTGTCTCTGGTTTCTCCTTTAGGGTAGCATGGAAAGAAATTTACTTCTTCCTTCCTCGGCTTCTTTATGTTGGCAGCAGGCTTTCCTTGACCTTGACGTTTATTCCTCAGGGAATTTACTGCAACTTCTGGGTGTCCATGTTGCCCAAGAATGGAGCGCAAGTTAGCCATCTTCACCTTCAGGTATTGCTTCCATCCATCATAGCCTGTTTGGGATCCCCTCTCACACAAACAGGGGTGGGCCTTTGTAAGGGCCTTGGCGGCTTCTTCCAGCTGACCATCCTTGGGGTATGCAGTGTACTTGACAAGTTCTCCGGACATGCCTTCAAGAATATCAGACCTCAGCTTTGGAGAAGGTGAGAGTAGAGTTCCATTTTTTCTAAATTCTTCATTTCCCTTCTCCAGTTGTAGCTCTGCAGCACATGCAAAGCGAGGTACCACAAAGACTTCAGGCCAAGAACATGATCTTGTCTCAGGAGAGGATATCTCAGAAGATGACATACCAGGAATTGACAACAGTATTGTACTGTTACTTTCTGATGAATCAAATGATACAGCATCTTCATCTTGCAAGGAAGCTGAATGAATTATCATACCAGCTGTGGTCACTGGAGCAGTAGGGCTGATGGCAGTCATGTTCAGAGTCATGTGAACACCAGAGGTTGTGGCCTCAATGGGAAGGTAAATTACTTTAAGAGTACTTCCGTCTTGAACCTCACTGGTTGATGACAGATTGACGTATACATTCCCAAAGTCTTTATCTTGGAACTGAAGCCTAAATGGCTTGTCAAGCCCAAAAACAGTCTTTATCCTGAGACAAAATTCTTCCACAGACTCTGGCATTCCGGTCTCAAGGGTCAGCTTTCTGGAGTCATAGTCCCCACCAACAAGGATTCTCAGGGTAATTCGACCAGCCATGTCCCAACAGAGTCACTCTGGAGAGGTGAGAGAAGACAAAAGGGAATTAATAGATTTATAGCTTTACATTTTGTTTCATAAATAGTTCGATACTATTTTTTGTGCGGGATCATTTCATGCCAACTCATTGAGACTTTAGAGCTTAGATACATGTTGCAAACCATGCTTGCAGTTTCTTCAATGTTAAGTACATTTTTCAACCCAGTCAAATGAGAAATAAGCAGTTGATTATACACCAAAGGATTGTTTGATTTATTAAATTTGACCTGAGAACCAAATTTAAAAAATAATAACTAAAAGTGTTTCGATAAGAATTACAGGATTTTGAAAGGTTCTATGATTTCAACAGTGGATTTCACTGGATTTCCAACTCAAGTTGGCATGAAATTACCCTGAAATGTTATTTCCCCCATAAATACCCTACAACCCCCACCCTGTATAAAAAATTGATAGCAGAGTAGAAAGTTAACCCATTTAGGCCTGAGGCCTATTCAAAAAATGCCTATGAAAACCTATGGGCGATTTTGAAAAGAACCCCTAAAACCTGAGGTTTTCTGGAAAACAGTACCCAGGTGTCAACGTCTGGAACAGGTGGCAGCAGTGGCGGAGCTACAGGGGGGGCGAAGACACGTCCCTTTTAGTCCTGGCTAATCATTTTCCTTTATTGTGGTCTTTTCCAATTATTGTAATTGGCAACTGAAGACACGGTTTCTCTCCACATGCGATCTAACAGCGATTAAATCGCGGGTTAAATTCAGCACAGTGGTGGAACAGAGAATTGGGTTGCACAAAACAGCCATTTAAAACAATTATAAATCCTGACCTGTTCTCAGTCATCTTCATGAATAACAAAAGGTTCACTCCGAGAGCGCTCCGCACTTAACAGGTGCTGCTTGTTCTCCCCGATTAGGTAAGACGACAATCATTCCTCTGGACGCGTATTTGCTGTATCTAAATCTACTTTATTCAAAATTGCATAGCCTACCTGTCAACTCTCACGCAAATGGCTTGAGCCGCATGCTTGTTATAACCTAGGCTATTTAACTGCCGAGTGCCACTGTTTTTTTTTTGTTTTTTTTTAAATCAACCCACGAAATACCGAGAGTGAAAGTCCGCGTTTCATTGGAACACGGACCAGTTCAATCACGCGAAGCATTGGCCAATTAATAAGAAAATTATTTTTCTGCATTGAATTTAGCCCATGATTTAATCGCTGTTAGATCGCATACGGTGAGAAACCGTGTCTTCAGTTGCCAATAACGATAATTGGAAAAGACGTCAATAAAGGAAAATGATTGAGATCTAGCCAGGACTAAAAGGGACGTGTCTTTGCCCCCGCTATAGCTCCGCTACTGGGTGGCAGGCATGATAAAGTGTCCGTTCAAATAAAATAAAAATAAACATAAAAATAAAAAAAATAAAGTGTCTTGAAGTGTTACTATGGCATCTGCCCTAGTATAAAGTGCCAGTAAAAGAACAGCTATGAGCCCGGAAATGGTCGGAAAAGTAATGAAAACAACAAAATGATGTATCCGCTTTCCCGGCCTGAAGGGTAGAAATGCGTAACAGCGTCCCCGGTTTTAAAGGTTAAAATGCGCACATGCTGTCCCGGTTTAAATGGGTTAAATGATCAAACCTGTGATGAGTATGTGTCTTTTCAAAGTCACCATTCTCATGCCCCAAACCATGTAGTCAGCAAGTGGATAAGGAACACTCAACAGATCAAGTGAAACCAGGACAATCTCTCTACTAGGTGATGTGGTCAGTTCAAATGCTCTAAAATGCTGCCTGTACCAGCCACACATTAGCCTGACAATAAAGTTCAATTTGTCCTGAATGATGCACATTTGCTTGATTTCTGCAAATTCAGGGGTCCTCCAGCAGATCCGTATGCAACTAGCATTCCATTTCTGTAGTTGATAGCTTGGAATGTCACATTTTTTGCTAGATGGACTTCAGTTATAACCTGAAAACACTGCCTGAGGTTTGATGCCACTTCCTGATTTAGAATATCCACAGAGACAGTGGACACATGTGCTACTTCCAATGTGGATTTCTCGAGATTGGGAGAACTGATATGATAAGCTATCATCTGCTGATGTTTGGATGCCAGGGTTAGTGCTATGTTCTTGAAACAATTTGTGTTTCGTGCAACTTGTTTGAAAAAACTGTTTGGCCTCAAATCTCATGGTCCATAGTGCTACAAATGGGCCAAAAAATTCTATCATTTGGGGGTAGTGTTCGAGAAAGTGATGTTTTGGCAAGAGCTTTATATCAGGGGAAAGTTCTAAAAAATCTAACTCTGAGCTCAGAAATTTTGCAATTTAGGTATGCAATGGTCTCACTTGTTTGCACAGGAGCTACAACTAGTTCAACAATGTCCTTCAAGTCTAAGAGCACCTGCCAAGCTGGCTCACCTTCTGGTATCAGTCCTCCAATCATAAAGGGAGGCAGTCTCAGTAATGACCAATTTTCATGTGCATTGCCTCCTATGGTTTTTTTAGAGGCATAAGTTGGCGGGATAGAATGTGGTCGGTTGGTTTTATCACCCCACTTGTAAGGAAAATTCTGGATCACTGTGTTTAGACTATCAAGACTAAAGTAATTCTTTGAGATCAATAACTTTAAGCAAAGAGCAATCTCAACTGGCAGGATGCCCTCAAATAAATCGCGCACAAGGTCAGGAGGATAGCCTCTGGTTACATGAAAATGAGCAAGGTGATTGGTTAGAATGCAAGCTCTTTTTACTCCAAAGCAGGTTGTTCCACTCTCTTGTGCAAACTTCACATGTGCATCATACGTCTCTTCATTTCTAAGTTGAAAGGCACCTGACAAAACGTCTTTAGAATTTATTTCCGACCTCTCACCTGTACAGAGTCTGCAAACGTATTGTCCTGAGAAGCTTTCAATGAATCCTGCAATCCCGTGAGCTCCGAGATTGTCTGCAATGACACATTGAACTGTTCCTTTAACAAACTTTCCGAGCTTTGAGATAAATGAAGAGTTTGTTTCCAAAACGCAATATATCCATTTTACTCATTTTGAGTAAATCAACTTTTTCTATGTGGGTGCCTATTGCATTTTATAGAGAAACACAAACTTTGACCATGAAAAAATACACTCTATAGTATGAATTTCAAAAAAAGAAACTTTGCACCATGTGTAAGAAGCACAGGGCTATTGCTTTATGGAATTATCTCAATTTTTGTAATTTTGGCACTTATTGCGTTTTGGAACCAAACTCTTCAAATACACCCTGGTGTTCTAAAGTAGCAAGATCTTGCAAAAGGGGCTCTAAAACTTTAGCATACCCATATGCCTTTAAATAATTAGTCTTACACAGAGTTGCCAAATTGATAGAGTTGAGTGCAGAATGAGAACCCGGCGGCAAATTACTTAGAATCCAATGAACACCACACAACTTATGTCTCTTCCGTGATGTCCCAAGGGGGTTACAAATTTCAAAATCATCAATGTACAAATATATAGTTATTTTCCAGTCCTCACCAGTAAAGAAAGTATTTTTTTTTGAAGAACAGACCGTCCCTTGTGGACTTGTAGAGCTTCTTTTCAGACTCTATGGCAGTACTTTCATTAGTTCGGTGAATGTTAGCAATCTCTTTTAATTCGTGCTGTCAAACGATTAAAATTTTTTATCAGATTAATCGCAGGGTTGCTGTGGATTAATTTTGATTAATCACGATTAAATATCATTCATTTTTAATCCATATAAATCGTGTTTCATTTTGCATGAGCAAAGAGATTCAAGTAAGAAGGGAATATATATGCTCTTAACCCCTTTGCGCAGAAGCCAAATCTGGCTATTTAGGTGTTACCTTATTTAAGGCTTTATAATTCAAGATTGCAGCTTCACAGACAGGAAAATTGATTAAATGATTAAACAGTCAAAACATTCACCCTGCAATGAAAAGCTAACAGTTCCCATTTCTGAGCTCACAACCTTTCTACACCGTATAAGGAACAAGTAAAACTCACTAACTCAGTAATATCTGAATTCTGAAATGTACCTTATTTTAACAGAGCAGACATTCCACTTTCAGGAAAAATCAAACAATATATTGAGGGCTGACTGCAATAAACAGTTATGTCCAATGTAAAACATCTGGACATAACTGTTTATTGCAGTCAGCACTCGATATGCCTCCCTAGATTCAACAGATCGAGTTCCCGCTCGGCTTGCTTGTGAATATTCAATAACTGATCTGGGGGTGCCATCTAGTGATCGAGTACTGTAACTGCATGCTTAAATTTGCAGTTCCATGTCCGCGAGCGTCTTTAGTGTCTTCCATTCCGAGTTGTTTGGTTCTGCCTTGGGTTATGGTTCTGCCGAACCATACTGCCCATTTCCGCATGCGCAACGGTAACACTACTTGGACAAACTGCCCGAAATGCGACGATTCAGGGATTTTGAGTCATTCTGCACTGCTGCTGCAGATGGATTAATTGCGTTAAAATTTTTAATCAGATTAATAATGATGATGGATTAATCCGCGTTAACGCGTTAATTTTGACAGCCCTACTTTTAATACTTCACTATTATTGACTGCCTGTTGCAGAGACTGCAACAATGGAATGTACTGAAAAGTTTGATTTTTCTTGGTATCAAGTATAATTTCAACAGGCTCTATAACACAAAACTGTTTTTTGTAATACTGTTTGCGTTTAAAGCCAGTAGCAAGTGGACCCTCTTTGCCTATAGCTTTCCCCAGTGGATGAGATTTACTAAGTGCAACCTCAAGTTCTTTAATGACTGATGTGTCAATTTGGAGGTTGTGATTTTTCAAGATATCAGAAAGGATATTTAAAGTAAATGGCACAGATGCTGAGCTTATTACAAACTGGATCTCATCCAGCAATTCATCAATGGCAGTAGTGGAAAAGTGAAGAATATTTTCCAGCTTCAGTAGAACAGCTGCAACTTTCTGTTCTATGACTTTTGAAAGGTCTTCTACCCTAAGATTGTCACCTTCCACATTCAACAGCATGTCACATTCTACATCTATATCTGTTGATGGGTAATCAACAGAGTCATCTGACGGCAGAGGCTGTGCAGTGGCAGTAACCCCACCAGCTTTAAAATCTGTTAAACTGTGAGGCTTATGCTTTCTGTTTTTGTGAAAATTACACGTACTGTAAATTTTAGTTTGAAATGTACATCTTTCAAACACACAGGTAACTGTTTCATGCCTCCTCAGATGTTCATTAATATGAATAAAGTAATCCCTCTTGGATGAAATATTCTTACAAGCACAAATGTGACAAGAGAATGTGACTAATTTGAATGACTTCTGAGTTGTTTGTGTGGAATGGCTCTGATAAACATGATTCAAAAGTTTTTTCCATAAAGTGAAAGTACATGGGCAATCTGTATACACACATGGGTATCTGAAGTTGCGCCCATGATGGCAATGTCTGATTTGAAAATGTTTCAATAACTCATATCTACTTGATAACAATATGTCACACATCTTACAGTGCCACATACAAAGACCTGCAGGTAGAACAGAAAGGGAGAAAATTACCACTTTAGCAGAAAAATAATCCCATCAGTAGCTGTATTCTACTAGTTTGCTATTGCTAGTCAAATAGATTAATAAAAACATTTCCTCTTGACCACATTCTAAGAAAAATGTTTTTACTGTGTTATGTGATGTTCTATGTATTTTATTTGTGCCCTTAAAACTTGACATGGAAAAAATAACTCTCGGAAAATAATCACAAGTATTATTATAAGCTACTACATGATACCTACCAATGTAAAGAGGTTGTCGGGTGCACAGTGTTTTTTCATTTATTACCAATATGCCAGTATATTGTTCAGGGAGGTTGGTTATTTACAAGAGAAAATACATGCTTTAGAAATTAAACAAATTCAAATACCTAAAACGTGCATACAGATCTATTGTGACAATGAAACTGCACAAGCCATAGTTTTATCTTCTTGAGATGTACATAGCACTTTTGTGCCACAGACCTAAAACAGGCAAGAGATGATACAGTGCGGACCCACAGCATGCAGTTGGAAACGCTCGACCACTCTGGCTGCCTCACTTATTTATAAGAGATGGGTTTTCATCAACACCAACACGACGTTTATCTGCTCTGCAGTGCTTACAGCTTTTCTCCCCCATACTGCTGTACATCAAAAGCACATGGTAGGCTTTTGCAAAGTAAATAAATATGTAAATATGTTTTAATTTAAAAAAAAATACACACACATAAACACCTTCATAGATTCAAGACAAGTGAAGCAGTCGGATGAAGTAGGCGGGCATCTCCTTAAATCATGGCTGCACCCTGGGGCTGCATTGTAAAGACAGTTAAAAAAATGACTGCGCTACAGCCTCGTACCGCGGTCATTATCGGACGACTTTGTCCATGGAGCCACTGTTTTGGTAGCAGTCTGTTATCAGGCAAAGACTCTTTTTATACAGAGTATTTAATATTAACATGTATGCGGTTACCGTTCTGTACCGCAATTAACTGACGCTCACGTTAGCTTGGAAAAGGAGTCTTATCTTCACACTAGCTCACATTTGCTCCGGTTCACGAGATGACCGCCGACGTCCCAAAAGACGTTACAATCCAGTTTACATGAACACTAAACATTAACTGCTCTTAGAATCATCAATTACTGATGAGAACTATAAATAAATACAATGAATTAAATGTAAATAAAACGCGAGATTGGAAGGAATGTTTGAAACCAGAAAAGTCCAGTATGATGGACAGGGGAGAGACAAAGTGCAATGAAGGGCATGAACAAAGAAGGGGATGGGATTGGGAATGGCAAAAGCGAAATGGCAAAATACAAAAACTAAACAGAACATGGCAAAACCTAACAGAACAGATCATAAACATAACAGGGAACAAGGAAAACATGACAAGCATGGCAGAATCAGGATGAATTGTATTTTTTAACATGTTCGTTGGTTTTACGTTGCTTGGAAAAGGAGAGCTCCATTTGCTCCGGTTCACAATACGTCCCAAAACGTTACAATCCAAACACTAAACATTAACTGCTCTTAGAATCATCAATTACTGAACTATAAATAAATACAATGAATTAAATGTAAAGTAAAACGGATCTCATTTGTTTTTGAGGATGTTATTTTTCTTTTTGGAATTCAATACTTTAAATTACTGAAAGATGTAAACGGATCTCATTTGTTTTATGTGTTTCATTTGAATTCACTTTAAATTAGAAAGAATCACGTGTTTTTATTTATTTATCATAACTAAAGGTGGGAAATTTGTGTCATTGGGTAAAATCAAGTAAATTTGTTCTTCTAATACCTATGACAGGGAAAAATTGTATAGGTTGTATACAGGCCTTGTAGGTTTTAAGGATGTAATTATAGACTCAGAATTTTCGAGAAGCCATTGGTATTGTTAAGCATTGGTCAGTTTTTCACATATATACTAATGTTTGGTATCAAAATGTCCGCCATGTTGTTGTGTAGCCATTAAAAATCATTTGGTTTTTCAGAACAATCATTTATGGGTTTAAATATGGACTTTTCGAGGCCTTGCCCCACAAAAAATCTTGAAATCACTAAATAGGTCACAGTTCACTTCCTGTATGCAAATATCACATTTCAAATCTATTTTCTGGACAGTCTCACAAGTACGTACATATAGCCAGAAGATGGTTCAAATTGGGCTGTGTGCAAATTTGCATATACCCTGCTAAACCTCCTTTATCTGTGAAACCTACAAAATCTCAAGAAAAGCTCTGGTACAGAGCGTATCGAAAGCTCTGGGAGCCAAGAGGTTAATTATAGTATCTGTGACCTAGGGGATGTTCTCACTCACTTTGCTACTTCTTAGAAAATAAAATATACCGTCTTCTAACCTGACAATCGGCCTTCCACAAGCTACGAAGCGGAATACACATTATTCATGAATTATCCTGTCAATCATTCTCGTACCTAAATTCATTTTGCTTTCTACTAGGTGCATTAGAAAAATTTTGAGAAGAGATTTATGCCAAAACAAATGATTTCAGCTGAAAGGGCTTGAAAACCCCTTTTCAATGATACCAAGATTATGTCTGTAGGTTAAAAACTGACCAAGTTATAGCATTTTGAAATTCGCAATTATGGGGTAATTAACTAGCCTGACTCCGCCAGCCTTCGTACTTCCGCTTAATTTCATTTCGTTTCATTACTCAGTCTGGTCACTCGGAGCTCTGCCTCGTTTACCACGGCAGAAAAGATGCTGGACCAACCAACAAACAGAAGGCGTGGCCGAGAGCCATGATGTAGCAGCTGCGCCGAGTTTGAAATTGTAGTCTCCGAAATCAACAATGGCCACGGACATAGATACACAGGAGGCCATTCACTCTGTCATGGAGAAAATCCCCGTTATCAGCGACTTATAGCCACATCAAGATGAATGTTAGGTTAGTTTTTTGAATGGAAATGATGGTGTAGCGCTATTCCCTACAGGTTTCGAGAAAAGTTGTCATCTCTACTTAATATCCATCATGAAACACATGAAATAGGCACCCTGTTCACCTCTGTGAGAGAGCCGAACAACCTCAGCTAGCTTGTAGCTTCTAGTGTTATATTGCTCGTGAATTTCACACTTTTTAAATTAGCAGCAAACTTTTTAAAAGCCGTGTTTTTGTTCATGTCACAAGACCAATTCACTGTCTCAGTGTTATTCTGTCATTATCCATGAGTGAAATGGCTGTCTGAGACAGCCAAACACTTAGAGCCAAACTGTGTCACTATAAAGTTAGATGGCGAGCTCGATATGATGTTAGTGCAAGTATGGTTAACGGTTCAGTTTTCGTGTCAACGCAGATTTCGTCCTGATGTAAATAATGCATTATTCTCGCCTATTCTGCCGTTGGTTTCGGGTCTCTTACGTTTTTTTTTTTTTTTTTAATAGCAGCAGTATCGGCAGGAAAAACGATTGCTGAACAGTTTGATTTGTAAGGAGAAAAGAAAGAGCACCTTTGGTTCTTTTAGGTGAATGAGTGAAGGCTAAAATTTGGTAGATGGGCATATGTATGAGTACAGTATTAACTTTAATGTACTGATCAGTTTGTTCTCGCTGCATTCCTGGTATGAAGGACTGTGTTTACAGCGGAAGTACTACGCGGCCGAGCTGGCGCATAACATACGTCATCGCCAAATGTTAGTGATTAGTTTACAGGTACATCAATGATTTTAAACTTCAGACAAGCGCCCACCCACCAGGAAGTAAACACTTGTCAATGACGACTGCCCAGACTCTGTGTACGAAGAAACGCAAAGTAGCAGAGTCTGGTTTTACCAGGCTAGTAATTAATGTCATTAACGAACCTTTAATTTTTGAATTAGTCAAAAAGGGCAAGTCAGTCACTCAACTTTTTACCATGAAAATACCAAGTATTCCCCCAAACCATCTATCTTGCTACCACATACTGCCCGAAAGTCTTATTTAAACATCTTTGAGCTGCTATCTCCCCAAATGTACCTCGGTTACACTGCTGTCCAATCTCCATGGTGCGCGAAACTTAGAGGAAGAACAAAATTCAGCAAGCAAATCTATAGAAGGCCCGTCACTCTGTGTCGGGCCTTCTAATGACGTAATTTAACTACATAATTACTTGAAACTAATTTATCTTAATAGCGACTGTCCATCTTGTAATATCCTTAGTGATGAATACGCAGAACTACCTCACTTCACGTCAATAAAAAGTTTCAGGAAAAAATTTCTGAAAGCATGATACATGTGTCAGAATGTAAAAGAATCTCATAATTCCAATAGTAATCCATCAAATATTCTCTTTTGAGACTTATGACTTAGTCAAGTGTTAAATCCTTCAATAATAAATCAACAGCCAACTGGTACTTAGAAACTTCATAATCTATCGCATGTTCCTCATGCGTTTCCCTTTCTCCCCAGTAGCCAATAATGTAGGTGCCTTTCTTTTTCTTGAAGAATTTATCCACATGTCCTGAGTACTGACAGTCACTCTTACTGTCCATATGGTACCAGATGTGGCTGATGTTCCTGCCAACAATTTTCCCAGCCAAGATATCATCCATTTTCTGTTTTGAGTCATCATCTACATGTATGTCTGGAAAATCTGGGCTGTAATCGAACTTTCCTGCTTTGATCTTGGATTCCAGCTTTTTTCGCATGCCTTCATGTCTATCCTGCTTCCTTTCAGCAAGCCTGTTCATTATTTTCTCTTGAATCACAGTGCACTTTCTCCTTTGATTTTTCCTTTTTTTTTTTTTTGCCAATGTGATAGCCATTTTGATGAATTCTGTCTTTTTTCTGGACAAAGTTCATCAAGATACAATAACATTGTTCCTTTGTGCTCGGATCTTGCATGAGATAAAACACAGTTTGGAATTGGGGGCCTTGTTTTTGATCGCACTGAACATCCCCATAACTTGCTCCGCATCTATATTGTGGAGGCGGGCACTTTCTGTCTCCCTGCGTAGCTGGTCAGTTAACTCCAGGGTGAAATACTGTTTGTACTGCCTATTCAGGATGGAAATAACAGACTCCAAGCAGGCCTTCATCATCACACCAAACAGATGTTTATCAGCAGCCTCTCTCTGTAGGGTTTCAATCTCTACATTTTTTGGCAATTCAGAGCCAAAACAGTCGTGTATGTGAAAGAGTGGAGCAGGGATCCTAAAGGATGTCCTCCACTCTTGCTAGCACATCTGTCACAACTCCAATGCCTTCCACATGATTGATGTCTGCACCTGCCCCCTGATAAAATTTTGACATCCAAGGCCCAGTGAGAATTTTGCCCAGCAAACCTAGCACTTGGACTTCGACCATCACCGCAGGACTATCAAAGTCTTACGCCAGTGCTCGTTTGAGTTTGTTGCAGGAGAAAGTCCATTCTTTCAGAAAACTCCTGAAGAAATCTTGGTTTGTGAAAAGCCTGCCACAGATTAAAAACATGATGTGTAGGCAGTTTCCATGATATCATGGCAGAAGGCTGCGGGGCAATTTTGCATCATTCAGGGCACGGACAAATCCTTTTGGGTCACCGGTGGCATCTTTATATCTGAATTTGTTGAAGCCCTAAACTAACCCACTTGCCAAACATTCAGACCCCAGATATTACTTTTCAGTTCCTTCTGGTTCGTTGTCACCAAGTGCTTTCATGCAGCTACTGGCAATTGATTCCAGGGGGTGTAAATGGCATTTAGTTCGTTTAATTTTTTATCCCATGAATTTTCAAGACAAGTGATGGTGGCATGGTTGACTGTTGCCCTGTTAGATTCAATTTCCAATTGTATTACCATCAGGTTGCTACGAATTTTTGGAAAATTACCTTTCTCCTTGTCATCCTTGTAAAATGTTGTGTAAACCTCAGCCATACTGTCAAGTGATTCATTAATGTGGTTTTCATAGTCTTCTGCTGAGCCACCAGCCAATGGATTAACAGAAACAATATGACATCTTTCAGCAGAGGTTACATGGACTTCATTCACATGGACGCCCTCTTGAGTGGTAACATCAAATCCAATAGTTGCATTTTTGTTCTCAAGAATGTGCTCTGTTGTTGCAAAATCAGAAATAGCATCCAATTCTTGACACATCTCAACATTGCTTCTCAGGGGCACACTACCAATGTCAATGCCACAACGTTTGGTAAATGTGGATATCAAAATTGTGATGCTAGCTGTTGGAGTGTTGCCCACAATAGCTTCATACACAAGCATCCTCATGTCAACAGGGTAGTCCTTTCCGTCTTTTTTCAGAGTGGACTCAAGACAGTCCATGGCATCAGCGAGACGCAGATTTTCATTTTCTAAATGCTCAATTATCTCATCTTTTTTCTTTATTGTATCCAGTGATTCTATACTGAGAGGCCTTAAAAACGCTCAATGAAATATACTGTTTTAAGTAGTGGTAAATGGTTCTTTCGTGGTTGCAAAACAGTCTCGGGAAACTGCATTTGGTAGTGAGACTTGGGCTCACTGTTACTGTTACATTGACAGTCAAATCAGCAGTTCTTATGCATTATCTGACATGGCAGAAGACGTTTTATGGAATGTGTTTTTGTGGCATACCAGATGACGCACTTTGTCGGGGGCGACAGCTGACACATCTGGTCATTCTGTGTCATCCTTGTAGTCTGGATACAGTCATTTAATGGACATTAATGCGTCCAGAATCTTTTCTTTGAGACTGGCCATCATTCAACAGTTGAAATGTTTGATTCTTCTGAGATTCATTTGTTTGTGGCATTTGAAGTGGGAATGATGTGACTTTGTTTATGTGTGTTTTTATTGGCCCTGATCTTCAACTTTTCATGCGCAAAATGACTTCTCCCAATGTGATTCATGACCATGATACAGGGAACTATGCTGCATTTAGATAATCATAATGAGGTGTTAAACCAAGAAAGGATTCGAGCCCGGACACTTGACAATTTGCAATGCTTACCATACCTGATGGCCATCATGTCAATCAGCAAAAGGAAAAACGATAAGTTTTCAACTTAGACGATAAAAACCATTTTGCGTTTTTAATGCCTCTCAGTATACAATAGTTTCATCGGCTTTATGATCTAGTAGGACATTGCGAGACTGCTTTGACTTGTTGGGACGTTTGAGACGATTATGTCTTATACGCAACTGCCTTAATTCATCTTTGGTTTCCTGAAGTTCTTTAGACAAAGCAGATTTGGAATACTTCAAATGTAGGAGGGCTATCTTGGCATCCTTTTTTGCAAAGCTAACCTTTAACCTCTTCATTTCCTGGTTTGCATACTTTAAACTCAAAAACTTTTGGTCTTTCAGTTTTGCTCTCAGACTTCAAACAACTTTCAGGTATTCTGCTTTCATCTCTGCCATTCTTTTAGACACAAAGTCCAACCTTTTCTGCATTCGCCGTTTAGGAGGAGTAAGCATTCCCTTACGGATGGATGCGGAGGATATGGAGGAGTCAGGAGTTTGTTGAAAAAGATCATGGGAGCCTGGTACAGATGGAGGCTGCAGTATAGAGGAAGGCAGCGGTGTAGACGGAGGCTGTGGTGTTGTGTTATGTATGAGTATTTTGTGTACAACACTGTATATCATTTGTAAATGGAGATTTGTTAGACACTATTTAAATGCCCATTATGACTGCTCAGCGATTTGTTTATTTTGGTTATCATTTAGCACCCTCTGGTGGTATGTCTGTGTAAAAGTCTGATTTGCATGGTCTGATGCAATACCACTTGTTTGTGATGAAATAGACTAGTGCTTTCTAGAAGCTTCTGGCTTCTTCTTGCCTGGAGGGGGCCGGATCACCCAGGAATCCTGTAGATCTTTCCAGAATGTTGCTAGTCTATATAAATGCTGTGATTTTGGTCAGTGGGGGCAGAGTTTTTGTTTGGCATCAGAGTTACATAGTGACATAGTGGGGTGTTATTATAAGATTACAGCAGATTATTTGTAGAAGTTTTTTTTTACTTAATCAGTGAAGAATAAATTTGTTTAAGTTGTCATTGCTGGTTTTCTTTGTTGTGATTTTCAAGTCATAACAAATTGGAGGTTCCATCAAGATAAACCATTCATTGGATCAACCATTGGATTCACCAAAGATTAAAGCTGAACTATTATTTTAAATCTTGTGACTATTTGAAAAACCAGCAATCATGACTTTTGATGTTGAAAATTTTTTGAAAACTCCAACCCAGGAATCAATTGTGCTGGCAAAGAAGAAGGACTTGCTGCAAATAGCCTCAACCCTTGGATTATCTGATGTGAAATCATCAATGAAGAAACAAGAAATATTCAACATTTTGGTGCAACATTTCATCGATGAAGATATCTTTGGGGAAGAAGCAGCAGAATTTATTAAAGATGTGGAAGTGCCTGCAACAGAGCTGCAAAGACTTGAGATGCAGCTACGCCAGAAACAACTAGAACTGGAAGAAAGAAGGTTGGAGAAAAAACTAGGAGAAAGAAGGTTGTAGAACGAACAGGAAGAAAGAAGATTGTAGAAAGAACTGGAAGAAAGAAGGTTGGAGAAGGAACAGGAAGAAAGAAGGTTGGAGAAAGAGAAAGAACTAGAAGAAAAAAGGATGCAGTATGAACTGGAAATGAAGAAAATCGAAGCAGGCACTGTAACAAAATCTTTTGGACTTTCTGATCATTTTGATGTGGTTAAACACATCAGACTTATTCCTCCCTTCCTAGAGAATGATGTAGACCAATACTTTACCCATTTTGAGAAAATTGCTGAAAATTTGAAGTGGCCAAAAGAGCATTAGACAATGATGTTACAAAGTGTAAAAGCCAGGAAAACTAGGAAAACAAAACTGGTAAAGCTAGTGTGACAGTTGAAGGGTCCTGTCACTAGAAATGTCTCCTAATAAGTACGGGCCCTGGCTACCTTGCCAACGAGCCTGGCTCTTTGGTGATGTGGTCAGCGCGTTTGACTCTTACCCGGGAGTCTGGGGTTCAATTCCCCGCCCGGGCCCTCCTTCGGCCTGCTACATTCTGGCGTAATTGGCAGGATCTGGGGGATCCGAATGAATGGCAGCATGCGTAAGGCATGGAGCGTGAGGACACACTCCCGAAAGAGGGGGAGAGATGTGACAGTTGAAGGGTCCTGTCACTAGAAATGTCTCCGAATAAGTACGCGCCCTGGCTACCTTGCCAACGAGCCTGGCTCTTTGGCGCTGTGGTCAGTGCGTTTGACTCTTACCTGGGAGTCTGGGGTTCAATTCCCCGCCTGGGCCCTCCTTCAGCCTGCTACACTAGGAAAATATATAACCAGTTATCTGTCCAACAGTGTTCTAATTATGATATTGTCAAATCTGCCATTTTGAAGGGTTATGAATTGGTCCCCGAGGCTTACATGCAAAAATTTAGGAATTCTCCCAAGGAAGTCAGTCAAACTCATGTTGAATTTGCAGGTTGAAGGAACAGTTTTTTGATCAGTAGTGTAATTCCATGAAAGTTGAGAAGGATTTTGACAGAATGAGGCAACTTATTCTGGTTGAGGAATTCAAAAGGTGTATCCAGCCTGATATCAAGGCTTTCCTTGAGGAGAAACAAGCCATTACTTTGCAAGATTTTTCCACCCTGGCTGATATTTATGCATTGACTCATTAGTCTTCTTTTGTCCAAAAATCCACTTTTTCTAAATTTCAAAGCAAGTCTCAATCCAAGACTTCTTCTAATAACACTTCTAATGATTCCAAGGCCACTTCTGAGAGGAAACCTTCCAGTGAGAAGCAATCCTCTGATTCTTTACCTTCTGTGTCTTGCCAATACTGCAAAAAGCAAGGTCACCTTATTTCTGAATGTTATGCTCTCAAGAAAAAACAACAACGAGAAGAAACCAAGCAAACTGCTTTCACTAGGCGAGAATCTCTTGTATCAAAGGTCAGTTCGTCTGATCTTCTACCTTCTGAGTCTGATTCTGTTATGGAGGGTTTTGAGCCATTCATCACTGATGGTTTTGTCTCACTTTCACATGATTCTTCCTCATCTGCTCCTGTTCGAATCCTGTTCGAAAAGGTATACTGGGTCTTCCCAATCTCTTATTCTTGCAGATATTCTGCCTTCTTCGGACAAAACGTCTACTCAGGCTAATGTCCTTATTCAAGGAGTAGAATGTGATTTTACAAGTGTACCTCTCCATAATGTTCATCTCAAATTAGACTTGGTCTCTGGGCCTGTTACTGTTGGCGTTAGGTCTTCTCTTCCTTTCAAAGGTGTTCATTTGCTTCTTGGTAATGATCTTGCTGGGGATAAGGTTGTGCCCTACCCTGTTGTAACTGACACTCCTTTGATTGATCAAGAATCTGACTCTATAGAGGAAGAAATTCCAGACCTCTATCCTTCATGTGCAGTTACTCGTTCTATGGCCAAAAAGGCTATTCCAGATGATGCTGACCTGGACTTCAACCTGGCTAACACCTTCATTGGGCAGTCTTTTCATCAGGAACCTTCCAGTCCTGAGATGTCTGGGAAATCTTCAGACTTGTCCTTGTCAGGTCATTCTAATGACATTCTGTCTTGGAAACAATTTATTCAGGAGCAACAACAAGCTCGTGATCTAGCGCATCTTCTACCACAGGCTGCAAGTGTACAAGAGGCTACTCAAGTTCCTGTCTGTTTTTACTACAAAAAACACTGTCTGCCTAGTGTAAGAAACCCTTCAACGTGTTCAGGAATGATTTTTCTGGCAGATGAATGAGGTGGATGATCACCCATCAAATCCTGTTCTTCCAAAGTCTTGTCAAATGGTTGGCCCGTGATAATCCTAGAATATTCCAAAGGTTGTCTTAAGCCCATTCCCTTTTTGAAGAACCTTTCAGTCAGATCATCATTGACTGTGTTGGACCTTGTCCGAAGACTAGATCTGGTCTGTTATACTTGTCAAATGGTTGGGAAGCCGAACCAGAATATTCCCTAGCCCTAACTATCATGTGTTGGACCTTGCGAAGACTAGATCTTCCTACTCGGTTTCCTTCGGTTTCCTGAGGCAATTCCACTTCAGTAATATCAAGGCGAAGACTATCATCAAGGCTCTTACCAAGTTTTTCAGCTTTGTTGGTCTTCCTA
This sequence comes from Gymnothorax javanicus, assembly GCA_029692085.1. Classification (NCBI taxonomy): domain Eukaryota; kingdom Metazoa; phylum Chordata; class Actinopteri; order Anguilliformes; family Muraenidae; genus Gymnothorax; species Gymnothorax javanicus. The sequence goes on along the minus strand of CM056195.1, from coordinate 137,545,421 downwards.
AGTCTATTCAGTCTGATCAAGGGTCAAATTTCATGTCTGGCATATTTCATCAAGTTATGCATGAGCTTAGTATTAAACAATACAGGTCATCAGCTTACCATCCTGAGAGTCAAGGTGCTTTGGAGAGGTTCCATCAAACCCTGAAGAACACGATAAGGACCTACTGCCTTGACACAGAGAGAAAGATTGGGATGAAGGTGCCTATCTTCTTCTGTTTGCTGCCCGTGAAGCTGATCAGGAGTCTCTTGGGTTCAGTCCTTTTGAGCTTGTTTTTGGGCATACAGTCAGTGAACCTCTGAAGCTTCTGAAGGAAAAGTTGCTGGCCGAAGATGATGTCCCAATTAACTTGCTTCAGTATGTCTCTGACTTCTGTAATCGTCTCTCTAAGGCTTGTGACTTTGCGAAGTCTAATCTCAAAGAGGCTCAGGTAGGTATGTGACAATCACGGCCATCGCTGGCTGCCAGGCATTCCGCTGCCACCTGCTGAGCGCTGTGCTCAGTGTGCAAGGAGATTCCCTCGAAATGTGCGGTTTTCATGGGCTCGCATGGGGTAATTCCTGAGGAATCCTTCCTATCACGTAGAGGAAAAGCCCCTGTGTCACCTCGTTTTCAATTTTTTCCAATTGGACGTTTTGTTTTGATTTTATGCCTGCCTGAAAAAAATTGCCCTGTTCAACACCCGTCAAAACCAAGACCAGCCTATATGATTCATTCTAAGGAAAGTGGACCTTAAGAACAATATTTAATCTCAATATTGGTGAAGTTTCAACGGACAATAATGTTGCGAAAGTGGTTTTTGAATGCCCGGAATCATCGATGTCACCTCACAGAATCATCTCCTGTAAACCAATTAGGCTACTCTAAGAAAAGTTAACCTTTTCCCGTTTACTTTGCTTGATTAGCAATCAAATGGTGGATTTGTTTACTCTCTAAGTTGAATGAGTAGAGCTGTTTATTAAAACGGCATGTTTAATTGCTGCATTTTGAAATTTAAATGGCCATAGAAAGCACAGACCTGCACGAACACGATTGCCATTGCCACGCCATTTCATGCGACTGTGATAATTAATATCTCACATTCACGTTTCATCCGCTTTTCAGAATGTTTTCCACCTTGTGTATTTTTTGACACTTAAAATCCAAGGCGATCTTATAACAAATCTGTTAATCTCTAAATTAATCTTTAATAATGTCCTAACATGCTACAATAAGAGATGTAATTCAGAGGAAGACTTTTTCTAATTATTCAAATTATTGGCATTCTTTCACTGTAACTCAGTTAGGTTTGTCAGCCTTTCACCATCACATCTTAATCGTTATAGGCTACTGGCTACATTGCTTGATTGTTATTTAGGCCAAGTACAAGGGAGCAGATTGAGGGAAGTGCGGAGCACCTGCAATTAGTGAAATCTAAACTCAGGCTTTAAATCGTTTAAGCCGCTTCAGGTGCGTATGTTTAAAAAAAGAAATTACACGCGACTGCCTACACACCCCATGACGGCAAGTGGTTTCATCACACTTTAAAAAAATCCTCGTTCAACATCGCCACATTCCAACTCTGCATTTCATCTCTTATTGTAGTACTTTAGGAGATCTATAATGATAAAATAAAAATAAATTTGTTTACATCAATAAACGCCACGTGGGTGGTATCTTGTGACTGTTCTTTGTAAGCACATATTCTGTCTCTGAGATGCTTGATGTGACAAGATTTTGAACATATTTATTGATAAATGAAATTGGTCAGATAAAATTGTGGACATCTTATACACCTAGGTATTTTCTTAAAACTTTGACACAATTTCAAAAATGTGAGTTGTCTTTGTCATTGTTTTAGGATTTTATTTAGTCTAGGTACAACCCCAATTCCGAAATAGTTGGGACAAAGTGTAAATTGTGAATAAAATCAAAATGCAATGACTTTCAGATCACGAGCCAATATATTATTTACAATAGAACATAGATAATATTTCACGTTGAAACTGAGACATTTTACATTTTTATCCACAAAATGAGCTGATTTCAAATTTTCTGGCTGCAACAGGTCTCAAAAAAGTTGGGACACAGGCAAAAAAGGGCTGAAAAAGCAATTAATATATAAGAGAATCAGCAGAAAGAACATTTAGCAAGTAATTAAATTAATTGGCATCATGATTGACTATAAAAGTGATGTCTTAGAGAGGCAGAGTCTCTCAGAAGTAAAGATGGCCAGAGGCTCTCCAACCTGTGAAGCCTTGCGTAAAAAAATTGCGGAATACTTTAAAAACAATGTTCCTCAATGTCAAATTGGTAAGGCTTTGATGGTCTCATCATCAACGGTGCAAAACATCATCAAAAGATTCAGAGAAACTGGAAAAATCTCTGTGCGTAAGGGACAAGGCCGAATACCTTTACTGGATGCCCGTGATTTTCTGGCCCTCAGACGCCGCTGCATCACTCACTGGCATGATTCTGTCATTGACATAACTAAATGAGCACAGGAATACTTCAAGAAACCACTGTCTGTAAACACAGTCCACTGTGCCATCCACAAATGCCACATAAAACTCTATCATGCAAAAAGGAAGCCATTGTTGAGCATGATCCAGAAGGGCCCCCGTGTTCTGTGGGCCAAGGCTCATTTAAAATGGACTGTAGCTAAGTGGAAAAGTGTCCTGTGGTCAGACGAGTCCAAATTTGACATTCTTGTTGCAAATCATGGGCGTCCTGTCCTCCGGGCTAAAGAGGAGAAAGACCACCCCTCCTGTTATCAGCGTTCAGTTCAAAAGCCAGCATCTCTGATGGTATGGGGATGCATTATATGGTGTGGGACACTTGCATGTTTTAAAAAGCTCTATGAATGCTGAAAGGTATACAAAGATTTTAGAGCAACATATGCTCCCCTCCACACGAAATATATTCCAGGGAAGGCCTTGTGTATTTCAGCAGGACAATGCAAAACCACATACTGCAGCTATTACAACAGCATGGCTTCGTAGTAGAAGAGTCCTTGTGCTGAACTGGCCTGCCTGCAGTCCTGATCTTTCACCGATTGAGAACATTTAGCGCACAATTAAACGAAAAGTCTGGCAAAGGAGACCCAAAACTTTCCTGCAGCTGGAAGCCTGTATTAAACAAAAGTGGGATCAAATTCCGATGGCTAAACTCAAGAAACTTGTCTCCTCAATGCCCAGATGCCTCTACTCTGTGTTAAAAAGAAGAGGGGATGCTACACCATGGTAAACAGGCCCCTGTCCCAACTTTTTTGAGACCTGTAGCAGCCATCAAATTTGAAATGAGCTCATTTTGTGCATAAAATTGTAAAAATTCTCAGTTTCAACATTTGCCATGTTATCTCTGTTTTACTGTGAATAAAATACTGGCTGGTGTGATTTGAAAGTCATTGCGTTTTGATTTTATTCACAATTTACACTTTGTCCCAACTATTTCGGAATTGGGGTTGTAATTATCTGGAAGTTTGTGAGACATTCTATTGGATTCTCTTGACATTCTGTTGAATACTATTCTATGGAAAGCAATGAACTGGAATAGTAGAGCACAAGCACATGATGTATGGTAAATAGAACAGTTGATTGATTGATGAATTAACTCATAATTTACTAATAAAGGACTGACTAGAACTAATAATGTAAATTGTATTAATTTACTTTCATTATTTCCTCTTTTTATCCTTCAATAAAACACAAATTACAGGCATAACTGATATTTTCTGCTACTAATTAATTAAATTATTAATTAATCAATTAATAACTATGGTTAATGAAATAATCATGATGTAGACAGTAAGCATCTATAATTCCAATGGTGTCTTGGGAGGTTTTGTGTATTATTTGCAAGAAAAAAGGAATTAATGGTGTTTAGCTCTTTTACTGATCACAATTCTCTCCATTGAAAAGCATGTAAAACAAAAGGAAAAATAATGCCAGATTTCGCAGTCTAAATTTGCCATAACTTCCTTATTTCTTGTCCGATTTGGGTAATCTTGGGCTCAAAATGTTTCTTTTTCCAAGCTCTATCCGTTGCAATAATGAAAAGGACACTTTTAAAAAGTTTATTTTTTTGTCTCATACCTAGCTCAGGGCAAAATGAAATATGATCTTCATTCAAAAGACAGAAGTTTTAAAACTGGTGACAAAGTCCTGGCGCTCTTGCCAGTTCCTGGAAACCCTCTAAGAGCCTGATATTTCGGCCTTTACACTGTCCTCAAAAAGGTCAGTGATCTAAATTACATCATTTTAACCCCTGGAAGGAGGAAACAAAAACATGCTGAAAGAACACATTGACAGAGACACTCAGCAAAAGCCAGTCAATGTGGTAAATACAATTGAACTGGAAAATTTTGAAGAAGATTGTGACTGCGCCTTGGAAAATGAACCTGGTCCAGCCAAACTTGAAAATTCAGACATTCTTCAAAATATTGGCAGCAAGTTGTCCCACCTGGACCCTTTTCAACAACAACAGCTAAAGCAGCTCATATTTGAATATAGTCACTTATTCCCTGACATTCCATCAAGGACTGATATGGTTTACCATGATGTCATCCTACAAGATAATGCCAAGCCTGTAAAACAGCATCCTTACAGAATGGATCCGGAAAAGTAGAAATGCCTTGAACGGGAGGTCAGATGCCTGCTTGAAGATGACTTTGTTGAACCAAGTAAAAGTGACTTTTGTAAAGCTACAGTTGTTTACTTAGGTCATATTGTAGGACAGGGTCAAGTCAAACCAATTGATGCAAAAGTGAAAGTTATCACTGAATTTCCTGAGCCTACAACTAAAAGACAACTAATGAGACTTCTAGAGATGGCTGGCTACTACAGAAAATTCTGTAAAAATTTCTCCATCATTTCTGAACCTTTGCCAAATTTACTGAAGAAAAATGCAAAATTTGTTTGGGATGAAATATGTCAAAATTCATTTGAACAACTGAAAGCTATCCTCAAAAATGCACCAGTTCTCTTATCTCCTAATTTCAAAAAGGAGTTCAAGTTGGCTGTTGATGCCAGTGATACTGGTGCAGGCGCAGTTTTACTGCAAGAAGACACTGATGGAGTAGATCATCTTGTTTGTTACTTTTCCAAAAAGTTTGATTAACATCAGAAAAACTATTCAAACAATTGAAAAAGAATGTTTGGCACTTGTTTTGGCTTTACAACATTTTGAAGTCTATTTGACTTGTTCAGCAACTTCCATCAAGGTCCTCCGTGATCACAATCCCCTCACATTCTTGCATAAGATCAAAAACAAGATCAAAGATTACTGAGATGGAGTTTACTTTTACAAGAGTATGATTTGGATATTTCTCACATCAGGGGAAAAGATAATGTTATTCCAGATGCACTTTCTCGCATGTCATTTTACTTTTCTATTTGATTGTGAAAATTGCACTGGTTGTTATGTATGTGATTGTTATAATGATCAATGATACTTTTTGCGTAAAGTTCAAGATTATACTGATTATAAAGCTGTGTTAATTATAACAAAAGAAAGCTTTCAGCAAACCTTTCTTTTCTTAAAGAGGGGCGGTGTTATGTATGAGTATTTTGTGTACAGCACCGTTTATCATTTGTAAATGGAGACTTGTTAGACACTATTTAAATGCCCATTATGACTGGTCGGCGATTTGTTTATTTTGGTTATCATTTAGCACCCTCTGGTGGTATGTCTGTGTAACAGTCTATTTTGCATGGTCTGATGCAATACCACTTGTTTGTGATGAAATAGACTAGTGCTTTCTAGAGGCTTCTGGCATCTTCTTGCCTGGAGGGAGCCGGATCACCCAGGAATCCTGTAGATCTTTCCAGAATGTTGCTAGTCTATATAAATCAGGGCTCGCAAAATCGCTGTTCTGAGCGCCCGGGACAAGTTAAAATTTTGTCGGGCAAGCAGAAATCAAGAGGCACTTGCCCGACGGGCTGGCTGAAAATTTCACGCCACGTAGCTATTTATTTCCGATTTAAACGTTTTATTCACTGTTCCAATGTGGTCACTAAATTCATTTGAAACAAAATTTGATTTGCTGCTGAAAACCTATGGCCTAGCCTATTTCACAATATTTAGGCGTGACTGTCACAATTTTCCAATTACCGGACGTCGGACGGCCATTCCATTGAACTGTCGCTCACAAAATCACTTTCTCGGAACATGTTTATAGTATACTATTCAAAAAAAGTAGGGGATATTGGATTTACAAGTACCATGAAATGCAGATCATGAGGTCAGGAAGGAAACAAATGACATAAAAACATTAAGGAAACACTTGTCAATTTATTGAAACCCTGTGTACAGTCAGTAAGGACAGATTCTCCAGAATAAGGGTCGACACAAACACAGGGTCACACAGCAAATTTACCACCATTGTGAAACGGAGTGTAGCGGGTAAAACCCCCTCGGTTGGCTAGACAAGCTCGAACTTCGTGGCATACTCCTACGAGGCGTCCTAGGTCATTTTGGGGAGCGTTATTCCATTCCTGTTGCAATGCTGCAGCAAGTTCTTGGACATTGGCAGGAGGTTGTTGACGTTGGCGTGAGAGCTGTCCAAGCATGTCCCAGACATGCTCGATGGAAAGGTCCGGACTGAGTGCTGGCCATGGTAATGTGGTGATATTCTGCTGCTGGAGGTAATCTGTAACGATCCTGGCCCTATGACATCTGGCATTGTCATCTTGGAAAATGAAACGGCGGCCATAACGGCGTGCAAACGGCACAACATGGGGTGCCAAGATGTTGTCCCGGTTTTGCCCTGTTCCAGCAACAACATGCAAGTCTGTTCTGCGGCAGCAGTGATGCCTCCCACACCATTACAGATCCACCCCCAACGGATCATGTCTAATGGCGTTAACGTCATGGAAACGTTCGTTACATCGGCGCCAAACCCTCCTGCGTCTGTCAAGGAAGTCCACAGTGAACCTCGACTCATCTGAGAACATTACGTTGTTCCATCGGCGATTATACCAGCGTTGATGATGACGACACCATTGAGTCTGGCCCTAAACGATCCCTCAAACAGGGAATGACACGAGGGCGTCGGGCGTGTAAGTGAAATCTGTGCAGGCGATTCCTGATGGTCTGGCCACTCACTACCAAGCCAGTATTTTTTTGAAGTTGAGACCTTATCTGATTTGCTGTTACCATACGATTTCTCAAGACAATAGTGCGGATGAATCTGTCCTGAGCCTGAGTTGTTGCCCTTGGTCGACCGGATCGTGGTCTATCCTGAACAGACCCTGTAGCACGATGTCTGGACCATAATCTGCTGATGACAGACTGGGAAACATTCATTGCCCTTGCCACAACGACCTGTCTTGTGCCAACCTGTAGCATGCCAAGGGCACGTAACCTCTCCTCCTGTGTTAGGCGGTGCATGGTCTCTGTTTAATTAATGACTTCAACCACTGATAATCTGATGCTTTCTCTTCAAAATCTTCCTTTACAGTGGCTCTAACCTTCCAATTCAGAGTCATGCAAATTTGTGGCACAACCCCTTGATCATCAATAGCATCCCGTGCAGATCGTGAGAGTGTCATTGATGTGTTTGGGTGAAATGCTTCCTCAGTAAGGAACTATACAACATGGTTTCGTATCCCTTTGTATATGTGAAAATTTTAATCTCAAAATAAAATATCCCCTACTTTTTTTGAATAGTATATAATGTTTGAGTGAGAGAAGCAAAACTTTTATTGACATTTGTTGTTGCTTTTATGTGTTATTGTTGTTCAAAAGTGAAAAAATATTTATTTAATATTAAAGTTATTCATCTAAAGCCGTGTTCTCGACTCGCATCTTTCACGCATTTTGTTTCGTTTCAATCATCTCAGAGCCGAAATGACAGGCTCGTGGTTACACGAGGGGAAGAGAGGGATAATTAACACAACTTTCCACATTTTTTTTTTTTTTTTCAGTTTTGTAGTGGCGGCCAAATGGACAGAGGGGGTGACCGGCCAGTATCTGCGGACTTCGAGTGGGTGTGGGACTATGAATGCGAGCATTTAAACTCTACCGAGCAATCTTACGGCTATACGAGGGCTCGTTTTCCATTAAAACCAGCAACACTATCACAAGCAAGAATATGTTGTGATGTTGCACTTGAGGAAGCTAATCGGCCAATGTCAGAGCAACACACAATTTTCAAAATGAGACATTGGAACCAGAGACCGTATTAATGTGGAATTGTAAAACATTTCGATGACTGATTACTTAATAAATATTATACGGAAGATGTTCTTGTTGGTTACAGAACGCGCACCATGTCAAAATATCTAGCAAAACAAGCAACCCGTAAGATAAAATGCTTCGTTGTCATTTAACTTCACGACATGAGTCCGAGGACTTACGGGTGCTGGTTTAAACCACTCACTGGACAGCCCCGATTGCGCGCCTGGTGCTCATTCATTCATTAAGAGTTAAATGTAGTTTTCATAAATATAGGCTATCACCTAAATCGCTGCAATCCGGGTGCTAAAATATATCTGATTTTGTTTTTAGAGTTGTATATGTGCTGCTTATTGCCGGTCAAAAGGGATTATGAAGCATCCGTAATTGTTTTTTTTTCCTTCCTTCATGTCAAGTCAAAAGACCATAACGTATGTCAGTGTCTCCAACGACCGAATTAAAAATTTATGTTAAATGCCATTCCAAAAAACACAAAATGGAAAGCCATAAGGTTGTAAATGATTTTTCAAGAAGAACACGAACAATGTTCAAATAATTTCATTTTACACTCCAAATCAGACAGCGAGATAGTGGGAAAATAAACATGGATTCAGGAGTGTGTTTCAAGGTTCTAAGGTCATTATGTCAGGTCACACAGGCTCTGAAGGAAAGATATCCAAGGAGTGTGATGAGGTGTCAAACGTCAATAAATGGGTCATGTCATACGGCGTGAAAGGTGTCAACTATTATGGAGAGTTCAAAGGGTGTGTCATCTTAGTTTCCAATGTATTGCGTTACAGTTTTTTAGTTTATTGTTATTGGATTTTTTTTCCCTTAGGTGTGTACTGAAAACAAGAACATTTGTTTTAACCAAAGTAACAACGTTGCGGATTAAAGTGGCTGCATAAACAACACCCCTCTTTCCCAATTAAGCTCTTCTACCCGTAGGTTCCAAAGTGGTCCATGTTATCTTCGTGCAGCAATTGATGAATAATTACGCAACGCCATATTGAAGATAAGTGATACCAATACAATGCAATGGATATCCGAAAGTTTCTGCAATTCCTGAAGGCAAAAATGTACCATCAAAAAGGAGTGTCGGATTATGAAACCAGAAGAAAAAGAAAATTTCTTCCTTCTTGGACAAAGGAATATGGATGGCTGGAGCAGGACCCCAACAGAGATGTAATGTTTGCCGCATCTGTACCAACTTCCCCGACATTGCAGATGTGTCTAGTCCTTTGTACAAAGGTACCGGCACTTACAGGAAGGACTAAATAAAGTCGCACAACAACTCAGCTCAGCACAAACGGTGCATGAAGGTGCAAGCGGCGAAAGATTTCCCCCAAAGAACCCCAATGGCCACAGTCGTTAAAAAAATGAATGAGGCCCATTTCGAGGTGATGAGAGAAAGTTGTTTCGCACAGCCTACTTCATTGCCATGGAGGAACTACTGCCGAGGAAATTCGAATCACTGTGTCTCCTACAAATTGCCAACAGGGTTGAGCTGAAAACAACGTATCTTAACGACCATGCTTGCAGGGCCTTCATTGGTGCCATTGCCAGGACAGGGCAAGCATTAGGGCTGCACGATTCTGGAAAAAATGTGAATCACGATTTTTTTTGTCTAAAATTGAGATCACGATTCTTTGGCACGATTTTTTCCCCACAAACTGAAATGTTTATTGTAGTAATTTAATCGCCAGTTGTTGTTGTTGTTGTTTTTTTTAAAAGTGCAGTTTAACAAAAAAGGTAAAAAGACAAAATAAGCAAAATAAGTGCACCTTACGTGCTTTTTGACTCCACGTGGCCCTGAACTAGGGATGCAACAATGTCAAACCGCAACCCAGAATACTGCTCAATTATAATGTCATATCAAACAGGCAGGCACCGATGCAAGCCCATCCGAGGTACATTTGCACACAAACAAAAAGCCTGCACGAGAGAAAGCAAGCGCGCCGACTGCATTCCAGCATAAACCAAGATTAGTTTTGGGGCAACCCTTTAAAAGCCAAAAATCATCCACGTATCATCCAACTGCAGTCTTGAAAAAAATGGCTGTCAAACTTCCGTTTAAAATGCTTTTGGCGGAAGTCAGCTCCATCACCTTGACAGAATTGGCATACCCTAAATCTATTCCTGAGTAGCTACTTTGCCGAATGCTTTTTTCCACCCAAAAACGATTTTTTTTCACGACATTTAACATGCAAAGTCAATGCAAAAGGCGAATACATCGCGTGCATTCCTTCGCATTGATTTTGAATGCACTAATCTGTCAATGGAATAATTCGTTGGCGTTTGGAAAAGCTGCTTAAAAATCAAGCAATTTATTTAGCCAACAAGTACAACCGGCATGTAGCCTATAATGATTAAAAAGCGATAATAAAAAGTGGACATACCAAACAGGGCTTCCGTGTAAGAGTGCCAATAACCAATAACAATAAAAAACCATTTTAATACGGTCCTGGTTTTCAAAAATATAACACTACAGGCCGACGCAATGTGGAAAACATTTCATTCAGCCTATCCACCGTGAGGTGTAACTTATTTTGTATTCATCAAATCGTCAAATGTAAGCCTATAAAAATAATCTGGCAAACGACGCAGATGAATCTGTGCTGTTTCCTGGTCATTTTAATCTCCGACTGCCGAAAAGAACAGTATAAAAATAAATTGGACCGTCTTCAAATTTGTAATTGGCGAATCAAGTGCTTGATTGTCAATTGAGCATGGGACCAAGGTGAGAACTATTGCTGTTTAGACAATGATAATTCTGCAAACCTTTACGTTGCTTTGTTCATGGCTTTGAATTTAGGCAACTGTATGGTCATGGCCGCATCAGGTCTGATTCCAAAAATAGGAGCTCGTCCGCTCGCCCCGTTGCGGGAGTTATTATTAACCCTTTCGCAGGCAAATTTTGGCCCAGATGCATACCTCCACGGACGGATTAATTTTGGGTTTTTACCAAAATATGATTGTTATTCAAAATAACAATAAAATAACACCAAATCTCATAATAAGTTTCCCATAACTGATGTTTTTATGTTTTAATCCTCTCCAGAATCGCTAAAATCGTTTGGATCCAAGTCACTCCCGCTCTCTGGATATTCAAACTCATCGTCAGAGTCATTCAATAAAGCAAAAACTTCATCCACGTTGTATTTACGTTTAGAAACACGGCTAGAATGCGGCTGTTTGTACTCGATGCCATGTTCACATGTCCCACAATTTGACCGAAAGTAGTCTCGTATTTAGCGTTTTAGGAAATCCCATGCCTCGTTCACGGCTAAAAATACAGTGCTGGGTGACCTGAGAGACAGCCAATGGTAATGAGTGTAACTAACAAGGGAATTCCAATGGCCAATGAGAGAAGACTTTATAAAACACGTTGGTTAAAACGACAAAAAATGTCGCTGTGCCTGCGAAAGGGTTAATGCCCCGGGTGGATTTTTCTCAGTGTTCATTCTGCATTTATTTTTCCTGACAACAAACTTTTCTGCACTCTGCACTTTAACGGATGTCTCCCTCGGCTTCTGAATCTGCACTGTTAGCCAACTCTGTTCGAATCGAAAGACCACCGCCATTTACTGTTTACCTTCTCTGGCTTCTACATGATCTCAAGTGAAGTAGAGCTGCTTTGCCATAGGATGGTGAATGTAACGTCAATGCTGAGGCCCCAAGAGACCGCCTACTACTCACGTTCTTTGAAAACTACGAGTTAGTTTGCTCTGCAGCTCCTGAAATAATGCTGGAAAATCGTTGACATTTAGAAATTAGATCGCGCGTAGGGGTGAATCGAGATCGCGATCTTCTGGCGATTTATCGTGCAGGCCTAGCAAGCATCAACAATGGACATGGTGAAAAAAAGTAGATTTCTGTCCATTCTTGCTGATGGGAGCACGGATACTGGCATTGTTGAGCAGGAGATCATCAGGCTCATGGAGAAGGGGGAAATCAAAACGCAAATGGTGATGTGCAATCCAGTAAAGCAATCAAATGCTGAAGGAATTCTGCAGTCAATCGAGGAAGCGGTGAAATACGTTGGCGTAGACGCTGAAACATGGTTAGCGAAAGTTGTCTCTGTGAATTTTGATGGTGCGTCTGGGGAGCAAAACAGGCGTGACAACACGTCTTAAAAGCCCGTATACCTCACCTCGTAGCACTTCTTTGCGTCGCTCACAAGCTGGAATTGGCTGTTCTTGACACAGTGAAGGAATATTCGAGGACACCTTGAAGGCCGTTTTCAAGCTGTACTTTTATTCCACCAAACGAAGACGGGAATTGAAAGGTATTGGAGAGCTTGTGGAGGGAAAATCGCTCATTTCAGTGGACTGAGAAGAACCCGGTGGTTGCCAAGTAGGCAAAGGAGTCTGAAATCGGTAGAAGTTAACTACGCTTCCACCGTCACCCATCTGGAGGACATAGCGTCTAGCAGTGGTAGTGAAGATGCTGCTAAAGCAAAGGGCATTGTCAATGAGATGAAGACGGAATATTTTGTGTATTTTTTGCACTTCATGCTGGACTACAGTGCAATACTGACAAAATGCAGCAAAGGGAACAAACAAAGGGAAATATTTTGTCTCGGTGCTATAGTACGGTGCTTATTTTATAATATGTTTTGAAGTTATGTGAAGTCACCGTAGGCTGTTGGGAGGGAGCGGCCGACAGCTTTATTAGCCCTGTCGCTTCATAAGTTAATGTATTTGAATATTCATACACATGAAAATTGTGTTGACAGTGACACTTAATTGTTATTTCTGCAGAAATAGGTCTAGGTTTGTTTTACATTAAAAGTTTTTTTAAAAAAAGACATATTTTTCAGATGGGCAACAGTCATACCGTGGCATTCTGTTGTCAAAGTAAAAGCGGTCAAGCAGGCAAACTCAAGATGAGCCTCAAAGTACCTCAGCACCATGGCATGCAGAATTTTCTGGTGTCATTGACAACACTGAAGTACATGGACAAGCGGTTTAAGCACCTGGAAGAAAAGCCGCTGTCTTGCTTCCGTATTTTTGATCCATCACTCTTACCGCATGACAGGGAAAATCTTTCAACGTACGGCTGTGATGAGGTGGAAGAATTGGTTCAGCACTTTGGGGCAGTGTTAACAGAGGATGAGAAAAAACGGATTCCAAGGAAGTGGAGCGATTTAAAAGTTTGGATTGCTGCTCGCAGGGAACAAAAACCCCACGCTTTATTTATGCATCTTCTTCAAGAAAATCCAGAGCACCTATGCAATATTTTAGCATTGGTACAATTACTCCTCACGCTCAGTCCATCAACGGCAATCTGCGAGCGAGGATTTTCCTGCATGAACAGAGTGAAGACCGCATATCGCATAAGTCTTCAAGCTGATACCCTCAACGACCTCATGGCTTTGTCTACCAATGGTGAAGGAGCTGATGCAATGTGCCCAGATGCTGCAATTAACAACTGGTATTTTTCTGGGAAAGGCAGCAGACACCCCACACACAAGACACCATCATAAGCAAAAACTACACGGGTAGTCACCAGTGCCACCTTAGATGAGCCCATTGAATGTGACGAGACTGCGGCATCCACGTCAGGCCAACATGGGGCCGAGTCGGACATGCCTGAAATCGAAGAGAGCGGGGAAAGTGACAGCTCGTAAAAATCAATGGTAGTCATTTGGCCCGTATAAGGACAATAAATGAAAGTTTAAAATTTCAGTTGTATTTTATCCAACTTCTACCTTTAAAATAAACGTTCACATACATGTATATAGGTTCTGAAATACTGAGGATGAGGTATCTTACACTTTGTCTGACTACGAAAGCAATAGGCTAGTGTTACCCAACCATATGCCTTGTATTCGCCTGTAGATGGGACGAAATATTTTTTGTTCCCTTTTTGTCATAACTATTTTCTTTCACGCCAAAGGAAAAAACACCGTTTTGCTTTTGCGTAAATGCCTCAATTACTGATGGAAGAACGAAATAGTAGGCTACATTATCCAACAGACTGTGTATTTAAATATTAATCAGCAGTGTTCTGTTTCCCTTTACTAAAGATTCGTGTGTTGAGAAAATAACTTATGAACCAAACGTAAATTTTGTGCTTTCAGTTGCTTTTTATTTCACTTGTTATTTCCTTCATTTGATGGAGTGGGGGGATCTTTCAACTGATACTGCCAAGCAAAGTAATTTTATAAACTAATATTCTTGGCAAGATAGTTTTGATTTTTTTTTTTTTTTTATCGAAATATAGGCCCATGCACCATAGAGACATACAGATCTATGGTAGAAATTAAAGTGAGTGCGTGATCGTTTTGGTTTCGGCGTAACGCTCTACCCAGGAATCTTTCTGGGCATGTCTTCCAGCAAAAGCCAGTGACGCGATCACAAATAAGAATATGAGAATGTTATGTTGCACTGGAAATACATTCCGCAATTGCTCACGGCAGCATGCAATCCTCAACATGCTGCCCCGGAGCCAGCGGACAGGGACAAAGCCGGGGTTGATATATCATGACTATAATGATTAGCATTATTATCTGAAGGACTATGAATGATTGATTAGGGGCTTAAACGTTGCGTTCAGCATTGTCAGATTTGTGGCGACGTGCTACCGTGGTCAATACTAAAATTATCTCTGGACAAGCCACAAGTGTCTTCTTGTGGTCTATGGTGAGAGAGCAGTGTATACGAGTTCGGTAGTGTCTGTGGGCGTTCGAAGATCTTACACGTGAGCGGATTTGTTTACGATTAGTTCAGTAAGAATCTAGTTCTAATGATTTGACATTTAGCCTACCAATTCGCATTCTTATTTGTGATTTTTAATTACACAACCCTCTAACAATTGCTGAATATTTCGATCGTGTGCCGTTGCAAAATGTCAACAGTTGATTTGGCCATCAGACGCTTGCACTGGGACGTCAGTACATAGGCTATGCCTATGTTTTACCGATATTCTGATGAGTGTGCTTGCATATCAATGATCAGAATATCATGTAGAACATACCGACATCCATTAAATGGACAAAATGTAACAGTAACTTATGCCCCATTTCTACGCCATGGTACTGGCTCTACGCGTTTTTTTTTTTTTTTTTCCATTGTTTAAGTTGCATAAAAGGGAGTAGGGAGGAGTTATTAAACCCCACGTTTTATTTTGTGCATTACATGTAGGCCTATGTATTATTATTGAAATTCTATTGAAATAAACGAATGTTCCGTGGTGTGAAAAAATCCATGGTGATAATGAACGTTTGTCGTAGTGCAAATTTCCTTTATGAAATTGCCGCCAACATAAATGATTTTCTCCTCGCTAATTATACACTTTTAGACGCTGTTGATTTTTTCTCTCGGTTCGTAATGAACAGCAAAAGTTGTAAAAACTTTTAAAATAATAATATGTTGGTTACATGGTTGGTGAAGCTCATAGCGTACAAGTGCAGAAAAAGTACCCGGCTCCAAGGCGGGTGGAGCAGAGTAGAGTGGAGCTGGTACCACGTATTGGAAATGAGGCATTAAGGTCGAATTCGGCGAAGTCTCGGGCAAGGAGAAAACTTTTGGGCAACCAGGAATTCAATTGCGCTTGCCCGACGGGCTACTGTTCATTTTAAAATTTTGCGAGCCCTGTAAATGCTGTGATTTTGGTCAGTGGGGGCAGAGTTTTTGTTTGGCATCAGAGTTACATAGTGGCATTAGAGTGTCATTATAAGATTACAGTGGATTATTTGTAGAAGTTTTTTTTTATCTAATCAGTGAAGAATAAATTTTTTTAAGTTGTCATTGCTGGTTTTCTTTGTTGTGATTTTCAAGTCATAACAGTTGACTGATCATTTGGGGAAGACACACTAGCATGGGCAGCATGACTCTCCATCTGATGTGCCAGCAGCAGGGTGTTGATCAGGACAGCGTATGAAAGACACTTTCATGTTGTTAGGAAATCTCAGAATGCTCAGGGATCCCCCCATCTTGCATACATGTATCAGAGATAACCACTGGGAAATTTTCATGGCAAACCTGAAAATAAATTGAGAGGGATTATGTACACAGAATAGGCAGAAAAAAGATCCAAAATTAAGTTATACAATGAATAGTGTTTCTGGTAGAGTTTTAACAGTGCATTCCCCAGGAATGCACCCTGCCTTTTTCTGTCCCCTCTACTGCATTTTCCTTTACAGAAGGTCACAACCCTGGCCTGACCTTTCAAATTTCTGGCAGAATCACTATAAGTAGTTAACATGACGTAAATAACTTAAAAGGAACATTTTGGATGGAGTCAGCAAGTTACATTTAACCAGGCATTGCCAGGTCATGAGCATTAAAATTAGGTAGCAGCCCCTGCCTACATTAGATGCATAACAATACAAAGCATTACATTAAAGTGTGATCTCAACATTTTCAGTAGAATTAGAATCCTCACCTCTGTAAAAGCATTCAGGTCAGATTCCCGAGTCAAATGCTGGCATTTTTCAATCCTAGAAACCAATGACCGGAGGCGGTGAGGCAAGATGACACATAGCAGCATGTCGCTGACAGTTTTTGCTGTCTTGGCTGCAGGCTTTTCATTAATGTAGAATTGATAAAGAAGATGACTGCTCCTCAAATCAGACGGGTCCATGGGTAAAAGGCTAAAGTTTTATTGAAGAAATTGCCGTCCTTTCTCCTCCTGTTGATTCTGGGTGACACCAGATTTCCACTTTGTTTTAGCTTTAGGCATTGCGAAAGACTGAAAGAATGAAAAAGTTTCAATTTTATAAGATGTGAGAAAAACTAAACAATGGGAAGATGATTTACACTTATTCTATTGCATGAGCACATGGCCCAATATTTACAGGTTTGAATTTGTAAAGCTCAGTTCATGCATGAACGCCCGAGCGCGGGCACACACACGCACACCTTCTTTTACGCGATTGCACGTGATTCACATGTATTCACATCTTTGCATCGACTTTGAATGTAATCTGTCGTGCAGAAAATTCGTTTTGCATTCGGTGTGAAAGCAGCTTCATAGTTTCACATAGGGATGCACTGATACCACTTTTTTAAAAACCGATACGAGAATGAGTATTTTATTTTGTAGGTACTTTCTCAGCCGCTTTCTGAGCCGTTACTCACTAGTCGATGCTGATTGGATACCGTTGAGACGGGATATGACGTGACTAGAACGCGATACAAACCACAACATAAACATCGCCAAGAAATAAGCAGAGCAACATTTGAGAGAATCGAATTCAAGAATAGAAAAACAATAATGGAAAAAGTTAAAAGAAAGACAGCCGACAAGTGGGTTGACTGCGAGGTCCAGGCCTTGCTTGTCTACTGGGGGAGTATTAACGTCACACTCCAACTCCGTTGGTGAGCCGCTACTAAAGTACCTAATGGGAATGGAGGGCCGAGAGGAACTAAAAAGTGGGCGTAGCCAAAACATTCAGCCGCTTTCCAAAAAGTACCCAGTGGAAACACGCCTACTGAAGCTTGACAAATGAAAAGTAAACTCGCTGCATAGGCAAGGTAACACACCCGCCTTCATAAAAACTCAGTAGAACTATTAATTGGCACAGTTTCTACACACATTCATAGGCATTCTCAATCCAACTAAAGTCAATAATAGCTTTCCAAGCAAACAAGGCATCACTTAAAGTGTGTGGTATCACCATATTTCAATTACAAATGACAAATGAAAAAGATTTAACTTAACCACAACTAAAATGTTTAAGGTAACCATATGTAACTATTATATTTGTAGTAAAATAAGAAGATTCACAATTCTAAGTCTCTGAGTGTGTGATTGTGGGTTTGTGCTTGTGCGAGCTCGGCTTGCTTGTAAATATTCAATAACTGATCCGGGTGTGCCATCTAGTAATAGAATATTGTAATTGCGTGCATAAATTTGCAGCTCCATGTCCGCTGGCAGAAACATCTGCACAAAACGCTTAAGATACCTGCCGAACACCGCTGTTCTTCTTGAACACGCCGCATCCAGATAATCCTTAAATGATGAATTATATACATATTTTAATTTATAAGGAGTAGTGAAGTGGCCAGTGTCAAAATAACGAAGAAATAGTAGGCTATGCTTTTTATCTTTTAAATGTAGTAGAGTAGAAAAAAAAAAAAAAAAAAACTCAAGTAAGGTACAAATCCTCAAAAAAACTACTTAAGTACTGTAACGAAGTTGCCTACACGTACTACTTTACTATACACCGCTTGTGTATATGCGTGTATGCCTGCATGTGATGTGATGACTATAAAGCTCTCTTTCTCGTATTTTTTCTAACTCGCTGTCTCCCCCTAGACATAGAAGTCAGATAGTACAACATATTGTAGCCTATGCAACCGTGAGCAGGCAGTTACCTTGCGTCTTACATTAAGTGGTATCGGTGCGTGGTATCGGCAACTGTGGACGAGTACGAGTATATTAACGAGGTATCGGGAAGATACCCGATACTGGTATCGGTATCGGTACAACACTAGTTTCACACAAAGCAAATTACAGAATACAGCTGTATTGCATGGCCCTGCTCAACACAGGTCTGACCTTTACAGAAAAACCTAACGAGATTACATACAAACGTGCCAGTATTTTGAGACAGTAATTGAGGAGCTAGCTCTAAATTCTATTCCCGAACTATCTGCACCATTGGGATACTGGATGCCGTGGATTTAGTTATCCAATTAAGCCTATTTAAATAAGTCGCATTTATGTCTCAGAGCTTAGCCTGAGTAGACATAGCATTCTACCTACACTTTGTTACAGCAGTCCTATTGCTAGACTTGCAGTGTTATTTCTATCTTTTATTAGGGACTGCATTTCCCAGACTCGTGTATATAATTGTGCTCATATCGGAAGCCCCGCTTCAGCTAAGTAATAAACTGTCACTTCTGTGCACTTACAATGTTGTGGAGAAGTATTTGCCCCCTTCCAGATTTCTTTTTTTTTGCATATGTTTGCAAATGTTTCAGATCTTCAAACAAATTTTAATATTAGACAAGGATAACCCAAGTAAATACAAAATGCAGTTTTTAGCTTACTGGCCCTATGGGCCGATAAGCTATTGTCGTGGTGTGGCGTCCGTTGTCCATTGTCTGGAACATTTTTTATCCTTTTTTTGGCCTGAGGAATTTTCGTGTAAATTTGCCATAACATACTACTAAACCATATCTCCATACTTTTTTTTTTTCTAGATTTTTGATTGAATCATTTCATCCGTTTTATGGGCCCTTGAAATTTTGGCCCCAATGTGAAAGATAGGACTGGGAAATTTAAAAAAATTATTTCTCAAAAACTGCATGATAAAGTTTTATCTAAATCAAGCAATCAACTTTCCTTGGCACTATCAATGTACAGTGCGAGCGCCATTTTGATTGAATCAATGGAAGTGGGTATAGTGGGGGCGCTGTACTTTAACATTGGATTCTACAGAGAATATGCAAGATGCTCTGTGGAGGCCAAATGGTTGCAGATAGAGATTAAGTTTGTATTATCGACATTGAGGAAGTCATATATGATCTTTATTTTGGCAGTGTTAAAGTTGACCTCAGATGACCTTGAAAGGTCAAACTTGAGGTCAAGCAAAATGTTACGCTTTTCAAAGGCGTCTAGGCTTGAAAATATACAAGATTGGGAACATATATGTATTGAAAACTTAATTTGAAGTCCTTGAACTTGATCCTCGGTGACATAGGAAGATCAAACTTCACAAAGTGAAATTTCAATGACTTCTATCACCAAAACTATTATAGATAGAGCTTAGGTTTGTATTGTGGGCATATAGGAAGTCATGTATTAAGTTTCATTTGGTGACCTTGAACTTGACCTTCAGTGACCTTCAACAGCCAATTTTACCATGACATTTCAATGACTTATATCAGCAAAATTGTAACAGAGTGTAGGTTTGTATTGGAGACATATAGGAAGTCACAAATGAAGTTTCATTTAGTGACCATCATTTTGACCTTCGAAGGTCAAACTTGACCTAGTGAATATTCAATGACTTCTATCACTAAAAAGGTCACAGATAGAGCCTAAGTTTGTATCACAGACTTAAAGGAAGTCACACGTGAACTTTCATTTGGTGACATTCAGCTTGACTGTTGGTGACCTTTGAAGGTCAAACTTGACATAATACAATGACCCAATGACCCAAGTCCATTTCTGACCTCAACCTGACCTTCTATGACCTTTAAAGTTCACAATTGACATATTGAATTTTCAATGACATGTATCACCAAAACTGCTTCAGAGCTTAGGATTGTACAAAGTATTACAGGAGGTCTTATAAATGTATGTGAACTTTTATTTAGTAACCTTGACATTGACCTTCAATGATTTGAAGGTCAAATTTCACATGAAATGTTCATAACTTGTATCATCACTATAAGATTGCTTGCCGGTAAGCTACAGGACCCTTGGTCCTATTTTTAAATGATAGTTTCATTTAGTGAGGGAAAAAGCTATCCAAACTTACCTAGCCCTATGTGAAAAAGTAACTGCCCCCAAAATCTAATAACTGGTTGTGCCGCCCTTGGCGACAACAACTGCAATCGAGTGTTTGCGATAACTGGCAATGACTCTTTCACATCGTTGTGGAGGAATTTTGGCCCACTCTTTTTGCAGAATTGTTGTCATCCAGCCACATTGGAGGGTTTTCAAGCACAGCATCTCAATCGGATTTAAGCCCGGGCTTTGACTAAGCCACTCCAAGACCTTCATTTAGTTTTTTTTAAGCCATTCAGAGGTGGACTTGCTGGTGTGTTTCAGATCATTGTCCTGCTGCATAACCCAAGTGTGCTTGAGCTTGAGGTCAGGAACTGATGGTCAGACATTCTCCTTCAGTCTTTTCTGGTAGAGAGCAGAATTCATGGTTC
This sequence comes from Gymnothorax javanicus, assembly GCA_029692085.1. Lineage (NCBI taxonomy): Eukaryota > Metazoa > Chordata > Actinopteri > Anguilliformes > Muraenidae > Gymnothorax > Gymnothorax javanicus. The sequence goes on along the minus strand of CM056195.1, from coordinate 137,524,431 downwards.
CATCAATTACGGCAAGTTGCCCAGGTCCTGAAGCAGCAAAGCAGCCCCAGACCATCACACTACCGCCTCCAAGTTTGACTGTTGGTATGATGTTCTTTCTATAAAAAGTAGTGTTAGTTTTACGCCAGATGTAACGGGATGCACACCTTCCAAACAGTTCAACTTTTGCCTCGTCAGTCCACAGAATATTTTCCCAAAAGTCTTGGGGATCATCGAGATGTTTTTTGGCAAATGTGAGACGAGCCTTTGTGTTCTTTTTGGTCAGCTGTGGTTTTCGCCTTGGAACTCTCCCATGGCTGCCATTTTTGCCCAGTCTCTTTCTTATTGTTGAAACATGAACACTGACTTTAACTGAGGCAAGTGAGCCCTGCAGATCTTTAGATGTTGTTCTGAGTTCTTTTGTGACCTCATGGATGAGCCGTCGATGCACTCTTGGAGTAATTTTGGTAGGCCGGCCACTCCTGGGAAGGTTCACCAAATTCCAAGTTTTCACCATTTGTAGATAATGGCTCTCACCATAGTTCGCTGAAGTCCCAAAGCCCTAGAAATGGCTTTGTAACCCTTTCCAGACTGATAGTTGTCAATGACTTTGTTTCTCATCTGTTCTTGAATTTCTTTAGATCGCGGCATGATGTGTTGCTTTCTGAGATCTTTTAGCCTACTTCACTTTGTCAGACAGGTTCTATTTAAGTGATTTCTTGATTCAACAGGTCTGGCAGTAATCAGTCCTGGGTGTGGCTAGTGAAATTGAACTAAAACAAGACTAGGTGCAACCTAGTATATGGCTGGGCCGCCAAGTGCTGTATGAGAATGTGGGCCCAAGAAAAGGGTGCTAAATGAGGCAAAGCTCACGCAATTATATAAAGTGCAAGTGTAGTAATAAGCTGGAGCTGGTAAATTATTTACAAAGTGGGTGGGGAGAGTGGGAGAGTGTGTAAGTGAGGGAGTGGGAGTGAGTGAGAGTGTGTGAGGTAGTGGGAGTGGGAGGGGGGGGGGTCTTGAGTAAGGGAAACATATCAAAAGCAATTTATACAGTTGAATAGACCAAGAGCTAGAGTAAGGGTAGCAATTATTGATTTGGAATGTGAATTTGAGAGAGACAGCAGCAGCAGATGTAGATAGCAGTTAAAGTATGTTTGTATGTTCCTGAATTGAATGAAACAAAGTTATCATTACAGTTGTGCTAACCGGGGACGTGACGTGACTTTTGTGAACACATGGCAGTTCCTATATAGTGAGGGTGTAAGAACGAATTTCAAAGATTCCTTTTTTTCCCATGTTTCATCTTTGGGCATGTTATGGACAAAGAACCCACAGTTTCGAGTAAAACCGCTTAAAGCGATAGTTCACTTTTTTCGAAGTGGGGTTGTATGAGCTACAAATTGCCACTACTTACATTAGATGCAGTAGAAAGCTCTCTGATCTTCTCCAGGTAGCCACACCAGTGCATAGTGCTGGGTGGAGATTTAGGCGATACACTGTTGTGAATGGGACCACAGAAACAGCGTATTTTCGCGGCCTAAAAGAGGTCCTGCCTGAAAATAATACACCATTTCAATTGTACGCTATATTTTAAAAAATTACAGCGCTTCAACTGCTCGGAAAAAAACACAGTTGCTCGTGAACTAACCAACTGACGTATTCCTCCGCACGCGCATCTTAGTAAACTGTACGCTGTAGCGATCAGCTGTTTGGACGGGTTTGCAATCATGAGAATTGGCCGAGAGATAAGAAATTTCATTCTATAATTTAATTTTGTTTGATTTGGCCAAGAACTGAAGTGATTTCCACTAGTCCTTCATCAGACGGTCAGCAATTTTCCGCCAGAATTCCTCTCTGGCCTTATTAGCAGCAACAGTGTTGCTTTTTGCTGTTTTTTACATTCTTCATAACTGTCCATAATCACGACCCACTCCACCTAGGAGATTTTCTTTATTTATTTATTTTTTTAAAAGACTTTATTAATCACCCAGCAACTACTTACATTACATCCAACGAACAAGTGCATACATCAACCAACATGAATGCACTAACATAAATCTCCATTATAACTTCTCAAGTGTCCACCTGAGTATGCGCATGCATAATCAGGCAGACTTTCAAGTGTCCAACCAATCAGTGTAAAACTTCATATGCGTCTCTCATCAAGCCGCTGGCGCCGTCCCCTGGTGCCGTGGGGAGAGATAACCTGCAGTGTTACTGATCCTGGTTCAAGGATAGCTTCCTCGGAGAAACAAACAGCACGCGATCGGTCATTTTATGAACAGAAAAAGGGTCAAGTGACGCATGAAACGCCGTTTTGTTGAGAGCGCGTACAGTGTTGAAAGCACAAAAACGAGATTAACAAAGAAAGATTACAACCACCGGTGTGGTACCAATAGACCCCTTCGGTTTAAGGACATGAAAAGGCGAGATTTGGAGTGTGCATGCTCTTTGCAGACTATGTGGGGCAGAAGATGTACAAATCCTATTTAAAAGGTGGGGAATCATTAGTTCTTTTGCTTTCCCCATGGTAAAGGCAGTTTACAGCGTGGATTCGGACTATAAACAGGAATATTTTTCGTTCAGGAACATTCTAGGGTGTGCAGCGTACATTTTATGTCTGGATGGCGAGATTAAGAATTCTGTATTCAACCTGCTCCAACTATCGATTGATGTTTGGGTACCCAGGGAAACATTAGGATATGAAAACACATCAAGCGTCTATCCAGTTAAGGAAATATAGAGTTTAGTTTCAAGGGCTGCTATTCGTGTCAGTTGCATGTCGTTAACGGCGGCTGTCATGTCACTGATGACTCACTGGGTTGCAGCCGCAGCATATGCGTTCGCGATATTGAATATTAATGTTAAATTCTAAACACCCTTTCTCACTGATAAAATTCCACTAAAACATATTGGCGCCCCACTTTTAAAATCATTCTGGCAAATAAAAAGCCGGAAAAAAGTGGAGGCTGGATCCAAAAGTCTTTTCCCCCTGAAGATATAGCTGGACTAGTGCTGGGTATCATATGGATGATACGATACGATATATCTTATCATATCATTGATACGATACACGATATTTATCGCGATACATCAACATACACAAACCTTTTTAGAACATAGTCTTTATTCAGATAATACAAATAAATCCGTAGAAGTTAATGTCTTATTTAATTCTTTATTGTTTTATTCAGCAAGATAAATCCAGAAAACCATTAGTTGAACAATAGAAATGGTTCATTTTTCTTGTATATTCATATGACCTTGAGTTAAGCATTACAAATAGTCCATATTTCACTTTTATTATCATGACCAATTGTCTCTTGCAGCCATGTTGCTTCATATTTTTTCATGTTGCTTCGAATATTTGTTTGTACCTTTCAATTTTGAAGATTCAAAAATGAATAATTAATAATTTTTGCTTTTAATTCTTGTTGAAAATTCGTCCCCATAAGTTAAAAAAATAACACATTTATTTCTTTTTTATGAGGCATTAGCTCAGCTGTATTATTGCCAGCATCCCCGGAGACATAAGTGCTTAAATATTACTTATGTTTCTGGAGTCACATTTCGACAAGCTAACACAGTTCACTTCAATTCAAAAGCGTCATTGTAGTCTGATCCACGGCCCAAATATTCTTTGCTCAGATTAGCGCTTGACTACCGATAGAGGTCTTGATTATAGTACCGTGTAACAGTCTGATATTTCCCAGTATACTCGTTTCTGACAATATGCACAAGGAGAACTCACGATAGAAATTTTATGAAGCCGATTGTCAGAAAGAAAGTTGATAAAACTCATCGTTATTGCCATGAGGAGTCCCTGGTATCAAAGGGTTAGACAAAACAATTTTCGTCAAACCTTTATTACATTTGAACCGGTTTTGTTATAAATGGTCAGGACGGAATGGCGAGGCTTACCGACTATGGACGGATGTGGCTGCACTTCAATTTTGTGTGTACGGTGCAGGTGGCTTGCGAGGCGTCTTGTGTTTCCTCCCTTGCTTGAGACATCTTTGTCACAGAGGTTGCATTTACCACCGAGAGGAGTTTTTGCAAAGTGATTCCGCACCTTGCTTTTGACGGTTGGCGGCATATTTGCGATCTTTGCGATTTGTATGATACGGAATGACACAGCCAGGGGACGACGTGCAGTGTCACTTTGTGGGAATGAATGGTAGCGGACCCTGCTTGCAACCACATGAATGCCAGGCATCCCGGGATTAGTTACACCAAGGTTTTTCGCGGGGTATAGGAATTTCCTCATGAAATGTTTCAAATTAAAATTCATATTGTCCATTATGTGGACTGGTGACACTATAGACGCAAGTATCGCTCCCATTCTCGAACGGGTGAGCGAACAACATGCACACCATATTCCGATTAAGGTCCATATTCGGGTTAAGGTAATATTCCGAGTAAGATGTTTATATGCGCTGAGCGATGGGAATATTCCGTATACATGTTAATTAGCATATCCACCACTTGGACATCGACTCCACGCTCTTAGCCATTGCCATCGCCAGCGGTCTCTGTCCCAGAATTTCATCCATGACCACAAAATAAATGAAACTGGCTGGATTAGGCCGCTGGTATTTTGTTTTTGGCAGTGGCTATTTTTTTCGCCATTCGGGAGCTTACTGTAATTTGCTATTCTTACGAACTCCCGTATCCGCATGCACAATAGGAAATTCGGCCTCGGAAAGAAAATGCTACTCAACTGGGTTGAAAACATCCCGCTTTCGCTGCGTGCCTTGTGATTATCATTACTAGAGCGGCTAGCCGGCTTACTCTTTAAGTTACAGTCAGGATGTCCTCTACTCAAGTTAGGTAGGTAGGGTTAGTTATTAGGCAGCTAACTTTGCCAGCTTTCCATCTAACTCATTAGCCAATTTGTACTCTAGAATTTCTTGCAAGGACAAACTTTGTGCAGCTATCAGCTCTTCTACACGACACAAATCACTACTGACTATTGATTGTGGAGAGTGACGAACTGACAGTTCCCCAAATAATAGCGAGCAAACGTTCAACCTAAAATTACACTCCCTTAACTACCTAACCCGTTAGCTAATTAAGCAACTAGCAAGAAAACATAAGTAATGTTTCAGCCGTCCCGCTAGCTAACGTCAGCTGATACATTATAGCTGATGCCGTGGTATAAGCATAGACTGTATAAATCAGTCTATGGGTCCAAGTCCAGATTTCCTACATTGTGCTTGAACATACGGAAGCTCGTAAGAATAGCAAATTGGAGTAACATTATGACTGGCGTAAAAATAGCCACTGCCTGCATTTTTTTTGCTTGGGAATTTGCCGCCTTCAGAGTTTTCCAGCGATGCTTAACTTGGTTGGCAGTTCACACAAAACCAGCCTCTCTCCACTTCTCGCACACCTTACAGATATCGTTGTTACGGTGCTTTCGCCCATCGATACATTCCATTATACCCATGTCTTTCATTATCTGAATGCACACAGTCGTCTCCTCTTCGCTCTAAAAATGCCAATTCCTTGCGAATTGAAACAAGCGCAGACGTAATCGAAAATTCTGTTCGGGGGCATTTTCCGGTTATTGCATGCGTTTACATGAAAGGTACGCAATCGGAATATTCTCATATTCCGATTAATACAGGAATATGGGGTGCATGTAAACGCAGTCAATGTAAAATAATTTCGATGATGCCTCTGGAATAAGTTGTTTGTGGCGTTTTTTTGCGTAATGTCGGCAGGCATAAATTATGCGCGGCAGGGTTGGCTTTTACTCGGCTCTTTCGGATCGGAGATTCATTCATAGTTTTACTACATGGGAATTTATAGTAAACAGGCGAACCAATCGTAGTGCAGAGAGCGCGCACCTCATTTGCATTTCTCCGGCCCCAGATTGGTAACCATGGTAGCGCATGACGAGGCTGATTTTAACTTCCAAGTATGGTCGGGGACCCCTTAACAGCTTCAGCTTGGATATGCCGCTTCTTTCGCAACAAAAGTATCGTTTCTGGCGAGATTCATCGAGAGGAAAAACAATGTATACGACAGCAAGAATGTTTCAGATCATAGTTAGATTGAACGATGTTAAGTTTATTAGTGTCATTGTGCACAGTTCAGTCGCCAGCGTGGCCTGCAGTTTTTGGAAACTAGCGAACGGTAGGTGAGAAATGATTCGGTACGTGTATCGTTTCCGCACGAATTTGACAACCGGTTATCGTATCGCAACGTTGGTACCGGTGATACGGTATACCGCGTACCGGTACCCAGCACTAAGCTGGACTAAGCTCTATTAGTTTTCTCCTACAAACTGAAAGCATTGACTTCTTCAGCACAACAGAGACTTGAGAGACTATATCGGTGAGATACTGTCAAGGCAAGTCCAGGAACCAGAAGCGAGAACCAAAAGATCCAGCAAACTTGCTCTTTATTAATTCTGGGGTGGAAACCCCGGCAGGGCAGTAGGCAAAGTACTGTCAAATGTAGCCAAAAGAATATGAATTTACAATCTACCAATCATGAATGTTGATGCTTCATTTATTTATTGAGATATCAGAGTACTTGATATATGTAAATACTATGTAAGTAAATAGGAGATGACTTCTATTTTTTGTATCAGAAAGAAGTATCAAAGTGCACTGCTTCCAATGGACATATCATTAGTTATTCATGAATAAACAATTCAAATGAATCTTATTGTTGTCCATTTCAAAAAACTCATATACAGGCAATCTTGGCATTCCATTAACTAGGTAATGCATATGCGCGAGTTTAAGTGGGTAAGATTTTGAAACTGCGGGTAACTGCGGGTACAAGAGTCATGGTACATGCGGGTGTGGGCTAGTACTTGCGGGTGTGGGGCGGGTGCGGGCTCAAATCTTGAGAAAATGTGGGTGCGGGCTGAAAGCCCGCTGGGTGTAGGGCGGGGTGGGGGTAGAGAAGTTGGCCTGTGCAGCCCTATGATACTCACGCAGGATAGACCAGCAAACACTTAAACATAATTTGCATGGAAAAAACATGCTGTACTCCATCTTGGTGTTGTTGTGTCATGGTTCACCATGACAGCTTGCAGACTTTTTTGGCTGAAACAAATATATAAAAGTTGTACAAACATAGATTTGATGAGCAGCAGCACTGTCCAGCAGGAAGTTCTTAGTCATCTGAGCACATCACCTTTGTAAGCCTGGCCTTCATTTGAAGAACACACATATACACCGAAGTGGATCATTAATTGTCACAGCAGTAATAGCGCATAAGGTGGAAGACAAGAACAGACCTGGCTGGAGGGGAGTTTTCTGAAATGCCAAACAGCGAACCCCCTCGAGCAGTGTATCTGGTAAAATCAGCGTCTGCAGCATGCCCTTTGACTAAACTCTGGCTCCAGTCGATCTGCATCTCATCCAGCAATGCCTGGTAGCTTTTGAAATCTTGTGGAGGATGAAAAAGCAATGGTAAAAGAACAAAAAGAATTAAAGCAGGTTTAAAATCAGTACTGAAAAAGTTTATTTTGAGTTTATGTACATTTTTTAACACTATAGGGCTTCCTGATGAAAGTGTGCTATGCTCAACTGAAATCAATTAATATGTAATGAATAATAATTAAAAGAAATAAAAATGGTAATTAAAGGAGCAGTATGTAAGAAATGTGTGTTGATTAATCATGAAATGGCCCTGATATATCACCAGACATTATGGAATGATGTTAATTTCAAACTAGACAATTCCTGCAGAAATTGTAAGAGTGGGCCTGGCCTCTGCAGGTTGGGACACAGGGGTGCCCTGGGATGCTGCTGGGACTACTCAATTGTCTATTTTGTCTCTGTCTATATTTTGTCTGCATTTTTTAGACGTAAAAAAACACTAACGTATAAAAAATAAAAACGGTGTTTAGTAGCAGTTCAGAGGTGAGGAAGAAGGTGCATTAACTTAGTAAAGAGCCGTTTACATTGCAGTTCAAAATTTGTCCTTGACAGGTGGCTAGTTGTCAAGCTGGGGGGGGGATGTCAGAGGTGGTGTTGGGCGGGAACTCAGTCCATTCGCAGGTCCATTTGGACCTGCAACAGATGCTTCTGTACCCTTTTCTGGATGGCAGGAGGGAAAACAGGCCATGAGAATGGTGGTGAATGTCCTTGATGATGTAGGCAGCACTGTTGGTAGATCTCCATCAGGAAGGGGAGAGGGGCACCAATTATTCTGCTGGCTGTCTTTACAATTCTGTTAAGCTGCCTTTGTTCATATGCCTTGCAGCTCCTGAACCATACTGCTAACATACATGAATAGCGCTTTCATCCTTGTCTGTGATTATATTTCAAGGTATTTAGGGATCGAGCCCCTTGGCCTGCAAGGCCGGGGTGCAGGCAGCAGATTCGCGTCACCTTCTGTCTGAAATGGGTTAAACCGCCGCAACGACCATTACTACTTGTATCGCAGTGATTCAAATCACAACAGGTCAGATATCACCGACTTCGCGCCGAAAATGTTGTTCACGCCAATTTTGCAGGTGCAGTGGCTTCTTGTTTTGTAAAAATAAATTAATTTTGCAATGTTTTTTATGGTTAACTGTTCAGTTTTCACGTAAACACAGATTTCGTGCTAATGTAAATAAAATAATGCATTATTTTCGCCGATTGTGGAGTTTATTTTGGAGCAACAGTGTTGGAAATAGTACCATATTAAGCCTCCATCAATATCGAATAAAATCAGAACCTTTTCGGTGTTTGGGTACCGAACCATTCGGGTGCGAAAAAACGTCAAGCTTACATCCAGTCAAGAATTTTTAGAGTGTAATTTGTAGTGCTGCTGTACGTGGTAATGGCATACAACGGCGGCAGTTGGGATACTGATGACACTCCTGCAAAAATTTTTTTCATAACCAAGCTAAGAATATAAACCAGTTGAAAATCAATTGGAACATTTAAGGGTTAGGGTTAAGGTTACGGGTTAGGGGCCGATCACACCGAACGCGCTTTATCGGCGTGGGGCGCCCGTTTTGTTAATATTCTCAATGATTAGACGCGTGCTGGACGCTGCTTTTGCGCACCGAGCGCCTCGCGTTTAAACGCCCCAGGCGCCTCGCTGTTTTTTGATGCGCTTCTTTGAGGTGCCTCGAAAAAAGGCACTTCACGTCATTGTCAGTCATTTCCCTGCTGTCCAATCATGTGAAAAAACCTGAAATAAGTTCGCTGACGAGTTCGTTGAAACGGTTAATTTCAGAATGTTCGCAGATGAGTGACAGGAACATTACTTAGCAACACAAAAAAGACGCGTCCAGCACCTGTTTACAACGTTGGTTTCAAAAAAACATCAGACGCGCCTCGCGTTTCCACGCCGATAAAGCGCGTCCGGTGTGATCGGCCCCTTACGAGGTCCTAACAGTAGTGCCCTCTGCACAGCGAGCAATTATCCTCACTCGAATCACGGAGCGCTACCAAACTGGTTGGCAGCTGTCCAGTATCGTCATGGCTGCCACCGTCCTATGCCATTACCGTATAGCAGCACGAGAAATTAACGTGTATATTCTCTTTACTGGATGTGCGCTGGATGTTGTTAGACACCCCAGTAATTGACTTGTTATCAAGCATTAAGGTAAGCCGAAGATTTCTGAATTTCATTTTATTGTGCCCACCGGTTCTGTGTGGTACTCTTGCCGCGCTACTTGGCTGACATTAGCTCATGAGCTAGGTAGCTAGCAAGGAGGGGAGCAAGCTAATAAAACGCAGAGAATTCATTATTCAATGGTTGGCGAAAACACAATCTCACTGAGTAAAATTACACTTTACAAAAATATCAGTAGCAGCTGTGACAAAATGCTAACAAGCTAGTTTAAAAAGTTTGTTAAACACATAACTAGTAGACAAACTTCACCTACCTCAGACCCAGGTCAAAGGGGATCAAATCAAGCCAATATGAGTATTTTAATGACATCCAAAATACAATGGACCAATTAGGATTGCTGGCTTGTCTGATAGACTAAACAGCAGCTCCAATTACAATCAGCTCATGACTGGTTGCCAGGCAGGTATTACCAGAGACAAACGAATCACTTTCATCCTGTGCCATATATGGCGCTGAAATAAAACATATTTAGCCAATGGCGTTGCCGCACTAAAACAAGCAAGGGCTACGTTCACACTGCAGGCAAATGTGGCCCAAATCTAATTTTTTTACCCCTTTGTGACTCAGGTCAGATTCTTTTATGACAGTGTGAACAGGACAAGTCACATGGAATCTGATCTTTTCAAATCCGATCTGGGGCCATTTTCAAATGTGTTACTGCATCGGATTCATACTGGATTCTTTTGAAGGCGACCGCGGTCTGAACAGCCGTGTCGCGTTGAATCAAAGAGTACTATATGAACAGCCAAACAAAAAATCCGATTTGAGCAATAAATCGGAATTGAGCATTAAGGCCTGCAGTGAGAACATAGCCCTCAGTTGAGGTTCAAGACAGTTTCAACTGATTTTTGACAGTTGGAATTGTCAGGATGCTCTGGATGGAGCCGTAAAGTAAGGGTTTGAAAGCCAATGGGGAGGGGAAAAGGCGATTTTAACCATACTTTGGGGTAAAGTCATCGAACTGTTAGTTTTTTTTTAAAATCAGATTTGACTGCTGATTGGACATGTGTGGGTTTATGTCTCTTTGACCATTAATAGTGAAGTTATGGTTATTGCCCTACTCAAAACATGGGAAGCCTAGTTTGCTGCTAGGCGGTTGCTAAGGTGTTCCGGGTGGTTTCTAGGGCGTGCTAGGCAGTTGCTATGGTGTTTTAGGTGGTTGCTCTATGGTGTTTTAGGTGGTTGCTAGGTCATTGCTAAGTGGTTGCTCTGGTGTTCTGGGTGGTTGCTGGTGTTCTGGGCATTGCTAGGGCATTACTAGGTGGTTGCTATGGTGTTCTGGGTGGTTGGTTGCTAGGGCATGCTATGGGTTCTGGGTGGTTGCTAGGGCATATGGTGTGGTCTGGGTGGTTGCTAGGTGGTTGCTATGGTTTTCTGGGTGGTTGCTAGGGCGCTGCCAGGCAGTTGCTATGGTGTTCCAGGTAGTTGTTGCTATGGTCATTGCTAGGCCAGGCAGTTGCTATGGTGTTCCAGGTTGTTGCTAGGGCATTGCAAAGTGGTTGCTCTGGTGTTCTGGGTGGTTGCTAGGGCATTACTAGGTGGTTGCTATGGTGTTCTGGGTGGTTGCTATGGCATTGCTAGGCAGTTGCTACAGTGTTATAAGTTGTTGCTAGGCAGTTGCTATGGTGTTCGGAGTGGTTGTTAGGGTGCTGATAGGCAGTTGCTATGGTGTTCCAGGTGGTTGCTAGGTGGTTGCCATGGTGCTCTGGGTGGTTGCTAGGGCATTATTAGGTGGTTGCTATGGTGTTCTGGGTGGTTGCTAGGTGGTTGCTAAGGTGTTCCGGGTGGTTGCTAGGGTGTGCTAGGCGGTTGCTATGGTGTTCTGGGTGGTTGCTAGGGCGTGCTGGGCGGTTGCTATGGTGTTCCGGGTGGTTGCTAGGGCGCTGCTAGGCAGTTGCTATGGTGCTCCAGGTGGTTGGTAGGTTGCTTGGTGGTTGCTATGGTGTTCTGGGTGGTTGCTAAGGCATTGCTAGATGGTTGCTAAGGTGTTCCAGGTGGTTGCTAGGTGGTTGCTATGGTGTGCCGAGTGGTTGCTAGGCGGTTGCTATGGTGTTCTGGGTGGTTGCTAGCGCGTTGCTTGGCAGTTGCTATGGTGTTCTGGGTGGTTCCTAGGTGGTTGCTATGGTGTTCTGGGTGGTTGCTAGGGCGTTACTAGGCAGTTGCTATGGTGTTCTGGGTGGTTCTGGGTGGTTGCTATGGTGTTCGGGGTGGTTGCTAGGGCGTTGCTAGGCTGTTGCTATGGTGTTCCAGGTGGTTGCTAGGCGGTTGCTATGGTGTTTTGGGTGGTTGCTGGGGTGTTGCTAGGCGGTTGCTATGGTGTTCTGGGTGGTTGCTAAGGTGTTGCTGGGCAGTTGCGATGTTGTTCCTGGTGGTTGGCAAGGTATTGCAAGACATATTTCATGGTGTTCTGGGCTTTTGCTAGAGCGTTGCTAGGCTGTTGTTATGGTGCTCCTCGTGGTTGCTAGGGCTATGGTAGCTATGGTAGGTATGGTATTCCTGATGGTTGCTAAGGCGTTGCTTGGCAGTTGCTATGGTGGTGTGGGTGATTGCTTGTGCGTAACTAGGCGGTTGCTTTGGAGTTCTGCCTGGTTGCTAGGGAGGGATGAAAATCCATGTTTTTCGGGAATTGTGGGAAATCCGTAAGTCGGATCGCTTAGAAAAGACATACCACACCATTCCCAATCGAGCTGCACGATTTAATATATATATTGTATGGGTTTTCTCAAAGCTGTAAGACTAGTAGCGAACCGAAATTTTTACGGAAGAATAAATAATATAATATAGGCACAGAATGATATAAGTGGGGGAGTGTAGTGGGCCTGCACTCAGCTCAGGCCCACTAATAATTATATCACTGACAACAGTAGTCCAGCCAGAATATTCTCATTACAAAAGCAAAGTTGCAGCCCACAACTAATGTTGATGTTGTCATTTTGTGTTTTGGCCTGTTGCGCTGCCCTCCACCTATCTCCCAATCACAAAGTCAGTAGCATTTCGGCATCCAGGTTGCCAGTTACCACTGAGCTGCAGCTACCAGCATTTCAGAGCACAAATGTCTGACGTTACAAAACCTAAAAGGCCTCGTTATGATTCCGAAATACGTCGTGACAAAGTCAGAAACAAAACAAGGATCTGTATAGGACATGCCTTCGAAAGATGGAGACGGCTGAAAGCGGGGAAGAATTTGAAGACCAACGCCGGTTTCCTCCTGGGCAGGTAAGATTCAGCTAAGTTTGGCTAACTTAATTCTATTTAAGGGGAGGAGAAACCTTTTGGAAAAAAATTGTCATTTTTGGATAGAAATCATTCATACTTGGTGTTTTGACAGTATATGACCTGAAATACACAAAATATGAATTTGACCTAATTTGCATAATTAGGTAATGTGATTCAAGATGGCCGCCACCCTGATTTCACCATTATTTCTTTGCCTTATATCTCAGGACTGAAGCAAGATATTTGAATCAGGTTTTTCTGATTAGATTTAGTTATGTTTACACCTTCTTCTGAGCTAGAATAAAGCATTTACACGTAATACTAGAGATTTAGTGGGGTAAAAGAGGATTTTGCCATTTTTCGCCCCCTCGATATGAAATATAAATCACCATAACTCACAGACCCAAAGTGCTAAACCAAAACTTTTAGTTCAGTAGACTTCCTGATATGTACACAGACTTCTGTCAAAATTTCATGAGAAAAGCTCCACAAATAAGTGAGATATAGTGCCTTACATGATAACAATCGGGGCAAAAATCAGGTTTTGAGAAAATCCAGGTTAAAGTCAAAGTACACCTACAAATAATTGTAACAGTCAACTTAGAACATTAAAATGCCCCTGAAGCATAAACTTCTCCCTCCTGCTCCCTCTGATTGTCCTGTTCTTGAGCAGATTGAAGTGATTTGCTCTTTCTTTTGACTTTTTCAGAGTCTAGGTTGGCTTTTCTGCCCCCTCTAATGCGCGACGCATCCACCTGCTCTTAATTATGAATGATTAAACTTTTAATGAAGACCAAAATTAAAATTTTGAGAAAAATTGTGAAAAACCATAATTTTTTGGGTTTCTCCTCCCCTTACTGTAGGCAAGGACATTTCAAATATTCTCTACAGTCTAATAACGTTATGTATGCTCGTTCATGGTACGTTACTGCGCTTGCAGGTGGGTCATCGAATTGACTTGGTAACAAATTGTTTGAGAAATAAAAACCGTGACTTTTCATTGCTAACATTAGCAATGCATGATTAGTCTGTTTCTTTGGCATTATGCTGAGACGCTGTGGAAACCGTTCCAACATTAGCACAGCCATTATGGCAATGAGAAATGTAATTGAGACAGTACATCGGTCAAATGAGTCCTCATTCATTCTTTACGCATATTATAGATCTGGACTTTAGTGGGCTATCCACACAGAAGAGTGACGAGCAAGTTGACCAATATGACCATTGCTAAAGTTAGTCATTAGTCTCGATCTTTTCTGAACGGAACTGAACACAACCCTGTCAGAGCAAATCATTGGTGATATTGAAACGTAGCCTTGGTAGCTCCATGTAGTAGACGTTCTTGCTGGATCCGGCAACCTAGCTGGCACCCTCTCGTCTGGGGGAGAGGAGGAGGGGATACTGCGCTCTGCAGTATTTTGAATGTGATTGCACTACCAGTTTGGGCCACAAACTTACATACTGCTCCTTTAATGTCTCTTGCTAATCAAATATCAGTTGCCAGTCTGACACTGGCAGGAATATTTTCAACAGGGAAATGGGGCCAGAGAAAATCATGTGGTGATGCACTAAAAGTCATATTATCACTGATTTTCACATCAAATCATTACTTATAGACATACATGAATGAATGAATGAAAATTGCATTTATATTGCACCGTATTATAGATAATCAGAGTGCTTTACAATCATATCTGATCTCACCACCACCAATGCGTAGCACCCGCCTGGATGATGCAACATCAGCCATTTTGCGCCAGGATGCTTGAATTGGAGAGGAATTAGCCCCCTTTCTGATATCCTCTATTTTAGAATATTTGTCACACTTAATTATTTCAGATCATCAGAGTAATTTTAATATTGGACAAAAATAACCCGAGTAAACACAAAATGCAGTTTTTAAATTACAATGTCATGTATTGAGGAAAAAAGCTATCCAACCCTACCTGGCCCTATGTGAAAATGTAATTGTCCCTTTGGTTACTAAATCACTAATTAAACAAATTTAATTGATAACAGGGTTCTATTTCACTAGACACACCCAGGCATGATTACTGCCCGCCCTGTTGAATCTAAACGTCACTCAAAGGTAACCCATCTGTTCAATTTTTTTGGTATAATTTAATAGATATGACCAAAACAAACGGTAATAAATAAATGTTTTCTCTAAGAACGCTTGCAACCCCCCGAATATTGAATGTGAAAATAGTTTTTGCGACCCGCAAAAACTCCCCACGCCATTTGAAATACCTCATTCGTATTCATGAGTATGCGAAAATGATGTCACGCGAAAGCGGATGTGCGTCCACTGAAGAGAAGTTGGCCGACAGCAACATGCTGTGGCCAAAGAAATATCAAATTGATTCGGCCCGTAAAAGAGCAAGAAGTAGATTGATTGAAGGCCAGGATAAATATTAAAGACCAAAGTGATCGCTGGCAAACTTTTAAAGCCAGGTTTGGAGATATTTCCGATGAAGATGGCCGAACTTTGGCTAGATATATTAGTAAACTTGATGCCTGGTGCAAAATGCCCGATTTCCTTGTTTCCTAGCATTTTCAGATCATTAATGTACTTGAAATCGTCCCATATTTGTTACTAGACATATTTATAATAATGAATTCTAATGCATAAACGTAATTTATTTACTTGGAGTCGAAAATGATGACTGATCTGACGTGACTTTTCATGCAAATCGCTCATGCATATTAAATAGTAGGCACGTCAAACTGGCCGCGGTCCAGCAGCCACAATGGTTGGTCGTAACGGTCGAGTGATTGCTTTCTTTCGGAGTTTATCCTTGTTAGGGGTCAAAGACGACATCGAAACTTAAACACAAATCTTTTTATTGCAACAGCCTGGCAAATTATGCAAAAAAGGGTAGAAGTTAAGGAACGAATTGGGAACCTTTAAGTAGAACCTGTCTGGCAATGAAAAGTAGGCAAAAAGCAACCCATGATGCCGCAATCTAAAGAATTTCAAGAACCAATGAGAAACAAAGTTGCTGACATCTGTCAGTGTGGAAAGGATAACAGAGCCATTTCTAAGGCTTAGTAACTTCAGGGAATTACGCTTAGAGAAATTATCAACAAATAAAACTTGGAACTGTGATGAATCTTCCCAGGATTGGCTATCCCCCCAAAATTCCTCCAAGAGTACATTGATGACTCACTCATTCATAAGGTCACAACAAAATTCAAACAAACATCTAAAAGCTCCTGACCTTACTTGCCTCAATGAAGGTCAGTGCTCACGATTCCACAATTAGCAAGAGACTGGGCAAAAATGTATTTGTGGGAAAGCTGCAAGGCCAAAACCACTGTTGACCAAAAAGAACACAAACGCTTCTCTCGCATTTGTCAAAAAACATTTTGATGATCCCAAAGACTTTTGGGATAATATTCTGGGGTTTAATGAGTCAAAAGAGGATCTTTTTGGGAAACTTGGGTCCTGTCACATCAGGCGAAATGCTAAGACAGCCTTCCCCAGTTAGAACACCATCTCAATAGTCAAACACTGCAGTGTTAGTGTGATGGTCTGGGGCTGCTTTAAAGACCTAATGTTCTACCAACCTAATATTCCATATTCCTAGACAAACACCAGCATTCTGTCTTTTTAAATATATGAAGTACATGCACAGTTAGACATAAAATTTGTAATCCCTTTGGTATAAAGCTGGGTTAGTTGTAAACTTGTGGTGATTGTGAGTGTTATTAATGCACAATACATGTACTATTTCCAAGTACGGGTACAGCGCAGTCAGAAATGTACAGCACATTATAAAACATGACCAGCCCAAAATTTTTAAACACCAAAAAGAACATAATGTAAATGAATGTAAAAGGCCTACCACCATAAGTATGTATGCAGACATGCATCAACAGTATACATACACTTGTATAAAATAAGTCCATAATTTGAACTCTGAAAAAAATCTTAGTCACACAACCGTGTACATGAAGACAGAATGTATAGTACAAAAGTTAAACCTGTTTTATACTTTTCATGTTATCGAAAGCGAAATGTTGTCAACCCAGCACGTGGCTAGTTCTATCTCTTAGTCTGTTTTTGGAATTCGACTGTGGGTTGGCGACACCTGGTGGTGCATGCCAGAGGTGCTCTGTGGTCTTGGCTCTGAGCAGCCATCCATGGCCTTCTTCTTCAATCGGGTCGATGTTACCCACGGAGCCAGTTGAGCCCTAGGTAAGCCCTATTACAGTAGATCCTGGGTGTCTACAGGGCTACTTATGGCCCATTTATAGTAAGCTTGTCTGTCTCTGAATTAAATAGCGGGCTGCAGCAAATATGGCACAATAGTTGCGTCAACACCCACGGCTTGGCATGCACAAGACAGAACTTTGGTATATGTCTGAGAATATGGAATATTAGGTCGGTCGGACATTAGCTCTTTAGAGCGCCACCTTTAGTCAGATAGCTAGCCACCCAGTATAGTACCAAAGTAAACTTCATTTTCAGAGAAAACAAACTGTGTGTATACAATTCAAAAACAATTTTCTTTGGTACATTGCTGAGGATAGTCAGTATTTGCATCCAGCCTACAGCACCCCCTAGGGGTGAAATTTTCCGACATTTGATGTTGAATATCATTTACACTGAAAATACTACAAGTGAGATTTTACTAATGCTGTAATGGGCCTCAAAGGGACTATGTATCCAGAGAATTTCTGATCTCTATCTTGCTGGATAAACTAAATAATGCCACATAATCATGGGCAAAATCTGCTAAGAAATGGTCTGTTTTGAGCTTTCCTCCAACTTTGGCTCCATCTAGCTTGAAAAGTGTAGATACTATCAAAAAAAATGCTTCCTATTCTTGAAAAAAAGACTTCCAAAAGCACAACAAACAGCATTTACCACCACAGTATATATCTGGGTTATTGAGAAAATATACCGCAAAAATGCACCAAAAATCAATTTCGACCATCTTTCTGGCCGTCCATTACACTAACCCAGCAAGATACCAAGGCACTATTTACTGAAAATGATAGTCCTGTTGTGAGTTAACGCATAATAAAGCATTCTAGATTGGTGCATGTCCGGGACATTATTTTATTCCTATTCCCATTTTCAATTTTTATTGTTATTTCTCAAATAATTCCGGCTCAGTAACATAGTTACCCAGCTTGGCGCTGATGTGGCGCTGATGTCTAACTGGACTTGAAGTGTCACAGGTCATGATAAAAGCATAACATATTTGGTACTGTGTGTCCTTAAGTCATGATAATTGATGTAAAATGTGGTGTCAACAGCTTTTGGACGACAAAACTGAGCCACTTTAGTGGCTTCCAGCTGGCACCCCGGCAAGCAAAGTGAGATACGAACCTAAAAATTTGGCTCTGTCCGTGAGACACCCATATCTACCTATGTGCCAAGTTTTATTCAATTCCAGGGGGTCAACTGTGCACCGAACGTCAATCTCTCATGGAATGGCTCTTAAGTTATTGTCCAACTGATAAATCAGAATCATTGGCACCCTTATAAGGCACAGATGACAGTAGAGGGGTAAACTAAATAAATGTGATTTCTGGATTCTAAATACGCAAAACACAATTAACCAGTTGGGCCGGGGGAGCTAAACAAGTCCTGATGAACACTATTTACTTCTGTTAATCCAACTGATCTTTATTTCATGGCATGGAATAAGACTCCTGGAAGTCCTCATTCCTGTTTCACTCACCCCATTATTGATTTGAATTTATTTTATTTTATTTAATATTTCCTAACACCTGACATTGTCTTGACGAGTTCATCGACTTTTAAAAGTGAAAATTAATACCGACAAACTGAATTTTAAAAGCACATCGCCATATTATGATGAAAACTACAGTTAAGATGGCCACAGTTCGAAATAGTATGGTTATAACTTTTATATTTTTTTGAACTGCGGTGGTATGAGAAAAGCAGTATTTGGTACTATAGGCATGTAAGTTACCTACCATAAGTTCTTGCTTGTTGTAATTGAAGAAGCTGGTGGTTCAAAGCCTGCTTTTTATTTTACGTCATTGCATTTGACTTACTGCCCATAAATTCTCCCGAGACTTTCTTAAAGTAGTGTTGTGATCTCTGCACCAGTGGTTATTATTGAAAGGGCTGCCTGAACTTGTAAGTGAGGCTATAATTGGAAGGTTTATCCAAACATAGGGGCATTCATTTGCACATTAAAGGATGATTTATGTCGCTGCTGCGGCTGTCTATGGAGTTGGAAGTGCCCCTAAGCTGACAGAGAATACAGTCCCTTAGATGCACCACATTAGATCTCATTAATGTGACAAAATGCCAGTATTAGTGGTCCTTGTAACATTTATCAGTTCAACTTTCCATATAGAAATGAAAAATAGAAAATAGAAAAATTGAATTCAATTTGACAGCCATATATAGTGATTGTCCCATATTGGTCAGGATCCATCCTTCGATTATCTTTACCGCATCTCCCTGGCTAGGGTTGCGGGGAAGCTGAAGCCTATCCCAGCCAACTATGGACAAAAGGGAGGGACACACCCTGGACAGCTCACCAGTCCATCATAAGGCACATACAATACTCAGATACACTCATACCAATGAACAAGTGGCCTGACATGCATGTGTTTGGACTGCGGGAGAGAACCAGAATTCCTGGAGGAAACCCAAACCAACAGGGGGAGCAAAGCAAGATCCACACAGAAAGATCTCACGCCAGATTCAAACTTAGGACCTCCCTGCCATGAGGCGGCAGTACTACCCACTGAGCCACTATGTCGACCCTTTACCCTAGATGAAAAAGCTAAATCCACTAGCCTATGTAGCCATCTAACGTCAGCCTTGTTATGCATTGTTTCTATGCTTCATGTCAGGCTCAAGAAACTCTGTGCATGCATGGGTGACGTGGGGTCTGGCATTGTCATGCTGGAATATTGAGTTGTTCTGATGGACGAATGGTAGGACGATAGGCTGCAGTATCTCATCGCGATATCACAATGCATTCAAGTTTCTGTTAATGAAATGCAGTTGGATGCAATATCCATGGGATATTCCCACCTAAACCAGCACTCCACCTCCATGTGCCACCATGCGCACCACACTGGTGTCAGCATAACGATCCCCCTTCTATCTGTGAAGTTGAAAACATGACTCGTCTGTAAAAAAAAAACAGTCCTCCATTGTGCCATTGGCCATCAATCTTGCCTGTTCACTCAGTCAAACTGATTTTTTAGTCGGGCTGAGGTGAGGTCCAATCCACAAAGAGCACAACGTGCACAGATATGGACTTCCTGGAGATTTTTTCATGATTTAGGCAGAAACGCAACGATTGTGGGGACCAATTGTCTCATATGCAATGGCAGTTGCTGGTCTCAAACGGTCACAGAGATGGAGAGTCTGGATATGGCGGTCTTTGTCAGGGGACATCGCATGTGGTTGTCATGCATGTGGGTGGTTTTCTGTCACGCCTAATTCCTCAAAACAGTGTCGTATGCAACTTATTGTTGAAATGTGGACATTAAGAGCCCTTTGACTGCCCTAAGAAACATTCCTGCATTCTGAGGGCTCGAGTAATCTATGGCATTTTGAACAATGGCAGAACTGGAACTTTTGAGGTGACCTTTTATTAACCAAAAGAGAGGATGTGCCTGGGCTGGCTATACCTGATTTCAGTAGCTCTGGATCAGACCCCACTTGTCTGACAGGCTAATTTTGACAACCTGCATGAATTTGACAATGATATGGAGAAGGTGACTGAAATGCACACAAACCAGAAACACACAACCTTGGTCACATAAATAAACCCTACTGAGCCAACCTCAGAAATAATTACGCGAAATTAAAAAAGGACTAAACTGTTGCGTTTATATTTTTTCAATGTAATTATCCCAAAAATGATGAAAAGTCAGCGTGATACAACCCATGAGATACAGGTTTGGTTTTACAAATGTGTAATACAGCTTACTTGTGTCGTGATTGGTCAGATTCCATTCATTGGCAAACACGGTAAAGTTACCGTATCTTCCTGCTGATAACTGTTAACCATCACTAGTTTTTGTGTCTAGTTTGCGGATTATAAAAGTAAATGGGATGAATAATTTGCCAGCTAGCATGCTCACGCTTTTTTCCATTAAAATAATAAGTTTTATGAGTTACTATAATCGTAGAAACTTGAATTCATCAACGGGAGTGGGATGGGAGCCATAAGGTACCCATACAATTTTTGTACACCATACCAGGCTCGCGAGGGACTTGCTCGGACATCTGAAGATACTCGTGGGATGAAATTCCATCTCCAAATCGGACAGCATCCATGCGAATGCTAAGGGAATTGTACTGGGCGCATGTGATGCTGTGTATGACGTGTCCACTTCAGCAGCATTTACTACTTAACACTCAACTTCAAGTTGGAATTTTGAGAAATTTCTGTAATTGCCGTCAATCTCATATTGTAGCCCTCCTCTTTGAAGCAGAGCTATACGTCTTAATCATTAATGGCAATGCAGCTTATTGGTAGCCTATGTGCTTAGTAAATTAATTCAATTAATCATCTGATTTTTAATCGGCAACAGGTTGCGAGTTAACCTGCATTATGGTAATGTCACTGGTTGTAGACAGAGTTTCATTTTTAAATAACCACATTTAACATGCAGACCAGAGTAGACAAAACCGCATTTTAAAAAACATTTTCCCAGGCGTATCCAGCCGATCGGACATTGACACAGAAAAAAAATATACCGTTTTGTGAATGACAGGAATTCAGACGATTCGAAAGATGTTGACATTTTATGTCACCATTAATGTTGATAGGAAAATTCATGATTACTATTGCAATGAACAATAATGTAAGCTGAGGGAATATGGACAGTAATTCTACTGAGACTCGCAACTGAACAAATTAACATTTAGTTGCTAATTAGGAATTGTAAATAGGAACTGCCTTGGAGAAGTAATGCTTTGGAGAAGCCAGGGTTTTCAATGTCATGAGGGTGGCTCTCTTTTAACCTCTACCACCCTCTGATGGCATGTCCAGGGTGGTAGAGGTTAAAGGAGAGCCACCCTTGTGACATTGAAAACCCTGGCTGTAGGCACAATATACCTTGCCTCCCTACAAATCTCACTTTGTGGTACACCCTCTGGTTACTGCATACAGAGTAAGGAGTACTTAGTGCTATTCATGTCTGAATATTTCTTTGTTGATGCTACTGCAGCATAGTGATGTATGGTCCAAGCTGAAGTAAAAAAAATCCCTCTTTTCCCTGACATGTTTCCTGAAGTGACACTGAATGAAATAGTGGAACTGAACAGCACTACAAAGGACTGATACAGCACTAAAATAAAGACAAAAATAAAGTTCCATCAGTCTAAACAACAAGGGTACAATTACATCTAATAAAAGTGAAGTTGCAAACAGCTTCAATAAATATTTCATATCAGTGGCAAAAACTCTGATCCAGAAGTTGCCCACACAAACAGGCTTGTATGGGGAAGAACACGTCCAAGAGTTTTATTCAAAGCTGGGGATTCAAGCAAAAAATTTCTCATTTGATAGAGTGTCTGATAGGCCTCGATAAATCGCCAGAAGAGGGAGATTGATCTAATTTCTAAATGTCAACGATTTTCCAGCATTATTTCAGGAGCTGCAGAGCAAACTAACTCGTAGTTTTCAAAGAACGTGAGTAGTAGGCGGTCTCTTGGGGGCGGCCTCAGCATTGACGTTACATTCGCGCTCATCCTATGGCAAAGCAGCTCTACTTCACTTGAGATCATGTAGAAGCCAGAGAAGGTAAACAGTAAATGGCGGTGGTCTTTCGATTCGAACAGAGTTGGCTAGCAGTGCAGATTCAGAAGCAGCGAGGGAGACACGGAGAAATGTTGAAGTGCAGAGTGCAGAAAAGTTCGTTGTCAGGAAAAATAAATGCAGAATGAACACTGATGAAAAATCCACCCGGGGCATTAATAATAACTCCAATCTCACTATTTTTGCTTTTGGAATCAGACCTGATGCGGCCATGACCATACAGTTGCCTAAATTCAAAGCCATGAACAAAAACGTAAAGGTTTGCAGAATTATCATTGTCTAAACAGCAATAGTTCTGACCTTGGTCCCATGTCAATTGACAATCAAGCACTTGATAGTGACAATTGGACGGTCCAATTTATTTTTATACTGTTCTTTCGGCAAGAAACAGCACAGAGGCTTACATTTGACGATTTGATGTGAATACGAAAAAAAACCTCACGGTGGATAGGCTTAATGAAATGTTTTCCCATTGCCAGTGTTATATTTTGAAAACCAGGACCGTATTAAAATGGTTTTATTGTGACACTCTTGAAGCCTTGTTTGAAATTAGCTTTTTTAATCATTATAGGATTTTTGTTGGCTAAATAAAATTTTTAAGCACTGAAACAAATTAGCACGACAGATTAGTGCATTCAAAATCAAGCGAAAAAATAAAGCCATGTATTCGCCTCTTTGCATTGACTTTGCATGTTAAATGTAAAAACAAAAAATCGTTTCACGTTGGGTGGAAAAAGCTTTTAGTTCGCAAAGTAGCTACTCAGGAATAGATTTAGGGTATGCCAATTCTGTCAAGGTGATGGAGCTGACCAAAAAGCATTTTAAACGGCCACAATAAGGACTGCAGTTGGATGATCGTGGATGATACATGGTTTGGCTTTAAAGGGTTGCCCCAAAACTAATCTTGGTTTATGCTGGAATGCAGACGGCGTGCTGCTTTCTCTCCGTGCAGGCTTTTGTTTGTGTGCAAATGTGCCTCGGATGGGCTTGCATCGGTGCCTGCCTGTTTGATATGACATTATAATTGAGCAGTATTCTGGGTTGCGGTTTGACATTGTTGCATCCCTAGTTCAGGGCCACGTGGAGTCAAAAAGCACGTAAGGTGCACTTATTTTGCTTATTTTGTCTTTTTACCTTTTTTATTAAACCACTTTAAAAAAAAAAACAACAAGAACAACTGGCGATTAAATTACTACAATAAACATTTCAGTTTGTGGGGAAAAAATCGTGCCAAAGAATCGTGATCTCAATTTTAGACAAAAAAAATCGTGATTCACATTTTTTCCAGAATCGTGCAGCCCTAGTGTCCGAGTCAATAGTTCTCAAAAGGTTAACAGAACTCCGCCACTCCAAGGCAACTGGCTTGGATAATATGCCAGCTCGGTTTTTAAGAGAGGCAGCAGAAGCCATCACTCCCGGTGTGACACACATAGTGAATCTATCTATCATCCAAGCCAAGTTCCCCACAGAACTAAAACTTGCGCGTGTTATTCCCCTTTATAAGAAGGGCAGTAAACTTGAGCAAAAAAAATTACCGGCCTGTATCTATCCTTGGTTCATTCTCAAAAAATAGTAAAGAAAATAGTCTTTGTACAGATTGTTGAATATATATCCGCTAAAAACATTCTGTATGAATTTCAATCAGGTTTCAGACGATCTCATTCCACTGACACCTGCCTTTTGTACTTAACTGATCATATAAGGAGAGAGGTAGATATGGTACATTCTGTGGCATGGTTATGCTAGATCTACAAAAAGCATTTGATACAGTAGACCATGTTATTTTGCTGAGTAAATTAAAAGCTTTAGGTTTTTGCAATCAGGCAGTAAAATGGGTACAGTCTTATCTTACAGATCGAATGCAGTTTTGGGGGGTAGTTCCTCCAAACCCATGATGATTGAGTGTGGGGTCCCTCAGGGCAGCGTCCTGGGTCCAGTCCTCTTCTTATTGTATATAAATGATATGAAAGTGACCTGCTCTTGTGACTTATTTTTGTATGCGGATGATTACGCATTATTTGTATCTCATAATAACAAAGAAGAGATAGAAAACATTTTAAACGCTGAGCAGCTAAGTGTTAGTTGATGGCTTTCCGATAACAAGCTGTCATTACATATAGGGAAAACTGAGGCCTTCCTGTTTGGCTCGCGGACTTAATTATGAACATCTTCAGATTTTAATGTGAAGGTTGGAGACACAGTAATCACAGCAAAAGAGTCCATTAATTACTTAGGATGCATTTTAGATAATCAACTCACAGGGGTAAATGTGGCACAAAGAGTTCTCACCAAAGTCAACCAGAGGATTAGATTTTTGAGAAGAATATCTAAATTATAAGACATGAAGCCTCTAAAAACCTTAGCGGGAGCTCTTGTTCAGAGTCATTTTGATTATGCATGTACATCATGGTATAGCAGCACATACAAGAAATTAAAGAACAAGTTACTGACATCTAAGAACAAATTAGTCAGAATAGTTTTGAAGCTTCCCACTCGAACACATCTTGACACTCATTTTGAAACTCTTAATTGGCTTAAGGTTGATACTCCAGTTTTAATGATCAAGCTTTGTCTCATTCAAAAAATCATTCAGGGTGATGTCCCGAGGTACCTCTGTGATTATTTTAACTTTATTAGGGATTACCACCAGTATTTCACCTGAGGGAGCTCTACGGATGTTGTTCTTTATAGATTTAAAAGCATGATAGGGAAAGAATCATTCATATACTCTGCTGCAAAAGAATGGAATGTACTACCAAAGCAACTCAAAACTCCACCAAGTTTAAATAGTTTTAAAAATCGTTTGAAGAAGTGGCTCCAAATCAATATTAGGTAGGTAACATCGGTCACATTTCTATGAACTCAGGCCTCATGGTTGGGAGGGTAGGTCATGTAAATTGTGCATAGTGGGTCATGAAACCTTTGTATAGAGTAAAAATGCTTGTACTTATCCAGAAACGGTAATTTTATTGGAATGATGGACAGACTACAGTTAGTGGTAATTTTTAAAGTAATTTATTGTGAGCACTGTCTTAATGCCAAACCTGTCTCTGCCATACTCTGACAGTGCCTTTGTTCATTTTTTCTCCATTTTTCTCTGTCTTCCTTTCCCTGTTTTCTTATTTCTTTCTCTAGTTTTAACATCAAAGGACCACAATGTAAATAAGCTTTTTAGCTTTATTGTGTTATTCTTGACGGTTTTTATTTTTTATGCCTATACTTTTATGTTCTTCCGAGCTGGTATTGTATATGGATTATTTTTAAAGACTTGTCAAATAAATTCATTCATTCATTCAACAACCCTCCATTATTGACCAGTAACCCCAATAGCCCATTTGAGAAAGATTGCCCTTGTATCTTCATAAAACATCCAAGAAAATGTCTTGTCATTTTGATTTTTCAAGAGCAAGGAGAGAAACCATATGGGCCTGTGGTTTTCAAACTTTTGCAGGTCCAGGACCCTACAATTGATACGTAGTAGACCTTTGAAATTGCAACCGATAAGATTTATTTGCTTGGGAAGATGTTCGCTGTTAGGTATGTTTAAGTCCAGTATTCCATGAGAAAACCTCTCAAGGACCACAGATATCAGCTATAATGCATTTGAACCCATAATTACCGGTAAATGTAATGTAAATCACATGTAAATCACATGTAAAACTGGACATTTATTTACATACAGTAAAAAATTGAGAAAACTGAAATAACTTTAATAACTTCAATAATATCTTAACTATACCTTTACAAATGAACATTGTTGGAAATAAAATGGGAGTGTAAACGAAAGTTCAATCCCGAGACGTAGGATTCTCAAGCAATTGCACTTACCCAATCCGCGCCTTCGGTCTTCTCTATATATATGCTTATGACATGTTCCTGTCTGCTGTTGCAGAGATTCTGCATCGCGCCACTTCCGGCATGTTAGTCCGCTCACGATTTTGAGCTTTATTTAGCAATTGTTCAAGAAGAACAACAAGTTCGTATCGTCCTCAAATTCTTTCGTTCAGAGTTCTGGTGTTACTTGCTCTGTCCAATGCCAACGGGAATCCTCCTCACTACAACGGAGTTCTAAGTTCGAAACAGTTCAGCGGCCTCCTGCAGAAGCATTGCCTCCCTGTCGTGTCCTGGTTCTTGATGCCAGCCGTTCAATCCCTGGTGAAAATCGTGGAAGCATCAGAAAGCGGGTCCAGCAGTAGAAGCTACAGAATTCAACCGGCTCGTGCCATCCATCAAACTCGGAACTCTGCGGTGTTCCTAAGTATCTTCTATTCTTCATTGGCTTTCGCTATTCCTGACATCGAGTGGTAGGCTACATTTTACCAGCTACATCAATTTATCCTCATTCTTTCTCAAGTGCTACAAGAATTTTGAGGTCTCTATTTTCTATTGCTGTTTTCCGAATAGGCATACATGTGGTCTACTTTTCTGTAGCGTGAATCCCGTATCATTACCTCCGCCAACGAAGTTGGGGCGGTGGTTATGTTTTCGCCCCTGTTTGTTTGTTTGTCTGTCTGTCTGTTTGTGAACAACATAACTCAAAAAGTAATGCACTGATTTGCCTGAAATTTTGTGGGTGCATTGCTATTTCATCAAGGATGGACCCTACTGATTTTCACCGCGATCAAGTGAAACAATATGGCCACCACGGCAGCCATCTTGAAATCGTATCACACACGATAACTCAACTTTGCTCCCACTCATGAAAATTTGGATTGTGCTGCCTTGGCGGAGGTTTGCACTCTATGAGTACCTCTAGTTAGGTATTTAACAATTGCGAAGTTCGCTTGTGGCTTTGGAGTTTATCGAGATATTAATTGTTTATTTCGAATGTCGTCAAGAGTTGATCATTAATCACCCTTAATTGCTTTTGGCAGCTACGTTCAGTGGAGGACTGTTCTATGGGTATCAAATCTTGTTTGCTGAAGCTGCGTTACATATCTCTCAGATTACGTGTGAGTCTGTCTTTGGAGGTCAGGAAGTTAAATGCTTACAGCTACTGGGACTCATCGATTTTCGGTCGAAAAATTTGTCTTTCATTGAAACATCATATTGCAGCATCGGGTCGGCGTGCCACAGTAGCAGTCTAGAGATTAGTTTACTGCATATCACTCTAAAGGCGCTTCGAGTGTCTAAAGTACTGTAAGAAGTCGCGTATGAAGCCATATCATTCATTTATTATTAAAATGCACTTCTTGGAAAAAAATATGAAATCGTTTCATACAAACTTGCTTCTTCATTAAAGGTAAATCATATTAGTCTTGTGGCAATATCTAGGTAGGCCTACGTGAATGGGGGAGAGAAATAAAATTAATTAAAAAAAAACATTTTTCCACAGAACGTCTGCCATTTCTTGATAAAATTACAGATTTTTTTTGAGCACTTTGCTTCTATGGGATCGATCTGTAAGGATAAGTGTCATGTTATTCCATTGTGCAGTTTGTTACAGATCAAACAAGCTGCTCGCCAGTGAAAAACGGCTCTGATCGCTCAAAAGTCAATAGTTCTGTTCAATATAATGTGAAAAAAAAAAATCGCAAATTTACTCCAAGTATCAAAGAACAGGTCTACTTGGCTTTATTGGTGCATGATCAGTATTCTATGGAAATTAACCACCTTGGGGGGCTCCTTCATATTTAAAGCTTTCGATTCAGCTTTTACGTCATTTCTAAATTTTGTTTGTTTTTCCAATGTATTATATTGTATCCAGTCTTAATTTCCACTGTTGCGTTTATTGCGATGTTTGTCATGTGCAACCTTATCGAACAGCTTAGGGTGAGAATCTAGTTTCAGGGTTCGACCCTCATTCTGGGGGTCTGGCTTCTATTCTGCTTCAGAATTGAGACAAAAGAATCAGTTCATCATCACATGTTGGTAGACTCCCAATCTGTTATTGTGTTTCATTGCTTTGTGAATTAATGAATTTTAATTCAAACCTTTTCCAATGCGGATTAAATGTGCTAAATTTGGAAACGGGCATCGGTCTCTGCGCGTGGCCCTCTGCCTCAACCATAGTCAATGTGCAGCTCTCAATGGCCTCATCAAACTGGTATCCGTACCTTACTTCTAAGTTGCTGGTGTTTTGCTTGTATCCATTCAATGTTCATACTCCATTAAAGTCTTAACTAGATGTTGGGTGATGCATAATTACATGAGTCATTGACGCCTGAATTTGGATGGTTTACAAGTTATGAACGTGCGTAGCATGTGCTGCACTTTGCGAATGAATTGTCATCCAATGATGGTGCTTTGTCTATGAGCAGAGCTATCCAATTCAAGCTGCCAATCGTACGAATGCTATGCTATCATTTCATTTCCTCCTTCACTAGGTATGGCTCTGCTTCCGAGTGGTAATCTAATGTCTTTGTCACATTCTACCTACGCGGGACATTCATCAAGGTTACGAGCGCTACATCCGCAGCTTAATGCAGATGGGACATTCCAATTTACAAGCATGGGCATTTGTCATCTGTGGGCACTTCATAAATGCAGCCCTCAGCCTCAATGATAATCCACGTGCAGTTCTCATGGCCTCATCAAAGCAGCGTCCTAAGTTTACACAAGTGGGTGGTCTCGTTTGCATGTGTGCCATGTTTGTAGTCTAATTGAGGTATGAGATGTGAACTGTTGTTGGATATTAATAATTAATGCCTGAATGGCATGGTTTTCAAATGTTAAATGTGCAAGGTTTATGTTCATTGCAAATTAATTGTTATACAATAATGGTGCTGTTAAATGATTGCAATGTTTATTCCAAAGTTGTCAAATCTTTACAAATGCTATGCCATGTTTTCTTGTCCACTCGCAGTGGCAATCTCACGTGCACTACACGAGCGCCAAGGTCACATGCTGCCTAGCTGGCCAGCCATCACAGATACTACGCATGCATCCACCTCACGTCCACTCGCAGTGGCATGGTCACATGCGTTACGCTAGCACCAAGGTCACGTGCTGCCTCGCTGGCCAGCCTTTATGGATACTACGCGCGTATCCACATCACGTCCACTTGCAGTGGCACAGCTCACAAGCGCTTGGCTTGCGTTTTGGTTATGGGTGCGCATTGCCTAGCTGGCAAGCAGTCAGAGATACTATGCAAGTATCTACCTCACGTCCACTAGCAGTGGCAATGCTCATGCATTTAGATGATGGTTGTGTAAGTAAGTATCTATATTGTTCAGTAATCTCTGATTTTTCATGTTTGCATGTCACGCCCACTCGCAGTGGCACAGCACACAAGCGGTTGGCCAGCGTTTTGGTTGTGAGTACACCTTGTCTAGCTGGCAAGCAGTCACAGATACTATGCAGTATCTACCTCATGTCCACTAGCAGCATTTAGATGATGGTTGTGACAGTAAGTATCAATATTGGTAAGTAAGCACACAAGCGCTTAGCTAACGTGTTGGTTATGGGCACACCTTGCCTAGCTGGCAAGCAGTCACAGGTACTACGCAAGTATCTACCTCATGTCCACTCGCAGCGGCAATGCTAGTGTATTCAGATGATGGTTGTGAGAGTAAGAATCTATATTGGTAAGTTATCGCAGATGCTATCAGTGGCACTGCCCATACATTTAGATCAGGGTTGCGGTGAGGTGTTTCATTGTTTTGTGCATTAAGGATTTTAATTTTAATTCATACCTCTCCAGTGCGAATTAAATGTGCTAAATTTGGAAATCATGGGCGTCGGTCTCTGCGTGCGGCCCTCTGCCTCAACCACAGTCGGTGTGCAGCTCTTAGTTTTCAAACTGGTATCAGTACCTTACTTCTAGGTTGGTAGTTTTGCTTGTACCCATTCAATGTTCATACTCCATTAAAGTCTCCATTAAACTAGGTGTTGGGCGATGCATAATTGCATGATTCTGAATTTGGATGGTTTGCAAGTTATTAATGTACGTGGTATCTGTTGCATTTTGCAAATTAATTGTCATCAAGTGATGGTGCTTTGTCTATGAACACTGCAATCCAATTCAAGTTGTCAGATCGTACAAATGCTATATCATTTCATTTTCTCTTTCGCTAGGTATGGCTCAGCTTACAAGTGGTAATCTAATGCCATGATCACATTCTACCTACTCGTGTCATTCATTCAGGTTCTGAGCGCTACATCTGCAGCCTTAATGCAGATGGAAAGTTCCAATTTTCAAGCATGGGTGTTGGTCATCTGCAGGTACTTCATAAATGCAGCCCTCAGCCTCAAACATAATCAACGTGCAGTTCTCATGACTTCATCAAAGTGGCGTCCTAAGTTTACATAAGGTGGTCTGTCTTGCTTGCTTACTTGGATGCAATGTTTGTGGTCCGATTGGGGTATGAGGTGTATCTGTTGTTGGGCAGTGCATGCATGATTAATGTCCCAATAGCATGGTTTTCAAATGATAAATGTGCATGTTATGTGTTTTTTGCAAATTGTGTCATACAATTATGATGTTGTTGAATGTTTGCAATGTTTATTCCAAAGTTGTCAAATCATTATAAATGCCAATGCACTTGGCCTCGCCGGCAAACATTCACGGATACTGCACGTGTATCCACCTCATGGCCACTTGCAGTGGCGCAGCTCGCTAGCGCTTCGGCCATGGGTGCACTTTTGCCTCGCCGGCAAACATTCACGGATACTGCGCGCTTATCCACCTCACGGCCACTCGCAGTGGCACAGCTCACTAGCGCTTCGCTAGCGCTTCGGTTATGGGTACACTTTGCCTCGCCAGCAAACATTCACAGATACTGCACGCGTATCCACCTCACGACCACTCACAGTGGCGCAGGTCGCTAGCGCTTCGCTGGCACATCGGCCATGGGTGCACTTTGCCTCGCCAGCAAACATTCACGGATACTACACGTATTCACCTCTAGGCCACTCGCAGTGGCAAGGTTCACGCTCTTGGTCATGGCTCCAGTGTCACCACTCATCCGCATTTAGCTTGTGCAAACGCTTGTTTATTTATTTTAATGCATATTTTGTCTTCCACGGCTATTCATCTTGATGACTCCTCAGTCCTGCAGATCCTCTCTTTGGGGATGGCTTCGCCCCTGCCTGCTACTCAGGCAGATAAGCGCCTCACCTCACTTGAGGGTCCTCGAGGATGGAGTCATCGCCAAATACTGAATTTATTTCATGTCATTGCATTGTTAATAAATCTCCTTTCTTTAAATCCGAAGTTTTTTTGATTGAAATATGACTGTAGTTAGAAATAAAAGAGGAAAAAGGCCAGGCGAGAAACACAACATTAAAATAGTTGGCTCCAGTGGAAAACTTACTGAGCAGTTGGGCCTTAGCCTGGACAAATTTTAATGGGTACAAACTATTTCCAGCAATGAAGGGAAATTGTGCAGTCAATGTGTTGTTTTGTTCTTTGCTGAAGATGATATTGTGGGGCGGTATCGTATCGCACTGTTTTGTGCCAGTGACGCTAACTTGGCAATACATCCATTCATATAGTGCAGAAATCTCCGGTCATATTGTGATAGATAATATCTTAATATGCTAGCAAATTATATTTTTGTACACATTAAATGATTGATATGTCATGGGATTAACATACATGTAGATAGAGTTGGATCATGTATCCACTGTCAGGATGGAAAAGAGGGACATTAGAGGGAATCTGGCAATTTAGTCCCATAAAGTGTCACTTAAAAGCAATGACGAAGTTGTTACAAGAAAGGCTAGTGGATGGAGGGTGGTAGTTTTCATGGGGGTGGGTGGGATTGGCAACAGCCCCCATGACCCCCTTTGTCTGTGGAAGTTCATAAAATTAAAATATTTTTCAATATCACTCATTCAGTGGTAACACTAGACTGTCCATGTGCTTTTTTTTGTCCTCAGAATGAATGATTGTTAAACAGTTTAATTTACTACCTGTGGAGGATGTGGAGGCTTGGGTAGATTATAGTTCAGTCATCTTGAGTAGCAATATAAAATAAAATTGATGAGTTCTAGATTGATAGTTTCTCATGAGGTCACGCAGCAACATTTCTGGGACAAAGCCACGACCAAATATGAAAAAAATATCAGATGGCTGGCTCTAGGTGCACAGCCCCACACAATTACTGATTTTTACGAGCTGGGGTGAGGATTGCAATATCAAAACTGCTGAAATGCAACAGGATTTGACTTATTAGGCCCCTTGCTGGAAGAACTCCAGAGCCACTTGGGGGACTGTTTGAAGCAGTATTCAGTAGCCAGATGGAGGGATTCTTTGCTCCAGCTGTTGGAAACAATCAAAACCCCCCACAGAGCATTGGGCATTCTGTGCGAGTCTCATGCTCAAAGGAAGGCTGAACATGACTCTGCACATGTAATTTGACAATTCCTGCACCTTCATCTGCTAATGCCGCCCACAATTTGCCCACCCATAGACATCCTGGTTTTCTCATAGTAAAACAGGTAAATATGATATGCCCTCTCCCACAATTATATTTAAGTTTTTGGATAAAAGATGCTGCATACACGCATCAATTCAAATTTATACAACTCCTAATCAGATCAAGTTGGGACAGTAAGTTAAATTAAAATAAACACGGAACAAAGAGATTTGTAAATTATCTTTGATTTTGAAACAACACAACAGCATGGTATTTGTTTCACCACATGAATTTGTTTGATTTTTCAAAATAAACACATTTTAATTCTTTACACATACATGCAGTATTTCAAAAAAGTTGGAACAATAAAGCATTCACCACCTTGTAATGTTGCTATTCCCAATCACAACACTCAATATATGTTGAAGAACTGATGACACCAAGTGATCGAGCATTTCAGTGTAATTTTGTCCCATTCTTCCTGCAGTCAAGTCTTAAAATGTACAACAGTACAGGGTCTTTGATTTTGGATCTTCCCTGTAGAAACGTGCTACATGTTCTCAATTTTGGACAAGTTGGAACTGCAGGCATTTAGTCCAGCATCAGCAACCTATTCTTACCATGCCATGCTGTCGTAATGCGTGCGGAATGTGCTTTTGCATTGTGTTATTGAGATATGATATGTATGGGCATCCCGGGAAAAAATGTTGTGTTTAAGGCAACATTTGTTTCTCCAAAATCTCAGAGTACTTTTCAGCATTAATGGTGCCATAGATGTGCAAGTTAGCCTTGCCAAGGGTACAGAATCAACCCCATACCATGACAGAGCATGACTTTACTTGTTGCTGGCAACAGTCCAGATGCTACTTTTCTGCTTCAGTCCGAAGAGCACGGCATACATTTCTTCAGAAAAAGACCAAACATAGTGATTCGTCTGACCACTATACACACCTTTACTGTCTGATGGTCCATAGCAGGTGACTCTGAGGCAAGAGGAAATGACCGCTTTTCTGGAGATTTACGTGAGGCTCCTTTTTTGCACAACAAAGTTTTAACTGGTATTTGTGGGTGTAGCTCCATATTATTGTACTTGAGCAAGATTTGTTAAAGTAATTCTGAGCCCATATAGTTGTATCATAAAGTACCGTCTGAGTGATTTGAGATAAATTTGCACCCTTGCGCTTTACGTGAAGAAATTTCCCCAGATTCCTTGAATCTTTTGATTGTGTTATGCACCATAGCGAATATATATATTCAAATCCTTTCCTTCCTTTTTGCGAGGAACATTGTTTTCAAAATTTTTCGTGATTTTCTTTGACGTTTGTGGGCAAGTTGGCGGTGCTCAGACCATCTTCGCCTCAGAAGACCTAGGCCTTTCCTGGATGCTGCTTTTGTACCAAATTATGCTTACAATCATAATGACAGTAATGCTGTGATGAGCAGTTTCAAATCACTTTATCATTCCATTTTTTTTGCCTCATTGCTAATCTTAAATCCCCCCCATTTTTTTTTTTTTTTTTTTTGGAATGCATTGCAGACCAGAAATACAAAAAGGGATATGTATTTACAAATAAAGTTGATGGGATAAAAAAAAATGATATTTTATCTTTACATTGTCTGCAAAGAAATGCAGGTCAATCTAAATTTAGAGATTACTGCTTTCTGTTTATATAATGCATTTTCCATATCATCCCAACGTTTTCTGAGCTGGGGTTGCACGTTAATGCATAGCATTTTCTTTCAAATTATATTAGTCATTATGTCACTTGGCATACCCCTAAAGAAAAAAGAGGGAAAGAACAGTCATTTCTAAATGCAAAGGAAGGAGTGATGATTTTTCTTGTAATTTGGGTTATTTTTAATTCAGATCTGCATCAGAGAGAAGAAAAACACCTTCCTGGTGTGATCACGAGGCTGCACGTGAAACTGTGTGCGTGTGTGTGTGTGTGTGTGTGCGTACAACTTCTCTGCAATGAGGAGAAAAGGAAAATTATGGAA
Source organism: Gymnothorax javanicus (assembly GCA_029692085.1). Lineage (NCBI taxonomy): Eukaryota > Metazoa > Chordata > Actinopteri > Anguilliformes > Muraenidae > Gymnothorax > Gymnothorax javanicus. The sequence goes on along the minus strand of CM056195.1, from coordinate 137,489,561 downwards.
ATCTAACATTAAGCTGCTTTCACACCGGATGCGGAATTATTTTTTCGCACAACAGATTACATTCAAAGTCAATGCAAAGACGCGAATTCACGCGCTTCGTGTGTATTCGCGTCTTTGCATTGACTTTGAATGTGATGTGTCATGCGAAAAATTTGTTCCGTGTCCGGTGTGAATCGGCTTAAGAAGGGTGACTCTCACAAGCCAGAAACTCTGACACTCATGACAGAATGAAATGAGAGGGTTGCAGAGGTCTTGAGAACAACAAAGATAGCCATCCTTTTATTGCTGGTTAATGAAAGGTATGTCTGTCTTCAGGTCTGTGCAATTTTCTGTAAACTCATCTCAAAGTTAAACAAGGATTAATGGCACACCAGCTGATTAGCTTTTGATGTAAGATACTAACAAAAGTTTATTTAAACCATGAACTTGTGCCATTTTCATTTTTGGCAATAGTAAACAATGGTCTTTTGGGGGAGTTGCTGAGATGTCATTGATTTGCTAGAGAAATTGCATATTGAACTGGGATCCAGAAATTATATGGTTTTTGATAATAGGGGAAAGCAGTCAGAAGACAAGGAATGCTGTCGGTGTTTCCACAGTTATTCAAATCCCAGGGTTATTCTGCAGACAAAAACAAAACTATGCACCCTTATGAGTTCAATATGATCTATTTCATTTAATTCATAAAATAACCCGGTATGTTTTAAAGGGATATTTCAACATTTTGGCAAATTGGCCTATTGCCATAATCCCTATAGTTATATAGTAGGTACATTACCTTTAGTTATCCGTGCCCGTTGTTTTTGAGATTACAGACATAGGAGCTGCTCAGCGAACATAATGAAAGTGAGCAGTAAGGTCTCTCAACTCCTTCAAAACTCTTCAAATATGCAATCCAGCAGCTCCAAAAATGCTCTCAGTGGACAACTTGTGACCTGCACATTCACCAAGCTAATAAAATAATAATGTATAATTATAGAGACAGAGTTATTTTCAAGGCAAATGCATAACCAGAACTACATTACAGACATACCGGCTGTATTGGCGATTTGAAGAGTTTTCAAAAGCGAGGTATGTTTACTGCAACATTACTCGCTGGAGCAGCAATGTCTGAAGAGTCCCCCTCGACTATGAAAATCAACGGGCACGGATAACTAAATTTGCTTCATTTGTCATAATGTTAATTATACATTATCATTTTGGCGTGGTCAATTTCAAAAATGTTGAAATAATTAACATTTTTTGAAGAGTTTTAAATAATAATTTAAAAACCTGCATTTAGTAATGGAATGCCCTCAAAGGGTGAGAGAGGGGTATTGCAAAAAGGAGAGAGGTCTAATGATTCCTAAGACATCAGAAGTAAACTGAAATTGAATCTGCATAAATATTAAAAAAACCTGCATTTAGTAATGGAATGCCCTCAAAGGGTGAGAGAGGGGTATTGCAAAAAGGAGAGAGGTCTAATGATTCCTAAGACATCAGAAGTAAACTGAAATTGAATCTGCATGCAATATTGAATGGGCCCTAGCACCCTCGGGCACGTCACGTGTGCTGGGGGGATCCCGGCAGGTGCAGCTGTGCATTTTAGCGACCATTGGACCCTGTAAAGATGTCTAAGATGTTATTTCCAGCATGGATTGCGTACACTCCTTGTGTCAATTATACGGTTAGACAGAATTTGCTGATAAACATGCCTTAAGTTGCTTTATATCAAGTGTAGATCACAGCATGAAAATTGTATGCAGATAAACTGTTGTTTATACATAAGTCTTACTTTCTATTTCTAGAAGGTGATATTATGACTGAGTAAATATTGGCACATAGAAATGTGTTCAGGTCAGGACGCAAATTTCCTTTATTTTACTTCCTTTACTTGAACCACTCCAGGAATTTCTGACAAATCTCAGGAGGACCACAGATGACCATGCCTGACATGGAATATTTAGTGGCCAATCAGGTAGTGGCTCTTTGATGAATACTAATAAGTCTTTCCCTGCCACCCTGTATTTTTAGAAATTAGCATCTTGACCTGAGCACATCTGCTTCCCAGTATTTACTCAAAGTCGTAAGATTACCTATTAGCAGCAGACTCTTGTCACACTTGTGAAGTTTGGGTTAGACTTGACAATGTGTATTTGAGTAATAACGAGAGGCTACACCTGATGGTGACAGGTGTTCACGTGATGTCATTTTAAAGAAATGATTGAAAACAGGATAAGAGATCAGTCATTGTTTTCAAGGGATGTTCTTTGCTTCATCAATTCCTGCTCACCAGCTGCCACTTATATATACAGCATATATACATATGTGTGTGTGTGTGTAATTGAAAATAGAACAAAGACAACATCAGATGTTGAAACTGAGCAATGTTATTGTTTTTGAAAATATATGCTCATTTTGAATTTGATGCAAGCAACACTTTTCAAAAAAGGATGGGGGCATGTTTACCACTGTGTTGCAACACCTCTTCTTTTAACAACACTCTGAAACACTTTGAAAGTGCTGGGGAACTTTAGGAGACCAAATGCTGTAGTTTTGAAAGCAAATTTTTTCCAAGGATTTTAGAAGGTCAACACTTTGTGGCCTGTATTTTCATATTTTTCGTTTCACGATGCGCCATACATTTTCAATAGGTGGCAGGTTTGGACTGCAGGCAGGCCATTTTAGCACATAAACTCTTTTACTATGGAGCCATGTTGGTGTAATATGTGCAGAGTGATATTTGTGATTGTTTTGCTGAAAAAAACAAGGCCTGCTCTGAAAAAGACATCTGGATTGCAATATTTGTTGCTCCAAAACCTGTACGTTAACTGAGTCTTCACAGATGACATATGTTCAAGTTATACGTGCATTATGCATTAATGCACCCCCATACTACCATGGATGCTGACTTTTGAACTGAGCTCCAATTACAACATGGATGGTCTCATTCCTCTTTAGCCGGGAGGATGTGGTGTCTGATTTCCAGAAAAAATGTCACATCTTGACTGATCAGACCACAGGACAGTTTTTCATTTCGCCTCAGTCGAACTCGGGCCTAGGGAAGGCCACTGTGTTTTTGGCTTTTATTATGCCTCGGTGTGCATGCCCAAGCGGGGCATATGGTAGTTCGTTTGTGTGTCAGTCATTCTGTCTGTTACCAGGATAGCTGCCATGCCGGTCAAAATTAAGTCCTAGAATATGGCTCTATGGGTTAAATGCCATGATCTCTTGGATTTAAATTTGCCAGATTTTTGAGATAAAGCTTTGTTTTCGAGTTATAGGACTATTTGATTACCATGATGGCTGCTGCGAGTGATCAAGACTTTAACGAAGAAAAAGCTCTTCACAGTGGACCGCTTTACAACTTGTGAGTTCGATTTATATCACAGCAATAGTTACTGCTGATGGCAAAACTTGACAAACAGAGCATAATGCCGACAGTGATTCATGTAGACACACATTGCGCACTGTGTTAAATACAGCACTGCGTGGATTTTCAAACTTACTGCTGTATGAACTTTATAAAACATCACAAATGATTTCTCCCCCCACACAGTAACAGTGTGCAAATGAACAATGCTTTCAGTTATTGCTGGGCTTCACTAAGCCTAACAACCGCAGTCTCGCTCAGCGGTCCTACGAAGCTGCTTATCAACTCGTAATGTCAACCGGCCACTGGTGGGTAAATACTTGAGAATAGCCATGTTTCCATCCACACGTTCTTATGCGAATTAAGTCATATTGAATAAAAAATGCCTTATGGAAATGGTGAAATTTGACTTGATTTTCAAGATATCGACATTAAGTTTATACGGTTGATCTCACTGGATTTTCTTCTTGATCGGTAAAAGGTTTATGTGATAACTGCTGATTGTTGAGGATTATATTTCAATATTTCTCATATTCATTAGTCATCAGTAGAACAAATGCCATGTTGAATAACCATAATAAATAATCATAATCAATAACCATATTATGTAAGCAGCAGTAACACACACACACATGCAAGCAGTTCACACACACGAGCAGTGCACACAGACACACACACATAACACACACACATACAAGCAGTTCACACACATGAGCAGTGCACACAGATACATGCACAGGCATAAGCAGCGCACGAACACATACACACATACACACACACACAAACAGTTCACACACAGACAGACACACACATACAAGCAATTCAATTCACACATGCATGAGCAGCTCACACACATAAGCAGCGCGCTTCTGTAGCTTTGATTAGTAAGCAGGCTTCTGTTTAGTTGATTTGAAAACATAATCAGGCGATGCATTTGATTTCTGTAGCTTTGATCAATGTTTGTTCTGTAAAATCATTAGTTGTTACTGGAAAAAACAATTGAATCATTTATGTATCCACTTGTATCCTATTCCTTTGTCTGTACTTTTCATCTCTTGAGTGGAACTTTCCACTCCTTTTTAGTCATGTGCAGCTCATCTTTGCTTTGAATTCCTGAAGGATTAGGTAATGGCGTTTTGGTTCGCCTGGCCAATTGTAGCGCGAGAATGAGAATTCGGAAAGACCATATTTGGAAGATATTTCCTGTGATAAAGGTATAAAAGCTGGGTGTTAAAAATAGATATTTCCTGTGATAAAGGTATAAAAGTTGGGTGTTAAAAATAAGAAATCAGTTCTTCTTGCACAAAAAGAACTCGGCTTTACATTTATCAATATGCCTCAATAAAGCCTAATCGTCTGAAGAATCTGTCTCTCTCCAATTGCTTGGGGATGGGGGAACCTCATAATCTGAAAATACGTCTGGATGAAAACCACAACATATTGAAAACGTTATTTGCCGAATAAATCTGCGACTGCATCGTGACGGTGTTTCGATGCCGTCGTTGCCTTCTGATAATGGTTTGCATGTTGCTAATAGCTGGCACATAAGCACTGTTACAACTTCTGCAATTATCATCATTTGTTGGGAGACGCGATGCATGATTGCTAACTAGTTAATTTTGTTGCCTACCACACTACTTCTGTTCACTCAAAGGTTCTGCGATTCAGTGCGAAAATGAATGGAAACAGCTTCAAATGTCAGAAATTTATTCGATACACCGATTTGATCGCATAGCAGCAAGTGACGTCATTACGCACAAGTTTTTATTTGCTTTAATGCTGTTAGGTGGAAATGCATTTTCACCGCCTTTATTCGCATGAATATTTTTGGCGAACTTCAGATAATTTGATTGACAAGTGGATGGAAACATAGCTTATGTCAAGCATACATGCACAGCTAGGGCACTATGACATGTCCACACAGAATTTTATAGCTTCATTAAGGGACATACTTGTCACTGCTGTAAGCACTGAGGCATCAGCACCTGCAGTGGTTTCATTTATTTATGCATTTGCCTTTAAATGGTGGAGTTTCCACTTAAATTCATGGATGCATTGACAAACTGTGTTCAGTGACAATGGTTTTCAAATGGGGTTCCTGAGCTGATGCCGTGATGTCCATCCATCCATCCATCCATCCATCCATCAATGCAGTGGCACCTAAAGACCTGAAGATCACGGCCATTGGTTTTTTCAAAAGTTGTCCCTTGCGTACAGAGATTTCTCCAGATTATCTTAATCTTTTAATGATATTATATACCATAAATAATTAAATCCACAAATTCTGCAATTTTACATTTAGTAACATTATTCATAAATTGTTATTTATAGTCTTTCACTTCTGAAAGACTCAGCTTCAGGTGTATTTTTATTTCCTCAAACAACTTTTCCAGTCTTTTGTTATCCCATCCCAACTTTTTTGAAATGTCGTGCACCAAAATGCACAGATATTTTTTTCAAAAAAACAGTAGAATTTCTCAGTTTGAACATCTGATATGCTGTCTTTGTAATATTTTCAATTAAATTTAAAGTTTAAATTATTTACAAATCATTGCATTCTTTTCATTTACATTTTACACAGCATACCAACTTCTTGGGAAAGGGGTTGTATCTCTAAAGCCAATGTCCTCTGCTTTACGATTGGCTCAATTATGTATTTAATGTAAAGTACTGACTGGACATTTTTTGATTTTCCCTGTTTAACGGCACAGAGTGGGAGTTCATGAGGGATAAAGTTATCTTTCTTCTTCTCCTACCTCTCCTACCTCTTCCCTCCTTTTTTCTTTCTTCTTGCATCTATTCCTCCTTCACCTCTTCATCTTCATCTTTTGTCTCAACCTCTTTCCCTTCCTCTGTCCCTGCTTCCCTCTTCACCTCCTTTGTTTTACCTCCTTGTTCCTCTAATTCCTCTTCCTCCTCCTCTCCAGTGAGTCTCTCCATGTGAGCGATGCGCTGTTTCATGTTGTGTTGCATGCTTTCGTAGTTACCCATCAGTTGAGAGAGTTTCATCTGCATAATCTTGAGGTTGCCAAATAAGCGGTCCACCTTGTCCTCCAGGTCTTTGGCATCAGGCGCCAGGTTGGCAGGGTCCAGGTCGATCAATCCATCCTTCATCAGGATCTGACGTCCCTTTTCCTCCAGCACACTTTTGGCCTCTGGGTACTCGGTGAGCGCCTCCATCAGGTCATCCTTAGAAAGGCAGTACAAGTCAGAATAGCCAATGCTGCGAATGTTTGCCGTCCTACGGTTACCAGCCTTGCTGCCCTTAATGTTCAGGATGCTGATTTCACCAAAGTAATTACCATCGCTAAGAACCACAAACTGGGTCACTCCATCATCTGCTACTACAGCCAGCTTCCCGTCCTTGATAATGTACATCTCCCGGCCAATGTCACCCTTTTTGCAGATGTAGTCTCCAGGGCTGAAGACTTGGGGCTGCAGCTTCAGAACTAGCTCAATAAGGAGTCCTGCTTCACAGTCCTGGAAGATACGTACCTTCTTCAGTGTGTCCAGGTGAACATTGATGGCTATCTCTGCCTTCAGCTTGTCCGGCAGGTACCTCAGCACGTGCCTCTCATTTGATGTTTTCTTGTTGTTCCATAGGTAGTCAAACCATTTAATGACTCGATCATCTAGGTCCTTGCTGACCTTCCGGACATGCATGTACTGTTTGATGCAGTCGACCTTAAACTGGAACTCGGTTCTGGCTGCATTCATGTTGGTTATCATGGCACCCACGTTACCCACAATGGTGGCAAAAATTAGAACGCCAACCAAAAAGTCTGTCACCACAAAGAAGAACTCACAGTCCAGGATGGGTGGTGGTGTTTCACCAATGGTGGTTAGTGTCATGGTGGACCAATAGAGGCTGTACCCATACTTTGTCAGCAGTTTGCCATAATGGGGGTCGCTGAGCTCTGGGTAAACCCAGGTGTCAGAACCAAAGCCAATGGCCTTGGAGAAAGCATAGTATATGCAGGCATTCCAGTGAATGATGATTATGATGTACATGACTAAATTGCATATGCGAAAAATGTTGGTGTAGTTGGTTCTTGTCTCAGTCTGGATGAAAAACTCCATCAAACGGGAGGCTCGGAGCAGCCTGTTGAGGCGAATCTCTGGGTAGTTTACCCCCAGAAATAAGTAAGCAACATCTGTGGGGATCACAGACAGCACATCCAGTTTGAACTGAAAACTCTGGACATATCGATCACGCAGTTTCTGTTCATCTTTAATTAATAAGCCTTCCTCCAGATAACCTGTGTTTGAAAAAATAAAAACACAAAAACACACAGGGAAAGAATTACTCTTTCAATCTAAATGCACTTTACAATCAAATAATGCATATATTAAACAGCCACAAGCAAATTTGTAATACAGAAACAAGTGCTGTGAAAAAGAATTTGCCTCGCTCGTGATTTTGTCTATTAATGCGCATTTGTCATACATAATGTTTATTTGTCATATACAAACGTTTCAGATTACCAAACAAATTTTAAAATGAGATAAATGGGGTAAATACAAAATGTAGTTTATAAATGAAGATTTTGTTAATTAAAAGAAAATAGCTACACAGACCTACCTGGCCCTATGTGAAAAAATAATTGCCCCCTTATTTATTCAATCAACCATTTTATCAAATTTAATTGATAATATGGTTTAATTTCACTTGACAAACCCAGAAATGATGATTATCATCCCTGTTGAATCTTAAAGTCACTTTAATAGAACCTATCAGGAAATGCGCTGACGGCAAAAGCAGCATGTGATGCTGCGATTTAAAGAAATTTGAGAGCCGCTTAGGAACAAAGTCGAAGACGTAGACATCTAGCTGTCTGGAAAGGGTTATGAAGCAAAACCTAAAGCTCTGGGACCTTATCTACAAATGGAGAAACCTCGGAATGTGATGAGCCTTCCCAGGAATGGCTGACCCACTAAAATTCCTCCAAAAGCACATTGAAGACTCATGCAGGAGGTCACAAAAGAACCCACTGACATCTAAAGAAATGCAGGCCTCACTTGCCTCAGTTAAGGTCAGGGTTCACAATTCCAGAATAAGAAAGCCAGTGGGCACAAACGGCATTCATGGGAGAGCTGCACGGCACAAACACAAAGAACACAAAAGCTGGTCTCACATTTACCAAAGAATGTCTGTTGACCCCCAAGGCTTTAAGGATAGTATTTTGAGGACTGATGAGTCAAAAGTGGAAATTTTTGGAAGACATACATTTGGGCTAAAGCAAACACAGCATTCCATGATTACAACTCCTGGCAAAAATTATGGAATCACATATAGAGGATGTTCATCCAGCCTGTTTACTTCATAGCAAATAAACAAATTGCAGATATGGCAGAGAACACGTTTTTTTTTTTTATAACAACATTCAAACTTCATGAAACAGACCTCAAACAAACGAGATTAAATTACTTAGTTATTGGCATATTTTTTCATAATCAAGCAGAAGAAAAAATATGGAATCACCTTGTAGTTGGTATTTCTAAAAGGAATGCCGGCACAAATCTGAATGTGGCCTTAAAAGCTGGAAAATCGGCCAAAATTGGTGAAAATGGCTGGTATGCCTAACTTTGAATGTGTAGAAGGCATCAAATAGATTGCACCTAAATTAAAATTTTGGCATTTCTAGACAGATTAACACCTAAATTATAGATTCCAAGCCATGGTTTAATAGAAATTTGAAAAAAAAAATTCTTGAGGATTTCTTCCTGATAACGGGACGCCACCTTTGGGATCATTTTCTGATTTCATCAATAGACAATAGGTTTGGTGATGAAGTAATTTTTCAAGATGACAGTGCATCTTGTCACAGAGGGTAAAAGCTTTTCTTCAGGAAAGGCACATCGACTCAATGACATGGCCGGCAAACAGTCCGAATTTCAATCCAATTTTCTGTGTTGATTCCATAATTGTCCCCGCTGAAAGAATTTTTTAAGGGAATAATGAAATGCGTAGCATGTGTATCCGTCCGTCTGTCCATCCACTGCAAATGTTAACCCTGTACAGAATTGATCACTCTATCCACATACTTCACTGCATTTTCATGAAACTTGGATGTAATGATCCTTGGGTCAAGTTGTGGGGTCAAAGATCATGTAGGGGTCATTTCGGGTCATGGATCCAAAATCTACATCATTGGTCACTGTATCCACATACTTCGGTGGATTTTCATGAAACTTGGTTGAAATGATCCTTGGGTCAAGTCACACGTATGCCCCCTGCTGGTGGGGGGATCAAAGGTCATCCATCATGTTCGACGGGGACATATTTTACGCATCACACGTGGGACTGGTTTGCTGTGCTGTGCCAAGACATGGGTAACTTTCCGTAATTGATAGAACCGTGAATCCTGCTCTCTGCCAGAAAATCCTGAAGGACAACGTCTGACCATCAGTTTGTGACATTAAGCTCAAGCACAGTTGGGTTATACTGCATGACAATGATTTGAAGGAAACAAGCAAGTCCAGCTCTAAATGACTCACAAGAAATAAAGTAAAGTTTTTGGATGGCCTCAAAGTCTTGACTTCAATCACGCTAGTATTCTGTGGCATGACCTCAAACAGTTAGTTCTTGCGTGAAAACCCTCCAATATGGCTGAATTAAAGCAATTCTGCAAAGAGGAGTGGACCAAAATTCATCCACAGCTAGGAAAGACTCGTTGCCAGTTAACAGAAATATTTGATTGCAATTGTTGCCACCAAAGTTGGCACAACCAGTGATTAGGTTTGTGGGGCAATTATTTTTTCACATCGGTGTAAAGGTTTGAATAAACCTTTACCTTCAATAAATGAAATGATCATTTTGAATTTGCAGTTGTGTTTACTTACATTGTCTTTGTCTCGTATGAAAATTATTTGGATGATCTGAAACATTTGAATAAGACAGACAAAAATGGAGGAAAAAGGGAAGGGGCTAAATTCTTTTTCACAGCACTTTATATTCAAAGATTTTAATCAATGAAAATATTTAACCGCTTTCACTATGTTTATGTTTGATTACTGTCTTCAAGGTTGCTGGAATAGTATTTGCCAATTCTTCTTGCTCCATGCAAATTAACTGACCTGTTCTTGTTCGGAAAGCCATGTCAGTCAGATATATGATGTCACATATGAAGTCGATGATAAACCACATCACTAGATATTCTTGCTGCAATTCTTCAAAACAGGCTCTGCACGCAAAACACACATATAAACTTAGACACACGCATGCACGCACGCACACACACATAAAAATGCATGCAATAAGTACAGTGTTTTTAAGTTCTTTTAAATTATTTTAAATTTTTAATCTTTTATTATGTGCTCTTTTAATACATTTTAATGCAAATCATTATTTTATACTGCACTCATATTTTATGCTCCTTTTTAGTCTAGCTTTTTGATTCTTTTCTCTCTCTTCTTTATATAAATTATTTTTTTCCTTCTTTTTATTATTGGGTTTTCTCTTATAATTGTTTATTTTTCTGATAATTTGGTTTTATGTAAAGCGCATTGAGTTGCCCCCGTGTATGAAATGTGCTTTATAAATAAACTTGCCTTGCCTTGCCTTGCCTACAGTGCAATTACAACCCTCATTCCGAAAAAGTTGGTGCGTGGAAAATACAAATGAAAGGACTGATTTGAAGTCCATTAAAGGTCTACTATATTTAAAACAGTACAATACGTTATATGACGTTCTAAAATGTGAATTTAATTGCTATTTGAAAATATTCGATGTGGTGAAAATATACAAGGAAAGCCAATCTCGCACCTACACTAATCTTTCCTGTGCTGCCGTGCATTTGCAATGCCTGCAAAACGTGGTTTGGCATTGTGTTGCCTGAAAATGTACGGATGTCCCCAGAACAGACAACATCAAGATTGCAGCATATTTTTCTCTGAAATTTTCACATATCTTACTGCATTAATGTGCCCTCACAAATGTGCTAGTCAGCCACTCCTCAATACCATGAGAGTTACTGGCTTTTGGACTTTACATTGATATCAGCTTGGGTTGTCCTTGTCATCTTTGGTGCAGGGAAAACGGGAACTGATTTTGTTTTTTAAAGCACTTAAATCTTAAATTGTCCACGTCCTGTCCACTAAGGGGGTCTGTCCTTGTGGTGCTCTCCTTGGGACCTCTATTTTCCTCCAGTCTGTGTGTCCTCTATGCGGCTGCATGGTGACTGGTTTGTGGTATGCCTCGGGCCCGTGGGCTGCGTCGTTGGCCAGGGGAGCTCCTCTCAGCACTTAGCACTGATGCAACCCCCAGAATGGACCTTTCTGACTAACTCCGACCAGCTCCGCCCCCCCCCCCCTCCTTTGTTACTGTTGCTGAGACACACAACTACACAGTTTGAGCATCACTCTCTGGCACGTATTCCCGAAAATATTGCGATTTATTTCGTGCTGAATGTGTCCAACTTGTCCGGCAAGTCTTCCAGAGAGGTCTTAACTATTTCAGGCAAGGATATACCCGTGGCATCAAATTTTTTTACGGAACAGGTGGAGTTACAAGAGTAACCGCAAAGTGCTGGCGATCAAGGCAGAAAAGCCAAGCACCCAATAAACTGCATCTTGAAATCAAACCAGGCAAAATAGAGGAATTGTACTGTGTGTGTAAAGTAGGGTAAGTAGTTTTCATACATTTGTTGCCATCACTCAGCTAAAAAAAACACTGGATCCAGTATACTGTCTAACGTTAGTTGGCCATGAGTCAGGCAATACGCTAGCGAGACTTTGTAATCAATCATATTACGCCATGCAGCTAACCCTTAAACTCGCTACATTAGACACAATTGAGTTATTAGTCTAACGTTCCTTATGTCGGCGTTTTCCTCCAAAACAATTTCGATGACAAACAAACTTCTGGCTGTAGCTAGTTAGCTTGCGAGCTACCTAGCCAGCTTTTCTCACGTTAAAGTTTCTAAGCAGATTACATCATGCCATTACAAAATCCTTCGCCATCTGGCTGCATGTTTTATATGATCTAGGGTTGCAAATGCCTGTGCTGGGTGGCATGAAGGAATCATGTTCTAAGCAAAATAGCTACTGGTTTGTAGCTACATCTGGTATTACGTGCAGAATTCCACTTGAGAAAAACAATACTATGTTAACGTATACATCAAAGATGCCGTTGGTGTAATTCTGTCCTCTCAGCAAAAACATATGCATAGATTGTTGGTAACTAGTGAAGGCGAAATAGCAGAAAGAATTCACTTGCTTACCTTCGAGCACTATTCACATTGAGCTGCGTGTGAGGCCTTCCACATGCCTTAATCCATCGCAAACACTTTTCCAACTGCGTTTTCACTTTGGAAAAGGATTCATTGAGTTCTCTGTAGCCAGGCCGGGTATCTTTCGTCAGTATTACCCATTCCCACGAGCACATCTAAGAACTATTTTTGAAAAATTCAGACATCTTGCCCATTACGCACAGCTTTTGACTGCATTTCATGTGGGACAATATGGCAGTGCTGTCAGGGCAGGCAGGACCTTAGTAAGATAATGCAGCCTGATTGGTATTCATTCTACACTCGATTGACAGGTCGCAAAGGTCCATTCCAACAAACTTCTCTCTCTCTCACACACACACACCCATGTGCACACACACACTTCATCCCCAAAGTTTTTTTTCCTACAAACACTTCAATTTTTATGTATTTTATTTTATCTGTATGTATTTTTTCTCTTTTTCTAATGTTTAAAATGATATTTTCCTTTTTCTCCTTTCTTCTCCCCCCTTCCCTTGTAGTAGGAGGAACCAGTGTGCTGCCCTGAAAGTATGTATGCAAACGTGTGACTGTAGGTGTGGAGACATGCATTATGCTAAATTGTAAAATATCTTTTATTTCAGTGGGTAGAGTTTGTTGTTATTACATTGTCATTGTTGTTGTTGTTGCTACTACTGCTCTTATTGTTGCCGTTGTTCTTTTTGTCCCTCAGAAACAGGTTTATCATGGAAATAGAAATTTTCAAATGTTTTTTTTTTTTTTTTTTACTTTATTTTCCTCTCTCTCGCACTCTTTTAATTAAAACAGTGATTGACAAGGAGGGGGTACTGAAGAAAAAAATCATAAAACAAAGCCCCTTATAGTGCATGTGATCATAACTACCTTGTTGTCAACCAACTCAATGTATATCAGTTGCCATGCACTGAGAGTAAGAGGCCGTATTAGTCTGATGTCAAAGCTAAGGTCTGTGAAAGCTAAGGTTCTTTCTCAGCTGGACTGAAAGGCACAAGGGGACTGAAAAAAAAAATCTTAAACTTTCAGACCACCAATCACAATTCCTCTTTGCTACCATCCATTTCAGATGGCACCAACACCAGAGAAATTGGCTGTGTTTTTTGCTAGTGTTGTTTTATTGGCTTCGGCATTGCATTGTAAGGCTTTTACTTGCATCAGTGGATGGTGTAGATAGACAGGTTTACAAAAGTATCTCAAAGCCCATGTTGTGATATTCTTTGCAGTCACAAAAAGGTTCTCAAGACAGTGATGTCTGAGACATTGGAGATCATGTGAATTCAAAACTGGTTTTAGGCCAAAATCCTACCAAATTGTCTTTGGGGAGCATTGTTCTCAAAGTGACAGATTATAAGCTTCCACATCGCTTGACTAATTGGTGAGCCTCCACTGTGATGGCAATTCAATAACTTACCGAACCAGAGAGTGTCTTATGAAGGGAAATATGTACAATGTCATACACGCTTGCAAATCGGGCGCAATCACACAAGAAGATTTTAGGCTGTGCAACCTCTTTATAGACTATTACAAGCTTTATACTCTTTTTTTAAGCAGGACCTCCTCAGGTGACCAGTGATTTTCAACTTTGTGAATCATTTTGCCTGGGATGTAAATAAGTTCTTGTTTGGAACAGAAAAGCTTATCAGAGAACAACTTGCCTGCAAAAATCACACTAGCCTAGGACTTCAGCTGGACAAGGTCATCCTTGCATTCTTCCTTCACACGAAAACCCATCTTCCCACAGTAAAGGCCTCTGGTACAATCCACATATGGTTCTAAATCTACTTGTACATTAAGGATGCTTATACACTTACATGCACTTTCAGTTGTTGGTCTTATACTGGATATATGAATCGTTAGTACAATTTAACCACAATTAACATGCTAGATATTGTAAATGAGGTGGTTTATACTGATTATTCATTGTGATATGTATTACATTTAGCAGCATATATCATTATGCATTTAATCAGGTGATGATTAAAAGTCAAATGTACGTTTTTTAACTGCAACAAAATTTTGATGCACGGTGGTGCAACTGAATATTAAGCATGACTTTTCGCTCTAATACATTCTGGTAAAAAAAAAGTAATTTGGCATGTTTTGCGTATTTTTCACAGCTCCAAAAGTTCAACCTTTTTCCCGGACCCACTCGGAAACTATCGCTGCCTGACATCACACGTCAAACTGAGACTTGATGACAACAAACTTAACAGAGCTTCTTAGTCTCAGTCATGTCACACTTTGATGAAACTAAAAGCAATGGTTTTTATCTGCATCATTAATTAAAAAAAAAAATTTCTCTGAATTCCATCTCCTGTGTTGGCTCTTTTTTTTTTTTTTTTTTCCCTAAAATTTCTGTTCAACGCATAATACAGGCTATAGGCCTCTGCTTTTGAAGCAGTCAAGCTTGTAAACACAAATCTGTGGTGTTTCATGAGAATTTCATGAATGAAGTTATGCAAACCTAACATAAATTAACCAGTCGTCTTTCCAATAACTCACGTGGTTCACCTTGAGTGCAAAGGCTTTCAGTTGCATAGCCAGAACTGAAAATTGGTGGTGCCCTGAACATCCCTTTACAACAATTATTAGTCCTGGCATGTTCTCAGTCATTTTCCTTTATTAACACGTTTTCCAATAATAATAATAATAATCCATTGACAATCACAATCACGGCTTCTCTCTCCATGCAATCTATTGGCGACTAAATAATTGGCAAAAATGCAGAACAGAAAAATAATTTACTCAAAAATAAGCCTATGCTCTACGAAAGACAAACTGCTCTGAAACCTAATTATGAAAATGATTGAGAACAAGGCAGGACTAATATTTGTTCTAAAGAGATGATATGTGCCCCACCAAATGTTTAGTTCTCACTTCGCCGCTGGTCGGTTGGATGACCTGAGATTGACAGTATTTACCTTAGCTAAAATTAAATTACTCAGATCAGCAGGCTCAAGGTCATGCAAGGCTTTAAAAGTAAACAGGCAAATCTTAAAATATACATGATACTTGACAGGCAGCCAATGCAATATAATAAGTTTGGCAGTAATATGAGTAATATGCCAGGTGGATTTATGTGTTGATACAACCACCTCATGCAGGTTCCTGTATACAACGGATCCACCCTACCGCAAGATAGAGATGACTGGGTGACCGCACTGTCATGGCGTAGGGAAGATTTCTCTTTAGAGGAGCTGGCTTGGTGAACGTTTTACGCAAATGATGTCAGAAATGCAGCAAAACCCAAAATCAGGTTGAGATCGGAAAAGCGTGCGAGTTGGTTTTTTTTCTTTGCTCGTTTTCTTTGATACAAATAATGGTCATTGAAATAACTTTTTGGCAGCTTGATAGATGTGTATGCTTTCACCTGGAAGCATAATCTTTAAAAAGTCGGGGACCTGTCTATTTGACCTTAAACATACTATTTCAATTACATAATGATTATAATTACAATTCAGGTGATTATAAAAATATTTTCCATCAAATGACCCATCTTGAGGTACTAGCCTTTTTCTAGCCCTTGATACATAACTCGATCAGCTCACTTGTTTAACATCACCCTATTTTTGTAACTTGTCACGTATCATTATTTCTCCAAAATTACCCCAACATTTTTGTAGCCTGTTGCAGTCATCAGATTTAAAATAAGTGTATAGTTTCAATTCACAAGTTGAAGCATCAAATAATGAGTTGTTTTAGTGTTTTCAAAATCGCAGAAGGCAAATGGGCTTGTCACCTCACTCCCTTATGATTTCATTTCCATTTTCCATGATGTACAGACATTTTAGTTGGGGTTGTTGGACTAAATAATCAATAATAATTTGTTACTGATCTAAAATGATTAATGATAAAGGTGTTATCATATGCCCATTTCCCAGTCCACTGCGTTCATTTTCATGGTCTACTTACAAGCATTTGCATATCTTTATGGTCCAAAAGCGCCTAGTTACAGCTGTACAGACATTGTGTGAAGCACCTCAGGCTCACTCAGGCCATTATGGCTCCTATCTCTTTTTAAGGCTCCTTCCCTTAAAGCCCGCTCTGTTGTAATAGGCTAACTGCATTTCAGGAAGCAGTGCTTCGTAAAATGAAAGGAGCACAAAAAAAGATTGAGGTTTAACACTGAGTAATGGTGGAAAAAAATAAGTTTATCTACTGGTTCTTCACTTTCTCTTCTTTTTGAAGTCCATACAAAGGAAATTTGCCTTTCTGCTGAAGAAAACAGTGTTTTCTCGACATGGTGATAAGGACAAACCAAACTCTTCTTGGCCTCAACTCTGCACAGCTTTGATCAAAAACTTGTCAAATTATCTGCTAGTTGAGCATTATGCAAATATATTATATTGTGACTTAGACATGTTGCGGAAGAAAAGGCTGGACTAAAAAGGAACCATTTCAAGCAATTTAGAAGCCGTTTTCTGTTTGCAGACATAAAGCTATCCTCTTGATTACTTAAATCGAGTTCATCACATTGTCTGTGTGCTCATAAACACAACTCGATTCCCCTCTAAGGCACATAGGGGTCTACTCTCCCATGCGCGTAAGTCAAAAAAAGCGTGTAGCTACGCGCTTTTCAGCCTACGCGTATTCTCCCCTTGACTTAAGTCTGTGCATTACGCGCCCCGAAGGCAGTTACGCACTTCGGGCGGAGCAAGGCCAAAATCTGGGCGTTTCTCAGGCAAATAACACTCACGCGTATTCTCCCCCTGGCTTATGTGCTTTTTCTGTTAAGCACTTTTGAGGGCTGTATTAAGGTCAAGCGCCAATATGAGGCAAAATAGAATATTGCGTTTGATGTCGGTTATAGGCCGAATTTTAACATTTATTTTATTTTATTTAACATGATAAAGGTTGAGACATTCAATATTCGATTGTTCATCCTTATTTTTAAACTACGTTTCTCATAACCATAATAAATTATCAAACAAAATCATCACATGATATTACGCAACAGCCTGTTCTCCATCATTCTGCCATGCCCTCAAAATCTAAAACCAAAATGCCAGTCCTGCATTTGCTTGCACTCTTGCGTGAGTGGGAAAGAGTAAGAGGAGCGCGCCGAGCTCGAAGACGACCACGCATATATCGGCCTCGTTTGGTCACAGGCCCGGCGCTAGAACAGGGAATTGGGGGGGGCCACAGACATGTCCCTTTATGACAATTAGGATAGTCCTGGCTAGTTCTCAATCATTTTCCTTTATTGACGCGTTTTCCAATTATTGTAGCCTGATTGGCAACTGAAGACACGGTTTCTCTCCATATGCGATCTAACAGCGATGAAGTCATGGGCTAAATTCAGTAGAACTGAGAATTGGGGTGGACAAAACATCCGTTTTAAACAATTATTAGTCCTGACCTGTTCTCAGTCATTTTCATGATCAACAAAAGGTTCACTTTGAGAGCACTCCACACTTAACAGGTGTTGCTTGTTCTCCCCGATTAGGTAAGATGACAATCATTCATCTGGACGCGTATTTGCTGAATTTAAATCAATGTTATTCAAAATTACTCTTGATATTGAGTGAAAAAAGTGGCATTCGGCAGTGAAATAGGCTATAAAAAGCGTGTGGCTCAAGCTATTTGCGCAGGTATACAATTTTGAATAACGTTGATTTAAATTCAGCAAATAATGCGTCCAGATGAATGATTGTCATCTGCGTACGGGGTAAGAATCCATTGTTTGTTAAAGTGTTGCCATGTCCTTTAGTTGCAAACCTGACATAGGAGTAGTTTGAGATTTCAAGTGCGCAATTTCTAAATAAGATCATATAAACTGTCTTTGATTGTTATTTTTGTGTGACTAGAATGTTCTCTTCATTTGTCTTCTTCCCTGTCTTCCACAGAACACACAGGCTAGTGTAGGAGGGGCACATTTTCAATGCTCTGATTGTGCTGGTTGAGAAGCGCTAAATGCTTTATTTGTTATTTCATTATCACGGCAATCGTTTATTTGCATAGCTTTATGTCATGGTGGCTAGAATAAGAAATAAAAAAGATGTCTGCATTACTTCTTGTGATTGGCATAGACATACATAGGCCTACTATACTATTACAGCGGCATATCGTCGGACTGCTGATAAAACCTCGTGTCTTCAAAATGATAAACTTCACAGGAAAATAAAAAATAAATAGGCCTATAAAATAAAAAAAAAATATAAATTGATAAATATAATTTAAAATATAAATAAGATAAAAAAAGGTTTAATTTTGCATGTAAGAATAGTGGACATACGAGTTTTAGTTTCTTATCAATTTGTAGGTTTTATCAGCAGGCCGACGATATTCAAATTTATAGTCTGGTTTGCGTTTTCCATGGACTACAACTGCATTTTCATGGTTAATCAGAAAATCCTTGATCCAAGTTTTCCTGATAGCCATAATCAGTGAGCTTGGTACAGAGTCTGCCTCTCTTTTGGATTAGTCACACGTAGTCCTCGAATTCAAGATGGCAGCACGCATGTTTTCATGTTTGTTTGTCCTGTGAATAGTCTTTTTTATTGTGCTTTGTACTTAGGTTCTTATAAAGTTATTTGAAAATTCTCCCTGCTATCATTTGAAATACTTTAAATCAATATATATGGATTGACAAAAAAAATCAGTGGGATCTTCTCCGGCAAGTTTTCTCCACTGGCGGCCGCCCGACTCTGCGACTTGCTCCACTGCTACCTGCCTGCTGCCTTCTACGATCAGCTGCTGGGTTTGGTCGTTTCTTCTCAACTCAGCTACTACCTGTTGCTTCGCTGCCGGTATTGGAAGGTGACCCGCTATTTCTGCAATCGCGGCCCTCTCCGATCAGTTGCTGGGTCTGTTTGCTCTGTCCTCACTGTGCTACTGTCTGTTGCCTCACTGCTGCTGTCGGGAGGGTGTACCTCCTCTCTAGTGCTACTTGGCTCTCTGCTAATACCTGCTGGCCTCACTGCTGAAGAGTGGTGCTTTTCCCCTCTCTGGCGCTAATTCACAGTCATAAATTGAACTGCTGAAATAAACTGAACTGAACTGAGCTGAATCAGTGACAATGAAAATTTTATTTGCGTTGTTTGTTGCATTTTCATTATGGATTCCTTGGAATTCGGTCCCCCAACGGGGCTGTGCGTTTGAGAAGGCGCTCTCTCCTCTGGTTGTTCCCAATTCCATTACCAGCACTGTGCTCCACCGTGAAATGGTTGTGCAGGTGTTGGAACTTACTTTCGTAGTGTCTTTTAATTATGTGCAATTGTTTCGCTTTATATACCTGTCTGTTTTGAAAAATTGTTTTATGCTTTCTGAAAATTCTTTTCTTGATTTCGTTAAGCCAAGAAAGAATGATCAATCCGGTACTGAATTACATTATATCAAGCGAAAATATTTCATTCTCCTTTTACTTATACTCTCAGGGGACATGCAGCCTAACCCAGGACCTACTTTTAATTGTGTTACTCAGCCAGATGAATTCAAAACTAGATGTGGTCTCGGTATTATTCACGTCAACGTTTGCAGCTTGCTTTCAAAAATGGATCGAGTCAGAATTTGGATCAATTCAACTGACACAGACATTTTTGTTATATCTGAAACATGGCTTAATAAATCTATCTCGGATACGGATATTTTCATAAAGGGTTACAATGTTTTTCGCTGCGATCGCCCCAGGAAGGGCGGTGGCATCGCTATTTATATAAAAAACAAATTCCATTGCAACATTGTAACCGCTGTATCTATTAGTAGGCAGTTTGAGCTCCTTGCCCTGAAGCTTGAGTTCATGCCGGGTCAGTTCATGACTGTAATTGGGTGTTATAGACCACCATCAGCCTGTAAAGAAGCCCTGGGTTCTTTAACTCAACACTTATCTAGATTTAGTTCGAATGAGCTTCTTCTTGTCGGAGATCTTAATATTGATTGGCTGTCCACGGCTTCAGACAGCTTTAAATCTATCTGTGATTCTTTTAATCTGACTCAATTAATTGATGGTCCAACTCGTCCTAATATTAAATGTCCTGAGAGATCATCCTTGCTTGATTTAATTTTTATGAACGTTCCACATATATTCTCAGACATGGGAATTTTTGCAAACGATATGAGTTCACAGTGTCATAGCAGCAGTTAGAAAGGCTAAACTCCCAAAGTCTAAGCCACAACTCATTCTTAAAAGAGATTTTAAACATTTTTGTGAACAAGCCTTTTTTCTGATCTGTCTCATTATGATTGGGATAAAATTTCACTTATTGATGATGTGGAACTGGCCTGGAAGTTCTTTTATGATGGTTTTTCAAGTATTGTAAATAAACATGCCCAGCTCCTCCAGTTCAGAGTGAAAGGTCAAAATAATTTATGGTTTCCTCCTGAGCTGAGTAGTCTCCTTAAAGAAAGGGATGTTGCCTGGGCCAGGGCAAGAAAATCTAAAACAGAGACAAACTGGCTCCATTTCAGGCAGCTTCGTCATAAGTGTACTTTTTTATAAAGAAAGCTAAATCTGATTATTACCTCTCTGAAACTACAAAAACATTAAATGACCCAAAAAGTTTTGGAAAATAATTAAACAAATTTCTGGCCATTTACCCTCTAGTGAACTTCCTACTTACATTGTTCATAATTCCTGTACTCTGACTGACAAGTCAGCCATACTTAATTGTTTTAATGAGCATTTTATTTCTTCTGGTTTTTTATTTGAATCTTTGTTTCCTGAAAAATACACTCTGTTGTACAAATAGACAATGCTTCCACAAGCTCATATAGGACGACTGATTGCACATTTAAGCTTATGCCTGTATCTGTTGCTGAGGTCCATAGAGAGTTAAGGCACCTGGACCCTGAGAAATCAGCAGGCCCTGATAAGCTGGACCCTTATTTTCTTAAGCTAGCTGCTGATTTCATTGCTGAACCTTTGTCTTTGATTTTTAATCTTAGTTTTATTAGCAGTGAGATCCTAAAAGTCTGGAAATCTGCCTTTGTTCTTCCTCTTTTGAAAGGGGGGCAACCCTTTAACTTAAATAACTATAGACCGATCTCCAAACTTTGTGTCCTAGCTGAAGTATTTGAAAAGCTTGTGAGCAATCAATTAAAGGAATTTTTAGATTCTAAGGACATTTTATCAAATTATCAGTCTGGTTTTAGGAAAAAACACAGCACTATGACTGCCGCTCTTAAAGTCACAAATGACATTATTGAGGCATTAGACTGCAAAAAATATTGTGCAGCACTTTTTATTGATTGATCGAAAGCTTTCGACACAGTTGACAATAGCATTTTAGTCAGCATGCTTCACCAAATTGGATTGTCTAAGCGAACAGTAACTTGGCTTTCCAACTATCTGTCTGCTAGAATGCACTGTGTTCAAATAGCAGGGTCCACCTCCTCTTTCTTAACAGTATCCAAAGGGGTGCCCCAAGGTTCTATTTTAGGACCTATTCTGTGAACCCTTTATGTTAATAACCTATGTGAAAACCTATCAAATGCTAATTATCATTTTTATGCTAATGACACTGTTATTTATTGCTGTTCATGATCTGTTATGCAGGTCATTAACTTTCTGCAGTCTGCATTTGATATTGTTCAGTCCTGCCTGCAGAAACTAAAATTGGTATTAAATATAGAAAAAACTAAACTCATGCTGTTTTCTAACAGTAGTGAAATTCCAACAAATCTTCCAAACATAATCACTGCCCAAGGAGGAGCAATTGAACTAGTTTCAAGTTACAAGTATTTAGGCATTCTTATTGATCGTCAGCTAACTTTTAAGTCCCATATTGCAAGTCTAGTCATTAAGCTCAAGGTAAAGCTAGGCTTTTACTTTAGAAATAAATCCTGCTGCTCCTTTCCAGCTAGGAAATATCTTGTGTCAGCTACTTTCCTGCCTTTGCTAGATTACGGTGACTTTTTATACATGAATGCTTCTGCACAATGTTTACGGTCCCTGGATACTGTCTATCACTGTGCCTTGCGGTTTGTTACTGGTTTTAAACATCTCATCCATCATTGTACTTTGTATTCTAAGGCTGAGTGGCCATCTCTGTATGTACGTAGGCATACCCATTGGTTGAATTTTATTTATAAAACTCTCCTTGGGTTGGTCCCTTCTTATTTGTCCATATATCTTTTTCGAAGTGAAGGCCATTACAACCTCTGTTCTCAAGATATTTTGCATTTGACTGTTCCGCGTGCTTGCCTGGAGCTCGGAAAAAAAGCTTATAAATATGCTGCCCCCTCTGCCTGGAATATCCTTCAGAAGGACTTGAGATTGTCAGAACTGATTTCTGTTAATGATTTTGGTTCAATTTTAAAGGATTTAGAATGCGAAAGCATGAGAAACTGTCTCTGTGCCTAATTTACTTATTTAATGTTTTTTTTTTTTTTTAATGTTTTGATATCTGTGTGTCATTGTCCTTGCATGAAACTTATATGTGTTCTTTTTATTTATGCTGCCCTCTTGGCCAGGTCACTCTTGAAAAAGGGATTTTAAATCTCAATGAGTCTTACCTGGTTAAATAAAGGTTTAATTAAAAAAAAATAAAAACCTCTTTCATAAGGCCGCCTACATTCTGAAGTTAAGCGCTGTGGGCGTGATCGAAGCGCGTAGGGGAGAATACGCGTAACTCAAATGCGTGTAACTCGAATCGCATAAAAAAGGACTTGCGCGCAAATGTGAGAATAGACCCCATAATGCCCAGTTCTGTATGAAGTTTCATGGTTACTGTTAAGTAGAAAACAAACTTACTTGGAAAATAAACACTTGCATTACTTTACCTGGCAATTACCATTGTCCAGTTGTACATTACTGGCATGGCAATGACAAAGAGCCATTTGTAGTAAATAGCGTCTGCTGGGTTAATGACAAGTATTTCCGTGGGTCTGCAAAATAGTAAAAAGAAACTAAATAAATGAAACAGCTGACTGGAAAAACTAAAATATAGTGAGCACTATCCTTGGCACTAGCATACGCACCCTTCTTTTTTCTCCTTATCCTTTTCTTTCTCTTTTTCCACTTGTTTTGCCTGGTCTTTTTCATGTCCTGTTTTCTCTTCTTTCTTTTCCTTTTTTACTTTCTTGTCCTTTTTCCTGCATGAAATTTGCAGCCATAGTTTGACTTTGTTCAAACATTTTCTAAAGATAATATGTGACATTTTTGACATTTTTTTTCAATCTTACTCCTTTTTCTCCCTCTTCTCTTTCTTGATTTTTTTCTTTTTTGTCTTCTCCTCATCTCTTGAAAAGAAATTTGAACAGTTACATTATCTTAGAAGCACAAAATGAACTGGAAAAATCTGGAAACCATTCTCCTCTTAAAAATGTGAATCAAGAGAACATTATAAAATGCAAGGAAATTATAGCCACTATTTCAAAAACACGGTGGTCAAGTGGTTAGAAATAAGTCAATGTCTAATTTTTTTTTTTTATCATACACTGGCAGGACTGTTTCTTTTTCATCCCTTGAATGAACTATTTATTTATAACCAGGCCTAGTGCATATACTGTGTAATTCAAGGACACAAGTCTGTTAATGAGCTGCAAATTGTAAATTGCAAACTGGTTTGGTATTATAAGCACATTGGTCTCCAAAGAACAAGCTCTACTCACTTCTCATTGTTATTGCTGTTGTTCACATTGAAGGGACTCCTTGAGTGTGATTGTAACTGGTCTCTGTAGGGTGATAAAAGGACATGAACATAATTATTTTATCCATTATCAGTGCCATTTCCTTACTCCTTGGTTAGGACAGCAAGAAAATATTATACCTGTCACTTTGTTTCCCTCCTTCGAGCAGTCTTGCATCAGTTTTTTGGTATGTTTTCCTGAATTGATTAATTTGCATCTCGTTTCACTCCCCGCCCTTCGTGCTTTCTCTGTGTTCCCCAATCCACTTTTTATGTGGAGTTGCATGTATATAAGCTTCTTTGTCTTTGTCATTCTTTCCAGGATTGATCTGTCAGCCAGAAGTTTTCTAGCCAGCTTTCGAGCCTGAGCAGTAAGCTCTCAATCTTCAAAATCATTATGAAAAGTCTTAGTCTCAACTTGGGCCCTGTGTTCTATGCACCTTTGTGCTATGCTACTTTGGGTCTGACAGAGGTGTTTGAGTTGCTTCGCCCATGATGATTGTTGGATAATCTGTTCTGTTCTAGGACAAACTCAAGGGCTTTAAATCAAGCGTTTCTTTTAAAAGTTTCAAACAGCATAACATGATATAAATAAAATTAAATGTGATAAAAAAACTTTGATTAAATGTGACAGAATGCCTTAATAATGCATACATCTGTAAACACCATACTTTATAAAACATGACATACCTCCTTATACAGAAAGTTACGTTTCAACTGAACAAACATGTCTCCTTACTACTGCCCATTATAAAGGATGATAAAACATGTCATTGCACAACCCCAACTCTGAAATAGATGGGACGAAGTGTAAATTGTGAATAAAATCAAAATGCAATGACTTTCAGATCACGAGCCAATAAGTTATTTACAATAGAACATAAATAACATTTCAGATGTTGAAACTGAGACATTTAACATTTTTATCCACAAAATGAGCTTATTTCAAATTTTCTGGCTGCAACAGGTCTCAAAAAACTTGGGACACAGGCAAAAAAGGGCTGAAAAAGCAATTTATATATAAGAGAATCAGCTGAAAGAACATTTAGCAAGTAATTAAGTTAACTGCCATCAGGTGTGTAACATGATTGGATATAAAAGGGATGTTTTCGAGAGGCAGAGTCTCTCAGAGGCCAGAGGCTCTCCAACCTGTGAAGGCTTGCGTAAAAAAATTGTGGAATACTTTAAAAACAATGTTCCTCAATGTCAAATTGCAAAGGTTTTGAAGGTCTCATCATCGACAGTGCATAACATCATCAAAAGATTCAGAGAAACTGGAAAAATATCTGTGCGTAAGGGACAAGGCTGAAGACCTTTACTGGATGCCCGTGATCTTCGGGCCCTCAGACGCCACTGCATCACTCACCGGCATGATTCTGTCATTGACATTACAAAATGGGCCCAGGGCTACTTAAAGAAACCACTGTCTGTAAACACAGTTTGCCGTGCCATCCACAGATGCCACCGAAAACTCTATTATGCAAAAAGGAAGCCATTGTTGAGCATGATCCAGAAGCGTCGCCATGTTTTGTGGGCCAAGGCTCATTTAAAATGGACTGTAGCAAAGTGGAAAAGTGTCCTGTGGTCAGACGAGTCCAAATTTGACATTCCTGTTGGAAATCATGGGCGTCGTGTCCTCTGGTTTAAAGAGGAGAAAGACCACCCCTCCTGTTATCAGCGATCAGTTCAAAAGCCAGCATCTCTGATGGTAAGGGGATGCATTATTGCATATGGTGTGGGACACTTGCATGTTTTTAAAAGCACCATGAATGCTGAAAGGTTTAGAGCAACATATGCTCCCCTCCAGATGACATCTATTCCAGGGAAGGCCTTGTGTATTTCAGCGGGACAATACAAAACCACATACTGCAGCTATTACAACAGCATGGCTTCGTAGTAGAAGAGTCCGTGTGCTGAACTGGCGTGCCTCCAGTCCTGATCTTTCACCGATTGAGAACATTTGGCGCATAATTAAACGAAAAGTCTATCAAAGGAGACCCAAAACTCTTCGGTACCTGGCAGCCTGTATTAAACAAGAGTGGGATCAAATTCCAATGGCTAAACTCAAGAAACTTGTCTCCTCAATGCTCAGACGCCTCCACTCTGTCTTAAAAAGAAGAGGGGATGCTACACCATGGTAAACAGGCCCCTGTCCCAACTTTTTTGAGACCTGTAGCAGCCATCAAATTTGAAATGAGCTCATTTTGTGGATAAAACTGTAAAATTTATCAGTTTCAACATTTGCTATGTTATCTCTGTTCTGTGAATTCTATGTTCTATGTTCTGTGAATTAAATACTGGCTGGTGTGATTTGAAAGTCTTTGCGTTTTGATTTTATTCACAATTTACACTTTGTCCCAACTATTTCGGAATTGGGGTTGTATAATTATAGGCTAACTGTAACATGGGCAGTAATGTCACTTGATGTCCATCTAAATCGACCTGAGGAAAGTGAATCCACTTGACTCCAGTTATAATAGTTTTACGAGGACTAATTGTCTGTTGCATTTTAAATATGCTAAACAGATAAGCATCAATAGCTAATAGTATGTAGGCATAAATATATCCTCAAAATACTTTCAGCCTTGTGATGTTTCTACATTACAGCAAAATGAGGCCTTGGACCAACTGTTCAGCACATAGGAATATTAGCTTCGTAATGCATCTACCCTTTTCTTAGCTCAGAATTCAGATGATGAATTAGATTTGTTCAAGCTTAAAGAAAGTCTATAAATGTTGACTGTAGGGACATTTGCTGTATTTACAACCCCATTGGGATGCTGTGTAATATGTAAATAAAGACAGAATGCAATGATATGCAAGTAATTTAAACTCTGCACTATTTTCAATTTAGTATAAAGACGACATGTCAGATATTGAAACTGAGAAATTTTATTGTTTTTTGAAAAATGTATGCTCGTTTTGAACATGATGCCAGCAATACTTAAAAAATATGGGACGGGGCATGTTTACCACTGTGATGCATCACATCTTCTTTTAACAACACTGTGGGTGTTTGAGAACTGAGGACACCAACTGCTGCAGTTACTGAAAGCAAGATTTTTCCCCATCCTCACTTGATGTAGGATATCAGCTGCTCAACACTTCATGGCCTCCTTTGTCATATTTTTCATTTTCAGGCCAATTTGGCATCCACACTCTTTTACTATGGATTCATGCTGTTGTAATGCGTACAGCGTGCAGTTTTTGACATTATCTTTATGAAATAAGGAAGGCCTTCCCTGAAAAAGACATTTGGATGGCTGTACATGTTGTTCCAAAACCTGTATATATAGATGTGCAAGTTACCCATGTCATGCACACTAACACACCCCCTACACTAAGCTGGCTTTTGAACTGTGCACTGATAACGAGCTGGATGGTCCCTCTCCTCTACAGCACAGAGGATGAAGCATCCATGATATACAAAAAAATTTGACATTTTGATTCATCAGATCAGAGCCAGTTTTCTACTTTGTCTTGGTCGATCTTAAATGAGTTTGGGCCCTGAAAAACTGACAGAGATCTTGTTTATAGATGGTTTTGCCTTTACATGGTGTATTTTTATCTAGATTTTGTGGATGCAGCGAAACACTGAGGTCACTGACAAAGGTTTTCAGAAGTGTTCTTGTGCCCATGCAGTGATTTCCACTACTAAATCCTGCCTGTTTTTGATAGAGTGCCACCTGATGGCCTGAAGATTACAGCCATTCAATATTGGTTTTTAGCCTTCTCCCTTGCGTACAGAAATTTCCATGGATTCAACAAATTTTTAATATGTGTTGTAGATGATGAAATCCTCAAATTCTTTCCAATCTTACATTGATTAATGATATTCCTAAATTGTTATTCTGTCTTTTGCAGAGTGATGAAGCCCTTGCCATCTTCTGAAAGACTCAGCAGCTGTGGGGTGCTCTTTTTTACCCAATCATCTTACTGACCTGTTGCCAATTAACATAATTAGCTATTAAATGTTGGACCATATTTTTTAAGCATCATATAGTCACGGCCACAGTGTCTCCTTCGGTAATGTTCCCCTGTTCCAGCAGTCTGTGTGACTCTTGTGGTCTGTCCCTTTAAATAAATTTGTCTTGTCGGCTCCCAATCCCTGTGTGTGCTCTGTTGTTAACCTTGCCCCATCCGTGTCATTGTTTCGTCCATAGAGTTGTTGTTGCGTGCTTGTCCGCTGTGGATTGTTAAGGTTCATTCCTCAAGTAGCCTTCCTCAGCGTGTTTGGTAATAGTAAATGAAAGAGACTTGTGTTACGTTTCTGAGATTACTTGCTTGGAACAAGCTCCCAGGCCTTCATCAGTCTACAGGATTGGGACTGCTTTCCTGTTGTACCTTCATTCCTGTTAGCAAGCAGTCCTGCGCCTGCAGGTGGGATTCTTTACCTGGCTTCTGCTCTGGGACGGTTTCTGGTCTTGGGGCAGACGCGCTCGGACGCTCCCACCTACTTCAGTTAACCACTAACTTTGCTGGACTGCTGTTCCTCACTTCTGGGCTTTGGCCATCTTCATCAGTTATCATATTCCTATCAGCAAATACACCCTTGTAGCATGAACTCTGAACCTGCATATAATTCCCTGCCTGGATCATAACACATACAACTATTCCACTCTTTTGTTGCCCCCATGCCAACTTGATGGTATCAATTTCAAAATGAGCAGATATTTTTAAAACAACAAAAGTCCTTTGTTTCAACATCTGATATGTTGTCTTTGTGATATTTCAATTAAATATAGAGTTTAAATGATTTGCAAATCATTGCATTCTGTTTTTATTTACATTTTATACAGCATCCCAACATTTTTTGGAAACAGGGTTGAACAATGCTGGCATGCAGAAGGGCATTTCTGAATATATAAAGTCTCAAACCTTTAAGTTGATGGGGTATCGCAGTCTGCTATCTCCTTACAATAGAACCATGGGGCCACAGTGACCAAAATGTCTAGTGCTAAAAGTACTGAAGTCACAAAATATGGTGGGCTCAAAATTACTGCCATCCCAGACTGGAAATGCACAAATAATACTTCTAATAATTCCAAAAAATATTTTTACAGAGAAAATCTAAACGTGACTATAGCATGTAAGAAATATTGTACGATATTAATGTTCCAATGGAACCAGCCAAAATCATTTACTGATTTGAAAATAAAAATCAATTTCTTCCAAATCAAGGTTTCACAATTAATGGTACCCTTTCAGATTACTGTAAATAACCTCTTCCAAAATTAAACCAGGTATTAAACTCCACTTATTTAAGTTTTATCTGAGTGTTAAGGAACTATACTGAGAGGCATTTAAAATGCAAAGTGGTTTTTATCATCTAATTTGAAAACTGATAGTTTTTCCTTTTACTGATTGACATGATGACCATCAGGTATGGTAAGCATTGCAAAATGTCAAGTGTCTGGGTTCGAATCCTTTCTTGGTTTAACACCTCATTATGATTATCTAAATGCAGCGCAGTTCCCTGGATCATGGTTGTGAGTCACATTGGGAGAAATCATTTTGCACATGAAAAGTTGAAGATCAGGGCCAATAAAAACACACATAAACAAAGTCACATCATTCCCACTTCAAATGCCACAAACAAATGAATCTTGGAAGAATCAAACATTTTGAATGTTGAATGATGGCCAGTCTCAAAGAAAAGATTCTGGACCCATTAATGTCCATTAAATGACTGTATCCAGACTGCAGGGATGACACAGAATAACCAGATGCGTCAGCTGTAGTCCCCGACAAAGTGCGTCATCTGTGATGCCACAAAAACACATTCCATAAAACGTCTTCTGCCATGTCAGATAATGCATAAGAACTGCTGAATTGACTGCCAATGTAACGATAACAGTGAGGGCAAGTCTCTACCAAAAGCACAGTTTCCCGAGACCGTGTTTTGCAACTACAAAAGAAACATTTACCACTACTTAAAACAGTATATTTTATTATGCGTTTTTAATGCTTCTCAGTATATGTTGAGTCATAACATCCTGTTTCACTAGGGTATAAAAATGAGATAAAACACATGCACTATCTCATTGTCATCCGACACCATGAAGAAAACAGAACAAGTGTCAGTTCAAAAGCCGCAGATGGTCAAAGACCTTCTTAAATCTGGTAATGGCTACAAGGAGATCCACAAGTGATTGAATATGCCACTGAGCACTGTCAAGGAAAGATATGGAACTGTTGAAAACTTCAAGGGTGGTGGACACAACAGCATTTTGCCCCCCAGGATACTGAGGAGGATGGTGAGAGAAGGAACAAAATCCCCAAGAATCAATGTGAAGGAATTTCAGGCCTTGGTGGCATCTTGGAGTCACCAGTTTTCAAAAAGCACCATCAGATGCCACCTCCACAATTGCAGGCTCTTTGGAAGGGTTGCCAGAAGAAAGGCTTTTCTGATCAGAAGACACAGAAGCAAGAGCTTGGAGTTTGCAAAACGTTATTTATATTATGACCGAAACAAAATACTTCAGTCAGATGACACCCAAATTTCGGTCGGATGCAGCATCGGCGTGTTTGGTGTCAAAATGGAAATGTATATGAGGAGAATAATCTCATACCCATTGTAAAATATGATGGTGGGTCAGTCATGTTTTGGGGCTGTTTTAATTCAAGAGTCCAGCGACACTGGTTAAGATTAATGGCATAATGAATTCCACCAAGTATCTGGATATTTTGGCTGACAATCTGGTTGCTTCCGCCAGAAGGCTGGGACTTGGCCATGGGTGGACTTTTCAACGCTATTTACCCCTTTTCCACCGAGCTGGTTCCAGTGCTAGTTCAGAGCCAGAGTCTGACTTACGTAGCACAGGTCCTTTGCTTTTCCACTGCCTAAGTACCTGCTCCTGGCTCTCAAAACTGGTGCCAGAGCAAGCACCAACTCCTTGCTGGTCCAGAGCTAAGCACCGATTACGTCAGGGGCGGTACGGTAATATTATGACCCATCTCGTTCTGTAAGGCCGGGTTTATTTTCTCTAGCAGCACGATCTAGGACGGGGCACTTGTTAGCTCGTAAGATAATTTATCATCGCAAATGTCAGGAACCTTGATAACAAGTGTCTTATTATGACCGCTGTCAAGTCGGGAAACTAGTTTACAAGGAAATTTGTGCTGAAGAAATGCCTATTTTTTTAGAAAAAAACATCAGTTTGTAATTGGATCTGGCGTACCAATTTTTTTATTCTTATAATTTTTTTAAAACATTGGTTTGTAATTGGATCAGACACGTATCTATGACTATTTTTTAACGAAACAAAGTTGATACTGGATTCCGTGCTGCAGAAATTCAAGAATGTGTTTGTTCCCCACCGAAACATTTCAATCGATGAGACATTACACAAATACAAAGATTTACTTGGCTTCAAAGTTTACATCCAAGACAAATGTGCGCGATGAGGAATAAAAGTACTCAAACTCAAGCTCATCCGTTGCCCCATGGTAAGCCCCAAAATGGGGTTTTGAAAGTGCTACGGTATTTAAGCTTGTTACGACTGTAAATATAGCACTCAGTGGAAATCAGTAAAACCAAATGTTTACACAGTCACGCATGAATTAGATGTCTATTTCCCATCTAAATAACCTGTCAGATCTGGGCCTATACCCAAACAGTGACAGAAAATAATTCCAGCTGCTCGCATTTTCGTTGCTAAACAAATCAGGCCGTAGCGAGCCTGGCAAGCCCACTGGTATACATTGACATATTGACGTTATACGGAGACGTAATTGCGTGGCTCTGAGTTGGCTCCCAGGCGATGGAAAAGCAAACAGGTTGTTGAACCAACTCAGCACTGGCACTAGCACCAGGTTCTTTTTGGTGGAAAAGGGGTAATAATGACCCAAAGCATAAGATCCACACAAAAATGGTGACAACAAAATCAACGTTCTGCAATGGCCATCTCAGTCGCCAGACCACAATCCAACTGAAGACCTGTGGGCTGAGCTGAAGAGGGCAGTTCATAACTGCAAATCCAAGAATGGGAAGGATCTTTAAGGGATTTGCTTAGAGAAATGGTCCAAAATCCCCCCAAATGTATGCCTTAACCTTATCTAAAATGACAGGAAAAGACTCCATGCAGTTATCCTTGCCAGAGGTGGTTGCACTAAGTACTGAATGCAGGGTGCCAATTATTATGAAATCTTGATTTTGTCGAAAGTTACTTTGAATTAATTGACTGTTATGATTTTGGTCGTTTCCATCGAAACATTACTAATGTCAAGTATTTCACACGTTAGTGTATTTCATTTTTGTATAATTATATTGTTTTTTTTTTGTATTGTCTGTGCATTGTCAGTCAGGGGTGCCAGTAATTTTGGAGCCCACTGTATCTATTTTGAGGAAAGAGGGCCTGCATATATAATAGATCCATAAAATCAGCCAACTGAAGACCGCAGTGTGAAAAGTACTTAAATCACAAAATGTCCATTTTCAGAAAATTGAGAAAATTGACTTTGGTAAAAGACATTTTCCCATCTTAACATCACGTAAGTACTTTTAGCACTTGGCTAGCATGTATACGTGGCACCATCCTGCACTGTGTCAATTTTTCTAGCTGTTAGTGGCAATGCAATGGTATGGGGAATGTCCTCTCAGCATGCATAAGCACTTATCAGTGTGTCTGAAAGACAGTGGAGACTGGTCCATAATGGCAAAGGAGGCAGTGCCTTATAGAATGAAAAATGAAAAAGACCAATTAGAGTAGAAGTCTGAACTCTACATTGTAATTAATAAACCAAGATTACAGTGCTTTCACCCTTGGAAAAAAAAAAATCATTTATGACGATGTAATTAAAAACCAATGGTGACACCTGTTGGCAAGAGGGTGAAGTACAACCAAGTGCTGGCAGGACAGGGGGAGGGGTGGGAGTGGTAGGAGTGAAGGGAATTGACAATCCGCTTCTATTAGGGCAGGCATTCACGGTATCTCATTGCGTCTCATTTTTTCAATTCTAACATCCGATTGCCCAATACACGTAAAATTACCCTCTTACAGAGACAGTCTTCCCTGCCGCAGGATAAAATTCAGATGTCGATTGTTACTGATGTAATAAAACTGACACCAACAGATATGTCATAAGCATTCAATGTATTTGATTAACAAATAAATAAACGAATAAATAAATTAGTTGTGATTTCCTGAAAGAAATACCAGTGCATGCAAAGCAATGATTCACAACATTGGCTGTGTCACAATAATTCAACCACAGCCAATGACAGAGGCGAAAATGCATTATGTTCAATGGGATTAAAATATGACATATCTCACTCTCTTCTAATTGAACTGAGGATTGTGCCCGTATAAAACTGGAGTGGAATATGCTAACCATATCCTAAACATTATGACGAATGTGTTCTTTGGCCATGATTTGCATCATTGACCCAGTCACAATACTTTAAAGCCAGTCAATACGGTCCTACCGCAGACACTGACATCCTGACATACCACAGGAGCGCATCAAAGAAAACAACTTAATCCCCTTCAGTATTAGACCAAACACTAAATTTGCAACAATGGCAGAGATGGATGTTCTTAATCTTATCCTAATTTGACTATGCCCTGAAAGAATACATTTCAAATTCAAAAATTAAGAAAATTAATATAACACCTATTTTCATGAATTGCATTTTATTAAAGCACTCCAAAATTGGAGTATTTAAATTAAACAGAGAGAGAGAGAAAGAGCCGTTAGATAATGACAGATAGATGGAAAAGAGAGAGAGATGAGAAGAAAAAGTAGTGGATTATGGAATTTGCCGCAGGTACATTACTAGTGATAAAAGTCAATGGAGAGAGCTATCAAGAGAAAGGGAGCCATTGAAGTGAAGCAGGCTTCAGTGGAACACAGGCCCATTATGATGTCATAAAGCCCACTGCAGGTGCATTATGATTTCATAAAGCCCAATTCAATGTCTGTGAGGAAATTTTAAATCACTTTTATCAAATATCTAAAAAATTAGAAATCGTATAAAAAAGAAAATTACTTACCACAGGTGTCATTTCCAAGACCTTTGCAACGAAGTCTGAACTGAGTGTCTACATTAAAAGGTTCAAGCTGAATTATTTGCCGAAGTTGGTTAGAGGAAGAAGCTACAATAACGATTTTTACATCTGGATATGATAAAAACAATTTTGAACAATATATAAAGAATGCCCATTATTAACACTTACCTTCATCAAGTTTCCATACTCTCAGAAATACTTTGCACCCGCACTTTCAATTCACCCACAAGCAGAACTGTTTTCTTTGCAGAGAAGCGTTTTGCCCTGCTACTTATCAAATACGCTGTTATAATACCAATTTGCCACAGTGCAAGTGCACTTGGCATTTAAAGGGAATGGGAGATGACTCTCTGATTGTTTTATTACATATTATGCCCAAAACATATCTATGATTGATTCAGAGATTAAGTGCAACCGATTTGTTCCATGCATCTTACTTAGCACTTAGATTACCTGCTGTTAATGAATTCTGGACCACTCCCAAAGTAGAGGAGAGTATTGGGTGGGATTGCAGACACGAGATCAGGCGGATAGGAGATCAGGGCGGGTGTGGTGTTGGACTTGGTCTGTGATTGTGCGGATGTTGGGCGCCCCCCGGGTGGCGAGACTCAGGGTGGGGCTCGCATCTCTTGTCGGAGTCCATGTGACTCCCAAGCCCCCCGGGGTCCCAGGTTGTGGCTGTTTCTTACTTCCTTCTTGGAGAGGGGAAGGGTGGGAGGGACGTAGAAATGAGATGAGCAGGGATTGTGGGAATGTAGGAGGTATATATAGGCGTAAGGACGAATAGGAAGGCGCAGTGGGAGTGGCTCTGTTCATTAACCTACGTTATCGGGAACTCCTTTTAATGAATTCTGGACCACTCCCAAAGTAGAGGAGAGTATTGCGTGGGATTGTGGATAGGAGATCGGGCTGATAGGAGATCGGGGCGGGTGCGGTGTTGGACTTGGTCTGTGATTGTGCAGACATTGGGCGCCCCCTGGGTGGTGAGACTCAGGGTGGGGCTCGCATCTCTTGTCGGAGTCCGTGGGACTCCCAAGCCCCAAAAAGTGTTAATGTATCAACGGGAGATGGGCTCTACGTATGTGGTCAACATTATTGCGAATATAGCTTGCATACGAGTTCGATGTCCAGCAGCCGAGGATTTTAATCAGGTGGTCTGGCACTCCTTGCTTGGATGCTCTGGTGGCAGCGCCGATGCGGAAGGAGTGCCCAGAGGAATGTTTGTGTGGAATGTTGGATCTAATTAAAACTTGACGGAAGTGGTAGAGGAACCAGTGGCGAGTGGCTACGGCCCCGGTGTCGATCGTGAATAACGGGTCTGGGGGAGAAGCGTGGTTATTGTATCTCAAGATGACTTTTTTTGATATTAGCTCGAACGGACTGAGGGCAGAGTCTAGGCAAAATAGGAATATGGGCTGAGAAATGCCGAATTGATCTGTTTACTACTCTTTATCTTGAACATGAGGCAGTTGGTGGAGTAGAATGAGATGTCGTTTAGGCTGGCAT
Organism: Gymnothorax javanicus; assembly: GCA_029692085.1. Classification (NCBI taxonomy): domain Eukaryota; kingdom Metazoa; phylum Chordata; class Actinopteri; order Anguilliformes; family Muraenidae; genus Gymnothorax; species Gymnothorax javanicus. The sequence continues at coordinate 137,453,884 of CM056195.1, read as the reverse complement.
GACGAGAAGGATACTAATTAGCGGAGCGGACTCAGCACATCTCAAAAAACCAAAGAAGGCCAAAAGAAACACTGCTTCTAGAGTGGAATCCGTGGAAGGAGAATGGTACCCTGAACGCACCGTCTGGATGCAGAGAGAGAGGAGGTCTGCCATTAGGGGTAAACGTTTTGTCGGAGCGGGAGGTTCTTGTTTACATAAACCTTTCAGCAGTGTTTACACATGAAATTGGGAGATAGACGAGCATGGATAACCAGCGGCCAATTTGACGAAGAAGTTGATGCCGCTTAGGAAGACTTGTATTGGGGCTGGTCAAACGTGGTGTATGGAGTGAATGTATGAAATGAAGCTCGTAAGGGAAACGATGTCGAGTGCCAAGAATGGCAGTCGGAGGGCTGAATGGAATTTCTTGAATTGCTTCCATCCTGTGAGGTACGGGGAAAGTAAGCGTGGAGCGAACCCATTTAGAATGGTATCTTGATAAAGCGGCGAATGTCTCCGGTTGTGGTGTCAGGGTTCAACGGTTGCGGAAAACAGAGGCACCGGAGTGGGGTGAATGTCCAAGTGCGGTGCTAAGCGTCTGATTCTCTGCCAGGAGAAACGAGGAGGGGCGTCAACGATGGCATTTTACGGTAGGGAATATGTGCGGCTTTGAGAATGGACTGGTGTTTTGCGGAAATTAGGGTTAGTTTCCTGAGGAACGGCATGAACGAGAGGGAGCGGGAACGGCCTTTGTTTACGGTGTCTACTGTGGTCGGTTGCAATATCGGCTTTAGCCAACCAGGCGCCACAACCGGCGAGGCGGATGAGAATGGTAAGACGGAGGACAGTCAGTGAAGGGTTAACCACTGTTGGGCATGCGGCCAGTCAGATTGCATGGAGCGACGTGCTTGAGCGTGGAGACGGCAGATGGACGATGTGCAGGCAAGACAGTATGATGGACTGTGGGACTGAAAATTGGCCGAGAGCGTGAACCTTCCTACTGCGGGTGGCCGTGAGGTGGAGACGCGTAGTTTTCATGAATGTTTGCCGGCGAGGTGAAGTGCACCAACAACCAAAGTGCTAGTGAAGCGCTAGTGGGCTGCGCCACTGCGAGTGGCCGTGAGGAGGACACGCGCAGTATCTGTTAATGTTTGCCGGCGAGGCAAAGTGCACCAATAACCAAAGTGCCAGCGAAGTGTTAGTGGGCTGCGCCACTACCAGTGGCTGTAAGGTGGATACACGTGCAGTATCCGTGGATGTTTGCCGACGAGGCAAAATGCATAAATAACTGAAGCGCTAGCAGGTTGCGCCAATGCGAGCGGCCTGGAGGTGGATGCGCGTAGTATCCATTAATGTTTGCCGGCGAGGCAAAGAGCACCGATAACTGAAGCACTAGCGAGCTGCACCACTGCTTGTGGCTGTAAGGTGGTTACGCATGCAGTATCCATGAATGTTTGCGAGTGGTCGTGAGGTGGATACGTGTAGGATCCATGAATGTTTGCCGGTGAGGCAAAGAACATTAGTAATTGTAATGATTTTACAATTTTGGTATAAACATTGCAAACATTCAACAGCACCATAAATGTATGGCATTTCATTTGCGAAGAACACGACGTTCGTACATAGCAAGAGTTGCTCGGAATAATTAGTAGAACCGATGAAAGTCTAATTTATTTATGTATAATTATTTTTATTTTATTCATTTATTTTTTGAAAATAAATGTTATATTGTTATACATTGCGCTACAAAATTATATGGCATTTTCTTCCACACATCGATGACTATGAAAATATCAGTCTTTGTAATTTCTGTGCTCGTGTAGTTCGTGGAAACAACGCAGATTCGCATAAATAAGTTTGCAAAGCTCATAGAGCAATAAGCCGTGAGAATCCGTTCTACAGTCTGAATGAAGTGGCAGCTAAATGGGGTTGTTAGGTACGATGCACAGCTGAGTGATGACGAATATAAATGCTGCGAAGTCAACAAGAGTTTCGGATTTGCAGATTGTCATCCTTGCGGAGTCACGTCAATTATATCAACGTAGCCAACAGGCAATCGCTTACTGTACAGCCGAAGCATAAAGCGAGATCGAGAACGAGTGTAAAGTAATCGTCCAGTTCTTGCCTCCGATGAGGAAAGGACTGGGGGATTGTGTCTCGGTCGAGTGGGACGGCGAATGGCGAACTCGGTTCGCGTGGGCTCCCCGGAACGAGGGAGGTTCGGGTGCCTGAGCTGTGCAGGGTCGATGACGGCTAGGATTTTTGAAAAAAAATTTATTATGTACTACGAAAATATGAATGCGGAAACAGGGGCAAAATGTACATGGTATGGTAAATTCTTGCGCTGCCGAAGTGAACAGTGAGACCGAAAACTAGAGTTAAGTAATCGTCCAGTTCTTGCCTCCGATGAGGCAAGGACTGGTGGATTGTGTCGGTTGTGTGGAATGGGGAGTGGCGAACTCGGTTCACATATACTTTCCGCAACGAGTGGGGGTCAGGTGTTTGAGCTGTGCGAGGTCAATGACGATTTGGATTTTTTTTTTTCTCACGACTAAAATATGAATGCAGAAATAGGATGGTTGAATGAGCTGGGCCAGGTTAACATGCATACCCGATAAAAGCTGTTGTCTAAGTGTGGGGGATAATGGCGAAGGTTTTGGAATAGGCTACGAGGGGTGCGTGGGAGGTAAGGCGGTGGCTAGCGTGTGCTGAAACTGTGGTGAGGGGAAAACTGCGAGAAGCCGAAGTAGTTGATGGGATGGGCGAACCTGTAGGAGGAAGCACAGAATTAGTGACATGGGAAACAGCTAAGGGGAGGGGAGCGGGGAAAGAGTGCGGGAGGGAAGAGACGAGCGGAACCCGGAAGTGCTGTGTGGTCTGTACGCGTCTGGTCTGCACATGGGGAGGATCAGCTACATTGCTGAAAGAGTCGGTGTATAATTTTTTAGTAGTCTGGCCTTGTTGTCGGAGCGGCGGAAGGGGATTTTCTTCTGCTTGAGTGCCCAATGGAGTCTGGCAACGGTCCAACGTGGAGCCTCGGATGAGCTTGGAGTGCGAGTCGTGGTAAGCCTTGCTGGGGAGCCTTGGGCTCTCGCTTCTGGGCACCGCGGTTAACGAGGAGCGTAGCTGGAATCCCTGCAGTGCGGAGCCCGAAACAGGAAAATGGCTTCGGTCGTCATCGCAGGGGAGTTGCGGGAACAGATTGAGAAGATGCCTCTGGACCATCAGAGCCTTGGAATTATTCTGCGCCCGAGGGACTCCCTAGGATTACGGATTTCGTGCTTCGGGTAAGCAAACTCTTGCTGTGCGCTGGCTGTCTGGTTAGCGAGTGAACGACTTAGAAACGAGACGAGCGGGGATTGTGGGAATGTAGGAGGTATATATAGGCGTAAGGACAAATAGGAAGGCGCATTGAGCGTGGCCCTGCTCATTAACCTACGTTATCGGGAACTCCCTTTAAAAGAGGGAGAATGGGTATGGACACACTCTAAGTGTACTTATCCAAGTGCACAGTCTGAAGCACGTGGTGTAATTAAAATAAGGCCCATGGCTTTTTTAGATGCCTGCATCATTGCAGTAATTAATTTTAACCAAGATACTGCTTGGCGTGAAGCTTAGCAGTCCTACATTTTAAAAATCCTGGCCAATTTAATGCTAAAAGTAATTACAACCATACCAATGCTTAGTTTGTCTGATGTGCACCCACAATATTAATTCTTCTTTTAATTGCTATTCTAGCTAGTTTGGCCAGACACTAAAAACAGTATACTTTATTGTATGTTTATTTATTTTCCTGTGCAGGTATAGTTTCTTTGATTTTTAGCTATATTTTGCTTTGAGGACCATTACTCACTTCTTTTCCTCCTTGACATCATTTGTGATCTTGCTTATGTCCTCCAGCATTGTCCTTGGGTGTATCAGGTCGAGATACTGGCTGTCAATCATTGTTTCCATGGCAGCAGGCTTGCAAGGCATCGCAGGCACTGAGGAAGACCAGGGCCTAAGGCTGCATCAATGCAAAGCAGAGCTTAAAAATATTCTAAAATTCCTGTCATCATTGTTTATTAAAGGCAAAGAGAACATTTGTTTCAGCCCTTACCCAATAAAAGTACGTTCTTCTCCTTCCATTAATTTTTTAGAGAATTTTTGCTATTTTTATGTGCCGAGTAATCAGACGTGAAACCTCTGAAATACATCTCATTAGCATAAGTTCATGAATGCCGCCATTCCGTATATTTTTGCCAATAAAAAAATGCTTTGTGTGGCAATGTCCTGGATGTTATGATGCACTTGGACACCAGGAAATCAGCTGATCTTTATAAAGTATACAAATTAGTCTTATCTGTCATGCTTAATTTTGCATTGAATGGGTGAGGTTTGATATTACCTATCATTATTAGAACTTGAGCGACAAAATCTGCCATAATGCTGCTGTATGCGGCTGTTGGCTCTTCCATCAAAACAAGAAACTTGGACCTACCAGCGAAGAGTCACCAGTTGTGTTCTGCACACTTCTTACCTTGTTGTTTCAAGGAGCACGTTTTGGAATTTTATGGAATTGAATCGCCCAGTAAATATCATAAGATTTTGAAAGATGATGCCGCCCAAACAAAAGCTAGGCTGTCAACTTTAGCTAGGCTGAAGAAACGACAGCACCTGTTACAGATAGAACCGTTAGGCTTTCCAAATCTTATGTCAGCTTATCTTTTTTCATTGTCATTATACCGATTGACAGATGATTCATTAGACAAACTCTTGCTTACAGGAGTCATGTTTAGTTTCATTTATAAGCTCCATGTGCTCAAGAGTTCTGGTGTCTGGGAGATATGGCAAGCTACCACGATTCCAGTGAACATGGCACACCACAAACTTATACATCTGGGCCCGGTTGTTCAAAACTCGGTTATTTTTTAACCAGCCGTTAAGTACACTTAACCGACTGTTAACTTTAACAGAGCTGTTATCTTGTTGCTCAAAACTCAGTTAACTTTAACAGGGTGTTAACTTGATGTTAAAGTCAACGAACCTAAGGACCACCGCTAACTTTTTAACAGTGTGGTTAACTCTCAAAATGGCGTTCATTGCTGATGCTGCTTTCATGATGCCAGTTCAGCAAAGGAAGGATAGGGGGTATCGTGGACTGGACTTTAATATTGGAGATTACTCTAATGAAGAGTTACGTACCCGCTATCGATTTGGTTGAGCATCTATTGCTTACCTTTGCAATATTTTGCAAGGATTTTCAGCATCCAACAACCAGGGGTCACGCACTGAATTAAACAATTTAATTGATTTTACTTAAGTAATTAATTAATAAATATTGGCAAAACACAATATAAGATGTATGTGAAGCACCCTTAAAATCCCATAATTTTGACTGATTTCCATTTCCCATCGTATCCATACAGTTTAAAGTGCTAAGTGTGCAATAAAATAGATGTGACAATAATAAAACAAATAGCCCAATTATTTCAAAATAATTTAAATAGTTATTTATGAAATATAATAATACAAAGAAATCAGTGAAACTGATATTTCCTCAATCAATACTAAAAAAATACAAATATATGTTTATTTTCCTTTTTTCCTGTTCTCCTGGTTTGATAAAACATTAGGTCTACACCTAATTTGATTCCATGAATTCATTCATAAATCTTGGTGTGAAATTTTTACAGTATACACATCTGAAGCGCCCATAAAATATTTACAACAATTTGACTGATGTCCCCCTCTCTGTGTGTTTATCCTTGAACTACATTAGAGAGTATTATATTTGCATTCATATAAGATTTATATTAAAACATAATATTATGCTGACAGCAAAATAGGACGACTTTCATTACGACCAACATAAAATATAATGTTGCCAAACACTTTTGTATTTATGTAATCTACATGCAGAGGTCATTCTTTGGTCGAGTTTCAGGCATGAGCAGTTCGGACGTTCTCCGAGCTTCGCAGTAGTGCGAGTGCGAATTTGCCTTGTGTGTGAATGTGCGCAAAAAAATTAGATTTTTCGGTTAACAGGGTCCAGTTTGCCTCCACCATGAATTGTAGCCTATTACATTTTCCTCGTCAGCAGAGAAATTTCTGCTTCTCTTTTTCCTTGGGGTTCCATTTTTGATAAAATGGAAGTAAACAAAACTTGGAATTGTGGGATAGAGGAATGCTAACGAGTGACGTTAACCACGCTGTTAACTTTGACGGTGACGTTAGCTAACGGCATGACTAACCATGTTTTGAACAACGCATATTTAACATTCGGTTAGCTAACGGTCGGTTAAGGATTTAACCGGCCATTAGGAGTTAACCGGCAGTTAAAATAACCGAGTTTTGAACAACTGGGCCCTGATCTTCTCGCGCTGATTTAGTCATTAAAAGAATTTTCAAAAATTATCCAAAAAAATATTTGAATAGTAGGGGGAGAGTGCTTTTATTGGGCATCTGTTGTACCAAAAGTTTTCTTTGCCTTCAAGATTTTTACTTCAGTAATTCAGGTTTTGTCAGTTAGTTTGACTCTGAAAATCAGAGACAGGACTTGTCTCTGATTTTCAAAACAAAGGCTTCCATTGTACAAAGCCATGGAACAAAGAGTATTACCAGAAGAAACAAAACAGAGACTCAACTCATGAAGACTGAAATAGTGTTCATAAGGTAGTGCATTTTTTCTATCTCTCACACTAAACCTTGATAACTTTGTCTTACTGATCTTTTTCATGTCAAAGTGCCCAACGAAAAAGAATTGGGCAGAACATTTTAACATTTGAGATATGCTTGTGAGATGACTGAGCCTCCCTAGAATTGAGATATAAGCACAACCTGTTTTCTCTCAAACGCTTTGTTGAAATTGTGCTTCATTTCTGCAGTGAGACAGTAAAGTCTGCAGCATCTGATTTTATTCCATTGCAGATGTGACAAATCATGATTCTGACAGCAGCAGAAAGTACAACCCCATTTCCAAAAAAGCTGGGTGTTATGATCCAGACCAGGAACCAAATGCGGAGTCAGAGCACAATTCAATATTTGAATTTTTTGATAGTAATACGGTATTGACAGAGGGACGGAGCCCAGAACAGACTGACACAGTGTAGTTCAGATGGTTCAGGCTTGGATGCAAGGCCTCTTCTGTCCCCAACCAGTGGCAATCTGGGAAAGCTGCCAGACAGAGTGCATACTTTGCCAGAGCCAAACTGTCAGATGGCAGGACCTTGGAGTTCAGCAAGAAAGCGGTCCTAATCCCGGTGACCGCAAAAGGCTTGAGAGGTTGTTCCTCATAAAATAGTCAGAGAAGCAAACTGAGTTTTGATTAGTAGGATCGTCGTCCCAATCCTGGAGACCGAGCATAAGCATACTGATTGGTAGCTAAAGCGCATTTAGCAGGTGACAGTCTAGCAACTTGCACTTTCAAATTAATAATAATAATAATAATAATACAATTACTACTAGTTTGTACTACTACTACTGCTACTACTACTGCTAATAATAATAATAATGAACTTTATTTATAAAGCACTCTTTATACAAAAAAAATGAAAAATGCAGCTCAAACTGCTTTACATTCAGCAGTAAAATCCTCCTCAGTAGTATTCTCCAGGATTCTAGCTGTACTGTGTGAACAAGAGCAAAGCAGAACTTTATTTGGAGTTTCTGATTCTGAATGGCGATTCCTCATCATCCAAGATGGAAAATCTGTTGTTCAGCTTAAGGTCCTGAGCAAGAGGGACACGATTGGATTGCATGCCAAACTGCTGACCACCACGGGATCCAACTCAGGGCCCAGAGTGGTGAGGTGTGGAGCTGACGACAGCATAGAGTCTCGCTCCCAGCTGGATCCAGGGGTCCTCAGTCTGGGTCGGTGTGACTTCAACGCAGGGAGTCATGGTTTCCCTCTTTCCCTTGGTGGTAACATTCATAGCAGCGAGAGCTGGAGCAAATAAGTAATTGATCAGCTGTTCATCATGCTTTATTTGATAGAGGGTGGATATTTTCCCCTCCAGCTCTGCAATCATCTGGGACAGGAGGACTCAGCTCACACAACCTGGCAGAGAGGGAAGTGGCGCTATTGTTCATTTTGTTTCAGCCAGCAGAGCCTTACTGCAGCCTGTTAACTGAGGCTGACAGTGAACTTGAATTAAGGGGTATAAATGCGCCAATACACACATGACAGAAGGGGAACATGAATCCAACACAGCTGGCAAGGAAAGCACGCAAGATGTAAACCAATCAAAAGAAACAATGTAAAAGACGCAACTGCTGGATGTGAGGAGACAGGAAAGTATTTCACACGAGGGTAGTGACAGGTGGCTTCATAAAATGTAAATGAAAGCAATACAATGATTTGCAAATCACTTAAACCCTATATTTCATTGAAAATAGTACAAAGACAGCTCATCAAATGTTAAACTTGAGAAATTCAATTGTTTTTTGAAAAATACATAGCCTGTTCAAAAAAGTCCCTATTTGGATTTAAATAAGCTAATACTCAAGATCTTATTATTGAATCATTATTGCATTATTAGGACATCCAGGCCAACCACATCAGGCTAAGGGGGTAGACCTGAGTCTGGTACTGCTAACATTCCTGCTGGTGATATCCAGGCCAACCAAATCAAACCAGAGAGCCCGCTCAGGGTCTGGTGCTTCTGCAGTTCAGGTGGTCAGGGGCAACCATCCACCTCATCTAGTACTACAATTCTCAAGTGGTTTAAGGCAAATTAAAATTCTCATTTAAAAAATGGAACCAGACATCTTAACATTCTAATGTAAACTTAATACACTGACTGCCAAAAAAAAAGGTTGCCAATTGGGTTTATATAAGCAAATACTCAACAGTCTTTTTTTTTCCTTTTAATCCTGACTGATTCAGTATGTAACTTATCATTTCTTTAAACATAGAAAGCATGTAGGAAGACATATCTCATGGTCGTTGAAAAGATGTCACTGTGTTTCAGGTGGAGCAAATTATTGGCCTGTATCAAACAAAGAAAAAAATACTGAGGAGATTGCTGTAATCACTGGAACTGTCCCACAATTTGTTAAACCCTGGAGGGAGAGTGGTGAACTGTCAACTTCAAGAAAGAAGTAAGTTGGAGGAAAGTCATCACTGATCCTGATCAAAAATCACTAAAATAAAATGCTTTAATATGTCCCATCTTCAAAAAATCAACAGTAGAACTCATGGCTGTGTTTAATTATGAAGGTAAGACCATTTCCACCCGCACAATGCAACAAGACCTTGGAGGACTAGGGCTAAACAGCTACGTGGCCTCAAGAAAGTCACTTGTTTGTGAAGCTCATTGGGAAAAAATTACTTCAGCTTGCGAGGGGGCAAATGGACTGAGGGGCAATGGAAATAGGTCATGAGGTCTAATGAGTCCAGATTTACCCTATTCCAGAATGATTGGCGTGTTAGGGTAAAAATTTAAAATGACAATTTATCTTTCAAAGATTAATAAAATTTCTTAGTTTCAACAACTGACGTTGTCTTTGCACCATTTTTAATTGAAGATAGAGTTTAAATGATGCGCAAATCATTGCACTATTTTTGCTTACATTTTACACAGTACCCCAACTTTTTTGGAAATGGGATTGTAGGTTGTGAAGATTTTTTTTCATAATATATCTTGGCATATTCACTGAATTTTTGATACAACTGAGAGTTCCACTATATACTGTACAGTTTTCCCAAAATCCAACCAATTTACCTTGCTATCTCATTTTTCTTCATGTTTATTAAGACTGTTCTGGTAAGTATATTTCTCAAGCATTCAGCCTTCTGGTCGTAAACAAATTTAATCACGATTGGCAGTTCTATATCCTGCGGCACATGCAGTGACTGTGTTTGTATTCCCAGGGATCATTGACTGCTCAAGCAAAACGAGAGAATGGCCAGCCTGAAAGCTTCAAATCTCAGGGCAAAAAACTCTCTTGCATTGTAACCATTTCTCTATTGCACATGGCTTTTGTACGCCTAATTAACTATAGTTGACAAAGATGACTAATATCTTACCAATTTATCGACAGTGTTAGTTAAATTCAGTACCTGTGGAGCATAAACATTATTCAAAATGGAAAATGATAATATGAGTCAATTATAAGCTTAACAGTTAAAAACCTTTAAATCAAAAAACAAGATATCTGTGATTTCACTGGAGAAACATTGCTGTTTCATATGATATTGGATTAAGACTTTAAGAAAATGCACTGTGTGATGAACTGAATCATGCAGTATTCCTTGCTATAAATGGTGTAAAAATTAATTTTTTCTCTGATTTCAGCAAATAAAAACTCATCAATCACAGACAAATGATATGCTTGTACTCACACATCGCATAATTGTTAACGCTGCAACCCAGAGTTACATTTTCCCTCAAATGCACTTTACCTTAAAGCAAGTGAACTCACCTTGCTAGCACTGAGTGGAAGCGTGTCAGTCCTATTAAATGAGTAATTCCTATATTCTGGCTTTAACTTCCTGAGAGAGAAGCAGTGTTGAGTCCGAGGCTATTCCTGATTATAGAATCACGTAGGGTCCAGGTCCAATAAAAACAACCCTCCCTGGGGTGCCTTTGGACATCTAGCTCTCAGGTGCGCTCAAAGGCTTTACACTCCCTAAAAGGGATTTGAAGATTGGTGACGAATGAGATTGACGAAAGCAAAGTCGCCATTATCCCCTGTGCTGATGTGGGTAAGGGGATGGGAGTATGAATTAGGTTAATCGAGACAGTAGGAAGACCAATACAGATGGGATGTAACTGGATTTTTTGCAGCCAGCATTAATACAGCCAGCTGGGTGGTGGCAGAATATTAATTGGGAAGACCTTTTACTGAAAACCTTTGAATTTAAAAACTTCTATTTACAACGTACTTCATGCAATAATAACACATCTTCTTACAGTTTTTCAGGGAAATTTTTATGATGCTGGGTGAGGAAAAAGTGTCATGGAGAACCATGTCCCCCTGCCCTTCTTGTGCTCTCCTCACCGCCTGAGGCAGTTTTCAGGCGCATGACAGGACCATGGTCCCATCAATGGATTGGCTCACCTTGAGTCTGGAGGAACAGAGCAGCAGGGATTACAAGAACAGCTTTTATTTTCCTGTTCTGTCCTGTCAGCACTCTTATTCACTAGATCTCTCAATCCTATTAAAGCAAGCCTTCTGCCTCAGTGATACATGTTGATATATGCCAGGGACAGTGGCAGCTCGTGAACTGGCAACAGGGGAGGCTCAAACAATCCCTTAAAATTAATGATTTGTCACGACCTGTTTTCAATCATTAATTTAAATTACCATTACAGAAACTCCGAAAACTCTCAACATTACCAGGTGTGGCCAGTTTTCATTTATAACGCATATCTGTCAACTCTCACGCATTCGGTGTGAGTTTAAGTGCCATATTTACGTTCCTCTGCTGTAGTCAGCAATTATTCAATGAATGCGTATGGAAGAGATTCTAGTGCAGAATTGAAGTCCTTGTGTTGAGAGTAATCGGAGTTTCTGTAATGGTAATTTAAATGAATGATTGAAAACAGGTCGTGACCAATCATTAATTTTAAGGGATTGTTTTGAGCCTCCCTTATCGCCAGTTCACCTGCTGCCACTGGCCAGGGACACCCAGGAATTTAACAACAAGAAAATGCAAAACCACCTTCTGTGTGCATAACAAAGACATGGCTGTTTATGAAGAGAGGGTGCAGGAGCTGGACTGACCTGCCTGGAATCCCTACTTGTCCCCAACAGAGAATGTGTGGTGCACGTTGAAATGCAGAATGTGGCATTGAAGACCCCCTACTGTTGCACGCCTTAAAACTTGTCGCGAGAAGAATGGGACAAAATTACACCTGAATAACTGAATGACTTGATGTCTTTAGTCTCAAAACCTTTATTAACTGTTGTGGAGAGGAATGGCAACATTATAAAGAGGTTTATCATGAACTGTCCCAACTTTTTTTGAAATATTTTGTAGGAATCAAAATTGAAAAAGAGTTCATTTTGAAAAATCAATAAAATAAATTTGGTGAAACATCAAATAACGTGCTGTTGTACAGTTTTCAATTATAATTTATGATCATTTGATTTACAACAATGCTTTCAGTTTTTGTTCAGTTTAACTGCCTAAAGCCCAAGGTCCCCCTGGCTGCAATGCTGCTGTCACTGTATTTTCAGTGGCGTGTTGTGAGCCTCTGACCCTTAAATGCATAATTGCATTCAAGTTGTTGCTGTTTAAGATCAGTTGATTTATAATCACACAATTTATTTACTGAATAAGAAAGACCAATATATAAGCCTGTAATTGTTAAGAAATTATGAAGAAATGACAGAGAGCACAAATGGGCTAAATTTACATTGTCCTTAATAGTGATATTGCTGGGATGAAATTTTTGATAATAATAAATCCAATACTTTTTCATAATTCCATCTCCTGTTGTAGATATTTTTTTTTTCTGCAGCGCAACCTAATTTACTTTAAGATTGCACTTCATCAAAATGCTTTCAGCGTTCAAAAGAATAGTGTTACATTCCTCAGACTGGGTTACCCAGTCCATCTTCCTTCTGTGTCCATGTTTTCCCCTAAGCCTACTGTCTCTAGTTTTGGTTCTTGTCTGTCTGTGCTGGGCGTATTGTTCACTGGCTACCCTTGCATTCACTCACGCAATCAACATTCCTTTCAATTATCCCATTACTGACTCTTCCCGCTCACACCACATCCTACTCAATTACTCAATAACTGTTTTCAGGCTCTGCCCTGCCTGCACTCCCACCATTATACTGACTAACACGCCTCACCTGCTTCTTCCCCTTTATAACCCTCTGTTGTGTGCCAGTCTGTTGTAGGTTCTGTTTAAGAAAGTCTTGTGAATTCTGCTGCTTAACCTTTGCTAACTTTTTATGGCCGCTCAGCTCCTTCCCCGCCCAGCTCCTGCCCTGCCCGCCTTCCCTGACCTGCTCAAGTCCACCCTGCTTCCCTGCCTGCCTCCCCATCCAGCTCTGGACTCATCTGCCCTGCTGAGATTTTGTTATTGTTTAATAAACGCTCTACTGAGCTTTTCTGCTTATCTGCCTCCGAGTGGTGCGTTTGGGGTCAAGCCTCCTCGGACCTTGACAAATGGGCTGCAATTGCGAGGAAGCGCAGTTGCACACTCCTTGCCACCATGCGATAATAATTAATTTATTAAATTACCAATGCTTCTGACCTCGAAGTGTTGGTAATTGAATAATGTAGTAAATTGGGTATTAGTGCATTGTGAATGAGCGACAGGACATGCATTTAAAATTATTTAAAATGCATGCTATGTGTCAAATTTTCATGGTAGCAAAATAATTGATGAAGTCTTTATAGTCCAGCCTCTAGGAAAATTGTAGGAAGGCTACAATGTGAGACTGTATGAATGGCAATCATCTAATTAATTAATTAGAAATTAAATCTAAACCTAATCTAAATTCCACCTTCAAGCACATTTACTACATGACATTCAACTTCAAGATGGAATTTTGAGAAATGTCAGTTAATTGCTGTCCACGCAATATCAAATTGAAGCCTCCCTCTCTGAGGCAAAGCCATTCGGCCTACTCATTAAGCATAATGCAGCTTTTAGGTAGCCTATTTATTCAGTAAATGAATTAAGTCAATTGTGTGGAATTCTTAACTGGAAAGAGGTTGAGAGCTAACCTGCTTTATGGTAATGTCACTAACTGTAGACAGAGTTTTATTTATTTATTTATTTATTTATTTTTAAATTTGGAATCTCCAATCGCACCCAAATCTGGAATGCCCAATTGGGGAACTATGTCCAAGGCTTGCTCATATGCAACCTCATGCTGCCAACTCAGGAGAGTGAAGACAGTTCGCGGCTCTCCTCCAAAGCACGCACCTGTCAGCCACTGCTTCTTATACACTCATTGGTTGAATTCTCGCAAGTTCAGAACAAGGGCGGAGGATACCCGAACATGAACAAACTTAGAATCTTCCTGATGAGCGCCTGTCCAACCAACGGGACGCGCTTAAGCAATGAACAAAGCTACCATTTGTATATCACCCTTCCTGGCAGACCTTTCCCAATTTGCATCCCTGTAGCGCAATGGCCAAATGTGCGCTACTCTGAAAAAGCTGCCGACCACTGCCGGTTGGCATGACCGGGGCTCGAACCCGCGCCATGATAGTCACTACGTGCGATGCTTTAACCGAGTGAGCCATCTGGCAGCTCCTAGAGTTTGATTTTTACATAAGCAGGCTTAACTCGCCGACCTCACTCAGCGAAACTGCAGTTTTGAAAATGTTTTCTTTGGCGTATCAAGCCGATTGGACACCGATGCAGAAAAAAAAATATATACCATTCTGTGAGCTACAGAAATTCACAATCTTTGAAAGACATTAACGTTTTTTGTCACCGTTGATGTGGATAGGAAAATGCTTGATAAGTATTGCAATAAACAATAATGCAGGCTGAGGGGAAATGGACAGTAATTCTACTAAATGATCCTCGCGACTGAATAAATTAACACTTAGTTACTAATCAGGAAATGTAAATGGGAACGGGTTTGGAGAAGTAATGCACTTTAAGGCCAGGTGAGAGCAGAGCTATAATCCCTCCGATGGCAAGTCCCAGGTGGAAGAGGAGTGTATATCATCACAATTTGAGGAAAAATGGCAGCAATGGCACTGAATTGGCAAAACTGTTAAACAAAGTAGTTTTTTTTTAAATGGACAACTACAGTTTGATAAAACTGGGAGCCTGGCTTCTCTTGGTCTGCGGGAGAGAGGTAATTACTAAAAGTCTCTGATGCAAGGACATCCACAAACACTGGGTGTCTTACTTTTGATACTCTGCCAGGCCTGTAATGCAGCAGTCCGGTATTAGCAGGCCAACATCCGGTATTTCGCAATCGGCTGTTTATCTGCTCTCGCTCGTTTGTTTACAGACTGGCACATATGTGTGCACGTATGTAAGCAGTATACAGTACGGGCATTGAATTTGGAATTGACATTGACAAACAGCCGATAGTTCTACGAAGTGGCGTGGCCGGGGGGGTGCTAAGACACGTCCCTTTTTGACTGCAAGTAGTAGTTCTCAATCATTTTCCTTTATTGACGCAATTTCCAATTATCTTAATTGGCAACTGAAGACACGGTTTCTCTCCATATGCGATCTAACAGCGATGAAATCATGGGCTAAATTCAGTACAGAAAAGTAATTTAGCTACTTAATAGGCCAGTGCTTTGCGATGATTGAACTGGTCCGCGTTCCAATGAAAGGCGGACTTTCATACTCAGTATTGTGTGGGTTGGAAAAAAAAAAGTGGCATTCAACAGTTAAATAGGCTATAAAAAGCCTGCGGCTCAAGCTATTTGCGTGAGAGTCGACAATTATGTATTGCATGCAATTTTGAAAGACGTTGATTTAAATACAGCAAATAAGCGTCCAGATGAATGATTGTCATCTTACCTAATCGAGGAGAACAAGCAGCACCTGTTAACTGTGGAGTGCTCTCGGAGTGAACCTTCTGTTAATCATGAAAATGACTGAGAACAGGTCAGGACTAATAACCAGGACTGGCCAAAAGAGAGCGATGAGATCAACCACCTTAACTGCTTATATGCACCGCAAGGCTGGGTCAATCATTGCTTTGCCAATGCAGACCTTTGGTTATAGCTGTCAATGTCTTGGCTGGGATTTGAGCTCCCTGATTAATGTCTTGCTGTGAGCCACTCGGAAGCCCATGTGAAATGCATGGTCATTTGGATTCAGGTTTGGTGATTGACCTAACCAAGAATCAAATCAAATAATCAAAATGGATCAAAATCAAATGAATCCTGATGTGCATTGTATTTTCATTTTCATCAGAATATTTTATGATCACATGGATTCTCATATCGCTGGAAACAAAAATCACAATTTTCGCAGTGAGATGAACATCACGGTTGAGACAGGGTCAGAGAAAATCCAAATGACACAATTTCAGACTGTAATTCAAAATCCATAATATATTATTTCAGTGGTTCTCAAACTCAGTCCTGGCGCCCCACTGTGTATGCTGGTTTTTATTCCAGCCACAATTGCAATTCTAGAATTTTAATAAGCTCTTACTTTGTCTTAATTAGCTGTTAATTATGAAAATGACTGAGAACAGGTCAGGACTAATAATTGTTTGAAACGAAAGTTTTGTGCAACCCAATTCTCTGTTCTTGTTCCGCAACTGTACTGAATTTAGCCCATGATTTAATCGCTGTTAGATGGCATATGGAGAGAAACCGTGTCTTCGGTTGCTAATTACAATAATTGGAAAACGCGTTAATGAAGGAAAATGATTGAGAACTACTAATTGCAGTCAAAAAGGGACGTGTCTTAGCACTCCCGCTGGCTACGCCACTGGTTCTACGTGATTTGAGGTGTTGCATAGTTGCTTGGTTGTACTTTAAGGAACTCAGATGCGTGAATCTGTTTGTTGCAATACCGTCTGCAGCGATTTGTAGGTTGTCTGTTCGCGCACGGGAAATCCCCTTGCAGAGGTCATTCTTCGGTCGAGTTTCAGGCATGCGCAGTTCGGACGTTCTCCGAGCTTGGCTGTAGTGCGAGTGCGAGTTTGCCTCGTGTGTGAATGTGCGCAAAAAAATAGATTTTTGGATTGCGATCCAAATCGCACTCTTTTGCCTCGTGTTTGAATCCGCGCAAAAAAAAAAAAAAAATGTATTTTTGGATCGCGATCCAAAACGCACTCTTTCTCCAGTGTGAACGCCCCTTATATTTCAATGTGGATATTAGCATAAATGCACCTAATTAGAACCAATCAGCAGCTTATTAAAATCCTAAGATTGCAATTGTGGTTGGAACAAAAACCAACGTACACAATGGGGCACCAGGACCGAGTTTGAGAACCACTGTATTATTTTGTTCTTGGAGGCAATAAGTGCCAAAGCTGTGCCTTGGGTACCATCTAATTCTTTCTACTTAAACACAGGAGGAGGCTGCTCAATGCCACAACATGTTACAGAAATAGCATACCTTTTGTTTCATTAATTGTTCCAGGATCAGATGCAGTGAGCAAACGCCTGCAGCGCCTTTATAAGAGACGATCGTTGACTGATGAAATTGATTGATTTTGATTGGCAGCAATCAATCTTTTTAGCTCTACTTGATGATCCTGTCTTTTTACTGTTTTTAGAATTTCCGGATAAATTGCAATGATTTTTGCGCTAATGCTGTGTGCAATATTTCTATTGAATGTTATAGACAAAATAAGGAAGATAAAAATCTTAAAAGTCGGTTTAAAGACCCAGTTCACAATGAACCAGACCATTGCCTCAAAATTGCTCACTCACCCCAGATATAATATGATATGTGGAAAGAATAAGCTATAATTTAAAGCACTCAATACTGTATAAAGGATTAATAGTACAATACCTAGTCAGTGAAAATAGTACATGGCAGACTTTTTTTTTTTTTTCCAGACACACAACATTATACTTTCGGTAGAGCGAAAATAAGTGTTCACTTGAGGAACAAATTCAAAAAGCAAAAAGGGTATAAATTTGTTCCACTGTCTCCACAGGATTCTTGTGTTGAATTTTTCTTCAGAATCCAAGCACAAGAGTAATCATTAAATCAGATGGTTTGAATTAGCCACATTCTTGGATTGCCATCCAAGTGCTATTACAATCAGTTGCTTTGGTTCAATAACCATATCACCCCCAGAGTTGTTCCTCCTTTATGTTGCCATAACAAAGCAAGGACCAAGTATCCAGCCCAAAGGTAGAAAAGTGCCTGGTGATACACTGGATGGACTGAAGGGCGCAGTAATAGTGATGATGATGGGGGTGGTGGCGGCATCACCTCTGATGGAAGGACAGACGGGTTTGGGTTATTTTATAGGGTATTGACACTTGATGGGGAAGGGTTGATTGCTATATGAGTACATGGCAGTGATGGAGTTGATGGGAATTTTTTCTGTATTGAAGTCACTGAATGGATGCCATGGCAACAGTCACTCTGCTGAAGCTGTCACATCTGTTCCATGCATGGCAGGGTCTGCAATGTCAGCCTCTTCCGCTTTGGCAGACTTTAAATAAGTTGATTGCCCGCCATGTTGCCCGTTCCACCAAATTCTTGGGACGGAAGTTGTTGTTCTTGGACAGTTAAAAGTGCTTTATATTTCAGTCTTTGTAAATCTCCCCTGGGCCGAAGGTTTTATTGTTAAATTGTTAAATAAATTATCCCTCTGTCCTCCAAAATACCAACTTAAAAAATTTGTTGAAAATGAACAAAAAGGGAGGGATACAAAAAAACTGAGCACAGTGAAGTAAGTCTGATTGGTTGTTTTTTTTCAGTGTGCCAGCAAACATCAAGTCTGGAAAAGCACAGCACCCAGAGCTTACTGAAAGACTTCTCAAATACATGAACTGACAGATTGTATTGACCACATATGTTTTCCAGTGGTTTTCCAGGTGAGTCTTTTGTCCATCAGCTTTTGCAGTTACAAAAGGATAGTGGAATGCATGCCTGTCTTAGAGAATCCATGGAAGACTTCAAACAGAATTTTGTGCGTCATTAGATCTGTGAATGAACGTTATGGCACAAGATAAGGGTTTGTAGGAATTCTGCTGCTGAATGTGGAAATAATGTGGCATGCTGTCAAAGGTCATTTAAGAAGAAATTAATTGCAGAAAATGAGCCAGTTCATTCAGAGAGGAGAGTCATGGAGTTGAGGCAATTATGTTCTTTAAAAAGTAGCAGAGAACAAAGAGAGAGAGAGAGAGAGAAAGAAAAGTGTATGTGTGTGTGAGTATATGAGAGATAGGGAATGTACATGTGAAGATGCTTTGTGTGTGTGTGTGTGTGTGTGTGTGCGTGAGAGAGAGAGAGCGAGGGGGGGAGACTTATTTTGCACAAGACACAAAGGGTACAAACTCATAAACTAAAAAGAAAAAAAAACAATGTTACTCTGAACAAATGTGAACTTCTGCAATATCCCCCTTAGAACTGTTAATCAAGTGAAATGACGACATCAGAGAACATCAAAAAGGTGGTCAAGCTGATTTTGGATTTTTGTTTGGTATGAGTGACTAGACGTCTAAAATGAGGGTGGGCTTCCTTCATGGGCTCCTTTCAGGAACTCTCTTTCTCTCCCACATTCTTAAGACTTGCACAGAAGGATAATTGGCTCCTCTATATAGTCCATTAGAGTGAGTGAGTGAATGACATGTGCCCTGGAATTCACATGCTCAAATAATTTTTTAAAATACAATGCTGTTAAAAAGTGTTTTCCCCTTCCTGATTTCTTCTGTTTCTGCTTGTCATATTAAAATATTTCAGATCATCCAACTTATTCAATATAAAACAGAGACAACATTATTAAAACCAAAATTGCAGCTTTGAAATGATTATTTATTCTAAATAAAGAGTAATTCAAAACCATTATCACCCACTTGGAAAAATTGCTCCCCTAAACCTAATCACCGGCAACAACTGCAATCAAGCATTTGAGGTGACTGGCAATGAGTCTTGCTTTAACTGGCCACAACATAGCTCTGTAGGAATTTTGGCACACTCTGCAGAATTGTTTTAATTCAGCTACATTGGAGGGTTTTTGAACATGAACTGTTTGAAGCCCTTTGTGCAGAAGCCAAATCTGGCTATTTATAAGTTACCTCATTAAAGGCTTTATAATGCAAGATAGCAGCTTCAAAGAGAGGAGGGGAATGGGTAAACTGAGTCAAAACAATTGTAGCATTTAAAATTTCATGGTAATTCAATTTATTTTCCTGATTTTGGTAGAGAAAAAGGACTGCAAACATAAAAATTCTTCATGAAAATTCAGCATTGAAATTGTAAAAAAAAAAAAAAACCCCCACAGAATTGAAAAGTGGCTGGGGGTTAAAACTATACATTTCTGGGATCATAAACTCCGTGACCACAAGTAGAATTCATCTGAGCATTAAATTCTAAATTTCCTACTCTCTAGGAGCCAAATAAAACAGCTCTCCAGGTGGCTCCCCAAACTAAAAGATCGTTGAGGATCATATTTCAATATTTCTCATCAAATTCATCAGTAAATCAGTAACCATAATCAATAATCATAATCAGTAACAATATTATGCAAGCAGCAGTAACACACTTACACATGCACAGGCACATAGACACATGCACACACACACACATACACGCACACAGACACATACAAGCAGTTCACACACGCATGAGCAGTTGGCTTCTGTAGCTTTGATTTACATCTGTTCAGTTGATTCAGGCAGTATCTGTTCAGTCATCAGCATTATTCACCATCATTCATCAGAAATCATATAGTTATGCATGCTCCAGTATTACACTGGAAGAGGGTTGTTATCTTTTGGTTGCAGTTTTCAAGGCATGTTAGCAGTGTTTTGGTTTGCCTGTCTCTGGGACAACTTGTGACCCGAATAAAAGTCCTCTGAAACAAGCAGCCTTGAAGTTGTTATTTTGCAAAAAATGCAAACTAATGATAAAAAGAGAAAAACAAGTAAGATGCAGACATCACATGATTGTACCATTGAAAAACGAGTAAGAAGCAGACATTACGTTATTGAACCATTGTGGCGTGAGAGGGCGGAAAAACCATGTTTGGAAGATGTTTCCTGTGATGAAGGTATAAAAACTGGGCGTGAAAAGCAGAATGTCAGTTCTTCTTGCGCAAATAGAACTCGGCTTCATATTCATCAATATGCCTCAATTAAAGTCTAATTTTTTTAAGAATCTGTCTCTCTCCAATTGTTTGAGAGTGGAGAAACCTCATAATATGAAAATATTTCTGAATGAAAACCACAAAGATCTCTCAAAATGGTGCACTGTCAAATCATAAAATAATCATATGTTTAACGCAAATCAACTTTTAACACATAAACTTCAATATGAATTAATGATATACTGGTTGAATTTTGCATTAGTTTATGAATATAGGTGCAGGTGGACACTAATGGTCACCAGCATGGGCGGCGTTAGGGGATGGCTATCTGGGCTCAAGCCCCAGACATTTTCGCAAAAGCCCCAAATGTTTTACATTCGGAAAAAAACAGGGTTTTTCTCATCTGCATCAGCGTCTCATCTGCGAGTGTAGCCTGCAGTACCATAGTCCAACAGAAGAGCAGCTGTGGGAAATTAACCTTATTACTGGTATGCAAATTTTTTTTCTGCAGGTCAGTTGGTTCCATTATGTACATCAGCCAATCAAAGCTCGGCTGTGGTACCATTGTACATGCAATCAGACAATCACAGCTCGGCTGTACTCATGTATCAATGAGCATGGCAACGCATTCGACCTTATTACTGTCAGCTGAGTTATGCACGCAGCAAATTTGTAAATGCTCATCTGTCAATAACAATCTAAGTGCTCCACAATGCGCTAAATTACAAGTAAACTTGCTGGTCTGCTGCAGAAGTCCAACAGTCTATTTATTAGGCCTTGACTTGATACTGCGGATCGGAGAGCAAATTTCGTGATATCAGAAAGTGAGGATGATGTCTGACGTTATTAGCCGCAAAAAGACAGTCTCACACTGTTCGTGACTTAGGCTCTTATTTGAGGCAGTGAGCTAATAAGCATATGGTCGTCACTGGAGTACATTGGGGAGCACATACAGCTTTCACTTGCATTTGTAGACTGCACATCGGACTGTGTTCACAGACAATGATTTCTGGAAGTATTCCTGAGTCCATGCAGTCAATTCCAGTGCAGAGTCATGCCGGTTTTAATGCAGTGCCGTCTGAGGGCCCAAAGATGATGAGCATCCAATATTGACCTTCGACCTTGTCCATTGCGCACAGAGATTTCTCCAGATTCTCTGAATCTTTTGATGATATTTTGTACTGTAGATGGTCGGATTTTTAAAGTCTTCATAATTTTACATTGAGGAACATTTTTCTGAAATTGTTCTACAATTTTTTGACTCAGTTTTTTGTAGATTGGTGAACCTCTGCTCATCTTTACTTCTGAGAAACTGTGCCTCTCTAAAATGCTCTTTTTATACCCAGCCATGTTACTGAACTGTTGCCAATTGACCTAAGTAGTTGCAAAATACTCCTCCAACTGTTTTTTATTAGTACCTCTTACTTTTTCAGCCTTTTGTTGCCCCTGTCCCAACTTTTTTGAGATGTGTTGCTGCCATCAAATTCAAAATGAGTTCAAATTTTTCATGAAAATGTCTCACTTTCAACATCTGATATGTTCTTTATGTTCTATTGTGAATAAAATGTGGGTTAATGAGATTTGGAAATCATTGCATTCTGTTTTTATTTACATTTTGCACTGCATTTTGGAATTGAGGTTGTAGATTGCAGCATCATGTGCTGCTTTTTGCCTACTTCACAATGCCAGACAGGTTCTTTTGAAATGATTTTTAGATTCAACAGGGTTGTCAGTAATTATGCCAAGGTGTGTTGCATGAAATTGAGCTCACTTATCAATTAAATTTGTTTAATTGGTTGATTTTGTAACTATGGGTGCAAATAGTGTCATATAGGTCCAGGTAGGGTTGGACTGTTTTTTTCCTTCAATTATGAAAGCATCGTCTAAAAACAGCATTTTTTGTTGTTAGCTCACGTGGTCCAATAGACCAAAGGGAGCTTATGCGATCACGCGGTGCCATTGGCGTCTGGCGTCAGCATCAGCGCTGCGTTTACTTTGTTCTTCTTCTCCAAAACCATTGAAGGGATCAATGTGAAACTTGTTGGGGAGGTAAATATGGATGCTCAGATTACAAATTGTTTGACTGGTGCAAATTCGTCCGTAGGTGGCACTATAGAGATCTATAACGCTGAAGAAAATATCTGTTGTTTAGTTTCTTCTTTTACCGCTGATTCAACGATTCCAAAACAGGCTGTTTAATTCACCGTTAATCTCGGATGGAAATAACTTGCATACGGAGCCAATAGTAATGATGAGACACGTGAAGCACTTTATAACAAGTTCAGTTGCGTTGGAAAAACAGATGTGCCCACGGGAGAGATCAGCACAGGGGCGTAGACTCACTTTTATTCCCATGGGTTTTTTTCACCTCAAAGGGGCCCCTGATTGGACTGTTTGTCTGTCAATCAAACTATATGTTTCTAATAATATATTCATTAAAATATTGAATTTATACCAGCTGAAACATATAGCTAGCAGCACAAATAAATGTAGTCATTTGGGGAAACGTTTTTGCCCAAAATAATAGGCCTTTATAGAGTGCAGCTGCATGATGCAATAGTGTGGGGAATAAAGTTTCAGGAATCCATTTCCAATTTACTGCCTTTTATTTTCTTTTCACTCACTTCGTTCAGAGGCAACATGTCATGGTAAAGATTATGGGCCTAATAATCCAAAGTAGGCTACTCAAAAAAAGGTTTCAACACTTAAAAAAGGCATTAAAAACATAAAAATGTAGGCCTATTGTTGGAATATGTAGACTATATGAACTGTGTCCTTCTTTTCTTTATCCTCGCAAATGTATCAGTTACATTGCTGAAGTCAACCCTCTCAGTCATTTCTCTCTTGATAAAAAGCATTGCCAGATTTGAGAGACGATTCTCACTCATTTAAGACTGCAAATATGTTTTAATTAGTTTAAGATGACTGAAAGTGCGACTGCCTGTGCCTTATGAAATATATATATATATATATATAGTACATAGTTAAAACCAGTAGTGTTTAAAATTTTTTTTTTTTTTTTTTTAATTATATATATATAAATATATTATATAGTACATAGTTAAAAAACCAGATAGTGTTTAAAAATCATTGTTTGAAGCCAGATAGTTGATAATTGTCTAAAACTGAAATTATCTCTTTAATAATGTTACATTATCTTCATCAGCTTTAAAATCATTATGAACAAATCTCTTGGTATTTACATAATCACATTCTGACAGATCAACATTGAAATTAGTATACATGAAGATTCGATTTTTACCCAAGTAGCCAACTGAATTTGACAGTGACCTACGAAAGATGTAGCTAATTTTCTCACTATCATTCTGCACACACACACACATACACGCACACAGACACATACAAGCAGTTCACACACGCATGAACAGTGCACACACATAAGCAGTTGGCTTCTGTAGCTTTGATTGACATCTGTTCAGTTGATTCAGGCAGTATCTGTTCAGTCATCAGCATTATTCACCATCATTCATCAGAAATCATATAGTTATGCATGCTCCAGTATTACACTGGAAGAGGGTTGTTATCTTTTGGTTGCAGTTTTCAAGGCATGTTGGCAGTGTTTTGGTTTGCCTGTCTCTGGGACAACTTGTGACCCGAATAAAAGTCCTCTGAAACAAGTAGCCTTGAAGTTGTTATTTTGCAAAAAATGCAAACTAATGATAAAAAGAGAAAAACAAGTAAGATGCAGACATCACATGATTGTACCATTGAAAAACAAGGAAGAAGCAGACATTACGTTGTTGAACCATTGTGGCATGAGAGGGCGGAAAAACCATATTTGGAAGATATTTTCTGTGATGAAGGTATAAAAACTGGGCGTGAAAAGCAGAATGTCAGTTCTTCTTGCGCAAATAGAACTCAGCTTCATATTCATCAATATGCCTCAATTAAAGTCTAATTTTCTGAAGAATCTGTCTCTCTCCAATTGTTTGAGAGTGGAGAAACCTCATAATATGAAAATATTTCTGAATGAAAACCACAAAGATCTCTCAAAATGGTGCACTGTCAAATCATAAAATAATCATTTGTTTAATGCAAATCAACTTTTGACACATAAAATTCAATATGAATTAATGATATACTGGTTGAATTTCGCTTTAGTTTATGAATATAGGTGCAGGTGGACACTAATGGTCACCAGCATGGGCGGCGTTAGGGGATGGCTATCTGGGCTCAAGCCCCAGACATTTTCGCAAAAGCCCCAAATGTTTTACATTCGGAAAAAAACAGGGTTTTTCTCATCTGCATCAGCGTCTCATCTGCGAGTGTAGCCTGCAGTACCATAGTCCAAGAGAGGGGCAGCTGTGGGAAAGTAACCTTATTACCAGTATGCAATTTTTTTTCTGCAGGTCAGTTAGTTCCATTACGTACATCAGCCAATCAAAGCTCGGCTGTGGTACCATTGTTCATGCAATCAGCCAATCACAGCTCGGCTGTACTCATGTATCAATGAGCGTGGCAACGCATTCGACCTTATCACTGTCAGCTGAGTTATGCACGCAGCAAATTTGTAAATGCTCATCTGTCAATAACAATCTAAGTGCTCCACAATGCGCTAAATTACAAGTAAACTAGCTGGTCTGCTGCAGAAGTCCAACAGTCTTTTTATTAGGCCTTGACTTGATACTGCGGATCGGAGAGCAAATTTCGTGATATCAGAAAGTGAGGATGATGTCTGACGTTATTAGCCGCAAAAAGACGGTCTCACACTGTTCGTGACACAGGCTCTTATTTGAGGCAGTGAGCTAATAAGCATATGGTCGTCACTGGAGTACATTGGGGAGCACATACAGCTTTCACTTGCATTTGTAGATTGCACATCGGACTGTGTTCACAGACAATGATTTCTGGAAGTATTCCTGAGTCCATGCAGTCAATTCCAGTGCAGAGTCATGCCGGTTTTAATGCAGTGCCGTCTGAGGGCCCAAAGATGATGAGCATCCAATATTGACCTTCGACCTTGTCCCTTGCGCACAGAGATTTCTCCAGATTCTCTGAATCTTTTGATGATATTTTGTACTGTAGATGGTGGGATTTTTAAAGTCTTCATAATTTTACATTGAGGAACATTTTTCTGAAATTGTTCTACAATTTTTTGACACAGTTTTTTGTAGATTGGTGAACCTCTGCTCATCTTTACTTCTGAGAGACTGTGCCTCTCTAAAATGCTCTTTTTATACCCAGCCATGTTACTGAACTGTTGCCAATTAACCTAAGTAGTTGCAAAATACTCCTCCAACTGTTTTTTATTAGTACCTCTTACTTTTTTCAGCCTTTTTGTTGCCCTGTCCCAACTTTTTTTGAGATGTGTTGCTGCCATCAAAATGAGTTCAAATTTTTCATGAAAATGTCTCACTTTCAACATCTGATATGTTGTTTATGTTCTATTGTGAATAAAATGTGGGTTAATGAGATTTGGAAATCATTGCATTCTGTTTTTATTTACATTTTGCACTGCATTTTGGAATTGAGGATGTAGACTGCAGCATCATGTGCTGCTTTTTGCCTACTTCACAATGCCAGACAGGTTCTTTTGAAATGATTTTTAGATTCAACAGGGTTGTCAGTAATTATGCCAAGGTGTGTTGCATGAAATTGAACTCACTTATCAATTAAATTTGTTTAATTGGTTGATTTTGTAACTATGGGTGCAAGTAGTGTCATATAGGTCCAGGTAGGGTTGGACTGTTTTTTTCCTTCAATTATGAAAGCATCGTCTAAAAACAGCATTTTTTGTTGTTAGCTCACGTGGTCCAATGGACCAAAGGGAGCTTATGCGATCACGCGGTGCCATCAGCGTCTGGCGTCAGCATCAGCGCTGCGTTTACTTTGTTCTTCTTCTCCAAAACCATTGAAGGGATCAATGTGAAACTTGTTGGGGAGGTAAATATGGATGCTCAGATTACAAATTGTTTGATTGGTGCAAATTCGTCCGTAGGTGGCACTATAGAGATCTATAACGCTGAAGAAAATATCTGTTGTTTAGTTTCTTCTTTTACCGCTGATTCAACGATTCCAAAACAGGCTGTTTAATTCACCGTTAATCTCGGATGGAAATAACTTGCATACGGAGCCAATAGTAATGATGAGACACGTGAAGCACTTTATAACAAGTTCAGTTGCGTTGGAAAAACAGATGTGCCCACGGGAGAGATCAGCACAGGGGCGTAGACTCACTTTTATTCCCATGGGTTTTTTTTCACCTCAAAGGGGCCCCTGATTGGACTGTTTGTTTGTCAATCAAACTATATGTTTCTAATAATATATTCATTAAAATATTGAATTTATACCAGCTGAAACATATAGCTAGCAGCACAAATAAATGTAGTCATTTGGGGAAACGTTTTTGCCCAAAATAATAGGCCTTTATAGAGTGCAGCTGCATGATGCAATAGTGTGGGGAATAAAGTTTCAGGAATCCATTTCCAATTTACTGCCTTTTATTTTCTTTTCACTCACTTCGTTCAGAGGCAACATGTCATGGTAAAGATTATGGGCCTAATAATCCAAAGTAGGCTACTCAAAAAAAGGTTTCAACACTTAAAAAAGGCATTAAAAACATAAAAATGTAGGCCTATTGTTGGAATATGTAGACTATATGAACTGTGTCCTTCTTTTCTTTATCCTCGCAAATGTATCAGTTACATTGCTGAAGTCCACCCTCTCAGTCATTTCTCTCTTGATAAAAAGCATTGCCAGATTTGAGAGACGATTCTCACTCATTTAAGACTGCAAATATGTTTTAATTAGTTTAAGATGACTGAAAGTGCGCACTGCCTGTGCGCTGCTTATGGAAATATATATATATATATATAGTACATAGTTAAAAACCAGTAGTGTTTAAAATTTTTTTTTTTTTTTTTTATTACAGTTAAGTACAGTTATAAATATATTACAGTGGTATTAGGCTTCACAGAGCTGTACCAGCATCTCCTGTAATTCATTGTTAGTGAAGCCAGATAGTTGATATGAATTGTCTAAAACTGAAATTATCTCTTTAATAATGTTACATGTTAAAAAAAGTATCTTCATCAGCTTTAAAATCATTATGAACAAATCTCTTGGTATTTACATAATCACATTCTGACAGATCAACATTGAAATTAGTATACATGAAGATTCGATTTTTACCCAAGTAGCCAACTGAATTTGACAGTGACCTACGAAAGATGTAGCTAATTTTCTCACTATCATTCTGCAGCATGGACATGCAAAAAGAACAAAATCTTAGTATTTGATTCACTTTAAAAGTTTTCATGTCACAAATGACTGGGAGATAAGAACAGTGTGTTCTATATGGTAAGTTCAGTAGTCTCCTGATTGCTTTATTCCAAGCTACTGGCATGCTGTTAATATGTGATGTCCCAAATAACCATAACTGGCATCTATACCAAGAGGTACAAGCTTGAAATAGTTGGCAAAGAATCTTAGTGGAAACACACTGAAAATTTGCAATCACATTGTTACATTTACCAATAAATTCACCAGACTTAAATGCAATGTCATCACTATCACTTAGTAGTGAGTTAATTCTGTTACCTAAGTGAGTTACATTGTTCACCCATTTAATCTCTTTTTGGTTTATTATTATCTTTTTGTTTGGAGTATCCATTGCGCCAAATCATATTATTTGTTTGGATTAAATGTTATGTGGTATTCTTCTCCAAAATTTTGACAGATATTTACCATTGATTGTAGGCCTGCGACTGTAATGTCATCAGCATAGCAGAGTGCTCCGAAGTACATGTTACCAATGGTGCACCCTGCTGAATGATTCTCTAACCTTGTCAGTAGTTAAAATATACACAAAACAACACTGGTGAGAGGACCACCACTTGGCGTACTCCATTAACCCATTTAAACCGGGACAGCATGTGTGCATTTTAAGAATGTGTCGTTGCCGACACAGATATGCGCATAATTTTGAAAGTACCGTAATTACTGTAAGTTTTGCGCAATAGAAAAAAAAATTTCAACTGTTCCTGAAAGCTGAGAAGCTGTGCTTCAGCCCAAATACAGGTTACTATGGTAAACATGGCAGCATGATTCTCTGCTGGGATTTTTGCATTAGGCCTTAAAGGGTTAAGAGTCTGTATTTCTTCGGAGTATGACCCCTGCCAAAAAGTGTATATCCGTTGCCTAAGGTAACTGTCAAGAATAAAGCGAGTACAGTATGCAGGAATGTGTCTCTTCAGTAAAAGTGAAAACAGTTTCCCACATTGAACCTTGTCAAATGCCTTAGAGGCAACTAACAGTAGTGCATTGACTGATGAATCATTATAAATAGTGTTGCACCGATACCGATACCAGTATCGGGTATCTGCCCGATACCGCGTTAATATGCTCAGATCCACATTTGCGATACCACGCACCGATACCACTTAATGTAAGATGCAAGGTAACTGCCTGCTCAATAGGCTACAGTGTGTTGTACTATTTGACTTCTTGTTAGGGGAGACAGCGAGTTAGAAAAAATATGAGAAAAAAAGTCATCACATCACATGCAGGCATGCATTGCATAGTAAAAAAAGTACATGTAGGCAACTTCGTTACAGTACTTGTAGTTTTTGAATTTGTACTTGAGTTTTTTTTTTTTTTACCGGGACTTCTACTCTACTACATTTAAAAGATAAAAAGTATACTTTTTTTCTTCGTTACTTTGACACTGGCCACTTCACTACATGTTACAAATTAAAATATGTACTGTATATAATTCATCATTTAAGGATTATCTGGATGCGGCGTGTTCAAGAAGAACAACGGTGTTCGGCAGGGAATCTTAAGCGTTTTGTGCAGATGTTTCTGCCAGCGGACATGGAGCTGCAAATTTATGCACGCAATTACAATATTCTATCACTAGATGGCACACCGGATCAGTTATTGAATATTTACAAGCAAGCTGGGATTTCGCACAAGCACACACCCACAATCACACACACAGACAGACTTAGAATTGTGAATCTTCTTATTTTACTACAAATATATTAGTAACATATGGTTACCTTAAACATTTTAGTTGTGGTGAAGTTAAATCTTTTTATTTGTCATTTGTGTAATTGAAATATGGCGATACCACACACTTTAAGTGATGCCTTGTTTGCTTGGAAACTATTATTGACTTTAGTTGGATTGAGAATGCCTATGAAAGAAACTATCTGTGCCAATTAATAGTTCTACTGACTTTTTTATGAAGTTGGGTGTGTTACCTTGCCTATGCAGAGTTTACTTTTCATTTGTCAAGCTTCAGTAATGTTTTGCCTCATTTGATGGCAGTGCTAGTTCAAAGGTTTTTTGTCGGGCCTAAATACAGAAAGTTTTTTAGCAGTTAAATTTTTTTTTTTTTTTTTTTTTTTTTGGAAATAGCCATGTGTGAATCGTTTGATATTGGCCTCTTTTGAGGCTTGTTATAAAAAGAAAATAAAACCTGTACTCGAAATTGTCATTGTATTTTTGGAAAACATTTCAGAAATATAAATGAAAATCTGCAAGCCACAAAAATAAAAGTGTAAAGCATTTTAAAAATTATGTCTGCATCCCTAATTATAAAGATAGTGAGTGATAACCTCCTTCATAACTGCTGTGCAGCTTACAGTGCTGTGACCCTCCTTAAATGAAAATTGCCCACTAGTGTGCCCCTGCACAGAAAGATGTTATCCATTTAGTGCCACACAAAGTGCTATGCCCCTGTAATTATCCATTTATTATTATGTCTTCTAAACTTTTATTGTAGCATTTTGGGATTGAGCATATAATCGAGATTAACAAATCCTCTGCTGTATATCCATGAAGGAATATCACGTTTATGAGATGAGTAATGTACTGCTGTAGCTTTTGTGTTCCGAGCAGGAAATGGTTAGAATTAGTTCCTAAATATCCATCTCCTTTATCCTTATTTAACTTTTTTATTGCTCTCTCCACTTCACTAATATCAACTCTATGGATATCATAAGCTTCATTAGATAATCTTTCTTTTAGGTCCCTTCTCAGTTCTTTAATGCAGGTATCACATGTAGGCACAGAGGTGTATAAGTCTCTATATTTATTTCCAAACAAACTAGCTATTTCACCTGGATCTGTAGTGTTCTCAATAGTTGCAGAACACTGCTTATTATTTCCCTTTATTTTCCTCAGCTCATGCCACAGGTCCCTCGTATTGTTATGAGCTATACATTTAGCTAATCTGATCCTCCTATTGACATCTTCCTCTTGTTTGAGAGTCTTCACAGTTTTATGATAAACTCCTCTCGTGCGTCTCATGATATCTGCTACCACTCCTGTGGCTGGAC
This sequence comes from Gymnothorax javanicus, assembly GCA_029692085.1. Lineage (NCBI taxonomy): Eukaryota > Metazoa > Chordata > Actinopteri > Anguilliformes > Muraenidae > Gymnothorax > Gymnothorax javanicus. The sequence continues at coordinate 137,422,946 of CM056195.1, read as the reverse complement.
GCCCCATCTCCTTCCAAAGCCAGTGCCAGAATATAGAGTCTTGTTTTAAAGGCTTAATACATTCTGATGTCCATTTTGGTATGGATAAACATTTATTCTGAGTTTGAGGAAGACATCTGCTACCTGCAGTCAAACAGGCATTGAGAATCTGATTGCGAAACATATCTATGTCATTCTGATGTGATTTTTTGTTGCATAACAGATCAACACATGAACTGGACTCAGGGATCATAATTTCATCTAGAAGATGATCTAAAGCACAGTTTATAACTTTCTGTGTCATCCTGTTCCATTTTTCTCCATGTTGTCTTTTTCACAAAACCATTTCTTGGAATAAATGTTTGTGCTATGCTAAGTTTAAAAGTGGCTGTAAGAATCCCATGGCTGCTGCTAACATAGCTCTCACTCATACATTAAAATAATCCCTGACTAATCACAAAATGATCTATACATGATTTGTGGCCGAGGCTCAAATTAATGTATGTGTAATCCCACTCAGCTGACTGATGGTCCCATAACACATACAAATTGGATCGATTTACATACCCCATAAAAGCCCTGGTCTGTGCATTGTTTCGTTCTCTACATGTGTTCCAATCACCACATATGATTATGCTATGATAATCTTTCTTAAATCTCAGAATGTCAACCTCATGTAAAACATTGGTATATTCATCACTGACATGGCCCTGAACCCAGTATCACAAGGCATGTACATAACAGTGTAATCCTTCCATTTGTGTCACTCAATTCAGTTGCACATAATCTGTTGTTTGGCTTTAATGTGATGGGATTAACATTCCTAGCAATATTCTGACTCCACAAAATCGCCACACCTCCAGGAATTCTACCATACAAAATTTTATCTTTGTCACATACTGAATTCTTGGTAAAAAGGTATTGACTGTTAATTTTACTCAAGCCCTGGTTTGCTAAATTTTGAGTTAACCAGGTCTCTTGGAGGCAAATTATATCAGGTTGATAATTACAAACTAGACAATTCCCGCAGAAATTGTAAGAGTGGGCCTGGCCTCTGCAGGTCGGGACACAGGGGTGCCCTGGGATGCTGCTGGGACAACTCAATTGTCTATTTTGTCTCTGTCTATATTTTGTCTGCATTTTTTAGATGTAAAAAAACACTAACGTATAAAAAAATGAAAACAGTGTTTAGTAGCAGTTCAGAGGTGAGGAAGAAGGTGCATTAACTTTGTAAAGAGCCGTTTACATTACAGTTCAAAATTTGTCCTTGACAGGTGGCTAGTTGTCAAGCTGGGGGGTGTCAGAGGTGGTGTTGGGCAGGAACTCAGTCCATTCGCAGGTCCATTTGGACCTGCAACAGATGCTTCTGTACCCTTTTCTGGATGGCAGGAGGGAAAACAGGCCATGAGAATGGTGGTGAACATCCTTGATGATGTAGGCAGCACTGTTGGTAGATCTCCATCAGGAAGGGGAGAGGGGCACCAATTATTCTGCTTGCTGTCTTTACAATTCTGTTAAGCTGCCTTTGTTCATATGCCTTGCAGCTCCCGAACCATACCGCTAACATACATGAATAGCACTTTCATCCTTGTCAGTGATTATATTTCAAGGTATTTAGGGATCGAGCCCCTTGGCCTGCAAGGGCGGGGCGCAGGCAGCAGATTCGCGTCACCTTCTGTCTGAAATGGGTTAAACCGCCGCAACGGCTGTTACTACTCGTTTCGCAGTGATTCAAATCACAACAGGTCAGATATCACCGACTTCGTGCCGAAAATGTTGTTCACGCCAATTTTGCAGGTGCAGTGGCTTCTTGTTTTGTAAAAATAAATAATTTTGCAACCTTTTTCATGGTTAATTGTTCAGTTTTCACGTAAACACAGATTTCGTGCTAATGTAAATAATGCATTATTTTCGCCGATTGTGGAGTTTGTTTTGGAGCAACAGTGTTGGAAAAAGCCTCCATCAATATCGAATAAAATCAGAACCTTTTCGGTGTTTGGGTACCGAACCATTCGGGTGCGAAAAAACGTCAAGCTTACATCCAGTCAAGAATTTTTTGAGTTTAATTTGTAGTGCTGCGGTATGTGGTAATAGCATACAACGGCGGCAGTTGTGATACTGATGACACTCCTGCAAAATTTTTTTCATAACCAAGCTAAGAATATAAACCATTTGAAAATCAATTGGAACATTTAAGGGTTAGGGTTAAGGTTATGGGTTAGGGGCCGATCACACCGAACGCGCTTTATCGGCGTGGGGCACCCGTTTTGTTAATATTCCCAAAGATTAGATGCGTGCTGGACGCTGCTTTTGCGTACTGAGCGCCATGCATTTAAACGCCCCAGGTGCCTCGCTGTTTTTTGATGCGCTTCTTTGAGGCGCCTCGAAAAAAGGCGCTTCACGTCATTGTCAGTCTTTTCCCTGCTGTCCAATCATGTGAAAAAACCTGAAATAAGTTCGTTGACTAGTTCGTTGAAACGGTTAATTTCAGAATGTTCGCAGATGAGTGACAGGAACGTTACTTAGCAACACAAAAAAGACGCGTCCAGCGCCTTTTTACAACGTTGGTTTCAAAAAAACAGATCAGACATGCCTCGCGTTTCCATGCCGATAAAGCGCGTCATTATTCATTATTCAATGGTTGGCGCAAACACAATCTCACTGAGTAAAATTACACTTTACAAAAAATTCAGTAGCAGCTGTGACGAAATGCAAACAAGCTAGTTTAAAAAGTTCATTAAACACATAACTAGTAGACAAACTTCACATACCTCAGACCCAGGTCAAAGGGGATCAAATCAAGCCAATATGAGTATTTTAATGACATCCAAAAGACAATGGACTAATTAGGATTGCCGGCTTGTCTGATAGACTAACAGCAGCTCCAATTACAATCAGCTCATGACTGGTTGCCAGGCAGATATTACCAGAGACAAATGAATCACTTTCATCCAGTGCCATATATGGCGCTGAAATAAAACCTATCTAGCCAATGGCCTTGCTGCACTAAAACAAGCAAGGGCTATGTTCACACTGCAGGCAAATGTGGCCCAAATCTAATTTTTTTTACCCCCTTTGTGACTCAGGTCAGATTCTGTGTGAACAGGACAAGTCACATGGAATCTGATCTTTTCAAATCCGATCTGGGCCATTTTCAAATGTGTTACTGCATCGGATTCAAATTGGATTATTTTGAAGGCGACCACAGTCTGAACAGCCGTGTTGCGTTGAATCAAAGAGTATTATGTGAACAGCCAAACAAAAAATCCGATTTGAGCAATAAATCGGAATTGAGCATTAAGGCCTGCAGTGAGAACATAGCCCTCAGTTGAGGTTCACGACAGATTCAACTGATTTTTGACAGTTGGAATTGTCAGGACGCTCTGGATTGAGCCGTAAAGTAAGGGTTTGATAGCCAATGGGGAGGGAAAAGGCAATTTTAACCATACTTTGGGGTAAAGTCATCGAACTGTTAGTTTTTTTTTTAAATCAGATTTGACTGCTGATTGGACATGTGTGGGTTTATGTCTCTGTGACCATTAATAGTGAAGTTATGGTTATTGCCCTATTCAAAACATGGGAAGCCTAGTTTGCTGCTAGGTAGTTGCTAGGGCATTGCTAGGCGGTTGCTACGGTGTTCCAGGTGGTTTCTAGGGCATGCTAGGCAGCTGCTATGGTGTTTTAAGTGGTTGCTCTATGGTGTTTTAGGTGGTTGTTAGGTCATTCATTGCTATGGTGTTCGGTTGTTGCTATGGTGTTCTGGTTGTTGCTAGGTGGTTGGTTGTTATGGTGTTCTGGGTAGGGTTGCTATGGTGTTCCAGGTGGTTGCTAGGTGGTTGCTATGGTGTTCTGGGTGGTTGCTAGGGCGTTGCTAGGCGGTTGCTATGGTGTTCCAGGTGGTTGCTAGGTTGGTTGCTATGGTGTTTTGGGTGGTTGCTATGGTGCTCCAGATGGTTGCTAGGGTTGCTATTGTTATGGTGTTCTGGGTGGTTGCTATGGTGTTCTGGGTGGTTGCTAGGTGGTTGCTATGGTGTTCTGGGTGGGTTTAGGCTGTTATGGTGTTGTTTTTGGGTGGTTGGTTGCTAGGGTGGTTGCTATGGTGTTCTGGGTGGTTGCTAGGTGGTTGCTATGGTGTTCTGGGTGGTTGCTATGGTGTTCTAGGCTGGGTCCAGGTGGTTAAGGTTGTTGTTTTGGGTGCAGTTGCTAAGTTGGTGGTTGTTGTTCCTGGTGGTTGGCATGGTATTGCAAGACATATTTCATGGTGTTCTGGGTGTTTTTTGCTAGAGCGTTGCTAGGCTGTTGCTATGGTGCTCCTATGTTGTGGTTGCTAGGGCATGGTGTTTGCCAGGCGGTAGCTATGGTATTCCTGATGGTTGCTAAGGCATTGCTTGGCAGTTGCTATGGTGGTGTGGGTGATTGCTTGTGCGTAACTAGGCGGTTGCTATGGAGTTCTGCCTGGTTGCTAGGGAGGGATGAAAATCCATGTTTTTCGAGAATTGTGGGAAATCCGTAAGTCGGATCGCTTAGAAAAGACATACCACACCTTTCCCGATCGAGCCGCACGATTTAATATATATATTGTATGGGTTTTCTCAAAGCTGTAAGACTAGTGGCGAACCAAAATTTTTACGGAAGAATAAATAATAAAAATATAGGCACAGAATAATATAAGTGGCCTGGGCTTTGCCCAGGTCCACTGCACTCCCTACCAGGGAGAGTAGTGGGCCTGCACTCAGCTCAGGCCCACTAATAAAATCCTGAATATATGGTAAATTTTCTCTCATACCTGAGCAGTTGAAACTTGCAATAGTCAGTGATTCCATATTAAAAACTGTGAGTATTTTAAAAACATTTAAAACACACGCCCAGTCAGCTCATCATCTCTATCTCTATTGCCATTACTCTTTTTCTTTCTCCACAGCCTACATCCCACTCTGTCAGGCAGGAAATCAGCTGAAATTATCTTCTCCACATCACCAGCCTTTACTTTTAATCTAAAAGATTTTGATGCTGATTCTGCATGTGATGTACATTCAATATTAAGAACAAGTATCTCATTTTCAATGAGGAACGTTTTGACAATATCTAGATTGGTTTCAGACTTACAGTTGAACATGAAAATCGCTCTACTTTCTGGATTTCCAGTGAATGTTTAGTCTGTTTTCCTGCCAAACACTGCCTTCTCCTGACGTGCTTGCCTCCGTCTGTCATTCCTTATGTGCTGCTGTGGTTTGTGAAACTCCTGCGAGGGAGAGCCACCCGTGTGCACGGTATCCATATGGGATGGTGTGGCGCCTCACATGGAGTCTCTGGGGGGTAGGGCAGAGCCTCCTCTACCATCCAGTCGTCCTGGGATGTTCCTCCAGAGATCTGGAAAGGAGTCAGAGGATGCTTGCCGGGTCATGTCTCCTCGACCACGACCATGACCCCGGTTTGGTTGGATCCTGCCACCCCTCTGGCCACCCCGGTGACCTCCATAGTGGGATAGATCCTATATAAAGTTGAGATGTTAGGAAAAGCTTGGTGCATGTCATTGATGATGAGAAAAGACAAAATTTGGCCTGCAGAAAGCTCTCCACCTTTGGGGAATTGGCCTTTGTTAATGTCTCTGAACGAGCAATACTCATCAACAACACAATCTGCGTCCAGATCCTCCTTATAGAATTGTGCCAGATCATTGATCTTCTCGACTGAATTTGGATCAAAAAAGTGCCGTTCATTTAGGACCTGAAATTGACTTGCCGTGAAAATGTGGAAATAGGGATATATAACCTAACATATAGGCTAATGGTGCAATGTTTTTATTAATTAATTTTATTGATTTTCGCTACAAACCCTTTGTGATCCTCTAGGGACAAAGGGAAGCAACACAGAACGCGTTGGTAAAAATTTGCCGGTAAGCCGGTATTTGTTTAATGTTTTCAAAAATAGGCATCAGATAACGGGAATTACAGCACAAGTATAAAAAGGCCAGTAGATGGCAGCAAAATCTCAATATAGACACAGCAAACGACGATATAGAAGAAAAACAACTAATTGGCCAAAACGCTAATTCAGAAACAACCCAGCTCCCACAAACGAGTACCACATTTCTACTAAACAATAGTTAGACCAGAGTAGACCAAAAATAATCTACGAAACACAGGACAAAAGTCAATAAATTTACAAAGTGGCACAGTGCAACAAGGCGAACTGTTCATGCTAGATCACAGCAACGCCGAGCAGATGATGATGTGGCCTTTAAATATTCTTCCGGTCTCCGATGATTGGTGTTGGGAGCTGGGCACAGCCAGAGGAGGAAGCGCAGCTGGCAGTCAGCAATTGGTTGGAGGAGAGGCATGTCGGGGGAATTCCCAAAGGCGAGGGAATTTGCTTCAATCGCTGAACTCAACCAGCCTTTTTTTTTTGGCCATCCTCCTGAGGGGGCCGATGGGTTCGCAGAACCCATGCACCCTATACAAATCACGTTACTGGGTCAGCATCACACAGAGAACAAAGACACAAGCAGTATATATGATGTGAGGTAGCACCTAGCCAGACAGTCACCCCCACCTGGGCCGTCCCAAGGAGATGGCTCTCTATTCACAGTATTCATAGGTAAGCCTAGTCTAGATGCTTCCATGACAGGATGTCCAGACCCCTCACCCTCACTTAGCAATACAATGGTGACTGTCCTCATGTGCCAAACTGATTGACATGTTTATGGGGAAAGCAGGTAGATGGCAATCAACATGTTGGCTGCAACAAATGGTCTTCACAAAGCCAATCTATGTGTCTTTGGGACAACAGTCCTAGGGGAACACTTCAGAAATGTTGAGAGAGCACTTAGAAAGACCCAGAAATCTTACAATGCATTTCAGGCTATATCTTCTGAACCATAAGTCATAGAAACAAAAATTTTTTTTGTTAGATTCAGTGGATCAAGCCGAATCAGCCTGTATAAGCCCAATCCATTTGTATATTTGCAAATTTTCTGTCATTTTGAATTCTTTGTAAAAAATATTTCAAAATATTTAAGAATCTATCCATGGGTATGTCAGGAAGACGCGCTAGATGCCATCTCTCCAATTTCAACAAAACTTTGCCAGTTTAAAGGGTCCATCCCAAAACTCAAAAGTCCAAACTGGTTTTAGATTTGGGTGTTTCTGGGGGGAGATAGACCACCTCCCCCGGTTTTACTGGAAATTTGCCAAGAAAAGGGCCTCAATATCAGGCAAAAGTAGGAGGCTCTCAGAACAACTGTATTAAACCTACCCTTATGAGGGCTTGTTAATATATTGGTACATCTTAAGTGAGTGCGAGGAAGAAGTGTCAGTCAATTTGATTGACAGCTTGTCAATCAGTGGACGTGAATATACAACCATGTTTTCTGCCATTAAAGTATATGCCGACTTTGAAGCCAAATATCTCCTTTTGCCAGAAAGGTATTACAATAATTTCAATGTCCTGTTCTCATCGACCCTTTTTTCTCTAACAATCATGAAAAACATTTTTGGGAAGTGCTATTTTTTTGCCGTGTTTGCTGTTTGAAAACTTCACTTAGGGCAAAGTTATTCCAGTCACGCGCAATACAATTCAGAGTAGTAGCATTCGTTAAACCAATAAAGGTCAAACATTTTTTAGCTGTTTCGGCAAGATTATAACTTAAGAATGGCAACAGATTCTAAATCTTTGAAAAGTTAGTGAAAAATGGATAATTTCAGGGCCATTATTGAACGTGGTCCCTAAAATATCGATAGCAAATTGCCATGTTTCTGACTTGGCGCTTGTTAATGTAGAAAATTTCCTAAAAATCAGCTTTTGGCTTTCTAAGAGACAAAATACTTACAAATTCTTCATTCAAGCTTTTATTATCATAAATTTAGAAAAAATAAATCATAGATTTATAGACACATGCTGAATGCTTGATTACAAACTTGGAGACACAAGAATATTACGTTGTGACAATGTTATTGTGTATACGCTCTAAGAACAGTAACGAACAAGAATCGCTGCTTTCTAGCAAAAAGAATAAGGCTCTGAAATCATTGTAAAGTCCTTGCTATGATTCCAGAAAAAAACCAGCTGACCAGTGATTTCATAATTACACGAGTCACTTACCATGTGGCGTGAATTTGAGTTCCAATAACATATTTATTCCTATCCGCTGCGCTAGGATTTCTCAAAGTCCTACAAATCACTAGACGTTTATCTGCCTGCTTTTGGGCCTGTAAATATGTACACATTTTCTCTAAATGTGTATGTTGCACTAACAATCTTGAGCAACTCATTGAATAGCGTCCATATTGTGAATTGCGTGACCAGCAATGTTTTGAGCCAGCAATCTTTTGATCAGTATGTTTTCAATTTTACTAGCAATGAATTTAGAATTTATTACGATGTTTTGCGTTCTCTTTCCTTCTTTTCCTCTCCTTCTTTCTTGTTTTTTTCTCCTTCTTTTTTTCCGTTTCTTTACTTTTGATTAATTTGAAAAAAATATTTGCATTGAGATCATAGTTGAAAATATGAATAGTCTGGGAACATTTCTTTTTCTTTTCATTTTTCTGTTTAATAAAAATGGCCTATACATGAATTTGAAAGTGCACCAATAAATTTATCTTACAGAAGTCAAAACTCATCCCTAACTATCATTTAACATCCCTGAACTTTGTCATACATTTGTCACAGAAACGTTGCAACTCTTTACAGCAATTAATTTTTCAAATTAATCAAAAGTGAAAAAAGGTAAAAAGAAAGAAGGAGAAAAAATAGGACCAAGGGTCCTGAAGCTTCTTGACAAGCAATATTATAGTGATGATGCAAGTTATGAAAATTTCATGTGAAGTTTGACTTTGGAATCATTGAAGGTCAATGTCAAGGTCACCAAATAAAAGTTCACAACATTTATGAGACCTCCTGTAATACAATCCGGTGCTCTGAAGCAGTTTTGGTGATACAAGTCACTGAAAATTCAATTTGTCAATTGTGAACTTTATAGGTCGCAGATGGTCAAGTTGAGGTCAGCAAATTGACTTTATATATGGCTTTCTATATGTCTCTATACAAACCTTGGCTCCATCTGTGACCATTTTGGTGATACAAGTCATTGCAATTTCACTGTCGAGTTTGACCCTCAAAGGTCACTGACAGTCAAGTTGAATGTCACCAAATGAAAGTTCATATGTGACTTCCTAGATGTCTGTAACATAAACCTAGGCTCCGTCTGTGACTATTTTAGAAATACAACTCATTGAATTTTCACTTGGTCACATTTGACCTTTGAAGGTCAATACCAAGGTCACCAAATGAAAGTTCAAATATGACTTCCTATAGGTTTCTAACACAAACCTAGGCTCCATCTGTGACCGTTTTGGCAAGTCATTGTAATTGTATTATGTCAAGTCTGACCTTCAAAGGTCATCAACAGTCAAGTTGAATGTCACCAAATGAAAGTTCATATGTGACATCTTATATGTCTCTTATACAAATCTAGGCTCCATCTGTGACCGTTTTGGCAATACAAGTAATTGTAATTGTATTATGTCAAGTTTGACCTTCAAAGATCACCAACAGTTCAGTTGAATGTCACCAAATGAAAGCTCATGAGTGACTTCCTTTAAGTCTGTGATACAAACTTAGGCTCTGTCTTTGACCTTTTTAGTGATGGAAGTCATTGAATTTTCACTAGGTCAAGTTTGACCTTCGAAGGTCAATATGAAAGTTATCAAATTAAATTTCAATCACAGTATGACTTCCTGTACATCTCCAGTACAAACCTACACACTATCTGTAACGATTTTGGTGATATAAGTCATTGAAATTTCACTGTAAAGTTTGGCCATTGAAGGTCACTGAAGGTCAAGTTCAAGGTCACCAAATGAAACTTCATACATGACTTTCTATGTGCCCACAATAAAAACCTAAGCTCTATCTGTAATTGTTTTCGTGATAGAAGTCATTGGCTGCGTTTACATGGGTCCAAAAATCCTACTTATAATCGGATTGACAGCTTAGTCAGATTCAAAATGTCTCATGTAACCACCTTAGTTGATCCGATTCACCCAGATCGGTTTAAATTTTCGATCGGATTGAAAGAGGTAGTCTACGCCGATTGATAATCAGCTTGATGCCGTATATAAACGGCTGAACAGAATGGATTAGGTTGATGGATTGGATTATTCGTTCTGCGCATGTGCTCCCTAGTACGTAGTAGTCATGTAATGACATAATGACGTTCGCGTTCAGGTAGTGGGACCTTTTGCGCATGTCAAAGAAACTGTAATTGGTCTCAGCTGGGGCCATGTATACGCGGATTGAACGTGGATCGCTTTCCTTCGCGTTCATGTATACAGATCGAATCAGATTCATTTAATCAGTTTGATTTCAATCAGATTGAGGAAAACAATCCATGTAAACGCAGCCACTGAAAATTCACTTTGTGAAGTTTGATCTTCGAAGGTCACCGAAGGTCAAATACAAGGCCACCAAATGAAAGTTCATATATGTCTTCCTACAAGTGTTCAAAATACATATGTACCCAGTCTTCAATACTTTCAAGCCTAGAAGCCTTAGAAAATTGTAACATTTTGCTTGACCTCAAGTTTGACTTTTCAAGGTTATCTGAGGTAAACTTTAACATAGCCAAAATACAAGTCATGTATGACTTCCTATATGTCGATAATACAAACTTAATCTCTATCTGCAACCATTTGGCCTCCACAAGCCATCTTGCATATTCTCTATAGGATTGGGTTAATGTACAGCGCCCCCAGTAGACCCACTTCCGTCGATTCAATCAAAATGGAGCTCGCACTGTACATTGACGGTACCAAGGAAATTGAATTTATTACACAGTTTTTGAGAAATAATTTTTAAAATTTCTCAGTTCTATCTTTAACACAGGGGCCAAAATTTCAAGGGCCCATAAAACAGACAAAAATGATTCAATCAAAAATCAGAAAAAAAGCCGTCTAAAGATATGGTCCAGTGGTATGTTATGGCAAATTTACACGAGAATTCATTAGGCCAAAAAAAGATAAAAAATGTTCCAGACGACAGACGACAGACGCCAGACCACGACAATAGCTAATCGGCCCTAAAAAAACAGAAAAAAGAAGGAGATAAAAGAAAGAAGGAAAGAGAACGCAAAAAATCGAAATAAATTCTAAGTTCATTGCTAGTAAAATTGAAAACACACTGATCAAAAGATTGCTGGCTCAAAACATTGCTGGTCACGCAATTCACAATATGGATGCTATTCAATGAGTTGCTCAAGATTATTAGTGCAACGAACAAATTTAGAGAAGATGTGTACGTATTTACAGGCCCAAAAGCAGGCAGATAAATGTCTAGTGATTTGTAGGACTCTGAGAAATCCTCAACTTTGAGAAGTCAGAAACACAGCAATTTGCTATCGATATTTTGGGGACCACGGTCAATTATGGGCGTGAAATTATCCATTTTTCACTAACTTTCCAGAGATTTAGAATCCGTTGCCATTCTTACGTTATAATCTTGCTTGACCAGCTAGAAAATGTTTGACTTCTATCGGTTTTACAACTGCTACTACTCGAATTGTATTGCGCGTGACTGGAATAACTTTGCCCTTAGTGCAGTTTTCAAACAGCAACCTAGGCGAAAAAATGACACTTCCAAAAAATGTTTTTCATGATTGTTAGAGACAAAAGGGTCGATGAAAACCGGACGGCAAGGGGAGATATTTAGCTTCAAAATCAGCATATATTTGAAAGGCCGAAAACATGGTTGTATATTCACGTCCACTGATTGACAAGCTGTCAATCAAATTGACTGACACTTCTTCCTCGCACTCACTTAAGATGTACCAATATACATACAAGCCCTCATAAGGGTAGGTTTAATACAGTTGTTCTGAGAGCCTCCTACTTTTGCCTGATATTGAGGCACTTTCCTTAGTAAAATTACAGTAAAACCGGGGGGGTCTATCTCCCCCCTGAAACACCCAAATTTGAAACCAATTTGGCCTTTTGGAGTTTTGGCATAGACCCTTCAAACTGGCAAAGTTTTGTTGAAATCGAAGAGATGGCATCTAGCACGTCTGCCTGACAGACCCATGGATAGATTCTTAATTTCGATCTCCTCCTGGACGGTGTAATCAATTGGTATAAAATTTAGAAGACAGCATCTTCAGACCAAGATCTAAAATCTGAGTCAACAGAATTTTGCTAAGTGAAAGGATGTAGGCACAGTAAGCCAATGAATTTTGAGGGCATGGCCTCTATGGATATAATGAGCTGTAAATCCTAAATGCAATGACCAGCCCTCACCAAACTTAAGATCTGTCATCCATAGGCCAGGCCACTTAAACACACCAAATTTTGCCTAAATCTGTCCATAGGTGGTGCTATAGCAAACAAATGGTCATAACTCCTAAACCATTTGTCTGATCAACTTGAAATTTTGCATGGTTCATGTTGGTCAGGGTTGCTATGTGTATCTATAAGAACAAATTGATAAATGAAACAACATGGTCAACATCAGCCAATCAAATTGTTGGCATCAGCGTCGGTGTCCACATCGGCATCTGTGTTAACTTTATCTTTTGCCAAATCAATGAAGGGATCAAGGTGAAATTTAGTGGGGAGATACATATGGATGTTCAGATTGTAAATTGTTTGATTGGTGCAAATCCATCCAAAGGTGGCACTATTGAGATGTATAACACATTTCAGGCTATATCTTCTGAACTGCAAGTCGTAGAAACAATTTTTTTTTTTTGTTAGATTTTGTGGATCAAGCCGAATCAACCTGTATAAGCCCCACCCATTTGCATATTTGCAAATCTTCCGCCATTTTTAATTCTTTGTAAAAACTTTAATTTTGATCTCCTCCTAGATGGTGCAATCAATTTGCACAAAATTTGGTAGACAGCATCTTTAGACTGAGATCTAAAATCTCAGGTAACAGAATTTTGCTAAGTGAAAGGATGAAGCCACAGTAAGCCAATGAATTTTGAGGGCAGGGCCTCTATGGATATACTGAACTGTAAATTCTAAATGCAAAGACCAACTTTTAACAAACTTGAGATCTGTCATCCATAGGCTAGGTCACTCAAACACACCGAATTTGGCCTAAATCTGTCCATAGCAAACAAATGGTCATAACTGTTGTAGGAATTTTGATTTTATATTCCTGATGTTACCTTCTCAAAAAGAACTCAGACAGAGACAAAGGAATTAATATTTCCAAGCCAAAGGTCAGTTTACTTTTTCTGCAGAAAAAGGATCCCCGCCACATGCGAGAACTCTCGTTACAGGCAAGAGCACGGATAACCAAAAAGGATTTTGCTGTGGTTTAAGTAAGAGTCCATCTTGACATCCTCCTCCCCCTCGAGCTGATTTACACATTATGGTATCAACAGGAATGTTGCAGACGCACACAGCCCATGTAAAGCTGGCCCCGGAGTATGCATACATCGTATCGTTTGGCATCCCAGGCTCAACTTGTACTGTTCTTCCTGAGAACACATAAACTTGAGAGAGAGAAAGAGAACATCTTGGCCCTGTCAGGACTGCATGGCTCCAGATAAACGATAAGCCATTACGCATTGTTCAAATTTGTGGAAGCTACAGCTATGAAGGCCTAGGCTAATCAGAAACAGGCAAGAGTACACTACCATAGCCTAAGAAAATTTGAGCCAGAGCAAGCAAGGATAAACAATTAATAATAATTAAATGAATCAATATAAAAATGATTCCACATTTCTCCCCGTTTATAATTGATTATCCGCCAGCATGCCACTTTTCTCAATTTTCGACATGTGCTTCATTCATGGGGAGAGTATACACTTCACTGGTGTCCTGTAACAGAAACATTTGATATTGTGGATTAGCACTCAACATTTTTGATATCAATCCTTTAATTATGGGAACCCCACAGCAACTGCAGAAGAGCAGTACAGCAGCCCCAGCTGCTACAAGACTTAATACAGACGTAACTCCTGCTTTCCATCCTCCTGACAGGAGCCAGTCCCACCAGGAGTCTGCTGATGCTGGTGCGAGGCCTCGCTGTTGTGCATCAGATATGTCTTTCAAACGTTGCAAGGCTTGATCAATCACCCCTCCATGCCTCATCATTAGCTGGTATATAGATACAGTGTGGGCCCTATAAGCTGGCAGACCCTCCCTGTGCTGCTGTCAACAAATACAATTAGCAGTAGTAGCATCCTGCAATTTCAACTTTGGCACATATTTTTGACCACTTAGATCCTTCGAATCTCCCATTCAGGGCGCAGTCCCAGGCTAGATCCCTTTCCACAGAGATCTCCGCCCGGGCTCCCCCAGGTTGAGAACTCTGCCTTCTGCTTCCCGGTGTCTCCTTTTCAAAGCCCACCGATCACAGAAGCACCACTCGCCGACTGACGCATTCGCTTTGACCGTTTTTCACCAGCCTCGCCTGTTCACAGAGGTCATCTCCAACGCCCCTCTGCTAGGTGTGGGCTGTCACCCACATACCACGTGTTGCCCACAACCTTACATGCGACAAACACGCCGACCAGACGGTACCACGGCAATATGTCAATTCATACTTCACCAGACACCACTTCACCAGACACGGGGGTCTTCAGTCCTCTCCCCAGCACTATTTGCAACATTTCTGTAATCGGCTTGCGAGGGTGTCAATCTGCAAATTGCAACACATAGTAGATTGCTGGGGGTCCGGTTCCCAGAACCACCGCAATCTCTGGTGCGCAATCTCTGGCCCCGCAATCTCACCCTGTTCGTTTCCCTCGAACACGCGCATTGCCTCCCACATAGTAGGACCTGTAGGAACCACCCCGAGCCCCAGTTTAGACATTACGTCCCTCCCCAGGAGGTTTACTGGGCACTGTGTGGATATTATTACAGAGCAGTGTGTAGCAATTCCCTCATCAGGATCCTCAAATTTGAGTTCCTTTGTTGCTACGCTGTTCCATTGCCCCATTCGCAGCACAAGTTTGTATCATATTAATGCTGAGCCGATGTGGAAAAATTACACTTTTCTGATAACAGCTCGACATGCCCCCGTGTCACACAGAAAAGAAATTGGTGTGTCATTTACAATCAGGGTTTTCCAATCACTCGTTGGTGCAGCCATTAATGCAAACAATTTAATTTCATCACAGGGCAATGGCTCCCCAGATGCTAACCCTTCCCCCAGGGCGGTTAGTCATTCCGAATTGTTCTAGTCACTTATTTGTGGATACCCACAGAAAATCAATAGTTTCCCCTGGCACCCTAGGTTACCCCCACAAACTCTGTGCCATTTCCTTTGACACATCGCCAAAACTTCTGCTCCGAACTGTAATGGACTATCATGAGTGGGACATTAGAACCCACAATTCCCAACTTCAGATATCCATCCCTATCGGTGCGGTATTTCAACCCAGTACTATATTAAGTGGGGGTAGACTGGGGTCTATTGAAACTAATCCACAACAAGCAGTAGACACTGCCATGACGCATTTAACTATACTGTTCAAATTCATAGTAGGTGCTACATATGTTTAAAATGAACAGACACAGGGAGACGTAAGCCATTGTATTAGACTTTTTTTTTTTTTTTTTTTTTTATGAATAAGTCCGAGTCTCTACTGACTTGGAGCGTAAATAAGTTCTTTTTCACCGAGGTTGAGACGGATGAGCTCTATATGCCACGCCCTCCTTTGTAATCGGACTCCCTCCAAGTCTATCCTGACTCATTCAGATGTACCTACACACCAGCTGGAGGAGGAGATACCACATTACAATGTGACTGATGAATCCACGTCTCTCTCTCCTGGATTGTTATTGCAGTCGATGTGGTCAGGAGCACTTGATATGGACCCTTCCACGCCGGGTCACTCCACTTCCGCTTTTTACTGACACTCCGCACCAGGATCCAATCTCCAGGCTTTATCTCTCTGGGTGGCAGCTCCGTTATTGATCTGGGAGGAAGCACATTTTCGAATCTCACTTTTGTTAGTCAACATTCTATTCATATACTCTACCAGAGTTGCTTCTTCTACTTGTGTTCTCTGTAATAAATGTGGTAATTCAAAAGGTTTCCCATGTACTACTTCATAAGGTGACAACCCCAATCCCCGCTGTGGTGTTATTCTCATGCTAGTTAATGCCAACGGCAGACATGCAACCCAATTCCATTTAGTTTCAGCCATGGCTTTGCGCAATTTTGCTTTTAAGATCCCATTAGTCCTTTCTGCCAATCCCGCTGATAGTGGATGATATGCGCAATGTTTTTTCAGTTCTATTCCCAATTTTGCTCCCAAACGAGCCAGTACTTCATTTCTAAATTCTGGCCCATTATCACTATATAATGCTTTTGGAATCCCCCACCTAGGAATAATTTCCCTACTCAAAACTTAAGCCACTGTAATCGCATCTATAGCTGTGGCTGGGAAGGCCTCTATCCATCTAGAAAAGAGTCATACCAATACCAACACATATCTCTTCCCTCACATGGTGTTAAATGTATGAAACGTGTGGAATGGCCCAGGGGGTGTAGGGATTGCCCCTTCTGTACTACTACCCCTCCCCGTGTGTCCTGTGTGTTATAACTTTGTCATGTTGGACATTTCTTAAAAAAATTTTTTAGTAATAAGTGAAAGTACTTTGATCTATTAACCCCTTGGTCCCCCCTCTTGGTACATGGCACTGCCCATGCACCAAATCTACAGCAATATGGAAGAGGGATTTTGGTAATACAGGCTTTACCATGGGGTCCTACCCACCCGTCATCAGTGTGTTGTGTTCCATGTGATGTCCATTGACATTTTTCTTGTGGGGGAGCAGCATCATGCTCTGCTCACAACAGGTCACATGAAATTCAGTCTTCAGATTGGTGTAATAGCCCCACAAGAGTGTGTTTGGCTGTTGCCCTTGCTTCTCTGTCTGCAAAGGCGTCAGCCAAACTGATTGTGTCAACATGTTTTGATGTGAGCTATCAGCTCTGCTGCTTCTGTAGAATGAGTAGGTTATAGAGGGCCACTATCAACACAGCTATCATGAGTACAGACAGCATATCCAACACATAGGTTGCCTTTATCGAATCTGGACGCCGAACCATCAACAAAGTATTCAATATCAGGATTTGATAGTGGGGTGTCCTTAAGTCCAGAACATGCAGTATTATTAGATAGGACTTCTTTTACACAATGGAGAATACATTTTTATTTTTTTATTTTTTCCTCTCAATGAATTATGATTAAGCAATCCACCTCAGTCTAGGGTTCCGCTAAAAGCATGGAGGAAATGCACAGTCAGGGCTTATTAGCCCCAACCATTCTTACATTTTCCCACATCATCAGCAGAACCGGGTGGAGTTACTTTAGACTATGTTACAATTTGCAAAATTTTTTTCACAAAAATTGGTACATATTTAATATTAACTAATTCAACTTGGGCTCCCAGCACATAAAGGTCCCCTCAGTCAGTACCTTTTATTTGACTATCCACTTAATCAAAAATAAATTTTAGAAATGGCAAAGTAATATGTGATCACGTTACTAGTGGACTTTTTCAATTATATGGTAGTCCACCTTTTGAATTTAGTCTTGTGTTAATACTTCAAATTGGATTGCCCCAAATCTATTTTAGATGGTAAACTTTTAAGCTGAAACCCCACAGTTGAATCCCCAGCTGGCCAGCTCATCACTTATCTTCAGCAATGCTCTCTGTGGAAAAGTTCCAAGAGGAGTTAGAGACAAACAATAATGAACAATTTTGTTTTAATTCAACTCGTTCGGATCCTTTCCTGTAAAAGTTAAATAACAGATTAAGGTTATCAGCCACTCAGTTCCTTTGCCATGAAGACACTCGTTGACAGTTCCTGTTAAAAATGGAGAAAAGATCTTTAATTGCATTTCTTTGGTCAGGAAAACTTTCAGTCACATTTGTTCATCATCCTTCTGTTCTCTGACTTCTGTATGTCGACCCTTCACCTATCTGTGCCACTTATCTGCTTTGGTCAATAAGGCTCCATTTGCTCTATTGTTTTGACTCTGGCGCCTTTGTTTAAGAACCCATGCAGTCTCTAATCCCACAATAGTTCACTTGATTTTTTTTAAATATTAATTTAATATGTATCATTAAATTTCATACTATATTTTATATTTACTGGCACTTTTCTGGTCATTTTACCTCAATTTTTTACCTTCAGATAGCAATTGAAATTTTTCAATGCTTGATAGAAAAACCTCTGCATCAATTGAATTTGGCACACAGTTTCTTATTGTATACAGTGTTAAACAGTACTTTGGCAAATTTTGAACACACTGTGTTATTCTTGTTTCTACATTTCCTTCATTTTCTTTTCAGAGATATGCTTCTAGCACACCAATCTCACACAGTCTAATTATTTACAGAAAACTGCTTAGATTTTCTAGCTGTTTACAATTTTAGAAACACTTGTCCATGTTTGTATAATTTACATTCAATTGTTACTTCATCTAAACTCCCTCTGTTTATAGTTACTGATCGTTTAAGAGGGGTTAGCATTTATTTTATCAAGAAATTGGGATTTTGCTCGGTTTCATAAGGAATAATTATTCTGTTTACTTCTGCAACGTTGTCCTTTTACAACTCCACAGTCATTAAAATGGCTTAACTCCTACAAATTTGCACTGCTAATATACACTTTTTTCTTAGAAATTTCATATTTTACCAATCCTGTAATTACAGTAAGGATTCCATAAAATACTGTAAATATTGGCTAATCAACGGGCACCCAAAATTATTCTTGAATAAACACTAATTTTTTTGTAGACATCTATATGAGCACTTCATGGAATAGAATGACAACTGTATTCAATCTAACAAAGACAGAACTAACAAATATGCCAGCAATGCAGTTGTTTACAGACACTCACAGAGTTCGGTTCATTCACATTGATTTCCACACACACACACGCACAATCTGAGCTCAGAACACACACTGATTCCCTGAACCATTGGAAAAGATCCAGTGTTTTTCTTATGATCTGACACCAAGTAACACAGACCCACAATGATTCCTTTACCCCAATGATTCCCAGAACCATTATGTCAGTGTTCAACAAATTGCCCAGTCTCAGACCCACACTGATTCCCTGAACCATTTGTCCCAGAACAGTCCTCCCAAGTCAAGAAGAATGATTCCCTGAACAATTATGTAGTGTTCTACAAATTGCCCAGTCTCATCAAAATGTCAACATTTGTCCCAGAACAGTATACAAGAAGAAGAACAACAACAACCCCCCTCTGTCTCATAACAATATTAATTCCTCTGTCTCACACAGTAAAAAGTAAAAATTCACTCACCCGCACCTCCACCACATACTTTGGAGAACCTCCCATTTCTGACCTCCTACACACCCAAAAGGGCCTTCACAATCGCCCCGGGCTGAGGTCTTTCCACAACGTCTCCTAGACGACCGTGCGCACGGTTTTCAGTCTCGGCGCCGATTCTCCAGGGAGGGCAGGTGAGGTATTGGAATCCCGGACGAGCCCCCAGTGTTGTAGGAATTTTGATTTTATATTCCTGATGTTACCTTCTCAAAAAGAACTCAGACAGAGACAAAGGAATTAATATTTCCAAGCCAAAGGTCAGTTTACTTTTTCTGCAGAAAAAGGATCCCCGCCACATGCGAGAACTCTCGTTACAGGCAAGAGCACGGATAACCAAAAAGGATTTTGCTGTGGTTTAAGTAAGAGTCCATCTTGACATCCTCCTCCCCCTCGAGCTGATTTACGCATTATGGTATCAACAGGAATGTTGCAGACGCACACAGCCCATGTAAAGCCGGCCCCGGAGTATGCATACATCATATCGTTCGGCATCCCAGGCTCAACTTGTACTGTTCTTCCTGAGAACACATAAACTTGAGAGAGAGAAAGAGAACATCTTGGCCCTGTCAGGACTGCATGGCTCCAGATAAACGATAAGCAATTACGCATTGTTCAAATTTGTGGAAGCTACAGCTATGAAGGCCTAGGCTAATCAGAAACAGGCAAGAGTACACTACCATAGCCTAAGAAAATTTGAGCCAGAGCAAGCAAGGATAAACAATTAATAATAATTAAATGAATCAATATAAAAATGATTTCACAATAACTCCTAAACCATTTGTCTGATCAACTTGAAATTTTGCATGCTTCATGTTAGTCAGGGTTACGATGACAATCTATAAGAACAAATTGATGAATGAAACAACATGGCCAACATTAGCCAATCAAATTTCAGTTGCCCTTATACTCACTTTAGCTGTCACCTGTCATCATCAAACTTTATATTCTTGTTAAAGATCTGGAAAAGAGCCATTTTTATTAAAATGATTTTAATTGGCCATATGGCGGTGCTCAAGAGAGGTACAATATGTCTTGGACAATAACTTCTAAACCATAGGTTATAGAAACAAAATTCTTTTTTTGTTAGATTCTGTGGGTCAAGACCAATCAATCCATGTAAGCCACACCCATTTTTGTATTTGCAAACTTTCCGCCATTTTGGATTGTTTGTGAACCCTTTAATTTTTATCTCCTCCTAAGCATTGAGATCAATTCACACAAAATTTAAGGGCATGGCCCATATTGATATAAAGAGCTGCATCTCCTTAATGCAATGTCTAATCATCACCAAACTTGAGATCACACATCTACAGGCCATGCAACTTCTTCACACCAAATTTGGTTTAAATCTATTCATAGGTGGCGCTATAGCAAACAAATGGTAAGAACTCTTAAACCAATTGTGCAAGCAACTTTAAATTTTGCATGCTTCATAAGGGTGAAAGTTGCCATGAAATCCTGGAAGAACAAAGTGATAGTTCAAACCAGATGGCTGACATCAGCCAATTATATTTCATTAGCCCGTATTCTCACTTTAACCGTCATCAGTCATGAAACTTTATGCTATTGTTAAGGATGTGTAAAAGGGCAGTCTTGATGCAAATTACTTTGATTGGCCAAATGGTAGCGATACAGATAGGTGCAGCAAATTTGATTCCAATTGGCCAATGTGTGGTGCTGTAGTGAGATAAAATTGCGTATTTGTTTTCAACCATTTGATTCAGCCCTACTAATTATTGCTGTATATTTTGTGGTTAGATGCCTTCGTGGTGCTTTGTTGTGCATCCGTGCGTCCATCTGTAAACTTTTTGCCTTGTCAGTGCTCTGGCGCCTTCAGCTTTTGACGGATCTTTTTCATATGTTATATGTGTGTATATGGGATACAAATCTAAGTTTGAATTTGGCCATGTTGCAACTAGCCAAGTGAGTGCAGTGGCTTTGCCATTTTTTTTTTTTTTTTGCATATTGCATCTCTGGATAAGGGTCAAATAGTCTTTCAAATGAGAAAATAAATCTTTAAATATCTGGCTGCGATTTGTCAATCAGATAATAGCTGCTATTTCAAAGACATGGCAGTGACTCTTCAATGTGAAATATGCAGGGCAAAGAATTCCATGCACAGTTATGTGCCATGAACTGGAAATTATTTGAAAAACTTATTCAATTTGTGTCCTCACTGCTTCAAAACGGATGATTACCTCATGTTGCATGGACCGCGTAGTTACCGCTTGTAGTTCTATATATTTTTTCCTACACAAATTACAAAAGGTGTCTTCATTGTCCCAGTGTTGGACCCAAGCATAAAAAATACCACCAGTTGTGAGCTTAAATAACACAAAAGCCTGAAATAAACCAAGTGAGCTACAGTGCCCATGGCCTTATCTTTTACTCAGGTTATCTTTGACTTACTGAAATTAGTTTGATGATTTGAAACGTTGAAGTGTGTTATATGTAAAAACAGAAAAATTTTGGGAGGAAGCCAATACTTTTTCACAGCACTGTAACAATCTTTTGGTTCACAACAACTACTGCACAACCGAAGAAACATTCAGAACACGGGAACATTCATCATTTTCCATTTTTATTGTCCTGCAGTGCTAACAATGACATACATTGCATATGACATTAGCATATCATTGAATACATTTGAGAGTGTGAATACAAAATGGCAGTCTCTTTATGTGAGATCTAGACTAAACAACATGCTCAGGATACAGAGACAGAAATTAAATGGACTAGTCTCCATAGATAGTATGAACAGAAATAATGTCATCAGTTCTGAATGCATGGATGATTGTGGATGATGTTACTAACTACTGACTACCAAATTAAGTCAGAACTTTAAAAAAAATGACAAAATTACACTATCTGCATATCATGCATACTCCTTGTATTGCTTGAGTAGACAGACAGATAATAATTGGTAAAAATTAAAATTTGTTTCAAACTTCCTGAAGTGGTCATCTTGTTTAGTATTCATAGTATTTTGTCACACTGCTTTGACTCATGGAGAGTTGCCACCTTAAGGTGCCGCTGGACCCTATGGAACAGGAAAAATGTTTTAGAGATAGCAGATTTTTTTCCTCTCAATAAAATATTTTGTTTAAATGAGACAATGGCAGGAGTGAAGCACAAAAAAGCATAAGGCTTACGTTAAGGCCAGCTTGGGCTGGTTGCGTTGCTGACTGGGTTGTTTGCTGTGCTTGTGCTGGTTCCTGGGGCAACTGCTGTTGGACTCCAAAACTTGGGAACATCTATAAAGAAAAGAATCAGCCTTTAGAACTGTTGTGCAAAAATTCCATGTTCGGCAATAGGAATTTGAGGAGCATTCCATAAAAGCCTAAATAATAATAATAATAATAATAAGTCACAACATATTTGAGAAAAACAGAAGTTACAAAACACGCTTAAAATTTATTTTAGAAGAGACAACATTTTGTCAGTGTGTAGATTATTCATAACTGTATAGTGGAATTGAATGTGATTCACTCTCATACATTGTTGTTCGGTTGAGGTCCTGTCGGTGGCAGGAATCCATAGGGAAACAGCTGCAAATTGAACGGGAACAATGAAGATATGTCTGGTATTTCTGATTTACTTCAACAGACACAGTGTATCCATTGGATATGCAGAAATAATTGTGAAAATGCTCGATGAAAAGAATGTGATCTTACATTTGGAATTTGAGGCAACTGTGGAAGACTTGGCATGTTGGGCATCTGAGGAAGATTTGGTATCATCTAAAAATACATCAAAAGTATTTGTAATCTCATAGCACAATGTATTTGACCTTATAATAATTTAAAAATAATTTGGGTTACCTGCTGTTGCTTTATCAAATCATATGGGTAGAACTGAAAAAAAAAATCCATTATAAATCCCTTTTTTTCTTTTTGCGGAAAATGAAAACGAATTATAGCCAGAATATAGCATAAAATTACAAGGTTTGAAAAATATTGAAGTAAATAATTTTCTCAAGGAAACCCATGTATTGGATCTATAACTATACTGCACTCTGTGGAAGAGAATGAATGCTCATTTGGCTTTTTAATGAATGATGAACCCCTTTGCGCAGATATAGACGCCGGCTTCCGTAATTTCCGAAATTTAGTTCCTAAATAATGCTGTAATTGAATTTCCAAATGTCCTACTTCACTGGAATAATTTTCCAGAGTCTCTGTGACTTGAACACTGAGTTATAAAGCCTAAATAGGCTCATGCACAACAGGAAAAATGGCATT
The DNA here is from genome assembly GCA_029692085.1 of Gymnothorax javanicus. Classification (NCBI taxonomy): domain Eukaryota; kingdom Metazoa; phylum Chordata; class Actinopteri; order Anguilliformes; family Muraenidae; genus Gymnothorax; species Gymnothorax javanicus. The sequence goes on along the minus strand of CM056195.1, from coordinate 137,399,407 downwards.
ACTTGTATTCTGCACAAAGGGGTAAAGTAAGTAAGTAAGTAAGTAAATAAATAAATAAATAAATAAATGCAAACTTACAATTTCCACACTCTGTCTCCCAGGTGCCTTTGGGAACTTATATTTAATAAATGCTTGAGAAGGGAATGTCTGTTGAATTAAATGTAAACCAATTGAAAGTGAAATGAAGGAATTAAAAGTGAAATCATCAAAGCAAATCTCATCTGGATAAAGTTTCTTAGTTAACCACATCTATTCTTGTTGAGTTGAGACACAGCACTTTACTGTATCATTCTTGATTTCTGTTTCCTTCTGATTATAACTTGCGCTATGTTAACACTGTAAAAAACAACAGTACTGCATCACTTACCGACCCAGTCTGCTGCCCTCCTGTGACTTGAGAAGGAAATCTTGGTGGGAATACCTGCAAAAAAATTTGAAAGTCTTTCAAAATGACAAATTTACAAAAACTTCATCAAGTGCTCTTCCTTCCTTCCTTTGCCAATGAATTCACATTCACACGGTGACCTCTGTAATTTTGCATATGAAACTCCATCAAGATAAAATAAGATGGAAACTTGTTCTAAAAACTACATAAACAGTGGGTAAATTAAATTAATCCTCGTGCATTCAATTTGACCTCAAACACATTTCAGTCTCTGGTAGAATGAGGCTGATGGCTGTCTTCCTGAGATAAATGTGACATATAAAGATCAGTTGAGTAAAATGAGGATTTCATACGATTTCCATGCTGACTGGTGCCCCCAATCCTGGCTGTTGGGGAGGTTGAGCTGGTGCCACAAAGTTGGTGCTTCTCTGAGAAACAAGTTTCGGATCAATTTAACAGCATCTACCACTGCAATTCATGGTTACATTTTTGTTGCTTTCAGTCAGTGGAAGCCATTGGAGAATGATTATGACTTTTTATACAATTTTCAGGCCATTTTCATTCTCTGTCAATGACTCTAGGTTCACTTCTCAGAATATTTTACCAAATGCCTGCAAAGCTTTTAATTTTATTATTCACTTTAGCATAGCACACATCTCATAGATATTTCTAACTGTAATTTTTGCACAATATGAGCAATGATGTTATATTGCTGAGCACATGCAGTACCACTTACCTGTGGAGGCTGGCTTGATTGCTGTGGGGGTGCAATTTTGGGCAGGTAATCATAGAGTGATGTCATCTGTAAACAATTTTTTTGTATCAGTCAGTGTCTCAAACTTAATATCCTTGCTGAAGTGAAAAAATTAAATATCAATACAATTTGTATGTTATTCTACTCATGTCTTGCGCGTGCGTTTTATTACAGTAGCAACTCAACTTACTGGCGCAGCAAATATTGTGCTCGCAAAACACAGGCAGGCAATTGCAGTCCTCATTTTTTCTATAAATACTGAAAGAGTAAAAAAAGACAAAGCAAATTAAATGAGTGGAATGAAACAAGATCATCATATGCACCACTTAATTTAACATCACAAGTTAGATGGTAAGATGGTAAGAGTAGTAGTATCAAAAAGTATAGACAGGCTCTGTGGTATATATAAAATGATGTCTTGAATGTCAATGATCATAACTCTGTAATCACGAAGTCTCTGGCAAATATATAGTTTAATTTGAGTTAAAGGAAAAGCAAAATAAATGTAAAAAAGCATCTGTTTGTATTTCTGTTAATAAACTGTGGCTCTTTCTCTTTTAAGCATCTTTCAGTGGTGATTCCCTTGACCAGTTAAGTCCTTTTGCTGCAGTGAAAAATGTACACATAAAGGGTTACCGGATACACAGATATATTAATGTTGAATGTATAATGAGAATGAAGATCACCAAAATATATAATCAAACCACTGAGGATTGGTTAATAACTAAAGCACATCACCTTTCATGTCACCTAGAAGCACAGGGTCCAGAAATGCATGCAGGAAGTCTTTGGTTTGTCTTCAGCAATGGTGCTTTTAAACAATTTAAGTTTGTGCAATTCTCCACTGGATTTGAGCGGTTGGCCAATCAGAACCAGGTAAACCACTGTGACATCACCAGACAGTCAAGTCAACTGTTTTGTCGGCGGTTTTGGAAAATGACCCCATGGTAAAGCATGTAATCTCTTTTAACTGTGGGGTATTCCTGATTGTACAGCATACTGTTATGCATAGCACAGCACTCTAGAAGTCTGCACAAAGCAGAGCAGACATATATGAAGCATACCTCCATGCAGTGCATAATGAATGAACTCGAGGATATGAAATCTGTTACATGCATGTGATGTGCTCGGGCATGTTTGTGTGCATATATATATATTTTTGACGATCATGAAACACATGCATTGCTTCCAATCCCTGAATAAAGAGAAGCATGAGAAGTCCGGAGTCGTAATCTGTATGCGTTATAAATGAAAACTGGCCACATCTGATAATGTTGACAGTTATCGGAGTTTCTGTAATGATAATTTAAATGAATGATTGAAAACAGGTCGTGACCAATCATTAATTTTAAGGGATTGTTTTGAGCCTCCCCTATCGCCAGTTCACCAGCTGCCACTGATATACACACTTACAGTGGGCTCAAAAATTACTGGCACCCTGGACTGGCAATGCACAAACAATACAAAAAAATATAAACAACATGATGATAGACACATGGAATATACCAACATGTGTGAAATAATTTACTTTATTAATGTCTCTATGGAAACAACCAAAATCTTAACAATCATTTAATACAAAATAAATTTCAACAAAATCAAGGTTTCATAATAATTTGCATCCTTCATTTAGTAGGCTACTTAGTGCAACCAACTCTGGCAAGGATAACAGCAAGGAGTCATTTTCTTTCATTTTTGACACAGTTATGGCACACGTTTGGGGGGATTTTGGACCTATCAAGATCCTTCACATTCTTGGGTTTGCATTTATCAACTGCCCTCTTTAACTCAGCCCACAGGTTTTCAATTGAATTGAGGTCTGGCGACTGAAATGGCCATTGCAGAACGTTGATTTTGTTGTTACTGAACCATTTCTGTGTGGATCTTAAGGTATGCTTTGAGTCATTGTCTTTTTGGAAAGTCCACCAACGCTTGAGTGTTATGGAAAAACCTAGCAAGTGCCAAAAAGCAGATTTTGAGAAAAAGACAAAAAACTGTATCCCTCTGGATTTAAGTTCTTGTCCGACAGTGAAACTGACTTGGCAGTTAATTGTTCATTGCATAAGAAGAAATATTTAAGGAAAACTTTTTTCTTCTTTTTTGTCAGCATCCATGGCAATATGATGACAAGTTTTTTTTCCATCAAAAAAGGTAAAATATCAATTACCAATATGATGGGCAAAAACCTTGCAATTATGTAGTTGCAATGGTGTTTGACAGTTTTTTCAGTGTTAACTCCACCATCTGCTTCCCTGTTGAAGCAATTTTTCAGTCGTTATTACCACGTGAATTACGTGAATTATGAATTCAGATCATGCATGTTCTGCACATCCAATGCCCTGCATGGGGACTAACCTGACAGATCATGTAATAGGAATGCTGCTTCATAATTGGCTAATTCAAGTTGTTAGGTTTTCCCATAACAAAAATTAGAAAATTCAATGCGGGAAAAACCCAGGAGGACAAACTTGCTAGGTTTTTGTTAAGAAGTGATGTTTGTATGCTTGGTTTTAGTTGGTTTTAAAGCATATTTCTAGTGTATTTATTGTATTTATATATTTATTCTGAGTTACATGTTTCAGGTTTAGAGAATGAATGTTGCAGTCTCATGTCTTACTTTCCTCTTGTTTCTTTTTTGGTGTCTTTTAAAAGATTCTCACTCTTTCTTTTTCCATTTCGGTTTGGTAATTCCTCTTCCTTCTCTCTTGCTGTTCTGATTGGACTATCCACACTTAGAGCAGTTCAGTTAGGCACGGGTGATTAGTTAGTTCAAAGTTAAACTTCCCTCTCTCTCTCTCCTATCACCGTCCCTGCTTTTCTAGATCCGCCTCTCCTCTCACCTGTTCTGAGTTTAGCTGGGCCTCCACTTAATTTGTTTGTGTATAAAAGACCCACTTTCCTGCTGCTTTCTTGTCGACTCGTTTCTTCCGCCTAAGCTCGCTTTGGTTCTTTTTCTGCATCTTTTCTCTCGATTTCTGCAAGTTTGTACGTTGTGTGATTGAGATAGTGATTGTGAGTACCACGTTTACCCTTTATTCCCATTGTACCAACTTTGTTAGAATTTCCTTTGTGCTACCCTTATCCTCTCCAACTCCCCTTTTCCTTCCCCATCCAATCCCTTTAGTATTTCCCTGTGTTACTGTCTTTGTGCGGACTGACATCCTGGTTTATAGATCTTTCTGCTTGTCCCTTGATTTTACGATTCTGCCTTGCCTATACCATTCCTGTTGCCTGGCTTTGATTTCTGTTCTGTATGACCATGAGCTCACCTAATAAATGCCCTGCCATTGCTGAACTGCATTTGGAGTCTCAAGCCATTCCTTTCAGTTTTTGTTTCAGAAACGATTAAAAACTGACGATTTGTTTGGTTTTGCTAAAGCAAAATATAGGGAATCAGGGATTATTTTTTAATGCATCTTACTATATGTGATGAGACAAAGCCTAGTAAGTACAAAAATGGACCTAACTCCGTTTCGACCGAAATTAGACTTGCTAGGTTTTTCCATAACACTCAAGTACGGCCAAGCCCCAGCCCTCTGGTGGTGGCAACCAGATTGTCAGCCAAAATATCCTGATACTTGTTTGAATTAATTATGCCATTATCTTAACCAGTACCCCTGGACTTGAATTGAACTAGCCCCAAGACATGACTGACCCACCATCATATTTCACCGTGGAAATGAGATGCTTCCCCTTGTAAGCTTCTCTGCCAAAGATGCTGACGCTGTATCTGATAAAAACGTGCAATTCTGGTCTCATCTGACCAAAGCACCTTGTTCCAGTCATCATTTAAATGATTTTCGGCAAACTGCAAGCACTTGCTTCTGTGTCATCTGGTCAGAAAAGGCTTTCTTCTGGCAACTCTTCCCATGAGCCTGTGGTTGTGGACGTGGCGCCTGATGGTGCTTTTTAAAAACTGGTGACTCCAAGGAGCCTCCAAGGCCTGCAATTACCTCACAATGATTCTTGGGGATTTCTTTGCTTCACTTACAATCCTCCTCAGTATCCAAGGGGGCAAAATGCAGTTGCTTCTTCAACCCTTGAGGTTTTTAACAGTTCCATATCTTTGGTATTTTTTAAATAATTGCCCTGAAAGTTCTCAGTGACATATTCACTCTTTTTGAATCTTCTTGTAGCCATTGCCATATTTATGAAAGTCTGGCCATCTGGCTCTTTTGAACTGACAGTTTTTGTTTTCTTCATGGTGTTGGAAGGCAAAGGGATATAGCATGTGTGTCACCTCATTTTAAACCCTACTGAAACAGCAAGTGATGTAATGGCTTCTTAACACTATAAAACTTAAACGTCATTTTTAAAGAAATGTGGGCCAAAGGGTCCATTTTTCAAAAATGTGTTCACACAGAGGGAGCTGGATAAGCAAACTTTTTATTGGCCCTAAAGTTGGATAAGGTGTGTAAGTTGGTCATAGGATAGACTATGTTTTTACTAAGTGGAAACATGGTGAAATCATTGCCTAAAATGAAGGTTCTGAAGGGTCTATTTGTCCAGTGACAATTTTTGGGACCCCCCCCATAACCCCACTAATGATCTTGTGAGGTATCGTTCAGGAACCAGTCGCGAGAACCAGGAAATGCGATGAATGTGATTTTATTATGCGAGGGGGTAAACCCCGCAGGACCGAAGGCAACAGTACAAAGTCCACAATCCAAAAATCACAATCCCAGGGGCAAAATCCAAAAGTCGAAAAACCAGGGCAGCAATCACAGTAATCATAGTCAGACAAAAAGGGTTCGATACACAGGAGCAAATAACAATACCAAATCAGAGCCAGGAATCGGAAGTCGGACGGTCCAGTCAGAAAAGCAACACTATGAATACGAGGCGAAAACGAGAGCAGCACAGGTAGACAAGGGAAACGTTCTGACAAGGAACTGCTGTGAAAAGACTGCTTAAGTACACTCAGGGGAAGTCACATGCTATGATCAGGGACAGGTGAATGGGATCAGACTAATTACGTAGGAGCAAACACAAGGGAGAACCTAACCACATGAAATTGGCAAAAGCCAAAACGCGGACAGGGATCACAAGACAACCTATAGACCAAACATACAGCTCCGGTTAGGGAGTTCTAAAGTGCACAGATAATGAGAGGCAGGACAGAGTAGAGCAGGTGCGGAGGATCCGCTGAATTGCAGCAAAGACTAAGAGAAGGCAAGAGGCGGAGACTAGAACAGGGCGAGTGCTGAGAGCTTGTTAATCAATTAGTAAGTGCAGCTATACAATCCCTGGTGCTCGTTAGTAAGTTAGTATTATATACAATGTTAGTCTTGGTTAGTATTTAAACAAAAATAACAAACTGTTAGTATGGTTAGTAAAATAGAAAAGCAAGGCGAAGGAAGCAAACGAGATTAGAAGGAATGTTTGAAACCCAGAAACCATGAAATCACCTAAACATGTGACACGCAGGACTGGGGAGAAGCTGTAGCTTAACAAAAGATCAGACAGGGGAGACAAAGTGCAATGAAGGGCATGAACAAAGACATGGACCAGAATCAAACAGAATAATGGATCTGGCATGGCAAAAACAAAAACATGGCAAAGAACTAAAACATGCAAAAACAGAACAGGCATGGAGAACATAACAAAAAACAGAACAGGCATGGGAGAACATAACAGGGCATGGCAAAAAACAGAACAGGCATGGGAGAACATAACAGGGCATGACAAAATCATAACAGATCTGGTGTCCCTGAAAATCATCTGATTTACAGTAATGTCATCATATTTGATGAAGAAGTAGTCAAAAAGCCTTCAAACACACAAATCTCAATTAGCTGGACCTCCAAAATCACAAAAATCATTATCGCATGAAAAAATCCAGTTTTAAATTGTTAATATTGTATACAATGGAACTAGCATCCCATTTGTAAGCATTGTTTCCAAGAGAGGAGGCAATCAATGATCCTTTATGAATTTTTAGCCCTGTAGCTCATATAAAAGAGAATTTATGGGTCTCTAGATATGCTTAAAAATTAAGTGCAGGAAAATAATGGGCCTGCCACCCAAATTTCCCAGGGCCATAATGCTGAAATGGCTAGAGTTATGAAATTTGGGACTCCTCCATTTGGGGTCAAAAACTAATTTTAGATTTTTTTCAGTCAAATCTGAGAGATGTCACTGGGGAAGTTTCTGGCATCTGTGTGAATTGACATGGAATGACCCTCATATTTTCATGCATTTTGCAATCAAAATCAAAGGCTTTTCTGAAGTCATAACTCTGTTTATAGCAAGATAAACTAGTCCATTGAGCTCATAGCACCCTTTGGCTCAACTAAGACAAAGTGAACATTCTTTCAAAATAACAAGACTGCGTACGATTGACTAACATTACATATAATTTTCCAAAACAAACGATTCCTCTCTTTTTGCAAAGAAACATGTCAACAATTAATTCTGCGCCATAGATAGGTGCAAATGGAAATCATATAGCAACAGTGAATAAAAAAAAAAAAAACAGAATTAACGTTCATTTTGCACCCGGCAAAGCAAAGACCCACAGCAGGAAAGCTTGTCATTCATGCTACTGTAAGCAAGCTGTCTTTTGAAAAATTAAATCTGACTTTTTCATTTATTGGGGAATTCAAAAGAGATATTGGGAAGTCCATCATAGTGGCCTTTGAAGGAGGGCATTTGACTGCTGGGGTCTGGTCATGATGGGCACTGCTTGTCTTTGGGACAGCTTGTTATTTTGCTGCAATAAACTATAGATGGTTTTGACAGTGTCCATGTCGCTGTGGTTACTAGGCACCAGCTGTTGCCAGCACATTAGTTCAGAATAATGAACAGATATTTTCACTGAAACTACTCAGTTGGTGTCCATATATAAACATTAGGCTCTTAAACATCAGGTAAAGCATTTTTGTCAAACCAGTAAAAGAGGGTGAAATGTCTCTGACCTGAAAAGTAATTAATTAAAAAAATTATTATGTTAATGTTAATGTTAATTCTGGGATTGTAAGTGTGGTTGGAACAAAAACCAACATACACAGTGGGTCCCCAGGACTGAGTTTGGGAGCCCCTGGTGTAGACATCTATCAGTCTGGAATGGGATACAAAGCCATTTATAAGGCTTTGGCACTCCAGCAAAGCAGTGAGAACCATCATCAACAAATACAGAAAACTATGAACAATGGTGAGGGTGTGGTCGGCTTAATTCTCCAGCAGCACATCGACGACTCACCCAGGAGATCACTGAAGCACCCAGACTAACACCTAAGGAACTGCAGGCCACGCTTGCCTCAGTTAAGGTCAGCGTTCATGATTCTACAATAAGAAAGAAATTGGACAAAAATGGTATCCATAGGACAGCTGCATGGTGAAAACCACTGCTGACCAAGATAAACACAAAACCTCATCTCGCAGTCGCCAAAAAACATCTTGATGACCGCCTGGACCTTTGGGAGAATATACGGAGGTCTGATGTCTCAAAAGTAGAACCTTTTGGAAGAGGTGGGTCCTCTTACATCTGACATAATGCTAACACAGCTTTTGACAATAAGAACATCATGCCAACAGTCAAACATAATGGTGGTATGGTGATGATCTGGAGCTACTTTGCTGCTTCAGGGCCTGGGTGACTTGCCATCGTTGATGGTCCCATGAATTCTGCTCTCCACCAGAAAATCCTTGCAGGAGAATGTCTTGTCATGAATTTCTGATTAGGCAGCAGGACAAAGATCGGAGCACACAAGCAAGTGCAAATTCATCTCTGAATGGTTCAAAAGAAATAAAGGTTATGGAGTGGCCCAGTCAAAGTCCTAACTTAAGTTCTGTTGAGATGCTGGAGAATGATATTAAACAAGAAGTTCATGCTTGAAAACCCTTGAATGAGGCTGAATGGAAACAATTCTGCAAAGAGGAGTATGCCAAATTTCCTCCACAGCGATGTATAGTAGAAGACTTGTTTCTAGTAATTGCAAATGCTTGATTGCAGTTGTTGCTGCTAAACAGGGGCACAGGAGATATTTTCAAAGTGGGGACGGCCAAATTGTGCGCTAAAACCCAAAAAGCAAAATCAGAGTTCCAAATTTTGGGACACCACTTCTGGCCCACTGTCGGACCACCATGCACTACTATATTTTTACCTTGCTTGAGTATTAACATTTAAATGTTATTAAAATGGATTAAGTATATTGATTTTTTTTTAAAATAAATTTGGCATCTCCAATCCCACCCGAATCTGGAATGCCCAATTAGTGAACTATGTACAAAGCTTGCTCGTATGCGACCCCTTGCTGCCAACTCAGGAGAGCGAAGACAGTTCACAGCTCTCCTCCGAAGCACGTGCCTGTCAGCCACTGCTTCTTATACACTCAACATTGGTTGAATCTTCGCAAGTACAGAACGAGGGCGGAGGATACCCGGACATGAACAGACTTAGAATCTTCCTGACGAGCGCCCGACTGGCCAACAGGAGGCACTTGAGCAACGAACAAAGCTATTTATTTATTTCCCTTTCCTGGCAGTCCATTCCCAATTTGAAACCCTGTAGCGCGATGGCCAATTGTGCGCTACTCTGAAAAAGCTGCCGACCACTGCCGGTTGGTACGACTGGGGCTCGAACCCGCGACGTGGTAGTCACTTCTGCACTGCAACGCAGTGCCTTAACCGAGTGAGCTATCCAGCAGCTCCATATTGATTTTTATTATGATTTAAAAGGTGTTTTGATCAAAATTGGCAAGACTGAAAATTGGCTTTTTGTCGATAACCCGTCCGTGGATCACCCTCGAACCAATGAGCAAAACACCAGGCTAATCATAGTTTGTGTTATCAATGGGAAATAAGAGTTCTCACCACAATCATGAACATAACTTATGTAAAAACATTAATAACCTGAGAATTTCATGGCCACAACCTGTTGCGTAGAATAAATCAAATATTGAGACACTTGAGATATAACGTAACGTTTCATAAGAAACTTGTTAGGTACGGTTCTGGAACCAGACGCGAGAGTCAAGCAGTGAAAAAAAAAAAAAAAAGGGATTTTATTGGAAAGGGGGGCGAACCCCCGCAGAGCAGGAGGCGACAGTACAAAGTCCACAATCCAAAATCAAAATCCAAAGGGCAAAATCCAAATCGTAACCAGGGCAGCTAACACAATAATCGTGGTCAGGCAAAATGGGCTTGGTACACAGATGCAGGCAGAAAATCCAAATCAGAGGCAAAAATCAATAATCAGGGACGGTCCAGTCAGAAGAGAATCACAATAGAGTACAAGGCGAAAACAAGCGTGGCACAAAGGAAACGTTCTGACAGGGAACTGCTGTGAAAAGACTGCTTAAATACACACTAGGGAAGTCACATGCTATGATCAGGGACAGGTGAATGGGATCAGACTAATTACGTGGGAGCAAACACGAGGGAGAACCTAACCACATGAAATTGGCAAAAGCCAAAACGCGGACAGGGAACACGAGAGAGCCTATGACAAAACATACAGCTCCGGTTAAGGAGTTCTAACGTGCACAGATAATGAGAGGCAGGACAGAGTAGAGCAGGTGCGGAGGATCCGCTGAATTTGCAGCAAAGACTAAGTGAAGGAAAGAGGCGGAGACTAGAACAGGGCGAGTGCTGAGAGCTTGTTAATCCATTAGTAAGTTCGGCTATACAATCCCTGGTGCTCGTTAGTAAGTTAGTATTATATACAATGTTAGTCTTGGTTAGTAACTTAAACAAAACAATAAACTGTTAGTACTGGTTAGTAAAAATAGAAAAGCAAGGTGAAGGAAGCAAACGAGATTAGAAGGAATGTTTGAAACCCAGAAACCATGAAATCACCTAAACATGTGACACGCAAGACTAGGGGAGAAGCTGTAGCTTAACAAAAGACCAGACAGGGGAGACAAAGTGCAATGCAGGGTATGAACAAAGACATGGACCGGACTATAACAGAAATGAGGATCTGGCATGGCAAAAACAAAAACATGGCAAAAACTAAAACTAAACAGAGCATGGCAAAAACAGAACAGACATGGCAGAATCATGGCAGGGCATGGCAAAAACAGAACAGGCATGGGAGAAACAGAACAGACATGGCAAAATAATAACAAAACTGCATGGTGTGAGAGTTGTCTGTAATTATGGATTCCATTCTTGAGTCCCGCATGTTGCTTGAGGCAAGCGACACAATACAGTCCTTCATTTCTGCTCGGGCATATTGATAGCAAAATCTTAAATATTACATCTTAAAGAAAAAAATAGTTGCCAAACATTGACTGAAAACTATGTTTTAAGTCATCTAACTGTTTGCCTATGTTTTCTACTACCTTTGTTTTGCTCATTCCTTTTACGGCCGATTTGTGTGAAAACCCATTCATTTTCCCACAAGGATTTTGATAAAAACTACGCACTTCCGGGCAATACATGCCCTCAAGTAACTCACCAGCTACATAGATCTGCATCTTATCGCGTAAAATTGTCCGAAATAAATGTTTTAGAAATTGAAATTGGTGAGTTTTTTTTATCTTATTTAATTACTCGAAAGCAGTGAGTGAAAACAAGTAGAATATTAGCAGCAGCACTTGAGTTGGTTGATAGCCTTTTCAACCATAACAAACAGGGCGAGTGGGAGACGGTCTACAAAAGCTAGTAGTCTAGTTTGCGATGGTTGTCAAACTACAGAAAATGATCAAACGTTTTACTTATGTGACTGTTACCAACAGAGCGAATGTGAGATGGTGTCATCTCTTTGCATGGCTCTGGTAAGCAGGGATGTGATCAGTTTGTCACAGGTTTTATTTAGAGTAGCCTAAGTAGTTTTCCTTATGAAAAGTTGAAAGTGGAAAAGTATTTAAAAGCCTCAAGAGTCTAGTTGTTTGTATAATAAATACATGTTTTGATTTTCATTTTGCCTCAGGTACTGACACTGCAAATTTTAAATAATTCTAAGCAATAGGTGTAAGTTTACATGAGATTAAGAAGTTATATCCCCCAACCCTTCATCTCCAAAATGGTTTAATTCTGTACTTTTCTACCTATGGAGTGCGCTAATATACCAATCAATTTTATCACTTTTTGTTTTTTTGGTACAACTATGCAAAAACATGGTCATTTTGTTCTAAATTGGGAAGGGGTATCTGAAAAACTAAAGCCCTTCTGAGGATTTGTGATAGTGCCAACTGTGTCTCCCCCACCATTGAAATCAAAATTCTGTCCCTGTGCGTGGGGGGACATATCCCCCGCATCCCCCGTGCCTCCTGCACCCCTGCCAGCAAGGGTGGCACAACCAGTAATAAAGTTTTGGGGGCAATTATTTTTTCACAGGGGTGATATAGGTTTTGAGTGACTCTTTACCTTCAATAAATGAAATGATCATTTAAAAGCTGCATTTTGCATTTACTCATATTTTTATCTCATATTAAAATTGGTTGGATAAATTTAAACATTTAAATATGACAAACACCAAAAATAGAAGAAATCAGGAAGGGGCAAATACTTTTCCACAGCATTGTACATTTTTGAACCCTATGTGGTAATCTGTTCTCTGCATTTAACCCATCACAATTATTTTGTGGGCAGCCACAGTGCGGCACCCAGAGACCAATACTAGCTCTGTGGTCTCAGTCAACGGTAATCAAGGACACTATGTAATCGTAAAATTGGATATGATTTTTATCAGCATATTGCATCATGAGACACTAGGCTATTGCCCATTCCACAATGGTGAGGAAGAGGTGGGTGTGCGGTGGCACTGGCTGACTTTCATATTCCTAAAGTACTTCATCACAAGCACACAGTCATTAGTGATGAATTGCATTACATAATGTATTTTCAGAATATTTGTACTGCATTATGTTTGTCCTAAGTATGTCTAGCACATTCAGCAGAGAAAATAGAGACTGCTAATCTCATGAACACCAGAACTGAAGTGCAGACTTCCTTAGTCATTCTTGGTGATGTCATTGTCTCCTTAGGATTAGCCCACCTGGAATTACGCAGTCACTGATGATAAGTTTGGTGGTTAGTAAGGACAAATCACTGTCTCCCTGACTTTCATTCGACAGCAAGAAGCTACAAATGCTGAGCTGTACCTTGGATGTATTTACGTTCTAGAATTGAAGATAAAATAAAAAATACTATATTTCTGAGATCAGAACGCATTTATGCAATACTGAGTTTTGAGTAACTTTTCACCTTCAAGAAATGAAATGATCATTTAAAAGCTCCATAAAGAGGCTATAAACTGAAAGGCCACTCTTACACTAATAATGCTTGTTTTGCCAGGGGGGTCAGAGAATCTTGTGCTTGATGAATCCTCCACCTGGAAGCATTGTGAGATTTGGCTGTGAAACCATGTTTTTCCAATGTTATGCAATCACTATTCACATAAAAACAAATTTGCGCGTTCTAAGCTCAGCAGGCTGGCATTCCTTCCAAATAATGAATAAATGCAAAGAAACACCCGGAAGGACAATCTCTGTACATTGAAAATTCAGTATTTGCTCTCAAATTACTGCAAAAAAAAAAAAAAAAAAATTCCAGTTAGTGCATTACATGTGCAAACATGTTCCTTGTCCCCACCAACTCTGAAATCAAACCTACGCACTTGATTCCTGGAAAAGTAAGCATTGTTGTTCTCTGGAGAAAATATGTTAGAATCATTTTTGAGGGTGCCAAGGTGGCCCAGTGAATTGCACTATTGCCTCACAGCAAGAAGGTCATGGGTTCAAATCCAGCCTGGGACCCTTCTGTGTGGAGTTTGCATGTTCTCTCCACATTCACTTGGGTTTCCTCCGCATACTCATTTTCTCTCACAGTCTATAAACATAAATGTCAGGCTAATTAGAAATTCTAAATTTACCCATAGGTATGAGTGTGAGAGTAAATGTGTGTGTGCCCGGGGTGTGTATTGCTATCCGGGATGTGGCCCTGCCTTTTGTCCATAGTTGTCTGGGATAGGATTCACTGGGATAGGATCTTCTCTGGGTCATGGGCCAGATTTTGGCTAAATTTGCTACATGTGGAGGTGGTGGTTTTCTCGTAATCTTGCTAATGAACATATAAATAAATAAATAAATACATACATACATAAATACATACATATAATACACAAACCAAGGCCATTACAATAATCCCTTCCTACCCTTTGGGTAGGGCTGGGGTAATAAAGGAAACTTTCAATTCTGGGTGTGAGTACACCAGTTTTTTTCCAACACGGTAAATTGCATTTGTATGATGTTTTGAGTTTGGTAGCTTCATATGTTCACAAAAGTCAGCAAACTGGCTCCTTTGAATTGGATAGGACAGGGGCAAACATCTGCCGTCAATGACATAGAGCAGGCAGCTGCCAGTTCTTGTAGTCTAAATCTCAATGGCAATAACAGTGAGTAAGACTTCCATTCATTTTGATTAGCTGCATTGCTACTTACATCGAATACTTTACATGCCATTACTGGTGATGGCTGGTGTTCCACATGGGCGAGGCAACAACCGGAGCAGCCTCACAGGGGGTAAAAGGGGTTAAGCCAGTTACAATTCGTGAGTTGATCGCTCTGTAGCGACCACTTCTGTTCTGCCAGGTGCACATAGCAGTACAAGCTAAATTCTATGCTGACTATGTGATCCTAAGGCAGCATAGGCAGTGTGTAATTGCAATTGTCATCAAATAAGTCGGAGGAATCGCGTGTCACGGCATCTTTCCCCTGAGTCGTTGGGATAAGGTCGCTTTAAGGTGGGCTAAACAGTTAGGCGGTGCTCAGGGTGGGAATGGGGGGATAAAAAAAAATTGAATACTTAAAAACATGTTTTAATATGTAATGTTTGCATTTTCTACATAGGTGTCCAGCTAAAAACACTTTCAACAGTGCACTAATGTGTCTAATTTAAATGCAACCATATCTGTTCATAGGTGTAAAGTATTAGCAATGTGTATAATATAACTCTAAATACACAGAAATGATTAATAGACCACATGGCCTCCATAAATTGACAAAACATTTAGTCATTGTTAACCCTTTGAACTGTATAGGCATCTTTCTTGGCTGCATAAAAAACGTGCAATGATCATAAATGCTTAGAACTTGGCCTCCAACCATGTGACTTTGATTGTCATGTGACCTTTTTTACAATCAGGTGGTTTCCCTATCACAGTAAGATGTATTGTGGCATTGGTGGGAGTCACAACCCCTTTATATAATACAGGGTTCAAAGGGTTAGGCACTTCTCATTTACACGAGCAGGGGTGTTCATAAAGCGGATCAAAGAATTACCGACAGTTACCCGACTTTGGTAAACAAATATAGCTGAAAAATTTAAAAACCATCCAAATGCTTTTCACCATGTTGGGAAAAAAATTGGAGTCACCTACTCATACCCAACAACAGCCTCAGTTTTGCAAAGCTTTCTTAATTCAAATGAGCAGACTTGTTTGTAGCTAACTACAGGAACTATAACTCCCAGCTGCACAAGCATTGACAGGCTATTCCAGTTAACCCTGTCACGCTGCACCAGTTTAACACTCAATAGAGTAGTAAAGTGATAACGTCACACTGGTGTCGGAAGTAAAATTTCCCATTCATTTCACCCATAGACTTTTTTTAAGTTCACTTTTGAAGCACTTTCCACTGTTTTCAAGCCTCCATCGATTTCGAGATTTATGTCATATTCTGAGTAACAACGTGTCATTTTTCTTGACCAGAGTCTGCTATAATTTAAATCATTTTAATTTTTCGCCACTATGCTACTCCTATTTGTAGTCTAAAAACTACACGTCCCGTGATCTTCCTGATTCCCGGGCAGAACGAGTTTAAATGCATCACAAATTACCTGCACCTTGCCATAGCTATTTGTTTGCTTAGCCTTGTGAGACTGCGAAGTAGTCAGCCACTCTACATTCTACTTAGTTATGTTTACTTGCTAGATATTAAGTTTTACAACTAGCGCCAATTTACTTTAATAGCCAAGCATCTTTGGCCAACTTTTTTTGCTTAGAAACTCAGTAGCTAGCTAGTGAACGAGCTAATCAGCTTTATCAATGCATAACTGACCAAGCTACATAGCTAATTCAGGTCTGCTTGCTCATCTAACGCTAGTTAAGTGCCAAAATAATCGCAATTCACTGTTTTTAGAAATTAATGTTCACCATGTGAGGCTAGCCGAGCAAGCGAACTGACTGTTAGCTAGCTAACTTAGCCAGCGAGCTAGTTTGCCGACTTCGGTAGCGACTAACGTCATATTAGGTGGCAATATGTAAATGCGAGCTTGCATAATGTTCCCAGCTCGATGCAAGCTAAGTAGCCAAATAATGGCTATTCACCATTTTTATTGATTAACTAGCTAGCTAGCTATTTTGCTAGCTTAGTCATTTATAGTCAGTGAATTTTAATGCTAGCTAGCTTGCTTAATAACAGTGACATGAAACTAACCATTTACTGTTTTTATCGATTTAGCTTTATGCACAAGATGTAATAAGCTCACTAGCTGGCTAGCTAGGTGGTTCGCTAGCGTAGCTAAATGCTAGCTAGCTAGCTAAATGATTAAGTAACTATTCATTGTGATCCATGCATTTCTAGGCATGTAGCTCGCTAATAGTGGCCCTGTTACAACCGATAATGTCCCTCTGATGCATAATTTCCCACAGAGGGTGTTGTAGGAAAAAACTTTGTCCAAGCAAGTGGCTAAAGTGTTCCACTGATCCTTGCAAATCTATCTCCAAAAAATAGATCCATTCTCCAGAGTCTGATGTAATTGGGTTTGTTGTAAATCCATCCAGATGAAGCACAAAGAAACCCAGGCTGGTCTGCGCAAATCACATTGCATTTATTCTTCATCAATCACCCCATGCCGACTGCCCTCCGGCTGTCCGAACCCTCATATTTATTGGCCTTTTGGCACGTTTCTTTAGGTGGGATTAAACGTGACTCCTTCTACCTTCTCTAATATTACTCATTCCGATTGGTACATTGTCCCATAGCAACCCCCCACCCTTAGAAACAAGTTTGCCATTACATCATAGTGTACCTTCATTTTCGGCCGCCAGGGACGCTCAAAGACCACACCTAAGTCTTCCAACCTTGGGTTCACCTAAAGTTTAGTAAGTTATCTGAGGATATGGATGGTTCCAGAACACTCAGATGCGCATGCTCAGGAAGTGGGACCAAGCTGACCAATATGGTCATTCTGGGGGGTTAGCTCATTAGGCCGGCCTTGAGGGTTCTGCAGAGTTTGGCTTACCTAGGTTTCTTGGCAGATTTATGAGTTTTTGCCTCTCTCTCAGCTCCAAACTCCCTCTCAGTATTTTTAAAGGGCCATATGAACCTGGCTACATTCCGTTGAACTGTGATTGTAGTAATACATTGACATTTAAAAAAATTCTAGATTATTTTCCCACCACAAGGGACATTATGCACCGACTATTCCAACTGATAATGTCTCTCTCAACGCACAACGTCCTAATTTTTCTAACCGATAATGTCACACTTTTTGACGCATAATGCCCCACCAAATTTCCAACTGATAACGTCACAGCAACATTGACGCATTATGTCACACCTTCAATATTTAGTCTATTTACTATTTGGGTGGTATTGGCCTGATTGACAAAGTTTTTACAGGTGACCATTATCTTTGACCTTGACATTTACCGTCAAGGTCATTGTATATTCTGCATTTTAATTCATTGTCAGACATAGGTGTCAGACATTGAGCGTCTTTGTGGTCAGCCATTTCCCATGATACAATTTGGATGGAATTTACAGGCCAATGCCACTGCAAGACTCATTTGTGGCCTGCACCAGTCTCATCACCCTTTCCAATGATCCATTTGGGTATGGGCCTCAGGCTGGGTCCATACTGCAGTGCCACAAGGGGGCATTTTTAAGGTGGTCCTCTGGAGTTTCATCCATCACCGCTTACCCTTTTCCCATTTGGACTGACGAAATGACATCATGGTGATTACATTGGCTTAAGCGAAGTCCGTTGAAGTGTTACAGTGTGTCTCCACACTCAGGCCCTCAGTAGTCTAATAATCTTTATATAATCCTTATATAATATAAATGCCGTATTTTAAAGTGCCTTGTCCAAGAAAACGTGGTTGGAGGCACTGCACAATGTGAAATGATCAAAAGTCCGATAGTAAACTTCTATGTCATGAATTTTATGTTTATCTAAATGTGTATCTAAAAAACAATGTAAGCATCACTGTCCATAATAGAGCTGTTATCTATTCATGACTGTAATGGACCCCGGTACTATCAGCCATGTTCACTTACTGGGTAGCTGTGAGCTGATGAATAAGTAATAATTCCACAAAACTTTTTTTGGCTAACCATTTCTGCTGACATTGACCTTGACCTCTGACGTGCAAGGTCATTGAATATTCTGAAAGATCATCCTTGATAACGTATAGATCAAGGTTTTTGGCTTCTACCTTCAAAAGTTTCAGATTTATTTCATATTATCGAAGTTGTATATCAAACAGCACAATTATGTCCAATAAATTTCGTCCAAATGGATCATTGGAAAGGGTGATGAGACTGGTGCAGGCCACAAATGGGTCTTGCAGTGGCGTTGGCCTGTAAATTCCATCTAAATCATATCATGGGAAATGGCTGACCACGAAGACGCTCGATGTCCATCACCAATGTCTGACAATGAATTAAAATGCAGAATATACAATGATCTTGACGGTAAACGTCAAGGTCAAAGATAATGGTCACCTGTAAAAACTTCGTCAATCAGGCTGATACCACCCAAGTAGTAAATAGCCTAAATACTGAAGGTGTGACATTACACGTCAATGTTGCTGTGACGTTATCGGTTAGAAATTTGGTGGGACATTATGCGTCAAAAAGTGTGACGTTATCGGTTAGAAAAATTGGGACGTTATGGGTTGAGAGAGACATTATCAGTTGGAATGGTCAGCGCATAATGTCCCTCAGTGGGACATTATGCGTTGGTGGGACGTTATGCGTCAGAGGGACATTATCAGTTGTAACAGGCCCGCTATGTAGTTATGTTTGTACAGACACAGACGACGGCAATTTGAGGCACTGATCGGCTACCTTCGTGGTACGTTGTGAACGTTTGCTGAGACTAAGGTACCCCATTGGCTGGGAACAAATCATGGGGTACTCGCCTGCTTATGCAATGGATATGTAGTTCGCAGAAGTGGACTACAAGTGTAAAATCATATAATTTTTGGCAATAAAAAACTAATTTGATGTGTTCATTTGTATCTGTATTCCCCCTAGGCTAATCTCAGAGCAAGGTGGCTCTAGCAATGCCGGAAAGTGTCCAAACCCCATTATAAATTCCCACAGGGATTTTACTTCCGACACCAGAAGCTAAGTAGCTGTGACGTCATCACTTTAGTACTCTATTTGCCCTAGGCATGGAACTCCTCAACAGTTATCCTCGATCCACTGCTCGAATAAACACTTGACAGGTGCTGTGCTGTTCTCTGCGGACTTTTCAATGAATCGGCACCACAAAGCCACACATCCTGTTGCTCAAAGCTGTTTTTCTCTTCTAATTGGCTCAATTTTTCAGTTCAGAATCTTATAAAAAAAAGAGTTTTGGATTCATTAACCTTTTTGTGGTGCATCCTGTCAACCAAAAACATTTGGACATTTTTATTATTTCAGCTGGCTGCCCAAGAAGACAAGAAGGTACCATTATGGTTTGTTTTCCCCCTCCAGAATGCGCCAGAACGTTTTGCCCCCTGATTAAGCAGTTTGACTTTCTCTAATTGGATTTTCAGTGAGCGGCGTACTGATCGGCAAGTCAGTCGGCAACGTGATGATTGAGTAGTCAGCCTCAGGTGTAAAATAAGGGTCAAAATTAGTGTTTGTAATTTGTACTTTGTAGCTTCCAACTTCAGGGTTGCACACGCGGATAGGAAATTTGTCTGTCCATTGTTCAGACTTCCTGAAACCTCACTGTTGGACATTACCCTGCCCAAATTTTTATTACACAGCTAAAAAAAAAACGTTTTACACATGTGCAAGTTTAATCTCTGTGCACAAAAAGCTCACAAATATTTCTATGGCAGCAAAAATTTTTTACACCTGCAAATTAAATCAGTGTGCACAAAACTTTTTTCACTGGCATAAAAGTATTAATGAGCCTTATTTGCTTCCACAGTGGAACTGCTTTTTGGTCCTTTCTTTCATTCTATGAATTTTCCTCATTGATTTGTCTCAGTCTGCTTATGTGGAAATCTTATCAGTTCTTTTCTTGATTTGTGCAGGTTCTGGCAGCTTGATGTGTGAGCTTATCCTCAACAGTATTTTTAAACTTTTTACTGCTTTAATCGATGTTGTAACCACCTTATAAGATTTATTGTTCCTTGTTATGGCTTCAGGCACAAAAGATTGACTTCCACCATGCAAACAAATACACCGCTTTCTCAATGCCCTGAAAAAGACCATAGAGTAATTAATACGTTTTTTTCTTCTTTTAATCCCCCCCCCCCATTTTGGGGGTCTACTGAATTCCTTCAATTACAATAAATTTCTCAAAAGTCCCCACACCCCGCCTTTGACTACCATCACAGCACCATACACCCATCCTTCCCTACGCCCATATATACAGATGATACAGTGAAAAGACAATGACATAAATTAGAATGTAAATATATACAGAAATGAGTAAATTGAAATGAGAATTAACAACATACCTGCACGATTACATACATTGATCATAATTACATATATACATATATACTCATGCTTTAGCAGATGTACATTCATACAAACACAGACAAACATATCATATATTAATAGACTCATACACATTTACTTGTATTATTTTCATTCCCAGCCTTCTGCTACTCTCAGTGCCCTCCATCTATCCTTATATACACTTAACCTACTGTTTTCACATGCCATCATACATTCAATTTTACTGTGATGTTTTACAAAGAGTTTGAATCTCTCTATCCTCAAAGCGTCCACAGATTTTGATTTAAAAATGAAAATTTTGCCAAGAAGTATTATAATATTGATTATTTTTCCAGAGTCATTTGTTAGACTGCCCAGAAGTATGGTGGGCAAATCCAGTGTAAAGTTACTTGAATATAAAGCAAGCCACCTCTGAACCCTTGTCCAAAACAGACCTACACAGGGGCAGTACCAAAATAAATGATCCACTGACTCAACCTCTTCACCACAGAATCTACACAAGTTGGACCCCTCTATTCTCCAAATATGAAGCATCTTTTGAGTGGCCAAAAATGTATATATTAATTTAAACTGAAAAAATCTTTTTGATGAATCTATTGTTGTTTTGTAAATTAAATTGAAAACCTGGTTCCATGGAATCGGAAAATCTAGCATACACTCCCAAGAATCAAGAACATTGTGAGGACTAGCTCTCAGTTTTCCTGATTCAAGGTGAAACTTATATATTATTCTATTTATGCTGGTTTTTTCAATCCACTGAAAGTTTTTCATCGATGGTCGACAGACAAGCTCCTTGTTACTTCCTTTAACCCATTAAGACCTAGGGCACCTCATGATGCACTTCATTCACATTTCTTAAAAAATATATATATATATATATATATATATATATATGTGTGATATTCATGTGTGATATTCATCCCTTCCGTTTTTAAAGCGAGTGCAACGCAGACGTCGCATCAGGTCTTAATGGGTTAACAATTCTTCTTTTCCATTTTAGCGGTATGGCCGCAACCAATTGATTGAACTTTTGTAAAGGGCAAACCTTGCATAAATGTCAATTAACTCTTCATAAGACATTAACTTACCTTCATTATTTACAATATCATTTATAAAAATAATGCCAGAATCAAACATATTTTTCCAAAAAATTTAATTTCTGACCAATCAATATGTTAGAATTGAACCATATGATTTGTTGCAAAATTTTCTCTGTATTTTCTGGAGGATAGAATTGGAATTGCAGCCAACTTTTATGGCTTCCATTAAAAACGAAAGATTAATGACCAGTTCCTTATTGGATTGTGAGAACTGGGGGTATTTAATCTGTAGAAAGGGAAACAGTCCCTTTTTAAAAATCGGGTGTACACTGTCTAATAATCTCCTGGAAATCCATCTTGGGTTTTTAAAAAACTTTGGAATCAGGGAGGCTTTGAGTGAGAGATTCAAAGCTCTTAAATTTAACAATTTTAGGCCACCTGATTCATATTCATTGTAAAGGTACACACACTTAACTTTATCTGGTTTACCATTCCATGTAAATTTGAATATTTTTTCTCATACTGTTTGAAAAATGATTCACTTGGTGAAGATAATGTCATAAACAAGTATGGAAATTGAGACACAACTAAGGAATTAATCAAGGTGATTTTACCATAAATTGTTAAATATTTCCCTCTCCATGGCTGCAAAATTTTGTCAATTTTATCAAGTTTTTTATTGAAATTAACTTCTGAGAGATTATCCATGTTTTCAGGAATATGAATGCCCAGCATATCAAGTGATCCATTCTTCCACTTTATGGGTAAATTACACCGTTAGGTAAATGTAGTGTTTTTCAGAGAGCCGATCCTAAGTATTGTGCATTTGTCATAACTTTGCTTCAAGCCTGACAAGCAGGAAAAACAATCCAGGTCCTGTGTGAAGCTTTGCAAGGATAAGGACTGAGGAGTCAACAGAAAGGTAGTATCATCTGCATACATAGAAACCTTTGTATGCAGCCCCTGGATTTCTAAGCCTTTGATATTTTTATTTGATCTTATCTTCATAGCAAGTATTTCAATTGCCATTATAAACAAATAAGGTGATAAAGGACAACCCTGTTTTACTCCCCTTGACAATGAAATATTACCTGAAATATGACCATGATTTATAATTTTACATGTTAGGTTGTTGTACATAACTTTAACCCATTTTATGAGAGATTCACCAAAGTTAAAATAATCAAGGCATTTATAAATAAAATCCAAACGAACCTTATCAAAGGCTTTTTCAAAGTCTGCAACAAAAATTAAACCTGCTTTTTTTGACATTTCGTAGTTCTCTGTAATTTGTAGTAGCTGCCTAATATGGTCCCCAATGAGTAATTAATAAGTTAAACTAATGAGTCAAACTCATTCTTGGATTTGATACATTCCATAATGTGGATAATAATATATGTCAATAATAACATATCACCTCCTCCTTTTCACGCTGTATGTCATGGATTTTATTACCTCCCCTGCAATGGAGTCAGTGGGACGAGGTATTGTAATCAGTGCTTTTTGTTTGTTTGTGTGTCCATGTGTTAACAATCCAGCGTCTACAGGGTTGCAATGATTGACTTCACACTTTCAGAGTAGGTGGGCAATGGTCTGTAGATTACCTGATTTAATTTTGGGGGTGATCGGATCAAGGTAAAGGTCATTGGAAATGCCAAAATCTTTTTTTGCGATAACTTTCTTCAAATTCATCACATTGACTGCAAACCAAAACCTAAATGTCCATCTTTCAATTTTGCTTCCAATAATCTCTGTAGCAGATGGGGGTTAAATATCAGGGGGGTCAAGGTCATCAGTGAAAATAATATATTTTCCATTATAACTCGAAAACGGCTCCACATAGACAGATGTTTCTGTTATGTGCATATAGGAACTCCTATCTGGGCTTTTATTTTACTCCATGACCTTTGACCTTCAGTGACCTAGAAAGGTCAAACTGAAGGTCACAGATTTTCAAAGGACTATAAGTTGAAAACAGATAGTCACACTTGTAAAATTGAGTCAGAATCAAAAGCAATAAAATAAGTGCTGGTGGACGAGGTTTGTTTTGCCTGGCAACAATTTTTTTCATTTATTTTATTTATTAGGGACCATGTACAATTTAAACATAAATGTTACCATTTGATGCATTGTACCAGAGTTAGCCTCAGGCTAATTTACATCTGCAGTCCCCTGGCAGGGCTCAATAAAAAAACACACAAAACACCCCCCCCCACCCCCCCTCTCTCACACACACACACACACACACACACGTAAACACATAAACACCCCTAAAAACACATTTTGTCAGCACCATGGGAAAGGGAGAAAAAGAAAAAAAAGGAAGAAGAAAAAATCAGTGATTGCAGATTTGAGTGGACTTCATAAAAATTTTCAATTGAGATTTAAAGCTCTAAATGTAACTGCAGCTCTTTATGTCATCTGCTATTGCATTCCACTGTGTAGTGGCTTTAAAAGAAAAAGCGGATTGTCTAACAGTTGTACGGCAAAAAGGTATGTTGCAGTCATAAATAGAAGCTATTCTAGTAGATCTTACAGAATCAGCACGGCGGTAGCAGACAAAAGCCAGTAAGCATGCAGGGGCCAGGCCATTTAAGATCTTGTACACTGGAGTCAAGTTTGAAAAGAGTCTAAAATTTTCAAAACTCAATAAATTATGTTTCTCTAGGATCTTGCAATGGTGGTACTGAAATGGCTTTTTATCAAGGATTTTTATAGCTTGCTTATATAATGATTCTAGGGGTCTAATGGCAGATTCACTGGCCTGTCCCCAACAGGTGGTACAGTATGAGATATGTGAAAAAATTAAAGCATGCATAAATATTTTGGCAACATCCATAGGGAGGGACAATCTAATCTGTCTAAAATTGGCCAAGTTATATCTTATAGTTTTTGTCATTTTCTTGATGTGTTTCTTGAAGTTAAAATTTGAATCTAAAGTAATACCAAGATATTTAAATTCAGTAACAATATCAATTGATTTTTAATTAATTAATTTTTATTTGATTTTTATCAATTCATTTTTAATAAGGATGTCTGCAGTTGGAATCTGCCCCCTAGTTTTACAAAAGAACATACCTTTTGTCTTGCTGATATTCAAAGTAAGACACGATTGTTCAAGCCACTCAACCACACCTTGCATGGCATGAGTTAATTTCTCAGCTGCTAGCTGAGCGTTTTTTGCATGTGTGTACAGAACAGTATCATCAGCTTATAATTGTATATCTACTCCATAACAGTGTTGTGGAAGATCATTAATGTAGAGACTAAAAAGTAAAGGACCTAACACGGATCCTTGAGGCACACCCATTGTGTTTTTCATATAACTGGAGCGTGCCTCTTTAATTCTAACGCACTGCATCCTATTTGACAAATATGATTGCTAGTGTTTGTTTGAAAAATTAAAATAAGATAGCTTGGAGATAAGTGATTCACAGTATCAAAGGCTTTACTAAAACTCCTCCCTTATCAAGTTGTGTTCTTACTTTCTGTGAAGTGCAAAACACCTAATTCTTCCTGAAGCCAAACTGCATGTAATTTAGACCCGGTGCAGTTATTTAGATGCATCCTATTTGACAAATATTAGCTGCTGTTGAAAAATTAAAATAAGATAGCTTGGAGATAAGAACATCATGATTCACAGTATCAAAGGCTTTACGCAAGTCCAAGAAAACCGTGGCAATAACTCCTCCCTTATCAAGTTGTGTTCTTACTTTCTCTGTGAAGTGCAAAAACAATAATTTGCCAAATAGTAATTTAGACCGGGTTGCAGTTATTTAGATGCTTGTTAGCTGGTCTATAATTAACCTTTGATAGTACTGGTCATATGCTTATCGGTCTATAATTTTGAAGATTTGAAGGGTGAGATAACTGCATGCTTCCAGTTATAAGGAAAGCAACTGTGTGTAATTGAAAGGTTAATTAGATGTGTGATTGGGGGAGTTAAAGTGTCTTAATGTTTCTTAATGAACACACTATCCACGGTGAAAGCATCTCTACTTTTAGAATTCTTTAAAGAACAGATGATTTTTTAAACTTGTCCTTCATTAGTTGTAACCAGATTAAAACCCTGGCCTTCATCAGTATGTATAGTAAGTTCTCTTTTCTTAAAGTGATTTCCTAACTCATGGACTGACTCAATAAAAAAAGAATTAAAAATAGAGGCAATTGCAACATTGTCTTTGACATCTTACCCTGAAATCTGAGTTGTATATCTGCTGTGTGTAATTGTTCTCGCCCTAGGAGGTTATTGATATTTTTCCAGATTTCTTTACTATTGCCTTTAGCCTCATTTATTACTTGAAGATAGAAATGTGATTTTGCTAATCTCAGCTCCTTAACTACTTTATTCCTCAACCCTTTATAAATTAAGATATCTGTGTCTCTTCTAGACTTAATAGCTTTCTTTAAAGCTGAGTCTCTGCACTTCATCATTAGCCACAGGTTGTCACTGAACCAAGGTAGATTAACTCTTTTTCTATGTTTTCTCGTGGCCTTAACAATAAAGTTCTCTCTAACAGATTTAATTTTTGTAGTAAATAAGTCACAGCCATGTTCCACATCCTCTGTGGACAATAAATCATCCCATACCAAGCCATTGATCTCACTGTCAAATGCAGGTTGTTTACTTTTAGGTATATGAGACATGATGTGTGTGTGGTGTGGTGTGTTCTTAAATCTGTTTTTAGTTAGTTTCCTTGCTACAAATGTTAGATTATTATCAGATAACCCAGTGATCAGATTGTAGCTTTTTGTTATTCTCTCTGGTTTATTGGAGAAGACAAGATCCAATGCTGTACTTGAATTCTTTGCAATCCTTGTTGGGCCTTTAATCAGCTGTTGTAGGTTATATTTGTCTGTAATTGTTTTAAATTTTTTCCTCTTCCCCTTGTCTTCCCAGTTTAGATTAAAGTCCCCCATGAGAATAAGCTCTTTGTTATAGTTACACTCTTTTAACATATTGTTATGGCCCCAATTTGTTATGGTGTCGATTTGTTATGGCGTCACGGACAGCAAGGGATGACAGCCAAAATCCTTTAAGTTCAACAGATTTAATTAAACAAACAGAACCAATCTACTCTCTACCCTACTGACCAAGATTGAAATAAAATAAAAAAAATAAGATATTTACAGTTCCCTGTAATGGAGATGGGCTGCTCTGTTGTGATGTCCTGGGACAGGAAAATGCTCCAACACAGGCAAAAATCCACAAAAAGCTTAAAAGGTCTTGAAAAGAGTGACAGGTCTGGTCAAATGTATCCTTCTTGCAATTTCTCCTACTCCTACACACTCTCGATTTTTCTCCTTATATACTCTTGTCCAGCTCCCTCCCATTTCTGGGACTTTCCCCTCTGGGCATGCCCTGGACATGCCCAACCTAGCTTCAGACTGGGCTTCAAAAAAAAAAAGTCAATACTGCCATCTAGTGGCTATTTACCACATTACACCTCCATTCCAAAGGGAAAAATTTTGACTTATAAAGGCAAAATTTTTCTTTTCAATACAAAAATGGTTAAGTAGACACTTGTGTATATATACATATAATAAAATATGCTAATAAACACGTGATATATATACACATACTCAAACACGGGATAAACAATCAGCAATTACATTGTCAGTACCCTTTACATGCTTAATTTCCAAGTCAAACTCCTGTAAAATCAAACTCCAATTCAACAATCTCCGATTCTTGTTTTTCATCTTACTCAAAAACATTAACGGATTGTGGTCAGTATATACAATCATTGGCTTTTTGCCCTGTACAAACATAGACCTCAAAGTGTTGTAAGGATAGAACCAGAGCTAACAGCTCCTTCTCAATTGTGGAATAGTTCTTTTGGTGGCGATTGAACTTCCTGGAGAAGTATGCCACGGGATGCTCAATGTCATCAGAGTCACTTCTCTGTAGGAGCACAGATCCACAAGCTTGGTCGCTAGCATCGACCGCTATGGAGAACGGTTTGTTGAAGTCAGGAGATTTGAGCACGGGGAAGTGACACAGCAGAGACTTCAGGCGATCGAAGGCTCTTTGGCATGCTTCATCCCAAGTGAACTTTACGCCTTTCTTCAGTTGGTTGGTGAGACTGAGAGCAATCTCAGCAAAGTTCTGCAAGAACTTTGCGGTAGTACCCGATCATTCCAAGGAAGCGGCGCAAAGCTTTTTTGTTGTCAGGAACTGGAAAGTCCATGATGGCTTGGACTTTAGCATTTATGGGTGCCACCTTACCCTGGCCTATGACGTAGCCAAGATACGTGACAGTAGCACAACAAAGGTCACTCTTGTTCAGGTTAACAGTCAGGTTAGCCTGGGTCAAGCGCTGGAACAACGTCTCTACATCTTTCAGATGTTCTTCCCAGGAGTCACTCCATGTGATCAGGTCGTCGATACGCGCACCCGTGTGGCAATCCGGCGATTGTAGACTGTATCATCCTTTGGAACGTGGCTGGGGCATTTTTCATGCCAAAGGGTAGGACTTCATACTGGTATAACCCAGATGGTGTGGCAAAAGCAGAGATGCTCTTGGCCCTCTCAGTTAAAGGCACACACCAATAACCCTTCAATAAATCAATCTTGGTCAGAAACTTTGCTTGCCCTACTCTATCGATACAATCATCAATCCTAGGTATTGGAAACACATCAGTTCTAGTTACAGCATTGACTTTGCGATAATCTGTACAGAATCTAGTGCTTCCATCAGGTTTTGGAACTAGAACACAGGGTGAACTCCAATCTGAGTTAGAGGGTCTGATAATATCATGTTCTAACATGTACTCAACCTCTTTCTCAGCAATCTTTCTCTTTTCAGGATTCATCCGGTATGGATGCTGTTTTATTGGTTTGGCATCACCAACATCTACATCATGAGAGGCTATAGAAACTCTCTTTGGAACATCAGGAAATAGATCTTTATATTTCTTGATCAACCTCTCAAACTGATCTTTCTGTGAGGGTTCTAAGTGCTGGAGTTTTACATCAAGATTTTGCAACACTTCAGAATTTGACAATTTACATGAAAGAACTTCAGCTTTAATTCTAGGTTCATCATCTTGAAACTCCCCTCATCTTCACAAGTCTCGGCCATAGGAGGATCTGAAGTGACAGCTGCAACCCTAGCATTCCTATCATGATAAGGCTTCAGCATGTTAATGTGACACAACTGTTTTGGCTTTCTCCTATCTGGAGTCTTCACAATGTAATTGAGATCATTGAGTTTTGTCAGAATTTCATAAGGACCATGAAATCTAGCCTGCAATGGATTGGACTGTAAGGGAAACAACACAAGGACCTTGTCTCCTGGTTTAAACTCACGGCTTCTAGCCTTATGATCATACCAAGTTTTCATTTTTCCCTGACTTGATTTCAAGTTCTCTTTGGCTAGGTCACAAGCTGCATGCAGTCTTTCCTTGAACTTGCTAACATAGTCTAACAGACTGATATCGGCTCTCTCTCTTGCCATTGTTCACTCAACAATAGCAAAGGTCCTCTCACTTCATGGCCAAACACTAGCTCAAACGGACTGAATCCAGTAGACTCCTGCACTGCTTCCCTAGCTGCAAACAACAGCATATGAACACCTTCATCCCAGTCTTTCTCATGGTCATAACAATAAGTCCTCATCATTGTCTTGAGAGTGGAATGAAACCGCTCTAAGGCACGCTGACTCTCTGGATGATAGGCACTGGAAAGAATCTGCTTCGCACCTAGTTCATACACAACCTGCTGAAACAATCCAGAAGTGAAATTGCTACCTTGATCTGACTGAATTTCCCTGGGAAGGCCAAACAACGTGAAGAACTTTATCAAAGCCTTGAAATTGCAGTTGCCTTGATGTTGCGTAGAGGTATGGCTTCAGGGAATCTGGTAGATGCACACATGATTGTCAACAAGTACTGATTTCCAGATCTAGTCTTGGGTAATGGACCAACACAATCAACAATGACCTTGGAGAAGGGCTCCCAAATGCTGGGATAGGCTGCAATGGAGCTACAGGTGGGTCTAACTGGTGTTTTCCAACTACCTGACAAGTGTGACAGGTTTTGCAAAAGTTGGAAACATCTTTCCGAAGTCCAGGCCAGAAGAAGTGTTTCATGATCTTGTCAACAGTCTTGTTAACACCAAGATGACCTCCTAAAGGCAAACTATGAGCCATTGTTAAGATCTCATTCCTGTAGACCTTCGGAACAACAATTTGCTTGACCACTGCCCAATCTGCATTGGCAGGGATATCAGGAGGGCGCCACTTCCGCATCAACACTCCATCCTTGACATAATACCCAACTGGAACTGCGTCTATTTCTTCATCAGGAAGGGCTCTCTTTTTTAGTACACAAATTTCAGGATCATTAGTTTGCTCCTGAATCAACCGCTTTCTGGACAGAGACAAGTCTCCAGACACATCAGAATCACCAGACCCATCGGGCTGGCTGAATAGAGAACTGATAAAAGTGTCTGATAAGTCCTCAAACGGAGAAACCATAGTAGGCTGAACAGAGTCATGAGGCGAACCACCTGAGTCATGACTATTCAAGGTGCTGGACAGCACCACATCGTCTTCTTCTTGAGCCTTCTTGGCCATAGCACGAGTCACTGCACAGGAAGGATACAGAGATGGGTCTTCATCGCCATCTTCAGTGCTCGGCTGCGAAGTAAGATGAACAAGGGAACTACATTGCCCCCAGCCAGGTCATTGCCTAGCAACAGAGAAACACCCTTGATAGGTAGACTTGACATAAGTCCCACCTTTACCTGTCCTGTAACTAAATCTGACTTCAAGAATACAGAGCTTAGGGGTACAGATACAGTCCTCCCTTCAATACCTTGTACAAGTATGAAATCCCCAGAAGCGGTCTCATCACGTAACTCCAAGGAGTCCATCAACAAAAGTGACTGAGAAGCTCCGGCATCCCTTAGGATATATATGGGGACAGGAGGAGAATGCTCATTCAGAGCCACAAATCCCTCTGACACAAATGGAAGGAATTCCTCCCTCACAAAGTCAGCAGTATCAGGCTTCTTAGCCTCACAAGGAGCAGGCAATTTAGCAGATCGGCCATCTACTACAGGGGTTTCTAACCTTGTCTTCACAAAGGCATTGGGTTTGGTATCCTTTTCTTGTTCTTTTTAGCTTTTAAGGAACCAACAGTTAGTTGTAACATGACCAGATTTCTTGCAATAATTGCAAACTAGACCACTTTTGTCACTGTCAGCTTTCACACTTTGTTCAGACCTTTTACTGGATTTCTGAGCACCATCACCAGATTTGTCTTTGTCTTTGGGTGAGGAATCTTGGGTATCACCGTTACCTTTTTTTCTGAAATTGGGACCATCTATTGTTACTGCTAGACTGAAATTTGGACTTATGTGTTAGAACATATTCGTCTGCAAACTTGGCAGCTGATTGCAAATTCAGTGCTTGCTTCTCATTAAGGTAGGTCTTAATATCATCCTTGACACAGTTCTTGAATTCTTCAACTAACACCATCTCTTTTAGTGAGTTGAAATCATCCTTGACCTCCATAGAAGTACACCAGCGCTCAAAGCAAACCTTCTTCTCGTTAGCAAATTCAACATAAGTCTGATTGTCAGATTTCTTCAGACCTCTGAATTTCTGTCGGTAAGCCTCTGGAACCAACTCATAAGCTGTCAAAATAACCTTTTTGACAATCTCATAATCAGAGGAATCATCTGCAGACAAAGCCGAATAGGCTTGTTGAGCTTTACCCTTGAGGACAGTTTGCAACATCAGAGGCCAGTGTTCCTTTGGCCACTGACAACTCTTAGCTACCTTCTCGAAGCACTGGAAATACTTATCAACCTCCTTTTCTGAGAATGGAGGCACCAGCTTTACCTCCTGGCTAGCCCGAAATTTGTTTTCCCCTTGCATTTTGATTTTTAGTAGCTCCATTTGGAGCCTTTCTTCTCTATCTAATTTTTCTAAATCGAAATCTCTCTGTCTCTCTCTTTCTGCTCTTTCCTCTTTCTCTCTCTCTTTTTCCTCTTCTGTTGCTAATTTTTCTAACTCAAACTGCCTTTGTTTTTCTTTTTCCTCAATTTCTTTTCTCTCTTTTTTTCTCTTCTCTTGCTAATTTTTCTAACTCAAACTGCCTTTGTTTTTCTTTTTCCTCCCTTTCTTTTTTCTCTTTCTCTCTCAAATTCTCTTTGTTTTTCTTTTTCCTCCCTTTCAATCTCTAGCATTTTTAATTTAAGTTCCAATTCTACATTGGGATTTTCCACCGGAAACTGTTCTAGATCTCCTGGTGCAAACACATTTTCATCAATGTAATATTCAACAATCTCTCTAGCCAGTCTTGCTTTTCGCATGGCTGGTTTTACATCTGTCAGCTCTAACTGTCTGCATATTTCTAGCAGTTCTGTCTTTTTAAAAGACTTCAAAACCTCTACGGTTGGTGATGCCAAGAAATCATCCATTGCTGTTGATCTGCCAATATATATCTAGGAAAATTCAAAAAAACAATTTCACTATTTGAATTTTTAGATTTTCAATAAATGACTCGCACAATGGTCCACCCCGGACCCGAGCCCCCCAATTTGTTATGGCCCCAATTTGTTATGGTGTCGATTTGTTATGGCGTCACGGACAGCAAGGGATGACAGACAAAATCCTTTAAGTTCAACAGATTTAATTAAACAAACAGAACCAATCTACTCTCTACCCTACTGACCAAGATTGAAATAAAATTAAAAAAAATAAGATATTTACAGTTCCCTGTAATGGAGATGGGCTGCTCTGTTGTGATGTCCTGGGACAGGAAAATGCTCCAACACAGGCAAAAATCCACAAAAAGCTTAAAAGGTCTTGAAAAGAGTGACAGGTCTGGTCAAATGTATCCTTCTTGCAATTTCTCCTACTCCTACACACTCTCGATTTTTTCTCCTTATATACTCTTGTCCAGCCCCCTCCCATTTCTGGGACTTTCCCCTCTGGGCATGCCCTGGACATGCCCAACCTAGCTTCAGACTGGGCTTCACAAAAAAAAAAAGTCAATACTGCCATCTAGTGGCTATTTACCACATTACAATATCAATAAGGTGATCATAGAAAGTGTCATTTGCTGATGGAGGCCTGTAGAATCCTATTAAAATAAAAGACGTTTGTTGGGATAATACAATTTTCAAAGCAACGTATTCCAGTGTGTCGGCTGCTTTGAAAAGAATGCGCTCACATTTAATATCGTCTTTGACGTATATCAATACCCCGTATAAACAATAACACTTGTTTTCTACGCTAAGTTCTGTTGATTCTGACTCAATGGTGGTAGACTCCTGAGACTACTAAGAACATTGGTTCACTTGTGGTAATATGGCAATGGGGCTATGAGAGACCTTAACTCCCTTAGCTTAAGGGCTCAAAAACATAAATTACAAAATTGGCCTGGAGTTGCTATATTTTTCCTTGTGAGGGCCAGCTGCTAGATCCCTGTTTATAGCTGTTTTGAAGGACCAGACTTGGTCAGTTACAGTGCAGAAAATACTGTAAGTCATGGATCACACCATGCCTACCCTTCTTGAATATAAACCCAAACATGGCATCAATTGTTGATGTGTTGGCTGCACATGAGAGCAATTGTGTTGGTTAATCAAGACTTCATCACTAGCCCTGTTTCAATTAACATGTGCATTTTTTTTTCTGCAAAAAGTCTTTACACTCTCGAGGTGGTTTTTGCCATTTAAGAAAAAGAGTTATGCTCTAAATGGGAGACGGCACCTCCTTTACCAAATAGATTCTGATATAGCAAATATTGTAACTCTCATGACTGATCAGCTGTTTCCACAACTCTGTTCATTAAAACTGTGTGTAACATAGCGTATACCGCCAACTTCTAACATATGCGTAGCTTGGTTTATTTGCTCCAGATTAGTTTCCGAAAGGAGCCTAATTCTCAAGTTTTTCGCATGGGAGAAACATTTGCTTAACATTTGCTTGACAATAGATGAAACATCGTTACCGGAAACTTAAGTTTCGCAGAAACAGGTCTTTTTTGGCTGCATTTCACTACCATCTGGTTTATGAGCGTATCTTTAAAGACCACTCATGCCTGAGTCTGCGGTGTATTTAATAAATACTTAACATGACTAACATATACTGTATGGCGTTTTAATTCTGTCACTCTTGACTTGCCAGAAATTCACTGAGTGTGATTCGCAGATGTTTGTCCATAAGCGTTGCTGCGCTGTCTCCCCTGAATATGACCCTGACTGCAATTTTGGCATTTAAATAGCAAAATAATAATAAAGACAACAGAATGACTAGTATTATGTTCAAAATAGAAAAAGTTTATTTATATTAGAAATGCATATTGATTTATAAAAACTAATCTATTGTTAATATCATTCCCAGTCCTGCCTGGTCGCAAAATTTTTTTTCCCTCTAGTTCTGCACTCAGATGTTACTCATTAACATACGACTAATCAGCGCACTTCTGTTTCATTATCTAGGCTGTGCACAATGGCGCCATGGCTGAATCGCATGTTTACGTGTGGGCATTGTACACTTGTCCAAGATTTGAATCAAAGATAACAGAGCGCCGCAAAGCGGCGCAAGATGGCTTACTCAACCTAAAATATATGTAATAGGGTGTAATACAGAATGGAGCTGAATGTCTGCCATTTTAGAAAGCAACTCAGATGGTTGCGTTGCTCGTTCTTTGGGTATTAGCAATTCTCACATAGTACCATCCATTCGCTGTCCAAACTGCATCTCGGAGTAGTACCTGAACAAACTTGAGAAAGGACAAACGGCAATCTTGCTTTCTTAAATTTCTTGCTTACTACACCCCTGTTCATACTACAAAAATGTGCAAGAGCAAGGGTACATTTACTAATGGCGCCCCCAAGGGGGGGCCGGCCCCCCCTGGAAAACTTCTGGCCACCCCACTTGCCCCCCCAAAGCACTGACTGTATAAAAAAATGGACATAGCCTCCGTGACGTTACTCATAGGTTTCTGACATCACTCTGTTTTCTGAATATCCACTGTGAAGCTCATTTGGTCGCCAATTTGGCACTTACCTGACTCCGCCTACCTCCCGGTTAATCCAAAAATGGGCAAAAAGGTGGATCGTTGCTGGAGCTGAGGGGAGCCGAATGGAGCCTGGTTGCTAAAACACACCCCCTGAGTTTGAAGCTACCAAGCCAGCTACTGCTTACGAACGAGGCTAAGAAGTCAACTGAGCTCGATGCTCCATAGTTCGCTATGGCCGAGATGCTGCCTGGGTCATATCTGTCCTAGTAAAGGAAAGGATCCTGCCGAGTTACTTGAGGTGGCGGGTCGAACGCTGTACACCGCTGGGAAGGTGCAGCGGTTGGTTCAGCCCTAGGAGTACGAGCGGTGCTCGGCTCAGATTTTTGACGCACATTAGCCACGCCACATTAATGGTGGTATGGGCAGTCAAACGTTAACATTGCATAACGTAAGCTTACTAGCAAGCCTGGTGGACTTTTATTTTCCTTCCTCACACACGCACATTTTTGATCTATCACCCTACATTCGGTGAATGCCGAATTAATTGGCTTCTGTGGCTAACATACGCACGGGTTATCAATGCTAGCAAAGCTAGGCATCTGGCTCCAAGGCTAAACCATGGTTATTTCAGCAGCTATCCAGCTAATCTATGACCTTTATATTAGCTAACAATACCAGTGTGACTTGCAACGTTTCTTTCTCGTCGTCTAAATTAAGGTACTTCTGGAACTCAACAAAGAGGCTTTGCTCTTAGCTTCACTTTTCACTTTCTTCACTTAGGTTTTTTTTGTTCTCCGTGTAAATGTTGCGTTACTGGACACCGAGTATAGCTGAACGGGGCCAGCTAGTGACACTGTTTTCCGTTGCCATTTGGCTTATTAATTAGGTTAATGTAGCTAGCGAGCTTGTGGATGACGGACTTTATGAAGAAACACATTTAGCGACCGCTAGCTCGCTTGCTAGATAACGTGGGATAGGCTTAATTAGCTATAAAGCTAGCTAGCCTCTCTATATAGAATGATACCGTATCGGTAATCGCACTGAAAATGGAACGAATCCATTTGTGGTGAAGCAGCGGTAATTGTAGCTCTTGCAGCAAGATAACATGAAAGGAGAAGAGACTCAGGGCCCTATCTTACGCCAGAGTCCTTAAACCCGTTATTTGGGGATTTAGCATTGCGTAAGAGGCGTTCCCCCGCAAAAGTTGCTATCTCGCACACCTGCCTATATCCCTAAAACACCTGCGCTACCTGTTATATTATGCATAGGCGCAGTTTGGGCGTTACGCCAGTTAAACCAATCAGTGTGCCAGGTGCCATTGCCTTTAGGAGAAGGCTGCGCTATCCCAAATCCTCAAACCAAAACCCGTGATGGAGAGAGGAAGGTCGCCACGTTTCTCCGAAGACGAAGTTAAATTGCTCGTGCATGAGGTCAAATCCAGACAGGGGAGGATCTGTTTTTGTTAAGTTAATCATGAATTGTATTATTTTATTATTATTATTATTATTATTATTTGACATTGACATGTTGTTTAATGTTTGGCATGTAATAAAGAAAAAACATCAAGCCTACCCCTTTTGTGATGGAAACTTCAAGAAAAAAGAAAAAGAAAAAAAAGCGTTTCGCAATGCACTTCCAACTCCCTCTCCCATCTGAAATGAAGCATAGAACAAAATCCCATTTTAGAAAATACCCACAGCCAAAGAAATGCCTACATTGACTGCAACCATTTACACTTTTTCTTTATAAAGCGACTTTGAGTATTTAATTAAACGCTATATGAATTACATGAATTATTACATTATTAGTAGCCTACTGATTGCACAAATTACTTACCAGGTAAGGTGCAGATGACATGACTAGCGGTGTGGCAGCTCTGATGCCAGCTGGTCCCTCATTGCCCCTGCTACTGCTGGCACTATATCAGCATTTAGAGTCGGCACCTGCATTTCAGCTTGCCGCCTTCTATAGTCCGGTAATAATCTATCCTCAAACTCCGCTATCATTCCATGGCGTAGGGCAATGTTGTGCAGCACACAACATGCCACAAAGAAAGAAGCTACTTTCTGAGGACCATACTGTAAGACCCCACCTGACCTGCCCAAGCAGCTGAACTGAATTTTGAGCACGCCTAATGTTCGCTCAATGACAACTCGTGCGCATGGGTGTTTTCTATTGAAAGCGAACTTGCACACACTTGTTGGCTTAATGTATGGCACCATGCACCACGTCTTTAATGGATAGCCATTGTCACCCAACAGCCACCCATCCAGAGGGGGGTCCCTCTGGAAGACTGCAGGAAAGCCGCCTGGGCGCATTGAAGCCGCCTGGGCGCACTCTTGTAAAAGCCCAAATGGGTAGCGGGTGGTTTGAGGACCCACTATACGCTTTCCCTAACGTGTGTGGTCAAGATCGCAATTGTAGGGAAAGCGCATAAACACGCCCACGGGCACACCTCCAGGCGCAAATAAGGGACTCGGCAATGCATAGCGGGTAGTGTGGCCGCAAGATACCGTTTAGGGATAGTGGAAACTGCTAAAGGCGTAATTCACGGGTAGCGGGTAGTGGCAACGGGTAGGACAGTGTGAAAGATAGAGCCCTCAGAGCCAGAACATGATTACATCCCTACAAGGGAGGAACAACAAGAGACAAACTTTGCACGAAAGTGTGGAACAGACAGCAGCCTCAGTCACAGCCACAGAGACTGGTGAAGACTCAGCTAGATTTAGGCCAGCCACTACTCAACCTGTCCCTGGACCAACAGGTGAATTTATCAGTGTGTCCTTGATAATGACATGAATGGCTTCAGGGTAAAATCATTTGGATGAATTTGTAGTTATGGTGTGTCTACAGTGAGTGAGGAATTTTCATGGTAATCATATAAAACCTTTGATTTACCTTTGTCAGTAGTTGACACTAAGAATAGTCTGAATAGACATTTTCATTGGCTAATATTACAAATGTAATTACAATGGAAAACACTTACTACTCATACTATTTGAATTATTATTATTATTATTAGAATTATTATAGTTGTTGTTGCTAAAAAAAAAAAACTGTACTGAAAACTACTGGAAATGTTTGCGCGTTTTTCTGAAACTTGAGGCAAATGTGTAGGATGCATATTGTCTTTTTAATGAAAGGGTGTCAAGGACATAGCCTGGGAAACATCTTATGTCTTTATTTTTTGTGAGTGTTTATTAGATTTGGCTGTAGGTAGATGGGAAAGATATTAGAGAGTTGGGGGGTGGGTCGGCATGCAGTACACGACCACGGGCTGGAACTGAATCCGGGCTATCACAAGGAGGACCGATTTGCCACCCTAAGATTTTCACCGGCCCCTTGGTTTGACTGCTTATGGGCGGTTAGCGTTCCCAGTGACATCACTGAAAGCAAAATACTTCCATCAATGAAGTACTGGCCAAAGTAATGTTGGCTAAAGTAAACTTATTCCAGTAATGATATTATTCATCCAATTGTTACTTTTTCCCGTCTGTATTTCGACTTTTGGAGGGACTGCAGTTGCGCATTAAAGCTACACAGAATGTTGAGTTTTAATGTTTTCAAACGATACATACAGTCTTCCTATGCAGCGCATATCTCAGCGTATAAAAATGCAATTATGTGGCCCTCCCATTCACTGTATGAAACAGGTAGCATTGAGCAACATCAGAGTTTTATTTCATTTTCAGCTAAAATGGTAAACCTACCTGGGACACCATCAATCTCTGCCACCCTCCTCCTCGCGCTGTTTCCTTTGTCATTGTCCGCGAAATTTGGCAGGGAACACTGTAATAAAATCAGGAAAGAGGAAATGACAATAATCAGCCTCTCTTCCATATTTTCACACAGAAGTTGTAGTAAGTGCAACTAATATCATTATCATTAATGATCAGGTCTACGCATCGGTGTGATCAGAAAAAAATAACGCTCGGTCACCACCGCATGAAATTCCAGAAACCTCCGAAGGGGCTTCTGAGCGTGTCACGCGACGTGTCCAGTTAGGACATCCAGCCAAGGGGAATTCAGGGAATTTTGCACTTGATGATATGCAGGCCTGACACATTTTCTAGAAACTCTGCTGTTTCTCCCATCAGTCGATCAGACGATCACCCTATTTGCAAGTCATTACGTGGAATATTTAAATTTAAATATTTAATGGCAAAACATAGAGATTTCCTTGTGGACGCTGTACAGGCTGCAATTTTTCACCAATTACTGTCATATTTGGTATGAACATGTGTTATACCTCACTTATGACACATTGATTTTGGTCGCCATGGCGACAGTATTTGCCAAATAATACGTACATTAGTGGCAAAACAGATATTCTTGTGGGCGCAGTACAGGCTGCAATTTTTGACCAATTACTTTCATATTTGGTATGGTGATGTATTATACTTCACTTATGACACCTATCGATTTTGGTTACTATGGCGATAGTATTGGCTGAATAATACCCAAATTAGTGGCAAAACCTAAGAGATTTCCTTGTGGACGCAGTACAGGCTGCAATTTTGGACCAATTACTTTCATATTTGGTATGGACAGGTGATATACTTCACATATATCTCCTATCAATTTTGGTTGCCATAGTGACAGTATTGGCCGAATAATGCGCAAAAAAGTGGAGAAGTGGGTTTTCGGGGGCTACGCCCATGGGGTTATGGCCGACCGGACTGTCTAGTTTTTAGTTGAAATGATAAACTTACCAGAGACACCAACAATCTCAGCCACCTCCTCCTCGCACTGTTTCTCTTTTCATTATCCCTCCAATGAAATTGGAAAAGATGAGACGATTATCAGACTCTTTTTTAATATCTTTACGGGGAACTTGCAAGAAGCGGAACCAATTTCGTAGGCTTTGTGGCCTGGAAGACAATGTACATACCGTCTGCAATCACTTTGATATTCAATTCAGGTTTGCCGGATTCAATACCATAAACCTGAGCTCCCCCAGCTTCTTCGACGTGCCACAAGATCCAAATTTGACGCCCTGCTCCCATCATGCATTGTGCTACTGCTTCAGATGCTCTCGCCGCTCTCCATAGAAAATGAATGGGTGACGTAGATGTCAGTTGACGCGCCGCACCAGTGTAAATGCACCGTAAGCCATCTTTATCATCTTTAAAGCTATGGTCTATGATTTTTTCCAAGGTTAAAATCATTATCTTCAGTTTGATGATGATTATGGCTCTGAAGTATCTCGTACACATTACTCATAGCAAAAGGAACCAAAAAATCCACTCTTTCTGGAGGCTGCAGGCACGCAAAGAAGTCAACCAACTGGAAACGTTCGGTCCGAATAGGCGTTTCCCTGGCTCGTTTCCGCAACTCCTTCTCTGCTGCCGTGTACCTCCCTCCCTCGTTCAAATTTGGGATTCCGGTTCTCCTACCCTCCCTCTTCAGGCGCGCTGCTGAGACATCACGGTTGCCAAGCGCATAAGAACGCTGAAGAAGAAGAACAGCAACAAACTGTAGAGACATGGAGAAGGAAAGCTCTGGGTCACCACCTGTCCCACCTGTACTTGCCCCACCGACTAAGAAGACTAGGAGCAGGAGGCCTGCGGCCGAAAAGTCCGAAGAGAAGAAAAAGCTGGATCAAGCCAGATCACAAACCAGAGTAAATATTGGAGTAGCCTTTCGAAGGTGGAGACGGCTACGGGACTCGCTGGGCCTCAGGAGTGATGCAGTCACTGCGGAGTTTCTGTTGGACAGGTAATCATTTGTTTTATTGAAGAAGTTGATTTATGTTTCTCTAATATTGATGGTACGTTGCGACGTCGATAACTCTTAGATAAGTATTAGGTCAATGCTGGCTTACTGCAGTGAAAGCTAACCTTACGTTATTTTTATCAGCCTACTTACTATTGAAATTACGTCAGCATTAGCCTCTAAATGTCGGTGTGTTGTGAGCATTGGTTGTGAGAACAGGAAAAAAATGTCGATTGGGGGAATGGTTTTGAG
Source organism: Gymnothorax javanicus (assembly GCA_029692085.1). Taxonomy (NCBI): domain Eukaryota; kingdom Metazoa; phylum Chordata; class Actinopteri; order Anguilliformes; family Muraenidae; genus Gymnothorax; species Gymnothorax javanicus. The sequence continues at coordinate 137,358,637 of CM056195.1, read as the reverse complement.
CACAACACTGGACTTATCTCCTAATACGCTTTACACAGTGGCGGTCCGTTGGCAGAAACACAGGGCCAGCAATAACCTCACCTTTCACTGCGTAATGAACTAAACCTCTCACAGATTACCTCTCCTGATTAGCAACAGGTGCTCAGACTGATTGGTAGAACCGACGAGAGTGTAATTTATTTTTGAATGTCTTGTTATGCATTGCACTACGAAATTATACGGCGTTTTCTTCCGCACATCAATGAATACAAAACATATCAATACGTCCTTATAATTTCTGCGCGCCTGTAGCAGGTGAAAAAGCACAGATTTGTGTAAATTAGTCTGCGAGGCTCATTAAGCAATAAGCCATGAGAATCCGTTCTATAGTCTGAATGTAGAGACAGCTAAAGTGCGTTGTTAGGTACGATGCACAGCTGAGTGATGGCGAAACTGATTGATGCAAGTCCGCGAATGTATCTGATTTTTTTGCAGATTGTTATCCTTGCGGAGTCACATCAATTATATCAACATAGCCAACAGGCAATCGCTTCGTCATTAGCATTTCTTAATAATTACGTGTCATGCATTGGTGATGGTTTTTCAGTTAATAACTTGTTTGATTGTTAATCAGGCAAACTTGATCGCAAACAGTTTAAGAGCAAGTATGCGGGAAAGGGTGATGTTACTGAAGGCCTTCCTGAAATCTGACGGCACGCCGCTGGCTTTACACATTGGTTGTGCAAAGTCTTTATGAGCGTTTATTTGCTCGATAGAGATCCACATTGCGGTGTCAACACTAGTTACGGTTAGCCTCTATGTAGACCTTATATGATAATATAGCTCACATGTTTACACATTGTGTGCGCGAAATCACCGTGTTTGTTCGGTTGAGGCAGCTCAGCGCTGCTGTCCATTATGAAGATAAGAAGCTAACGTCAGCAATTCTTTGCCTCCACGTCAAACCAATAGGTTCAAATGCCTGCTATGTTGACATATGTTGCGTGTAAAATCTATACATGGTTGTCTCTGTTCTGATGACAAGCTCACATCTGCACATGTGAGCCTCTCTGATGTCTACACGTTATGAACGTACAATATTTCTGTTAATTTTCTTGCCGGGGAAATACACAGTGAGGTCATATTCATCCAGAAATGTTTACAATTTCACTTAGTATTATTGGTGTTATAATAGAAGTTCCAATACAGTACTTTTCTGTATGTTTCTTTCAGTTATGAGAAAAGTCCCTATTCCTCCACAACTGTGAAACCCGGATTTCTAAGACCACCACCTCCCGCAGCCTCAGCAATCGTTTCCATGTCACCATTAGGCCGGTGAGTACAACCTTGTGAACAAATTATAGACCATTATGGGTTGCATCCCAAAGAACTTTTATTTTACTATATTAGTTTGTCATTTGCATGAATTGGGTGCCCTGTCAAAAAGACATCTACTGACATTTGACTCTATAATTGAAAACTGCTTGTGAATATTTTATTTAGGGAGGTGTAAACAGTTGAGAGGGTTTGTAATTGCATCATGCTGTCAATATTTTTCTAATCACAACTATTCTTCCACAAAAATTAGAAGAAGTCATGTTTTATTTTTCGGTGATGATGACTCAGCAGAGGAAGGTGTCCATGAACTGCCTATCTGCGCTCTCGAAGACACAACCCTCCAGCAGTTAGATCCAAGGTGTGTCGATACGTAACCATAGATTTCTTTTTTTTGGCACTTTGCTACCTTATACAGGCTAATTTAGGATATGTATGTTTTCTGTGCCATGCGCTTATGTAAAATGCTCTTATTCTTTTATTATTGTAGTACACCAGCCCAAGATCCTTCAGTGCAGATTGATGAAAACACATTCAATGACATCCACAACTCAATGTAAGTTGCTGTGCTTGGTTTAAATAATGCTTTGCATGTCAGTTGTGAGTGAATACAGTTAGAGAGTCATTTAAAATATTTTAATAAATGTTCTCGTGTTCGTAGAATTGAATGGGACAGTGATGATGAGACCCGGACTCCAGATAAGGACTATGAGTCAGTGTCATCATCAGAGGAAGAGGAAACAATAGAATTTGATGATGAAGATGACTATGATTATGATACAGACTACAAGAACTGAATTCGGGTGAAGTATGTTTGTTTTTGTTTTTTGTTTTTTTTATGTTTGTTTTTTGAAGTACTTGATAAGTTTTTGTAGTAAACATAATATTAACTATTATTAACAGCTTTCATTCTGACAGGAATGGTGGTGCTCTGAAGTCAAACATTTGTTTGGATAGCCTTCAGATAATCGGCATGGATGACACAGTCCACGATGAACCAGAGAATGCATCTGATCCGACTAAGACTGATTTGCCAAACTTTAAAGAAGCGCCAAAAATCTTGGTTGTTGATGATATCGTAGGAAAACCTGCCAGCATAACATATCATGACAGCCTGAAATACCTTGCAGAAAATCTTCATCTGCCTGTCAAAGTGTGTCCTTTCAAGGAAATAAAAACAAAGGTAGAGTGCAAGGTACCTGGACCATTTGAAGTAAACATCACATCCAGAGGAACTGCAGCTGCAATGGAATGGGTAAGTCTGTAATAAATGTAATTTAAAAAAATATTTTCTCATTTTGGTAAAAGGATAAAATTTCAGTAAGGTAGTGTGGGGAACACTAGAATACTGGAGTTTACAGCTAAGCAGTAGGTAATTCAGTTATGTATTTCTCAATATATTTTCAATGTTTTTCTCATTCTTTTCTCAGATATGTCCACGTGGCCACACAGTATGGAAATGGGCATCCCAGCCCCAGTTTAAATATGGGATGCTGGCAGCAGACTTCATGCTTCCTATGAACATACTTCTGTCCGGAAACAACTACAGGAAGATATCACTTTTAATTCACTTCATGAAGATGGGGATGGTGGATAGGTCAAACTTCTATCGAATCCAGGATGCGTACTGTGTTGACACCGTGAAGGATTTTTGGAACGAAAAGAGGGCTGCTATCATCACACAGTGTCAGTCAAAGGGACCGGTTGTTGCCTTGGGTTAGTTTGACAAACTTATGCACGTATTTATTGGCACTTGTTCACATGTATACACACCAGAGCTAGTGAGCAGAGTGGAGTGGTCAGAATTTTCACTCCTTGCTCACGGAGCTCTCTGTTCTCTTGTTTCTACATCTTGTTTTCCAGGCGATGCAAGAATGGACAGTCCAGGATTCAGTGCACAGTACTGCACATACTCCACAATGGACAATGACACAATGGTCAACATTGACAAGCGACAGACCATGCAGAATTCTGTAGCCATGGAAAAGGAGGGGTTCATACAAACATTTGAAACCCTACGCCAGGAGGTGAACATTGAGGAATTCTGCAATGATGCCCATAGTCAGATTTCTGCACTCTTCAGTAAGTCCAATCTTTAATAAAAAGTTTTTGGTGTTGTCATTGTTGTAATCATTGTTGGAAAACATGGGAGCCAGTAGCAGATAGGCCCTCTGAGTAGGCCCTCTAAAGTGTTGCACATTGCGGAGGGCCAATACACAATCTGGTCTGGCCCCTCTGCTTCTTGTGTATAACGTTACTTCTTTGATCATTTCCTTTGTGTGGTAACCTCATCACCCTTCAGCCCTCACCCCAATGTCCCCACACCTTGTTTGTCTCTCCCCTCACCTCCTATCGCTCGAGGCAAATTACCCTTTGTTCTTTTGCATCCTTTGAACCTCAAGCTAGAAGTATTCACATTTTACCTCAGTGTTGGTTTTTGTTCATCTGTACTTGGGGAACAGACCCACTAGTTCCTCTACTCTATTAAACTATCCACTTTGCAACTAAGATGTGCCTGCATGTATTTTTCTACTTATAGAAATACAAAGAAATACAACAAACTTTTTAAAAAATCCCACTATCATAATAATAATAATGTAATTACGCAATCAAATGTCAGAGTTTTACTGCTTTTAAGTGTATATTCCTGTTTGTCACAGAAACTTCCAAACAAATGTGTTTTCACTCTCCAAGCAAGACAAATGGTTGGGAAAAATAATGACAGGCTTGTTATGTGTTGTGAAATTACAATTAAAATTCAACTTTTTTTTTTTTTTTTTTTTAACAGACACTGGCAAATATAAAGACAGTGGTGTCAGACACACTTTGGACATGTGGCACAGCTCAAAGTCCCTTGCCAAGAAACTTCATACTGTAAGTTCTGTAATTCACTACAGACACAAGTAGCTGCATTGCGTTATTATGAAGAGCAATTGTCATTTCACTAAACAAACGAGCATTACATTATCTTTCCTTACATGTAAAGGTCGGGATGCACAGAGGATGTTCCGAACTCCTGGAGTGGACAGAAGACATTTGCAACCACTTCTGGCACTGTTGCAAGACTGCAGAGAACTACGAAGAATTCTTTGTAAGTAGTGACTTGTGTTTTAAAATTTAGACATCTTTATTTCTTGATATTGACTGTACCTGTGATATTCTTCTATTTTTCTGTTTTTCTCAGGAACTGTGGTCAGGTGTCCTACACCATGTTACTGGGGAGCATGAATGGACTCTTGGAGCCTGTCATCATGCTACATTACCAGAGGATCGAGAAAAAGCATGGAAAAAAAAAAGGTTCCGAAGCACACCAGCGACTAATGAAAATAGTCCTGGATGCACGTTGGCTCAAAAATGTACACAAGTACCTCCATTTCAGGTATAGTACCTACGATGATGTAAAAATGATGTTCTGGCCCAGTAAATATTGTAACTGTATTCAGTAATTTGAGATACTGTGACACTTATGTGAAATCATGAACATTGTTTTTTCCATTACGCATTCAGATCAACAGCAGAGCTTGAGGCTTTTCACAATCATATACTGATGTACGCCAGCAAGCGCTTAGGCTTCACCCCACTGGTCTACTCAGCTAGAACCATGCTGGCGAGGCTAGACTACAACCACCACATCAACAGACCAGCAAAGAGACGTCCAGATGGCTCTATTCAGTATGTGTCAAAATACCAACTTTGATCCAATTCTGCCAATACCTTCCTTTTTTATGTGTATAAACCGTAGGTATTCCGTGAAATGCAAGACACACAATCAAATATATGGTACGGTGATAGATTTCAAAGAAAATTTAACATTTGAAATACTAGTTACATGTGTCTTAGAAAACTTATCTAACCAAAATTTTTTTAATTCTATGTTTTGTAAGGCACGGGAAGGTCTTTAACAAAACGTCCTGGAAGTGCAGTCTCTACATTATCAAGGTGCACAAAGATTATGCCTACATAAAGGACCTGCAAAGCACCATCATTGGAAATCGTCTGTCATCAGCCAGTGGGGTGCCAAGAGTCTCTAAGGAGAGGCCTGATGATCCTCGGCAGCATGGACTGCTGTCTGGTGTTCCTGCCCCGTCAACTGAAGAGCTACTGCATACACAAGTTAGCAGAGGGCTCAGCAAGCTACATGACACTAATTGATTCAATTATGAGTTTGCTCTTACTTTCAGTTGTGTAATTTCTTTTTCTTTTTTTTTTTTTTTTTTTGCTGGACAGTCGCTGCCTAAGTAGACCAACATCAGCCCAGCAACAACCCTCTGACAGAAAAAGCAATAGAGTTTGTATATTGTTTTACCAAATTGTGTACGACTGCCGCTTCACCCTGCCGAAACCTTGCTAAGGTGCTGGGAGCGTAAAAATGCTCAAACTCGGGGAGCACATTTTCACCCACTCGGATTCATCCAGAGGTCATTATGACCTAAAAGTCGTTGTGAACAAGGTGGAAATCTTGTATGGATCTAACTAGGTGAAAATCTCCTCCCTCCCTTGTACAATATCAGTGTAAATTTATTTTCATTATAATAAAAATTATTTTGAACAAATTTGTCTTATTTCCGAATACATGTAATTACAAGTGATTTATACTAATTGTATTATTTAGAAACATATGCTGTGAACAAGTGTAGATTCATTTTCAGTTTTTATTCAAAGAAAAAGAAATATAACAAGAAAAATTTTAAATATAGATATTTCTAAATTAAATACAATGAGGTAAGCAACTGTGCATACCAAAAAATGTTTAGTGCAAACAGGTGTTGTCAAGGCTAATATGAATAAATAAATATGAAATTGTATTGCACATGTTATAACACTTTACAATAAATGAAAATTGTGCTTAAAAAAAGGTAATACAAGGTGCAAGTTGAGTGTAAGACCCATGAAAAACAAATCTAAAACAGGGTTATTGCACACTGATGAAGAAACCTGAGACTACTCCAAATCAACTTTGAAGTATTGCCTACAGTTTCCTAGAACCTGCTAGGGATGAATCCAACATAATGTCTCTGAGGATCTGGGAGTCTGTCCCTGATTCTCCAGACACAGCAGCTTGGTATTACAACCCGACGCCCTCCTCCCAGTGAACCATGTTGACCGAAAACCCACTGCCTGTATGCTGCATATCGGAACTGTCTGTTGCTTTCCCCTGGGTCCTGTGAATCCTGGACAGCCCTGAGGTCATTCCATAGTCTTCGAGCTATGCGCAGGTGCCTCTCCATCAGTATGTAGATGTCCATGTGTGGCATTATAGACAAGCAGCCATCTGGTTGGTAGCCACAACACTTTCTCTCAATGTCTGTTGGCATTTCTCGGCACCTGCCACACACACACCACGAGGGCCCAGCGGTGGTTCCAGGGACGGGTTGAGTGCCATCCGATGCCAACAACTTCAGATCAAAGATGTAGGCAGGATCGTGATACAACACTGCCTGTATCATCTGATGGGATGCCTGCAGGTCCATCCTCCCAATCAAGGACTGCAATGAAATAGAAAATGAGAAGAACAGAGTTTTACAGATTTATGTATGTGTTGAGACCAACTGAAAAACCTAGAAAAATGACAGGTTGCTCTATATGTCAAATAAAAACAAGTCATACTTGGGGCTTATGTAAAAAAGAAATGGGGGGGGTATCTATAAAAGACAGTCAATCCTGGCACCCCAAATAATAAGTGTGAGAGAAGAGGAAGGAAGTAATACACTACAAAGCCTTTATTATAATGGTTAAATTCTTCAAAAAGCAAAAATGTTTGAACCGCTACAGGTCGTCATCGGGACTAATCCTCTTCACTCACATTTATTGTTTGGACTGCCCTTTTTTATATATTCTGAAAGACAGTAGTAAAATAATTTTGTTTCTTCTATAATGCGGATTTACCTTCATTTAGTCCTATAACATCATATTTTCATTGTTTTGATTTGTCTGAATGTACTTTGATGCAAAACACAGTACACATCCTTAGTTTTTGCTGTGCATATACATATTGAATTGACTCAGAGACATCTTTTGTAATGAAAGTAAATAATGATCTGTATAAAACATCGTGAGAGTGTTTGTGCATCACACCAATATAAAACTCAAATTCAAAATATACATACATCCTCGTAAGCGATACGCCCTGCTTGGAGAGCCTGCATCCACTGGAGATCCTCTGGTTCCAGCGGTAAATCTTGTAATATACCACGGCCAGATCCCCGTCCATGGCCCCTCCCTCCTGGACCTCTACCTGTTGACGAGCCTCTCGCTCGACCTCGAGAACGGCCGCGGCCTGCATCAGTACTCGGCTCTGGAGACCTCGACATGCTCTGAAGGGAATTTTAAAAAAAAACTAAAAAATTCAACGTTTTACATAGAATGAGGCATCCACAAAACCAAGGCTTATCTAAGTCTGTAGCTGGTAGGTTCATTAGTAATACACATGATTACCGTTGCTTGCTATTCCCTTGTTATCCCAGTAACAGATCAAACGTTTGCTCTTTATAAATAAAGTTAGTTTTACATTGTTGTGACATAACACTTATAAACTTTGCAAAATAACACGCCGTTTGTTTCAACGTGCATTGTAATAAATTTATAGTTTGTCATACCTCTGGCTCCGACATAGTTCGACTTTGACGGTCAAAAATTCTGCTGAAATTTCGTTCAGTAAACACAGTCGCTCTGAGAGCGAACCTGCTGTCTTCTCAGGAGGGGGCGTGTCGGTTTCTGAGGGGAGGAGACAGTGCTTTCAGGGGAGGGCGCATGGCCTCGGGAAAAGCACAGAGGGGGTGGGGGAGGTGTGCTTGGCGGAGAAATCGTAGACTACAGCTTTAAGAGGAATGAAGTTGTTTTAGAGGTAGATCAGCAATTGTGTTGATGACTACAATGTCAAAGAGCATTGTATACACTGTGATTCAAATGCACTGCTTTGCACCGATTTGTTAGATTTAATGCCTCTTTCAAAGCCCCTTCAAGTAGTGTTTATTCTTATCAGTGAAGCGTAACTGAGCCTATAGGCCCACGATATGTGCACATGGCTTATCCCCAGGCCCGGCGCTAGAACAGGGAATTGGGGGGGCACAGACACGTCCCTTTATTAGTCCTGGCTAGTTCTCAATCATTTCCTTTATTGACGCGTTTTCCAATTATCGTAATTGGCAACTGAAGACACGGTTTCTCTCCATACGCGATCTAACAGCGATGAAATCATGGGCTAAATTCAGTACAAAAAAATAATTTACTTATTAATAGGCTTTGCGTTGATTGAACTGGTCAACATTCCAATGAAATATCGCCTTTCACTCTCGGTATTGCACGGGTTGATAAAAAAAAAGTGGCACTCGGCAGTTCAAGAGGCTATAAAAAGCTTGCGACTGAAGCTATTTGCACAGGTATGCAATTTTGAATAACATTGATTTAAATACAGCAAATACGGGTCCAGATGAATGATTGTCGTCTTACCTAATCGGGGAGAACAAGCAGCACCTGTTAAGTGTGGATTGCTCTCGGAGTGAACCTTTTGTAAATCATGAAAATGACTGAGAACAGGTCAGGACTAATAATTGTTTTAAACGGATGTTTTGTGCACCCCAATTATCAGTTCTGGTTCCACCACTGTACTGAATTTAGCCCATGATTTCATCGCTGTTACATCGCATATGGAGAGAAACCATGTCTTCAGATGCCAATTACAATAATTGGAAAATGCGTCAATAAAGAAAAATTATTGAGAACTAGCCAGGACTAATAAAGGGACGTGTCTGTGCCCCCCCCCCCCAATTCCCTGTTCTAGCGCCCGGCCTGCTTATCCCACCTAGAAGAAGTATTGTTTAGCCGATAGGTTATCAATTCATATAATGACTACTGTTATTGTATGAGTGGCACGTTTCGTTATCCTAAACCTAGAGTTTTGATATTTGGTGTGATCTATTAGCAATAGATCATGCTTCAGTTTAGATGTGTTTCTGGCAAGTCATATACAGCATGCTTTATGAATGAGAAAGAGATGAAAAAGCATCTTGCACAACCTCATTTAAAAGACACTCCCACTGGTGCCATCGATTTGAAATGGGAAACAGCCCCTGTAATATAACTATGCCCTCAATATTCATCCCTTTGATCAGGTGGCTGTAGACCTGGAAGAAATACACCTGTTAGGTCTTGCAGCTGGTGGAAAATAGGATTAGGCACTGAAATCAGCATGTGCATGAATCATGAGGCATAGCACATGCAGAAAAATTGGGCCCCGTGTCCAGTGCATGCCAGAAAAAAATGTGCTGCAGTTCTCATCTGGGAAGGTGGAAGAAGACATGAAATCTTGAAGGGCCACTCAGAGCCGAAATGACCAAAGTAAGGCTGAAGAAGTCAATGAAAAGATAATTACTTTGCATACAGTGTTTTTATCTGTGGGTAAATCACTCTCAAAAAATACAACAGGAGAAACATGAAAAATGTGATGCACTCAGGAAAAATAGTATATTAGGCCAGTAGAAGTGGAATATCACATGATAATGGCTATTGGGTACTTTAATTTACTTAGGCCAGAAAATGGTCACAATTGTTTTGACAGTTTATCAGTTACAAAAAAGTAAACACCACAGTTGATGTTTATTAAGTTATATTTTTACCAAATTTGTTGAAAAATTTGCAAATAAAATTTATTCTGAATTGGATACAGTCTTTATGGTGTCTACGCCCACAGTGTCAATGGAGATACTGTTTTTTTCTCTCCAATATAATGGCTATGTAAGCTTTGCATGTTCAAAGCTTCAGAATGGTAGTTCTCAATTTCATGGATAAGAATGAGTTTGTTTTGTGAAAATTGAAGGTCTTGTTTTTTTTAAAACTTGAACAGTTTTAGGAAACATGAAATTATTGATTCAAAAGTGCACTGAAGCAAATTAATACAGAACAAATACATGCACAGCTTATCTTAGCTTAACTTCAAGTCAGAGTAAATTGTTGAATCTTCACAAGATCTCAAAAAACAAGTGAATTTTATATTGCTGCATAAGATGTGACAGTCCATAAAACCTAGGAAAATAGATGGATTGTTTCCAAGCCAAAGTTACTTTGCTTTGACACTGTAAAAGAAACGGAGGTATAATATTGCAGATGAAAAAAGAAAGACCTAACACAGAATACAATGTATGTTTGAATATAAAGAATTTTAAAGAAATATGCACCCTGCTCATATTCCATTTCATCTTGAAATTGAAATGCTGTTATTCATTTGAAAACAATGATGACTTCATAACCTTCAGTTTGAGGGAGACCGGCTCTCTCAAGGGTATAAGTCTCTCTCTGGGACAGGTGTGGCATTAGGGTTACTAGGTGCTGCTGAGACCATAGGTGGGATGGTGCCTGATGGTTTAAAACGCTTGGCCAGGCTGGGGTGAGGAAGATTTGAATGATCAGTGGATCTTCCCGTGTTCAGGCCTGCAGCTGGGTCTTTAGACAGTGGAACCTCCGGGCCTGTGGATATGAGGGGGCCCCCAGATGTGGTTGGGGCATTGGGGAGTGCTGGTTCCTCTCTGACACCCGGGTCTGCTCCTTGTCCGGCAGGAAGTACACCTGGGATGACTGTTCCCACTCCTGGGGCAGCTATACCCGTCCCAAATCCAGGTATAATCATGCTGATTCCTCCCATGGCTCCAGTAGCCTGTGACACAAGCGCAGCAGGTAGAATTACTTTCCTCAGTCCAAGAATTTTCCATCGTGCACCTTGTACAACTTTTTCACGACAAATATCACAAACAAATCTGATGTGTTGTCTTTAGGTGAATTTGACATTGAATGCAAAGGTTCTTCTTCATGATTACCTGTATCTCCTCAGAGCTTGCACTCCCAAATGGGCCAACCTAAAGGGGCCATGCCAATACAATGGAAATAAGTGCAAAAATAGAACATTTATATGAAGTAATGCTTAATAGTATGCTTTATAGAGGTTTTATATTTCTAGACCATTTACCATTGGCTGACGAATCATGTAGACAATTTGAGGGATCTAATGACCAAAAGAAGAAACAACACAACGATTCATACAACGAACTTTTACCATCCTGCACAGCCAAATTTCAAGTACTGCATCAAGTCATGAACAAGAGAAAAGGACTGAATATTACTGATGAACCATGATTGAAAAAAATATTTTAGCATGCATTTTACTAGTTTTCTTACACAAATAAGTGCATTTGCATGCATACATGCAAATATACCAATATATACCTGCTGCTGTGTTGGCACAGCTGTCTGTGGTTGAACAGGTTGCACAGGCTGTCCAGCTTGCCCAGTTTGCACAGTCTGATCGGGCTCAGCTGGCTGCATAGGCTGCTGTGGGTATCCAGTTGGGATAAACAGAGGCATCCCGTAACCAGGGAACTAACAGGACAGGCAAATGCAGTTTTTAAGAAGTGTAACAGGAGCTCATTTCAAGCACTTAGGAAAGACATATTCTGCAGTGTAATCAAAAAAGCAAAATGTCATGTCTGCTGGTTACACACAACGTAGTAAAGTAACTTCTGATTAATGACATTAAATTGGACAACATCTTAGAAGTTACTTAAAACAACATATTCTCATCCGGACTCGTCATATATTGATGCTACCTGACCAACGTCGATATACAAGGCAGAAGGAAGCTTTTGGCGTCATTATTTGAGGGTTAGGGTTCGGGTTAAGGGTTAAGGGTTAGGGGTTAGGGGGTGGGGTTCGTTTTAAACTGGCATCAATAAAGGATGCTAAAAGCGACCTTTTGCCTCGTATATTGACGCTTGGTCAGGTAGCGTCAATATATGACGCGTCGGGATGAGACTGGGCTCCTTAAAACAGATGTATTTTATCTGTTAACACAAAACATTTTACGTAAATCTAACATTTAATTTTTCTGAGTGCAGAATGAGCTGCTTCCGAATTGTGGTATTCTGTAAACATCTCCAATCTAATGCATTGTATTGGCACTCTAAAGAAAAATCTATGCAAATCTTTACTAGCCAGAGCATAGCTACCTCACTAGCATGTTAAACATTCTCTCACTGCCTACTTGGTATCAGAAAATAATTCAGTCTATCAATTTCTGACGTGTACCAGCTCAGTATACTCAGCAAATCAGACACCCTAATTAAACTGGACTTTCCAAACCAGACATGGCACAGGGACAAAGAGGAGTCCTACCTGCGTTGTTGCTGTTTGTGATGGGAAGACAGGAAGCAACCCATAAGAAGGGAATATCTGTTAAACCAAGAAATCAAGACATCTTTCAGAGATAATACAGTTGTGCTGTTCAAGCTCAAAGCAAAGAAAAAGCGTAAAAGGAATTTCAGGTCCAAATCGTTATTGCATAGCACTGACAGACTCCAGTTAGTCTCACCCCCCTCATTTTGGGTTTTTAGAGACCATATTTATATAACGCTGATTTGAATGACACATCAAACTGGTGTCCCTTGGAAACTTTTCAAAACATTTACAAAGTAGTACAGTACTATTAATTTATTGACATACAACATTGGACTGACGATAACTTTCAACACTCTTGAAATTTAGACACCAGAAATTCAATAAAAATAAACAGACTGAGTAAATAACCAGGAGATGGGGCTTAATTAAAATGGAATAAAAATGGAATTAGAGGGAGTGTATGCATACCTCAGGTTAGAAAAGGCTTGTTGTATGCATTTAAGGGTTAAAAGGGCACTTTCACAGCTGAGCATGCATTGTGATACCCACAATTTGTTGTGTGTAGTCTCCCCTACTGCATGTAATTTAACATAATGGACAGCGAACTCAGTAAAATTATATATTCCATAAGATAAAGTTTCTTTTGAGTATCAATTGAAAGTGACAAATTTAACTTGTAATCTTGGCATTTGAGGATGTATTTCAGTGGAAAAGTCATAGTTTCTAGCAGAAAAAAATTTGATCATTTTTAGAAAAATCACCTGTCATGTTTGTGTAAAAGCTATACGTGAAGGACAAGTGGGACAAATCAAAGATGTTCCTACAAGACCAAGAGGTTTGAGCCAATGAATGCCCATGGGGTTCGGCACAGAAATTTGACGAGAATAAGGTACGTTTAATGTGTGATTTTTCAATAACATTTTTGTTTTCAGCGCTGATTTTTTTTTTTTTTTTTTTAACCAATTTCTATGCAAATCTTGGTATGTGAAAGGAGACGACACTCAAAATCCGAGTGACTTGTATAGCCACACTTACTCTTTGCAGCAGCCCAGAAACAGTACACCGTGTTTTCAAGCAGAATCTGCCGAAGTCCTCTTTGCCAAACACAACTGCATCGCTTTTTTAACTGCATATATTTATCTTTGTCCACTTATGGGGATGATGCAGCCTTCACGCAAACATGATGGATGTTATAAAGAGTCCTCCTCTAAGTAAATTATTTGTTTTCAGAACGAACAGCGCAACCAACTTGACAAAGCCAATTTTTTCAAGTTCACTGTGCATGCCCGGCCATGACAGTGTCCCTTTAAAAATAATGCACCAGAATGTTAGAATTTAGACAATCGTCAAGTTAAGCTATGCAGTCAAGAAGAGAGACTAAACATAATGACAATAAAATGCAAACAGGTGAGTCTCACTGGTGGTATTTGTACTGGGAGGGTCTGGTCTGCAGGCTGGGTTTCCTGTGCGTTGGGTGGGAGAGGCACCAGGAAGGGAACTCCAGGCTGCATGGCCCATGTATTGGGCTGCACAGGCATTATAACCGGCGGCACAGCCTGGGGTTGCTGCTCATTTGGAGGGGTCGCCTGTGCTACTGAAGTCTCAGGCTGCGGGGTTTGTGTCATTGGCTGGAAGGGCAGTTCGGCAACTGGGCTCGGCTGTGTTGAAACCACCTCAGGGAACACCTGTTCTCCAATCACAGAAAGTCAGGGGCAACCCTTTAGAGTAGCTTTTTTTCTCACCATTTATTCACTATTGAAATCATAGATATTGTTATACAATGTAAATCAGTGTTAGTATTAATAGAAGGTATTTCTACTTCATTCTTTCGTGAAACAATCACTTTTATTGGTGTCGGAAAAATTAATACATTCTTGAACACCAGGGGATTGTTTTCAGATGGACAGTTGACCACCATCCCACACAGCACTATACTACAATACCCTATGCGACATTATAGCCAACAATGTAAAACTATGTTATTCTGCAGTTATGCTCTGCTAAACTAATAACAGCACTATTGATCACCGAAGTCAAATTCCAAAAAAAGTTAAGAAGTACAAATATATCTGTTGAAATCCCTTTGAATGGCATATCCTGCACCTTATGTGCATTACAGGGTGAATGTGAAAGGGAGGGAAAAGTTACCTAGATATATCACACCTACCTGCTGGTCTGGTCTCAACGGCTGCACTTTGGGGTTCTTCACGGTGGGGAAGACCTGTGGAGGTGTCTCTATGGGGGTTCCTGAGGGCAGCACAAGCATTGGGGTATTCAGCATGGCATTCTGTGGTTGGACGGCAGGAATGTTAACCGGTGGGAACACCTATAAATGAGCAGAAACCACAGAAACTTGAAAAAGATGCATTCAGATCACCTGTTGCTATCTTTAGTTATACATTCGTATCAACATGGAGTCAGCAGTGTAGGCAAACAAAATCAATATTTAAAAAAAGAACAGAGCTCATTAACAATTCATCTTACCTTGGCGTACTGTTCCAAAATCTGTCTGACACGTGCCAACTCTTGTAGTGCCTAAAATAAAAATAAATGAAAAACCCAAAATCAATTGTTTTAGGTGTATTTATTATTACACTTTCAGGGTACTGTTCTATTTTTTGTAAATTTCTGATTTGAAATTGATAATATAAATGAACAAAAATCACAATTTGCTGTAATTTATTGTAAGTTTTTATAGAAATATCAAAGAGCTTTGTTCATGTTTTTGTACAACCTGAGTGCAGACTTTGGGGTCAGGGTTGAGGAGTACTGTACCTCTTGGTTGGAAATGCCTTCAGGCTGAGCTCTCTGTTGATGCTGCTGGGCCTGCTGGAAGATGTGATGTAGGGACTGTCTGTGCGCCTGGTGCATAGTGAAATTAATATTAATGCCAAAGCTGTCTATTGGTCAGTGAAACTGAAATAAATTGATTCAGTTTTTACTCAGAATAAATAAATAAATGTACTCACAGGTCCTCCATATACTGTGCCCAAAAGGCACAGGAAAACAGTTGCTGTTCTCATATCCCACCTAAAAAGTGTTGTTTTTGGTTTTAATTAAAGTACCGTAGTGACAATACCATATTGATAATTTTAAGGTATATCAAATGATTTCTTTAATATGCTAGCTATGATCTAAATAATCTAAAGATTTGGTATTTATTTCATTTTTCAAGTCTATTCACAAAATAAGATCTACTGCAAGGACACATATACTGCAACAAACTAAATCTATAGCAGCTGAAAGTAATTTGCTACATCTCTTAACAACCTGCTTCCAAGTTGTGATAATCCCAAATTCAGTTTTCATTTACCTTGGTATGGAGCAGATATAAGTCTTGAAGGAAGGGAAGATCAGCTTGTTGTCTCTCAGAACTCTTCTTGTCTGGGTGATAGAATCAGAAACACAATGATGTACTTAAGGACTGCTCTATCACCAAACAGCCAATCAGCTGAGAGATTCACGGAGAGATCACAGGCACTTCCTGCTAGGCTGTGGAAAATGCACTTGATGCTCCCCAGACGACCGCTGATTACCCTTAATTGTACTCCTGCACTATTGCAACATTGGCGTCTGAAAAAAAGGTGAAACAAATATTCATTTTGAATGCTGAAGTAATGCCTCCTTTGAAGAGTGGCAGTGCCAGGATGTTATGGTAATGATTCAGTAGGGCTACAAAGGTGACCTCACCCTGGAGAGAGAACCAGAGCAAGAATGTACTACATGATAAGCAATAAAATTATTAAAAAATGCTAACACAAACCATCTTATGGTGGAAATGAGGCTATAATCAAGGGTGTGTGCCATACACCCATAAATTTATTCAAGCACATTTTTGGATTCATTTACACAAGAAAAGGATCACCTACGCTCACCTCAGCACTCAAGTACAGGAGGGAAAAACACATCTTACAAGTCGAAAGTAACTTATAAATCTGCTGGTACTTGTTTCACTTTCCAACTGCCAGACTTTCTTGTCATGTGAAGCAGATACCTGTCTGTCTCATTCAGTCTTCTAAATTTATTTATGTCCTGTTGTATTTCAGACATCCATCATGCAGCCATCTATCCATTTTCTGAACCTGGCACATACCTCAGCATGCAATCAGTGAGAAGCTGTCATGTTTCTCTGAACACAGGAACCAAAGGCAGATCACAGATGAGCCTTTAAGGTATATTTAATAAACAGAAGATTGCAGGAATTCAAGCACAAATGACGGATAATCAGAGAATGTTATGTAGGAGTGTGCAGGAACAAAGGAGGTCAGGCTAGGCGTAATAGAATGGACTAGCCTGATGCCAGTAACCGGGATGGCAGGCTGAATAAATCAGGACACACTGGGTAGGTGCGCTTTCTCAGACTGGAATGAGGGAGACATAAGAACTGCCATTCGCCAGGACCGCAGACTCTGGGAAGGATATCCCAAAGAAATAGATACTTGTTTTCTTTCGTAATTCGCCAAAGAAAATCCAGAAAAAGGGACATGGAGACCAGGAACTGACATACACAAGATGACGATTAACTAACTTGGAAGAAATGTGGAACCATGGAGAGGGACACACAGAGGGAAGGGAAAAGAATGGGGCAGTAATTAAATGAGAACCAATAACGGAAACAAAACAGAAACTGACAAGGATGGCTGGATTTTGGGGAAAGCGATTAATAAACAATCAGGAAGTTCCAGAAGCAGGAATGAACCCCAGGACCATTGCCAATCCATTGAAATTTTCCATCTGAAAAAAGGAAAAGAAGTCAGTTGAATATGTTACAACACTGTGTACAAAATGGAAACTTTTGAATTTTAGATTAGACAGAGTCAGATTAGGTGGTACCTCCTTTAATACATAGATTATGTCATTTTCTCTTGCCCAAAATTCAAACATGTGATTGTATGAAATGTGTGATTATCTGCCTGATGGTGCGGGAAAGTCCTGCTTGTTATTGTAGGGGAGACACCAAAGCTCTAAATTAAAATAAACAAACATGACCTTGTGAAACACTGCATGTATGGCCATAGATCGAATTATGGCAGAGTAGATGAGCTCCTTTAAACTGTAGCCCTAGTCCAGCTGCTGACAGCCAACAAGACATCTCTTCATTTTGTGTTTAATTTACCGAGCACTAATTAAGGTTTCAACATGGTGCAAATAATGCTGTTCATCATGAGACAAACAATTAGATCATTTCATATTTATATTTTCGCAGAATTATAGAACAGTAATAATGATGTATCACCCAAAAGTGGCTGTTTTTGGGCCAACAGGTAATTCCTGCACTCAAGCCTAATATTTGGTACTCTCAGAGCTGGAATGGTTATTGTGCATACAGTTGTTTCACTTCCCTCAGACAAATCTTAAGAATATCCAGAGCACTCAACACCAGCACCAGAGTATTTGTAAGGTGCAAAGGGAAGGACTAAGGTTATGACTTGTCTTAGTCTTCACAACAGTCAAAGAGAGTTTTTGAGATAATGTTCAAGATTCATGAGAATGATTCTGGCTGCTTCACAAAAACAGCCATTTTAGTCACTCGCTTAAATGGAATTGTTTTGCCATAATCTTGTAATAGGAATACTGTGAACACTTCATTCAAATAAAAAATAATAAGAACAGTGAAGAAATTAATTTGTGATACACTTGCAGACCCAAGAGAATTTTAGAAGTTGCACTCTGTGATAAGGGCCATGCTGAAGGAGGTTTTACAGCCATCACAGAGCTGCACAGACATGGCCATAGTGTCTCCCAAGAATAGAGGGAGCAGCTAGTGTCATGCCTTTGGGCTCATTGCAATCACTTATTTTTCACACATTTCTTTCCTTTCTTACACCTGATGGAAAGGAGTAGTATCTGCACACCTTGTTTATTTCTTTGCAGGTGCTGCTGTCCAAATTAAATGAAACAGGGAAATAATGCAACGCTGCAGACTTCACAAAAATGCACCAACTTTATTGAGAGCTCTGACCTAAACTTTGGTTCTCAATAAAGTTGGTGCATTTATGTACAATTAGCAGTGTTGCCCTATTTTCTTTCTTGCACCTGACCCAGAAATGTATGATTGTCTAGCATCATTACCTTAAGAACAGCAGTATCTCAAGGCAACATCATTTAAGGAATGTCAAGACCATTTTTCAAAAGAGTTTTTTGTAGAATGCTTATCATACAAACCATTGTCTTGAAAATATACCTCTCCTTATCATCCACCAGTGGCGTGTGATCAGAACTTCAGAATTCCTTCAGTAACCTCCACTTTCAACACATGATTGATCTTAAGCTGTTCCCATTTAAGCCTAATTAACTATCAACAATTTTTCTACTGAATAATCAAGACCAATGCATGGCCTGTAATAATTAAAGGTGAACTGACATTTCGTTGAAAATTTCCATATTAACAATAAATCATGACTAACTGAGATAAATAACAACTGACCGAAATTACACAAAAAATTTTCAGATCACACTTTAGATGAAGTGTTGCTCATAAAGGCTTTATACAGCATATATAATGCCTATATAAATGAGACATAATGTCTTCATAAGTCATACATTAGCAAATGTCATGCTTTGTAAAGGGTGAAATAACATCTTTATTCAGCATGTGATGCCAGATGTGATATAACTGACAATGTCACGTTGCTAGTAGCTAAATGTGATAAAGGGTGACATTGTTAGCTGAGTGACGTTGTCGTTGTCACATCTGGAATCACTTGCTGAATAAGAATGTGTTATTTCACCCTTTATGAAGCATGACATTTGCTTATGTATGACATATGAAGACATGATGTCTTATTTATGAAGGCATTATACATGCTGTATAAAGCCTTTATGAGCAACACTTCATCTTCTAAAGTGTGACCAATTTTCACCGATAGCATTTTTATTGGGGACTTTGCACTCCAAAAGCGCGCTGAATCAGATCCCAGAAGTGAGATGTCATACCGAGAGTAAACAAAAACATCCAGCCTGAGGCATCAGCGAGCTAAGCGGCTGCTTAGGGCACCTGCAGCCACTACGGGGCCTCCAAGGACTCATGAAATGTCTTGGAAAAGTCTTTTTTGTAATAATATTGTCAATGGTATTGCTAATCGTAATTATTGTATGTGCTGGTTGGAAATTTTATACTTCTAATTTAAATAATTACCTGCTGCTGCTGTTGGAGCTCAGGTCAAGACATCACCTTCACAGTCATCATGCTCATGCCGCATGCCATGCATAATGTTAACGAAGGTCATCTGCAGTGGAAGTCATGGACTTAAGTTTGTAAGAAGCTAGTTGGAGTTAGTTTTTGACCATCGTAAAAATAGTCATTCCCTTTTGAAAAAGCTAAATAAGTAACAATGTCACAAAAAAGGACATATCTCTCCGAAGCAGAGAAGAACAAAATAAAGAAAATGGAAGATGAGGCAAAACAGCATAAAGAAGGTATCTTTTACTGTCTGCATGACTACAGTATCCATATTACTGTAAATGTTCCCATGCGCAGCCCTTCAGTTTAGTCTATCATTAGCTACCTAGATTTGGAAACTGCAGAGTCAACCAGCTTTGTGTCGTGTTTGGTTGATGAGAAGATGCTGGTTAGGAGTTTGGCATCCATGTTACCAGAGTTCTCTGCTGTCAGTACACCAGGTGACAGTGAATTTTGAGCCTGCAAAACTTCTGTTAAATAGCTCTCATTAAGACTGATCGGTCACATGATTTAACCTTATAGCCTGCAGTAGGCTACAAATCACACAGTACCTGATTTTGGATTTATAACAATTATCTTCAGCAGACGTGACAAAGTTTTTACCCCTGCCTGGAAGTCTGATATGTAAGTATGATAGCTATAGCCGTACCACGCATTGATACCAAGAGAGAACAATGGAAAAATTTAATAGGAAGATATTATAGTAGTCTTTTTGTAAGACATAGGCAACAGTCTCTCTCTCTCTCTCTCTTTGTTTTTATTTAGTTATTGTATTGTATTTGTGTGAAGGGAAAATGTAGACCTAGAAGGCTTAGTTCTAGTGCCAAAGCCACTGTCTAGATATATTTATACATACATATATATTTAGAGTTGTAGTACAGCTGTTGTTGTTGTAGAGTAGAGTTCAGTTTACCTTTATAGCAGAGTTGCACATTTATAAAAGGTGCCTGTGGGTTAAAATGAGGATCCAAAATGTAGAAAGTGAGAATTTGTTATTGAGAACATTATTGGAACAAGAGACAGAGTTAGCAAAATTGAAGACGAAAAAAAAAAGATATTTTACAAGTAAAATTTTTTTTAATAAAGGACAGCATGCCCAAGGAACACAACCATGATTCGAATTAAGGGGGAGCTAAGGGGAGCCCGAAGAGGACACAAGCTCCCCTGAAAGCCTCCCTTGAGACATTTAGGGGGAGCTCTGAAAATTACCACCATTGGTGTGATGGATTATCATTCCTGCATGTATAGCTTCCTGAGTGTTTAAGTAGGTGGAGGCAGCCGAACCGCTCCAACTGCAATGAGATTGGCGGGCTAGAGAGGGTGATTCATACCCCAACTTTTCGCGATTTCACCGCGTAACAAACAGACCACTCTAGTGAGTTTCCTACTTTCAGAAACCAGAAAAGGGCAAAAACATGCCATTTACAACTAATATAATTGATACTGTAGGCGAATGTATTAGATTACAGTAGGTGTGCAAATATATTGAGATTCTTTACTGGGAATAACCGCTTGAGATGCAAAATCTCATTTTCGAGGGGGTCCTAGTAAATGATGTAATGGTCAATAGTATTATCAGTGCCAAGGAGGTGGGGAAGGGCCCCGAATCAAATCCTGCTTAGGGCCCCATGAAGGCTTAGGCCAGCCCCGTGTCCAACGTCCATTCAATAAAAAAAATAAAATTAAATGAATATAAGGGCTCTGTGAGAGAACCATCCTAGTAACATACGAGCTACGTCAACAAGCCATCCTGTTAGACCAAGTTTCAGCGCGTGCATTCAAGACATCCATAGCAATTGAGCAAGAAAGATATTGGCAATTTGACACCATGTAAATTATTAATTGAAAACAAAGTTTACATGCCTTAAATATGATGGGATTCCACAATCAGAATTACTGTCATGCAGCAAAATCGCTAGCGCCGTTTATGTGATTGCATGCTGATTCATTTCACCTTTTGCAACATGCATATTTAGTTGCTTGGTGCTTGTATGGTACTTTGTTGAGGTAAAAATGGTAATCATGAGCTTTTAGTCGAGTTTCCTCCCGTTACGTGGATATGCTGCATGAGCATGTTGTGGTTTGATAGCACGCCTTTTCACGGTGTTTCTTCTGATATGCACAGCTTTTCCTAGATACTGGGGACTTTCAGATTTAAGAGGCCAAACGAAGTCAGAGGGGATGATTGCACTCGCTGATAAAAAAAAAAGAAAGAAGTCATAATTACTTGTTGGCGCACTTCATTTCAGCCTGAATGATGTTCTCAAAGCTACTCCTCTCAAAGTCCTCTCAAAGCTTGAAGCAAAGGACACTGGTTACTGAAGGCTCCCAATTTGCCTGCTTCATTTTGACAAAACGGGCCTATTTCTTCGCTGACAACTTCTCCTTAGGAAAATCTGACAGCCTTGTGTCCGCAGGACATCGCAACATACGGTCGTGGCACTGTTAAGGCCTGTTTATAGTCCAACGACAGAACGTCACAGCGACAGATGACTTGCTGCGGACCTCGTTGGTAGCAGCAACATTTGGTTTATACTTGGGGCGACTGTTGTCCTGAGGTCACTGCGATGGTCGCTGAACATGTTGCAGGGGCTAGAGATGAAATGAACTTTGACCCCATTGTTGGCACTGCTGTGGTGGTAACGTCTGACTCAGACGTCAGAACCTTTGCGGGAATTCGTTCTGAACAATCTGCACAAATACAATCCTACTCTAGGCTGCAATAGACAGTGACATTTCTTTTTGTGCAGAAATCTATGTGTGGGATCATGGGTTAGAAGTGACTATTAATATTATTATTATTGGCAAGTGCGATTACTGTTATCACACCTTTAAAAGCCGTGCATGCATCCACGTAGCCCCAGATGAATTATCTTTCTGTCTCTGCGTTTCGCACAAAGACCAGGGCACCAGTGATGTGAGTGTCAGTGAGCTGTGTTAGCTAGCTATAGGTACCTGTAGATGAAGGAAGTGAGATTCAGCTCATTCGTCATTTTGTGTATCTGCCATGCCGAAAAAGAAGCTGTGTCCACCTCTTGTTTGTATGTCAGTGCATACAAATGTGCTTGGTTTCTTATTCAAACAAAAACTTTTTCCTGCTGTAACAAAATATTTTTTACGTTGTAATTAGACAATTTTGGTATCATGAAGTTTCTCAATATAACTACCATTAGCAAGAAACTTAGCTCATAATGCATTACTATTTATTATTTTGACCAGAAACTTCCCTGTAATTTCGCAGTATCAAAAAGGTCTTGCTAAAACAAGAACCTTTTCTTGCAGTAGGCCAATAAACAACTATTGTGGTACAAAGCAAAGTTTGCCTTTAAGTCTTTGAGTTTAACCAATCATATTCTATAATGGATGTTTATTTTTAAAAAAAAAAGGAATTTAGACCTATTTTGCATTATTTATTCCACTATCACGCTCAGCATCAAGTGGTTGGCGCATTGCTGATGAGTTTATACTTCTTCTTAACGACAGTGACCACTGTTCGTGTCGGGCGACATGAAAACATTCACGATCGTTCTGCGGTTTATCCCGGGCTATCAACTGATCTTTAAAATGATCAAATATTCAGAAGGCAAAAAACGCTACTCGATCACTTCTGCGGCCATTTCTGGCTTTGTTGTTCTTGGTATGTCATCATCAAAATGCACGTAAATGTGCACTTTCGAGTACAAATCTCCCCCCAAAAATGCTATCAGTGAAAACATTTTTTCTGAAATTTTGGTCAGTTGTAATTTATCTCTATGGGTTATTCTTTATTGCTAATTTGGGAAATTTTTGACGAAACGTCAGTTCACCTCTAAGAAATCACAATGACAAAGTATTTTTCTACTGGCTAAATTTATATAATGGATATGGTATCATAAGAATGGCAGTAATCTAAATACATGTAAAAAATCCAAAACATTCACTGAGTTTCATCTCTCATTTTAGCATTTTCTTCAGCAGTGTAATTTGTTGCACAAATTAATTATAAGATGAATGTTTTTTTTCAGAATAACCATTCAGATGAATAAAGCTGAAAAGGAGGAAATTTTAGGCTTATCAAACCATATGGGGAACTTTTGGGCAAAAGGCTTTAATTTTAACAAACCTCACTAACTAATTTATGCATATCTGTGCCATTTCTTGAGCTTCAGTTTGACGCCATCATTTATGTGCACAGGAAACGGCCGCATAACGTAATAATGCAATGTACAATAATGCTATCAAAAATAAATTGGAAAGTCATTCTACCAATTAGTCTTAGCAACTATTGGTAATCAGGCAAAATAAACTGTGACAGGTTTAGTTAATTAAACATTGAAGGTGAGTTTACCAGGATCCTTTGATTCTGGCAATGGGACGCCACTGTCTGCCACCATCTGGCTATGCCTTTCATTACAAGTAACTAACATGACTTCGAAATAATGTTTGCAGGACCAAGGACATTTCTATTTTTGATCTTTTGTTTCTGACTCCATACTTCTCTTCCTTGTCTCCCCAATGGGTCAAGCCAAAAGAGGAGAGTTAGGAAGGAAAGGTGAATGGTTGTGAAAACTAAGCAATGGGAATGAGCCCATACTGTCTTCCAGGGATAAAAGGAATCAGGTAATGAGACGTCCATGTTAATATTGTGGCCGTAGCCTGCCTGCACTGACTGAATATATACCGTAATGAGGTCTCCACTGAGTCATTACGTGTTGGGACTACAAAGAGAGAGGCAAGAGTGGCTCAAGATTGCGTGTTTTAGAGGAGAGGGCATGATTTTCTGCTCTCTCCCAAAGTTAGTTGTAGGGTGTCATGCTTGCTCACACGCATGCGCGCACATACACACACACACACTAAATTTGGCATCCCAAATTTGGCAAAATTACAGGTCAAACGAGGAGACTAATTATAGGTCTTGCTCTTTGGCATACAGTGGATAAAGTTAGGATGCTGTCAGGTGAAACCAACCCCTACATCAGCACTTTGACTCCACTGACTCCACCTTTGAGGCTACACATATGCATATTTTGAAGTATACTGTAACTGCTGGAGCTCAATCTAGCTTTCTGTTGCTTTTCTTCTCAGGAAAGTAACAGAAGGCTAATACTTTTGTTTTTCATCCTAACTTTTCTTCCCCTTACAGTCAAGTCTGTAAGTATTTGGACTGTGACACAATTTTCATAATTTTCGCTCTGCATTATACCACAATGCATTTACAAATCTGCTTTCAGTGATTTAAGCCATTCTTGCAAACCCCTGTTTGACTGGCCACAAAGAAGCTCACGCCCCATTCCCGCCCAATTCCTCTCAACCCCCTCCACTTTCCTCCCTAAGCCACCTTGCCCTCGCCTCCTTCTCAGCCCCTCCCCGTCCCCCTCTTGAGAATCATGAAAGTAAAGAACTGCTAGCTGTTATCCTCTCCCCTTCAGAGGAAGCTTTGTAGCCCAGCAATTTTCTTCTCTACTTCTGGGGTAGCTATGCAGCCCAGTGAAATCTTAAATGAACATAGCAGTATACTATGGTTATGTACAGCATTATAGTGGATTTTAGATAAGTAGCAGTGAGGGTTCTGTTGATAATCTAGCTAAAATGGAAGGAGTGCCTGTCTGCCTGTGTGTATGTTTGCTTGTTCTGCAATTTTCTCAACAACCATTCATTCTATCAGCTTCACAATTGGGGGGTGAATTGCTGAGGACCCAAAGAAGCACTGAGTCGAATGTGAAGTTGTTTGGCTGAGCGGGTCTCAAGAAAGCTGTAGCAGCAGTACTGAAAGCTAAGCGATCAGCCTGTTCTGAAAAGGTGCGTTTTGATTAGCGATACTTATTGTTTATAAACACTGACGTCAAATCCAGACATGCGTACTGGCGTGGTTGGCAATAACATGTGTAAATCAATACTACGGAAAAAGAATTTAACATTAATATTTAATATCGTGAATGCATACACTGTGCATTCCCTAGCAACCTGGTGTATCATCAGTAACAAGGCTGCCACCGTTATAGCACCACAAGAAATTAAACTAAATTTTCTTGACTGGATGTACACTTGACGTTTTTACACACTCGAATGACAGTGGCGGCCGCTGGACAGAGAGCAGAGAGGGCGATAAACATGCTTTTAAACTAATTTTAGTCTTGATCTGTTTTCAGTCATTTTTCTTGATTAAAGATAGGCTTCTTTAACTCTCCCTTCTCAGGTGTAGCTTATCCTCTTTGTTAAGATGAGAGACAAAACGCATCAATTGAACACAAAAAAAGTGTGCCTTTCAGTCTTTGTTTTCAATTACAAAATCATGAAGCACAGATTTGATGGCTTGCTTTGCAACATGTGACAAAAGTTAATGCGGAAAATCCACAGTAGTTTTTTTTTCGTGAAGGGTTGCCTATTAAGGCAAGTGAATTAAACATTTTTCTTGAATATATTATTCACTCGCCTTAACACTTAATTAAAAGGGAAACTGTGTACTTAACCGCCAGTGGGTTTTCATATTGTTGGAAAACGTGTTAACCAAGAACAATGATTGAAATCGGCGTCAATAATCTGATCCGTTTCATGGGATGTTTTTCCCCCCCTTGCTTTTCTGTCCACCGGCCACCAATACTCGAATGTTTCTCTGGGTGCCCAAACATCAAGGGACATAATCGTCCTTGCCGAAATGTGACCGCACACACAAAGTTTTTTACACAAAGTTTTTTTTTTATTTTTTAACCTTTGCTGCCTTGGTTTATGTGATCAAACCTATGTCAAGAAGCCACAGTTGGCTGCCGGGTTAGCTCACTCAGTTAAGGCGCTGAAATTGCGGTGCAGTAGTGACAACTACGGCGTGGGTTCGATCCCCGGTCGTAACAACCAGCAGTGGTTGGCAGCTTTTTCAGAACAGCGCACGATTGGCTTAAGTGCTGTAGGGATGCAAATTGGGAACAGACTGCTGGGAAGGGAAATTAAAAATGATTGCCTTGTTCGTTGCTCAAGCTCCCACTGTTGGCCAGCCGGGCGCTCGTCAGTGAGATTCTAAGCTTGCTCATGCTCAGGTATCCTCCGCCCTTGTTCTGAACTTGCGATAGTTTCGACCAATGAGTGTAAAGATACAGGGGCTGACAGGCGTGTGCTTTGGAGGAGAGCCGCGAACTGTCTCTCTCTCCTGAGCTGGCAATAGGGGGTTGCATACGAGCAAGCCTTGTACATAGTTCTCGGATTGGGCATTCCAAATTCGGGTGGGATTGGAGATGCCAAATTTACAAAAACAAAAAAAAAAAAAAAAAAAGCCACAGTTGACAAACAGCATTCTCCGCGACAGGAAACCGGTGAAGTACATAAGGCGAATCTGACAGGTTTTTGTATTACAGCCAGGAAAATTTAGTATAATGGTCTGAACCATTTTTTGTCTGTATTTTCTTGTCTGACAATTAACAGTTAATGCTTAACAGTTAATAACACAGCAACTGACTGGTATTATAATGAAAAGCAGCAGACAACTTTACAACGCCTGTAAAACCTCTTGTCGTGCTGTGGCTTTTTGCCAACCACGCTGGTCAACAAACCCACGTGACCAGGTTCATGACCTCACAAGAGGTTTCCCTATATGCACTGCATTAGTTTGTGCAACATCATTCAGCAAGCCTAAAAGGGCGAATATTAGCTCCCAGCTACCATTGACTGATTATGATATGCTATTAATCTATGTGAGTTTCCAGCCTCCGGGCACTCTTCCTCATAACTATGGGGGGATAAAATTTGGTAGCTAGCTTATGTTCATGTTTTCTATTTCAATCACTTGGCTGTGACATTGGTTAGCACATCCCACGGTGTTAACGCGATGTTACAAGTAAGGTAACATTTCTTAATATGCAAACTAACGTTCGATAAAACCTGTTAGGAGACCCATTGAAACAATGCAGACTCAGAGAGTCTTGGGTGATGAGTTCAGATCAGTGGCCGTATGGGAGAGAGATTTTTTAGTTTACATTTCAGAATGAATACTGGTTGTCTTTGAATTTTTCTTTTCAATTTCTGGTCGCTTTTATTCTTATATATTTTCATTATGGGCCAACTTTTACTCTGACTCCGAGCATAATTAATATAATAGGCAAGCTTACCAGTAGATTAAGTTTTACTCCCTCATTCAGGTGTGCAAAGGTTTTAAGGACGGGATACTTCATGGCATATAATTGGTAGCCTTTGCATCCCTCAGGGGGTGTTGTTAGCACTCAACTCAAGAAATTTTTAGATGCAAATGACATTTAATCCAAGTATCAATCTGGTTTTAGGAAACAACATACCGCCGTCACTGCCACTCTCAAAGTAATTAATGACATCATTGGGGCAATAGACTGCAAAAAAAATTGCATGGCTCTATTTATTGATTTATCAAAAGCATTTGATACCGTTGACCACAGTATATTGATCAGTATCCTTCATCGCATTAGCTTATCTAAGCATGCAGCATCTTGGTTTGTCAACTATTTGCCTGATAGAATGCAGTGTGTTCATATGGCAGGATGTACCTCCTCTTTTCTTACAGTTTCAAAGGGTGTACCACAAGATTCAGTTCTGGGGCCAATATTGTTTTCCATCTATGTTAACAATTTATGTGAAAACCTATGAAATGCTATGTACCATTTTTATTCCAATGATACTATTATTTATTGTTGTTTGTCAGCTGTTGTTTATGCCTTTTATTATTATTATTATAATCTGCATTTGATGTTGTTCAGCTTCGCTTGCCGAAACTAAAATTGGTTTTAAATGCAGACAAAACAAAACTTATGTTTTCAAACTCTGCTGAATTACCGCCGTATCTTCCAAACGGTCTGACCGCTCAAAGAGAAGTAATTGTACTGGAATCCAATTATAAGTACTTTGGCTTTGTCATTGATCGACAGTTATCTTTTAAGTCTCACATTGCCAATCTGGTTTCCAAGCTAAAGGTGAAATTAGGCTTCTATTTTTGAAACAACTCCTGCTTTTCATTTAGAGCTAGAAAATATCTAGTATCATCAACTTTCTTGCCTTTGATAGATTATGGGGATGAGTTATGCTTCAGCCCAATGTTTGCGATGATGGGATTCTGTGTATTATTGCATGTGTCATGGTAACGTCTCACCCACCATTGTATCTTGTACGCAGAATCTGATTGGCCTTCTTTGTATGTACGCAGACGTATGCATTGGTTGGGTTTTATTTATAAAACTGTCCTTGGGCTGGTCCATTTGTATTTGTGTACATATATCCTTAGAAGCCAAAGCCAATGTGGCCTTTGCTCAAAGCATACTCTGCAATTGATTGTTCCATGTGTCCGCACGGAGTTGGGAAAAAGAGCATTCAAATATGCTGCCCCTTTTACATGGAACACCCTTCAACAAGATTTAAAATAGCCAGAATTAATTATTTATGATGCCTTCGCTTTGATTTTAAAGAACCTTTAGCGTAAATCCATTGGACAGTGTTGCTATACTTAATTATCATCAGTGTCATCAAAAATCTGCATTTTATATGATCACTATTTATTATTTGTATGTCTGCTCTATACTTTGCTCCATTTTTGCTTCTCAATGTTGTGTATATTGCTTTTAATTTTGTGTTATAGACGTGTGTTGCTGCCTTTCTTGGCCAGGTCTCCCTTGTGAAGGAGGTCCTAGTTCTCAATTGGCTAATTACCTGATTAAATAAAGGTTAATAATAATAATAATAAATGTATGATGGGCTGTGCCATTGTATCAGAGAGATATACAGTATATCTGTGTATTTAAGTTTCGTGCTCTGTTACTTTGAAATACCTTTACTTTGAAATGGACTTTCCCATGTCAGCGATAAGTCATGGGGATAACACTGCGCTGATCATTTTAAGAGAATGTACATTTTTGCTCATATTTTTATCCTTGTATCAACATATGTGGTATGTGCCCAGAGAAGTTTAGGCAAGGACAATTACGTACATCCAACTGTTGCTTTACATATTCTTTATATCTGTTCTGAGAACGACTCGTAGGCTATGTTGCCAGCTAAGTTAGCTAAATACTGAGTGGCATGTATGTGTAGTACCATTCATGTTTTCATATTTTTAGTGCAATCTTTGTTGAACATACATGTTACAAAACAGTTCAGAGACTGCGACTCGGAAGTTTGGTCTGTGGTGTCTTTACATAACTCAACACAGTACAGGCTTGTTCAAAAGCATAATTGGATGACAGTGGAATTACATTTGGTTTTGCACATGGTGGTAGCCTATTCAAGGTGTGAATTGCATTAAAACAAGGCAGAGAGAGAAATAGAATTTTATTATAGGCTTGAAAAACATATTACGATGTAATTCCCATTGTCAAATGTAAAAAAAAAATAAAAGGTGTAGGAAACAAAATTAATGCTGATGACTGATTCAATGATGGTCAATTAAATAATCAAGCATTTGCCAAAGGGCTGGTGCAGGCCTTTGAAAACAGAGAACTGGTTTAACTTATTAGTCATCATTTAATGTTATCCCAACAAATTATGTAACATCAAATGTGGAACAATTAAAGTGGATGTGCATCCATCTTCAACTGTAGGTTGCACGCAGTTTTCAATGTGCAGTATACCTTAAGGCTGAAAAAAAAATCATGAATACAAGAAAAATAAAATGGGCGTACGCTGCCTCCTTATGTAGCCAATTGAATGAATGGCTATGACAGAAAGAATTGGGATTATTTTCCTGGTATAAGCATATCAATGAATTTGTCAATGCCTGATGTGCCCATTGACAATGACGTTTATTGTTGAATGACGTAACTGCACAAAGAGATGACTGTGCACGGTGTCACATACTACCGGAAAATATCACTGTAATGCCCCTCCCCCTAGGCATTCCGGTTCTATGGCTACCTGCCTTCATTTAATTACTCAATTATCTCCCCAGTTCTCTATCCTAATTATTGTGGCTGGTTCTCATTAGTTGAGTACTATCTCCTTGTGTATTTAAGCCTTTGTTTTCCCCCCTCACTGGCAGGTAGCCTTAATCTGTAACACTCTTTTGTTTAGTGCACTCCATTTTCTGTTATTCATGAAGTTTTGTAATAGTTAGTGTGCATTCACACTATTGTTTTTCATGTCAGCCATTTTCTATTGTTTTTCATGTTGGCCATTTTCTTTATACTTATTATTAGTGTGAATGCAGCATTCACACTATTGTTTTTCATGTCAGCCATTTTACTTCTTCCGCCGTTCTACGCTATTAAACTAGTCCTACATACTTTGTGCTATTTCAACAATTCATTTATCAAAATGCGCAGCTTTTTCTGGACATTATTGCTATTACTTTTCTCTTTCATACTATTTATACTTTTTAAAATATTTCACTTTTTCTTATTTTTTTGTCCTATAGAAATGCATTCACTCAAACTCTTCAAACTCTACTTTGAACCTCTATAACTTCAGCATACTTTCTCCTAGAGACTAAATTCGACTTCTAATATTAGCTAAGTTAGCTGAGTAACGTGGTTAGCATGGTTAGCATAGTTAGCATAACCGCTAACAACATTAAGTTAGCTAGGTAATGTACTTAGCGGGGTTAGCATAGTTAGCATAACCGCTAACAACATTAACTAAGTTAGCTAAGTAACGTGGTTAGCGTGGTTAGCATAGTTAGCATAGTTAGCATAACTGCTAACAACACTAGCTAAGTTAGCTGAGCAACGTGGTTAGAATGGTTAGCACTGTAAGCATAGTTTGCATAACCGGTAGCAACATTAGCCAAGTTAGCTGAGTAACGTGGTTAGCATGGTTAGCATAGTTAGCATATCTGCTAACAACATCAGCTAATTTAGCTGAGAAAAGTGATTAGCATAGTTAGCATAACTGCTAACAACATTAGCTAAGTTAGCTGAGTAATGTGGTTAGCATGGTTAGCATTGTTCTTTCATTCTTTCTTTGTTCAGCTTTCAGTTTTTTAATAAACATTCAAGTATTCTACATAATTCAAATACATTTTCATGGCAGCTATTCAGTGTGGTGTCAACAAACATTCAAACATTCAAATCATTCAAACTATTGTATTCAAGGCAACATCACAGTGTGGCTTCAGCTTTCAGCACTCACACTCGCAATTTCTTCAGAAATTGCTTCTCAAGTTATTCTTACTTCTTCTGCTGTTCTACGCTATTAAACTAGTCCTACATACTTTGTGCTATTTCAACAATTAATTTACCAAAACGTGCAGCTTTTTCTTGACATTATTGCTATTACTCTTCTCTTTCATACAATTTATACTTTTTAAAATATTTCACTTTTTATTATTTTTTTGTCCCATAGAAATGTATTGAAAGTCTTCAAACTCTTCAAACTCTTGTGCTACTTTGAACATCCATAACTTCAGCATATTTTCTCCCAGAGACTTCATTCAACTTATAACATTAGCTAAGTTAGCTGAGTAACGTGGTTAGCATGGTTAGCATAGTTAGCATAACCGCTAACAACATTAAGTTAGCTAGGTAATGTAGTTAGCATAGTTAGCATTGTTAGCATAGTTGGATAACTGCTAACAACATTAGCTTAGTTAGCTGAGTAACGTGGTTAGCATGGTTTGCATGGTTAGCATAGTTAGCATAACTGCTAACAACATTAGCTAAGTTAGCTGAGTAACGTGGTTAGCATGGTAGCATGGTTCTTTCTTTGTTCAGCTTTCTTTCAGTTTTTTAATAAACATTCAAGTATTCTACATAATTCAAATATTATATTTTCATGGGAGCTATTCAGTGTGGCGTCAGCAAACATTCAAATTATTTAAACTTTATTGTATTCAAGACAGCATTGCAGTGTGGCTTCAGCTTTCAGCATTCACACTCGCAATTTCTTCAGAAATTGCTTCTCTAGTTTTATTTCACTTTCTTTCTTTAATAAATTCTTACGTTCCTGCACCTGGGTCTTGCACCATTCTCCATCACTCCCCTGGCACCCTGTTAACACCTTTGGGCGTCAGGATGTTACAGAAGGCTACCTCTAACCCGAAGACCCAGCAGGAACTTTAATTTACCCAGCGCTGGATCTCCCCTGCCCCTCGAAGCCGGGCGTCTCTGCGCACAGCAGGCTAACAATCCTGCTTCTGCCTGCTTTTTGACGGCCCGGTCCAGAGATACCTGCATTCCCCCTGACTTAAGACAGGCCTGCATCCTCAGGCTGAAGAGAGTCCTGTATCTTCAGGCTCCAGGGAGATCTGCATTCCCAGGCTGAAGAGAGTCCTTCATTTTCAGTCTCTAGAGAGGCCTGCACCCTCAGGCTCCAGAGAGGCCTGCAGCCCCAGGCTCCTACGAGAGGCCTGCATCCCTTTTTGCTCCAGTCGCTCCAGTGGTCTGCATCCGCAGAGGCCCCAGTGGCTTATTTCCCTAGCACCATTTGAGGTCCTGTGGCCTGCATCTCCAGTCACTCCAGAGGGTTCAGAGGCTTGTATCCCCTGTCACTCCAGAGGTCCTGTGGCCTGCATTACCGGTCGCTCCAGGGGCCCCGGCGGCTTGTATCCCCTGATGCTCCAGAAGTCCTGCGCCCTGCATCCTTTGTTGCTCCAGACGCTTCTGTGGCTTGTACCCCCTATCACTCCAGAGGTCCTGTGGCCTGCATTACCGGTCGCTCCAGAGGCCCCAGCAGCTTGTATCCCCTGATGCTCCAGAAGTCCTTCGCCCTGCATCCTCGGATGCTCCAGATGCTTCTGTGGCTTGCATCCTCTGCCGCTCCAAAGGCTCCACTGGTCTGCATCCCCTGTCGCTTTAACGTCTTGTATCCCCAGTCGCTGCAGAGGTTCCAGCAGTTTGTATCACCTTTTGCTCCAGTGATCCAGCGGTCTGCTTTCCTCGTCGCCCCAGCGGCCCCTCCCCCTAGGCATTCTGGTTCCATGGCTACCTGCCTTCATTTACTTATTCAATTATCTCCTCAGTTCTCCCTCCTAATTATCACACCTAGTTTTCATTAGTCGAGTACTATCCCCTTGTCTATTTAAGCCTCAGTTTTCCCCCTCACTGGCAGGTAGCCTTAATGTGTCACACTCTTTTGTTTAGTGCACTCCCTTTTCTGTTATCCCTAAGTTTTGTATCAGTTTTGTTATTTCACTTTCTTTATTTAATAAACTCCTACTTTCCTGCACCTGGGTCCTCATTCTCCATCACTCTCCTGGTGCCCTTTTAACACCTATGGGCACCAGGATGTTACAATCACTTGCGGTAAGAAAACGGTTAATAGAACTGAACATCACTATAGTCTTTCCATGACAGTATACATACTGGGTTGCTTGACAAAAAATATTTCATTTAAGTCTGAGACCGTATTGAGATATGTGACCCCCAAATATACCGAATTTGACACTTTAACTGATCTGAGCCCCACTTGTACACTTGCTCCTTCATTACCCCTATTATTTCAAGTGGCGCAGTATTGGGCTTGCTAGTGCAATAATATCATGCGTAAACTAGCTTGGAGTGTTGAGGTTGCAGTCCGGAAATATAAGGGCCACTTCAGCAAAAAGTGGAATTTGCAGAACTCCTCAAAATCAATAAAAATGAAGCCAGACAGGCAGTCATTGGTGCATTGAGATGTTTTAACTTAAAAGCTATTTTTTCAACAAGTCCAATCTAGACCTTCAAAAAAATAGAACGTTTCACATGCACTAGAAAAAAAACAGTAGTTTTTGGGGCCTAGGAATTTAGTATTTTTCTGTCTACCAATAAACCTTCCGCCAACAAAAAACAAATAAATAAATAAAATAAAATTGGGCAAATCCTAGACGGTCACTGCCTGAATATTTTTTTTTAATTCCTTATGAAGAACCAGGAAGCGATCTTCATTTTCCTGAAATATTACGGATGAAACAATGCAGATTTGCTCAATGGGTACTGAACTCATGAGCTCTTAATCCCATCATTCATTGCACAAATATCACTGCCAAAATCTATTTAAGTTTGAATTCTAAAGTGACAAATATTATTCTAATAATATTTATTATATGCCAGCCCTCATCTCATTTTAATCAGACAATTTATGATAATATGTCTAATTAGCTTGGCTGCTGTTTGTTGGACAAAACTGGCAAAATGAAGAAGTAAGAGCAGCAAAGATATTTATTTGTAAGTAATAATCGTGCATAATGCAGCCTGTTGTCAGGGCATCTGCTTGCTTAAGAGCGCAAATGAAAGAAACATTACTCGTAGCACGTGGTGACAGGAGTGATATCCTGCTGCTGCCTGTTTTTAAACCGCTCATCAAGTTTCTCAATACATTAAACAGCGTTTTCTGTATGTCTGATCCTCAGTGCTCAACAACAGAAACAAGAATATTCTTCAGAAGATTGCAAGTGTGAACTGTGCAAGCTTCTCATTCAGAAACTCCCTAAGTCTCTTCCTGTGGCCCGGCACCACATTGCCCCCTGCCTGTGACATTGTGTCAATTGTTTTCAGTGGTAGTTTACTTTTTTCTTTACTCCGCTCTTTTGACTTTCACCTGACATGCTTTGGTTTTGCGATGTGTTACTGGAATTTTTATTTGGTTTTGTTTGGATACTTGAGTATTTGTATGATTTTGGTCTTGCAGTTTTAAAAAAAAAAAAATTATTCTGAGACAGTGATTTAAAAACATGATTTTTGGGACGTTGACACATTTTGATTGATTTCGCTCAGCTGTCCTCATTAGATCTGTAATCAAATAATGAAAGTGCACTCGAAGTGTAGATTCACTACTTTTATTATACAAATAACTTTATTTCTATAAAACCGTTATTTCAATATAAATTTTATTTTTATGAAGCCATTATTTCAATGTATTAAAATCACAAAACATTTAGGATGTTCCCTTCACTTTTTGAAGGGATCAACATTTTTGGGAAAATGTCTTTGCCAGCTTCTCAAGTGCTTTATTGTTGGAGGAACGTAGCAGCTTTCAATATCTAGGCTTCATTTGAGACTTTTAAATGCAAGTTGGAAAAAAAACTTACACCTGACTTCAAACTTACTGTAGGGAAATTGCATAAAGCGGCTTAACAGAGAAGTAGACTGTAGCAAGACGATGTTGGCGATGTTGGATACAAAGGCGACAGAGGCCGTCAACATTATCATTATGGTTCACCAGCAAAATGCGCATGAATGTTGGCTAATTATGAAGATTGTGGGCACAGTGGCACTATTCATTCTGTTTCTCACCAATCAGCAACATTCTTCAGCAGTAAAGAAATCAAAAACAAAAATACAGAGGCTCAACTGCAAGTGAAAACGATGAGTAAGCTGAAAAAACACATTGGAATATTTAATGTTTGCTCATAAATACCTAAAACCATATATAGCTTGGAGAGATCCGGGAGAAGGTGTTGCTGACAGATGTGTCAAAAATCTATGTGCAAGACCTTATTCAAAGTCTCTCCATGCAGCATCGACTTCAGTCTGTTATTGTTGATTCCTCTTTTTCAAAACCACTAGAGGTCACTACATTGTAGGCAAAAAGTTCAGTGGTCTGGAATCTACTGGCTTAACAAGTTCCAGTAACTTCAGGAAACTAGGACACATCATGCATTACATACTAATAATATATTCACTCTTTGCTTGTTGTTTTTTATGCTTTTTGATATTCACAATTTCTGTGCCGAAAGACATCTTGGAATTAGAGTTCATTTGTTTTCTAGTGGCATAAATATAGAAGTATTTTTAACCACCCTGTTATGAGCGATCCATGTTATTTCTAGTTGCATCAAAAACTAATTTATTTCTGCTATTCTATTATTCAGCTGTTTTTATTCACTTCGTCATGAAGCATTCTTTAAGAATTTTTTGAGAACCTTTTCCAACATCGACATACTGTTTATACATGTTAGTTCTTGCAGTCCAGCTGAACTATATGTGTGTTGATCCATCAAGGATATGAGTCATGCCTGCTGAATGTCTGTCTGATGCTGCTGTTTTTTTTTTTTCTTCAGAGAGCCTCAGTAGAGAGCAAGCCATGGGTACTAGCTCATCTAAATCCTCTCAAATCCGATAATCATGCTCTTTGGGAACAGCACTTACTCATAGCAGTAATTATGCTTCAGGACCGTAAGCCCTTGTGATATTCATCTTCTCCACCCAAAAAAAAAATCATTGCCATTGACTCTGACTGAAATCTATCTACTAGCATCTGTCTGAATGTAACCATGCAGCTTCTGAATAGTAATCATACAAACAATTAGGCATGATCAAACATACTGTATACGGTTCAAAGGGAGCACATTGTGTAATTCATCTAAAGAAATCCTTTGCCTTCACATACTGATGTACGGAATGTACACATTAATTGTGATATCATTATCGCGTGGTCTTATCATAACCCCTTTGCGCAGAAGCCAAATCTGGCTATTTATGTGTTACCTTATTTAAGGCTTAATGTTTTCAATGTGATTTCACTGAAGCGTTAAAGACCAATATGCAAGCTTAATTGTATTCACTGTACATTTTTCTACAACTGCAGAGGGTTATTGAGAAATATAGAGCCAGTTGTTTTGCTATAAATACAGTAAAATATTTAAAATTTAATGCTTTCAGAGTATATGGACTCAGAGCTCATTTCTTATCTCTGAAAATTTTACTCTGCAGTAGCAATGTACACTAGCGATCAAAATATTTGAACACTAATGCTTTTTTCAGTTTTTTAGGGAAATATAAGCATTTCTAAGCAGGTGGAAAATTCAGGGGTCAGAAAAGTGAAAATCCTGCCAGGATTTCTTGCATTATTGAAGTAATCTTAATGATTTCCATGAAAAGTTCTGCCTCCTGGAGCAGAAATTGTGCCAGATGGCAAATCCAGGTGACTGGAACAAAATTTGGAAGGATTTTTACTTTCTGAACCTAGATTTTCCACCCCTGGTTTTTGGATCATGTAAGGATAGTGACCCAAATTTTGGAGTGAATTAAACATTTATATTCACAAAATAACAGGTAAACTAATTTTTCCATTTTCAGACAAAGAATTTAAAATCAACTTATAGTGGAAACTGGATCAAAATAATCAAAAAGACTCAAATCGCAAGTGCGGCGTATCCCTGCGAGCTAAACTTTCCAAGCCATAGTACTGGCCTATTATAAAAACAGTGCCTTGATTCTGCTGAGCAGTTAGATTAATCTAAGGTTTATATTTATTTTTTGTGAAACAAAAAGTATTTAAATTTCATTTTTCATCTCTGACTACTTAAAAATTGGTAAATGAAAAATTTTGAACGATAGTGTATTACTCAGTATCACATAATGTGCATTGCTGAATGCCACACAGGACTGGTGTAGTAAAAGGAAGGTGTCACTACAATGTTTATCACTGGAGGCAGCCACCAAAGCTAGGACTGCTGCTTGTTTTTCATCACCTTAAAAACTATCCAGATTCGAGAAACCTTCAATGAGTAACCTGTGCAATCATGTAATGTACTTTAAACGCAAAAGCATATGCATATCTTATAAATGCGGCACATTTTCGGGGTTTTATGTCTTGGTCCTATCCTGCATCTCCTCGGCGGGTCGTGGTGGCAGCAGCGGTGGTCGTTGGAGTTGGGGCCGGTCGTGGGATCAGTCCTGGGAAGAAGGGCCACAGGGGAAAGCGATAAACTGGGTAGTGGAAATATTTTGGGTGCCGGAAGTATATCACCTGTCAGAAAATGAACGCATATCAGATATTTGGTTGCTGTCAAGGCAGTTCTCAACAACATGGTTAACCTAAGGAAAGCCGCCCTTGCAACTGTAACAAAGGAGCCAAATGCTGTTTTTCCCACATTCCCACTTTGTTCATGGCACAAATCTTTTTTTTTTTTTTGCATGTATTGAAAAATGCTAACAAAGTATTTTTATAATAATAATAATAATAATAATAAGACAGAAGATGGACATACCTCATCACTTTCAGAGTAGCTCCGGTAGTGGGGATGAAAAGACAGCTGTTCAAAATAGTTCAATTAATTCAAATAATCAGTGGTATTTAGTTTTTCCACAAGTAAGCACTGATCCATTCCTGCCACTGCATGCACCCCTGCTGCAGCCGGTTGTATCTCAAGAAATGTAATGCATATTCTACATGAGAAAAATAAAAAATGATAAATAATAAGTATAATGAAAACACCAGAAGTCAGAAAAATACTCACAGCTCCAGAAAAAGCCAAAGAAAGGACCAAGATGAACACTACAGAATTCATGTTGGATGCTGTAAATAAAATTGAAAAACAGATTTCTCTTCCTAACGTACTGAAGCATTCTTTTTTGACAGTCATCTGCTAGTTTGTTCATTATACGCAATTATACGTATATATACATTATATGCAGAATAATTGGAAAGTGGTTACCTTCGCTCGTTATGGACACTTCATTTGTGATTCGGCTGAGACAGATCTGCTGTCAGTTCCCATGGCTTGTTCAAATATGCAGCGACTACAGGTTTATTTTCAGTCTTGTTAGAGCAGTCACTCTCCTTAAATTGAGAAGTAGGATTAGCAATGAAAATATTTGACCTGTTTGGGGTGCCCCGGTGGCTCATCGGTCTAAGCGCGCATACCATTAAGGCTGTGTCCTTCCCGCAGTGACCTGGGTTCGATTCCAGCTCAGGTCATTTGCTGCATGTCTTCCCCCATTCTTCTCCCCAACCTTCCTGTCTCTCTACACTGTACAACTGTCAAATAAAGGAAAAATTTCCAAAAAAAAAATAAAAAAAAAGAAAATATTTGACCTGTTTTTCTGTATGTAAAAATCAAGAGGCATGTACTTACACCCTGTGTTACACTCAAAAAGGAATAATATAGGAATAATTCTAAATAAAGTAGCTTGTTTTCCAGACTAAAAAAAGCGCAAGTGTGCAACTTTTAGTTGTTTTTTCCCATTCTACAGACTTCATGTGACAGACATGTGGTGAACTTTTTAGGTTGGCAGTCCATTGAACAAGCTTGTTTTTTAGCCACACCCTGCAGTGACACAGCTCAAACACATGAGGCCGCTAAAGACTTTGCAGAATTTAAAGACCATGGGTCTCCATTGACCAAGACAATCACTGTGAGATATTATGTGAGACTTTAGCTGGCTAGTCTTTATAGCATCCCATATATTTCATGGATTCAAGCATATCACATGTATGTTATTTTATAGTTTCACATGTTCACTACAGATTGCATTCAGTGCAAAATATGTTTGTCTCGTCATGATCTGATTTCATAGTCCTTAGTTTGTATGCATTTAAATAGCACAATTCACACTCACACACACATATATATAAATAT
Organism: Gymnothorax javanicus; assembly: GCA_029692085.1. Classification (NCBI taxonomy): domain Eukaryota; kingdom Metazoa; phylum Chordata; class Actinopteri; order Anguilliformes; family Muraenidae; genus Gymnothorax; species Gymnothorax javanicus. The sequence continues at coordinate 137,318,780 of CM056195.1, read as the reverse complement.
ATATGTTTTTTTTTCAAAATTCAAAATATTTGCAGCAAAATTGTCTTACCCGTGTTGGCTTGTCTAAATCAGATTGTTCCAATTGTTCAAAAGAGGCAATCCATTTCTGAAGAGATAAAGTCAGAGAACAGACCTCTTTCATCCAGCCCAAACTCAAAGTAAGTTGGGAGAAATATGTTTGAATATGTTTCACAGAGGAGCATATCAGTCACTGAGGAGAGATGATTGATGGGATAAGTTTCAATTGTTATGTAGAAAGCCAGCAGGATTATTCCTTTTTGCCGTCTTTGTTTATGCGTGCATTTCAAATGCTTTTTTTGAGACAAGGATAATAATTTTGACCAAGAAGTTCCAATCATGTAGTAAGCCGTAGTTGCCACACATTGCCCAATTTTAAGACAACATTTGACTGAATGGTTCAGACTATTTGATGATTCATTCTGACAAGTAAATATGAAAGGACAACAAATGGTTGCATTTCTTCTGACACATAAGTTTCCATATGTGTACTGTTTAGGATAATTAGTAATGTGTATTGCAGTTTTTGTGTCTGAGCTCATGTGTAAATGCCCGTGGTTGTGTGCATGTTTTTCTCACACACTTTGTAACTGCACTGATTGTGAAACAAATGACTATTATGTTTATGACTGTTCATGCAATGCATGGTCCTAAGGTTCGTTTCCCAAAAGCGTAGTTGCTAACTAAGTTAGCAACTTACATAGTTTGTCCATTCACAATCAATGGGTCTAACTATGTTGGTTAGCATCTGTGATTTCGGGAAGCGCACCCCTGGTCAGTTAGGTGCAATACAGTCGCAACAACATTTGTGGGTAGGCCATCACTGCAAAGCTTGCTTCCATAGTGCTTGCACCATTTGTGCTCATTTCCACCCTGACAATGCAATCAAATTAACATTAGGATACCACGCTCACCAGCAGTTACCAGTCACTCCAGTGTGGAATTATAGTTATTTGCAATATTGACAATATTTTAAACTTTATCATGTCAAACATACAAATAGCACAGTGAATTAAGTGTATTAAGAAATTATTGTACAGTAAATTTTCATTCATTATTATTTTATTTATTCATTTTTTATAGAGTGCCTTCCTTAGACTCAAGGTCACCTTACATGGCACACAGAGTATCATAAAAATTAAAAGAAGGTGATAAAAACATGCTAGGAAAAAGACAGCACACATAGAATAAAGGACAATAAAGACAATAGAACGATATTAAAAAAATTAAGGGGGTGAGCAAGAGTGATAGTACTGAGAGGAGATGTGTTTTTAAGCTGTAATTTGAATTAACAAATATGAAGAAATTGTACTAAGAGTTTGTGGTAATGAGTATCAAAGTTTTCGAGCCATAACATGGAATGCCCTGCCACCCATGCTGCAGACACTAAATCTGGGGACAACAAGCAAACTGGAACCAGAGAACCTAACAGCACGAATGGGAGTATAAGCTTGTAAGAGCTCAGTGAGATATTGAAGGGGAAGGTTTAGGAGGACTCTGAATGTTAAAAGAAGCGTTTGATAATAAATTCTGGATGATGCAATGCAGTTTAAGGAGGATAGGGGTAATGTGGGCAGGGCAACTGGTGTGAGTAAGGGCTCTAGTAGCACTTCTTTTTCTTTCAGAAATCTCACCTCTGGTACCAGTCAAGCATTGCTTCTTGGTATTTGATGTACAGTTGGGTCCATAAGTATTTTCTGAGAGACACAATTTTCATTGTTTTTGTTTTGTATGCAACCACAACAGATTTGAGAGGGGAAAAAATCAGAATCTGCTTGAAGTGCAGAAAATCAACTACTACTACAATTTCAGTTTTTGAGTTTTTTCAAAACATTGTCTTAACCGTGTTTGAATTGCACACATTTTATGCACAACCCCCTCATTTTTAAGTGCTCAAAAGTAATTGTCAGTGTCGGTGTCACTGGGGCTGTAGCTACAGCCTTAGTCACCGGGTAGGTCCACATGATATTGGTAGTGGTGCTGGTGACTCATGTTAAGTTCAAAGTGCTGCCTTTTAGTGCAGAAGTGAACTAGAGGCACATCAGTCTTAAAGCTTGGTGTAAGTGCAGGGCCTTTGTGCTGCAATAAGTGGATGGAGGTGTGTTGACTGTTTCTAGACTACATAATTATGGTTTGTTGCTCCAAACTTATAACTCTTAAGGGTAACTCGGAACCTGACAAGAAACAGCATTTTAATTTGTATGCAGATTTATCTAGTGCCCTACTGCATTTTTTGTGTCTTTTTCTGGGGATCCTTTCCCACCTAAACACTGAGTCCATGGACCAAGGCTTGTCCCTCAACATGTGGTCGCTGACTGCTGCAGTTCTGCTGTACAGACCAGTCCTGATCCAGTTCCACCCCATCCTTGCCTCGCCACTTCCTTGAGCTACAGATGCTGCTGCTCAGTGGTTTTAAAGAGTTTTTTAATGGACTTAAATTCAAGCTTATTATTTGCCAGCAGGGGATGGCTCCCCCACTATAGTAGGGTTCCTCTTGAGATTTCTTTCCATGGCAGTTCTTTCTCGCCAATGTTTTGGGATTTTTCTTTCTATTGGGAGTTTTTTTTTTTTTTTTGCCTCATTTGCTGTTTTTGAGATTAGGCCGGGCACTGCCCGTTTTGCTCTGTGAAGCGTCTTTTTGGCAGTTCGTCTGTGGAAAGCGCTATAAAAATAAAATTGAATTGAATAAATTGAACAGACTCCGCTACTAATTAAATTACTTGGTGATTTTCTGCCATGCCTTCACTGCAGCTCTCCTCCGTTCTTATATTGTGATTGAGGTGTTTTGCCTTCAGCAAGTGAAATGCATGCTCAATTGGATTCAGGTCACATGATTGACTTTTCTGTGGTAGAACATTCCACTTCTTTGCCTTAAAAAATCTTGGGTTGTTTTTGCAGTATGCTCCCAAGTCATCATCCAATTGTACTGTAATGGGTCATCCAATTAGTTCTGATGCATTTGGCTGAATCTTAGCATATAATCTATATACAATTGAGAATTCATCCTCCAGCTTTTGATAATGGTCTCATCACCAGTAGATTCAAGAGAATTAGGTCAATTAGCAGCCATAGATGCCCATACATAACCACTGTTCACAGGTGGTATGCCTCAGGTTATGCAGTTCCTTCCCTTCTCAATATTTTTCTTGTCCTATCATTCTGGTATAAATTGATCTTTGCCTCATTTGTCCATAGGATATTGTTCCAGAACTATATAGGCATTTTTAGATATTTTTTAACAGGTCTTTTGTTTTTGAGCCTGAGCAATAGTTCATATGTTAAAATAACGCCCTATGTATCTACTCTCGTGAAGTATTCTCTTGATTCTGACTTTGGCACTTGTGTGCCTACCTCCTACAGAATGTTGTTGATTGAGGCAATTGTGGTGAAGGGGCTTTTCTGATCAAAGGAAAGAATTGTTTTGTCATCCACAACAGTTGTCAACAGTTGTCATCTGTGGTCTTCCTTTTTGTATTTGTGAGCTTATCAGTGCTTCATTTCTTTTAAAGAATATTCCAAAAAGTTCGGTTGGCCACATTTAGTGATTTCTCTTTGTTCTGGTAGGTTTATGATTTTTCAGCCTAATAATGGCTTGCTTTACTGGCACGGACAGCTCTTTGGAGATTCCAAATGAAAATGTAACTATTGAAATCAACTGTGGACCTTTTATATATTCACTTTTAAATGACAATTTTAGGGAGTAAAACACTGCTGGCCATGAAACACCTGAGCATCCAACTATCCAAATACCTTTTGTCCCTAAAAAAAGGAGAACCTCTTAAAGAAATGCTGTAATTCCTACATTTTTGATGATTCAGCCCTCAAACTGAAGCAGAATGCCCTCGCATTCAACTCATATTTTTATTTTTTAATTTAAACCCCAATATTCTATGGTCAACAGCTAAAACAAGTGGTGTCAGGCACAACAAACCCCGCCCCTCGCACATACTTTGACCTACTTTTCCAAAATTCAGTAGGCATCTATTGTGGGTCAGCGGCAATCCCTAAACCGAATTTGGGGTGAATCTGGCCATTAGTTTTGCTGCTAAAGTGTTAACAAACAAGCAAACAAACACACAAACACAGAATGAAACCAAGAAAAAAACAGTACCCCTTGCCCTCACCCTTCGGGTGGGGCGGGGTACTAATAATAGCCTTGTCAATGTCCAAATATATGTGGACCTGACTGTATTAGTGATGACATGCAGTGGCTGACTCCTGCATGCTTAATGATAAGTAATGCATTCATTCAGATCATCAGCCAATGCCAATATTGTAACATTAAGGTCCAGTGAACCTTGATGCTCTCATTAAAATGAATTAACAAGCGAGGGTGTAGAATAAAAGCTAGATCAGTAAAATGAATTGTGCTGGCGGTGAACAACGAATCTCAGAACCAGACCATAAAAATGATTTTAAATTTGAATTACCAGAACTAAAATTACAAAAGCATCTACATGGGTCATTCTTATTAAGAGAAGAAGTGAAGTAATGAAAATATCAAGATCAGCTATTTCCAGATGCCTGTGTGCAAATGGTCTTATTGGTCGTGTTGCTGCCAAGAGCGGGCAACATAAAAAAAGACTAGATTTTGCCAAGAAATAAGGATGGGACACCAATGGACTGAGAACAAGTCCTTTGGACCGATGAATCAAAATTCGAAATTTTCTCATCCAAACGCAGAGCTTACATGCGCCACAGAGTTGGAGATCCTGTGAAAAATGACTGTCTAACCCCTTCAGTAAAACATGGAGGGGGTAATATTATGGTCTGCTGAAAAGGAGCAGGTGATCTCATAAAAATCGATGGAATCATGTATCAGAAGCAGTTCACTGCATCCTTGTGAGGCACACATTGCCATCTGTAAAGAGACTGATTGGTCGGGGATCGTATTTTCAACAAGATAATGACCCTACAAACGCTTCTAAGTTGTGTAAGAATTATCTCACAGGGAATGAAACATCTGGTGGCGTGAAAGCTATGACTTGGCCTGCACAAAGTCCAGACCTTAATGCAATTGAGCAAATCTGTTGTACTGTTGTATGAATCTCTTTGGAATGAGACCTTATGGAATGGATTAGCAAGTGAGGAAATAAAAACAATATGTAAAAACTAAGCCTGAAAGATTAAATGCTGTCATCAAATCAATGGGTAGCCACACAAAATATTGACCTTTTCTCTAAAAAAAAGGTTTTTTTGTTTTTACGATACATTGTTATCTGTTTACTTATTTTCACCTATATAATTCAATATCACATGAAATAAAGATTTGAATAGTAGCCTACTTGGTCCCTGATTTAGCTTTGCTAAGCATATAATCATCACTGCACACTACTATGCCTCTGTCAAAGTAGATTTAGTGACATTTCTCCAAGCTTGCTCATTCTGAGGATTAAAATCTATATCAGGTTTTATCCGTGGATCGTTACCAAGGTAAGGACAATGGGCCTCATGCAAGAAACAATATAAGAACAAATTTTCTCTTATTTTTGTTTTCGTCCCCAATTTTTTCTCATTTTGTTCTTACCCATTGATTTCTGGGATGCACAATGTTTTCTTATTTTTGGTCTTCTCTTAGGTAAGAGAAAATTTTATGAGTGGTTGAGAGCACTCTTACCGAGATGAGAGAAAACAGAAAACTGTTATCTCTGTCCACTAATTGCTATTCCAATGAACGGAAACACGTTTTAAAACCTAAACATTAAAAATGCATCATATAATAAAATTTTGATTTTTTTATGTTTCTTAGAAATTATAATAATTTGATGACCGTATTTAATTCTTGGGCTAAAGAGTTAGGCCAGCTGATTATATGCTTGCGTGCGTTCTGCTCCTGAATGGCTTAACTATCGTGGTTGGACGCTTTGACCATCCAGGCCTTGCGCAGAGAGCGCGTTTTTAGAGATCGTGCAGTTCTGTTTGCTGAGATAGATGAATGGCTACTCGTACCAAATGTGAACGCAACTGTACTTGAGCACGGAAGATTACTGTTATGTGTTACGGCTCTCTTGTTCTAACAAATGCAGCCGCAAAAAAATATCTCCATTCAAACGACGACATTAAATGCTTGCTCGAAATGTAGGCTGACGAAAACATACAATCACAGCTGGACACTACACGCAAAAACTCGGAGATTCATGGAATAATTTGTGAGTAGTTACATTTGCGTGGTTATCCCAGAAAAATAGATCAGTGCCGTGGCAAACTAAAGAAAATGCGGCTGCGATATTTCAAAGTGCGGGACGCGGTGCGAAAGTCTGGCACCTCAAGTTAAATTAAATACACTTTTGTGGTATGAGGCAGTGGACTGCAGAATCGGCCAAAAACGCAAGGGCGAAAGAATTCCATATGCAACATCCACCAATATCAAATGTAATCAGTACATTTTCGGCTTTCCTTGATGTTTGGGTACCCAGTGAAAGATTCAGATGTGTAAAAGCATCAAGCATTCTGCCAAGAAAATTCCGAGTTTAATTTTTCGTGCCGCTGTACGTGGTAACCCATGTTACAGATGACATTCTGGGTTGCTAGGGCACGTGCAGCAAATGCATTCGCGATATTAATATTCAATTCAAAACCCCCTTCTCAATAATAAAACCCCCCAAAATATATTGGTGCCTCCTTTTAAAATCCTTCCCCATTTAAAACCACCTAGGTGCATACTGCAACGCACTGTATCGGACTTTTGACACGTATGCAAGTGCACTCGGGTACATTACGATATTACTAGTGTGAAAGCTGACCAACGGGGGGAGAGGGGAGGGGGGACAATTGTACTGTGGCACGGTACGGAACAATCGTACCTAGTGTGAAAGCGCCCTAAATTGCCACGAGCAGCCGGCTCTTTGCAAACGGCACGTCACCTGCCCTTATATGGTGTTTAGTGGGTGTCATATATGCCAATTTAAAACAAACGGCCACGCGCTTCCAATTTACGATCAAGTGAGATTCAACAGTCAGCAAACCTGGGTAAGAGCAGATTTGGATGGTAAGAGTGTTTGATGCATCCGGAGTTTATTTATCTTATTTTTTCTCTAAGCAAAAAAAATAAGAGAAATTTAAAAGAATGTTGGTGCATGAGGCCCAAGGATTTCAAAATATTTTGACAAATCCAAACAATGCTATACAATTGAACCTACGGGACTGCATAGTCAGGCTGAGGGTTGTTATGGCACAATTTTAAATACTATTTTCACAATTGTATTTGCATTTTAACATGGCTATGCAGTTAGAGTGCTGAGTCCTAAATCTTTCAAATGATATATAGCTCCACAAATAGCTCAATATTTGATGGTATAAAAAAGTAATTATGCCTAGCAGCCCATCCTCAGACCTCTTTGCCAAGGATGTCATAAAGTTTCATGTATGCACTTATTTACTATGTCCACTGCGATTGTTTGATGGGGGAAAATATCCCCCATTAACAATAATGAAAACAATAATGAAAAGGAAATTTGGATCAGGCATTACACTGGAAGCAAAAGAAGAGATGCGTGGAAGGACAAGTTTGCACTTAAATGCCTCCCTCCACTGCTTATAAATGTAAGGTGTGTGGTATTGTCAGCGGTTGTAGGTAAGGGCAGTGATTGCAGAATACAAGAGGCAAACATTTGCCAGAGGTAGCTAGGTTTTGCAACTTTCATGACTAGTCCTTAATTGTATTGTCATTATGAAAATTGTTGTGATACCTTGGTATCAAACATAAATCTAATCACAGAGGAAGGTACAAGCAAAATGATTTCTCAGGGGGAGGCTCAGCACCAGAGCCTTTCGCCAATAACTAGTATGGTGCACAGCCATCTAACTACACTCGGTAGTCCAGCTATGGCCATGAAATCAACCTTGCTTTACGGAAGTTGTGATTCTCCACACCAAATTTGATGAACTGAGTGATACTGTTGGGCGTGAAGAGTGCATTGACAGTTTGATGAATGATCTTGGACTGCCTGATATCAGCTCAGTTTGTCTGTATCAATAGCGAAGTGGTTTGAACTTTATGGTACGGAGTTATGGCATTATAAGTATTTGTTTCTGATGTGATTGCACCATGAACAAAATACACAGTTATCATTGTACCCTCACAATTTAGGTGAGACCATGTTTAGAGATCAAAATCATTTTCAAAAATGTTCACTTGATCATGAAGCTGGTTCTTGAGGTCACTGATAGCTTTTTTTTTTTTTTTTTTTTTAATTGATCATAGCAAATTAGGAGGCCAGTGAAGCCAGTGAGGCTTTTGGTGAATCTGAGACTTAAAAAGCTATAACTAGCTCTTAAAGATCTAGTGAATTACTCTTTGTAGAATGAAATAGGAGGTCCTAAAGCAAGGAGTGACTTGCTCATTTTTAGGAGTTACTACCAAATCGTTAGGAACTACTCCCAGGCTAAGGATTCTCCCTGAATACGGCTCCTGGAAACCATGGTCATGTTTTGAATGATGTCCTTATAAATGAAAAACAAATCACCTTGACACGCTGTTCTGCAACACATTCAGAGTCACCACAGACTGTTACTCCTTCCTCTGACAAACAAATGTTTATAGTCTGCGACTAGGCATGCTGAGTCATATGATATGTTCCCTGTTTTTATTGAACTCTTAGTACAGTTTATTCCGCTGCTATTGATTGCAATAAAGCAATTATGTACAGTATCAAATGATAGCTAATAAATCACACTTTCGTAACATTACATAGCCAGCCTGCTTGCAAACTGCCACAGTGATAATCAGTGAAAATAGCCTTTTTGGATAGGCACGTCATGACTAGACTAGGAAAACCCATAAAATGTATAAAAAGATGGACGCAGCAGCCAAGTCTGAAAAGTGAAGCCAATGCGAAAATGTCTTAAAATTGCATTCTATTTAATGGCCAGCAGATGGCGACGTCGGTTGTTGCAAAAATAAGTTCAATACTATAGACATCTATGAGAAAATGACCCTACTTTCCCACTTGATTTCTTATTTCAATAATGATTTTCTGCATTATTTTATGGTATCTATTGCAAGTTTCAAGTCTATTTTGGTATGTCATGATGTTCATTTTAGTAAATTATGCTCCCAAATAGACTAGAACAAAGGATAAAGCCAGGTAAGCTTTGGGGGCGAGGCTGTCCTCTGGTCCTCATCAGATACGGTCAGATCCACCCATAGATCCACCCCTCGCTCTTCCCTGGATCTTCAATTCATGCTCTCGTCCAATAGGAATCACATCCGGTTTCAAAATGATAAAATGGCCCTGTTCAAATTGCCAAAATTGAGGCTTCCTAAGTGGTACATTGAAACCAATGCGTGACGTCATGGTTGCTTCTTCGATCTTTTTATGCAATCTATGGGAAAACCCCACATAAGGCACAACGTAGCCAAAAGCCTAATATTTCAATCAACCCCCAAAAGCCCTATGCTTTTATGAATTTTCTTTAACTGGTATAACATTTATTTGACATAATGAGGGAGGAAAGCCATTATCTTGTTTGCATAGGTTTATTTAACTGTTTTACAAATTACAGTTGGACTGAGGCACATCACTTTTCGGCAGGGGCAGGAATCAGCCTGTTCAGCAGAAAGGCGAGTAGCAGGGCGAAGAGGCCATTGTTGGACCCACCATTTTGGAAGAAGGGAAAACCTCCAAAGCCCTGAATCAAAAGGGGGGAAAACGTCAGTCATATAGACCAATGGGTCAAAAAACCTTTCCTCTTTCTTTTTTCAGTGACACGCACACACACAAATAACACACAAGTAACATTTCCTGCAAGGATACAAAACAGATATGTTTAGCCTAAAGTAATTCTGAACATCTCATAACATCTCTCCTTATGATGTTTTATATTTCTTTTTTTGTGTGAATTTAAAATGAAAAAGACTTTTGTTTTTAATGTATCAAGAAAATATAAAACCAGTCGTGGTGACAAGAAATAAGGAAGTATCATTTGGCCTGATGAATAGTGATAAATACTGGCTTTAGTTGAACTCATATAGTTTTCTCTCAGTAAGTCATGTTGCATTGAAAAGTGCATTGTATGCAGTGATACACGAGATATTGTTGGTTACCTGCAGTTACAATAATTCAGAAAATGTAATATAATTTTAAAGCAAAAGTTATTACTTCTTGCCACAAGATAGATCATTGCATTTGAAGTTCATTCAATTAACTGACCTCAAAGCTAGCCGAACGTTCACTTCTTTCAAGCTCACCCGAGTCCTTTGAAACAAAGCAGTTATTTTATTCATAAAAGATGCAGTGCGCCATTTTTTTTAAAAATTTTTTGTGGATTATTACAGAATGTAATTTCGTCCTCAACATTAAAGAAGGCTGTAATCTTACAATGTCTGTCATAGGAAGCGTAGAACACAGTCCAAGAAGCGCAATAAAGCACAGCGCAAGGAATATACGATTTATGGTTGACTTGGTCTTCCTGAAGAAAAAGTCACGTATCAAAAATTTATAAATCCACGGGTTTGAAATCTGTAGTTTACGTCAACATTATATCAGCATTTTTTATGTATATTGATAGCCATACAATTTGTACTACAAATACATATTACATACATGTTGTCAAAATGGTAAATATGCATCATAATCATGTTATGCTCAAACACATACATCACATATACAATACAAATTACAATACATTTTTGGATGATACTTGCCTAAATCTAACCAAACAGGACAAATACTTCGAAGAAAGTCAGCTTATTTTTCATGCGCTCTTTGCACAGGCTTTTAAAGAACCAGTCGCTTAATGATCCACCAATCAGTGCTCCAAGGTGGCAGTTATAAGCCATGGAATTGCTTAAGATGTTAGTAGTTATGACTCAAAGGTGACAGTAATAAGCCATGGAATTATTATGCTTGTGAAGAGTTATGACATTTCTAATAGGTAAGATCCTGTTGGATTTTAGTAATCGGTAAAATGCATGCAACTCTGACCCACAAAGCTGCCTCTTTTGAAACACTTTTCTAAAACTAGTTAAGGTTTTGCAACAAGGAGGGCATGCCTATTCCGTATGACGTTGTAACCGCATTGTATACCCATAGAACAGCATGTGGTGCAGGCAAATCAAGAATAACCACTGAGTAAGCTGTATTCCCTCAATCAATGAACAAACATGTACCATCAGAAATACCTTAATATAAAGGTACTTATTTATTTATTTTTAATTTGGCATCTCCAATCCCACCCGAATCTGGAATGTCCAATTGGGGAACTATGTTCAAGGCTTTCGGATATGCGAACCCCTGTTGCCAATTCAGGAGAGTGAATACAGTTCGCGGCTCTCCTCTGAAGCACGCGCCTGTCAGCCACTGCTTCTTATACACTCATTGGTTGAATTCTTGCAAGTTCAGAACGAGGGCAGAGGATACCCGAACATGAACAAGCTTAGAATCTTCCTGACAAGTGCCTGCCTGGCCAACAGGAGGCGCCTAAGCAACGAACAAAGCAACTTCTATTACCCTTCCTGGCAGACCCTTCCTAATTTGCATCCCTGTAGCGCATTGGCCAATTGTGCGCTACTCTGAAAAAGCTGTCGACCACTGCCGGTTGGTATGACCGGGGCTCGAACCTGTGCTGTGATAGTCACCTCAGCTTCGCAATGTGATTCTTTAACCGAGTGAGCTATCCGGCAGCTAGCAAAGGTATTTATTTAAAAGACATGAAGCAATTAATTTTTTTTTAGTTCAATGAATCTGCACAAATGTAGGTTTTTTTTTAAATAATTTTATTATATCATATTTGTATTTATTTATTTAGATATATTTTATTTATTTTCTGACAAATATTGAGGAAAATACCAGCAGAACATGATTTGAACGTGTTGCAGCAGAGAACACTAAACCATTTTTGCTTAATTTTATCCCTCATTAGTAAACCCTCATTAATGGCTCAGCCATGCTTTTCGGCCTTAAAGCGCACCATAAATACAACTATTCTTCCACAGTGGCTCAGCAAGTGGCTCACGGTATTCCTTGTAGGGAATTCCTTGAAGTATGGGCACCAGTAGACGGTTACCTAATGTCATTATAAAAGCTGGAGGAGGTGTTTTGAAGGGGGGAATTGAGTCCACCATTTTCGTTTTATTTGATTTAATTTCTTCTTCCTTTCATTCCTTCTTCCTTTTTTATTATTTTTTTCTTTTCGTTTTTGAAATTGTTATTGTTGTTTGCTGCTCTTGTCTTTTTTCTCTCTTTCCTGAGAAATCTAATAATGGATGCTGAAAGTGTTTATGCCATGTATTTCTAAAAATATCTGATTATGTACGACATGTATAGAAGTTTTTGATCCATGAACATAATTGGACGAGATCTGACCCATTTGTTGAATATTTGACACATTTGAATTTACCGCCGCAAGAAATAATCAATAGCCTCCAAGGTTCAGGCCTGTGAGCAAGAAGGCGGAAATGATGCAAGCGCAAGAACTGGTCGTGAGTTGTTGATAAGCTATCAGGGCCGAAGCAGAGCCATAATACTTTTGTGGAGTACTCATTTCAGCATTTTTTTGAAAATGCCGTCTCGCTGTGTTGCTGAATTTTGGTTGAATGCAAGAGAAACGGGTTTTGGTCCAAAGGACTCCGTTTTGCGTGATTTTTGCGAGTCTTCAGTCCTGTGCTGTGCCCATTTTGATCATGTTCTTGCTCAGAAAAATCATTAGTGTACTGAACACATGTGCCCTGTCACATTCTCCGAACAGGTTGTCTGATCCTTATTTTGATCCCACAAATGATGAAAAATCGATGTGATACAACCCATGATATACAGGTTTGACATTATACACGTGTAATGCAGCTTTCTCACGTTACGATCGGTCAGATTCCTGTCATTGGCAAACATGGTAATGTTTCCAATCCTCCTGTGGGGAACCGATAACCATCGCGTTTGCTTCTAGTTTGAGGCTTATTCAAGTCAATGGGATAAATAATTTGCAAGCTAGCATGCTAGCCCTTTTTGCCATTAAAATAATAAGTTGTAATAATAAGTTACTGTTTTTGTAGAAACTTGAATTTAGTAATTTAATGGCAAAATGCGCTAGCATGCTAGCTAGCTCATCTCATTGACTTGAATAGACCGCCAGCTAGCTAGAAGCTAAGGCTTTTTAAATTTTCCAAATTATACGTCACCAACATTTATGGGATAAAAAGGATCTCAAATTCGTGGACCATGCATGTAGTTGCTTGATGTACAGTACAAACCTCGACTCTGATAAGTCATGGAAAAGGCAAATAAACTCCGACTACATTGTTACCGGTAAAAGAATTTCTTGAAACTTCGTGCAAACGAACTTGGCAGACTGAATCTACTTTTTACCAAATATTTACAGTGGATCACTTTGGGAACTATATTAATTTTAATGTTAAACTTTCAATTTGTGATGAAAAATGTAGCCAAATTATGCTTTTTTATGGCTTCAATTCCTCTTGGGTCTCATAATTTCAACGCAATTAAGCCATGCTTGGTGTCAAATTGTTCCTTGGGATGGCAGCAACAATAACACTTATAAATTTTTGAACTAGCACTCTGATAATTGGGAGTTATTCATTGATTTATCCGCATATGTTGGTTTTAGGGGGGCGCTCATCTAAATTTGGACCACATCTGTCCTTGGCTTGCACATATGATCCAAAAAACAAATACATTTTCTAGGCCCACATACATCTCTCCACACAGTCAATATGGTAAGGAATCAAAAGCTTTCATGGGCAATTTTCCCATACTGACGCAACACCACCTTTAAAGTATTAAGCATAATTGCAAGAGATAGTGTGTTCTAGAAAACTTTAATGTCAGCAAAGATATCTGTTGTCATTGGCAGCAGTAAAAACATCAATAAGTATATGTTAAAAAGTAAATCTGGAAACTACATTGATGAAACTGAAATTGGCGATTTTTTGTCAGCCATACCTGTTAGAAAACTGTTGCCATGGAGACGGTGAAGATGGTGGACTTTACTTATTGGTATAAAATTGTTCCCAGACAAGTCTTAGGAAAATTCACCAAGTTTGGTGGTCCTAGCTCAAGCCGTTCAGAAATTATACGACGTGAAAATTGGCGCGGGCATGAAAAGCCCCCTCCCGGTCTAGATAGGGTTAAACAACAAAGACCTACATGGCAGAGTTGGAAGAAAGAAGCCTATCCTACGACCTCAGCACAAAATTGTATGTAAAAGATGTGCTTTGGACTGACAAAACCAAAATTTAACTTTTTGCCACAACCAAAGAAGGTATTTTTGGAGAAAAAAGGGTGAAGCATTTGTGGAGAAGAACACGTTGCCAATTGTTAAGCATGGACGTGGATCCATTATGCTTTGAGGTTGTGTAGCAACTGGGGGCACCGGCAATATTGTGCAGGTGGAAGGAAGAATGGATTCCACCAAATATCAAGACATTCTAGAGGCTAATGTTCAAAGATCAGTCCAGAAATTGAAGTTCAAGATATGTTGGGTTTCCCAGCAAGACAGTAACCCAAAGCATACCTCAAAATCCACCATGAATTACTTCCAGGAAAGATGGATGAAGGTTTTAGAATGGCCATTACAGTCCCCAGACTTGAATATTGAGGAAATTAGCAGAGAGACCTCAAAATGCCGTTAATGTTAGAAGGCTGAAGAATATTTCTGAGCTAGAGGTGTTCTGTCAGGAAGAATGGGGAAAAATTCCAAAGACAAGAATTGAAAGACTCTCAGCTGACTACAGGAAGCGTTTGCAAGCTGTTATAGCTGCCCGAGAAGGAGTCACAAAGTACTAGCTGACAGTGTTCCCAAACTTTTGCACAAGGCCTTTTTCCTTGTTTTATTATTTTGAAACTGTAAAAAAACATTATTCTTTTTCCACAGTGGCTCAGCAGGCCTTTCAAGTCAGTGGCTGTGAAGTAGTGATAGCTAAAATGTTTAAGTACACAATTATATGGTCTTTATGTTATGGTTTTGGTTTTGTATCCATGTTTATGCTCATGTTCTATGTTCATGATTTTGTCTTTTATTTATTCTTTTTTGTTATTGTATTTCTTAGGTTTTAGTTCAGTCCATTTTCAGTTCCATTGCACTTGTCTCCCCTGTCTTGTAATCTAGTTGGTTCAGTCTGTCTCCCCGGTCAGTGTGCTCACATGCTTCGGGTGATTTCAATGATTTCTGGTGTTTCATATTATTCCTTCAATTCTCGTTTACTTCCTTCGCCTTGCTGTTCTGATAACTAACAAGACTAACATTTGTATTTTGTATCATAGTCTACTAACCCAACTAATCCATGTATATATTACTAACTCACGAACGAGCACTCTAGTTAAATCTGTAAAGTTGCACCGCTACTAATTAGTACTAATTCCCTCTCAGCAATCGCCCTGTTCTAGTCTCCGCCTCTTGCTCAGTTTTACCTGTCTCCCTCTGCGTTTCTGCAAAATCTCTCGCACGTGCTTAATTGCTTTCCTGCACTCATTGTCTGTGCACTTAGAACTCCTTGACCGGAGCTGTTTAAATGTCATAGGCTGTTTGCGTGATTCCCATCCGTGTCTTGGCTTTCACCAATGTTCGTGGTTAGGATTTCCCTCATGTGTTCCTCCCTTTGTAATTAGTCTGATCCAGCTCACCTGTTCCCTGCATAGCATGTGACTTCCCTCCCGTCTATTTAAGAGTCCTCACTGCTGTTCTGACTTTGTCAGAACGTTGATCAATATTTCTTTGTGCAGAGCCTTTCGTATGCCATTGAGTATTGTTTTCCTTTGACTGTTTCATCTGACCAAGACTCTTGCCATTGCCCTTTTTTGTATTGTTTTGTCTTTCTGGATTTTGACCTATTTTTGTATGACCACGATTCCTGTTTGGACGCCCTGTGTATGACCCTCTGCCTTGTTTATCGACTACGACTTTTTGCCTGCCGTCTATGTACCGTTGCTCCTCTGTTTTACTGGTTCTGACCCCGGCCCATCGAGTCGACTCTGTTTTTGGATTTCGTTTTGTGGCTTGGCAATTCTTGTGTTTTTTGGTACTGACCCGGAACTCATTAAAGGCATACGTTTTTTGGATTTCCCTCTCTTGCGTGTGGTTCCTGAACGCACCGTCACACTTTAATATAATTCTTCAATGATACAAATCCCTAGAGATGCAAATTCTGTCAAGTTAGTGCTATTTGAATGAAACATAAAATTCTGATCCTTTTATTCTTTTAAACAGTTTTCAATTAGATAAAAGATTGCAAGGATTGTCGAAGCAAACTGCTGATGCAGTTAAGATTTGCAGTATTTTAACCTGAGAGTAGACTTGAACCACAGTGAGTGATGTGCTCAGTCATAAGAGTTGGTCACAAACATGTAGTTATTATAAGATGTTCAGGATTTACTGAATCAAGAAAGACTGTCACAGAAGGCAAAGTAGTGAAAAGCAACCCAGTTCAATAAATTAAACTGGTAACTTATTTATCATTAGTAGTAATACAACAGTAACATGTACCATATAACTTACATCACTCATGAAATATAGCCTCTAATCTATCCTAAGCGTCGTTGATACAAGCACAACCAAATTGGTAGTGTTATGACTTGAAAATCACAACAAAGAAAACCAGCAATGACAACTTAAACAAATTTATTGTTCACTGAATTTAAAAAAAAAAACCTCTACCAATAATCCACTGTTCAATCCTCTAATAACACTCTAATGCCACTATGTAACTCTGTTGCCAAAACAAAAACTTTGCCTCCACTGACCAAAATCACAGCATTTATATAGACTAGCAACATTCTGGAAAGATCTACAGGATTCCTAATCCTGCCCCCTCCAGGCAGGAAGATGCCAGAAGCTTCTTGAAAGCACTAGTCTATTTCTTCACAAAGAAGTGGTATTGCATCAGATCATGTTTTTCTACAGTCATACCACCAGAGGGTGCTAAATGATAACCAAAATAAATAAGCTGACCAGTAAGGCAGCACAAATAGTATGTAACAAATCTCCTTTTACAAATGATATGCAGTGCTTATACATAACACTCATAACACCTCCCCTCTTTAAGAAAACGTTTACTAAAAGCTTTCTTTTGTTAAAATTAACAGTTTTATAATCAGTATAATCTTGAACTTTACACAAAAAGTATCATTGATCATTATAACAATCATATAACAACCAGTGCAATTTTCACAATCAAATAGAAAACTAAAATTACATGCAAGAAAGTGTTATTCCAGATGCACAATCTTTTCCCCTGATGTGAGAAATATCCAAATCATACTCATGCAAAAGCAAACTCCATCTCAGTAATCTTTGATTCTTGTTTTTGATCTTATGCAAGAATATGAGGGGATTGTGATCACTGAAGACCTTGATGGAAGTAGCTGAACAAGTCAAATAGACTTCAAAATGTTGTAAAGCCAAAACAAGTGCCAAACATTCTTTTTCAATTGTTGAATAGTTTTTCTGATGTTTATCAAACTTTTTGGAAAAGTAACAAACAGGATGATCTACTCCAACAGTGTCTTCTTGCAGTAAAACTGCACCTGCACCGATATCACTGGCATCAACAGCCAACTTGAACTCCTTTTTGAAATTAGGAGATAAGAGAACTGGTGCATTTTTGAGGATAGCTTTCAGTTGGTCAAATGAATTTTGACATTTTTCATCCCAAACAAATTTTGCATTTTTCTTCAGTAAATTTGTCAAAGGTTCAGAAACGATGGAGAAATTTTTACAGAATTTTCTGTAGTAGCCAGCCATCCTTAGAAATCTCATTAGTTGTCTTTTAGTTGTAGGCTCAGGAAATTCAGTGATAACTTTTACTTTTGCATCAATTGGTTTGACTTGATCCTGTCCTACAATATGACCTAAGTAAACAACTGTAGCTTTACAAAAGTCACTTTTGACAAGGTTGATAGTCAGCTTGGCATCACTCACTCTCTGAAAGAAGTTTCTGATGTAGGTGAGGTGCTCTTGGAAGCTGTCGCTGGTGATGATAATGTCATCAATATAGGCCTCACATCCTGGTAGTCCAGCGATCACTCTGTTTACCAGATGTTGGAAGGTGGCCAGAGAATTTTTCATTCCAAAGTACATGACCTTGTATTGGTATAATCCATCTGGTGTGACGAAGGCAGAGATCTCCTTTGCTCTGTCTGTTAGAGGGATCTGCCAGAATCCCTTGAGGAGATCAAATTTGGTGACATACTTTGACTGTCCAACTTTCTCAATGCAGTCATCAATCCTGGGAATAGGATATGAGTCCGTTTTTGATAGAGCGTTCACTTTCCTGTAGTCCGTCACCATTCTATATGTTCCATTGGGTTTCGGAGCTAGGATGCATGGAGAGCTCCAGTCACTGTTACTTGGTTCAACAAAGTCATTTTCAAGCAGGTATTTGACTTCTTGTTTAAGGTATTTCAGCTTCTCTGGATTCATTCTGTAAGGATGCTGTTTTACAGGCTTGGCATCATCTTGTAGGATGACATCATGGTAAACCATATCAGTCCTTGATGGAACGTCAGGGAATATGTGACTATATTCAAGTATGAGCTGCTTTAGCTGTTGTTGTTGAAAAGGGTCCAGGTGGGACAACTTGTTGTCAATATTTTGAAGAATGTCTGAATTTTCAAGTTTGGCTGGACCAGGTTCATTTTCCAAGGGGCAGTCACAATCTTCTTCAGAATTTTCCAGTTTAATTGTATTTACCACATTGCCTGGCTTTTGCTGAGTGTCTCTGTCAATGTATTCTTTCAGCATGTTGATGCGACACATTTGTTTTTGTTTCTTCCTTCCAAGGGTTAAAATGACATAATTTAGATCACTGATCCTTTTGAGGACAGTGTAAGGGCCAAACTGTCGGGCTCTTAGAGGGTTCCCAGGAACTGGCAAAAGCGCCAGGTTTAAAACTTCTGTCTTGGGAATGAAGGTCATATCTGGCTTTCATTTTGCCCTGAGCCTCTTTGAGATTAGACTTAGCAAAGTCACAAGCCTTAGAGAGACGATTACGGAAGTCAGAGACCTACTGAAGCAAGTTCATTGGGACATCATCTTCGGCCAGCAACTTTTCCTTCAGGAACTTCAGAGGTCCACGGACCGTATGCCCAAAAACAAGCTCAAAAGGACTGAACCCAAGAGACTCCTAAACAGCTTCACGGGCAGCAAACAGAAGAAGATGGACACCTTCATCCCAGTCTTTCTCTGTGTCAAGGCAGTAGGTCCTTATCATGTTCTTCAGGGTTTGATGGAACCTCTCCAAAGCACCTTGACTCTTAGGATGGTAAGCTGATGACCTGTATTGTTTAATACCAAGCTCATGCATAACTTGTTGAAATATGCCAGACATGAAATTTGACCCTTGATCAGACTGAATAGACTTAGGAAGACCAACCAAGCAGAAAAACTTGGTAAGAGCCTTGATGATAGTCTTCGCCTTGATATTACGAAGCGGAATTGCCTCAGAAAACCGGGTGGAAGCACACATGATAGTCAGTAAGTACTCACAACCAGACCTTGTCTTCGGCAATGGTCCTACACAGTCAATGATGATCCGACTGAAAGGTTCTTCAAAAGCGGGAATGGCCTTAAGTCGAGTCTTTGGAATATTCTGGTTCAGCTTCCCAACCATTTGACAAGTATGACAGGATTTGCAGTATAGTCCAGCGGCTAAGATCAAAATAGTAGAAGAATTGTTCACTTTTTGAAGAAAGCATGAAACTTGGCACAGAGTTTCTTTGAGACCTTGGGGTCAATTTAAGAAGAGGACCCCAAAAATTGGTGCCCCCTGGTGGCCGCCATCTTGAAATTCAAAATGGTCGCCATATCCATCACTTTTTCTTGAATATTTCGAGTTTGGAACGAGATAGAAGTTTGATGGACTGTTCACAGTCTCTTAGTGATCTTATTCACAAAATCATAACTCCTTCACAACAAAGACAAATTTCATAAATTTGAGTGAGTGATGCGTCAGCTATGGAGGAGAGAACTACTTCTCACAGGAAACTACAATGTATATACATGTAGTTCCTGGTTGCGATCTTGTAGGAGTTCAGTGTGAAAGTTCATATTATATCAGTGTCTGACAGAAAGTTGAGAGACAAGAGGTGATTTTCAAGTCAGATCAGTATATTAGGACGGCCATATTGAAATTCATGGCTGCCATATAACCTTCATGGTCTTGATATCAAACTATTTGCAAACATTGAAAATATGGGAGTTTGCATTGAAATGAAGCTTGTATCTTGTTTAGAACCAAAGATATCAGGTCGGACATGTTTTCTCTGGCCGCCATCTTGAAATCCAGTATGGCCCCCATGTGACCTAGTTTTCACTGATACTAAATTATTCGCAGACCCTAAAAATATAGGGGTAGGCTTTGGAATCAAACTTCTATCTCGTTCCAAACTCGAGATATTCAAGAAAAAGTGATGGATATGGCGGCCATTTTGAATTTAAAGATGGCGGCCACCAGGGGCGCCAATTTTTGCGGTCCTCTTCTTAAACTGACCCCAGGGTCTCAAAGAAACTCTGTGCCAAGTTTCATGCTTTCTTCAAAAAGTGAACAATTCTTCTGCTTAGCCGCTGGACTAGTACTCCTGTACATCGGACCTCATGGAAGGCCAGAAGAAATGATTCCTGATACGTTGAAGGGTCTTCTTGATACCCAAATGACCTGACATAGGATTGTCATGGGCCAGACTAAGAGTTTCTTGATGACAAGACTTTGGAAGAACAATTTGATGGGTGATCATCCACTCTTCATCTGCAGAAACATCAGGTGGACGCCACTTTCTCATAAGCACACCATTTTTGTAGTAAAAACAGACAGGAACTTGAGTAGCCTCTTGTTCACTTGCAGCCTGTAGTAGAAGATGCGCTAGATCACAAGCTTGTTGTTGCTCCTGAATAAGTTGTTTCCGAGACAGAATGTCATTAGAATGACCTGACAAGGACAAGTCTGAAGATTTCCCAGACATCTCAGGACTGGAAGGTTCCTGATGAAAAGACTGCCCAATGAAGGTGTCAGCCAGGTTAAAGTCCAGGTCAGCATCATCTTGAATAGCCTTTTTGGCCATAGAACGAGTAACTGCACATGAAGGATAGAGGTCTGGAATCTCCTCCTCTATAGAGTCAGATTCTTGATCAATCAAAGGAGTGTCAGTTACAACAGGGTAGGGCACAACCTTATCCCCAGCAAGATCGTTACCAAGAAGCCTTTGAAAGGAAGAGAAGGCCTAACACCAACAGTAACAGGTCCGGAGACCATGTCTGATTTGAGATGAACATTATGGAGAGGTACACTTGTAAAACCACATTCTACTCCTTGAATAAGGACATTAGCCTGAGTAGACGATTTGTCCGAAAAAGGCAGAATATCTGCAAGAATAAGAGATTGGGAAGACCCAGTATCCCTTAGAATTTGAACAGGAGCAGATGAGGAAAAATCATGTGAAAGTGAGACAAAACCATCGGTGATGAATGGCTCAAAACCCTCCATAACAGAATCAGACACAGAAGGTAGAAGATCAGGTGAACTGATCATTGATACAAGAGATTCTCTCCTAGTGAAAGCAGTTGGCTTGGTTTCTTCTCGTTGTTGTTTTTTCTTGAGAGCATAACACTCAGAAATAAGGTGACCTTGCTTTTTGCAGTATTGGCAAGACACAGAAGGTAAAGAATCAGAGCATTGCTTCTCACTGGAAGGTTTCCTCTCAGAAGTGGCCTTGGAATCATTAGAAGTGTTATTAGAAGAAGTCTTGGACTGAGACTTGCCTTGAAATTTATAAAAAGTGGATTTTTGTACAAAAGAAGACTTATGAGTCAATGCATAACTATCAGCGAGGGTGGAAACATCTTGCAAAAAATTGACTTGTTTCTCCTCAAGGAAAATCTTTATATCAGGCTGGACACACCTTTTAAATTCCTCAACCAAAATAAGTTGCCTCATTCTGCCAAAATCTTTCTGAAGTTTCATGGAATTACACCACTGATCAAACAACTGTTCCTTCAACCTGCCAAATTCAACATGAGTTTGACTGGCTTCCTTGCGAGAATTCCTAAATTTTGCCTGTAAGCCTCAGGACCAATTCATAACCCTTCAGAATGGCAGATTTGACAAAATCATAATCAGAACACTGTTGGACAGATTACTGGTTGTAGATTTTCCTAGCTTTACCAGTAAGAACACTTTGTAACATCATTGTCCAATGCTCTTTTGGCCATTTCAAATTTTCAGCAATTTTTTCAAAATGGGTAAAGTATTGGTCTACAGCATTTTCCAGGAAGGGAGGAACAAGTCTGATGTGTTTAACCATATCAAAATGATCAGAAAGTCCAAAAGATTTTGTTACAGTACCTGCTTCTATTTTCTTCATTTCCAATTCGTACTGCAAGTGCATCCTTCTTTCTTCCAGTTCTCTCTCCTTCTCCAACCTTCTTTCTTCCCTCTCTTTCTCCAACCATCTTTCTTCCAGTTCTCTCTCCCTCTCCAACTTTCTCTCTTCCAGTTCTTTCAGGCATAGCTGAAATTCAAGTCTTTGCAGCTCTGTTGCAGGCACCTCCACATCTTTAATCAATTCTGCTGCTTCTTCCCTAAAGATATCTTCATCGATGAAATGTTGCACCAAAATGTTGAACATTTCTTGTTTCTTCATTGATAATTTCACATCAAATAATCCAAGGGTTGAGGCTATTTGCAGCAAGTCTTTCTTCTTTGCCAGCACAATTGATTCCTGGGTTGGAGTTTTCAAAAAATTTTCAACATCAAAAGTCATGATTACTGGCTTTTCAAATAGTCACAAGATTTAAAAATGATAGAGCAGCTTTAATCTTTGGTGAATTCAATCGTTGATCCAATGAATGGTTTATCTCGGTAGAACCTCCAATTTGTTATGACTTGAAAATCACAACAAAGAAAACCAGCAATGACAACTTAAACAAATTTATTCTTCACTGAATAAAAAAAACCTCTACAAATAATCCACTTTTGAATCCTCTGATAACACTCTAATGCCACTGCGTAACTCTGTTGCCAAAACAAAAACTCTGCCTCCACTGACGAAAATCACAGTATTTATATGGACCAGCAACATTCTGGAAAGATCTACAGGATTCCTTGGGTAATCCCGCCCCCTCCAGGCAGGAAGATGCCAGAAGCTTCTAGAAAGCACTAGTCTATTTCTTCACAAAGAAGTGGTATTGCATCAGATCATATTTTTCTACAGTCATACCACCAGAGGGTGCTAAATGATAACCAAAATAAACAAATAGCTGACCAGTAAGGCAGCACAAATAGTATGTAACAAATCTCCTTTTACAAATGATATACAGTGCTCATACATAACACTCATACATAACAATAGCGAGAAACTAATTACTTTTTACAAACAAGGCTCAATTTTGTTTAGATGACGTATAACATTGTAAAAGAAGAAAGAAGAGTTTTGATGCAAAAATGGGATGATGGTGTTCTGCCAGTAATGTTGAAGTGGGCCAATATGAAGGGCAGAAGGGCATAGAGAGCACTGTTCGTTTGGGGTTGAAAGAATGGGTTTTGGAAGGAAGGGGGCAAATCCACCACCAGCAGCAAGATGGGCCAAGATCTTCCAAGAGTCAAAACAATCATTCACCATCATTTATGCAATATTTAATTGTACTTGCAATATGCGGCTCAACATAGGGATTAGCTGGCAGTAATGGCCTTTTCTGGCAATTTTGGAAATAGCTGATATTATAACTAAAAATATGAATGACATAAAGGTACGTGTCTTACTTGTTACTTTCAGTAGCACAATGTCAGTTGCCCCTTAACTCCTATCTACCTAATAATACAATAACTTTTTTACTGACAAAATTTTAGAAAAATTTGACTGTGTAAGTTGTCAGTGCCTCTGTGTCAAGTAAAGGATTCATGCCATTCATGCTTCCATTTAAAATCAATCACAGTAGCTTGACACAATTTGATCCTATCAGCCACAACACCCTGAAGGATATTGTGCTACGCCTTAGTTCTTCCCCCTCCTGCCTAGATAAAAAACCCACAAACGTTTTAAACAATGTCATCAGTTACTTGGCATCAGACCTCTGGCAATAGTTAATTCTTTTCTTTTCCCAGGCTCACTCCCCAAAACGCTGAAATCAGCAGTAATCAAGCCTCTTTTAATAAAAAAGCACAAATGAAAAGACCTTTTTAAGAGTCAGGCAGAAGGTTTTATACTGCTGTCGCAGATTTGCCTGAAATGTTTTTTGGTGGGAGGTCCATGAGTAAATAGAAACATCATACTTCTCTAGGTCCCTAAACCAGTTTTGCTTTTTATGGCCTTTAGAAGGGTCAGTTTCTTGAGGGTCAAAATTGCACTTAATTAAGGGTTGAAGTTGAAATATGTCAATGCGCCTATGACTGCCCAGCTTCATTTTGATTGATGCCAATAAAAGAGTCTTGGAAAACAGTTAAATTTTAGCAGGCAGTTGAGGGCATTGCCTATAGGGGGCACTGCAAATACTATTTTTTTCCTTGCCATTATGACATCTGTTTTTGATTTACACAGTAATAATTCTTCACACTGCAATCTCTTTATTTTCAAAAAACCACCAATGAAGGCACATAATGTCTTAATAATGTGCCCATAAAATAGCACATGAAAACTGATATTTGACTTAAGACAAGGTTATTGTTGGTCAATCATACAGTCACTTTCTGCTGCCTCAAGGTAGCAACATATCAGCAATGTGCCTGACTACACCTCATTTTAAGACTAACACACCCATGGACGTGCATTCTAATGCAGCTACATCTTGCTTTTTGTGCAACCTGAGCACTAGACAAGAAATAGGGTACTGTGTCAGTCATACACATCCAAGGACACTTGTGTCACGCTTGGCGCCGGGTCTGAGATCGAGCCCAATGATTCAGTCCCAGATTTTCCTGAAAAATTCTTATTAATTTGAGAGGAAGAAAAACGCCATGTCTTTCATGCCATTGAGGAATCGGATATCACTATTAGATTCATCTTTGTAAAGCGTATAATCATCGCTGCACATTACTATGCCTCTTTGTCAAAGTAGATTTAGTGATGTTTGTCCGAGCATGCTTCTTTTGAGGATTAAAACTATATCAGGTTTTATCCGTGGATTGTCACCAAGGTAAGGACAAAAAATGGGTGGAACGGTGGCATAGTGGTTAGCACTGTTGCCTCACAGCAAGAAGGTCATGGGTTCAATTCTGGCCTGGGGCCTTTCTGTGTGGAGTTTGCATCTTCTCCCCGTGTTCGCGTGGGTTTTCTCCGGGTGCTCCGGTTTCCCCCACCCACAAAATCATGCATCATAGGAACACTCCTACCAGTACCCCTGACCAAGGAACTGACTTTAGAACTGGAGTCGGTCCCAGTTGCTGCTCTGTGGCTGCCCACTGCTCCTAACTATAGGATGGGTCAAATGCAGAGGACAAATTACCCCACGGGGTTCAAAAAAGTGTATCTTATCTTATCTTAAATCCAAACAATGCTGAACAATTGAACCTAAGGGACTGCATAGTCAGGCTGAGGGTTGTTATGACACAATTTTAAATACTTTTTACCCAGTCGTATTTGCATTTTAACATTGCTATGCAGTTAGAGGGCTGAGTCCTCAATCTTTCAAAGGATATATAGCCAGGGGTGCACATAACTTTTTTGGTGTGGTTCTCAAGGGAGCACCTGGAGATGCTCCCTGGTGCTCACTCTTTACGCAGCGCCCATCCTACAAGGTGTCATCATCGCAGCCGTCCTTTCCTGCAGAGCACTCAATACGCATGCGTTTTCGATGCAAATCAGCCCACAAACGAGGAAGTTGAGCAAAACAAAAAAATTTAAATATTTCTTAATGTATATTTACTTTTACTTAGAAAACAGTAAATCTTTCTTATGTTCAATTTCATCAAGCAAGAGGAGGATTTCTCCCTTTGTGAATGCTAACTTTCGTGGCCTTTTCCCCTACATGACCGATTGTCAGACACCGTGTTGCCACATGCCAATTTATTGGAGCAATCAGGCTCTGGATTGTTTAACTGAACAATGAACTGAACAGACAAAGGTTAAATGAGTTTTACGTCATTATTAAACCTTTTCTTAATTATTTCTATTCTTGTGATCTTTCGTTGTAATATTTCTGTAAGCTAACTTAATTAAAAAGACACTGAATCAATTTAGTCATATACTAATGATGATGACAATGTGTTTTTAAAATATTGTATTTCAGTGTTGATTGGTTAAAACGAGGGACGTTCAATCTCATAGCATCGATTTATTAACAACTAATGCTTTAGCGAGGACTCAAGAAACTCTCCGCAAAATTCCTCTTTAGGCGTCTAACGACTGTGTTTGGGAAACCCACGTAAGGAGAATGTGACGAACATGAGAGAATGTTCGTTGCTTAAGAATCTCTGTGCCACGCTCGTTAATCCTGAGATCCAACATTATCGGGAAACCCACTGCAGAGCTTTAAACAAGCATGGTTGCCAGTCAAAACAGCCTCTGATGGCTCTCAAGTCAAGAACACACAACTTTAAAACAAACAGCTTTTGGTCTACGGACGCAATCAAAGGGAACAGTGGATTGTTAATGGATAAGAATAGTTTTTTTTTTCAGTATGGGAAATGTAATACGTAAAATGTAGATATTTCTTATAGAAATTTTCCAATAAGGCACCGGAGTTTAAGGTAGGATTACGAAGCTTCTGAAAGGGATTTGCATGCATCGGTGCTCCCGTTGAAATGGGGCAACGCATAAAATCTTAGCAAAAAATTAAGTACTTCGCTTGTACCATTGCGGAGATTTTCAGAATTTAATATGTGGTGTGCTTTGATGTCTTCTATGACATTGTCGATCGTAGAAGGTATTTTCATAGCATTATCTAGCTAGCTCCTGCGATTTTTGTCGCATTAAATTGCCCATGAACATAATGGAGGTTTCTGGATTTGGGCCAAGTTATGGTCCAGTTGCCTCCGGAACCGGGTCGGTCAAAAAAGTTTCTGATCGATGAAATTTCAGAGAATCTAAATAGAAATATTAAAGATCACGTCTATTTAGTTTTTAACAGTGTCTGACCAGTATTTTGTGTAAATTATAAGCCTACACCTTGAAAACGACCGTATGCTTACAACCGTTCATGATACGGATAATGTGCGCAGATCTTTAAACTTAAAAGATGAGGATATAAAGGCAGTTCCCGGCTACTCCATATTCAAATAGTACTTAGGAATACCGCAACAAAAGCCGCTAAGAAGCGAGTTTTCTGGGACAAGTCAAAGTTCAGGCAGCTCTGCACGGAAACCGCATTCGGGCAGAAAATAACCGATGCGGACCATGCCGATTTTCCCCTGCTTTGATGGATTTGACGTTTTGCTAATTTGGGTGAAAGCTGAGTAAACTTTAAAAGCTAATAATTAATGAACACACTTGTCATAATGTCTTCTGTCTTACCAGAGATGTATGGAGAAAAATCCTATTTCAGTAGCCGACGTAAACCAGTCAAAAATGCCAAATATGCTGGTACGCAATTGAGCTTCCCTTCAAGTTTTCTGCCGCGCAATTTCTATTTTTCTGCGCATGCGCACCAGCGCACCAATTATGTGCACCCCATATAGCTTTATAACATAGCTAAATATTTGACGGCGTAAAAAAGCAATTATGCCAAGCATAATTATGCCTTAGCATATTGCTAAGGATGTTATCAAGTTTCATGTATGCACTTATGTACTATGTCCACTGCGATTGTTTGATGGTGGAAAACATCCCTCATTAACAATAATGAACAGAAAATTTGGATCAGGCATTTACACTGGAAGCAAAAAAAGAGATGCGTGGAAGGACAAGTTTGCACTTAAATTTCTCCTTTCCACTGCTTAAAAGTGTAAGGCGTGTGGTATTGTCAGCAGTTGTAGGCAAGGGCAGTGATTGCAGGTTACAAGAGGCAAACATTTGCCAGAGGTAGCTAGGTTTTGCAACTTTCATGATTAGACCTTAATTGTATTTTCTTGATGAAAATTTTGTTAAGATACCTTGATATCAAACATAAATGTAATCACAGAGGAAGGTACAAGCAAAATGATTTCTCAGGGGGAGCCTCAGCACCAGAGCCTTTCGCCAATAACCAGTATGGTGTACAGCTATCCTACTACACTCGGTAGTCCAGCCATGGCCATGAAATCAACCTTGTTTTTCAGAAATTGTGATTCTCCACACCAAATGTGATGAACAGAGTAATACTGTTGGGTGTGAAGAGTGCATTGACAGTTTGATAAATGATCTAGGACTGCCTGATATCAGCTCAGTTTGTCTGTATCAATAGCGAAGTGTTTTGAACTTTAAGGTACGGAGTTATGGCATTATAAGTATTTGTTTCTGATGTGATTGCACCATGAACAAAATCCACAGTTATCATTGTACCCTCGCAATTTACGTGAGACCATGTTTAGAGATCAAAATAATTTTCAAAAGTGTTCATATGATCATGATGCTGGTTCTTGAGGTCACTGATAGTTTTTTTTTTTAATTGAAAAAAGTGAAAGTGAAGTTTTTAATTGAAAAAAGTCTCAAAAGTGAAGCCAATGCGGAAATCTCTTAAAATTGCAATCTATTTATAGACCAGCGGATGGTGACGTCCCAAATAAACTAGAATAAAGGATAAAGCCAGGTATGCTTTGGGGTGTGGCTATCCTCTCATCCTCATCAGATACGGTCAGAGCCACCCATAGATCCACCCCTCGCTCCTCCCTGGATCTTCATTTCATGCTGTCGTCCCATAGGAATCACATCCGGTTTCAAAATGACAAAATGGCGCTGTTAAAATTGCCAAA
This sequence comes from Gymnothorax javanicus, assembly GCA_029692085.1. Lineage (NCBI taxonomy): Eukaryota > Metazoa > Chordata > Actinopteri > Anguilliformes > Muraenidae > Gymnothorax > Gymnothorax javanicus. The sequence goes on along the minus strand of CM056195.1, from coordinate 137,290,000 downwards.
ATTGAGGCTTCCTAAATGGTATGTTGAAACCAATGCGTGATGTCATGGTTGCTTCGTCCACCTTTTAACACAATCTATGGGAAAACCCCACATAAGGTACAACGTGGCCAAAAGCCTAATATTTCAATCAACCCCCAAAAGCCCCATGCTTTTATGAATTTGTTTAACTGGTATAACATTTATTTGACATCATGAGGGACGAAAGCCATTATCTTGTTTGCATAGGTTTATTAAACTGTATTACAAATCACAGTTGGACGGAGGCACTGGGCATTGTGCAAGGGAATAAAAACAAACATTTCTTCCCTCTTCCCCATGGTGCTGGCTGCCATCACTTTGCAGCAGGGGCTGGGGCAGGGGCAGGAATCAGCCTGTTCAGCAGAAAGGGGAGTAGCAGGGCGAAGAGGCCATTGTTGGACCCACCATTTCGAAAGAAGGGAAAACCCCCACAGCCCTGAATCAAAAGGGGGGAAAACGTCAGTCATGTAGACCAATGGGTCAAAAAACCTTTCCTCTTTCTTTTTTCAGTGATACGCACACACACAAATAACACACAAGTTACATTTCCTGCAAGGATACAAAACAGATCATGTTTAGCCTAAAGTAATTCTGAACATCTCATAACATCTCTCCTTATGATGTTTTATATTTCTTTTTTGTGTGAATTCAAAATGAAAAAGACTTTTGTTTTTAATGTATCAAGAAAATATTGAACCAGTCGCGGTGACAAGAAATAAGGAGTGTCATTTGGCCTGAAGAATAGTGATAAATACTGGCTTTAGTTTAACTCACACTATAGTTTTCTCTCTGTAAGTCATGTTGCACTGAAAAGTGCATTGCATGCAGTGATGCAAATGAGATGCTGTTGGTTACCTGCAGTCATAAAAATTCCAAAAATGTAATCTAATTTTTAAGCAATGGTTATTTTTTCTTACCACAATCTAGATCATTATATTTGAAGTTCATTCAATTAACTGACCTCAAAGCTGGCCGAACGTTCACTTCTTTCAAGCTCGCCCGAGTCCTTTGAAACAAAACAGTTATTTTATTCATAAAAGATGCGGTGTGTGTACAGAATGTAATTTCGTCTTCAACACTAAAGAAGGCTGTAATCTTACAATGTCTGTCATAGGAAATGTAGAACATAGTCCAAGAAGTGCAATAAAGCACAGCGCGAAGAATTTACGATTCATGGTTGACTCTGGGTCTTCCTGAAGATAAAAAGTCACATATCATTATGTAAATCCACAGTTTTAAAATCTGAAGTTTAAATCAACAGTATATCAGTATTTTTTATGTCTATTGATTGCCATACAACTCGTACTCCAAATACATACTACATACTTATTTTCAAAATGGTAAATATGCATCATAATCATGTTATACTCAAACACTCTGATAATTTTTGGGATGATACTTGCCTAAATCTTACCAAATAGGGCAAATACTTCGAAGAAAGTCAGCTTATTTTTCTTGCGCTCTTTGCACAGGCTTTTAAAGAACCAATCGCTTAATGGTCCACCAATCAGCGCTCAATCAGGTGACAGTTATAAGCCATGGAATGACTAATGATGTCAGTAGTTCTGACTCAAAGGTGACAGTAATAAGCCATGGAATTATTTTGCCTGTGGAGAGTTATGACATTTCTAATAGGTAAGATCCTATTGGATTTTAGTAATAGGTAAGATGCATGCAACTCTGACCCACAAAACTGCCTCTTTTGAAACACTATTTTAAAACTAGCCAAGGTCTTGTGACAAGGTGGGCATGCCTATTCCGCATGAAGCTGTAACCGCATTGTATACCCATAGAACAGCATGTGGTGCAGGCAAATCGAGAATAACCACTGAGTAAGCTGTATTCCCTCAATCAATGAACAAACAAATACCATCATAAATACCTTAATATAAAGGTATTTATTTATAAGACATGAAGCAATGAATTTTTTTGTTCAATCAATCTGCACAAATGCAGGTCTTTAAAAATAATTTTGTTATTATATCATATTTGTATTTATTTATTTGTATATATTTTATTTATTTATTTTCTATCAAATATTGAGGAAAATACCAGCAGAACATGGTTTGAACATGTTGCAGCAGAGAACACTGGACCATTTTTACTTAATTTTATCCCTCATTAGTAAACCCTCATCAATGGCTCAGCCATGCTCTCAGGCCTTAAAGCTGCTGGAACTGATTTGGTCATTTTCTTAGATTCTTGTCCGAAGCCTATGTAAGCAGTCCCCGCCCCCCATCCCCAAACCAGGCACAAGAACGCGTATCGGTTTCCGACAGAGGCAGAGGAGAGTAGCAACTCAGTTACAGTATAAGTATACTGACAGTCACTAGAAATGCATCACTTCTTATATTGGTAAAATTCATACCCATGATGAACATGAACAAGTTTATGAGTACATATGATATCCACTGTGTCAATGGTCAATGGCCTGAGCGCTGGGGTGATTGCATTTCTGGCTCCAGCAGTTGCACGATCAGCAGTTACATAATCAGCCCATTGTTCTGAATCGGACAGTTGGTCAAAGCATTCGGATTCACCAGGTTGTGACAAACAATTGTCAATGAAAGCAGAACCCAAAAACGGTTTCATCTGACACTATCTAAAATTGACTATACTGCAATTATCACACAAACAATGTCACTGTCATTGCTGTCACGACGTTCCATCAGGATAACACATGTCTGCATGCGGGGCGTGTCACCACTATGTACCTGGTGACTGAAAATGTCAATGTGATGCCCTGGCCTGCATATTCCACGAATTTCAACCCCACTGAGCATGTGTGGTCATCATGAAACGGAGTTGAGCAATACGCAGTCCTCGTCCGCTCAACAGAAACCAGTTGATCCAGCTGCTGCAGGAAGAGTGGGAACTCGTTCCATGACAGAGCCTGCACTGTTAGAAACTTGCACCTTTTTGCCAGGTATTTTAACTGTAAGTGGAGTCCTGCATGCATTTAACTGTGGTTTACACTTAACATACACAGAACTCTGTTGTAATTTTTATTGTAAAATTACAGTTAAAAATATAGCCGTAAGCGGCAATTCCGGGGTTCAAGCCAAGAAAGACCATTAGTAGTTGAAAACTCTAACAGCTTGATTAACAAGTGTTGCCACTAAACGTGGCCATGTCCCCTGCCAGGTGACGGAAATCTACTGGGCTCGGCGTATCACACAAATACACACTGAAGCCAAAGATGAATAAAACCGGCCAAAGCGTTCTTGAGATTTCACGTTCACACCAAACGGGACTTGACGGACGGACGGACGGACGGACGGACTGACAGGGCTGAATACTATGTCCCTCGACCCTAATACACCTTGACATTAAAGATGAATGGAATCGGTCAAACCGTTCTTGAGATATCATGTTGACAAGGTATTTGTAAGTGGTAAAATGGTTGTAATGACCTTGAATTTAATGGCAAGGTCACGTTAATCGCGTGGGCTGTGAGCACCCCCCAAATACACCTTGACACCAAAGATGAATGGAATCGGTCAAACCGTTCTTGAGATATCGCATTCACAACAAACGGGACATGACGGACGGACGGACGGAGCTGAATAATATGTCCCCCGCCCCTAATACACCTTGAGACCAAAGATGAATGGAATCGGTAAAATCGTTCTTGAGAAATCGCGTTCACAACAAAAGGGATGGGACGGACGGATGGCTGGACGGATGGAGCTGAATACTATGTCCCCCGCCCCTAATACACCTTGACACCAAAGATGAATGGAATCGGTCAAACCGTTCTTGAGATATCTTGTTGACAAGGTATTTGTAAGTGGTCAAATGGTCGTAATGACCTTGAGAATAATGGCAAGGTCATGTAAATCGAGTGGGCTGTGAGCCCTCCCCTAATACAGATTGACACCAAAGATGAATGGAATTAGTCAAACCGTTCTTGAGATATCGCGTTCACAACAAACGGGACATGACGGATGGACGGATGGACGGAGCTGAATACTATGTCTCCCGCCCCAATACACCTTGAGACCAAAGATGAATGGAATCGGTCAAACCGTTCTTGAGATATCGCGTTCACAACAAACGGGATGGGACAGATGGACGGCCGGACGGATGGAGCTGAATACTATGTCCCCCGCCCCTAATACACCCTGACACCAAAGATGAATGGAATCGGACAAACCGTTCTTGAGATATCATGTGGACAAGGTATTTGTAAGTGGTCAAATGGTCGTAATGACCTTGAGAATAATGGCAAGGTCACGTAAATCGAGTGGGCTGTGAGCACCCCTCTAATACACCTTGACACCAAAGATGAATGGAATTGGTCAAACCGTTCTTGAGATATCATGTTGACAAGGTATTTATAAGTGGGAAAATAGTCGTAATGACCTTGAGAATAATGCCAAGGTCACGGAATGCGACTGGGGTCGGCGTATCACGCCAATAGACCTTGACAGCAAAGATGAATGGAATCGGTGAAACCGTTCTTGAGGTATCGCGTTCACAACAAACGGGACGTGACGGACGGACAGACGGCCGGACGGACGGATGGAGCTGAATACGATGTTCCCCGCCCCTAATACACCTTGACTCCAAAGATGAACGGAATCGGTCAAACAGTTCTTGACATATCATGTTGACCAGGTATTTGTAAGTGGTCAAATGGTTGTAATGACATTGAGAATAATGCCAAGGTCACATAAATCAAGTGGGCTGTGAGCACCCCCCTCATACACCTTGACACCAAAGATGAATGGCATCGGTCAAACCGTTCTTGAGATATCATGTTGACAAGGTATTTGTAAGTGGTCAAATGGTCGTAATGACCTTGAGAACAATGCCAATAGTCCTGCAGTGAAACCCTGATTTTGGGGTGAACCTTGCAATAGGGTCCATCCAAAATTTTTTTGCAGTTTTGATATCTGTGGGGGGTCTATTTTAAGAATCTGGGTAATGCCACCCTGGCACCCTTGGGCATTCTGCATAATATGCAAATTAGTTCCGCTATTAGGGAAAAATATTTTTTTTAGTGTAACTCAGTGAAATAATGGCCGAATCCGGTAAATGTTTTCAGGGTCCAGGAATAAGAAAATGTCCATTTTAGATGAAATAGTTTATTGATATGCAGAGTTTGTTATTAACCCCCTCCATCTCATGCAAATTAGCACAGGTTACACATTGATTTTACCAAAGAATAGTGAGGAGCAAGGACCGAAATTTGCCAAAATATTTGTAAGTGTGGCTGTTCGGTGTTATGACTTGAAAATCACAACAAAAAAAACCAGTGATGACAACTTAAACAAATTTATTCTTCACTGATTAGGTCCAAAAATTTCTCCAAATAATCCACTGTGCAATCTTATAATAACACTCTAATGCCACTATGTAACTCTGATGCCAAAACAAAAACTCTCTTTAACTGACCAAAATCACAGCATTTATCTAGACTAGGAACATTCTGGAAAGATCTACAGGAGTTCTGGGTGATCCGGCCCCCTCCAGGCAAGAAGAAGCCAGAAACTTCTAGAAAGCACTAATCTATTTCATCACAAACAAGTGGTATTGAATCAGATCATGTTTTTCTCCAGACATACCACCAGAGGGTGCTAAATGATGAACAAAATAAACAAATAGCTGACCAGTAAGGCAGGACAAATAGTATGTAACAAATCTCCATTTACAAATGATATACAGTGCTGTACATAAAACACTCATACATAACATCAGTCTATTAATTGATCACTTTATTTTGGAAGAGAGTGTAGTTTTATTCATAGATGGTACCTCTGTGCGAAGACCACACCCAAGTGAACATCTGGTCCATGGCTTCTCAAATCTGGGAGTTTGCAAAAGCAGAATGGACTTAATTTTAATCTGCTCAAGTAAAGTAAAACATGAATTCTCTCCATTACCCACATAGATCTTCAAGGGAACTGGTGAGAGGAGAACTGCCACAGGATAATCCAGTTTGAAGAAAAAACTTAAAGTCACTATCTCTGCCTGACATGTCCAGCCAGACATGACCATCATGGACGGGTGTGCCATTTTTTGGTGTGTCCACTGGCCATGTTAAGGAACGGTTCAAGACTACATTGACAAACTCTGGACTTAGATCATTCAGAGAACCTTCACTGCAGATGTCTACTTCGTGTTTGACCACTATTTCGAGTACAGCATTAAGAGTCGAACGCAATCATCTAGATCTGGGCAGCATGCAAGTCAACGCCATCGACTCAGCCTTTCTAGTCCACTTCCCCCTCAGAAAGTGACACTAACAGTTACTGAGAACAAATCACAGCTAATTGACCTACTATGCCCAGAGCTGGTGAACAAAGGTCATCAAGCAGGCCTGAAGCACAAGTTGGTAGTCATAGGAAGGGATACACTCCCTTTTGAAATCACCAAAGACACAACCTGGGAGAGATATGACCTGCTGACACACCATGAGGAAGCTGATGTGATAATGATCCAACAGATGGCAAAACTGGCATGTTCAGGAGCCAAAGCTATTTCCACAGTATCAGATGTATTCATCTTGCTTTTGAGTTTTTATGCAGAACTTGGACTCACCTGCAGTGTGATGATGGAAGCAACAGGGAGTGACCGAACATTGATTGACATTCCTGCAACAGTGAGGAAACACAGTGACATAGTAACCTACCTGTTGGCAATGCACTGTCTGTCCGGTTGTGACACTGTCGGGCAAATGTATGGTATTGGGAAAGGCACAGCCCTAACGTCTCTCTCAGCAGGATACTCCCTTTGCAGATTGGGGAGCATTGATGAATCTATGCCAGATGTGATCGCAGAGGCTACTCAGTTCATAGGACACTGCTTTGGATCCAGGAAAGAAGACATGTCCGAGATTAGAGTTGAAATGCGGGCAAAAAAGACGTCCAAAAAACGTGTGACATCCGCTCCAGAACTGAAGTCCTTGCCACCAACATCTGAAGCCTTTGCACAAAATGCGAGCAGAGCACACTTCTAAGCTGCAATTTGGAGGTCAGCAGTTTTGTTGAATCCTCCAGACATAGATGCAACACAGTATGGATGGAGTAAAGACCTAGCTTCTAAAACATTGGTGCCAATCACAATACCCTCTGATGTGGCACTTGGGTCCACAAATGTCCTAGAAATGATAAGATGTGGGTGTGCATCAGAGGAGCCATGTTGAAATGCTCAGTGTGGATGCCATGCTGCTCATCTGCCCTGCACATTCTTTTGTGCCTGCCGTGCAGATCCACATGTCTGCAATAATCCATTCAATAAACGAACAGTTGAAACTGATGAGAATGAGGATGGTGATGTTGACTATGATGAGGAAGACATTTCTAAACAATGAAGTTGGTTATTGACAGGAATCCTTTAGGTATGCCTTGTGGCTAGTGTTGCCTTGACTTAGAAATGGGTACAATAGTTCTGTCTTAGCTGCAGCTACCAATGCCTCAACAAATACTTGCATGTATGCTGCTCTGAGTGGGTTGGTTAGAGACAGTTCAAAGATAATAACTAGTCACAGATTTCATAAGCTAATTAGCATCTTAATGTTGCTTTCAACCTGTCAAGAATTCTCATCATACTCATTGCATCGATTTCTTCAGTGGTAGGTACAGTTGGGTGAATAGGTGAATTTCAGTTAACGACATACATTACCGTTAGTTAACCCTGCGGCTTCCATTGGCAATTTCTTCGATCCTATTTAATGTTTAAAAGAAACTTAAAAAATTCAAATGGTGTTGAATATGTCCTCATTTAATAATACCCTTTTACAGCATTTGGAATAGCACAAAGTCATATTTGAGAAGGAAGCGTCCACATGGTTCCACAGGATCACCTTGTGGCAGGGAAGGGGTTAATTTCAAATTGCTTTCTTCTTATTCCTTGACCCGGAAAACATAGGTTTTGTGCCCTTGTTTAACGGATTCGACCATGATTACAATGAGTTATACTAAAAAAACAATTTTTTCCTTAAAGGGATAGTTCACTTTTTTTTGAAGTGGGGTTGTATGAGCTACAAATTGCCACTACTTACATTAGATGCAGTAGAAAGCTCTCTGATCTCCTCCAGGTAGCCGCACCAGCGCATAGTGCTGGGTGGAAATTTAGGCAATATACTGTTGTGAATGGGACCAGGGAAACAACGTATTTTTGGGGCCTAAAAGAGGTCCTACTTGAAAATAATACACCATTTCAGTTGTACGCTATATTAAAAAGAATAACAGCACTTTACCTGCTGGGAAAAAAAAAACACAGTTGCTGTTGAACTAACCAACTGACGTATTCCATCGGAGTAAAATGCGTGCTGTAGCAATCAGCTGTTTGGGTCAGACTCTGAGCGGTTTGTGGAAGAGACAGCATTTCAATGACACAGAGTTACGTCTCAAAAAAAAATCCCTATAATAACCAGCACAGCAGATACACAGTATGTGGCTGCGTAGACCCTATGCAATATCAATTGGTGCTGCAATGTTTCATTAGACTTTTTCACAGGTGTTCCACTCTCTTACCTGACGCATGGGTACAGCAGTGCTCTTCAGCGTGCACTGTTGAGATTTCCCTGAATGTAGCCGAAATCCTCTTTGGAAAAATGAATTCTGCAAACACAGAGCTCTTTTAGGGATATGGATGGCGTATCAATATCCATGTTGAGTGCAGCTAGCCACAGCTGCCGAAGTCCATCCCGGAGAGGAATGCGGTGGAAGCTGTAAGAGCCCCAGGATACAGCTTTGCTTTCACGTCCAGGAAAGCAACACACACGGACCATTTTCAAAATATTTGCACAAGTTTTATGACCGTCCAACCTCGCAACCACAGTTAAGCCACTTGCACACTGGACGCAAAACTAATTTTTCGCAAGACAGATTACATTCAAAGTCAATGTGGAGACGCGAATACACACATGTCCCCCACTCCACTCGCTACCGCGGCGGCAGGGGACAAAAACCACTTTAAGACTATGTTGCAGGTATTTATGTGGACCTATTTTGCCAGTGTGATGATTGGACCAACGACTTATGATGTATAGTCTGATTTGTGTTATGTTAAGCTATTTTGTGCATTTGTGGCGCCCCCTACTGGTCGATTTGATTGAAACTTTCAGGCATTGTTTCAGGTTCTTATGTGGACATGTGGAGTTTTGTAATGATTAGGAAAACTATTTATGATTTATAGTCTGATTTGTGTTATACCACGCTGCTTTGTTTTAGCACTTATAGCGCCCCCTATCAGTCAATTTGGATGAAATTGTCAGGGTATGTTTCAGGTACTTATATGAATATATCCTGTGAGTTTTAAGGCTATAGGACAAACAATTCCTGATTTATAGTCTGATTTGTGTTATACCACGCTGCTTTGTTTTGCATTTATAGCGCCCCCTATCAGTCAATTTGGATGAAATTTTCAGAGTATGTTTCAGGTACTTATATAAATATATCCTGTGAGTTTTATGGCTATAGGACAAACAATTGGTGATTTATAGTCTGATTTGTGTCATGCCATGCCCATTTTTTGCATTTATAGCGCCCCCTATGGGCCGATTTGCATGAAACTGTCAAGATATGTTCCTGGTACTTATATAAATATAGATATATCCTGCGAGTTCTGTGATGATGGCCTAATGGTTGTTGAATTTTATCTATTGATGTGCTAAGCCACGCCCCTGCTGAAGTTCATTGGTCAATATCTTGGAAACGAAATGAGATTTCAACAAGCCTTATGCAGTTTTGATAAGCTTGGTCCAATGATGATCCACAGCGAACTTCGAAGGAATCGGACCTACGGCCTAGGAGGAGATGTCAAAAATGTGTTTTTCAAAAAATTGAAAATGGCGGAAAATCCAATATGGCAATTCTTGGAGGTCCGGGGAAAAAGTTGTAGAGTTTGGACCAAATAATGTCTGTACCAAGTTTTGTGTAAATCAGACTTACAGCGTTGGAGTTATGACCTTTAAAGTGAAAAACTGTTTTTCTTGAATTATAGCGCCCCCATCAGGCTGATTGAGTTAAGAATGTTTTGGGCAGCATTTACACACAACTTCCAACCAATGTGCAAAATTTCAGCTCTCTATCATTTACCATCTCACGGAAATTTGCGAAAACATTTCTGAAGAAGAAAAAAAGAAATAATAATAATAATAATAATAATAATAATAAACCAGCACAAAAACAATAGGGTTTCAGCCCTACGGGCTTGAACCCCTAATAATAAGAATAATAATAATAACAAACCAGCACAAAAACAATAGAGTTTCTGCCCTACGGGCTTGAACCCTAATAACTGGCAACAAAAGCTGCAAGTTTAAAACAGTGTGTGAGGACTTGTGGCCAGTATGAGGCATAGATTCACCTCCCGCATCAATGCTGCTGGCGTGCACACGCAGTATTGAAGCCTGCAGGTATCATCTGTCTTTGTCTGATGGGTCACAACTGATTATGTAATGAACAGAGAGCATTTTCTTTTGATTTTGGCTTAAGATAATCTGATCGGCTTGTGTAACGTCTATTGCAGCATTTTACCACATGGTATGTCACTACCTGGTGAATGAGAATAAAAATGTGTCTGACAGTAAGTGATGCGTTTTTATTGACTGTCACTGTACAATATAAACAGACACTGTCAGTGATTGTCTTGTGAAAGCCACTCTGCAAACATAGACCAACGGCACATTACATCCATGCAGAAACTTCAGTATGAATGGCTATTTGAAGGTATTAGCTAAAACTAGCTAGTGTCCTATAGCCACACGTGGTATCGTTACACAGCTAAGCAAGCTGGAGTCTGCCACAAACGATGACAGTTCATCTATAAACTGTCATTAGCAGGATTAAAAACCACCAACAGGACAAGCCGAGACTGATAAAACTGCAAAACCACAACAGAGTAAAACAAAGCTTACCTGTCCAGTGGCAGCAAGGCTAGCTGTGCATTGCTTTTTAAGCCCTTTGATTCCTTCAGCTTTCCTCATTGAAAGTGGCACGGATATAAAAATACAGCTCTTGGCCATTTTGCGTTTTTCCTCCTTAATTCTAATTGTTCCTCTACCGTTCTTTGGGGCTTTGCCTGTTAAATTGTGTACACCGTCTCCCGTAGCGCTGGGATCAGAAGCTTCATCTGTTCTGCTATTGCCAACAACACCGATTTTTTTTCGAATGATTTTTCCAGCAGATGGCGCTGTAACAACGCAGATTCAGCTCTGCGCGTTCACAAGCAGTAAGAAGCGCGTCTTTATGGCGTGCTCTCACCTGATTGGATAGAGCCAGTAGGTGACTCCAGAATTTAATTTACTGCTTTATTGCAGAAGACGGTGACTGAGACACTTGTGTTATTGACCAGATATTCTAAATACATTATCTCGGTCGGAATGTGGAGCTATTCAGCACTTTTTTAAAAACAAATAAATCACTTACAGCAGCTTTAAAGCCCTCTATAAATACATGTATTCTTTTTCCACAGTGGCTCAGCAAGTGACTCACTTTATTCCTTGCAGGGAATTTCTTGATGTATGGGCACCAGTAGAAGGTTACCTAATGTCTTTATAAAAGCTGAAGGAGGTGTTTCGAGGGGGGGGAATTGAGTCCACCAATTTCGTTTCATTTGATTTCATTTCTTCTTTTCATTTTTCCTTCCTTTTTTCGTTATTTTTTTCTTTTATTTTTTGAAATTGTTATTTCCCCGCCCCACCCAAAGAGTGAGGGCAAGGGATATTGTTTTTGGTTCGGTTTGTTTCTGTGTTTGTGCGTTTGTTTGTTCGTGTGTTTGTTTGTTTGTTAACACTCTAGCGGCAAAACTAATGGGCACATTCACCCCAAATTCGGTTAATGGATTGCCACTGACCCAGAATAGATCCCTATTGAATTTCGTACAAGTAGGTGAAAGTGTGTAGCCTGACTCTGCCAGCCTTCGTACTTCAGCTTAATTTCATTTCGCTTCACTACTCCGTCTGGTCACTTGTAGCTCTGCCTCGTTTACCTCGACAGAAAAGACCCCGAACCAACCAACGAACAGAAGGTCTGGCCAAGAGCCATGATGTAGCGGCTGCGCTGAGATTGAAATTGTGGTCTCCGAAATCAACAATGGCCATGGACATAGATACACGGGAGGCCATTCGCTCTGTCGTGGAGAAAATCCTGGGTATCAGCGACCTACAGCCACAACAAGATGAATGTTTGGTTAGTTTTTTGAATGGAAATGATGTTGCAGCGCTACTCCCTACAGGTTTCGAGAAAAGTTGTCATATGTACATAATATCCATCATGAAACATATGAAATAGGCACCCTGTTCATCTCTGTGAGAGATAGCCGAACCACCTCAGCTAGCTTGTAGCTGCTAGTGTTACATTGCCCGCGAATTTCACACTATTTAAGTTAGCAGCGAACTTTTTAGAAGCCATGTTTTTGTTCATGTCAAAAGACCTATTTGCTGTCTCAGTGTTATGTTGTCATTATCCATGAATGAAATGTCTGTGTGAGACAGCCGAACGCTTAGAGCCAAACTATGTTACTATCAGTGATGTTAGCGCAAGTATGGTTAACGATTCAGTTTTCGTGTCAACACAGATTTCGTCCTGATATAAATAATGCATTATTATCGCCGATTCTGCCGGTGGATTCAGGTCTCTTCGGTTTTTTTTGAATAGCAGCAGTATCGGCAGGAGAAACGATAGCTCAACAGTTTGTTTCTTGTAAGGAGAACAGAAAGAGCACCTTTGGTTCTTTTAAGTGAATGAGTAGGCCTGTGTTGAAAAAATCGATTCTCCGATTCTGGATCGATGCTCATTTAAATTTCTAAAGATCGATTTGTCCGTCCAAAGATCGGTCTGTGGGAAACACTGACATATAATGATAGTTTGGTTACTTTGAAGCCAGTAACCAGAACTTTGTCTACATTTACACTGGCTGTATCTTATTGTTTTTCATATTGAAAAGTGACTGCATTGGATTGGAAGCAATGGTGATAGTGGTTAGTCACTCATGCTGGTTTTCACACTGATGCTGCTATTCTGACTGGAGAGTCTGCACAACATGCAGCATAAAGTTTACTTTGACCCTGCAAGTGTTATTCACAGCTGTTTGTGGGTTAATGCTATTTGAATGAAACATAAATTCTGATCCTTTTATTCCTTTAAACAGTTTTCAATTAGTGAAAAGATTGCAAGGATTGTAGAAGCAAACTGCTGAGGGTAGACTTGACCTGAGTTGGTGATGTGCTCAGTCATAAGAGTCTGTCACAAACATGCAGTTAGTACAAGATATTTATGATTTACTGAATCAAGAAAGACTGTCACAGAAGGCAATGTAGTTGAAATTCACCCAGTTCACAAAATTAAACTTGTAATTTATTTATTTATTATTAATAGCAATGTAACAGTAACATGTACCATATTGTTACGGTTTTGGCCTGCTGGGTGCCAAGCGGCTGTCTGGCGGGCTCTAGGACCGTGGGGTAAAATGACAGACTCGTGCACCGAGGCTGGAAGTGATGAGGTTTAATAAACAAAAAAGTATAACAAACAAAAGGGAAACAAGGTTCCATAAACTGAGAAACTAATACAACACTAAATTATAGTTAAACAAAGAAGGGAAAGGTGGCAGTTAAAATCCCACTGACCAGCAGTGGGAGAGCAGATGCATAGCACCCTGTACTCTGCCCTGCAGCTCATTGACAATGAGCCACAGGTGATGCTAATTAAGTGGCAGAGTGAGGACTGAGAGAGGAGGACTGCAAGGGTTAAGCCTCACACATATAACTGACATCACTCATGAAATATAGCCTCTAATCTATCCTAAGCGTCGTTAATACAAGCACAACCAAATTGCTAGACAGCGAGAAACTAATTACGATTTACAAACAAGGCTCAATTAGTTTAGATGACAAATAACATTTTAACAGAAGAAAGAAGAGTTTTGACGCACAACGGGATGATGGTGTTCAGCAGCCATTCAGCCAGTAATGTTGAGGCGGGCCAATATGAAGGATCGAAGTGCATAGAGAGCACTGTTCGTTCGGGGTTGAAAGAATGGGTTTTGGAAGGAAGGGGGCAATCCACCACCAGCAGCAAGACGGGCCAAGATCTGCCAAGAGTCAAAAGAGTCATTCACCATCATTTATGCAATATTTACTTGGACTTGCAATATGCGGTTCTGCAAAGGGATTAGCTGGCAGTGCTAGCCTTTTCTGGCAATTGTGGAATCCTCTAGAAGAAAATCATGGGGAAACAAGGACTGGGTGTCATGAACGACAGTGGGGAGCGGTTCGCAAACATGTGCACCACAAATAACCTAGTCATCGGAGGAAGTGTGTTCCAGCACAAGAGGATACACAAAGCCACCTGGATATCACCGGACATGCTCACAGAAAACCAAATTGACTATGTGTGCATTGGGAAAAAGTTTAGAAGATCCCTTCAAGATATACAGGTCAAACGAGGAGCGGATGTTGCCTCTGACCACCATCTACTAGTTGCATGCTTAAGGCTGAAGTTGAAAAAGAACTGGACAGGGGACACCAGACACAGTGCCAGAAGGTACAACACCACTCTCCTGAGGGTAGCCGAGAAACAAGAGGAATTCAAGATCACACTCTCCAACAAGTTACAGGCTTTGCAAGACCTAGAGAGCCCGGTGGAAGATTCCATTGAGGGGAAGTGGCAGGGAATAAAAGAGGCAGTCACATGCCAGGAAGTGCTAGGCACAAAACGATGCAGCCACAAAGAGTGGATATCAGTGGAGACCTTGGGAAAAGTGGAGGAGAGAAAAAAGAAAAAAGCAGCAATAGTCAGCAGTCTCACTCGAGCAGGGAAATGTAAAGCACTCGAAGAGTATGTAGAAGCGAATAGGGCAGTGAAGAGGAGTATTAGAGTAGATAAGAAGAACTAAATGGACTCATTGGCAACAGAAGTAGAAGATGCAGATCGTAAGGGAAACATGAGGGAGCTGTATAGTACCATAAAGAAGCTTTCAGGAAAGTTCACCCTGCCAGAGAGACCAGTGATGGAGATGGAGATATCATCCCAGACAGGGAAGGGCAGAAACGTAGATGGGCAGAGTACTTTGAGGAACTACGAAAATAGATCAGCCCCAGAAAGAACAGCAGACATCCCCCAAGCGGGCAATGACCTGCCGATTGAGTGTGGACTGCCATCAAAAGAAGAGATCTGCAAGGCTATTAAACAGCTGAAGGATGGGAGGGCAACAGGGCCTGATAACAACCCAGCAGAGGCACTGAAAGCAGACGTGGAGACAAGTGTGGCAATGCTTCACCCACTGTTCGAAACATATGGGAAAAAGAAGAAGCCCCACAGGAGTGGAAGGAGGGGTACATCATCAAGCTCCCAAAGAAAGGAGATCTAAGCACTTGCTCCAACTACAGGGGAATCGCACTGCTTTCTATTCCAGCCAAGATTTTTAACAGAGTTCTCCTGAACAGGATGAAGGATGAGGTCGACCCAAAACTTCAGGACCAACCAGCGGGTTCAGAAAGAACAGATCCTGCAAAGACAAGATCACCACACTCCGAATCATCCTAGAACAGTCCCTGGAATGGAATTAAACTCTCTTCGTCAGTTTCATCGACTATGAGGAAGGTTTGACAGCTTAGACAGACAGACTTTATAGAAACTTCTGAGGCACTATGGGATATCTGAAAAAGTCACCAACATCATCAGGAAGTCCTATGAAGGGATGACCTGCAGGGTAGTTCATGGCCAACAGCTCACTGAAGCCTTCCAAGTGCGGACAGGAGTTAGGCAAGGTTGTCTGCTGTCTCCGTTCCTTTTCCTACTAGCCATTGACTGGGTCATGAAGACATCCACAGAAGACAGAAACAACGGTATACAATGGGCACCTGGGCAACAGCTGGATGATTTAGACTTCGCTGATGACTTGGCCCTCCTTTCCCACACACAACAACAGATGCAGGAGAGGACAAGCACAGTAGATACAAACTCTGCATACTTAGGTCTCAAGATCCACCGAGGAAACAGTAAGATCCTTAAGGTCAATACAAACTGCACTACTCCCATCACACTGGCAGGAGAACCGCTAGGAGAGGTGGAGAGCTTCACGTATCTGGGTAGTGTAATGGATAAGCAGGGTGGGACAGATGCCGATGTAAGATCACGGATAGGTAAGACAAGAACTGCTTTTCAGCAGCTGGATAAGGTTTGCAGGTCCTCAGAACTGACTACCAACACTAAAATTTGTATGTTCAACACCATTGTGAAGCCTGTTTTGCTGTACGGCGCAGAGACATGGCGAACAACAGTCACTACTCTGAAGAGGATACAAACCCTCATCAACACCTGCCTTAGAAAGATTCTGAGAATACACTGGCCTCACACCATCACAAATGAAGAGCTGTGGCACCGCATTGGACAGAAACCAGTGGAGATAGACATTCTACACAGGCGATGGACATGAATTGGCTACACCCTTAGAAAGCCAGAAACAAACATTACTAGACAGGCCTTCACCTGGAACCCCCAGGGGAAGTGTAAGAGGGGAAGACCCAGGAATATGTGGAGGCTGGACCTGGCAGCAGATGAGAGGGCAACCGGCTCCACGTGGGAGCAGCTGCAGAAGCTGACCCAAGACCGCAACAGATGGTGGGAGTTAGTTTGTGGCCTATGCCCAAGGACGGACCATAGGCTAAAGCAAGTAAGTACTTGCCTTTTCTGACAATTGTGGAAATTTCTGGTATTATAACTAAAAATGTGAATGACATACAGGTATGTGTCTTATTTGTTACTTTCAGCACCACAATGTTAGTTGCCCCTTAACTCCTATCTACCACATAATAAAATAACTTTTTTACTGACAAAATTTAAAAAAATTTTTACAAGTTGTCAGTGCCTTTGTCTCAGGTAAAGAATTCATGCCATTCATGCTTCCATTTAAAACCAATTACAGTAGCTTGACACAATTTGATCCCATCAGCCACAACACCCTGAAGGATATTGTGCTACGCCTTAGTTCTTCCTCCTTCTGCCTTAATAATATACCCATAAACTTTTTAAACAATGTCATCAGTTAAAATTGAAATGTAAAAAGAACGCTGCCTTGGCTCCAAAAGTGTAGCTTCAATCAAATATCGGAGAGGTGCTCATTGCGGAGAGGGGTGACAGTTCATAATAAAAAGAATGGGCCAGAAGGCACTCAAGTCTCCGTTGAAGTGAAAAAGCCTTTAATAAAGGCTTTTTAATGTCATCAGTTACTTGGCGTCAGACCTCTGGCAATAGTTAATTCTATTGTTTTCCCAGGCTCACTCCCCAAAACACTGAAATCAGCAGTAATCAAGCCTCTTTTTAAAAAAGTACAAATGAAAAGACCTTTTTCAGAGTCAGGCAGTAGGATTTATACTGCTGTCTCAGATTTGCCTGAAATGTTTTTTTTTTGTGGAAGGTCCATGAGTAAATAGAAAAACATCGTACTTCTCTAGGTCCCTGAACCAAACAGTTTTGTTTTTTATGGCCTTTAGAAGGGTCAGTTTCTTGAGGGTCAAAATTGCACTTAATTAGGGGTTGAAGTTGAAATATGTCAATGCGCCTATGACTGCCCAGCTTCATTTTGATTGATGTCAGTTTGCGATAAAAGAGTCCTAGAAAATTGTAAAATTTCAGCAGGCAGTTGAGGGCATTGCCTATAGGGAGCACTGAAAACGCTACTTTTTCCTCACCATTATGACATCTGTTTTTAAATATCCTTATTTACACAGTAATAATTCTTCACACTGTAATCTCTTTATTTAAAAAAATAGCAATGAAGGCACATAATAATGTCTTAATAATGTGCCCTTAAAATAGCAGATGAAAACTGACGATTGACTTAAGACCAGGTTTTTGTTGGTCAATCATACAGTCGCTTTCTGCTGCCTCAATGTAGCAACATACCAACAATGCGCCTTAAGACCAACACACCCATGGACGTGCATTCTAGCGCAGCTAAACCTTGCTATTTGCGCAACCTGAGCACTAGACAAGAAAATGGGTACTGTGCCAGTCATACACTTCCAAGGATACTTGTGTCACGCTTGGCGCCGCTTTGCGCCAGGTCTGAGATCGAGCCCAATGAGTCAGTCCCAGATGTTTCAGAAAAATTCTCATTAATTTGAGAGGAAGAAAAACACCATGTCTTCCATGCCATTGAGGAATCGGATATCTCTATTGGATTTATCTTTGTTCAGCGTATAATCATCACTGCACACTACTATGCCTCTCTGTCAAAGTAGATTCAGTGACGTTTGTCCAAGCATGCTTGTTTTGAGGATCAAAAACTATATCAGGTTTTATCCGTGGATCGTTACCAAGGTAAGAACAATGATTTCTAAATATTTTGAGAAATCCAAACAATGCTATACAATTGAACCTTAAGGACTGCATAGTCAGGCTGAGGGTTGTTATGACAGAATTTTCAATACTTTTTTCCCCAATCGTATTTGCATTTTAATATAGTTATGCAGTTAGAGTGCTGAGTCCTCAATCTTTCAAAGGATATATAGCTCAATAACATAGCTCAATATTTGATGGTATAAAAAAGCAATTGTGCCAAGCATAATTATGCCTTAGCATATTGCTATGGATGTCATCAGGTCTCATCTCAGGTATAAGTGTAAGGTGTGTGGTATTGTCAGCGGTTGTAGGCAAGGGCAGTGATTGCAGATTACAAGAGGCAAACATTTGCCACAGGTAGCTAGGTTTTGCAACTTTCATGACTAGTCCTTAATTGTATTTTCATTATGAAAATTGTTTAGATACCTTGGAATCAAACATAAATGTAATCACAGAGGAAGTTACAAGCAAAATGATTTCTCAGGGGGAGGCTCAGCACCAGAGCCTTTCACCAATAACCAGTATGGTGTACAGCTATCTAACTACACTCGGTAGTCCAGCAATGGCCATGAAATCAACCTTGTTTTTCAGAAGTTGAGATTCTCCACACCAAATGATCAAAATCCACAGTTATCATTGTACCCTCACAATTTAGGTGAGACCATGTTTAGAGATCAAAATAATTTTCAAAAATGTTTACTTGATCATGAAGCTGGTTCTTGAGGTCACTGATAGTTTTTTTTTTTTTAAATTGCTCATTGCGAATTAGTTGGCCACTTGACTACTTTTGGTGAATCTGAGACTTTAAAAGTTACAAGTAGCTCTTGAAGGTTTAGTGAATTACTCTTTGTGGAAAGAAATAGGGGGTCCTACAGCTAAGAGTAACATGCCCATTTTTAGGACTTACTCCTAAATTGTTAAGAACTACTCACAGGCTTAGAATTCTGCCTGAATAGGGCTCCTGGAAACCATGGTCATGTTTCTAATGATTTCCTTTAATGAAAAATAAACAAAATGTGTTCTCCAACACATTCGGAGTCACCACACACTAGGTGGGCGGACACTGCTTGCAAATTTCGACCGCTCATCCATCAAGAGCATTCTGATGTACTGTATTACAGTGTGGTTTGCGGCCTGAACAGTCGCAGATAAAAGGCTGTTCTCTCCCCTACTTAGAGGAGATTGCAAACACCCGCTATCTCAGCAGAGCCTTAGCCATCATTAAAGACTGCACCCATCCTGGGCCCCACCCGTTTGAACTGCTGCCCTCTGGGAGGCACTACAGGGCACTCAGAACTCATACAAACAGACTCAAAAACAGCTTCTTTCCAATAGCCATAAGCACTTTAAACAAGCACAGCTGCAAAAATTAAATGCCAAGCAACATTCTGATGTGCAATATGCAGCCCTACTGTTTTCTATATAACTTGTTCTCTGTTTTTATGATTTATTATTTTAAAATTTTTTAAACTGTACAATGCACTGCTTTTATAGCACCTATTTATTATTATTGAATTTGTCTGTCCTGTGAGCTGCATGTTTTGATATATATATGCTGAGTGACTGGAAGCACCCACCGGAGAAGCCCTCCTAATTTTGTTGTGTTTTTAATACAATGACAATAAAGGTATCTATCTATCTATCTATCTATCTATCTAGACTATTACTCATTCCTCTGACAAATTAATGTTTGTAGTCTGTGACAGGCATGCTGAGTCATAAAAGATATGTTCCCTGCTTTTATTGAACTCTTAGTACAGTATATTCCACTGCTATTGAATTAGCTATGAAGTAATTATGTACAGAAATCAAGTGATAGCTAATGAATCACACTTTCGTAACATTACAGAGCCAGCCTGGTAGCAAACTGCCACAGTGATGATCAGTGAAAATAGCCTTCCCGGATAGGCACGTTGTGACTTCACAAGGAAAACCATAAACGGTATAAAAATATGAATGCAGCACCCGAGTCTGAAAAGTGAAGCCAATGCGGAAATCTCTTAAAATTGCATTCTATTTAATGGCCAGCGGATGGCAATGTCGATGGTTGCAGAAAGAAGTTCAGTGGTAAAGAAGTCTATGAGAAAATTATTCTACTTTCCCCTCTGATTTCATATTTCAATAATGATTTCTGCATTATTTTATGGTATCTATTGCAAGTTTCAAGTCTGCTTTGGTATATCATGATGTTCAATTTTGTACATTATGCTCCCAAATAGACTAGAATAAAGGATAAAGCCAGGTAAGCTTTGGGGGCGAGGCTATCCTCTAGTCCTTGTCAGATACAGTCAGATCCACCCATAGATCCACCCCTCACTCCTCCCTGGATCTTCAATTCACGCTGTCGTCCCATAGGAATCACATCCGGTTTCAAAATGAAAAAATGGCACTGTTCAAATGGCCAAAATTGAGGCTTCCTTAAAGGAACTCTCTATTACCGGGTATTTAGACACTAATTCCATAGTTCTATACTTGTAAAATATGTCTGCGCCAAAAATTCCCATGAAAATACACAAAGTAATAATTTTAGGCTTGTTTTCTGATGGCAGACCTTGATTTTCAGCCAGTTTCTGCCCCGCCCAGAATTAGGTACAAAATCGACTTCCTCATCTCGAGTGAAGTAGAACGGATCAAAGAGCTGGAAGCGGTGGGTCGGTTTTTGGCGCGAGATTTAAAATACATTTGCGGATTGTTTGGTTTTGAATATTTTGCACGGTTTCTCGGTTTAGATTTGGATTACGGATGAATGGTTTTGAAAAAATGGATTGTGAGGTGGCGGTGGGAGTAAAAAAGAAAAGGAAAAAAGGAAGTGATAACGAAAAGGAGGAAGAAACATTTGTTGTAGGAATAAAGACAGATATAAAGGGTGATGAAGCAAACTGTTTATTTAGCAATGCTCATGACATTGGGAAATTTGTGAGAAAGGAAATTGGAGATGTAAAAGCTGTTAGGATAACACGGGGAGGGTTAGTGATTGTGGATTGTCGCAATGTCAAACAACGAGACAAAGCATTAAAAATTAAACAATATGATCTTATAAAGGTAACCAGCTTTCCTTTAAAGAAAAAACCGTGTGTTAAAGGTGTGATTAGTGGTGTTCCATTGGACATAGACTTAAATGATTTTTTGAAGGTGGAGGGGCTGTGTGGAGCAAAGCGACTGAGAAGCTACCGGGAGGGAAAGGTGCAAGAAAGCCTGTCAGTGCTATTAGAGTTTAACAGTGAAGTACCAGAAAGAACAGTTGATTATGTGAGCTACAGGGTGAGATTGTACGAAAGGGCTCCACTGCGCTGTTTCCGACGTCAGGAATATGGGCATGTGGCGGTTGTGTGTAAAAAAGAAATGCACAGGTGTAGACGGTGTGGACAGGAGGGATGCATTGAGGATGATTGTGTAGTGGCAAAAGCATGTTTTCATTGTGGGGGAAGTCATGAGATGGGGTCAGTGCAGTGTGAAAGAAGGAAAATGGAAAGAGAGGTGGAAAGGACAAGAGTACAGGAAAAAAAATATCATATGCAGAAGCAACTAAAAGAGTCGTGAGTAAAAAAAAGAAATGGTGGGGGAAAAGAGCAGGCCAGAGTGCAGCCAGTGGAAAAGAAGCAAAAAAGGAGTTTGAGGAGGACGAAATTAGGATGAACAGAAGAAGTTTTTTAGCGTTCATTTCAATGGTTTTAAACTGTGCTTGTGAGATAGAAAGCAAAACGGAAAGAATTAAGATGGTGGTAGATGCGGCAAGGGAGATTTTGGGCGTAGTAGATGTAAAGAGGGAAGATATACAGAGAATTTTGGAAAGAGGGTTTGGTGGCAGTCAGACTGTAGAAAAGTAAGGAGAGACAGAAAGCCTGGGAAATAACTGAAGCAGAGAAGGATACGTGATAGGATTGGTCTTTTTTTTTTTTTTAAATAATTCAAGTAAAACACACAGTTAAAATACAGCACGAAATTCAGTACTGTTGGTGGCGGCATGCACTAAAGACAAAGTTCCGTCGCCATTAAACTAAACGAAGAAGAAGAAGAAGAAGGTCCAAAATCCGATGGATTGACACATCGACCTGCTGACGTCATCTAAAGAACGAGACGAGCTCAGTCGAGCTCGTTTTTCTAGACTGCCTATGGGACAGGAACTGCAGAAGGTTTATAAAATCGTTATTTTCTCACGAAATTTCGGGAAACGGAGGAACAAATGCCTACCAGATGCATTGTAGCAGGTTGTAGTAACGTATCCAAAGAAGCAGTCAGCCTTCATCGATTTCCAAAAGATTAAAAAATAAGTAAAATTTGGGCGTCTCGGGTGAAACCGACTCGGGCAAAATGGCAAGGACCAAGCGACAATAGTGTGATTTGTAGCAACCACTTCAACAATTCCGACGTCGAGGATGAAGGGTTTTGGTCTGAGTTCGCGATGAGAAAGATGAGAAAAATCAAGCCAGACGCTATTCCAAAAATCAAAAGTCCATTCGAGGAGAGAGGCACCTTGGAAAGGGGGAGAAAGAATAGCAGACCGGGCACTGAAAAACGGAAGAAAATGAAGGTAGGCCACTAATGAACAATTATAACGCGTTAGCTATGCCAGCGCTTCAGCAGGGCTTTCGTTATTGACACTATAGAGCTTAATAGAGCGCTGGCTGTGGCTAGCACTTAGCAGGCTTTGGCTTGCATTCCACACGTTTTACGCCTTCTCTTCGCCAGCGCTCTATTAAGCTGCTTTCACACCGGACGCGAAACGCGTGTACTCGTGTCTTTGCATTGACTATGAATGTAATCTGTCGTGCTAAAAATTTGTTTTGCGTCCAGCGTGAAAGGGCTTCCCCCTAGCTGCTGCTGTGCCTCTAGTTGCATGCTGCCGCTGTGTCTTGACTCTCGTCTCGTGTTCTAATCTTTTTCTCTTTGTCAGATCATATTATTGTTTTACTCTAGCCTGACCGAATGCCGTACATAATCTAACGAGCTTGTTGGATGTCCGCTATTAAACTCGTATTTCAAGCCTTACTCTAAAATAGACTAAATTGCTGGGGAATGTGTGACTGTTGTAACTTGTACAGACAGTTATAGAAATTATTTTAATTAAATATGAAAATGTATCTCCATTACATTGGGTCGTGCAAGCTAAGCTAGCGGCTTGCTGAAGAACCAAACACCTGGATAATGCGTTTAGCAGTAGCTTTGGCAGACGGCGAATGCGAGTGAACCACGGCTCTCTAGCCCATTTAGCGCGTCTCTGATTGCCCGTTAAGAAAACCAGTGTAAGATTAAATAAATTGGCAATATGTATATTTTTTTTCTTTTGCTCATAATGTAAATCATATCAGATTTGAAGTTACTAAGCCCTGGGGCGACAAAAACATGTAATTAAGTGATCAAAATGATATTTTTACATGCAGTTGTACATACCGGCTATGCAGCGAATTGGTCCTGAGTTCTTTAGATGACGTCATGCTAAGAAAGGGCGGCATTATCGATTGTAGAGATAAAAAAGGGGCGTTCCCAGGGCAAGTAGAAAGTTACTAATTACTCCAAAACGGTTTGATATTATGGGAAATGACTGCCATGTTTTTTTTCTGGATGAAAAATTACATAAAGAGAGCCTGTTTGTGAAATTTCGCCCTCGAGACGCTTTAATTCCTTTAATGTTATGTTGAAACCAATGCGTGACGTCATGGTTGCTTCGTCCATCATTTGACACAGTCTATGGGAAAACCCCACATAAGGCACAACGTGGCCAAAAGCCAAATATTTCAATCAACCCTCAAAAGCCCAATGCTTTTATGAATTCGTATAACATTTACTTGATATAATGAGGGACGAAAGCCATTATCTTGTTTGCATAGGTTTATTAAACTGTTTTACAAATCACAGCTGGATGGAGGCACTGGGCATTGTGCAAGGGAATAAAAACAAATATTTCTTCCCTCTTCACCATGGTGCTGGCTGCGATCATTTTGCGGCAGGGGCTGGGGCAGGGGCAGGGGCAGGGGTAGGAATCAACCTGTTCAGCAGAAAGGGGAGTAGCAGGGCGAAGAGGCCATTGTTGGACCCACCATTTTGGAAGAAGGGAAAACCCCCAAAGCCCTGAATCAAAAGGGGGGAAAACGTCAGTCATATCGACCAATGGGTCAAAAAACTCTTTTTTCAGTGACACGCACAAACAAATAACACACAAGTTACGTTTCCTGCAAGGATACTAAACAGTTATTTTTAGCCAAAAGTAATTCTGAACATCTCATAACATCTCTCCTTATGATGTTTTATTTTTCTTTTTTGTGTGAATTCAAAATGAAAAAGACTTTTGTTTTTAATGTATCAAGAAAATATAGAACCAGTCACATTGACAAGAAATAAGGAAGTATCATTTGGCCTGATGAATAGTGATAAATACTGGCTTTAGTTTAACTCATATAGTTTTCTCTCAGTAAGTCATGTTGCATAGAAAAGTGCATTGTACGCAGTGATACACATGAGATACTGTTGGTTACCTGCAGTCACAATAATTCCAAAAATGTAATCTAATTTTAAAGCAATAGTTATTTTTTTCTTACTACAAGATAGATCATTACATTTGAAGTTCATTCAATTAACTGACCTCAAAGCTGGCCGAACGTTCTCTTCTTTCAAGCTCGCCCGAGTCCTTTGAAACAAAACAGTTATTTTATTCATAAAAGATGCGGTGTGTGTACAGAATGTAATTTCGTCTTCAACATTAAAGAAGGCTGTAAACTTACAATGTCTGTCATTGGAAGCATAGAACACAGTCCAAGAAGTGCAATAAAGCACAGCGCGAAGAATATACGATTCATGGTTGACTTGGTCTTCCTGAAGATAAAAAGTCACATATCAAAAACTTATAAATCCACAGTTTTAAAATCTGAAGTTTAAATCAACAGTATATCACTATTTTCTATGTATATTGATTGCCATACAACTTGTACTACAAATACATATTACATACTTATTGTCAAAATGGTAAATATGCATCATAATCATGTTATTCTCAAACACTTTGATAATTTTTGGGATGATACTTGCCTAAATCGTACCAAACAGGGCAAATACTTCAAAGAAAGTCAGCTTATTTTTCTTGCGCTCTTTGCACAGGCTTTTAAAGAACCAATCGCTTAATGGTCCACCAATCAGCGCTCAATCAGGTGACAGTTATAAGCCATGGAATGACTAATGATGTCAGTAGTTCTGACTCAAAGGTGACAGTAATAAGCCATGGAATTATTTTGCCTGTGAAGAGTTATGACATTTCTAATAGGTAAGATCCTATTGGATTTTAGTAATAGGTAAGATGCATGCAACTCTGACCCACAAAACTGCCTCTTTTGAAACACTATTTTAAAACTAGCCAAGGTCTTGTGACAAGGTGGGCATGCCTATTCCGCATGAAGCTGTAACTGCATTGTATACCCATAGAACAGCATATGGTGCAGGCAAATCAAGAATAGCCACTGAGTAAGCTGTATTCCCTCAATCAATGAACAACCAAATCCCATCATAAATACCTTTATATAAAGGTTTTTATTTATAAGACATGAAGGAATGATTTTTTTTTTTGTTCAATCAAACTGCATAAATTTAGGGGTTTTTTTTTTAAATCATTTTGTTATTATATCATATTTGTATTTATTTTATTTATTTATTTTCTATAAAATATTGAGGAAAACACCAGCAGAACATGGTTTGCACGAGTTGCAGCTGAGAACACTGGACCATTTTTACTTAATTTTATCCTTCATTAGTAAACCCTCATTAATGGCTCAGCCATGCTCTTAGGCCTTAAAGCTGCTGGAACTGATTTGGTCATTTTCTTACATTGTTGTCCAAATCCTATGTAAGCAGTCCCCGCCCCCCGTCCCCAAGCCAGGCACAGGAACGTGCATTGTTTCCACAGAGGCAGAGGACAGTAGCAACTCAGTTACAATATAAGTACAATATAAACCAACACTGTCATTGATTGTCTTGTGAAAGGCACACTGCAAACATGGACCAACGGCACATAACATCCATGCAGAAACTTCGGTATGAATGGCTATTTGAAGGTACTAGCTAAAACTAACCAGTGTCCTATAGCCACACATGATATCATTATACAGCTAAGCAAGCTGGAGTCTGCCACAAACGATGACAGTTCATCTATAAACTGTCATTAGCAGGATTAAAAACCACCTACAGGACAAACCGAGACTGATTAAACAGCAAAACCACAACAGAGTAAAACAAAGCTTACCTGTCCAGTGGCAGCAAGGCTACCTTGTGCATCGCTTTTTATACCCTTTGATTCCTTCAGTTTTCCCCATTGAAAGCGGCACCGATATAAATACAGCTCTTGGCCATTTTGCGTTTTTCCTCCTTAATTCTATTTGATCCTCTACCGCTCTTTGGGGCTTTGCCTGTTTAATTGTGGACACCGTCTCCCGTAGCGCTGGGATCGGAAGCTTCATCTGTTCTGCTATTGCCAACAACACAGATTTTTTTCTAATGATTTTTCCAGCAGATCGCGCTGTAACAACGCAGATTCAGCTCTGCGCGTTGACAAGCAGGAAGAAGCATGTCTTTATGGCGTTATCTCACCTGATTGGATAGAGCCAGTCGGTGACTCCAGAATTTTATTTACTGCTTTATTGCAGAAGATGGTGACTGAGACACTTGTGTTATCGACGAGATACTCTAAATACATTATCTCGGTCGGAATGTGGAGCTATTTAACACTTTTTTAAAAACAAAAAAATCACTTACAGCAGCTTTAAAGCACTCTATAAATACAAGTATTCTTTTTCCACAGTGGCTCAGAAAGTGGCTCACTTTATTCCTTGCAGGGAATTTCTTGATGTATGGGCACCAGTAGAAGGTTACCTAATGTCTTTATAAAAGCTGAAAGAGGTGTTTTGAGGGGGCAAATTGATTCCACCAATTTTGTTTCATTTTATTTCATTTCTTCTTCTTTTCATTCTTTCTTTTATTTATATCCCCGAAATACGAGTTTCGGGGATATCATGGTTTCGCCCCACCTGCTGCTGCCGTGTCCACAAATTTTAGCCGTTAGCGCGATAACTCACAAAATACTTCACATTGGCTTCTCATTTTCAGCATATGGGTAGATATGGTAGAGAGGATGAACTGATTAGATTTTGGGCGAGTATGCACTCCTAGTTTTGCCACCAGGTGGCGCTATATATTGAGAAAATCAGTTTTTTAACCATATCCCTGGAACAATTACTTACACAGACCTCAAATTTGCCTCATATTGTAGGTCTAGTAAAGGGGAATCTAATAAAGGGGGCTTCGAGGATTGGGGAATTTCGGGGATATACCCCTTGCTGTCGGCCGCCAACAGCGTAGGCCTAGTTTTTGAAATTGTTATTGTTGTTTGCTGCTGTAATCATTTTCTCTCTTTCCTGACAAATCTAATAATGGATGCATAACTGTTGATTTCTAATATGTTTCTTATACTGTTGCAGAAAACTGCAAACCTGTATGAAGTTAGATAGATATTTCTATTTTGGGCTGATATTGTTTGAGGGCTGCATTGCTAAGGTTAATTTGTTTTGTTTTGATCTCCCTGTTTATTGTTTTAATACTGTGATGCTGTTTCTGTTTGTATTTGGTTATTAGGAAGAAAAAAATTCACAGATCACACACACACAAACATACACACTCATTCACACAAAACCGCACACATATGCACAAACATGCACATGTTCTGAAGCAGATTTGTCATATTTGTGTTGGTATAACCCTCCCTCTTTGAGGTTTCAAATGATGTTTTTTTCCCTTCATCAAAATTTTTGTTACTAAGTAATGTTGACCACCAAAGGGGGGTGTGGCAGGGCTTTAAAAAAACAAATTTTCCACAGTGGCTCAGCAAGTGGCTCACTTTATTCCTTGTATTCTCTTTGTTCATTTCTAATGCAGGCCTCTCAAGTCAGTGGCTGTGAAGAAGTGACAGCTAAAATATTTAAGTGCACAATTATATGGTCCTCAATATAATTCTTCAATGATACAAATCCCTGGAGATGCAAATTTTGTCAATTTAATGCTATTTGAATGAAACATAAATTCTGATCCTTTATTCTTTTAAACAGTTTTCAATTAGTGAAAAGATTGCAAGGATTGTAGAAGCAAACTGCTGAGGGTATACTTGAACCAGAGTTGGAGATGTACTCAGTCATAAGAGTCTGTCACAAACATGTAGTTAGTACAAGATGTTTATGTTTTACTGAATCAAGAAAGACTGTCATAGAAGGCAATGTAGTTAAAATTAACCCAGTTCACAAAATTCAACTTGTAATTTATTTATTTATTGTTAATAGTAATGTAACAGTAACATGTACACTGTCAGAAATGGGGGTACAGCAGGAGTCCATTTCTGTTCCCTGAGGTACATTCAGCATTTATGTACCCCCTAGGGTACACTAGGTTTTTGTTGGTCAATCATACAGTCGCTTTCTGCTGCCTCAAGGTTGCAACATAAAAACAATGCGCCTGACTACACCTCATTTTAAGACCAACACACCCATGGACGTGCATTCTAGCGCAGCTAAATCTTGCTTTTTGCGCAACCTGAGCACTAGACAAGAAAATGGGTACTGTGCCAGTCATACACTTCCAAGGACACTTGTGTCACGCTTGGTGCCGCTTTGCACTGGGTGTGAGATCGAGCCCAATGAGTCAGTCCTAGATGTTTCTGAAAAATTCTCATTAATTTGAGAGGAAGAAAAACACCATGTCTTCCATGCCATTGAGGAATTGGATATCTCTATTAGATTTATCTTTGTTAGGCATGTAATCATCACTGCACACTACTATGCCTCTCTGTCAAAGTAGATTTAGTGACGTTTGTCCGAGCTTGCTTGTTTTGAGGATTAAAAACCATATCAGGTTTTATCCGTGAATCCTTACCAAGGTAAGGACAATTATTTCAAAATATTTTGACAAATCCAAACAATGCTATACAACTGGACCTAAGGGACTGCATAGTCAGGCTGAGGGTTGTTATGACACAATTTTAAATACTATTTTCCCAATTGTATTTGCATTTTAACATGGCTATGCAGTTAGAGTGCTGAGTCCTCAATCTTTCAAATGATATATAGCTCCACAACATAGCTCAATATTTGGCGGTATAAAAGAGCAATTATGCCAAGCATATTGCTAAGGATGTCATCAAATTTCATGTAAGCACTAATCTACAACCCCAATTCCGAAATAGAGACAAAGTTTAAATTGTGAATGAAATCAAAATGCGATGACTTTCAGATCACAAGCCAATATGTTATTAACAATAGAACATTGATAACATTTCAAATGTTGAAACTGAGACATTTTACATTTTTATCCACAAAATGAGCTTATTTCAAATTTTCTGGCTGCAACAGGTCTCAAAAAAGTTGGGACACAGGCAAAAAAGGGCTGAAAAAGCAATTATTATATAAGAGAATCAGCTGAAAGAACATTTAGCAAGTAATTAAGTTAACTGGCATCAGGTGTGTAACATGATTGGCCATAAAAGGGATGTCTTGGAGAGGCTGAGTCTCTCAGAAGTAAACATGGCCAGAGACTCTCCAACCTGTGAACGCTTGCGTAAAAAAATTGTGGAATACTTTAAAAACAATGTTCCTCAACGTCAAATTGCAAAGGCTTTGAAGGTCTCATCATCGACAGTGCATAACATCATCAAAAGATTCAGAGAAAATCGAAAAAATCTCTGTGCGTAAGGGACAAGACCGAAGACCTTTACTGGATGCCCATAATCTTTGGGCCCTCAGACGCAACTGCATCACTCACCGGCATGATTCTGTCATTGACATTACTAAATGGGCACAGGAATACGTAAAGAAACCGCTGTCTGTAAACACAGTCCGCCATGCCATCCACAGATGCCACCTAAAACTCTATCATGCAAAAAGGAAGCCAGTGTTGAGCATGATCTAGAAGCATCGCTATGTTCTGTGTGTCAAGGCTCATTTAAAATGGTCTATAGCAAAGTGGCAAAGTGTCCTGTGGTCAGACGAGTCCAAATTTGACATTCTTGTTGGAAATCATGGGCGTCGTGTCCTCTGGGCTAAAGAGGAGAAAGACCACCACTCCTGTTATCAGCATTCAGTTCAAAAGCCAGCATCTCTGATGGTTTGGGGATGCATTAGTGCATATGGTGTGAGACACTTGCATGTTTTAAAAAGCACCATGAATGCTGAAAGGTATATAAAGGTTTTATAGCAACTTATGCTCCCCTCCAGATGACATTTATTCCAAGGAAGGCCTTGTGTATTTCAGTGGGACAATGCAAAACCACATACTGCAGCTATTACAACAGCATGGCTTCATAGGAGAAGAATCCGTGTGCTGAACTGGCCTGCCTGCAGTCCTGATCTTTCACCAATTGAGAACATTCGGCGCATAATTAAACAAAAAGTCCGTCAAAGGAGACCCAAAACTCTCCAGCAGCTGGAAGCCTGGATTAAACATGAGTGGGATCAAATTCCGATGGCTAAACTCAAGAAACTTGTCTCCTCAATGGCCAGACGCCTCCACTCTGTGTTAAAAAGAAGAGGGAATGCTACACCATGGTAAACAGGCCCCTGTCCCAACTTTTTGAGACCTGTAGCAGCCATCAAATTTGAAATGAGCTCATTTTGTGGATAAAATTGTAAAATTTCTCAGTTTTAACATTTGCTATGTTATTTCTGTTCTATTGTAAATAAAATACTGGCTGGTGTGATTTTTAAGTCATTGCATTTTGATTTTATTCACAATTTACACTTTGTCCCAACTATTTCCGAATTGGGGTCGTACTATGTCCCCTGCAATTGTTTGATGGGGGAAAACATCCCCGATGAACAATAATGAAAACAATAGTGTAAAGGAAATCTGGATCAGGCATTTACTCCGGATGAATAAAAAGAGATGCATGGAAGGACAAGTTTGCACTTAAATGCCCCTTATACAGGGGTGCACATAATTGGTGCGCTGGTGCGCATGCGCAGAAAAAATAGAAATTGCGCGGCAGAAAACTTGAAGGGAAGCTCAATTGCGTACCAGCATATTTGGCATTTTTGACTGGTTTACTTCGGCTACTGAAATAGGATTTTTCTCCATATATCTCTGGTAAGACAGAAGACATTATGACAAGTGTGTTCATTAATTATTAGCTTTCAAAGTTTACTCAGCTTTCACCCAAATTAGCAAAACGTCAAATCCATCAAAGCAGGGGAAAATCGGCATGGTCCGCATCGGTTATTTTCTGCCCGAATGCGGTTTCCGTGCAGAGCTGCCTGAACTTCGACTTGTCCCAGAAAACTCGCTTCTTGTCGGCTTTTGTTGCGGTATTCCTAAGTACTATTTGAATATGGAGTAGCCGGGAACTGCCTTTATATCCTCATCTTTTAAGTTTTAAGATCTGCGCACATTGTCCGTATCATGAACGGTTGTAAGCATACGGTCGTTTTCAAGGTGTAGGCTTATAATTTACACAAAATACTGGTCAGACACTGTTAAAAACTAAATAGACGTGATCTTTAATATTTCTATTTAGATTCTGTGAAATTTTATCGATCAGAAACTTTTTGACCGACCGGTTCGAGGCAACTGGACCATAACTTGGCCCAAATCCAGAAACCTCCATTATGTTCATGGGCAATTTAATGCGACAAAAATCGCAGGAGCTAGCTAGATAATGCTATGAAAATACCTTCTACGATCGACAATGTCATAGAAGACATCAAAGCACACCACATATTAAATTCTGAAAATCTCCGCAATGGTACAAGCGAAGTACTTAATTTTTTTGCTAAGATTTTTTATCGTTGCCCCATTTCAATGGGAGCACCGATGCATGCAAATCCCTTTCAGAAGCTTCGTAATCCTACCTTAAACTCCGGTGCCTCATTGGAAAATTTCTATAAGAAATATCTACATTTTACGTATTACATTTCCCATACTGAAAAAAAAACTATTCTTATCCATTAACAATCCACTGTTCCCTTTGATTGCGTCCGTAGACCAAAAGCTGTTTGTTTTAAAGTTGTGTGTTCTTGACTTGAGAGCCATCAGAGGCTGTTTTGACTGGCAACCATGCTTGTTTAAAGCTCTGCAGTGGGTTTCCGATAATGTTGGATCTCAGGATTAACGAGCGTGGCACAGAGATTCTTAAGCAACGAACATTCTCTCATGTTCGTCACATTCTCCTTACGTGGGTTTCCCAAACACAGTCGTTAGACGGGCCTAAAGAGGAATTTTGCGGAGAGTTTCTTGAGTCCTCGCTAAAGCATTAGTTGTTAATAAATCGATGCTATGAGATTGAACGTCCCTCGTTTTAACCAATCAACACTGAAATACAATATTTTAAAAACACATTGTCATCATCATTAGTATATGACTAAATTGATTCAGTGTCTTTTTAATTAAATTAGCTTACAGAAATATTACAACGAAAGATCACAAGAATAGAAATAATTAAGAAAAGGTTTAATAATGACGTAAAACTCATTTAACCTTTGTCTGCTCAGTTCATTGTTCAGTTAAACAATCCAGAGCCTGATTGCTCCAATAAATTGGCATGTGGCAACACGGTGTCTGACAATCGGTCATGTAGGGAAAAGGCCATTTAAAGTTAGCATTCACAAAGGGAGAAATCCTCCTCTTGCTTGATGAAATTGAACATAAGAAAGATTTACTGTTTTCTAAGTAAAAGTAAATATACATTAAGAAATATTTAAATTTTTTTGTTTTGCTCAACTTCCTCGTTTGTGGGCTGATTTGCATCGAAAACGAATGCGTGTTGAGTGCTCTGCAGGAAAGGACGGCTGCGATGATGACACCTTGTAGGATGGGCGCTGCGTAAAGAGTGAGCACCAGGGAGCATCTCCAGGTGCTCCCTTGAGAACCACACCAAAAAAGTTATGTGCACCCCTGGGTATATGGTATTCCCAGCAGCTGTAGGAAAGGGCAGTGATGGCAGAATACAAAAGGCAAACATTTGCCACATGCACTGTTATAAATTGACTGAATCTTACAGTTAAATGAACGCAGTGTTTCCTTGTTATTTTAACTGTAGATCCAGTTCTACGCGTATTTAACTGTGGGTTACAGTTAAGATACATGGAACAGCGACATTTGCACGCGTCACTGCGGTGGTCCAAGCTTTGCACACATCCGAGGCTGATGGGATACGGCTGCACCAGCTCGATCCGCAGAGAATCTGTTAGTTTCATATACATTTAACGGGTTTCACCCAAGCAGCCCCTCTCAAGTTAGACATGTGATACGCAGGAGCGTGAGGACAGAAACGGGACTCGATTTTGTAAACATCGTTCATTGTCCATGTGCATGCGCAAGTTAGTAAGAATATCTAATTACAATAAGTTTACAGTCTTCGTAAAAATAGCCATGGCCAGCAAGCAAAACGCTTTATTCTGTGCAAAAAAGGAGGCCTTATGTTAAGTGTCCAGAAAGCCTGTCTACTTCTCTTGGATGCAGTGGAGGAAAAATAGTCCTAAAAATCAAAGTATAGCCATAATCACTGTTCAACAAAGAACTGAGGCAGGTTTATATGGCTTTCTGAATCACTAAAAAACAAAACTAAACAAAAAAACAGAACTGTGAAAAAAAGCTAAAAACTCCCAAATCTGTCAATACACCAGTTGAGGAGACTAGCAGCCTTTAAAGCATATCACAAGTTTTCCAGAATGTCCATAATGGTAGCAGCTATGAGAGGCTTTATTAAAAAGAAGTGGTATATTTCGGACAAAACGGAGGGTCCAGCCAATTGATGTCAAAAATGATGGAAACCCAGAGGGGTTAACTAAGGTTAGCTGAATCTTGAAATTTTTATTTTTTTTAGAAGGACAGGTGCAGTTTATGAGCAACGAGGCCTAAAGTGACTTCACACCTTTTGAAAAAGGTTATTCGTTGATCAGGTGTAAAGTTTCAATTAAGACAATGTAAAAATCAGGAGCTAATGATGTTTGATTAGGTGGACGGTGTCAAGTTCAGTAATCCCCCAGGAGAAACCAGAAATGGAAATAAATTGGGAAACATGACAATCGTTGGTCAGTCTGTGTCGGGTGATTGTTGAAGAATGAATGCTACTTGATTTGCGCAGACCAGCCCAGGTTTTTGCATTTCACTTTGAGCTACTGAGAATAAACTCACTTGCATCAGACTCCGGAGAATGTGTCCATTCCTTGAAAATAGATTTACAAGGGTGAGAGGAACACGTGGCCCACTGGCCCTGACTGAGGATATTTTTCTCCCACAATGCAAATGTGCTATATACCTCAAAAGAAAAGGAGAATCTAAACCAGTGGTTTTCAGACTCAGTCCTGGGGGACCACTGCGTATGCTGGCTTTCATTGCAACCACAACTGCAATCCCAAAATTATTCTAAACTTTTTTTTTTTTACCCTCTAACTTCACATTATGAAAGAAATGCAATGCCTGCCATGTGTTTATAATGCTGCAATACAAGTAACTGCCAAAGGCCTATTATATTTACTGATCCAAGTCGTGCAAAAGTTAATTATCCTATACGTTGCTGCACACAAGCTTAAAGTTCTTTAAAAAAATTTTCCACAAAATAAACAAAAGACAGGTGTGAGTCATTGTCAAATGCTTTACCTTCTAACGCCTCATTATCAAATAAATGGTTCAGTTTAGTGACATGCATCAATAATTATGCTAATTAAGAGCCTACTCATATTTTGTAAGTTATTAGTGCATCTGTTTAAATTTCTCTCCTATTATTCAGGTGTTTCCCATATAGCATGATGTGGATATGAACCTTGAATTTTTCTTGGTATGCATGCCTGTTTTAGACAATATTGCTTAAAAGGGTAATGAAGAAAAAGTAACACCTCATTAAAATTCTAGGGTTGCATTTGTGGTTGGAATGAAAACCACATACATGCATACATGGTGGTCCCTAGGATCGAGTTTTAGAACCACTGATCTAGATTTATCAGGAACAACTCCAAAAACTGTGCTCTGCCATGGTATGGGGTTGTGTCAGTGCCCTTGTTAAGGGTAACTTCCACTTCTGTGAAGGCTCCATTAATTCTGCAAAGCAGGGGCGGCGTTAGACCTGGGCTAATATCCATCCCTTTATTGACAACAATTAGTCCTGGCTAATTCTAGATGGTTTTCCTTTATTAACACGTTTTCCAATTCAAGAATAATCAAGTGGCAATTGAAGACACGGCTTCTCTCCCCCATGCGAACTAAAAGCGAAAAAATAATGGGCTACATTCAGTACAGAAAAATAATGTAATTATAATTAGGTCTATGCACCGGCACTCAGCGACGGCACTTCAAGAACTCTTCAGCGAATGAAGGTAATTTTGGTGACTAGTACGTGGTTTTGTCCGTTTTCATTTTCCAATCAGTCTATTTTTTCAGCGAGTTACGTGACCATGCTGCAAAAACAGGTGTACGTACTTGTCGCCAAAATGACCTTCATTCGCTCAATGTCAAAGCTTGCGGCCCCTTTACTCCGCCATATTGGATTTCACCATTACCAAATATGGTGATGACCAAAAACATGGGTTCATTGGATTCCTTGACCCCCAAAACCTAGGTAAAGACACCAAAATTATTTCTCTAGCCTCTTTCCTTGAGGAGTTATGGATGATTTTATGATAATGGCAGCCATCTTGGACGCCATCTTGAATTAGACCCCCCCTGCCCGTGATCCAGACCTTCCACCCAAGTTTTTTTTACTTACCTAGGGGTGTACTATCAGGTTCAAGAGTCAAAATGAGGGGACATCTGATTGCACACAGGATCCCTCTCCGCCCCCGCACTAAGGTGCGAATCAATCTATGGTAGTGGTTTTGGCGAGTTAAACATACCCTCACGAGCGTCTAAGTGTTCTTTTTTTTTATTTGACCGCAGGCGTTCAAAATATTTAGATGCACGCGTACAGTTGCTCCTCATGAAACGGATTAAAATTAAACGCATGCTAAACACGCGATTAAGAAAGCATAGACGTTGGAACTATATTCTGGGGGGGTGGGGGGTGGGATTTTGATGGGGGTTTGTGCTCATATATGTACGCACAGTGTTTTCTGAACAAGGATTTGATTTTAAGCAGGATACTTTGATTACCACACAGTTATTTAAGGCTGCATCAGTGATATGACGTCACTATTGTTTACAGTTGAAACATTCTCAAAACGCAACAGAGTCGTTCGCCCCTCCCCTTCAGAAGCTTGGAACATGAACGCGCTTTTCTTAAAGTGAAACTTCGGAGTAAAGCTGCTTTCACACTGGACGCGAAACTAATTTTTCGCGCGACAGATTACATTCAAAGTCAATGCAAAGACGTGAATAGACGCGAAACGCGTGTATTTGCGTCTTTGCATTGACTTTGAAAGTAATCTGTCGCGCGAAAAATTCGTTTCGTGTTCGATGTGAAAGCAGCTTAAGAATGGCTCACTCAACTGGGTAAATGGCCGTGTGCAGCTTGTTGTGATAAACGCCCGGTAGCAACAATGACGACCATTGCCAGACGATAAATTTGCACCATTAGTGCTAGCTACAACAAGGTATCTGACAAGTATCTTAGCTCGGCATTACAAAATGAGTATTAACAACGTCACATAGATCACCACTTTTAGCTAAACTTAGCACGCGGTTATACATTCATCGACAAATTTCAACTCTGAGTACTAACCAGAAAAAAATTTTATTACACAACACAAACTCTGGTTTGATCGGACAGAATTGGCAAACTTGCCAACCAAGAGTTAGCAAAGGTTGTACACTCGCTCCAAAGAGGAAATATCAATCTCTCTACTGTTTGATTCATTCTGACTAGCATGATCTATGCAAGATAGCCTTACAAAAACAACACACGAGTTTCCCTCAATTTTGCTTGGGATGAAAATTTACAATTTACATCCAACCGAGTTAGCACCAGCTCTACTCACCTGTCCAGTAGAAACAAGGCGACCTGGGCGTCAGAATTAACCCCTTTCTGCAGATGTAGACGCTTGCGTCTATGGAAGTGCAAATTTAAGCACGCAGTTACTGTACTGGATCACTAGATAGCACCCCCGGATCAGTTATTGAATATTCACAAGCAAGCAGAGTTCGAACGCGGTTTTGAATATGGGGAAGTTCAATCCACTCCCTGTTTTTCAAGAGTTGCATGAATTAAACTCCTCAGCTAAGCCTGATGTGCAAACTGGTCAGTATCCTTGCCCATAGTATCGTTCCAGCAGTTTAAAAAAATGATCTCTTGCGACAGAAAAAATCTTTGTCCTCTGTAGCAACCACTTTAGCTACATTGAGCCAACGGTATTCCAATTAGTGGTCCAGAAAAATCAGTTTTCTGAAGCAAAAAATTCGACATGGTATTGATTCTCTCACATTCTACTGTCAATTACAGTCATCACATACAAAAAATGCGTAGTTCCTTACCTTGGATTTATGCGTAGATTCCTTCATTGACAAATTCAGCGCTTCCTTATATCCACCCAAGTACTGGTGTTGATAGCCAATCACTCAATTATACACTCAGGCTCTTCTGCATAACTGCACAGTTATAGTTCACGCCCTCGTGAAACGTCCGCGGTATCAATGTATTGATTGGCTCGTTTCTTATCCAATTCCCGAGTGTTTAAACGTTCCACAGTAAGTGAAACACATTGATTGGACAAACATAAGAGCATACAAGCCTATGCGTATCAGCAAGCTCGGTTGCATCCTGTCTACGTTGCGCACATTGCGCGGCTGAAATAGACGCAATTTATAGAAAAAAGACTCGCAAAACTGGCCTTGAAGTGTTCAGTTACATTTACAGGATTTGAATGAGATAAGGACATGGTCAATGGTAGGGATTAATATTTTTCCCGAAAATGCGTCATTTTCTATCCCGGGAAAAAAAGCACATTTTCCCGGAATCCTGGGAAATTTACTTGTTTTTCAGGTATAATTTTGGCTACCGTTGTATAACATTGGTCATAGTTCAGGAAACACTATACTTAACAAAGAGACATGTGGGTCCCAAACATGACTGATTTAATGTATTATCCGGTGGTATTTATAATTATTGAGGCACAAAAACGTAATTTCAACATTAATCAATATTATAACAATATAAACTGCGCAAGCTGCATGCAGCTTGACGTTCGCTCCAGATGAGAGGGAGAAAACGCCTGTGATCTGTCGCTGTCTGACTGAACAGCCTCATGGAAATTATATTTTACAATTCTTCATTTTATAAACTAACAAAATTCGTTAAGGCAAGTAGTTTGGTTCTTTCATAGTCATGGTTTTGAGCTCAGATAGATTCCATAATCTGCTCGCATTCAGACGCTGTGGGTGGCCGGCACGGTGTGTGCCGCGGTGTCAGACTGTCGGCTAAGTAAAGTCTGCGATCACTCAAAGTTAAAAGGCAAAGTTATAAAACGCATCCACTCACTGGGTGTGAGGTTTCAGATGGATTCAGGAGATTTTTCTTTATTCAATGAGAACCCCATTTCACCAAAGCCCGCTGCGTCTCTGTATGAAGTGTTCTTGTAGTTTTGAGCTTTCACCTGGAGTTTTGTCTGAGATTTTAAATGTTGCAGTGAGCCGACTGTTGAACCTCAGTCTTGCGCATTTGATCCCTCCCTCAGACAGCGCAGCGTGTCCTCATTATTTAATATTTTGCAGTAGGCTATTATGAAGTGTTTCCACTCACAGCCGATGTCAAAAATCGTGTTGTGTTAGTCTAATTCAGATTATAGAGCCACAAGTTACTTAAAAGTTTTTGAATTCAGGGCGTTTTGTGATTGTTGATCAATTAATTAAGGCCAATGTTTTTCGCACTTACACATGTGGCCAATGCTGAATTTTTTTTCTTGGCCACACTTACTCGCTGCGCCAGTTGATGACCATTCCAGTTTTTAGAACGTACCGCTTGAAATAAGTTTGGCCAAGAAAAAAATTTTACCTTTGGACACACTTAAATAAGTGTGGGCATTGGAACAATGTGCATCTTGGCCACACTTATAAGTGCGTCTAACGCAAATTTCTATCAATTTTTGAGCTTGGACGCACTTAAATAAGTGCGAATAGTCAGTTTGATTAATTTAAGCATTCTCTTACCCTGCATGCATACACACACACAGCTGTTCCGCCTGCGCACACACACAGCTGTTGAATATGTTTTAAGAAAGTAGTAAAATAAGCCTACATATTTTCTAAATATATTCCATTATCTTATAAATATTTTTTTAATGTTTTTTTCCCGGTTTCTCGTTTTTCTGTTTCCGGGAAACGGGAAATGGTTTGGAGGTCAAATCCCGGGAATCCCGTTTCCCGGGATTAAACCCTAGTCAATGGGAATTATTTCGATTGAAGCAGGACCGGAGGATTCCTTCTAATGGACACATCGGTCTCTGGAGGAGGGATTCAATGAAAAAGATTAGGCTGCTACTTTTGCTTTTTGTTTTGGAATGTATACCGTATTCAACAAAGTCGAGTTTTTTTTCCTGTTTAAAACGTGAACTGCCCTTGCATTTGGGTGGACCCCCTGGTACGTTCATTGCACTGTTCTGTTGAATCTAGGGAGGCATATATTGTTTGATTTTCCCTGAAAGTGGAATGTCTGTTCTGTTAAAATAAGGTATATTTCAGAATTCAGATATTACTGAGTTAGTGATTTGTACTTGTTCCTTATAAGTGTTGAAATGAGTTTGTGAGCTCGGAAGTGGGAACTGGTGGCTTTCATTGCAGGGCGAATGTTTGACCGTTTAATCAGCTGTTTATTTAATGAGTATGTGTGCTGGCTTGGGGGACAAAACTCTAAACTTTATTATGGAGAAAAGGCATGTTTTGTGTTTGGAGAGGTTACTAGTGACCACTGATGTTCAACTGCACTGATATTGACACATTCATGCTAAACTCAACCAGAAAATCATTAGTTCATATTAAATTTCATGCCTCAAAACTTTGTGTTAAATACATGATTGTCTTATGATTTGACAGTGCACCATTTTGAGGGATCTGAGACTTTGGGGAGCCGCTTGGATAGCTGTATAATTTGGCTAATAGCATGCAGGTAATCGAGAATGTAATGTTGAAGATAAATTCTACTTGTGGTCAAGGAGTTTATGATCCCAGAAATGTATAGATTTAAGCCCCAGCAGTTTTTCAATTCTCAGTATTATTATTATATTTTTTTTGCAATTTCAATGGTGAATTCTCACGAAGATTTTTAATATTTGCAGCCTATTTTCTCTACCGAAATCATGAAAATAAACTGAAATACAATGTAATTCTAAATGCTAAGTGTCTTTTCTGAGTTGAGCCACATTTTTCCTCTTTATGAAGCTTAAATCTTGAATTATGAAGCATTAAATTGGGTAACCCATAAATAGCCAAATTTGGCTTCTGCGCAAAGGGGTTAAAACCATTCAACTCCCGGAATTCTCTCCAACGTTGGTATGCTTTCCCTATGTTTATTCGAGACTTCGCATAGCTGCGATCGCGTTCCTTTTTCCTCGACATGCACTCGTTCGAGCTTAGCAGACTCAGTGTGAGCTTTGGAAAAGAAATACAAAATCCGCTTCTGTGACATTGTCTTGATCGTTGCTTGAATTTACCGCCTTTGCTTGCTAACAGGAAAAAAACAATGTGCGCGCTTACGTATCAAAACAAAGGAGATGTTTTTCAAATTGCACTGTCTCGATAGGCAACATCTGGCACATGCCATTAGGCTGCATACAAGATATAGAAAGCATATATTTTTTTTATGATGTGAAAGACATAAATCTAAGTCAGACACATTTGAATTCAGATTCTTTATTTAAAAAAAAGAAGACTTGGGGCAGTATAGGGCTGATGGAGGGGGCGGGGGGGGGGGGCGGCTGCTTCCCCTGAACCCCCTGTTACAACGTCTATGTTAGAAATTTATCCGTGTGTAGACCTTAAATTGTTTTTTTGAAATCGGCCCTCTTTGAATTATAGGCCTTGATCGATCCCAAAATTATTCCTGTGTCGCTCCATTAATGAAGTTCTCATCCTCCAATTAGCTGATAATTAACTGGGTGTTAGTTGCGACTGCCAACTGTGTTTACGAATGCTTACGGATTAAGTAATGAAGCAACAAGTTTCATTTTACTTGTCTCGTCAGTAAAACTTATCGATAGTTAAACATGATTTTCTCAATTATGGGTTTCAAAACTACCTAATTACCTAACTGGTAATATAGCCAGCTATCACAGTGATCTTCATAATAAATAGTGCGTATTACGTCTATTTATTTTAATTGGAAGGTTAATAATAAGCAGAAGGCCATTGCTCTGTTGACAAAATAAATCTGCAATGATAGGCCTATCAATCTGCGATAACAGTGTTTGAAAACATTTTGCTCGTTCTTCAACACCTCTACGGAGAAATTCGGTGCATGTGATGTCAATTTGACGAAGATGTTTCGAAATGCTGCGCACGTGTTGTCAAACTGTTGAGGATGTTTGATTTGCATATGTTTTGTCTATTTGCAAGTGTTCTGTTTATCTGCATGTGTTTTTCTTTAATTACAATACGTTGAGCTTTTAGGTCGTCCGTCCATAGCCAGAAGCACAGGAAGCGCAACAATCATCGTTGTTGATATTACCAGGTGACTTTTAACTTCTCTTCAGCAGTTTTGTTTTGGCGTGTTGGTTAAATGCTTTTATAGAAATTGTATGCTTCCTTAATGAATCAGAATCAGTAGATGTAAGTGACGTCGCTTGACACAGCCTGCATATTCAGGGCAGCCCCGTACAAGTGTCAGAATGGTCAGAGCTGGGCTGTCTTTCAAATGCATTTGGAAGCGATTCATTTGCCGCGATGCGTCGGTCAGTGCTGTGTAGCTAGTTAGAGTGTAGACTACGGCACCACCCAGGAACAAACAATGTACATCAACAAATTTCGAAGTTTATGATTGAAATGTGGTGTACAGCAAATATATTACCTTTCTAAGATAAACAGACACATATATTTTTTTCCCCTTATTGGTCTTAGAAGAGCTTGATGAATTGAACTTATCCAGGTTGCAAGTTTGATACTGTTGAAGTTTAACTGAACCTTTGTCTCATGGTGACACCTATACATGCAACTTTTTTTTTTTTTTTTAACTGACGCTGATGAGTATTATGTGAGATTGTGGAATGAAAAAATGTAACATACAGCTGGTATTAATATGGGTGAATATAGGCCGATAGCTTGCGTGAGCAGCGACCTGTAGCAGCCATCAAATTTGAAATGAGCTCATTTTGTGGACAAAATTGTAAAATTTCTCAGTTTCGACATTTGCTATGTTATCTCTGTTCTACTATGAATAAACTACTGACTGGTGTGATTTGAAAGTCATTGCGTATTTACACTTTGTCCCAAATATTTCAGAATTGGGGTGGTACATTTAAATGTTCAGCTGAGCATCTAATAAAAGTTTATTCAAGATCTGTTGTGGTTCTTGTCATCTTTTTTTTCTCCTTTCATCTATTTTTTATAGGTAAACATTCCTGTCAAAGTAAAGAATTACAGCGCCCTCCATAATTATTGGCACCCCTGGTTAAGATGTGTTAAAAGCCTTAAAATAAATTCAATTTTTATTGCAGAAGCATACTCTCACACTGAAAATTGTAGAAAAATGTAACCTTCAACTCAAGTGAATTTTAAGGGGAAAAAAAATCCCTGACTAAGAAATAATTATTTTTCATAAAATCACCTGTTCCACAATTATTGGCACCCCTAACAATTCCTAGGAAATAAATGTAATTGAAGTATTTCTGTCATTTCTGCAGTAGTTAACAAAGTTGATCAGAGTATCTAGGAACATTTAATTAGTAATTCATCACTTCCTGTTTTCCTGGGGTATAAATATGACGTGACACAGAGGCCATTTCTCTTATCCACTCTTCAACATGGGAAAGACAAAGGAACACACCATTCAAGTAAGGCAGATGTGTGTCGACCTTCACAAGTCAGGCAATGGCTACAAGAAAATAGCCACTCGCCTGCACCTGCCCATATCTACTGTCAGAGGAATCATTAAGAAGTTTAAAACAACTGGAACAGTGGTAAACAAGCCTGGACGAGGACACAAGGTTATTTTGCCACCACGCACAGTGAGGAGGATGGTAAGAGAAATAAAAAGTTCTCCAGAGCTCACTGTTAAAGAATTGCAACAAATGGTAGCACCCCTCCTTGAATCGCCACCTTATCGTGGTGGAGGGGTTTGAGTACCTGGATGATCCTAGGAGCTATGTTGTCTGGGGCTTCTTGCCCCTGGTAGGGTCTCCCAGGGCAAACAGGTCCTAGGTGACGGGTCAGACTAAGAGCGGTTCCAAAGCCCCAATGAATAGATCTACACCAAGGACAGTTACGTCGCCCGGATTGGCGTCACCGGAGCCCCACCCTGGAGCCAGGCCTGGGGTTGGGGCTGGCAGGCGAGCGCCTGGTGGTCGGGTCTCCACCCACAGGACCCGGCCGGGCACAGCCCGAACGAGCGACGTGGGCCCGCCTTCCTGTAGGCCCATCACCCGCGGGAGGGTTCAAAAGGGGCTGATGCATTGTGTTTTGGGTAGCAGTCATGGGCGGGGGCCCCGACGACCCAATCCCTGGACACTGAATCTGGTTCTCGGGACATGGAATGTCACCTCACTGGGGGGGAAGGAGCCTGAGCTTGTGCGGGAGGTCGAGCGGTACCGGCTAGAGATAGTCGGGCTCACCTCCACGCACAGTCTGGGCTCTGGAACCCAACTCCTCGAGAGAGGCTGGACTCTCTTCTATTCTGGAGTTGCCCGCGGTGAGAGGCGGCGGGCTGGTGTGGGTTTGCTTATAGCCCCCCAGCTTAGCCGCCATGTGTTGGAGTTTTCCCCGGTGAACGAGAGGGTCGCTGCCCTGCGCGC
This sequence comes from Gymnothorax javanicus, assembly GCA_029692085.1. Classification (NCBI taxonomy): domain Eukaryota; kingdom Metazoa; phylum Chordata; class Actinopteri; order Anguilliformes; family Muraenidae; genus Gymnothorax; species Gymnothorax javanicus. Next base: position 137,245,806 of record CM056195.1, on the reverse strand, counting down.
CTCGGGTCAGGGACAGGTGCCTCACTGTCGCTTTCGGCTTATGGGCCGAATGGCAGTGCAGAGTACCCGGCCTTCTTGGAGTCGCTGGGAGGGGTACTGGAAAGTGCTCCAACTGGGGACTCCATCGTTCTGCTGGGGGACTTCAACGCCCACGTGGGCAGCGACAGTGTTACCTGGAGGGGCGTGATTGGGAGGAACGGCCTCCCCGATCTGAACCCGAGTGGTGCTCTGTTATTGGACTTCTGTGCTAGTCACAGTTTGTCCATAACAAACACCATGTTCAAGCATAAGGACGTCCATCAGTGCACGCGGGCACGAGGGGACGCCCGGGCCGGAGGTCAATGATCGACTTTTGTGGTCGTGCCATCTGACCTTCGCCGTATGTTTTGGACACTCGGGTGAAGAGAGGGGCTGAGCTGTCCACTGATCACCACCTGGTGGTGAGTTGGATCCGCTGGAGGAAGCTGGACAGACTTGGCAGGCCCAAACGTGTTGTGAGGGTCTGTTGGGAACGTTCTGGCAGAACCCTCTGTCAGAGGGGTTTTCAACTCTCACCTCCGGGAGAGCTTTGACCAGATCCCAAGGGAGGCTGGAAACATTGAGTCTGAATGGACCATGTTCTCCACCTCCATTGTTGATGCGACCGTTCGAGCTGTGGCCGTAAGGTTTCGGCGCCTGTCGCGGGCGGCAACCCCGAACCCGGTGGTGGACATCGGAAGTAAGGGATGCCGTCAAGCTGAAGAAGGAGTCCTATTGGGCTTGGTTGGCTCATGGGACTCCTGAGGCAGCTGACAGGTACCGGCAGGCTAAGCGTGCTGCAGCCCGGGCGGTGGCGGAAGCAAAACTTGGGTATGGGAAAAGTTCGGGAGGCCATGGAGGAGGATTATCGGTCGGCCCGAAGAGATTCTGGCAAACCGTCCGGCGCCTCAGAAGGGGAAAGCAGTGCCCTGCCAACACTGTTTACAGTGGAGGTGGGGAGCTGTTGACTTCGACTGGGGATATTGTCGGCGGGTGGAAGGAATACTTTGAGGATCTCCTCAATCTCACTGACACGCCTTCCATAGAGGAAGCAGAGGCTGGGGACCCAGAGGCTGATTCATCCATCACTCGGGCTGAAGTCACTGAGGTAGTTCGGAAACTCCTCGGTGGCAAGGCACCGAGGGTGGATGAGATCCGCCCTGAGTACCTCAAGTCTCTGGATGTTGTGGGGCTGTCTTGGTTGACACGCCTCTGCAACATTGCGTGGCAGTCGGGGATAGTGCCTCTGGATTGGCAGACCGGGGTGGTGGTCCCTCTTTTTAAGAATGGGGACCGGAGAGTGTGCTCCAACTACAGGGGGATCACACTCCTCAGCCTCCCGGGTAAAGTCTATTCCAGGGTGCTGGAGGGGAGAATTCGGCCGATAGTCGAACCTTGGATTCAGGAGGAACAATGCGGTTTTCGTCCTGGTCGTGGAACACTGGACCAGCTCTATACCCTCTGCAGGGTGCTTGAGGGTTCATGGGAGTTTGCCCAACCAGTTCACATGTGTTTTGTGGACTTGGAGAAGGCATTTGACCGTGTCCCTCGTGGCATTCTGTGGGAGGTGCTTTGGGAGTATGGAGTCCGGGGCCCTCTACTAAGGGCCGTGCGGTCTCTGTATGACCGGAGCAGGAGCTTGGTTCGCATTGCCGGCAGTAAGTCAGACCTGTTCATGTTGGGCTCCGCAGGGCTGCCCTTGTCACCGGGTTCTGTTCATTATTTTTATGGACAGAATTTCTAGGCGCAGCCTGGGGCCGGAGGGAGTCCGGTTTGGGGACCAGAGGATCTCATCTCTGCTTTTTGCGGATGATGTCGTCCTGTTGGCTCCTTCAACCAGGACCTTCAGCATGTACTGGGGCGGTTTGCAGCTGAGTGCGGCGGCTGGGATGAGAATCAGCACCTCCAAGTCCGAGGCCATGGTTCTCGACCGGAAAAAAAGGTGGCTAGTCCTCCGGGTTGGAGGAGAGCTCCTGCCTCAAGTGGAGGAGTTTAAGTATCTTGGGGTCTTGTTCACGAGTGAGGGAAGGATGGAGCGTGAGATTGACAGACGGATCGGTGCAGCGGCAGCAGTAATGCGGTCATTGTACCGATCTGTTGTGGTGAAGAAGGAGCTGAGCCGAAGGCGAAGCTCTCAATTTACAGTCAATCTACGTTCCTACCCTCACCTATGGTCAGGAACTTTGGGTCATGACCGAAAGAACGAGATCTCGGATACAAGCGGCTGAAATGGGTTTCCTCCGCAGGGTGGTGGGGGCGCTCCCTTAGAGATAGGGGTGAGAAGCTCTGTCACCCGGGAGGAGCTCAGAGTAGAGCCGCTGCTCCTCCACGCCGAGAGGAGCCAGCTGAGGTGGCTTGGGCATCTATATCGGATGCCCCTGGACGCCTTCCTGGGAAGGTGTTCCGGGCATGCCCCACCGGGAGGAGGCCCTGGGGAAGACCCAGGACACGCCGGAGGGACTATGTCGCTCGGCTGGCCTGGGAACGCCTCGGGATACCCCCGGAAGAACTGGAGGAAGTGTCCAGGGAGAGGGAAGTCTGGGCATCCTTGCTTAGACTGCTGCCCCCGCGACCCGGCCCCGGATAAGCGGAAGAAGATGGATGGTAGCATCTTGGGGTCACAAAGTCTCCAAAACAACCATCAGGCGCTATCTACATGCCAACAAGCTGTTTGGGAGGCGTGCACGGAAAAAACCTTTTCTCACTCACAATCATAAACGCAAACGTCTGGAGTTCGCTAAGTGGTACTGGGACTTCAACTGGGACCGTGTGCTTTGGTCAGATGAGACCAAGATAGAGCTTCTTGGCAACAAACACTCTGAGTGGGTCTGGCGGAACACAAAAGATGAGTATGCAGAAAAGCACCTCATACCCACTGTGAAGTATGGGGAGGATCGGTGATGCTGTGGGCCTGTTTCTCTTCCAGAGGCCCTGGGAACCTTGTTAGGGTGCATGGCATCACGAACGCTTTGAAATACCAGGACATTTTAAATCAAAATCTGGTGGCCTCTGCCCGAAAGCTGAAGATGGGTCGTCACTGGGTCTTTCAGCAAGATAATGACCCTAAACATGTGGCCAAATCTACACAGAAATGGTTCACCAGACACAAAATCAAGCTCCTCCCATGGCCATCTCAGTCCCCAGACCTCAACCCCATTGAAAACCTGTGGAGTGAGCTGAAGAGGAGAGTGCAGAGGAGAGGACCCAGGTCGCTGGATGATTTAGAGAGATTGTGCAAAGAGGAATGGTCGAAGATCCCCCTTTCTGTATTCTCCCATCTTGTGAAACATTATAGGAGAAGATCAGGTGCTGTTTTGTTGGCAAAAGGGTGTTGTACAAAATATTAACATCAGGGGTGCTAATAATTGTGGCACACATGATTTGATGCAAAAGAATTATTTCTTAATGTGGGATTTTTTTTCCCACTGAATAAATGCACTTGAATTAAAGGTTGGATTTTCCTCTTTTTTCATTGTGGTCCTATATAATTTAGAAAAAAACTGAATTTATTAGAAGCTAAAGAACACATCTTAACCAGGGGTGCCAATAGTTATGGAGGGCAGTATATTTATCCTCCTATCATCACTTAAAAATTTTGTGTCACAGGTCAAGGGAATTGTATTGGTATGAAATATGAGTGTCATGGGCAGGTGTAAATTGACTGTGAACTGCCCATGAACTCATGGCAAATGCGAATCACGGCCATGCGTAATATTACAGCGAAATGCATAGAAAATCGGGGTAAATGCAAATCAAGGCCAGGCGTCATTTTGCTATTAACTGCACGTAAATTAGCAGACATTGCAAATCACAGCCATGCATAAATTCACAGTGGAATGCACATGAAAATACGGTCAATGCAAATCAGGACCATGCGTAAATCTACAGATAAATGCATGTGAAATCACAGTAAATGCAAGTCACGGGCACATATAACTTTGTTGTTAATTGCATGTTAATTTGCGATAAATAAAGGTCACAGCCGAGCACAATTTCTCAGTGAAATGCACATAAAATTACGGTAAATGCAAGTCACGGAGGGGCATATTTTTGCTGTGAATTGCACATAAACTTATGGTAAATGCAAATCACGGCCTAGCGTAATTTCACAGTGAAATGCACATTAAATCATGGTAAATGCAAGTCATGGACAGAAGTAAATTTGCTGTTACTTGCACGTAAAATTTCTGTAAATGCAAATCACGGACAGGCGTAATTTCACAGTGAAATGCGCGTAAAATCATGGTAAATGCAAGTCACAGACAGCCGTATTCTTGCTGTGAATTACGCGTAAAAGTGTAGCAAATGCAAGTCATGCACAGGCATAATTTCACAGTGAAATGCACATTAAATTATGGTAAATGCAAGTCACAGACAGCCGTATTTTGTTGTGACTTGCATGGAAAATTGCAGTAAATGCAGTTGTTCACGGCCTAGTGTTATTTCACGGTGAAATGCGTGTAAAATCACAGTAAATGCAAGTCATGGACAGAAGTACATTTGCTGTTATTTGCACGTAAAATGTCTGTAAATGCAAATCACGCACAGGCATAATTTCACAGTTAAATGCATTTAAAACAGGGCACCCTCTATTCAACGCCTGGCGTAACTTCACTGTTGAATTCAAGTACAATCACAGCAGATGCACATCACAGCCATGTGAAATTGCTGTTAGTTGCTTGTAAACCAACAGTAAATGTGAATCACAGTCCGATTTGATTTTACAGCTAAATTCACTGGCACCTTTTTTGCCAGTTATTTTAACTGTAATTTTACGATCAGTTTATAACAGTGTGTAGCTAGGCTTTGCAACTTTCATGACTAGACCTTAATTGTATTTCCATTACGATAATTGTTTTGATACCTTGGTATCAAACATAAATGTAATCACAGAGGAAAGTACAAGCAAAATGATTTCTCAGGGGGAGGCTCAGCTCCAGAGCCGTTCACCAATAACCAGTTATCCTGCTACGCTCGGTAGTCCAGCAGTGGCCATGAAATCAATCTTGTTTTTTGGAAGTTGTGATTCTCCACACCAGATTTGATGAACTTAGTAATACTGTTGGGTGTGAAGAGTGCATTGACAGTTTGATGAATGATCCTGGACTGCCTAATCTAAGCTCAGTTTGTCTGTGTCAATAGCGAAGTGGTTTGAACTTTAAGTTACGGAGTTATGGCATTATTTACATTTGTTTCTGATGTGGTTGCACCATGAACTAAATCCACAGTTCTTATTGTACCCTCTCAATTTCGGTGAGACCATGTTTAGAGATCAAAATAATTTTCAAAAATTCTGAACTCATAACATCTCTTTATGATGTTTTATTTTTCTTTTTTGTGTGAATTCAAAATGAAAAAAGACTTATGTCTTTACTGTATCAAGAAAATATGGAACCAGTCGCGGTGACAAGTAATAAGGAAATATCATTTGGCCTGATGAATAGTGATAAATACTGGCTTTAGTTTAACTCATATAGTTTTCTCTCAGTAAGTCATGTTGCATAGAAAAGTGCATTGTATGCAGTGATGCACATGAGATGCTGTTGGTTACCTGCAGTCACAATAATTCAGAAAATGTAATCTAATTTTAAAGCATAAGTTATTTCTTCTTGCCACAAGATAGATCATTACATTAGAAGTTCATTCAATTAACTGACCTCAAAGCTGGATGAACGTTCACTTCTTTCAAGGTTGCCAGAGTCCTTTGAAACAAAACCGCTATTTTATTCATAAAACATGCAGTGTGCCATGTTTTTTTATTTTGTGTGAATTATTACAGAATGTAATTTTGTCTTCAATATAGGAGAAGGCTGTAATCTTACAATGTCTGTCATAGGAAGCGGAGAACACTGTCCAAGAAGTGCAATAAAGCACAGCACGGAGAATATACGAATCATGGTTGACTCTGGGTCTTCCTGAAGATAAAAAGTCACATATCAAAAATGTTTAAATCCACAGTTTTGAAATCTGTAGTTAACATCAACATTATTTCAGTATTCTTAATGTATATTGATCGCCATACAATTTGTACGACAAATACATATACATATTTATTGTCAAAATTGTAAATGTGCATCATAATCATGTTATACTCAAACACTCTGATAATTTTTGGGATGATACTTGCCTAAATCTTACCAAATAGGGCAAATACTTCGAAGAAAGTCAGCTTATTTTTCATGTGCTCTTTGCACAGGCTTTTAAAGAACCAATCACTTAATGATCCACCAATCAGCGCTCAATCAGGTGACAGTTACACTTCCATGGAATGACTAATGATGTTAGTAGTTATGTCTCAAAGCTGACAATAATAAGCCATGGAATTATTATGCCTGTGAAGAGTTATGACATTTCTAATAGGTAAGATCCAGTTGGATTTTAGTAATAGGTAAAATGCATGCAATTCTGACCCATAAAACTGTCTCTTTTGAACACTATTTTAAAACTAGCCAAGGTCTTGAGACAAGGTGGGCATGCCTATTCCGCATGAAGCTGTAACTGCATTGTACACCCACAGAACAGCATGTGGTGCCGGCAAACCGAGAATAACCACTGAGTAAGTTGTATTCCCTCAATCAATGAACAAACATATACCATCATGAATACCTTTATATAATTGTACTTATTTATAAGACATGAAAAAATTCATTTTTTAGTTCAATCAATCTGCACAAATGTAGGTTTTTTAAAATCATTTTGTTTTTTGATATTTGTATTTATTTATTTAGATAAATTTTATTTATTTATTTTATATCAAATATTGAGGAAAATACCAGCAGAACATGGTTTGCACGTGTTGCAGCAGAGGACACAAAACCGTTTTTGACTTAATTTTATCCCTCATTAGTAAACCCTCATTAATGGCTCAGCCATGCTTTTCGGCCTTAAAGCACTCCATAAATACAACTATTCTTCTTCCACAGTGGCTCAGCAAGTGGCTCACTGTATTCCTTGTATGGAATTCCTTGAAGTATGGGCACTAGTAGACAGTTACCTAATGTTATGATAAAAACTTGAAGGTGGTGTTTCGAGGGGGGGAATTGAGTCCACCAATTTCATTTCATTTGATTTCATTTCTTCTTCATTATTTTTCTTTTCTTTTTTAATATTGTTATTGTTGTTTGCTGCTATTATCATTTTCTCTCTTTCCTGACAAATCTAATAATGGATGCTTGACTCTGTAACAGTTGATTTCTAATATGTTTCTTATATTGTTGCAGAAAACTACAAACCTGTATGAAGTTTGATCGATATTTCTATGTTGAGCTGATATTGTTTGAGGGCTGCATTGCAAAGGTTAAATTGTTTTGTTTTGCTCTCGCTGTTTGTTGTTTTAATATTCAAATGCTGTTTCTGTTTGTTTTTTGTAATTATGAAGAAAAAAAATTCCCAAATCACACATAAACATACACACTCATTCATACAAAAATGCACACACACACAAACGCACAACTATGCACATGTTCTGAAACAGATTTTGCATATTTGTGTTGGTATAACCCTTCCTCCTTGAGGTTTCAAATAATGTTTTTTTTTCCCCTAATTTTTGTTACTGAGTAAAGTTGACCTCCCGGGGGGATGGGGGGGAGGTCAACCTGAACTAGAGTTGGTGATGTACTCCGTCATAAGAGTTGGTCACAAACATGAAGTCAGTACAAGATGTTCATGATTTACTGAATCAAGAAAGTGTTATGTATGAGTATTTTATGTACAGCATTGTATATCATTTGTAAACGGAGATTTGTTACATGCTGTTTTTGCTGCCTAGCTGGTTAGCTATTCATTTTGTTCTTCAGCACCCTCTGGTGGTGTGTCTGTAGCAAAACATGATCTGATGTAATATCACTTCTTTGTAATAGACTAGTGCTTTCTAGAAGCTTCTGGCATCTTCCTGCCTGGAGGGGGCGGGATTACCCAGGAATCCTGTAGATCTTTCCAGAATGTTGCTAGTCTATATAAATGCTGTGATTTTGGTCAGTAGGGGCAGAGTTTTTGTTTTGGCAACAGAGTTACATAGTGGCATTCAAGTGTTATTCGAGGATTGAACAGTGGATTATTTGTAGTTAAGTTTTTTTTTTTTTATCAGTGAAGAATAAATTTGTTTAATTGTCATTGCTGGTTTTCTTTGTTGTGATTTTCAAGTCATAACAAAAGACTGTCAAAAGGCAATGTGGTGAAAAGCAACCCAGTTCACTAAATTAAACTGGTTATTTATTTATTCATTATTAAAAGTAATGCAACAGTACCATGTACCATATTAGTTACATCACTCATGAAATATAGCCTCTAATCTATCCTAAGCTTCGTTAATACAAGCACAACCAAATTGCTGGACAGCAAGAAACTAATTACGATTTACAAACAAGGCTCAATTTAGTTTAGATGACATCTAACATTGTAACAGAGGAAAGAAGAGTTTTGATGCACAACGGGATGATGGTGTTCAGCAGCCATTCAGCCAGTAATGTTGAGGCGGGCCAATATGAAGGGCAGAAGCACACTGAGAGCACTGTTCCTTCGGGGTTGAAAGAATGGGTTTTGGAAGGAAGGGGCGAATCCAGCACCAGCAGCAAGACGGGCCAAGATCTGCCAAGAGTCAAAACAGTCATTCACCACCATTTATGCAATATTTAATTGTACTTGCAATGTGCGGTCCTGCATAGGGATAAGCTGGCAGTACTGACCTTTTCTGGCAATTTTTGAAATCTGATATTATTACTAAAAATATGAATGGCATACAGGTACATGTCTTATTTGTTACTTTCAGTAGCACAATGTCAGTTACCACTTAACTCCGATCTACCTAATAATACAATAACATTTTTACTAACAAAATTATTTAAAAAGTTGACAAGTTATCAGTGCCTCTGTCTCAGGTACAGGATTCATGTGATTCATGCTTCCATTTAAAACCAATCACAGTAGCTTGACACAATTTGATCCTATCAGCCACAACACCCTGAAGGATATTGTGCTGCGCCTTAGTTCTTCCTCCTCCTGCCTAGATAAAAGACTTTTAAACCCACAAACTTTTTAAACAATGTCATTCGTTACTTGGCATCAAACCTCAAGGAATAGTTAATACTTTTCTTTTCCCAGGCTCATTCCCCAAAACACTGAAATCGGCAGTAATCAAGCCTCTTTTTAAAAAAAAGTACATATGAAAAGACCTTTTGAAGAGTCAGGCAGTACATTTTATTCTGCTGTCTCTGATTTCCCTGAAATGTGTTTTGGTGGAAGGTCCATGTGTAAATAGAAACATTGTACTTCTCTAGTTCCTTTAAACAAACAGTTCTGTTTTTTAAGGCCTTTAGAAAGGTGAGTTTCTTGAGGATCAAAATTGCACTTAATTAGGGGTTGAAGTTGGAATATGTCCATCCGCCTATGACTGCCCTGCTTAATTTTTATTGATGTCAATCAGCGATAAAAGAGTCCTAGAAAATTTCAGCAGGCAGTTGAGGGCATTGCCTATGGGGGGCGCTGCAAATGCTACTTTTTCCCCACCATTATGACATCTGTTTTTAAATGTCCTGATTTACACAGTAATGATTCTTCACAATGTAATCTCTTAAATCACCAATGATGGCACAAAATAATGTCTTAATAATGTGCCCTAATAATAGCAGATGAAAACTGAAAATTGACTTTCGACTAGGTTTTTGTTGGTCAATCATACAGTCGCTTTCTGCTGCCTCAAGGTAGCAACATGCCAACAATGCGCCTGACGACACCTCATTTTAAGACTAACACACCCATGGACGTGCATTCTAATGCAGCTACATCTTGCTTTTTGCACAACCTAAGTGCTAGACAAGAAAATGGGTACTGTGCCAGTCATACACTTCCAAGGACACTTGTGTCATGCTTGGCACCGCTTTGCGCTGGGTGTGAGGGCGAGCTCCATGAGTCAGTCTCAGATGCTTTTGAAAACTTCTTAGTAATTTGAGAGGAAGAAGAACACCATGTCTGCCAATGCAATTGAGGAATCAGATATCACTAATAAGTTTCCCAGATACTTTTTTTTTTTTTTTTTTTACCATTTTTGGTTGAAAAATTTAAAAATCTGTACAATTACCATTTAGTTGAATAGGAGGATTATGGAGGCTTTCATAAAATATGTAACTGATTGATGAACCATCAGCAAATGGGGGTAGCTATTGGGATCAATCATTTGTATTTGAGTAGGGGGAAACAATCATGTATCACAGATATGTAGTATTTAATTGATTTCTAATTAAGAGCCATTCCATGAGAGTTTGACATTCGGTGCGCAGTTGATCCCCCTGGAATTGAGTGAAACTTGGTACATAGGTATATGGGTGTCTCACGGAAAAAGCCAAATTTTTAGGTCCGTGTCTCACTTTGCCTGCCGGTGGCGCCACCTGGAAGCAACAGAACTGGCTCCGTTTTGTCGTCCAAAAGCTGTTGACTACACATTTTACATCAACTATCATGACTTAGGGGTACATAGTACGAAATATGTTATACTTTTATCGTGACCTGTGACACTTCAAGTCTGGTTAGACATCAGCATCACCACGTGACCAAGCTGGGTAACTATGTTATTGAGCTGGAAGTATTTGAGAAAAAAAACAATAAAATTTGAAAATGGGAATAAAATAATATCCCAGACATGTACCAATCTAGAATACTTTATGTGCTAACGCAAAACAAGACTATCATTTTCAGTGAATAGTGCCTTGGTATTTTGCAGGGTTAGTGCAATGGATGGCCAAAGAGATAGTCAAAAATAGATTTTTGGTGCATGTTTGCAATATATTTTCTCAATAATCCAGATATGTCCTGTGGTGGTAAATGCTGCTTGTTCTGCTTTTGCTACTCTATTTTCAGGAATACCAAGCAATTCCTGGGTAGGTACTACACTCAGCAAGCTAGACGGAGCCAAAGTTGGACGAAAACTCAAAACGGACCATTTCTTAGCAGATTGTGCCCGTGTTTAGGTGGAATTATTTTGTTTACCCAGCAAGACAGAGATCTGAAAAATCTCTGGATACATAGTCCCTTTGGGGTACATGACAACATTAGCAAAATCTCAATGGTAGTACATTCAGTGTAGTTTACGCAACATCAAAAGTCGGAAATTTGCCTCCAGGGGGCACTGTTGGCTGGATGCAAATTCTGGATATCCCAAGCAATGTACCAAAGAAATTGTTTTTGAATTGTGATACACACAGCTAGTATTCCTTTAAAATGAAGAGTTTAGTTTGGTACTGTGCTGGGTGGATAGCTATTTGACTAAAGGTGGCGCTTTAATGGCGACTATCTTTCCAGCCATCCATTGCACTAGCTCAGCAAGATACCAAGGTACTATTCTCTGAAAATGATAATCTTGTTGTGAGTTAACACGTAATAAAGCATTCTAGATTGGTACATGTCTGGGATATTAGTTCATTCCCATTCCCATTTTCAATTTTTATTGTTATTTTTCAAATAATTCTGGCTTAATAATGTAGTTACCCAGCTTGGCCATCTGGTGGTGCTGATGTCTAACTGGACTTGAATCGTCACAGGTCATGATAAAAGTATCACATATTTGGTACTGTGAGCCCTAAGTCATGATTGTTGACGTAAAATGTAGTGTCAACAGCTTTTGGAGGACAAAACTGAGCCTCTTTAACTTTATTGGCTTCCAGGTGGTGCCACTGGCAGGCAAAGTGAGATATGGATTAAAAATTTGTTTTTTTCCGTGAGAAACCCATATCTACCTATGTGCCAAGTTTCATTCAATTCCAGGGGGGTCAACTCCTAAACTTCTTCAAAAAGTGCTATTTTCTCATGGAATGGCTCTAAACATAATAAAGTTTATACATGCCATCCCAGACAAAAAGTTTGAGCCCACAACTATGACTTTCTAAAATGCAAAATCAGCAAGCTACATTTTCAAAAAATTGTGAAATAAGAAAAGGCCAAAGCCGAACACCTACATAAAATATTGAAGTGTTATCACAAAGAGAGTTTACTTCAGCCATTGGTGTGTAAATTACTGAGTTATGTCTTTCTCCTTTAGATTTGTAAGTTTGTCTCACAAATGCAGGCATTTCTTCAAGTGGGTTACAACAGCAGGGTAACCTAACTCAGTGATTTACATGAAGAAGTTTGACCAACCTCATCGCTGATTGATCGTTCTGTTCGTTCATGTTCACCGCTTGTCTGGGAGAAAAAAAAAATATCACGTTGAATAAAGATTTGACAAAATGAGTTTTAATTTTACTCAACATTTTAATCACTGCTTAAACATTATTTTTGGAATTTGGATTGTTCATCCTCACTCTGGCCAACAAAGGTCAAATTACAAGAGAACCTTGGGTAAAATTGTCTTCCACTGCCATTAATATTAAGGATGGACCCACCTCGCCATTGATTGACGGCTCAGTTTGCTCATGTTCATTTGTTTCCTGAAAAAATCATGCATTCCATTGTAATTATGGGGGGAAATGTCACATAAAATATTGTTTTGATTAGAATATATACAGTTACTTCCATATAATTACCTATGATATTTAATTGAGATCATATTCACCTATATTTACTGTCATTCACTTTCTTGCATCTGATGTAGAATGTATACAGGATAATGCAGTTTTAATAGATGCATTGATATTTATAGTGCAATGCTGTTACTTACTGGAAATGATGCACACAATCCAATGAAAAGCATCAGCATGGTAAATGGCAACATATTGTGCACTTGCTGGTTATTTCTGGAAGCAATTTTTGCCAGTGATTAACATTGCATAAAATATTTCTCTCCAATTTTCAGGCACTATTTTATGACTTTAAAAACCATGTTTCAGACACAGAAGGCTTACATTCAAGCAATTCATTCAAAGTCAAGCAATAACTTAAAATGACTCCAGTTCACCAGAATGGTCTCACCTGAGCACAGAAGGAAGAGGAAACTCTTTATGCTGTTTCAATGCAAACTGCTGGAGCTGCATTACTTTGTTTCAGCAGAGTGAGTTATAAATCTTTTTTTCTGTCAGCCATCAACCAATCAGATCACACAAATTGTGCATAATGCATAGGATTTAGCAAAAAACAAAGAAACTCTTTACTTCATTTTCCACAAGATTAAGAATTTGTTCATTTCCAACAAGGCACAATGTGTAAGTTTTGAATTTGCCATTGACCTTTATGCCCTTAGAGACAGAACAATGGTCAAAATACCACTGAAATGTTGACATCAGTGCCAAGAGGTCAGAGCATCAGAAATGCAATGAAGCAATAACAAAAACAAGGAAGTACAAAAAGAAAGAAGCAAACTTGCTTTCCTTAATGAATTCATTTAATCATTCGTTATTTAGTCGACAAATGACTTTCAGAGGGTACCAGTGATCCCTTCTGAAGGTCAGTGCCAACAAATTTGCCCACTAAAACTTGACAAAATTTCTGACCTTTTGAAGACTGAATATGAAATTGTGCTTCATTTATTTTGTGCCTTGCATGACTATAGCACTGATTAACATTATAAGGGTTAGTATCATATGAATGCTTCACAGATAAATTGTCCTTTGTTCAGTTTGCAGATTACACAATGCAAGACAAAAATGGTACAGATCCTATCGGCCTTTTCATAAAACAGTACTTTTAATGAATTGTTAATCACTCATAAAAATCATTTTTGACCACTATGTTTCTAAAACCAATAAACTATTTCAATACTGCAAAGTTTAAAATCTCTTGAATTAGTGCTTCAGACACCCAAGTATTCTTCCACCAATTTTATGGACACAGAGTTGAACATATGGACACAGAAGGAACATATAACATACTTGGCTAATTTTTTTTTTTAACCAGCAATCTCGATTCAAAATTGAATGTATGCTGGAATCAGGTCGAATCTGTGTCTGTGAAAATGGGCAACTGCCTCATGGTTCTGTGCAAGCATGTGGCACAAAACATCCATAACCAACTAGTTTTTCCTCGAGCAGCAACAATTTTAATGTGAAAGGGCATGACCTGTCATTTTCGTACTGACCACTAAAACCATTGGCAATTTATTACCACATGATCTTAACTTTCATGACAACATATTTTCCCCACTACATATCAGAGGATCTTCTATGACATAACTGAAGTTTACTTATTGTGGGCAGTCATTTACAACCCCAATTCCAAAATAGTTGGGACGAAGTGTAAATTGTGAATAAAATCAAAATGCAATGAATTTCAGATCACATGAGCCAATATGTTATTTACAATTGAGCATAGATAACATTTCAAATGTTGAAACTGAGACATTTTACATTTTTATCCACAAAATGAGCTTATTTCAAATTTTCTGGCTGCAACAGGTCTCAAAAAACTTGGGACACGGGCAAGAAGGGCTGAAAAAGCAATTAATATATAAGAGAATCAGCTGAAAGAACATTTAGCAAGTAATTAAGTTAACTGGCATCAGGCGTGTAACATGATTGGCTGTAAAAGGGATGTCTTAGAGAGGCTGAGTCTCTCAGAAGTAAAGATGGCCAGAGACTCTCTAACCTGTGAAGGCTTGCGTAAAAAAAATTGTGGAATACTTTAAAAACAATGTTCCTCAACGTCAAATTGCAAAGGCTTTGAAGGTCTCATCATCGACAGTGCATAACATCATCAAAAGATTCAGAGAAACTCGAAAAATCTCTGTGCGTAAGGGACAAGGCCGAAGACCTTTATAGGATGCCCGTGATCTTCGTGCCCTCAGACGCCACTGCATCACTTACCGGCATGATTCTGTCATTGACATTACTAAATGGGCACAGGAATACGTAAAGAAACCACTGTCAGTAAACACAGTCCGCCGTGCCATCCACAGATGCCACTTAAAACTCTATCATGCAAAAAGGAAGCCATTGTTGAGCATGATCCAGAAGCGCCGCTGTGTTCTGTGGGCCAAGGCTCATTTAAAATGGACTGTAGCAAAGTGGCAAAGTGTCCTGTGGTCAAACAAGTCCAAATTTGACAATCACGTTGGAAATCATGGGCGTCTTGTCCTCCGGGCTAAAGAGGAGAAAGACCACCCTCCTGTTATCAGCGTTCAGTTCAAAAGCCAGCATCTCTGATGGTATGGGGATGCATTAGTGCATATGGTGTGGGACACTTGCATGTTTTAAAAAGCACCGTGAATGCTGAAAGGTATATAAAGGTTTTAGAGCAACATATGCTCCCCTCCAGACCACATCTATTCCAGGGAAGGCCTTGTGTATTTCAGCAGGACAATGCAAAACCACATACTGCAGCTATTACAACAGCATGGCTTTGAAGTAGAAGAGTCCGTCTGCTGAACTGGCCTGCCAGCAGTCCTGATCTTTCACCGATTGAGAACATTTGGGGCATAATTAAACAAAAAGTCCATCAAAGGAGACCCAAAACTCTCCAGCAGCTGGAAGCCTGTATTAAACGAGAGTGGGATCAAATTCCAATGGCTAAACTCAAGAAACTTGTCTCCTCAATGGCCAGACGCCTGCACTGTGTGTTAAAAAGAAGAGGGGATGCTACACCATGGTAAACAGGCCCCTGTCCCAACTTTTTTGAGACCTGTAGCAGCCATCACATTTGAAATGAGCTCATTATGTGGATAAAATAGTACAATTTCTCATTTTCAATATTTGCTATGTTATCTCTGTCCCAACTATTTCGGAATTGGGGTTGTACTTTATTGGGGCATTTTTTTTTTTTAAATCTGTAAAGTAAAACGACTGAATACGCATAACATTCACGTAAAAATAGAAGTGGGATATCATGACTTTCCAAAGTGTCTTTATGGGATTGTAATTTATCATTTCTCCCCAAGCTGGATGTCCATCCATTCATCTATCCATCCATTCTCTATAATGCTTCTTTCTCAGTAAGGTTGCAGGGGAGCTGGAGCCTATCCCAGCTGACCCTGGGCGAAAGGCAGGGACCCACCCTGGACAGCTCGCCAATGCATCGCAGGGCGCACACACCATTCACACGCCAGTCTCTCTCACACTCATACCGATGGGCAATTTAGCATCTCCAATAGCCTGACATCCATGTCTAAGGACTGTGGGAGGAAATGGAGAACATGCAAACTCCGCATAGAAAGGCCCCAGGCCGGATTCAAACCCCACAGTCTTCTTAGTGTGAGGCAGCAGTGCTAACTGGATAAACATTTCCAAAATAACAACTTGTGAATGAACAAGTAACAGCTGCAGCGAGTAACTATGCATACATAGTTGAGCATATGAGTTAAATAATGCAACTGAAAATTTTCTTAAATATTCACATCAAATAGTTGTAGTATACATGTTTGTTAACCTACATAATTAGCATGGGTATTGATAGGGAAGATATTATGACCATAAATTTTATAAATAAAAAATTAAATTTCAAAATTAAAATGATGTTTTCCAAATAAATAATTTGAGAAATAGCTGACATTCTCATGAAATCTTCATACCTTTTCTGCATGAGAGTAGATATACATCACTACAGTTAACTTCAGCTTCATGTTATTGCAAGAATTGTGGAGTGCTTAGTGAGTATTTTTCAACATGCTTATTTTGTGGTGACTGTGACATAGCAGTGTTGCAAGTCCTGTGAGTTGTTGCTTCTTGTTTACCTCAGTTGCAACAGAAGATGTGTAATACGAGAGCGGCACCTGTTCAAACACCAGGTCTGGCATTGCTACATTCGTTTTATAGTAAGGTTATAAATCATATGCTCATAGCTGTAACACTTTATAAGGGGACAAATCGCATGCTTAAGTAATTCTAAACTAATGCATGACTTGATGATGATGATTTAACCCTCTCATGCATGAATTATGATAAACTCAGTGAGGATTTTTTTTCTAAGTGGTTTTATACATCCTTAGGGATGTAAAACAAGGTTTGAAAAAAAAATTCTATCCTTATTCTAAAAATGACCACTTTTTCCCATTGCAATGACCTGCCAATGGGATTTTTTGTATGGGATGATGCAATAGCTTCCACTAGAGTGGACTATATGCAGCAGTGCCCAAAATTGCAGGCATATATAGAGAAAAAACACTTTTAAACAGCTGTACACTGTAGTGACCTCTATACATGAAAGGGTTAATACATGAATTAATGCATGATGTATCATGAATTCCTGTTGCTCATCATGAACAAATAATGAAGTAATGATGACGTTTTGGTTTGCACTTAAGGGGTCATTAGTAAAGGGATGTTAATTCAGTTACTTCATACATTTATTATTTTTGCACCCTAATTATTTGGATTCCTCCAAGATAAAAGGATGCTGCATTAGCTCAGCCCAGAGCGGTAGATAACTCAGAGTGGCGACACCCATTGACTTCGTTGTTCGAGTGGTCACGTGGTTCGTGGGGAAGCGCTATAGTTCCAAACAAACGCCGCGCTGTAATTGTCTCCTATGGGACAGACAGCAGCGATTGCGCTACTGAACGTTAAATATTAAATTAAACCCTACACAATTGCTGCACATTTTTCTTTATGAATTACATTATTTATATACATGTTTATAGAGGCCATGCTTTTACTACTAAGATCTTGTCATAGCTTTTGAAGGGAAAGCTTCATGTTAGCATCAGTGAGCTAGTAGGCTTACTTATCCGTACCATTGATCCGCTATAATTTCTGAGTAAATTTAACCCTGTATTTACACTGTTGTGGGGATGGATAATTTTACATATTTTAGCTTTATTAAGTTACATTATTGGATTACCAGGGTCTGCGTTTATCTTCTGGATTTACCCACAACTTACCATGTTGAAGTTCTGCTGACCTGTAATATCATTCAATGTCAAGCCAGTTATTCCTTAAAGCAAAGGTGCATCATCATGCTCATTTCAGAGCCCTTGATATTCTCAATTCTAATGTTTAGATAAAATGAACGAAATACATGTAACCTACAGCTGGTGAGACCAGAGACTGAATGAGACTAAATACAATGACTGATGCAAGGAAAGGTTTTCAACAAAAAGATTTTTATTGAACAGTGGACAACAGGACGGCACAGAAACTGAAGTTGATAAACAAATTAAACAAGAAGGGCTGCAAGTGTGAGTGAGTGAACCATGAGTGAACCTTGAACAACAAATAACAAAAGAAATACTACATTGTACGTAGTAATGTGGCAGGGTGGTGGTGGGTTCTAGTGTAGGAGAGGGGATGATCAGTGTCAAATTAATAAACCTTCTCGATGTGTGGAACTCCTAAGTGTGTGTGTGTGTGTGTGTGTGTGTGTGCGCGCGCATGCATGTTTTCAGAACAGGGCAGGGTTCTGAATAGAACTATAACAACTAAATGGATTTAACAGGAATGTACTGAATAGAACAGACAAGTAAACTCTTGGAACAAGAACAATACTGCGAAGCATGAACATTTGTGGAATTACAAATAATTAAATAAAGGAGTTGGGGACATTACAAATACAAGGGCCAGGAATGTTAGAAGAGGTTTGCAAATTTTATTTCTCAGAACTTCCCATGAATCCTGTAGCCTCCATCGCCAACAGCAGCCTCTGCCCGCCTCCGCCAGCGCCTGCCTCCACCACTACCAGCAGCACAGGGTACCTGCAGGTTTTCAGTGAGTTAAATTTAAGACAATTTCAAAGTCTCCCATAATTGACATGTAAGACACTCATGCAATTACAAAAGTTAACAATATCTTTGCATTATTTTAAAAAGGAGTTTTACATTTAATTTGGGATTAAAATACATTTTTTTTTCTTTTTTTTGTATAGTGCTTTTCACAGGCAGGCTGTCACAAAGACGCTTTACAGAGAGAAAAGGGCAGAGCCCAGACAAATCCGTAATCCCCAAATAGCAGGCAAAAAAAAAAAACTCCCTGTAAGGAGAAAAAAAGCCTCGAACTGTGGTGAGAAAAAACTCCTCAGTGAGAAGAAATCTCAGGAGGAACCTGGTTATTGTGGGGAAGCCCATCCTCCGCTGGCTAATTAATTAATGATAGTAAATTAAAATCCAAGTTCTTTAAACAATAAGGTGTCCAAGCAGTGACATCTGTAGCTCCAGGAAGTGGAGAGGCGGGGATGAGGGGATCAGGACAGCAGGAAGACAGCAGTCGATGACCATTAGGTAGTGACAGGGCTTAGGTGGTCCAAGGACTGAGTTCCGGGGGACGGCGTTCCTCGGAGAAAACACAAAAACAAAAGAGGGTTAGGTACTGGATAAACTAAAACATACTACACAAAATGTTGTCCTGTGTCGGGTATCAAGTTGCGCTAAAATACTACAACTCAGGGGTAACCAGTATAGAGCAGTCAACTCTCCTTCATCCACTTATTGCAGCACAGAGGCCCTGAACTTCATCCGACTAATGCTGCATAGTTTTTCAATTAGACACCACCAACACCATGTGGACCTACCCGGTGACTAAGGCCGTAGCAAGCCCCACCGGTGCCGTGTAAGTGCAATCTCAGTGCCACCGGTTCCACATGGATTTAAGCAATTTTGACGACCAAAACCTTGTATCCGTCGTCCACTTATTGCAGCACAGAGGCCCTGAAATTCCATCCGACTAAGGCTGCATAGATTTTCAATTAGACACCACAAACACCATGTGGACCTACCTGGTGACTAAGGCTGTAGCAAGCCCCACCGGTGCCGTGTAAGTGTAATCTCAGTGCCACCGGTTCCACATGGATTTAAGCAATTTTGACGACCAAAACCTTGTATCCTTCGTCCACTTATTGCAGCACAGAGGCCCCAAAATTCCGTCCGACTAAGGCTGTGTAGATTTTCAATTAGACACCACAAACACCATGTGGACTTACCCGGTGACTAAGGCCGTAGCAAGCCCCACCGGTGCCGTGTAAGTGCAATCTCCGTGCCACCGGTTCCACATGGATTTATTCAATATTAAAAACCAAAACCTTGTCACAAGAAGTGAGCATACCCAGAGACTAGGCAATCTCCCTAAAAACAGGTAGTATAAATGCTCATAATGTGTTAAGTATAGGCTTGATTAAGGAGGTATGTTTTCAGCCGACTCTTGAATACAGAGAGTGTGTCTGAGGCCCGAATGTTTGTTGGGAGATTGTTCCACAAGATTGGGGGTTTGTAAGAGAATGCTCTGCCTTCCAATGTAACTCTGGATATATTTGGAATTTTCAAATATCCAGCACCTTGCGAACGAAGTAATCTTGGAGGGGAGTAAGGAATGAGAAGTGCACTAAGATATTCTGGGGCCAAATCATTTAAGGCTTTGTAGGTAAGCAGTAGAATTTTATATTCAATTCTAAATTTGACAGGCAGCCAGTGAAGATTTTTGAGTACTGGGCTAATGTGGTCATATTTCTTCATCCTCGTCAGAACCCTAGCAGCAGCATTCTGCACTATTTGAAGGCGATTCAGGGTAGAACTAGAGCAGCCTGACAGTAAAACATTACAGTAATCCAGCCGAGAGGACACAAATGCATGAACCATTTTTTCGGCATCCTGAAGAGACAACATTTTTCTCAGTTTTGATATGTTTCTAAGATGGAAGAAAGCCACTTTTATAATGTTGTTAATATGACAGTGGAGAGAGAGTTCTGAATCAAGGGTGACACCAAGGTTTTTGACGACAGCTTTGGCTGAAACCGGGAGTCCATCAACGTTGAGAGAAAAACTGAGGAATGTGTCTCTGAGCGTTTTGGGACCAATTACCAATATTTCAGTCTTATCTGGATTTAATGAGAGAAAATTCTGTGTCATCCATGCCTTAACAGCTTTAAGACACATCTCTAATCTAGTTAGTGGATCAATTACACCTGGTTTAAAAGATATATAAAGCTGTGTGTCGTCTACATAACAGTGGTACTTCACATCATATTAACTTATGATGCTTCCAAGGGGAAGCATGTATAAAGAAATCAGCAAAGGTCCCAGAACAGATCCTTGAGGTATTCCAAAGTTTACCTTGGAATACTCGGATGAATTGCTATTTACCCTAAGAAACTGACATCTGTCGGAAAGATAAGACTTAAACCATGAAAGGGCGAGTCCAGAAATACCAACCAGATTTTCTAGCCTGTAAAGAAGAATATGGTGGTCAATCGTATCGAAGGGAGCACTTAGATCAAGTAGGACAAGGACAGAGATTCGGCCACAGTCCATGGAGAGAAGTAGATCATTCAGTACTACAGTGAGGGCTGTTTCAGTGCTATGATGTTTTCTAAAGCCAGACTGAAACCTCTCATGTACCTTATTCATTTGCAAGAAGAAAGTAAGCTGTTGGGCAACACATTTCTCAAGGATCTTAGAAAAAAATGGAGGGTTTGAGATCGGCCAATAATTAGCCAAGACTGTGGGATCTAAATTTGGTTTTTTGAGTAGAGGCTTAATTTCAGCCATCTTAAATGAGGTCGGAACCAAACCCAGAATCAGGGAAGAATTGATTATGTAAAATACATGTGTGATTTGCAAAGTTTATACACCTCAGAACCTCTCACGAACCCTATAGCCTCCATCGCCAACAGCAGCCTCTGCCCGTATTAACGCTAAATTAACGGTAAGCCTACATGGCACAATAAAATGAGCACAAAAAAGTAATATAGACTAACCACAGCCACCACATCTCTTCAAGAGCAAATCATTTAAAAAGACCATCTTTTTGCAAAATACAACATGGCATATAATACAGCTAGCTGACTACAGCAAGATCGCTTGAAAGCTAACAGTGCCTGGCATGACAAATGCAAACTGACAGATGCAATTTCTTAATAGCTAGCTAAAATATGATGGGTGACACTTAGGTCGGCGACGTCCTAACTTGTGGTTTCATTCAATTTTATGAATAACAAGTGGTGTGGTTTTCATCCGAAATGGTTCTTGAGAGCTAAACTGAGTTAGAAACTCCGCAACCGTTCGTGATTAAACTTAAAACAGAGGATCAAGCTAGGCTAGGTAAGAGCATGTCAAAATTATCAAAGCTAACTTTAAAATAAAATTTTAAAAAACTTTACCGAAACCAGTCACAGGCACCTCATCCCATCATTTACTGTCGTGATTTATATCGGTTTTGTGAGAAATAGAAATAGAAACTCCATAGAGTTCATGACTGAATTCCCACAGCTGACCAAGGTTCTACGAAGCAAAGAACATGAGCTTAAATCATCACAACCTCTTCAGACTTAAAATACATATATCGTCGTGCTGATCATACACAATTGGAGACTATAAATGATACATGACCACTGATATGATATATACATTTCGTGAATCATAAGACTTCAATATTTTATTACTTACTGTCGATGTTGCCTCAATGGACGTGAATCGGTCTGAAGCTGCGAGAATCCTCTTTTGGAACTATAGGAAGTTCCAGTACCCGGAAGTGCGCCGCCATTTTTTGTACACGAAAGTCAATGGGAATGTCGCAACTCTGAGAATATCAATGGCTCTGGCTCAGCCCCTCAGCCTTTATTTCAAATACAGTAATGAATTTGTTCAAGGTTGCAAAATAATTCATAACTCTATTTGTGTAGTTGAAAAGCAGTGGAGTTTAGCATGGTCGACAAAGATGCATTAAAACCAAAATCGTTTAATTGGTACTATTTGATGAATTCAAGATGAATGATCAGCCATATTAGAGTTCAACAGAAAGTGCCATATAAACTCGACAACAGAGTGTAAAAGACACATGAAGTGTTCATCACTATTTAATCATGACTTCGCACATTACTTACCTGGTTTGTGACCCCCGCCCAGTAAAGTTACATCATAACACTCATTTATTCACAATTACTTCATGCACATTCTATTTACAAACCTCAATTCCAATGAAGCTGGGACGTTGCTTAAAACATGAATAAAAACAGAATGCAATAATTTGCAAATCTCACAAACCCACATTTTATTCACAATAAAACATATAGACAACATATCTGATGTTGAAAATGAGACTTTACCATTTCATGAAAAATATTAGGTCTTTTTGAATTTGATGGCAGCAACATCTCTCAAAAAAATTGGGACGGGGCAACAAAAGACTGGAAAAGTAAAAGGTACTAATAAAAAACAGCTAGAGGAGCATTTTACAACTAATTAGGTTAATTGGCAACAGGTCAGTAACATGACTGGGTATAAAAATAGTATTTTAGAGAGGCAGAGTCTCTCAGAAGTAAAGATGGGCAGAGGCTCACCAATCTGCGAAAAACTGAGTCTAAAAATTGTGGAACAATTTCAGAAAAATGTTCCTC
The DNA here is from genome assembly GCA_029692085.1 of Gymnothorax javanicus. NCBI lineage: Eukaryota > Metazoa > Chordata > Actinopteri > Anguilliformes > Muraenidae > Gymnothorax > Gymnothorax javanicus. Next base: position 137,222,619 of record CM056195.1, on the reverse strand, counting down.
ACAGTAAATTGCAAATATTTTGAATGTCCCACCATCTACAGTACATAATATCATCAAAAGATTCAGAGAATCTGGAGAAATCTCTGAGCGCAAGGGACAAGGCCGAAGGTCAATATTGGATGCTCATGATCTTCGGGCCGTCAGGCAGCACTGCATTAAAAACGGGCATAATTCTGCACTGGAATCCACCGCAAGGGCTCAGGAACACTTCCAGAAATCATTGTCTGTGAACAAAGTTTGCCGTGCAATCGTCAAATGCAAGTTAGAGTTGGGCCTCTGAAAAAATGGCCTGGTGGGGGCGCTTTGCAAAACATGCTGTAGAAAAAGTTTTATATCTTTGGCTCTATGACAGATACAGATCTGGAAGGTGGCTTGATCCTTGACATGAACCTTGTTCTAGGCTGACAGTCTTAAAGGTTGCCTGTATCAATGGTGAATGCCATGGAAATTAAGGTCAAAGTTGGGGCTCACAAAAATATTTTACACTTTCTCAATCCTAATTACTCTCTAATAGTAGGAGGGATTGATCAACTGATGCCAGGAACTTTTTATTGGTAGATTCTTGCCAATTCTTTCAAAAATTCAAAAGAAAACATAGTAGTTGTTCAGATTAAGCCTTTCAAAGTTGGTCGCAGCTGAAAAGAGCCCAAGTTTAAGGGGGCATCGGGCTAAATGCCAACTTTTTAAAGCATTCATAGTAATAGACACAATTCATTTACCAGTCAAGTTTATACATTCTCTGGATAAGAATGGGAAAAAGATCACGTATGTAAATTTGCCCATTGCCATTGAAATGGCGGCCATGTTGAATTTTCACTAGTTTTTCCCAGATTTCTTGGTAAATAAGATAGATACACTTTATTGAACCCCTTGGGGTAATTTGTCCCCTGCATTTGACCCATATAGTTAGGAGCAATGGGCAGCCACAGAGCAGCGCTCGGGGACCAATTCCAGTTCTAAAGCCAATTCCTTGGTCATGGGTACTGGTTGGAGTGTTCCTATGATGCATGTTTTTGTGGGTGGGGGAACCCAGAGTACCCAGAGAAAACCCACATAAACATACATGTTAGCACGGTGGAATTTGTTTTATTTGAAGCTTTTGACATAGCCAAATATCCCTGGATTTAATTTCTTTCAGGGAAGAAAAAAATTTTGGGCCCTTTTTCACCCGGAATGTGAAAAAAGGATTTTTTTCGGTGGATTTGACACCACATATCATAGGCTATTCGCTTAAGTTGAAAAATCTTTCTCTTAAACTGTTATACTAATAACACAGAAAAACTGGTGAAAATTTCATGAGGTTCTGATGATTAGTTACGGAGAAATCTGGGCTCAAAGGGGCAAAAATGTAATTTCATTAATAATTTTGAAAACAATGCTTTTTACCTACGTCGCCGAAGGCAGCAGGTCTAGTAATGGCTTTTTCACTTGCGGACCCGAACTCCGAAAAATGCTCGGAGGACAAAAATCTCTTGGGAGAGCGCCAAACTCATCAAATAGAGCGGGTGAATTTTTGTCGTCCATTGTCCGCCCGTCCGTCCGGCCAGCCGGCTGTCCGTCCGAAGTAACGTTATCGAGATAACTCAAAAAATAATTGGCCCAGGAAGTTGTAATTTGGTATGATGATGTATCTTGACGCTATTGAAAATGGGCGTGCTGCATCAAAATCCAAGATGGTCGCCGCCGTTTTTGGAAAAACTAAGTTATCGAGATAACGCGAATAATATGTGTCGTAGGAAGTTCTGATTTGGCGTGCTGATGTATCTTGACCTAAGGCAAGTTGCTGTTGAAAATGGCCATGCTGCATCAAAATCCAAGATGGCCGCTGGCGTTTTCATAAAAACAACTTTATCGAGATTACGCGCAAAATAAATGTCGTAGGAAGTTCTAATTTAGTATGCCGATGTATCTTGACTAAAGGCAGGTTGCTATTGAAAATGGCCGCGCTGCATCAAAATCCAAGATGGCCGCTGCCGTTTTTGTAAAAACGACATTATCGAGAGAACGCGAAAAATAAGTGGCCTTGGAACTTTTAATTTAGTATGGTGGTGCATCTTGACCTATTGCATTTTCTTATTGAAAATGATATCACAGCATCAAAATCCAAGATGGCCACTAAATAAAGTTATCGAGATAACTCGCAAAATTAGTGGCTGACCCAAGGCAGGTCATTATTGAAGATGAGAGGGCTACGCCAAAATCCTTTCCAGTTTATCTTTTCCATATGGCTGCATCTATCTATCATCATCATCATCGTTGTCGTCATCATCATAACAATTCACCATCACTCAATCAATGCAAATTTTATTCACCAAAGCATACTTCTACATAACACCCGCACAGCCACGCAGGTTCAGTGACTTTGCACTTGTTAATTATAGCAAGGGTTTTAAAAGACTGAATTACTAGGAAATGAGGGCCTCAAGGGAAAAATGGTTGTCAATATGTATTTACCATAGCTTCAAGTACTCAAATTAAATAAAATGAAAAAAATTCAAAAATTGTAATTTTTTCATATTATTTACCCCCGATGCCCCCTTAAGGGCCTGGCTCGCCCCCAGGGGAAAATTGCACTGAGACCACTTTGCACCAGAGCAGTGTCTAATGACCTGCCTACTGTTATGGCGCTTTTCCACTGCATGGTACCAGCTCTACTCGCCTTGGCACCAGGTACTTTTTTGGGGACGCGTTTCCATTACAGGATAGTACCGCTTCAGTGGTACCAGGGGCCTGTACCATAAAGCTGGATTAACATACCCGGGGTTTCTCTTAGTTATCTGGCTGCGCTTAACCAGACTTCCGCATTCCCGATAAGCAGTACCACAAAGCCAGTTATCAACTCGGTAACTGAACCCAGGGTTTTCCAATCTAGGAATGTGCGAGTTCACATAAAAGGGGCGGTGTTTGAAGCAAAAGACCAATTGCACACATAGACAAACCGACTGGAGGCAAAGCTGCCTACTTTTCCAACGCGGAGCAAGAGCTCTTAATAAAAAAATGAAGAGAATAAACATACCATCCTGGCAAAAATTAACACCGTTACAGCTGCCAAATACAGAAAGGACAGTTAGCAAAAAATCACCGACTTTGTAAATGCGTAAGTTAATTATAAAGATAATATCACCCCTGCTGAAAAAACCTGCATAGTCCAGCTTGAGATGGTTACTGGTTTTAGCAGGTCTTAGGCTGGTTTGGCTGGTTAACCAGGCTGGACAAGGTGGTTAAGCAGGTCTAGCTGGTCTCGCAGTATAGTTGCCCTGCTTGGTATGGCTGGTCACCCAGCTGGGCTAAGCTGTTATTTGCTGGTCAAGCGGACTGGCCAGCTGGCTAGCTAGACTGACCAGCTAACGCTAACTGGCAAGCTGGTTAAGATGGTTGGATTGCCAGCCAGTTAGACCGACAAGGCTGGGCTGTCCCAATGCCAATGCTCCATTCACCCCCAGCCTGCTTTATCCTGTTTTACTGCAAATGGGACCGTAATTTACAAAATGAACATGCTCTATTGAAGGAAAATTGAAACTAGTAATTGAGACCATAAACTCATTAGTGGACTGTTCACTGAGGTAAAAATGAAATAAGGTAATTTTCTCAAAGAACAATACAAATGGACTTCTTTTTGCAATCAGTGGAGCTGCCTTCTGGGTCATTAGACAGAATGTAGGTTTCAGGCACTTCCACATTCGCTTCACTTTTCAAACCCAGAAACTTCATTGACATATACATACATATATTTACATAGCAAAATATGCATTAGAAAAAGCATTGTTTTGACAATCATCTACTACAAATGGCTCCAACCAATCACAATTTAAGCTTTAAGATCAAAACATCAAACACTCAAAATATTGCAAAAAACATGCATAAATGTTTTCTATATTTCATTTAAACCAACATCCAAATGTGTGTACATGTGTTGGGAAGGGTGAGCCTGTGTGTGTGTTGCATGGTTATATGTGCATAAGTGGGTATATTTCAGTTTGTCTCAATTTGTGTTTTTGTTGGTTATTGCTTGAATCACTTTGTCTGTCTGTCAAAGCAGACTCTGATTACCTATTCTGTGTGAAACCAATGGATTCACATCAATTTTTTCATAGTAAGTTATTATACTTTACACATGTTTAAAAGTTATATTTATATTACCAGTTGGTGGCACTGTGTCCCATGTGACTTTGCTTCCTGCAAGCTCTGGACAACAACAGACAACAGGCCATCCCCAGTTTAGTCACTTGGCCTTAAAGTACTTAACTTCCAAAAGAATTCAATACAGAGGTCTGGTATGTTTTCATACCAAAGATTTTAATATATATATATATATACATAACATTTGGACAACTGAACTCTGTTCAGACAATGACTGAAAATGGCCTCTTTGGCTGTCTCAAGGCACTTGTCATTCACTTAAGCAATTCAACAATATTCTTAGAGACAAGAACAACAAGATACATGGCAAAAAATGACATTTCATTATCAAGTCAATAACTACACAATAAAATAAACACAATTCAAGCCCCACATATATCTTTACATAAGGACAAACTATCTCAAACATTCAAATATATTGCACAATGCCCCAGCTTAGAGATGGAACAATTTTTCAATGAATCAATTAGTTTGTAACTATTACATTAATTGCCAAATACTTTGATAATCAGTTTAATCTTTTTGAGTCATTTTTAAGAAATAAATTTCCAAAGTTGGTTTTAAAATGAAATTTTAGCCAAATTCTAACCCATTTTATACGTTTAAAATTTAGTATAATAATCATCCAATAAAAATGTCCTGAAACCCTAGGAATAAAGCTGTGAACTCGGAATATCACTGCAGACTCTGCATCTTAAAAACTAATGCACCATAAGTGAAATTATCTGTTAGCTTGCAGCATGCTGCATTGTTTAAATAACATTTGTTTGCAGAGCATATTTGCACTCGACTTCGCTGTAAAATCCGAGCCGCGCCCCTGTATTCAAGCCTCCATATCTCAAAAACTAAAAAAGATGCAATGCTGAAATTTTGCATACTGTTTATGTGAAAGAATGACGCAAATCTGAGATGGTCAGTCGGGAGGCCTCCGGTGATTTCACACGGATTGACCCTCAAGCTTTCATAATACTCTGTACAATGACAAAAACAAGCGACAACAAGTCACTGAAGTATCCGTAATGTTAACGACTACTGCCATGCTTTAGTCTCTCTCATAGGAGTTTGGTAAGTCACACACAAAAACTTTCTCAGCACATTCTATGACAAGACACTCTTGGCATAATGTCTGTACTGCAATCAGCTGCACTTGTGATCTATCACCTTGTCTGACAGAGGCAACGTGTGGGAACACAGCTGGAATTGTGTAAAAAGGGATGAAAAGCAAGGCAAGTTCACTTTTTCCATCTACATCATAAGAGAGCATCTGATGCAACTCTCCTCTAGATCCATCAGCCAGCCTGACGCACCAGTCACTGCGTCTCTTTGCTCGACTGTAATCACGGCTGGTAAAAACAAGCCCTTTGTGAATCATTTTCTTGTGTGAGAGGATTTCATTTGGAGGCTGTTTGCCTGCTTCAGCAAAAAAGCCTGGCACTCTACCTGTGCGAGACGTTTGACTTGTCCACCATCCAGAACAGTGGTATTGTGACATTTTTTGTATTTCTGAACCTTTGAGTACTCAGTTATTTGACTACAGAAACGAAAAATACGGTCACTCACTCTGTCTCTGGATGCAAAATATGGAATGGATTGGTGGAGCAAAAATTTGCCCACAATCTGCTTAGGAACATCCTTTGTGCCATGCACCAACTTGAGAAGACTCCCATTGGCGCTTTCAAAAACAAAGGCAGAATGTGGCCATAAGGGACCCAACAACTTCACAGACTTGGCCAGATGCAGCAGAAGATGTACATTTGAGGTCATGGCAGCCTCCCCAAACAGGACTTGAAACCTGATTACAAACTCTAACAGCAGCTCATCAGCTTTGTTGGCCTCCTCAAAACTAATTTCCTCGAGCAAAAGTAGGTAGACTGCTGAAACAAGAAGGCAAAGATGCTTTGTATATTTCACATTTATGAGTCCTTCCAGACATGGCAAACTATAATTCAACAGCCAGGCCCTCCACTCTGATGCTTTCCAGCATTTGAAGTCTGAAATGGGTCTTGGAAGTCGAGTGATAAGGTGTGGTGGTTTGATATTTTGCAGCCTCTCATTCGGTACTCTTACTGTACTTGGGTCACCAATGTAGTATGGTTCATCTGTGCTCTCAAGTAAAAGAGCTGCATGCTGCCTCGCAACACCCAACAAGACTGCATGCATATAATCAGGGAAAAAGCCCCATGCAATGTCAAAACATGGCATATTAATTAAAGGAGTAGGTCCTTTTATTCCTCTTACATTTTTCTGAAGGGCAAGAGCTTCCTCCATGTCACGTAACATGCTCTCTGCATCTCTGTCAGGGTAATCTGTGTCTGTGACAGTGTATTTCACTTGTCCATTTACAAGTGTGCCTGGGTGGAGGCAGAAACCACAGCCAAAATACCCATTGAACTGTGTACTGTTCTGCATTGCTAGTCTGGCCTTGGAATCAACACAGCAACATACACCAACAACTTTGCTGATGAGAACTGTTCCATCCTTTCTCCATGACACTCCCTTGGTTGCAAGCACTTTAGCTTGATCCACAAAAGGCTTAAGAAAAACATGCATCTGAGGTTCTGTTGATCCAAACCACAACCCGGCTAACATTACATGTTTGAACCTCATGTTTGGTGGCAGCTCATTGAGGTGAAGGTGAATCGACCAGATGGAAAATTTGGATGATTTGTAAAGAGGTGAACCATCTGAACTGAATGTGTTTGACAGATTGCTAGGATCGGATAAAATTTCACCTGGAGCTGATAGCTCTTTGTACAGATCACCATCATAAATGTCTGATATAATGTTTTCTGCTTTGCCTGGTCTGTCCACCCTACAGCCCAACTTGCTCTGTAGCTCTGGAGTTAGAAGAATCTACTGAATGTGAGGAGCTATTGGGACATTGATAAAGAAGCTTCCATCGTTTAGGTTGTTTGGGTCAACTGGTGAACTACACCCTGAACACTGTGCGATACTGTTCTCTAGCACATCATTTTGACTCCCTCAATTGGCTTTACAGGCTTTACAGTAAAAGTGAAACTCAACTTTGTCCATGTTATTTTGAAACACTTTATTAAAGGCATACTTTGACCCTGGCACAACGTCTTGCCAAAATAAGTGATTGATAAGTTTCAGCAAATCATCAAGTGCAGGTCCAGTAATTTGATGCCTTGCAGCGTAGGTCATCATCATCAGTAACGCCTCAGCCCTTGATGTTATACCTGTGGCCATCAGAGGCATGTCCATATCCACATTTTCCTTATTCCCATGTGGATCATTTGAACAGTCCAAGTTGCTATCTTCTGATGACCCGATACTTCATCTGATGACATGCTCTTCCGTAACGTGTCAGCATCATCATCTGATGGAGTAACAGCCTAGGAAGAATAGTGACATATTAAACTCTATTTTGACAACTTTCAGACCATCTTAATACAGGAAGGTTAATTTGTCTTTCTTCCTTTAATATGGATCCACCTTGTTGGCTGTCTACTCACTTAGTAACTACTTTTGAAGATGGCAGGTTTACAGGATAAAGCTGGTGATTTTTTACATCTTTCTTTCATCAACAAATCTTACGTGCTGAGTCAAACCAACGATGAATTGATCCGACTTACAAGTATTGAGCATGAATCTCAAGCCAGATATGTAATTCCTCTGCGCTGTAGACTACTGTCGCTTTCCAAAAATTATCAAAAACATGTCAAATGAGAGACACCACTGCACTTGGTGACATGTTCATGTGCCCAGAAGGCAGTGATTAGTTTTTGTTTTTTCTCTTCCGGTGAGTAGTTCCTTGTACATCAGACGCCACTGTGCCACACATGCAGGAACAAGGCTCTGATTAGTGATAGGATTGTTGTTTCATATTATTTATACACTGCCCGGCCAAAAAAAAAGTCGCACACTCAAATATTTAGTTGGAATCCCTGTAGCTTTGATTACAGTGCATATTCGTCTTGTCATTGTTTTGACAACTATATGCAATGCCAGAACATTTATTTTCGTTCAGAAATGCCATAATTTTTGGCTGAGATCTTGTCTTCTCGACATAATGGTTGAACCACTTTCTAGAGCACATCCCAATACCTTTTAATGTGTTAAAGGTCAGGACTTTGTGGTGGCAAATTTGTTTGTGAAAATGATTCCTCATACTTGTTTTTGTCATTCATGGTTTTCTTTACTAAATACAGGCCAATAACTTGCCCGTTCTGAAATACTGTAACATCTTTTCCACCATCAAGGGATGCGTCTTCCGACATGATTTTTTAAGAAATGAGTAGCGACGCGCTTCATCAGTCAGGGTAAAAATGATTATTGCCAGCTAGAACATATTAATAACCGCAATAATGATCCAATTGTAGAATTTTTTTCATTAATTTCCAAACAGTGACTTTTTTTTTTTGGCCGGGCAGTGTACAACAAAGACGTACATGGCAGAGTTGCAAGAAGGAAGCCTTTCCTACGACCTCAACACAAAATTAACCGTCTGAAGTACGCAAAAGAGGACCTTGAGAAACCTCAAGCCTACTTGAACAACGTGCTTTGCACTGATGAAACCAAAATTGAACTTTTTGGCCATAACCAAAGAAGGTTTGTTTGGGGAAAAAAGGGTGAAGCATTTGTAGAGAAGAACACGTTGCCAACTGTTGCGCATGGAGGTGGATCCATTCTGCTTTGGGGTTGTGTAGCAGCTAGGGGCACAGGCAATATTGTGTGGGTGGAAGGAGGAATGGATTCCACCAAATATCAAGACATTCTAGAGGCTAATGTTCAAAGCTTATTCCAGAAATTGAAGTTGAAGAGATGTTGGGTATTCCAGCAAGACAATGACCCGAAGCATACCTCAATATTCACCATGAAGTACCTCCAGGAAAGACGGATGAAGGTTTTGGAATGGCCATCACAGTCCCCAGACTTAAATATTATTGAAAATCTGTGGAGAGACCTCAAAATGCTGTGCATGCAAGAAGGCCAAAGAATATTTCTGAGCCAGAGGTGTTTTGTCAGGAGGAATGGGGAAAAATTCCAAAGACAAGAATTGAAAGACTCTCAGCTGGCTACAGGAAGCATTTGCAAGCTGTTATAGCTGCCCGAGGAGGAGTCACAAAGTACTAGCTGACAGGGTTCCCAAACTTTTGCACAAGGCCTTTTTCCTTGTTTTATTGTAAAAAGTTCAAAATAAAAATTATTCTTGCTTTAAAATGTGATGAAATGTGTCATGTTTAACTTTGTAGCATTTAGTGCTCAGGTTTGCTTTCAATCACGGGGAGATTAATTGTAACAGACATTCAGACCAGGGGTGCCCAAATTTTTGCACCCCACTGTAGCAGGCCTAGGCCTTGGCCTTGTTTCATCAAGATTTCATCAAAATTATGTCTGTGAACTGGATTTTTTTTTTTTTTTTTAATTGTGGCCTCATACCTGTCTTTTGTGTTACCAATTTGTCTTTTTTGTTACTCAATGAAGGTTAAAAAAAGACAAACTACAGTAACAAGAAAGACACATCCAAAAGTTTTTCAGGGTACTGTGGACACTTGTCCACACAAACATGTCTTAATTATGGCAAACTGAAGCAGTTACACTATTACAGGTCACTTTTTCAGTTTCTACCTAGAATCATGCATTATTTTTTAGTAACAATAAATATGTGCAATTTATGAGACACGCAATTTGGAAAAACTTACAGAGCTGTCTCTTCCTCCCACAGCTTCTTCAAATTCTAAAATGCAGCCAAAATAGATTCCTTACATCCTGGTATGCCATGGTAGTGACACCTATTGGAGACAATGTTAATTATTGTCCTCAGATGTGATGGTGGTAACAAAAAAGACAGTGACTGAACCAAGTTTGCAACATAGCTATGTTGAATAGTATCTCCAGAGGAAACCAAGGAAATGAGGAGACAAATCTGTTTTGGAGCCCTAAAATACAAAGAAACCTGTGAAGTTTTGTAAGTGATAAGATTTCTCAAGGGAAAAGAGAAAAAAATCAACTTAAGTAAAAGTGAACCCACAGACAGGTAACAAAATGGACATTTTGACCATAAAAATCCTGCTATTTTTTGTTTTTTCCCCTCAAACATGACCAAACAATTTTTTTAAAACTAGAAAAAAGTGTTCTGCAACATACTAAATTGCTTCCTGGGTGTTTATTTTGAATTAAATAGGTTAAATGCGATAAGACATTTTTTACCCCTAAATTGCACACTTGGCTGAAAATTGCCCCTTACGAACCCACTAATTCTTTAATTTCACTGGATACATTTGTTCCTTTTTTTCGATGCAGTTGTTCCCAGTAAATCACAATGTGAATCTGAGATATCTTCATGGAATGAATAGATATTTCTGTCAATGTGTGTTAAGAGGGTAAATAACTGCTCAAAACAGGAAATTTACTTGCATAACAATTTGTTAATAAACAATTTTGATTGTGGTTAGAATGAATATTAGCAATTCAGAGAATGTCACACCTATTACTGCTAACTTTTTGGGGTGCAGGGACAAAACAAAAGTTTTTCCCTGAGATAACTGGTTATTTGTAGATGTAACACTTATCGACAGGTTTATTGGGGGATAGAATAATTATTCCATACAACTTCACTGAGTTTTAGGACCAAAGTGATGACACACAAAAAGTGTGTCCAGGCAAATGTAGCATGTGTTACCACCCTTTTTAATATCCTCTCTCCACAATGTGTACTCCTATTAATTCTGTGTAATTCTGTTGCTTTTGCAATTCTGTCACCACATTTTCTCAAGTGTGGGGTATTTAATTGAAAATTTTAGGTATAATTTATTGAATAAGTTCCAAATGTAAGAGAAAACACCAGGCCTTTCCCCTAAGTGTTGCAATAAGCTGAATGTTGGATTTTTTTCATGATTACACGAATGGAATCACCCTATTGGCAAATTCTGTAGATGGGTTATTCCATGTCAAGTGTCCAAATAGCTCCCACATGACTATCTCAGATGTAAAATTCCAGGGAGTTCATACACTTTCTGGAAGGAAAGGTCCCAAATTTTAGCTCTCAATTCCCAGTATAGTGATGATTCCCCGGTAGACTGGAGAAACTGAATGGCCTTTTTTAGGACAAATAAAGTCGTCTGATTCTGATTCTGATTCTAGGACGCGTAATTTGCGGGATCCCGCAACTTTGACAGACTTTGCGCTAAACGAAGATGTCAGTGCGGCAGCAACTACGCATTACATATGATTTGGCGCAAATCCTTTGTTGTAGTGCGTAGTTCTAGTGCGTAGATTGATATGGAAACTTCGTCTATAACAAATTCCGTGCATTCATTCAACAAATTTGTAAACCTACTGCAAAGATTGTTGTCAAAATGTCAGCAGCAAGAGACTTCTGTATATGCCTGTCTATGACTGTGGCTGGATGCATGTTTCTCTAACCCCCTGTCACGCTCGAGTGCTGCTTTCCAGTTGGTAAAACCACGCGAGGTAAAAACAGCATCCCTCTCACCGGCAGTAACATGTTTCCTGCAGGGAACGCAAAAGCATGCATCCCGCTGAACTGAGTACTCCAGCCACGGTCGTGTACGATACCAGGCTGGATTGAATGATTGCCATGAAACACCGAATGCACGCTTTGGGTAGCTAGCTAATATTGGCTGGGATGGAGCATCGCCATTCAAGTCGCCAACCGCATGAGGTAGGGCTGAGGCAGCAGAGAGAGGGAACTGGTTTGGGGCAGTGCTTGTGGAGGGCACTGGAGCCGGAGCCATAGCCATAGTCATAGCTTCTGGTGTGCAAGCTACGGCATCGCTTGAGGTTGAAGCAGCACAAGGCTTGCTAATAGGTTTTAAACGATACATGGCTTAGAACTCATTTGAATGAATAAAACGAAGTGTAGGTAAAATTGTGCGCGCTGCTCAACGTACACCTATGAAGAGAATGGCTTCACTGCCTGGTGAAGTATCCGTACTTACAACTTTAGCAGTAGGACTTCGGTTTGGAGGCGGGCTTTAAGCTATGCACCAAATCAGGCTTTAGGAACTGTTATTTTATGCGCTATTTTGTCATTGACTTGATAATTGTTATGATTGGCACAGACTATGAGGGTTTTCTATTAAAACTTTTAACTCAAACTGTCATTCATATCTTAGTTTTGTCAATAAGGTGTAAAAACTGAATGTGTGTACATATAAATAAGTGAGCCAGTCAAGGCACTGTTTAAAGACGTGATATAAATGGCATTTTACCAGGTATACCCAGTTGGCCCACTTTTTTTCCCATTGGCCCACTTTTTTTAAGTCGGGGGGGGAGTTGGCCCACTTTAGAAATTTTCTAGAATCATCACTGCCAGTAGTTTTGATAAAAAGTGATATTTTTGCCACTAACTTATGTGCATTTTTGGACCCATTTTGAGCAGCATTTTCTGACGAGCCACTTTCACATTGCTATGTCTAGAAAAGTATTTTCAGCTAGGTTTTTCGAATTTTAAAGGGTTAAAATCTGCTATTTCTTGAAGAATCTGGACCTCCAAGGGTGTAGCTTGGGTATATCATATGATTCTGGGTGCTTGAATTTGCTCAAAAATTTTACTCTACACTCTGTGGCAGCATATTTGAAGGACTGTGCAAAGCTCAATTTTAAAGCCAGAGGCTTGATGTTGCTCATACACCTTCCCATATATGCTGTGTACTTTATATTCTTTGTATTTGGTATTGTATTATAAAAAAAGAGAATCAAATAAAGCATTCAATCTCTGTGTCATAAACTTAGCGCATTTTGTTAGCATTTGAATATGCCTTTTAAGGCCATGAGTGCTGGGCGTGTACAAAAATACCAAATTTTCAAAAATTAATTTTGAGAAAATAAGGCAGAACACCGTCACAAATTCTGGATATGTTAACAACAGACATCTAATCTTTCGAAAACAGTCAATTTTATGTTGATGGGTGCTGTCATTTCTTTTTCTTTTTTTTTTTTTTTTTTTTGCTATAGCACGCCAAAAATTTCACAAAATTGGTTTTTGTCCATTTTCAAGCTTTAATATCTTCTAGATCATTCATCACAGAGGGGCAGTTTTAGAATACAAAGTACACAGCATATATGGAAAGGTGTATGTGCAATATCAAGTCTCTGGCTTTGAAATTGGGCTTTCCACAATCCTTCAAATATGCTGCCACAGAATGTAGAGTAAAATTTTTGAGCAAATTGAAGCACCCAGAATCGTATGGTATACCTAGGCTACACCCTTGGAGGCCCAGATTCTTCAAGTAATAGTGGCCGATTTTAATCATTGAAAATTTGAAGGACCTAGCTGAAAATACTTTTCTAGACATAGCAATGTGAAAGTGGCTCCTCAGAAAACACTCTCAAAACGGGTCTGAAAACGCACATAAGTTTGTTGCAAAAATTTTTTTTTAATGACAAAACTATTGGGAATTGAGAGCGAAAATTTAAGACTTTTCTTATTAAAAAGTATATGAGCTCCCTGGAATGTGGGGAGTTTTTCTTAAATTTAGACATTTGGCGTGGAATGACCCAAATTTACAGAATTGGCCCACAGGTAGGCTAATAATGAAAGGTAGTGTTCCTCCCCAGCATCCAGTACATATTCTCAGCAGGCCATAATCCTCTTGAAAAATCCTTCTGAATGTCACGCGTGTTGCCGTGGAATTGCCCAAATGTTAACTCTGATACATCTATGCTACTCAGTTACTCAGTGCTGTTTAGCTCACTTGCCGATAGGTCACGAGCTATTTGGAAGGCGCAGTGTCCGGCGTCGTCTTCGTCGTCTGCATCGTCTTCGTCATCTTCGTCGTCCTTATAAACAATTTCTTCAAACACCTTCTCCTCCGAAACTACTGATTGGATTCAATTCAAATTTGGCATAGAGCTCCTTTGAGCCAATGTCTACAAACTTTGTTCACAATTTTTTAAAATTTTAATTTTTGCATTCTTTATGAATTTTTCTTTTTTTAATCTGAAAACTTCTTCTTCTCCGAACCTAGTGGCCAGATTTGTTTCTAATTTGGTACGGAGCTTTCTTGAGACAATGTGTACCAAGTTTGTTCACAGTTTGCAAAAATTTTGATTTTTGCATTTTTTTAATGAATTTTTTTTAGTTTATTTATCTGAAAACTGCAAAAATCTTCTTCTCCAAAACTGCTGGACAGATTTATTTCAAATGTGGTATGGAGCTTCCTTGGAACAATGTCTACCAAGTTTGCACAGTTTGCAAAAATTTAGTTTTTTGCATTGTTTATGAATTTTTAATTTTTGTCATATGAATACTTAATAAAAATCCTCTTCTCCAAAATTACTGGTTGGATTTGCTTCAAATTTTGTATGGAGCTTCCTTAAGACAATCCCTACAAAGTTTGTGCACAGTTTTCAAAAATTTTGATTTTTACATTTTTTATGAACTTATTTTAGTTTTTTTTTTCATCTGAAACATTAAAAAATCTTCTCCCAACCTACTGGCCAGATTTGCTTCAGATTTGGTGTGGAGCTTCCTTGGCACAATGTCTACCAAGTTGTTCACAGTTTGCAAAAATTTAGATTTTTGCATTTTTTATGAATTTTTTTTTTTAATGAAAACTATAAAAATCCTCTCCAAAACTACTGGTCAGATTTGCTTCAATTTTGGTACGGAGCTTCCTTAAGACAATGCCTAAAAAGTTTGTGCACAGTTCAAAAATTTTGATTTTTGCATTTTTTTAAAAATTTTCTTTGTTTTTTTTATCTGAAAACTTAAAAAGAATCTTCTTCTCCGAAGCTACTGGCCAGAGTTTCTTCAAATTTGGTGTGGAGCTTTCTTGGGACAATGTCTACCAAGTTTGCATTTTTAATGAATTTTTTTTCATATGAAAACTTTAAAAATCTTCTTCTCCAAAACTACTTGTCGGATTTGCTTCAAATTTGATATGGAGCTTCGTTAAGACAATGTCTACAAAGTTTGTTCACAGTTTTCAAGAATTTTTCCAAATTTGTAGAAGTATTAAAATTTCCCCATTTACTTAACATTGGAAATATTTTAAGGGCCTATACTCGATACTTTACATGTTTAAAAGGTTGAAGAATGGTTGGATATCAATATATTCCATGCTGAACAGTCTTGCAAACCTTTGTGATTCTTCACATATTCGTGAGAAACTGCCAGTGCGCCACAGGGCCATTGGTCCTATTTTTATTATTTTGTCATGTAATGCATTATTTTTATTTTCATGAAGTTGATGTCTCACTTGTTTTTTTTTCTCATTATTATAGAAAGCCATTAAAGCAGCAGGGGTAGGCGAGAAAAGAAAAAGCCTAAATGCAAATCTTGAATGAAAAGAAAGCGATGAAAAAAATTTCACCACTGTTCGCAAGTGACAAACAGAGAAAGAGGGAGGAGACACTACAAGACATCATCTCTGACGGTGATGAGGATGGAGGAGTTGTTCCCCAGAAGATTAATGATGAACTCAGACTGAAGTACCGGCAAATGCAAAGAAAGCAGGAGGATCTAAAACGAGACCTGGACCATTATAAACAAAAGTAAGAAATTTTGGATAAAGTACTTGCAGCACACTGAAATAATATATTTACATCATAGCTGAATCTAGTAAATGGTAGTATCTTGTATCTGAGTCTTTTGAGATGCATTTTGTTCAATGATATAAAAGTGCGTATTCAATATCAAAGTGGTGGACAGTTTTATAAGCATTTGTGTTTATTAAGGCTAGTTAAGGCAAGTCTCGAAACATTTATGATCATATTCGATCATCATTCTTACAGATGACTTTATATAAAGCGCTCAGAAAGAAAAATGAAGATAATCCAGTGTCCGGGGCTTTTGTAATCCTAAAATAACCTTGAGCAATTATTTCATTTGGACCAAATGAAATGATTGGCCGATCTACCTCGAGTCAAAATACGTTGCGGATGCGTGCATTATACCTGAGAGTACCTTCTACTGGTATCTTGGGACACAGCTTTCGAGGGAAGGCTTTTTTAAGGTTTTATCATTGAAATTTCACCAGTTTCAATAGTTTCTACCAAACTATCTATCCCAGTTTTAGTCCTCAGGGGCTCCTTGAGCCATTTTTGTACATATTTGTCTTTTTTTTTTCATTTTTGATTTTTCAATCATTTTGGCTGTGTTACAGCTTATGAAATGAATTTTTGCTAGAATTAGTCTTTTCTGAAAAATTTTTGAAATCCAATGTCAGTTACTCTTACAGGTCTACTATATACGATTGATACATTTGGCACTCTCTGGGGATCCTCGAGGCAAAAAAAAAAAATCTATTAAATGAAGCTTAGCGAAAGTTCAGTCAGGAAGACTCTCTCGCGCTCTTTTTTCTTTTCATTCACTCGCATGCTCGTTGATAAACCTCTGCAGTAAATGTCTGGGGCTGTCAAGTGAGCAGTCAGCTGGTGTACCAGCTGATCTCTTCTATCCAACCGTGGCACACCACAGTCGCATCGCTAGCCAATCGTTATGTCGCTGTCTTTTTAAAAAATGTCATTTTTCTCTGCCCTAGTTCGTTCATGCTGCCGTTCGCTGACCCTCCTCCTCCCCAACGGCACCCTGCTCCATCAGACCTTCCGTACTGCCGCTCCAGCTTCGTCAGCCTTCAGCCGCCACCGCCACCAGTGTCTGGACTCTTCAGGGGATTTTACAGCTGTTGCTCTGGGCCGTGCTCCTGCTCTACGAGTCTTCCCGAAGAGTCCAAGCGCCAAAGACTTGTCTGATTTTAAGCATGTTAATTCTGACTGCGGTCTTCCTGCTGTCCTGATCCTCTCATCCCTAATTTACCATCAGTTAATTAGCCATCCAGCAGAGGATGGGCTTCCCCACAATAGCCAGGTTCCTCCTGAGATTTCTTCTCACTGAGGAGTTTTTTTCTCACTACTGTTCGAGGCTTTTTTTCTCCTGCTTTTTTGCCTGCTATTTGGGGGTTAGGGATTCGTCTGGGCTCTGCCCTTTTCTCTCTGTAAAGCGTCTTTGTGACAGCCTCTCGATGAAAAGCGCTATATAAATAAAATTAAATTGAATTGAATTGAATTCTACTTATGCCCAACTCATAGTAAATTTTTCCTGATTTCACTCGAGTCTCTCCTGATTGAAATCATCATACGTCAATATTTTTTCTGCCCTTTTTGCTTGAATCTGTTAAACAACTTCAGCCCTGCTCAGAACTAACAAACATTGAGTCATTTTCAGGATTTAAATGCCAGTTTGATTAATTGATGTCACTGTTGTTACAACCCCAATTCCGAAATAGTTGGGACGAAGTGTAAATTGTGAATAAAATCAAAATGCAATGAATTTCAGATCACATGAGCCAATATGTTATTTACAATAGAACATAGATAACATTTCAAGTGTTGAAACTGAGACATTTTACATTTTAATCCACAAATCGAGCTTATTTCAAATTTTCTGGCTGCAACAGGTCTCAAAAGAGTTGCACAAAAAAATAGATTCCATATAATAATGTGGGCTCCAGCTTCTCCATCTGTTGTTTTATTTCCAACATGGAACTTAAAAGAGTCGCTACTTTCTTGTCGAAGTTTCCATAGTTCCGAAAGCATCTCGGCTGTCTCGTTGGATTCCGTGATGTTTTTTTTTGGGGGGATTTTTCTTTTTATTATTATCATTATTATTATTATGCCGGGGGGATATAGGCATCGCCTCGTCCGTCTGTTCGTCTGTCCATCCGTCCATAATCATTTTGTTTCCGGAGCAGAATGTGGAAACTATGCAGGATATCAGCACCAAACTCGGTGCGTGTATTCTATGTATAGTCTAATTTGTGCCTTTTGCTACTTTGTAAATTTCAGGATTCCTATTTTTGTCGTTTACATGGAAACAAATCTGGACTTAGTGCACATCAGGCCTAGTTCGTTTCCGGAGCAGAACTCAAAAACCATTCAATATATCTTACGTAAACTTTGCATGTGTATTAATCACATACTGAAGTGGTGCCTTTTGATATTTTCAGGTTTCTGAAAATCTTATTTTTTTTGTTTCCAAGGAAACCAGTTGCATTTGGACTCTGTACAGAGATAGGTTCATTTCCGGAGGACAACTCAAAAACCGTTCATTATATCTTTCTGAAACTTTGCATGTGTATAACCCACATACTGAAGTGGTGCCTTTTGATATTTTCAGATTTCTGAAAAAAAAAATTTTTTTCCGTTTCCAAGGAAACAAGTTGGATTTGGACTCTGTACAGAGAGGTTCGTTTCCGGAGCACGACTCAAAAACCGTTCAACATATCTAAACTTTGCTTATGTATTACTCACATACTGAAGTCGTGCCTTTTGATATTTTTAGATTTCTGAAAATCTTCTTTTTTTCGTTTCCATGGAAACCAGTTGCATTTGGACTCTGCACAGAGATAGGTTCGCCTCCGGAGCACAACTCAAAAACCGTTCATTATATCTTTCTGAAATTTTGCATGTGTATTACCCACATACTGAAGTGGTGCCTTTTGATATTTTCAGATTTCTGAAAATCTTATTTTTTTTGTTTCCATGGAAACCAGTTGCATTTGGACTCTGTACAGAGACAGGTTCACTTCTGGAGCACAACTCAAAAACCGTTCATTATATTTTCTGCTACTTTGCATGTGTATTACCCACATACTGAAGTGGTGCCTTTTCATATTTTCAGATTTCTGAAAAAATTTTTTTTTTTCGTTTCCATGGAAATGATTTGGATTTGGACTCTGAACAGAGATAGGTTTGTTTCTGGAGCACAACTCAAAAATCGTTCATTATATCTTTCTGAAACTTTGCATGTGTATTAATCACTTACTGAAGTGGTGCCTTTTGATATTTTCAGATTTCTGAAAATCTTATTTTTTTTGTTTCCAAGGAAACCAGTTGCATTTGGACTCTGTACAGAGATAGGTTCGTTTCCGGAGCACAACTCAAAAACCGTTCATTATACAGCGCTCTCCATACTTATTGGCACCCCTGGTTAAGATGTGTTAAAAGCTTTAAAATAAATTCAATTTTTATTGCAGAAGCATACTCTCACGCTGAAAATTGTAGAAAAATGTAACCTTCAACTCAAGTGAATTTTAAGGGGAAAAAAAAAAATCCCTGACTAAGAAATAATTATTTTTCATAAAATCACCTGTTCCACAATTATTGGCACCCCTAACAATTCCTAGGAAATAAATGTAATTGAAGTATTTCTGTCATTTCTACAGTAGTTTACAAAGTTGATCAGAGTATCTTGGAACATTTAATCAGTAATTCATCACTTCCTGTTTCCCTGGGGTATAAATATGATGTAAAACAGAGGCCATTTCTCTTAGCCACTCTTCAACATGGGAAAGACAAAGGAACACACCATTCAAATAAGGCAGATGTGTGTCGACCTTCACAAGTCAGGCAATGGCTACAAGAAAATAGCCACTCGCCTGCACCTGCCCATATACACTGTCAGAGGAATCATTAAGAAGTTTAAAACAACTGGAACAGTGGTAAAAAAGCCTGGACGAGGACGCAAGGTTATTTTGCCACCACGCGCAGTGAGGAGGATGGTAAGAGAAATAAAACGTTCTCCAAAGCTCACTGTTAAAGAATTGCAAGAAATGGTAGCATCTTGGGGTCACAAAGTCTCCAAAACAACCATCAGGCGCTATCAACATGCCAACAAGCTGTTTGGGAGGCATGCACGGAAAAAACCTTTTCTCACTCACAATCATAAACGCAAACGTCTGGAGTTCGCTAAGCGGTACTGGGACTTCAACTGGGACCGTGTGCTTTGGTCAGATGAGACCAAGATAGAGCTTTTTGGCAACAAACACTCTAAGTGGGTCTGGCGGAACACAAAAGATGAGTATGCAGAAAAAGCACCTCATGCCCACTGTGAAGTATGGGGAGGATCGGTGATGCTGTGGGCCTGTTTCTCTTCCAGAGGCCCTGGGAACCTTATTAGGGTGCATGGCATCATGAACGCTTTGAAATACCAGGACATTTTAAATCAAAATCTGGTGGCCTCTGCCCGAAAGCTGAAGATGGGTTGTCACTGGGTCTTTCAGCAAGATAATGACCTTAAACATGTGGCCAAATCTACACAGAAATGGTTCACCAGACACAGAATCAAGCTCCTCCCATGGCCATCTCAGTCCCCAGACCTCAACCCCATTGAAAACCTGTGGAGTGAGCTGAAGAGGAGAGTGCAGAGGAGAGGACCCAGGTCGCTGGATGACTTAGAGAGATTGTGCAAAGAGGAATGGTCGAAGATCCCTCTTTCTGTATTCTCCCATCTTATGAAACATTATAGGAGAAGATTAGGTGCTGTTTTGTTGGCAAAAGGGGTTGTACAAAGTATTAACATCAGGGGTGCTAATAATTGCGGCACACATGATTTGATGTAAAAGAATTATTTCTTAATGTGGGATTTTTTTTTCCCACTGAATAAATGCACTTGAATTAAAGGTTGGAATTTCCTCTTTTTTTTCACTGTGGTCCTATATTATTTAGAAAAAAACTGAATTTATTAGAAGCTAAAGAACACATCTTAACCAGGGGTGCCAATAAT
Organism: Gymnothorax javanicus; assembly: GCA_029692085.1. NCBI lineage: Eukaryota > Metazoa > Chordata > Actinopteri > Anguilliformes > Muraenidae > Gymnothorax > Gymnothorax javanicus. The sequence goes on along the minus strand of CM056195.1, from coordinate 137,201,984 downwards.
TATGGAAGGCGCTGTATCTTTCTGAAACTTTGCATGTGTATAACCCACAGACTGAAGTGGTGCCTTTTGATATTTTCAGATTTCTGAAAAATTTTCTTTTTTTTTCGTTTCCATGGAAACAAGTTGGATTTGGACTCTGTACAGAGAAAGGTTAGTTTCCGGAGCACAACTCAAAAACCGTTCAATATATCTAAACTTTGCTTATGTATTACTCACATACTGAAGTCGTGCCTTTTGATATTTTTAGATTTCTGAAAATCTTCTTTTTTTAATTTCCATGGAAACCAGTTGCATTTGGACTCTGCACAGAGATAGGTTCGTCTCCGGAGCACGACTCAAAAACCGTTCATTATATCTTTCTGAAATTTTGCATGTGTATTACCTGCATACTGAACTGGTGCCTTTTGATATTTTCAGATTTCTGAAAATGTTATTTTTTTCGTTTCCATGGAAACCAGTTACATTTGGACTCTGTACAGAGATAGGTTTGTTTCTGGAGCACAACTCAAAAACTGTTCATTATATCTTTCTGAAACTTTGCATGTGTATTACCCACATACTGAAGTGGTGCTTTTTGATATTTTCAAATTTCTGAAAATTTTTTTTTTCGTTTCCATGGAAACCAGTTGCATTTGGACTCTGTACAGAGATGGGTTCGTTTCCGGAGCAGAACTCAAAAACCGTTCATTATATCTTTCTGAAACTTTGTATGTGCATTACCCAAGTACTGAAGTGATGCCTTTTCATATTTTCACATTTCTGAAAATATTTTTTTTTTCCTTTCCATGGAAGCGACATGGATTTGGACTCAGTCGCAGGGCTGGGTTTGTTTCCGGAGCAGAACTAAAACACTGTTCATTAGTGACCCTTGTTTTTTTATTGCCTTTGCCAATGTGTGCTTCATAGTCTTTGCTAGATAGTGCCAGTACATACTTCCAGATCATTCCACAGGAAAATCACCTCAACATTCTTGTTTGAATTTCTTTGAAGGTGTAGGATTGATATGACTTTCGAAGATAATCAGGGGCCGGGGGGATATGTCATCTTCTGATGACTCTTGTTTTTATTTAATAGTCACACAGTAGAGAGAGACAGGAAAGTTGGGGAGAAGAATGGGGAAGACATGCGGCAAATGACCCAAGCCGGAACCGAACCGGGTCGCTGCAGGAAGGCCACAGCTTTTATGGTGCACGCGGTGAGACCGATGAGCCACCGAGGCGCCCCAGATTCCGTGATGTGTTGAGGGGACTTAGTAGCTAGCGTTAGCTGCTTCTGGCCACCTTTTGGATTATCCGGAGCACCCGTTCCGCCATCCCTCTTATTTGCTCTCTGGGTCAAACTCATGACTGCTGTTAATTAATTCTTCTGTAATCTAGTGTTCATTCGTCGATTCTAGTAACATTTAGGGCTATTTTCGTTTGGGCTAGGAGGAGTTGTTTGCTCACGCGTCCGCCATGTTTTACCCATAAACCGGAAGTTCCAATGGAGTAATTTTAATATTGGGGTAATATGGGATCTTTTATTAGTTTTAGTAAGCAGTCTGGCAGCAGCATTTTGGATTGACTGCAGACTGAGCAGTCAATCGGACTGTCAGAGCAGACAAACTCAGCGATGAAAAAAGAACATTACATTAGTCAATGCATGATGAGATGAAAGCATGAATAGTCATCTCCAATTCAGCCATTGAAACTAGACACCTAAGCTTGCCAATATTTCGAAGGTGGAAGAAGCATGAACTGGACAGCTGTTTAATATGTATGTCAAATGACAGACTATGATCAAAAATGACCCCAAGGTTTCGTAGACTGGAGTGAACTGCTGAAGAGAGGGGTCCAAGGTTTTGTAGAATCTGAGGAGAAAATTTGTCAGCGGCATCAATCAGAACCTCTGTCTTATCTGGGTTTAGCTGTAGGTAGTTTTGTGCTGCCCAGTCATTTATTGCTTTCAGACAGTCAAATAGTTTTTGGAGCGTAGAAACCTCCCCAGGTTTAAAAGTAAAATACAACTGAATATCGTCCACAAATAAGTGATATGGCAGATTCTAAGCAGTACAGAATGTTCCCACATGGTATCATTGTGTAAAATCTGTCAAACCTTCCCAATTGCTGTTGAAATCCCATTAGTATGCTATTAACTAACTTCAGCAACTGTTTCGTGAGCAGTCCAACCCCAGGGTGGGTAAAAAAAGGTTGAAATATTTTTGGGGGTTTTGCTAATGTTATAAGGACGGACATTCCAACTATTCAGAGGGACGGATCTAACAATACTATTCATTTTGAACTTTCTTGTGATGGATTATCCTGATAAGATTTGTTTATTTATGTATTAGGTCTTGTTTTATTGAATCTTTTTTTTTAAGTTTTTTTTGGGAATTTTTCCTTTATTTGACAGTTATACAGTGTAGAGAGACAGGAAGGTTGGGAGAAGAATGGGGGAAGACATGCAGCAAATGACCTGAGCCGGAATCGAACCCAGGTCGCTACAGGAAGGACACGGCCTTTACGGTGCGCGCGCTTAGACCGATGATCCACCAGGGCGCCCCATTTAATCATTTTTTAAGTTTATCTGTTGGGCATGTTTAAATTTGTCAGAAACAAGTTAAAAAGTGATGAGGGTAGCAAACATGGGGTTAACCGTAACCAATAATGCAGATCACAGAAAAAGCATTGCAAGGGTTAATATCACCCCAAATTTTCATCTTCAGCATATAACATCATGACATATGACATGCTGCATGATTGGGGACAGCCATGAAAGGGTTAAAACAGCCGCGTGGCAAAGCCAGCGCCAATGAACAATGTCTAAAACTTGCCACCGCATGCACCACCTTATTTCAATATGAATATGAATTTGATTTGTAACCATTCCGTCTAGTTCAACGTTAGAAAAACACCTCAGACACAAAATTCCGTCCAAACTGATGTTCATCACAGTGCTTCCATTGAGCATGCACTAGCAGCGTTCGTTCCTCATCTTTCCGCAGCACATCGCTGCAAGCGCATCAGAAAAATTTGCGAACATTATTGAGTGGTTCTGGACAGACTCACGTTCGCAAAATTTATTATGATTTTAGGTATATAAACACGTAACACACGTTGAAAAAGTTGACCAGATTTAATGATCCAAGCATAAATTTGCATATTATGTTGGAGTGTTCTTTGGACAGTCAAAAAGGGAACATTTATGGTTAGAGTTGCGAATGTTAGAAACCAGGACGGACAAAAATATAACATTCGCATCATTGTTTTGAATAAGGGAAAAAAGTGGGAAAAATGTCCATCCTTATGTTCAACTTCCTGAAATTTCAAGGGTTCAAAATAAGAATAGTTGATAATTTATGCTTTTATATTTTGCATTTACCAGCTGTGCAATACCATGATTGGATTATTTCAGGCTGGGGATACTTTGAAATCAATACAGGTTATTTACTATTTTGCCTGGACGGACATGGACAGCCTGATGCCTTCTGTAGAATAGAATCTGCCACATGCAATATTAAAAGATTTAATTAATTGGCCCAATGGCAGCAAATATAAAGGAAAAAAGTAAAGGTCCCAAAACTGATCCCTGTGGAACACCACAGGACATGGGAGTCAGACACAAAGGGCCCTATCTTACGCCAGAGTCCCTAAACCCGTTATTTGGGGATTTTGCATTGCGTAAGAGGCGTTCCCCTGCGAAAGTTGCTATCTTGCACACCTGCCTATATCCCTAAAACACCAGCGCTACCCGTTACATTATGCATAGGCGTGGTTTGGGCGTTACGCCAGTTAAACCAATCAGTGTGCCAGGTGCCACTGCCTTTCGGAGCAGGCTGCGCTATCCCAAATCCTCAAACCGAAATCCGTGATGGAGAGAGGAAGGTCGCCACGTTTCTCCGTTGACGAAGTTAAATTGCCCGTGCATGAGGTCAAATCCAGTCAGGGGAGGATCTGTTTTTGTTAAGTTAATCATGAATTGTATTATTATTATTATTATTATTATTTGACATTGACATATTGTTTAATGTTTGGTATGTAGTAAAAAAAAAAAAAAAAAAAAAATCAAGCCTACCCCTTTTGTGATGGAAACTTCAAAAAAAAAAAAAAAAAAAGAAAAAAATGCGTTTCGCCATGCACTTCCAACTCCTCTCCGCCTGAAATTAAGCATAGAACAAAATCCCATTTTAGAAAAAAAATTAGGTATATGCACTGGCACTCAGCGACGTAACTTTTTTTTTTCCCCCAGCGGGAGCGGCATTTCAGAACTCTTCAGCGAATGAAGGTAATTCTGGTGACAAGTCACGTGGTTTTCGATCCGTTTACATTTTCCAATCGGACAGCTGTCTATTTTTTACAGCAAGTTTGCGTGACCGTGCTGCAAAAACAGGTGTACATACTTGTCGCCGAAATTACCTTCATTCGCAAGAGAGTTCTGAAATGCCGCTCTCGCTGGAAAAAAAATTTCCTTTGCTGAGTGCCAGTGCATAGTGCTCTTGTGAAAGCCCAAATGCGGGTAGCGGCTGGTTTTAGGACCCGCTATACGCTTTCCCTAACGTGTGTGGTCAAGATAGCAATTGTAGGGAAAGCGCATGAACACGCCCACAGGCACACCTCCAGTCGCAAATAAAGGATTCGGCATAATGCATAGCGGGTAGTGTGGGCGCAAGATATCGTTTAGGGATAGTGGAAGCTGCTAAATGCGTATTTCACAGGTTGCGGGTAGTGGCAACGGGTAAGGCAGTGTGAAAGATAGAGCCCAAAGTCTCCGATGGAAACTGTAAAACTCCTATCAGTAAGATAGGATCTGGACCAGTCCAGTGCTGTTCCAGATATGCCCACCCAGTCACGCAATCTATCTATTAGAGTGTGGTGGTCAACCGTGTTGAATGCTGCAGTCAGGTCAAGAAGGACTGGAACAGTACAATGTCCTGCATCAGAGGACATCAAAATGTCATTTGAAACCCTCAAAAGAGTTTCAGTTGAGTGCCGTTTTCGAAATCCTGATTGAAATTTATCATAGATATTGTGCCTTTCCTAAACTGCAGTGAGCTGAGTAGCCATAACTTTCTCTAGGATTTTAGAGAGAAAAGGCAACTTTGAAATGGGTCGATAGTTTTTAGGCAGAGCAGGATCCAAGTTGAATTTCTTCAGTATGGGCTGTATTGAGGCATGCTTAAAATAGGATGGCACACAACCAATAGACAGGGAACAGTTTATAATTGACAGAACAGCGGGGTCAATAGCTGGCAAAGAACAAACAAAAGAGAGGATGGGAGTATATTGACAGGGCACCAGGAAAGTTTAGTTATCCTAATCAACTCAGTTAGATCATGTTAGGTAATGGAGTGGAAGGAGTTAATGGTAGTTTGAGGTTGAGAATGGATAAGGTCATGCAACACTTCTGGAGCAGTTACAGTATACTAGGACCAGTGCTAGGTTCGACTACTAGAGCAGTGATAGGTGTAAGGTGCATTAATGACCACAGACCAAAGAATAAGTTTAAATTTGCCGGCTTATTATTTTTAGTTGACGACAGAAAAGGGAAGTTCACATACAGTAGACATAAAGTTTTCAATATCACCGTAAGAGAAATGAAATAATTTTCCTTTTGTTCAAGTGATTAAATTTATCAATCCCTTTTTAGATTGAAACCTATTATTTGGCTTTAAAAGGATATTATTTTCAACCTAGGTTATTGTTTGTATTAATTTCAAGTTTTATCCTTCAATCTATTTGAGTTAACTCAGAGTTATTCTGAATTAAGTCTAGTTCTTTAGTTTCAAGATTTAGTTTGAGTTTTGTTAAGTTCCCCTTTTAAGTTTCAACCATTTCTTGTTTTGTTGTTTTGAATCGAACAAAAACATTTACATTTCAAATAATACCAATACAGCATTAACATGTATGGTTGACAAACATAAAAGTGATAAATGTACAAAACTCAAAATAATCCAGCAAAAGACTGAATAAACTTGCATATCACAAATAAATGTCTCTATTCCCTTAACTGTTGATCCTTTGATTGTCCTGAATGGTTAATCCGGTGTTTCTGAGAGTCCACTGCAATTTTGCAGAGAGGTATGGATAAATCCTACCAGTTTTTGATGAAACAGCGCCACGTCCAGCAGAGGGCGCTTTGCTTCTGCGTAATGCACAGTTCACGGGGTCCCTTGGGTGAAGCTAGATCCGGAGTAGTTCAAGTATGCTGTGCGGAAGTTGACTGAAATCTCATAAAATCTCGTTTCCGCAATCGTCACGTGGTTCATGGAGACTGCGAATAGTTCCAGGGAGTTGCTGGCGGGCAATTTAAATGCATGTGTCAAATCGGCCAGAGAGACATACCTGCGATTCTCGGTAATTACTTGTCAATAAATAGCGTCATGGTTTTAGTGCCTTCGAGTTATTAAAATAATTAAAATGACTAAAACGAGTTTTAGTCATTTTTAAGAGCGTGTTCCTGTTGTCGATTGCTTTGAATTCTTGGTTTGTTTTTGCTTTTGACTACAATGCTTGTTCAATCTCATCCTAATGTTTATTATGCAGAGGAAGGGGAAGGAACGTTTCAGTTAAATTTTCTACCATTTCTTTATTTGTTTGGGGTTTTAATAATCCCATGAAAATGGAGGATCTACGTTATCAATTCAATAATGACTTATGTAAACTTCATGACTTTCAGAAAGGACGGAGGGCTGACAGATGACTATCACTGAGTATTAACTGACAGCACAATTAGTCCCTGCATTATTAAAAGCAGCATAATGTTCAGTGTAGCATCTTAGAAAATCCACTGGAAATAATTACAATTTATCTGTTCATCATTTTAATGTACATCTGCACTTATGTATTGGTGTTTAGTGATTAGTTCAAAACAACTTTTTCATTGACTTTTTGCATGCAGTAGGTATAAATTTATCTAGGCTTGCATGTACAGTAATATTTTTAGGAAGGGCTCATTAAACACTATACATCCAGACAGAACAAGACACATTAAAACACAAATTTATCTCATTATACACATACATTTTATGTATATCTTTTTATTTTGCACTTACAGTGCCATGAAAAAGTATTTGCCCCCTTCCTGATTTCTTATTTTTTTGCATATTTGTCACACAAATGTTTCAGATCAGCAAATAAATTTTAATATTAGACAAAGACAACCTGAGTAAATACAAAATGCAGTTTTTAATTGATGATTTAATTTATTAAGAGGAAAAAGCTATCCAAACCTACCTGGCCTGGTGTGAAAAAGCAATTGTCCCCTAAACCTAATAACTGGTTGTGCCACCCTCTGCGACAACAACTGCAAGCGTTTGCGATAACTGGCAATGAGTCTTTCACATCGCTGTGGAGGAATTGTGGCCCACTCTTCTTTGCAGAATGTTTTAATTCAGCCACATTGGAAGGTTTTTGAGCACGAACGGCCTGTTTAAGGTCATGCCACAGCATCACAATCAGACTTTGCATCGGCCGCTCCAAAACCTTCTATTTGTTTTTTTTAAGCCATTCAGAGGTGGACTTGCTAGTGTGTTTCGGATCATTGTCCTGCTGCTTAACCCAAGTGCGCTTGAGCTTGAGGTCACCAACTGATGGTTGGACATTCTCCTTCAGGATTTTCCGGTAGATAGAGAGAGAGATAGATAGTTTATTTTTGAATCATTTTGCAAGTAAAGAGATACAGATTTAAAAAAGTGTGACGTGTCTGTCAGGCGGTTCGTGTGCTTCAAAACTGTCTGCAGCTGGCCGGCAACCGGGAAGCGGGCGATGATATTTCTGTTGCCAGACATACGTTTTCCGCCAATACGGTGTGCCACTGGAATCCATAATTTGCTCATGTCGGGAACACCCATTACTCGAGAAAGGAAAGTCCGGATGACAGATACACAATCCTCGCCCTTGATCTCCTTGTACATTTCTCCGGAACAACTGAAAATCAGGTTCTCTTCCATAAAATGAGCCCTCAGCTCTGTAATCTGCTTACTGAGTCTAGCGTTGCGATTTTCAGACTTAACTAACCGTCCGTTCAAGACTGCTGCTGCAGTCTGCAGCGTTTTTACTTCGTTTGTCAGGTTGGATACAGTCTTTATGTTTTCCGATTCCTTGTGTTCTAATAAAGCCACCCTTTTTTCCAAAGTTTGGAGTTTATGAACGGTCTCGTTCGTGTCCTTTTTTATGGATAAAAGCATTTCCCACGCAGCCTCTGGAAACCCATCAGGAATGGCGTCTTCATTGTCCTCATTGTCCTTTTTACTCCGGTTTGCCCTTCCCATATTGATATTTGCTTGGTCACTTATTAACAAAGTTTAATGTCCAATACTGTCACAGAAAACTAATCCAACGGTGGTCCAGTAAAGCGGCGAGCCTGCGGATATCTTCAGACAACAAATTATCCAAGAATATCCAAGCAACGAGACATTTATCCTTAATGTCCAAATTTTGTCAGAGACCACAACTGCTGGTAGTTAGCCAGACGCCATCTTGCTTCCAGATAGGTAGATTGAGAGGTAGGTAGAGAGCAGAATTCATAGTTCCATCAATTACGACAAGTCGTCCAGGTCCTGAAGCAGCAAAGCAGCCCCAAACCGTCACACTACCACCACCATGTTTGACTTTTCGTATGATGTTCTTCTTATGAAATTATATGTTAGTTTTACGCCTGATGTAATGGGATGCACACCTTCCAAAAGTTCAACTTTTGTCTCGTCAGTCCACAGAATATTTTCCCCAAAGTCTTGGGGATCATCAAGATGAATTTTGGCAAATATGAGACGAGCCCTTATGTTCTTTTTGGTCAGCAGTAGTTTTCGCCTTGGAACCCTCCCATGGATGCCATTTTTGCCCAGCCTCTTTCTTATTGTTGAATCATGAATACTGACTTTAAATGAGGCGAGTGAGGCCTGCAGTTCTTTAGATGTTGTTCTGGGTTCTTTTGTGACCTCCTGGATGAGTCGTCGATGCGCTTTTGGTAATTCTGGAAGCCCGGCCACTCCTGGGAAGGTTCACCACTGTTCCAAGTTTTCTCCATTTGTGGATAATGGCTTTCACTGTGATTCGCCGGACTCCCAAAGCCTTAGAAATGGCTTTGCCACCCTTTCCAGACTGATAGATGTCAATTTCTTTGTTTCTCATCTGTTCTTGAATTTCTCTAATTCCCAGCATGACATAATGCTTTTTGAGATCTTTTAGCCTACTTCACTTTGTCAAACAGGTTCTATTTAAGTAATTTCTTGATTCAACAGTTCTGGCAGTAATCAGGCCTGGGTGTGGCTAGTGAAATTGGACTCAAAAAATGTGGTTAATCACAGTTGATTCATGATTTAACAAGGGGGGGGGGCAATTATTTTTTTTTTCACATAGGGCCTGGTAGGTTTGGATAGGTTTTTCCCCTTAATAAATGAAATCATCATTTCAAAACTGCATTTTGTATTTACTCAGGTTATTTGTTTTATAGTAAAATTTGTTTGATGATCTGAAACATTTAAGTGTGAAAAATGTGCAAAAAAGTGAGAAATCAGGAAGGGGGCAAATACTTTTTCATGCCACTGTATGTACTGAAAATACTTCATGAAAAAAAATCTTCAATAAACTCAGAAACATGAATAGCATGTGAAGCAGTTTGTCTGTGCCCTCTCCATGTTGTTCTTGCATATAATCTCGACCATGGTTTGCTGTGCTGCGTGGGGATGTTCCAATCGCTGGGAAGTTGAGAACAAATGCACGGTTTCTCCAATGACGTCAAGAAGAGAAAAAAAAATTGTTGGCTCAATTCAGCGGGAGAAATCGAACAAACATTAAAAATTACAACAAAAAAATGTGAGGTGATCGCATTCAAACACTGCACTTGCACTTTTTCACAACCAAAGACCACACGATTTGGAAGCTTATTGTCCAGTTTATTAAAAGTAAAGAACAGGGAAAGGCTTGCACAGCTTAGGGAGTTAAGACTCAGGGTGTAGGGTGAGTGTCCTCTGTCTTATTGCTGGGAGGCTTTTATTGAATCGCCTGCAGCTCTTCAGCTGAAAGAGAGGGGGGGAGAAAGACAGGAGAAAGGGTTAGACACATCTATATAGGCTTGGATGGGAAATTGTGCTGAGAGATGAGGTGTGGTCTTTGTTTCCCTACTTAGGTTATGGAACTCAAGTAGCTGTGATCAACAGCTTTTGCTGCTGATGTTTAGGTATGGCAAGTGGCATCAGTTACAGGTGTGACAGGAATTAGCATAAAGTTGGACCATGTTCTTTGCAGTCTTTCCTTGCATGAAATAAAATACAATTTTTAAACTCACCAAGTCCCATTCGGCAATATATACAACGTCACCAAAGCAAGGACAGGTTAGAAAACAAAAATAACTCCTTCAGAGTACAAAAATAGCTTTAGATTTACTCTTTACTTGTTTTTTTCTCTATTTTCCTCTCTTTTAAGCAGCAGCTCCGCAAGGACTGACTGCTTATCTCCCTCATTCAGCAGCAGGAAAAAGACAAAACAACCCGGTTGGCTGTGGCTAGTCACATGGGTCACGCTGCAACTTGACTCTCCAAAATAAGAGTCTAAACACATTTTTTTTTTGCCATTTTTAAATAAAAATAATGAACATAAATTTACAAGTTTTTAACCCCTTAACATGTTTTAAAACCCAAATAAAATATTACATCATGAAATATAGCATTGCTGACGTTTTTAGTAATTTTTTTAACCATGTTGATCGAACAGACATACACGACCTGATAGTAGTAACTTTATCAACAAAGAAGGTAAGGAACTTGTTATAATCTTCAGTGGAAGAACATGGTAAGACCGAGAGAGGCAGAGAAACAATGTTATTGATAGTGTCAAATAGAATCTTAGGATTTCTTTTTGAGGTGGAGATTAGGTTAGCAAAGTAAGCAGTCCGAGCTTGTTTTACCTGTGTGTTGAAGGAGTAACAAAGGTCTCTGAGGTGGAGGTGATGCACTTCTAATCTAGTGGCTTTCCACGGACGCTCTGTTTTGCAATACTTCCGCCTCAAGCTACGAATGGAGTCAGTGATCCATGGACAAGTGTTGCAGGCGGCCTTTGTTCTGACCTGTAGGGGTGCTAACTTGTCCAGCAGTGCAAAACAACACTCATTAAAAGACTGCATAAAATGCTCTACATCACCAACATCTGTATTGCAGGAAAAATGTTCTAAAAACTGATCAATGGTATTCTGGGTAATCTCACTCGAGCGGAAAACTTTTTTTGGATGCATGGGGTCAGCACTCACAGAAAGAACAAAGAAAATACACTTATGGTCACTAATCTGTCAATCCTCACAACAGATATTATCAACATTATTCCCAGAGAAAAAACAAGATCCAAAGTGCGACCGCCCGTATGTGTAGCTCCAGGGACATGTTGTTTAAAATGAAAAGATTTGGAAATAGTGGCAACATTGTCTGAGGTGTCATTGATATGCAAGTTAAAATCACCAACTAGAAGTGCTTTGTCCAGCTTGATAATAGAAGTCAGGAAATCAGTAAACTCACATAAAAACTGACCAGTTGGACCAGGGGGCCGATAAATTAAAGCACAATAAAATGGTTTTAAATGACCAATTTTGGTTAGTTGTAATTCAAAGGAAGAAAAAGTTTCCGTGCTCACCAGCTGACAAGAAAACTGATTTTTCCAGATTACAGCAAGACCTCCACCACGGCCTGACATACGCAGTGTCCCAATAACTTAACAATTACTGGGGCAAAGCTCATTTAAATGAATAAATTCCATGTTTCTTTGCCAGGTTTCAGTTAAAAACAAGAAGGATCGATTTTCTCTTAAAAATAAATCAATTAAAATATGAGACTTGTTTGCCACCGAGCACGCATTCATCAAACACATTTTAAAAGATGAGGATGATGCATAATTAATAGCACTAGAGATTTTTGGAGGTGCTGAGCTTCTTCACATCTTTGTGCACCCTCCAAATGAAAAAGTTTCTATCAGGCGGTGGTACAACATTAACTTCATCTTTGGCACCTATGCCTACAAATGTTCCTCCTTGCGCTGACACCTTATTTGCTCACTGCTCTTGCTGCCTCTGCATCCGGTGGCTCCATCTCCTTCGGTCGGCAGGAGTCTGAAACCTCTCGCCATGCTCTTCATCGCCTCTGTCACCTCCATGCTGTAGCCCTCCACCCACGGGGGTTTTGGGCAGTACCACCTCCACATTAGCTGTTGGCTGCAGACCTGATGCAGCAATGTCACCTGGTGGCTGACCCAGCCTGGGTCCTGGTTGCCTAACCAAATTCTTCTGACTAGATGCCCTCTCCCCACGTCCACAGCGTGCCTCAATATTTGAGGCCACCACTTCAGCAAGAGTTGGGAAATCCCTCTGTTGTGTTTTGCAGTCTGTACAGTAGATCCTATATGAGTGGGTGTGTCATATGAAAGTAAAGCAGAAACTACAGTAAATTTTGCAGTTGTTTCGAGCTTTAGTGAGCTATAAACCCAAAATTTACTCATCGAGTTAGCACTGAGCTAACTCCTTCACTGCTACTCAAACAGTTTCTGAGTCACAGACATCCGCGTTTGAGCCAAAAGTTAGCTAGCTGTGGTTTTCAAATTCACTGTTAACTGAGTATCGATGCAATCTATGTGAGGACATGCATGAACTTCACGCACTGGCATGTCTGGTGGTGACCATCTCGGTGTCTACTACCTCTGACGAGCGGTCATTTTCAACCCTTTAAACGCATCAAAACTTAGTCACAAAATGCGACTGGGCAGGCTCAACTGTCAGCACTGGCCTCTGTGGCAATCCTTAAGGACCTTTTATTGGAGCTCAAATGGACTGATATGCTGTAGGACCGCGTTATTGATCATTTTTTTAAAGAAAGGAGGATAGAGTTCATTTTCAAGGAACAAGCAGTTGTGAGTTTAATAAATTTTTCACTTTATTTATGTTAAGTTTCGGATATTGTTTTAGATCATTGCTGCTGGTGTGTGAATGATGTCCCTAGCTGTACCCTTGCACATTTAGGCACGTGTGTGTTTATGCGCAGCAGCTTGGCTAGTGTCTCAGGAGTCTTTTCTAGGTAGTCTGCGTGGATGTGACTGGTCGCTGTGAGTGTTTTCTTGTTTCTTGGTAGAGGCAGTGATTGATAAATGCGATATGGCATAGTGCTTTATGTGTAAATGCTGTCACTGAGAATTTGTGTTTGTGGGGGGGGTTACTTTATGACGTCATGCTGTTGCCTTTGAGTCACGGTGAAATTTCGGCTAATTGCGGGAGGGTTACTGAAGGCCTAGGTGTAAAATGCACAGCCCGCTGCCAGCAACAGTAACCCACACCTCATCATCAGAGCGCCTTTCCTGGTCAGCTCTGCTAGCATGGTGAGACCATTAGTAGGCTTCAACATAATTAAAGAGCTCATCCTAGGTGGGATGGATGGTATTGAACTTCTCACTGTCATTGTTGAGAGGGGCCATACAAATTGACACAAATAAGGCCAAGGTGGTTGAGCCATTGTTAACTTTGTACAGATCAAATAACCCATTCCTGACCATGCACTGGTTAGAGTAGGTCAGCAAGACCAGGTTGCCCACATCATTTGTAAAGTGGTCACTGATTTCAGTCCAACAGTGGCGCTGTTTGAGGTCAACCACCCCAACCTAAAATTGGACCAGCTAAGTATGGGCGATAGTTTGGTTGAGGTCCACCACACTAAACAGCCTTATGTCCAAACTCCAGTTTGCAACCACATTCAACACGGCATAACTTTGGATGGCTTCACCATGTTGGGCAGTATCCAGCCAACTGACTAAATATTAGAACGAGACCAAACAGACAATGTTGAGGTTAACAATTTCGACTCATCTGTCGCTTTTGACAAAGATCAATCAAGCAGCTGCCCAAGCTGTGGCACCCCCTGTCGATATAAGCCACCTCAGAGATGAACAACAAGTTATAGTGAAAGAAATGCTCTATGAAGAGTGCAATGCATTCGCTCAGGACGAGAATGACGTAGGGTGTATTCCCAGCCTCTAAATGAACATAACTCTGAAAGATGACATTCCAGTGCAGCAATCCTACACAGCAGTCCCCAAGCCCCTCTACAAAGAATTCAAGGCATATGTGGAGGACTTATTAGCAAAGAAGTGGACTGTAAAATCTGTCTCCATATGCAGCTCCAGTAGTTTGTGTCTGCAAAGAGGATGGGAACTTGAGGCTGTGTATTGATTACAAGCCCCTGAACCAAAAGACAGTGCCAGATAGACTCCCATTACCACATATTCAAGATCTTATTGACACTCTTGGGGAATACAGCTGGATTTTGGATAAGTGCAAACCTACCATCAAGGCTTTATTGCTGAGGGGTCACAACACATGTAAGCCTTTATCACACTCATGCATGAGTGGTTATGCATCCCATTTGGACTCTCAAATGCTCCAGCCACCTTTCAGAGGAGTATGGAAAAAATTCTCAACTCTCTGAGAGATGAACTTAGCATCCCATACTAAGACGACGTCCTCTGCTACGTTTAGACGTTCGATGGCCATGTTGAGGGGCTGAGACGTGTCCTGAGGGCTCTCCAATATCATATGAAGCTCAGGCCATCAAGTGTGAGATTTTAAAGCGGGAGGGCTGTAATATAGGAAGCCTGGTAACAGCAGATGGAGTCAGGATTGACCCCAAGGATGTGGAAGCCATTCAGGCTGAGAGAAAAAACCCCAAACACATTTGGAGAGGTCCATAAGCTGTTAGAATTTCCAGAATTTTCAAGCCCATGCGTGAGCTCTTACAAACGACTAAAATGGTCAGTGTGGTTTTGAGGTGAAAGAAAGGTAAAGGGGCACAGCTGTCATCCAGGTCTTCAGTCCAGTGGGCTAAAGAGCACCAAATTGCCCTAGACCAGCTCATACACATTTTGTCCAACCGCCATTGTTATCTTACCCCGACTTCAACCTTACTCCTGAGTTACACACAGATGCGTCAGAACAAAGGCTCAATGCTGTGTTGTACCAAAACCAGGGGGGGAAGCTCAACATAATCGCTTATGGGTCCTGCTCACTGACACCTGCAAGCGATATTACAACCTTCACTTGGGCAAATTCAAATTTCTGGCATTAAAATGGGCCAAAAGTGAGAATTTTTTGTGATCATCTCTTCTACGCACCCCACTTCACCGTATACACGGATAACAACCTGTCAACTGATATATTGAGCACCACTAAGCTCAATGCCGTTGATCTCAGGTTGGTTGGCGAGCTTTCTGACTTCTGGTTTGATATAAAATATCAAACGAGGAAAAGCAAATGCGGATGCTGACACACAGTCCAGATTGTGCTTAGACACCGACAAATATGGGAAGTCTAAGCACCACTAAGCTCAATGCCCTCGATCACCAGTTGGTTGGCGAGCTTGCTGACTTCCGCTTTGATATAAGGAGAAAAGGAGTCAGTGGCTCACAAAGAAACTTCTGCATCAGTGGGGGAAGCTTGTACTCCCAGACCAGTCCCAAATTCTTGCGCTAAACATTTCCATGATGACATGGGTCATATGGTGACCTAAAGGGTCCTGAACCTAGTGAGAGACCGGTTTTATTGGACATGTATTAAGCATGATGTTGAGCCTTACGTCACAAAGAAATTTGCTCCATTGAACAGGAAAAGCCCACCTCACACATAAGAGCAGCCCTGTGGAGCATTACTACCAGGTAGTGGTACAATGGATCATCATTGATCCGTAATCCATACGGATCCCTCTTCACGGTTCGGTACGCTTATGATCCGCGGATTGGTTGATGAGCAAAAAAAAAGGTTGTGCTAGGGGTGTGACTTTATCGAGTTGCGATGATCTTAAAGTGAAATGAGACAACTTGCCGCTATGGGGTGTGTGTACAGTTCCATCCCATTTCTTTTTGAAACATGCAAGCAGTTGGAAATAAACGACAATCATTTGAAGTGCTTCCGGCAAGATAATTCAGATTAGAACTCCTCTAATTGTCGGCGAGGTTGGGCGGCTTCCATCACCTTTTAAGGCTCAACCGGCTAACCCTAAATCTGCTCCTGTATAATGAGCCTAAATGACAATCAAGCAATTTAGCCTGTTGCCAATAATGATTATGAAGTGATACAGAAGAGCTGACAGACGTAACTGCGCAACAAAGTTAAATTGAAAGAATTATAATAATTTAAAGAATTACAAAAAAAAAACCTTGTCCAAACTCCATCTCTCATCGTAGCGTTTTAGCTGATTTTTAAACTCCTGCACCCTGGACTTGCCATCGGAAGATTACCTAGCTCTGCTTTCACCATACCTTCTCCAAACCTGTTCCCATTTACGTTTCCCAATTAGCAACTTGGTGATAATTCGTTCAGATGCAAGATTCAGTCGGTAGAATTACTGTCCCGCTCCCCTCATCTTGCAATGTTCATTGCAATTATCAAGCATTTCCCCATCCACGTTAATTGTGACATAAAACAGCAAAGTCTTTAGAAGCTTCTGAATTCATGTGGCTCACAAAATGGCATATTTTTTTCTGCCTGTGTCCTGCTTGAAACATCTAAGAAAAATTTCCATTAAATGCAGTTTTGCCGACTGAGGTCCGGGTGTTAAGTTTGCTTACGTAGAAATAAAACTGTCTACAGCCAGTGACATTACCATAATGCAGGTTAACCCTCAACCTGTTTCTAATTTAGAATATGACAGTTAGTTGAATTAAATAACTGACCAAGTAGGCTGCTGATCAGATACTTTACCAATTACTATTGATGATTAAGACATAAAGCTTTGCATCAGTGGAGGGCTACAATCAGATCTCATAAACAGCAATTAACGGAATTTTCTTGAAAATCTACATTCTAGTAGAATATTAAGTAGCAAATGCTGCTGAAGATGTTGTTTAGATAAGGTTTAGATTTTGTTTATAATTAACTGGATGATTGCCGTTCATACAATCTCATGTTGTAGCCTCCGTACAACTTTCCCCGAAGCCGGAATATAAAGACCCCATAAATGATTTTGACAACATGGAAGTTTGATGCATGGCTTGCATTTGAATTGATTTTAAATGCATGCCGTGAGGTGAACTTTCACAATGCACATAACCAATTTAATGAATTATTCAATTACCAACGCTTTGACGCAAGAGCGTTAGTAATTTAAAAGCCTACATTATTATCCCTTTGCGGCATAGTGTGCAGCTGCGCTTCATCGCAAAAGTAGCCCATTCTTTTGGAAACATTTTGATGAACTGCAATCTTAAAATAAATTAGGTTGCAAGGCTGGAAAAAAAATGCTTGAATCGCATTAATGCAAACCTGTGATGTTCAATGGCTATTTAAGTTTATAAATGTGACAAAAGCAGGCCATCTTAATTGGGCTATCTACAGATTCGAATAAATTAAGCAGATTAACTGTTTGATTGCTAATCGTGCAAAATAAATGGGAACAGGATGAGAGTAATTTGTTAAAAGGAGATGATTCTGCAGACCTCAGCTAAACTCGGTTCAACACGGCGCCAATAAATACTGATTTAATTCAGTTTTTTCCTGGAAGCATTCACATGACCACTGATGTTTGGCACTTTCAGCAGCTGTTCGTATTGGGTTAATTAAAGGAAGCGATAAAGCTTGCATGTTCGCCCCATGCCAGTAGGTGGTCTTACTACGCTTTAAAATAATCGCGATGTGATATCGTCATACCCCTAGGTTTTTATTTTTTATTTGTTTTTTCATTTCGGCATGATTGTACAGTCGTTCCATGACAATTTCAACACAACATGTATCATGACCGAAAGGGTCGCGGGAGAAGCGAAATCGCTTGTCAAAGTCCCGCCCCCAACTCCCAGAAAAACAGTTTGATTATGGTTAAGATATCATAAAGATTAATAAATCACAACAGAGCTGAGTGTCCATTTACAATACGATTTAAACGTCACAACATAAAATCATAGAGATTTATGAACATCATGAAGAATTTTAATCACAATATAGCTGAGTGTCTATAAACAACCCCTATTGTTTATGCCCGTTATGGTTCCGTTTAAGTTATCCAATGCCATTTTGTTGGATAAGTTTATAGTTATTCAAACATGCACATTTCAAAAGATACTTAAATTCCTTCAGATTGTCTGCCATTCTAAAATTGTCTTCAAGTATGTTCCATGCACTGACTCCAGCCACAGATAAGGAGTGCTCACTCCGAGTTGATTTGACCCTTCTAGTTTACAACAACATTCTGCCTCTTAGGTCATGAGTACATTCGCCAGTGCTTTCGAAACCCAGATCTTCTCTCTTTGTTTTGCTTCAGTTTGTTCGTTGTTTTGGCTAGACAGTGTTTATCATACAGGGAGTTTGGTTCAACATATCTAATTCTAGTTTCTTTAGCCTTTTTTTCGCTTTTTTTAATTCTGATTTCTGTCTGTTCCAGGGTTTTCGATCTAGCCTGATCCCTTATATCTAATTTGCAGTTACAAATAGCAAAAACTGGTAGATGATCAGTAATGTCATTTATCATGATGCCACTTAATATTTCAGAATCTAATACATTAGTATACACATTATCTATCAAGGTGGCACTGTGCCTAGTAATCCTGCTTGGTTTTGTAATTAATGGTTGCATACCCATGGCATACATGGTGTTAATATAATCTTCTATTATAGAGCTATTATTTGGATTTATCAAGTCAATATTAAAGTCCCCACATATAAAAACATTTTTCTGGTTCATATTGGCGAGTAATTCACCCATACATTTACTAAAAACATCAATTTGCGAATCCGGTGCTCTGTACACACAACAAATAACCGTATTTTTACCTTTCAACCTAGGAATCTCAATTGTAAGGCATTCCATTACATTTTCCACAACATTTGATTTGCATTCTAGTACCTGGAAGTTTATGGCCTCATCAATAAATAGTCCAACACCCCCACCAGCTTTATTCAGTCTGCTCTTACACACGAAGTTGTAACCCTCCATGTAGAAGTCCTTGTCCTTTTCTTCTTTAATCCAAGTTTCCGATAGTGCGATGATGTTGAACGGATTAGCAAATGACAAAAGGTATTCCTTTATTTGGTCAAAGTTTGCATATAGACTCCTACTATTGAAGTGAATAATGGACAAACTCCCTTCCATTTTAATGCTCTTGTTAAATTTGTCTACAGTAAAGTATCCGCATGCGTTTGTTTAGTTGTAGAAAAAATGGTTATCCGAGTCAATTTCTTCATTAGGGTCTATTCCTGAATGATGGTGACTTGTTGTTAAAAAGTCAGTTTCCTGATCTACAGTTTGGTTCATCAAATAACTGCTCATAGAGATTTGTCAAGGATTTTAACCTGCCTCAGCGGTCAAAACTCTCCAGATCCGCATCATCTTGATCAGCACCGGTCTGGTAGTTTCGGTGAAGACCCATTTGGTTTGATGAAAATTCTGCAGTTAGCCGACCAAGTGCTGTGTATCTTACCCGCTTTCTTTAGTTGACGAGCTTTCCATGCGATGGTTGCATTGTGCTTGGTGAGGTTTTCATTTATGAAAACATTGGATCCTTTGAGATTTTTCCCTTGCTTCAACAGAGATTTTGTGCTTGTTGCTTGTAAGTCGTAACAGCACGGCCCGTACTGTACTCCGGTCTCCGCTTCCACTCCTTTTCGGTAGCAGATAACATGAATCCACATTGCCGGGGTCCAGAGAAATATTTTTGGACTGAAGGAATTCCATCACCTGCATTTCCACAGATTTATTGTCCTCCTCGCCTCCATCGTTGTCCTTCGCTGCTGCCCTGGCATAACTCTTGGGTTTGATTTTGAGCCCTGTCAGGATTACATCATTACGTTTCTCTTGTTGCTCCAGCTCCTCCAGTTTGTTTGATAAAGATTTAATCTGTATGTCTTTCTTGGCAATCTCTTTTCTGAGATTACAGTTCTCCTTCAAAAGCTGGTCCAACTGCTCCTTCATACCTTCCCTCCACTCCCTCATTTCATTTCTCATTTCTCCGAGGGTCTCCATAATTGATGAAAGATCCTGCGGGCTTGGTTTGTCGGTTCTTCCCGGTTTACCCATTTTCTCAATTCAGAAAAAAGGTCTCTATTACAGAGTTTGTGATAAAGTTTATCACTCAACTTTTCTCCTGACTCTGTTGTTTTCCTGTATTGCCTGTACTGCGTGCAGTCATTCAATGCGTGCAGGTTGTGCGTGTTCACGTGAAGGGCGTGTGGTCTTTTTTTTTTGTGTTGACCCGAAAAGTGATCCATGACTCAAATCCGTGATACGATCCAAACCGTGAGTTTTTTGATCCGTTGCACCCCTACTACCAGGTCATGCCTAGAGCTTGTGTCAGTCGATTACCTCCACTTGGAAGCCAGTAAAGGGGGCTCTGAATACATTCCTGTGGTGCCAGACCATTTTACTAGGTTTGCACAGGCCTATGCTACCAAAAACAAGCCCGGAAGGATCGCTGCAGAGAAACCTTTTGATGAATTTATTCCACGATTTAGCTACCCATGGAAATTACATCATGACCAGGGGAGAGAATTTGTGAAGAAACTTTTCAAAACCCTGCAACCGCTGAGTGGAGTGGGTCATTCACGTACCACCTCCAGGGAAATCCTGCAGAAAGGTGTAACCAAACCTTGCTTCAGATGCTCAGAACCCTGGAGGAGAAAGAAAAGGAAAGGCGGAGAGAACACCTACCACAAGTCCTCCATGCCTATAATTGTACCAGGCACAAGGTTTTCACCTTTTTATTTGATGTATGGTCGACAACCATGTCTGCCTGTCAACATGATATTTGGCTTAAACGCTGATGAAGAAGCGACTTCTCCAAGAAGCTATGCAGAAAAGTGGGCCTCCAGAATGAAAGAAACTTACAGACTCATCGCTGAGAATAGCCAACAGTCAAGTTGTTGAGGAAAGAGATACTATGACAGCCACATGAAAGGTGTTGTCCTCGAGCCAGGTGACCATGTCTTGGTGCGTACCCTGGATGAGAGAGGGGGGCCAGGCAAGCTGAAGACATAGTGTGAAAACACAGTTCCTAAAGTGAAAAAGAGAATTGCTTATAGACCGGTTTATAAAGTGACCACAGAAACAAGAGGGAACAGAGTCTGAACATTGCACCATAATCTACTTCACTGAGTAAATGACTTGCCCCAGCAGTCACAGAACTCAGAAGCTGGCAAATAAGGAGACTTACAAAGACACTCTCCCAAACCATCAATTGAACCAAAGCTAAGACAAAGAACAAGGAACAGACAATCAAATACAAACAAACAAAGTGAAGGCCGAGCAGCGACTCCTCCAAGGATGACACGGTACTGGCTGAGAATACCAGTCAGGAGTAGCACCAAAAGCACAAACGTACAGCCTCACTGAAACTCTAATCATGTGACAATGACTGAGAGGTATGAACAAACCCGACCCCTGACACCTGAAAGAGAAACCTGATAAAGTGTATATGTCAATACTAGAGGGGGAACATGCCCATTGTAGAGAACACAGAAAGTTGACACAGAGCACATGAGGAGAAATGGCCAGGGGATGAGCATTTACCCGATAATCCAATAACTGTGGAAAGGGAGCAGGAACATGCAGCAGGGGAATAGACTGGCAGAACCTCAAATACCCAGTATTCAGCCTGATGATGACCAGGCCACTCAGCCACAAAATCGGAGGTCTACTCATGAAAGAAGGCCTGCTCAAAAGCTCGAATATGACTCTTTGGGTCAACCCTCATGCCAACCCCGGACCGTCTGTGAGGTAGTGGTGGCCTCTACACAACCATCGATGCCACTCTAGGGAATTCCAACATACCCCATGCATTACCATCCACCTTTCACAACACTGCCATATTTCATACCATACCAACTCCTACCTTACCCCATGACCATGCAATACACAACACCAGTTTTGCTTTATTGAAACCCATTGCACCCACAGACATAACTACCTTGAACATGCCTTTGAGTTTTGAGAAGAGTTCTTAAAATTGAAAAGATTTGAAGTAAAGTGGATTTTTAGAAATGTCTGGAGCTGTATTTATTTTGTCAGGGAGTGTGTGACACAGACAAAATGTATGCATAACCCCGGAAACGAATTGTAAACGGGGCACTGAGTAAACAGGGTCGTAGGTAAGCTGGAGCCTATCCTAGATCCAACAGAAGTTTATACTGTCAATAAAACATTCTCCTTCGGACACATTTGTTTTATCCACCTATTGTTTAAGTTGGAGTCCTTCTCCTGGAAAGAATTCCGTACCCAACTTCCACTTTTTTCAGCTTTTTATTCGCCAGAACGATTTTATAAGGGGGCACCAATATATACTCAGCGCCATTAAATACGCACCAGTGAGGTATGTACTTTATTTGCGGCAAATTGAAGAATCGATTGATTTTTATTGCTTTTCCAGTGAGGCACGAGAGGAAATAAAGAAAAGCGCGTGGTATTGTAATCCTGACGCGCACCACGTGCACGCGCTTAGTACTTCAGTAATGACAAACATTAAGCTGTTCGTGATGTGTACAGTGACACTTGACTTATTCTTTTTGGTGCGGTCAATAGCCTACATAAAGCCAATGAAAAAAACGAAAAATTCCACTGCATCAAGAAAATGGAACGGCTTGTGACACAGGAGAGAGAAAAAGACCCTTTGGCATGTTATGGGCAGATCTCAGCTGCCGAGAGGTGGTGCGTCATTTGCACTGTCACCGTTCAACAATCAGTCAGCTGTCTATCCGAGAATGGAACACAGGCACTGTCACTGACCGACCCCACTTAGGGCAGCCATGAGTGACGATGGCAGCTCAAGAGCGCCACGTCTGGTTACAGCCTGTATGTGACAGATTCCGGACAGCAACCAGAACTGATCATGAGATGAGGGGTCGGAGACGATTGAGGGTGAGTGCAAGTACCGTTTGACGCCAACTATGTGAGCAACACATGCGTGCACACGGGCCCTACAGAAAACCCAGTTGGCGCGTGCACATCATGCGCGTCAGGATTACAATATCACGCGCTTTTCTTTATTTCCTCTCGTGCCTCACTGGAAAAGCAATAAAATTCAATCGATTCTTCAATTGGCCGCAAATACAGAACAAACCTCACTGGTGCGTTTTTAATGGAGCTGAGTATATTTTGGGGAATTTTATTAGTAAGAAGGGGTTTAGAATTAAATTCTAATATTTAAATTGCGAATGCATATGCTGCGCAATGCCCTAGTGACCCAGTGTGTTATCAGTAAAATGGCTGTCGCTGTTATATGCCATTACCACGTTTATCAGCACTAGAAATTAAACTCTAACCCCCGAATTCATAAAGGGTGTTTTTCCCTTGATCATGGTTAACTTGGCTAAACAGTGTATAAACAGGTGACGATCGAGCGGACAAATTTAGGCCCGAATTCATAAAGAGAGATCAGATCAGTTGCTGTTTATCCAACATACATGGTTAGTCACACCTGTCTAAGTAACAATTGGAATTCTAATCGTCCCAAGGGGCTTGTTTATCTCGTGTACAAGCTACCAATTCTCTGTTGGCTTGCTTGTGTGGCTGGACGTATGACCATGGATCTCTTGCGCATAATTGAAATAGCACAGGAGGAGATGGCTGACCAAAGGCAAGGTGCCGAATCGAGGGTTTTCAAAGACAGGACGAATCCTTTAGAAGAGTATAGTGACACAAAATTTGTCAAGCGATACAGAATTTCCAAAGAATCATACCGCTATATTCTAGGCCTAATCGAAGCAGACATTGACCATCCCACAAGATGAAACCATGCCCTTCTTCCAGTACACCAACTATGTATTGCCCTGCACTTTTATGCATGTGGTGCATTCCAAATGGTTGTTGGTGACACGTGTGGTGTATCACAGGCTACCTGCTGTCAAGTAGTTCGTCGTGTTACCGAGGCAATATGTGCCTGGAAAAACCACTTCATAAGATTTCCCCAGGAAGAGAATGAAAGACGAGCAGTTATTCAAGGATTTCATGTCGTAGATCATTTTCCAGGAGTGATCGGTGCTATTGACGGCACCCACGTCGCAATCGTTAACCCAGGAGGCATTAATGATGCACATTTTTATAACAGAAAACACTATTTCAGTCTCAACTGTCAATTTGTCTGCAACCATCTGATGCAGTTCAGTTTTCTTTCGATTAGCATCGGTGTCACTCTTTTTTATCCTCTATAACTGTTCTCCTACCTTTTACACACTTAATTAGACCCATTTTCTGGTCATGGGTGAAATTGTCAGCGCGTTTTTTTGACATTTTGGTCCTGACTTTCTCAATTGAGCGGAAATCAGCAGAGCACGTGCCGCGATCTCCGGGTTTCTTCAGATAGGCATGCCCTTTTGGTACACATATTACGTAATACCATGCACATGACACCACTACACATCGGCAATGCTGGCAATGCTGTTCATCATAGAGGAAAGAGAGAGAGAGAGCAACACTGAGAGAGAAAGACTAATACTGTTTATCACAAAGGGAAGAGAGAGAGAGCATTTCCAAAATGTCATACAGTACTACTACTGACAGGAAACGACTATGTAGTATGCAAAACTAAAAGGAATCTCCAGTACATCATGTCATGGTACTACATCCCAAGGTGCAATGCAAGATGTACACTATACTAGGCTAGCATGTAAGTACTGTACAATATCAGAAACATAAACCGGTTTATTGATGTCGCAATAAAGTATGAATATTGACGTGAAACATTCAAAATCTAAACTTTTTACATCTTCCTTTGGCGTTTTGAATCACAGGATTGATTTAGCACGCTAGCAAGCACTATCTCATAAGAAATTCCAAAACTGTATAGATCCCAGAGGCTATCACTTCTTACTTGATTAAAAGTATCAAAGGGATTGTTAACTACACTGAACAAAAATATAAACGGCCCATGTCAAATTTTTGAGTTTTTATTAACAAAAAACTGGAACCGGGATTCGTCTGTGAATAGCACTCTTCTCCATCGTGCCAAGGGCCATCAAACGTGTGCGTTTGCCCATGCGAGTCGGTTCCAACGCCGGACAGTGGTGAGATCCACACCACGGTGAGGACGCCGAGCGTGCAAGTTGGCTTCTCGCAGGCGGTTACGGACTGTCTGTGGTGTGATGCGTCTGTTGTGCAGACCAACGCTCTCATCCGCTGTGCGTGTCGCTGGTCTGAGCCGATCCCGCAGGTGGACGAGCCGGATGTAGCGTTCTTGTGCTGGTGTGGTCACACGTGGCCGACGTGGATGAGGTCGATTTGCAGTACTGCCCATCTGTCGGAAACAAACTCTCAAACGGCCTATCGTCCAATAGTTAACATTCAGCTGCACAGTGACCGCTCTGGTGGACATCCCTGCATCCAGCATGCCAATGGCACGTTCCCGCATGACCTCAGACATCTGAGGCATGATGACATTTGACAAAATTTGACATTTTGGGGTGGCCTTTTATTGTCCCCAGTATAAGGAGTGTCTGGGTACTGCTCATTCTGTTTGATCACCGTCTGGAAATGCCACACCCATGTACTGAGTGAAATCACTGCATCACTGAGCAAATGCTCACTGACAGAGAGATGGATTAAAAAATGGTACACAAATCAAGAGAAATAGCCCTATTGTACAAGTAAAAGTCAGCATATGCTCACTTAGAGTTGTTAACTCCATGTGACATCAATATTTGACATGGGGCGTTTGTATTTTTGTTCAGTGCAGTTAAAAGAGTTCACTGAGGGATAACAACTAAGCTGTTCAGTCTGCATTAGTTAGAATATCAGTTAGCTAGCGGAACTTAGCATTACCCAGCCCTGGCATTGATGAAACTGAATGTGCAGTTTTGCAAAAAATGACACTGCTGTAACTGAAAACATTTGACATGGGTTATTAGACTTAATATCTAAAACTGTATTTTTAACTTACCTGAGAAAACTATAAGTTCTTCTAGTGCAGCTCTTAACTCCGGAGTCTTGATGAGAAGTGACTGGCACGGAGGTCACGTGCAACGCCAACAAAGCTTTTTGACGCCAACAAAGCATTCCTAAACATTAGATGGTACACTTCTGGACGTACGCGCAAAGAAAGGGATGATGAACTGTGGTCTTCCGTTTCCAGTGAGACTCTGGCAAGATGGTAGGTGCTTGTCTTGTGGGAATTTTTCATTTGCTGAAATCTCAATCCATCTCTTCACTAGGTAGGAAATACAGTTATTTTAAGGAAGTATAATGGAATACTACATAAATGGTTCTCAGTTTTGTGAAATTGCCTCGTTTTACATACTGATTTTAGTCCAATTTAATGTCACTTAGGCACCGGACACATGATAGTACGAGCGTATACGCTGGTAATGCTAATATGGCTTGTGTTAGGGGGGAAACAAAAAGAAAAAAGTAAAATGTAATTGGAATTGCTATTGAAAACTACCATAGTGCCTGTAAATATTTGCGTTAGCCGATGCTTTAACGTGAACAAGTGAACAAAGGTCCGGTTAAACATGTGGATGCAATTTCTCATGTGGATGTTTAACTGGGTCGACACGCGAGGGCTGAGCTGGTTGCTTGTACAGGCCTCTTAACTGTCCTTACGAGTACATTTTGTTCCATTTATGCACAGTCCTATTTGGGGGTCAAGAGTTTTACCACTTAAACTCCATTTTATGCTTCAGTTTCAGAAGACAGCAGAAAACAGCAGAATTCTGCGCATACAAGCTTGTAGAGCTGCTATTTTTTTTTTTTAAATCTTAACCGGTTTTGTCTATGGATAATTTTGAAAAATTTTAACAAATATTAAGTTGTGTGAGTGGCTATTTTAGCTTTTAGAAACAGGTTATTTTCAGCAACAACAATCTTTGTGATGGATTATGAAAACTTAATGGTGTCTAACCCATTTTTTCTGTCTCACAGATGCAGTGAGGTGTCTCCTCAAGACATGCAGACACAGAGACGGCTCATTATGTGAATTGTGAACTCCTTTTTTCCTTGGCAGCTTTACAGCAGGTAATGGACTGCCTTACTGTTTTGTAAATTAATAACTCATCTCCAAACTCATAATGCGCTGTGTGCCTGTAGATCGGCCGTTGTAGTTATTTTTTCTTAAAACTATACTTAACTAAAATACCTGTTCGTTTTGGTAAAAGACACTGTTGTGTGGTGTCTAACCCATTTTTTGTGTCTCACAGGTGCAGAGGTGTCTCCTCAAGACACGCACACACAGAGACGGCTCATTATGTGAATTGTGAACTCCTTTTTTCCTTGGCAGCTTTACAGCAGGTAATGGACTGCCTTTAATGTTTTGTAAATGAAAAGCTAATCTCCGAACTCATAATGCGTTGTGTGCCTGTAGATTAGCTGTTTTAGTTTTCTTACAACTAACATACCTGTTCTTTTTGGCAAACAACACTGTTGTGTCGTAGAGTATTGAGAGTATTGATTTTGAAGCTTTAGTGGGGTGTTTCTAAACTAGTCTTACGTTTTCTGTCAGGTGGTGTGCGGTGTACTTTTGTTTCAGACGTGTAGTGAGGCATCCTGCCCTTTAGGAGCTAAACCACTTAAACAAGGTACGTGTTGTGTCCTCATCCTCCTCCTCTTTGCGCATACCCCAGTCAATTAAACAGTAAAACCAAACTAACTTAGACTCAAATCTGTGTTTACAGATGGCTTTGAGAATCAGAGAATGGCGGAAACGCCAAAGAGAATTGGACCTACTTATTAGAAATGGAACCAGCAGCTTTGAAGACAACCTGAGACAGTGGGCCTTAGTGTCATGGTTTGTGTATGTGCTTTTTGCTTTCTTTGTTACTCTGGTCCCTGACGACATCGTATTCTTTCCGCATCGGATTTTTCACCCAGCTGGCTGATTATTCCTGGGCAGCCCTTCCCCGGAGTCTATATAAGCCGGAGGTTGCCACGCCTCCTTTGCTGGAGTGTCTGCTTTCAAGTTACTCGCTACGGCTTGAGAAATCTGTAGTCAGGGTTTGTCAGACTATATATTATCTTTATTTCTGGGAAGCTCTGCTTCTTTAGGGATTTTATGGCACAATTGTTTGATGCCTTGTTATTTTCTCGTTTATTGAGATTTCTTTTCCTCTGTTGTTGCTCGCCTTGTTTCTGGCACTTAAGTCTTTCGTGTATTCAGAAATGCGAGCTCTTTTCCCTTCCATTCTATCATGTTCAGCTGTGCTGGCTCCGTGCTTGGTGCACCTTCGCCTGCCACGGCATCTGAAACTCCACATTAACCAGCCTTTACTCTTAGAGCACAAATTGACGCACAGAGCACTTAATGGTTTATTGTACATATTAAGAAAGCAAGGGCACCTATTGCCTGTGGATTGCCGGAAACTCCTTGCTACACCACAACGAAACAGAACAGAACCTAAATGTGGTGGGCAGTGCAAGTATTACGGCTTAGAAAAGGGCATCTGTCCTTATTTAAGTCAGTTGGAGAGTAATGATGTGCACCTCAGTGTAAACATTGATGGCATCCCACTGTTCAGAAGTAGTGGTGTCCAATTCTGGCCAATACTGGTGAAATGTGGCCATTTTGATCCATTTATTGCAGCTATGTTTAGTGGAAAAAGTAAGCCAAGTCCACTTGAGGAGTATCTTAAAGACTTTGAGACAGAATACAAACATCTTAAAGACAATGGCATAGTTTATAAAGGCCAGGCTTACACTGTCAATATAGATGCTCTGATCTGTGACGCGCCAGCAAGGGCATATCTAAAATGTATCGAGGGTCATACATCCTATGAGAGTTGTGAGAGATGTTTAATCAGAGGTGCTCGTGTTGAAGGAAGAATAGTTTTCAGTGAACAGGAATGCCCTTCTCAAACAGATGACAGTTTCTCCAGAATGGAGTATGGGAACCACCAAACTGATGTCAGCCCCTTGATTGCTGCCGGAATTCCTTGTGTCAGCTCATTTGTCTTGGATTATATGCATGTGGTCTGCTTGGGAGTAGTTAGACATCTGTTAATTTACTTGACTCGTGGCCCAAAAATCTGTCGTTTATCTGTGAGGCAAAAGGAATCAATTTCTCAAAAACTGATAGCACTGAGAGGGAAGATGCCGAGTGAATTTGTTCGGCAACCGCGGGGTTTACATGAAATAGACAGGTGGAAAGCCACAGAACTTCGGCAGTTTTTGCTATACACGGGACCTGTAGTATTAAAAACTGTGTTGTCCCCAGAAAGATGCAAACGTTTCTTGTCCTTGATAGTAGCCATGTCCATAATGCTGGAGTCAGGTGAGAGGATTCGCAATGCCTATCTCAAATATGCTCATGAACTAATCAAACACTTTGTCATGTCCTGTGCTGACCTGTATGGCAAGACCTTTCCTGTATACAATGTACATGGACTAATTCATCTCCATGAAGATGCCAGGCACTTCAACCGTTCCTTAAATGACATTTCCTGTTTTCCATTTGAAAACTACCTGCAACAAATCAAGAAACACATGAGGAGTGGAAGAAGTCCACTGGAACAAGTCACCAGACATTTGTCAGAAATTGAAAAGTCAGAGGTGAACGAGAGCAAAACGCACCCTTAAAGTGTTTGCTTCTGTTAAAGAAAGGGACAGTTGTTTTCTCTTGAGAGATGACAAGTTTGCTTTTGTTTGACAGAAAAATGCAGATGGTACTTTTGCTTGTGAAATCCTGCACCAGCGTCACACTTCACCATTATTTCACCAACCATGTAGCTCTGGACTTCTGAATATAGTGTGCACAGGTCGTCAGGTCAGGATGAAAAATGGACTACTGCGTGAAGGGGATCTGTTCCGCAAGGTGGCCTGCCTCCCACAAGAAACTGGTGGTTTTGTCCTTATATCCCTTCGCCATGGAATGGAACACAAATATTAAAGGGTGAAATTTCTTATTCTTTTAGCTAGACCCCAGCCGATTGCCTGTTTCCATCTGTGTGGTGTCTGCATCTTCCACTGTGATTTCTGCCACCTGCATGTCCTTTCTCACTGCATCCATAAACCTCCCTTAGCCTCCCTCTCTCTTCTTCCTCAACATCCTTCTCCCAATGTAAGCCCAATCCCTTTTCCGCACATCTCCAAACCCTCTCAACCTCACTTCTCTTGCTTTATCCACTAACTTCACCTGGGCTGATCATCTAATGTAATGAGCTTGTCACTCCAAATAAGAATCGTCGCATGTTAATTTCTACCTCCAGCTCCGTGTTTTCTCTTCTAACATGATAATTGGTGATTTGTTGAATAGGGTTCCATTTGGTTCCAGTTGTACATTCAGAGTTATGAGGGTCTTTGATATGAAAGTTGGAGAACCACTGGTCTACTCAATGTGTAATGAAAATGTTAAGAACTTCAAGTAACATGCATGTGCTGACCTTCCCAGGTCATGTACGTGAAGGCTGTTTGGAAGGAGGGCGAACTAGAGGAGAAGGGTGTAGTTCCTGACAATTGGATTGAGAGGAACAAGAGAACCGTTGGATGGCCACATAATATGAGCACCACAAAAACAGAAAGAGCTCTAAAGGACAAAAAATTAACCCCCAGGACGACTGGATGACATTCCCATTAATCAAGATAAAAATGACTTCAGGCAAGTCTTGTTTTGATGTATAGAAAATTAGATATATATCCAAGTCAAAATATTGCTGAAGAAATGTTTTTAAAGTTGAATTGTCCAACTTCTAGATAATCGTCGTGAATGCAACAACCACAACCTGACCAGTCAGGCGTAGGAGGAGGATGGCGAGGAGGTGGTGGTTAGATCGACAAGGAACCGCACTAAAAAAGGAACTCCGCAGGGTTTTTTAAGAAATGGTATGTTTCTTATTCTTATGTTATTAATACAGTTGTAATACAAAATAGACACAAATTGGGCCTCAAACCTTTGACATCAATGTTTCTAAACATTTTTTCAGAATTGACAGATTCAGATGAGGAGGAGAGTGTCAGGGGTAATGTTTTCTATAATGAGTTTATAATTCCAGTTTAAAAAACCAATAAAATTCTTAAATAAGGTTATGCAAGGTTATTTTGGAGATGGATATGCATACAGTATTTTTACTT
Organism: Gymnothorax javanicus; assembly: GCA_029692085.1. Classification (NCBI taxonomy): domain Eukaryota; kingdom Metazoa; phylum Chordata; class Actinopteri; order Anguilliformes; family Muraenidae; genus Gymnothorax; species Gymnothorax javanicus. The sequence continues at coordinate 137,171,020 of CM056195.1, read as the reverse complement.
CATTACATCTGTATAGGTGTCAAGCTGCCCAACTACCCTACTGCACCAAAGAAGCTGCAGTCCATTCAGGACACCAATATGTTACACAATGCTTGTGAGTACTAATGACAACTTATGAAGTATGGTGAATGTGTATACACAGCATTATGGTTACAGGCTAATTGATGTTTTTCAGCCTCTTCAGCTTCAGAAAATGAAGCCATGTCTGTCAGTTCTCGGGGTGGCGAAATGTCCCTTCCTCGTGAGTATTTTCTTCTGCCCTGGCATCAACCATCCCACTGCACACAGTTTATTCCTGAGTTATTTCAACATAGTGTGTAGCTCACCGTGACACAGAGTAGAACACCTCCTCGAGCCTAAGTTTGCTAACTGCAAACTTTGCTAGCATAAGGCTGCTGCCTGGGAGCATAGAAGGGGCTGCAAGCTGGCGGCTCCGTTTAAGCTATACGTTAGCGATAGCATCTTGCTATTTGATTGTTAGCGCTGCTGTCGCTAGTACTAGAGACGTTTGCTGTTTGCAAACTCAAGCACTTAAGACTGTTCTACTCGTCGTCCCGGTGAGCTAGATCCTGAGCTGAAATGACACCGTCGTATCTCTAAGTCCATTTAGGGCAAGGTGTTGGTTCACTGCTTCTGAATTAAGTAAGGTAATTATCTCTTGAATATATACATCGTGAAAGTAGTTGCATACTGATTTATGTGTTTTACCCTCTGAAGATGGAGCCTTGTCTGTCCAAGTTGAAAATGCTGACTGTTCTCGGGGCAGGGAAATGGCCACTCCTCGTGAGTATTTACTACTTTCCTTGTACCAACAAGTCCACTGCACAAAGTTAAAAGTCTATTCAAGGAGGGTAGTTTCTCACTGCTTGTGAATTGAGCATGGTAATGACTTAAGTATTCATAACATTGTACTGTAGTTACAGGCTGTTTCATGTGTTTCAGACTCTGGAAATCAAGCCTCGTCTCACCCAGTGAAGCATGCTGACAGATCTCGGGGCAGGGAGATGACTGCTCCAAGTGAGTATTTATGTACATTTCCAGTTGTACCAACCATCCCACTGCACAAACCTAAAGTAACTCTTACCTCTCTGGTACATTCAACAGCGCTTGGAACATGAACAGCTCCACCTCACTCCAAAGTCCTACCCTCTTCCCCCTGCCTGACCTCTGACTGACTTATGTGTTTCAGACTGTGTAAATCAAACCTCGGATAGCCTTGGGGAAGCCCTCTCTAGCCCTGGGAAGCATGCTGCCGGATCTTTGAGCAGGGAAATGTCCAGTGAGTATTCTCTTTATCCCTTGCACCAACAAGTCTATTCAGGACAAAGTGTTACTCACTGCTTGAGAATCAAGTTTTGGTAATGATTTCTTTACACACAAGACAGTAGTTACAGGCTCAATCACATATTTCAGACTTGTCTGGCCTGGAGGAACGTGCTAGTGGATCTCGGGGAAGGGAAACATCAACACCCAGTAAGTATCCATCCAGGAAGTATCCATTACAAATGTCAGTGATGATTCTAGGACGCGTAATTTGCGGGATCCCGCAACTTTGACAGACTTGGCGCTAAACGAAGATTTCAGTGCGCCAGCAACTACGCATTACATTATGATTTGGTGCAAATCCTTTGTTCTATTGCGTAGATTGATATGAAAACATTGTCTATAACAAACTTCCATGCATTTATTCAACAAATTTATAAACCTACTGCAAAGATTGTTGTCAAAATGTTTGCATCATGAGACTTCTATATATGCCTGTGTATGACTGTGGCTGGATGCATGTTTCTGTAACCCCCTGTCACGCTCGAGTGCTGCTTTCCAGTTGGTAAAACCACGCGAGGTAAAAACAGCATCCCTCTCACCGGCAGTAACATATTTCCTGCAGGGAAAGCAAAAGCATGCATCCTGCTGAACTGAGTACTCCAGCCACGGTCGTGTACGGTACCAGGCTGGATTGAATGATCGCCATAAAGCACCGAATGCACGCTCTGTGTAGCTAGCTAATATTGGCTGGGATGGAGCATCGCCATTCAAGTCGCTAACCGCGTGAGGTAGGGCTGAGGCAGAAGAGAGAGGGAACTGGTTTGGGGCAGTGCTTGTGGAGGGCACTGGAGCCATAGCTATAGTCATAGCCTCTGGTGTGCAAGCTACAGCATCGCCAGAGATGCCAAGTCTCATGCATTCGGTGTAGGTCTCACGCATTTTTTAGGCTTATTCACCGTTGTCCACAATTATTCAATGAACGCGTATTAACGAGATTCTCATGTGGAATTAAAATCCTTGTGCACTGAAGTTTCAGTTTCACTTGCGCGAAGGTGGACCTCACCACAAGTAACATGGAAAGCGACTCCGGACTTCTCGTGCTTCTCTTTACTCAGGGATTGGAAACAATGCATGTGTTTCATGATCGTTTAAATTATTTAAATGAAATAAGACCATTTGAAACGTCTTTATGCAATTCCATTGCTTTCAATCCCTCAATAAAGACAAGCGTGAGAATTCCCAAGTCATAATCGATTTCTGTGTCACTAGTGGTGAAATCCACCGTAATGCGCGTGAAACTGATTAACTTAATTCACAATGACTTAAATTCCGCGAGTGAATTTCTTCAGTGCACGCTGATTGAATATTTGCTGACTACGGCACAGGTACGTGAATGCCACTAAGAGGCGAGAGACTCACGCTGAACGCGTGAGACTTGGTATCTCTGCATCGCTTGAGGTTGAAGCAGCACAAGGCTTGCTAATAGGTTTTAAAAAAACGATACATGGCTCAGAACTTGTTTGAATGAGTAAAACGAAATGTAGGTAAAATTGTGAGTCTCTGCGCGCTGCTCAACGTACACCTATGAAGAGAATGGCTTCACTGCCTGGCGAAGTATCCGTACTTAGAACTTTAGCAGTGGGACTTCGGTTTGGAGGCAGGCTTTAAGCTATGCACCAAATCAGGCGTTAGGAACTATTATTTTATGCGCTATTTTGTCATTTACTTTATAATTTTTATGATTGGCAGTGACTGTGAAGGTTTTCTATTGAAACTTTAAACTCAAACTGTCTTTCATGTCTTAGTTTTGTCAATAAGGTGTAAAAACTGACTGTGTGTACATATAAATAAGTGAGCCAGTCAAGGTACTGTTTAAAAACTTGATGTAAATGGCATTTTACCAGGTACACCCAGTTGGTCCACTTTTTTTCCCATTGGCCCACTTTTTTTAAGTCGGGGGGAGTTGGCCCACTTTTGAAATGTTCTAGAATCATCACTGAATGTGCACCTTTTTGTTTCATTTCAACAATTTTGCATCTTTGAATATTCTTTGTCTTTTTCAGGCCCTCAAGATGCAAGCACACCCCCTTGGCCTGTCAACCTGTTGACACCCAGTGAGTATTCATCTCATTATACTTTAAACAGTGAGGTTTTTTTTTTTTTTTCAGGCCTTGTCAATTGTAAGAACATTCTTTGTGTTTTTCAGGATCTCGACATGCAGCAAGAGGTTGTGTCAGGGATGGCTATCGCTCCAGGTAAAGAAGCACAATAAGGCACAGCGTCATTAGTGGCTGGCCTCTACTAGTTGGTCTCCAGGCCTTATTGTTGGCCAACTAGCTTAGTCGGTTTCAGTGTTATGACATGGAATTGTATTATGTCAGTTATAAATTGGTCAAGTGATTCAAATAAATTGAAATGGGACTAGGTCAAGTGGTGGATCCAGCATCAGGTCCAGACATAGCGATGTCTCCAGATATTGGTCCAGGTCCTAGTCCTGGCACAGTGATGGTTCGAGGCACACCCCCAGGTCCAGACATGATGGTTCACGCTTTAGTGATGGTTCGAGGCACACCCTCAGGTCCAGATATGATGGGTCAGGCCATAGTGATGCCTCCAGATGTGATGACAGATCACATAGTGATGCTTCCAGGCCCTCTGCCAGGTCCAGACACGAGGAAAGATCACAGCACAGTGGTCTCACCAGCCCCCCCATGACTGGTCAAGGGATGGTGAGTTGTTTATAGAATGCAATTTTCATCAAAGCACTTTGTGAGTAGTATCGATGCACTCCCAATTGTAACAATATTACAGATGTATTTCTGGGGCCCAAATCTGTTAAGTTTTTTGTCATTTGCCAATTTCTAAAACAAAGTTTCTGTGGTGCAGATGCAGTGGCTGAGAACAGAAGATGGACATTTCCATTGCCTTAGGATGGTAAGTATTGATGTATTGGCATTGTGAGACGACGGGACACTGACAAGAGAGACATTTTTAATAGTACCACCACCTCTCTTCCTTCTTCCTCTACTGTTCTCGTTGTCCACAGAAACTGCTTTTCAATTATAGTAGTGACTTGTTTTTCTACTGTCAATTGTAGGGTGGTTTCTATCATGTCAGATGATGACATTTGTTTGCCTAACACTATCTACTGTATTTATAACAAACACTGAAGCTGATTGCAAAAACAATTGTCAATGAACCAGCTAGCTAGACTTGCTCTTCTAATTGGAGGTAATCATCGTAATCAACAAATGTGTTTGTTTATTTCAGTCTACCAGAAAAGGGTCTTGAGCATACTGGTCGACCTCCCCAATCACCTTCACCAAGCACAACGGATTTTGAGAGAGAGGAGCAACGCCTCTGTGATGCAGAGGCCTTTGATACCCTGGAAGGTATTACAAGTCTGGAAGTAACGGATGGCCTAGCATAACACAAAACAATGCACTCGTACACTGTTAGTTCCTCTGGGGAGTGTCAGTCAACTTTATTGAGGACTTATTCCAACAGGTGCTGCAAATTTCAAAAATCGGAGGGAGGAACACAAAGTTCTTGACAGGTATGTTCCTACATACTGTATGTATAACAATAGGTGTTAATTCAGCAAAAATACCATTTCACAACACAATGCTTTGTGAGCTTATAGACCAGCTGGTCGTGACAAGCAGATTTGTTGTAGAGGAATACAAGGATGGGGGACCACTCTTGGGGACACTGATCATGAAGGGTTTGATGTGTGGAACGTTATTCCTACATATATCATTCACATTGATTTATAAATGTAATTTTTCTTTAGGCTCTTCACTAATGCCCTAATGGCAAATTTCAACATGAAGGGGAAGGGGCAAAGGGGAGAGAAGCCTTTTGAAAGTACGAATATTTACAGAGCACTACAAGGTAAGCTCATATTTTATGTTGACTAGGGCGGAAGATTAGCTTCTGCCAATCTGTAAATAATGACTTGATTGGACAAAACATTTCCATTCCTGTTGACATTTAAAATACAATTCCAACTATCGATCATGGCTATCTTAACATTTGCTGAGATGGTTTTGTAGTAATTCAGTATTGCAAGTAGATGCTCAGGCAGCATACTTTTGCTTACAATTATGGGGGCTTGCCTTTGCATTTTTTTTTTTATTTTTTAAATTAGACGTCCAATCCCACCTGAATTTGGAATGCCCAATCTGAGAACTATGTACAAGCCTTGCTCGTATGCAACCCCCTATTGCCAGCTCAGGGAGAGAAGAGACAGTTCGCGGCTCACCTCCGAAGCACGCGCCTGTCAGCCCCTGCATCTTTACACTCCTTGGTCGAAACTATCGCAAGTTCAGAACGAGGGCGGAGGATACCCGAACATGAGCAAGCTTAGAATCTCATTTACGAGCGCCCGGCTGGCCAACAGGAGGCGCTTGAGCAAGGAACAAGGCAATCATTTTAATTTCCCTTCCCAGCAGTCCATTCCCAATTTGCATCCCTACAGAACTTAAGCCAATCGTGTGCTGTTTTGAAAAAGCTGCCGACCACTGCTGGTTCGTATGACCGAGGATCGAACCCGCGCTGGAGTAGTCACTACTGCACCACAATTGCAGGGCCTCAACCGAGTGAGCTAACCTGGCAGCTGCCTTTGCATGTTTCTAATAATTTGTCTTTTTCTGCTCGTGCAGATGGAGTTATGAAATTTGATGAGACCGCCACCGAGAACTTCATAAAGATGCATGCTGCAGACCATCTGAAGCAAGCGCCGCAAAGAATTGGAGGCGGAGGATACACAGCAGTCTCATTACCCGTGGAGAATGTTGTCACTCCCTGTTCACTACCTGTTCGTTGGCTGTCTCCGAATAGTTCTTCCTTGCCACATTTATGCCATCTTTTCCTACACCTTTGTGGAAAACGTCATCGGGTTAAGGAGAGATTAAAAGGCGCTTCTTTCTAATTTAGGAAAGACAAATGGCTGAAAAAGAGAATTCGACTCCACTTTGCCTTAGTGTGAAGGTAGGATTTAATAACTTGATGAAATTGATTGGTTCTTTACATCTGGTGCAAAGAATTATGGGATGTCGATTCAACCTTTCCTTTATAAAGGATACATCGGAGCAACCTTTGCTAAAGGTGATATAAAGAAAGCATAATGCCATCTTTCCTTAGCATTTTGAAAATCTGAACATGCTTTTATTCCATATATTTCTGGGTCACCTCGCTCATATAGGAATTTTCCTCAGAAAAATTACTATTCTGAGGCAGCCAAAAGCTTTATTAAAGGTTCACGAAGCCTTGACATGTTTCCATGTTTGTGCCAGTGATGAACAAAAAGATGTAAATAAATGAGTGGGGTATTGAATTGTGATTTATTTGTAAAGCTCTGTGTATAACTGTAGTTCCATGTTTCCAGGAGGTGGACCTGTTTCCTGTACCAGTTCATTTTTCTGTAGCTTCATTTGGCTCAGCAGCAGGTTTGAACTGGAAATGCATTGCACTGGCATATTTCCAGTTATGTGCTGCTGAGACAATCAAATGAAGCTATAGGGAAAATGAATTGGAACAGTATGCCACCTTCTGAAATGGGACCACAGTTATGGACAGAGTCTAGACGCAGTATTCAAACCATGTCTAAAATGAGATTAAATTTGACGTGGAAAAGACGTCCACAATGACCACATTTGGTCTACAATTAGCCTTTATATAGATGTCTTTTGGACGTCAATACTAGACGTTCGGTAGACGTCAGGAAACAGACGTCGCCTGGCGTCACAGTTGCACCTTTAGGGGACCAAAATTGGATGTCCAAAAACGACTTAGAAAAGACGTCATTCAGACGTGTCTTTGCGCAGTGGGTCAGTTTTAGTGAACCATTTTAATACGAAAAAGCAAAGCAAGTGTTAGCTACATGCACGATTACAGGATGTCACCTTCAATAGTTACCGAATACACGCCCGTTAACCAACGTTAGTTAACCAACAACAACCTTTGCTAGTTTACTGTTTCTTCTGTAGCGTTACATAAAGGCTAGGAGTAGCAATTGAGTTGTGACGTAACAAAGCCGTTCATCAAATACAATGAATGAAAACATTCATATTGTTACGCCTGCTCACTTTACCGACTTGCCAATCACTTTTGTGACAGCACGGAATCACTCCAATGCTCTACACTTACGTACTCTCATCCGCAACTGTACTACGAGAATGTGCCTAGAGACGAGGTCCCCTTGGTGTTCACGTAGCCTGAATATAAATAAAATATTTTGTCGCTGCCAAATGATTAAGTAATGGTATGACATAATTTTGCTGTCATTTATGGCTTAATGTTCCAATTATACTGTTTGTAATGAATATTAATCAATTTTCATAAATTTAATTCAATTTTTTTGCATATTGCTAGTCCTAGTTGGTACTATCATAAATTTTACATACTAGTGTTGTCGTACTCGAGTCTGATCTTGGTCTCGATACCATTTTTTGCTTACTCGGTCTCGTCTCGGAATTGAAAGCAAAAATACTCGGTCTTGTCTCGGACTCAGCCTACATTGCATTGTAATTTTAGAGCGTGATCATGAGACCTTTTTTCCCCCATTTAATTTATTTCATTTATGTATTTATTTTTTTAATGTGTATATTTCATGATATATTCTAAAATATCCACCAGGGTGGGAGAGTGGGTGGCTGCATTTGTTACAAAATACCCTGTATTTCAGTTACTCTTAGGCTGTTCAGGTTTATTGTTTTGATCATTCAATAAATTGTGTGAACAATGTTTTCTTGTTTGCTGATATACAACCCCAATTCCGAAATAGTTGGGACGAAGTGTAAATTGTGAATAAAATCAAAATGCAATGACTTTCAGATCACATGTGCCAATATGTTATTTACAATAGAACATAGATAACATTTCAAATGTTGAAACTGAGACATTTTACATTTTTATCCACAAAATGAGCTTATTTCAAATCTTCTGGCTGCAACAGGTCTCAAAAAAGTTGGGACACAAGCAAAAAAGGGCTGAAAAAGCGATAAATATATATAAGAGAATTAGCTGAAAGAACATTTAGCAAGTAATATAGTTAACTGGCATCAGGTGTGTAACATGATTGGCTATAAAAGGGATGTCTTAGAGAGGCTGAGTCTCTCAGAAGTAAAGATGGCCAGAGGCTCTCCAACCTGTGAAGGCTTGCATAAAGAAACTGTGGAATACTTTAAAAACAATGTTCCTGCCAGATAGTTCACTCGGTAAAGCATCGCTGTGCGAAGTAGAAGTGACTATCATGTTGCGGGTTTGATCCCCGCCTCGTACCAACCAGCAGTGGTCAGCAGCTTTTTCAGAGTAGCGCACAATTGGCTATTGCGCTACAGGGTTGCAAATTAGGAAGGGACTGCCGGGAGAGAAAAGAATAGTTGCCTTGTTCGTTGCTCAAGCTCCTCCTGTTGGCCAGACGGGCGCTCGTCAGGAAGATTCTAAGCCTGTTCATGTCTGGGTATCCTCTGCCCTCGTTCTGAACTTGCGAAGATTCAACCAATGAGTTATAAGCGGTGGTTGTGGGCGCGCTTCGGAGGAGAGCCGCGAACTGTCTACACTCTCCTGAATTGGCAGCAAGGGGTCGCATACGAGCAAGCCTTGTGCCTTGTACATAGTTCACAAATTGGGCATTCCAGATTTGGGTGGGATTGGAGATGCCAATTTAAAAAAAAAAACAATGTTTCTCAACGTCAAATTGCGAAGGCTTTGAAGGCATCGACAATGCATATCATCATCAAAAGATTCAGAGCAACTGGAAAAATCTCTGTGCGTAAGGGACAAGGCCGAAGACTTTTATTGGATGCCCGTGATCTTCGGGCCCTCAGACGCCACTGCATCACTCACTGGCATGATTCTGTCATTGACATTACTAAATGGGCCCAGGAATACTTCAAGAAACCACTGTCTGTAAACACAGTCCGCCATGCCATTCACAGATGCCACCTAAAACTCTATCATACAAAAAGGAAGCCATTGTTGTGCATGATCCAGAAGCACCGCTGGTTCTGTGTTCTGTGGGCCAAGGCTCATTTAACATGGACTGTAGCAAAGTGGCAAAGTGTCCTGTGGTCAGACGAGTCCGAATTTGACATTCTTGTTGGAAATCAGGGTGTCGTGTCCTCCGGGCCAAAGAGGAGAAAGACCACCCCTCCTGTTATCAGCATTCAGTTCAAAAGCCAGCATTTCTGATGGTATGGGGATGCATTAGTGCATATGGTGTGGGACACTTGCATGTTTTAAAAAGCACCATGAATGCTGAACGGTATATAAAGGTTTTAGAGCAACATATGCTCCCCTCCAGATGACATCTATTACAGGGAAGGCCTTGTGTATTTCAGCAGGACAATGCAAAACCACATACTGCAGCTATTACAACAGCATGGCTTCGTAGTAGAAGAGTCCGTGTGCTGAACTGGCCTGCCTGCAGTACTGATCTTTCACCGATTGAGAACATTTGGCGCATAATTAAACGAAAAGTCCGTCAAAGGAGACCCAAAACTCTCCAGCAGCTGGAAGCCTCTTCAACCAACAACATGCTTGCCAAACTGAATGAATTTGGAAAATTGTGGATGGGAATTAGTGTGTGATCAAATGGTGTGTGATCCCTGGCAGGGGCGTAATTTACGGGGGGGACACAAGGGACATGTCCCCTGCACTTTTTGAAAAGGCAGCATTGGACCCCCCACTTTTTACAGTCCTGAAACTAATGTAAAAAAAATTAAAAATAACAAAATTCTGCACGCACTAAGACCTCAAGGAAATAATACCCACTCAAGCTGCCAGTGGCCAATCCTTTTCAACTTTCCCCCCCTTCTTCTCTCCAAGACCCACCTTTCATTCAAACAGACAGTGAGCTTTGCCAGCATCTAAGAAACATTGGTGAATCGCGATGTCTAAACCCCCAAACCACCACAGACGGATTACATAAGATTTTTTTTAAAGAAAAAATTGTGCGAGTAACATTAAACCCAATTTACAAACGTTTACTTTGTAGAGAACTGCTTGCGTTCCTCTTATATAGCTAGCTACGTAGATAAACAGTATTAGGAACTTCCTTAAATGACGTAGCTGAGTTGGGCGATTGATTGTTAAAGTGAGCTATTTAGCAAACAAATACCGATTAAATCAGTCAATATTGTTTCATCCCTCATCATGACAATTCAGATCCAGTGAGGTGCCGTTAGAGGTCAGTTGGGGGAGGCAGAATCCTCACCGTTAAACAAACGATAACTCGCTATTACTTTGTTTGATTAGCAATCTGAGGATTGATTAACTAATTTACAAGACTAAACAGCAGAATGGCATGCCAATTTCATCTACGACATTATTGCTCAGTGCATCGGACTTAAAAAGCTCACGAGACTGCAAATTTGTTCATATTTGCTTACAGGAAGCTTACGCAATTCCTTAAAACAAGTATTAAAACCTTTCTTATGCGGCATTCAATGTGTGGTCAACATGTTCACGATTATGTTTTCCCCCTTGAATACGTACTTTTTAATGCCATTCCAAAAAAAAAAAACCGGGAGTTTATTTCCAGTCTCCTTTCATAATCCGATAAACAAAAGGTCAAAACAATACACAGAATTACTGAGGAAGTAGAGGTTTTTTCTAATTAATTATTTAGATTACATACTTGCAGTCTCGAATCAAAGCGTAAACATAACTTAATCTTTTTGTCACTATCACCTCTAAATCATTCTTAATTGTTTGGGGGACAAAAAAGTTAAAATAGATTGATTGTTAATCAGGCATGGTATGTGGAAACAGGTTGACAAAATCTAGTGATAAGAAGAAGTCACTGCCTCCCCTGATCTGTTCAGGGGTGAAGCTAGATCCGGAGTAGTTCAAGTACGCTGTGCGAGAGTTGACTGAAATCTCGCCGGAAGTGCGACAAGACTAGTCCAGCAGCTGAGCTGAAGCGGAATGGACTGTACGTGATGATCTTCCAAAAGGTAAGACGTTTAAAGAATTAGACTGAATATTGTCAGCACGTCTGAATTAAATAACACGTACAGTAAAGCGTTTTACTGGATTATTCCCTGCACGATTCTTGAGATATTTAATGTTTACGTTCCCTGCACGATTCTAGAGATATTTAATGTTTACGGACAACAAATTGGGCTATGATACTAGCTAGGTACAGTTAGCGACAGTTACTACCGCTAACCATGAGCAGCAGTATACTTGTAAACTCCGTCATATCAGTGCCATTTCATCCAAAGACGCGAAATTAGAGGGGAAAAATGCTTCTTAAACGTGATTTTTTTTTTTTTTTTTTGCGGAGTGGGGTGGGGGGAGTGAAATGTTAGAGAAGTAACGTAAATATACCATCAGACTCGTTATAGCAATGGATGTGGTGAAGTGAGATTTTCTTTGAGAACAAGGTAGCTAACGTTAGCTGGTGTAATAAAGTTAACCTTACAGAATAATAAAGAAGAGCCATCATTTGCTGTGATACATCGCTATTAATATTGATTGTGGGAGCTTTTTTCTTTTTTTAACTTCTATTAAGTAAACTTAGATATGATCTCTTGTTTGAGTGTTTTAGGATTTGTGATTCTGTTGACATTACCTGTCAATATTATGTTGCTGCTCAGCTAATTTTGGATTGATGATTAAGGGAGAGGGAGGCTGGAGGACCAAATAGAAGATTGAAAACAACGTATTTGCCAAATAGCCTTCTATGCTTAATTTTCCAAAATATTTGGCCTAAGTGGGGAATCTAACTGAATACTAAAAATATTGAGCTGTACTGTATTTCTTGTCTGAAAGACTGCAAAGAACATGATCCAACTTTATGCTAATTCCTGTCACATCTGTAACTGATGCCATTTGCCATACTTAAACATCAGCAGCAAAAGCTGTTGATCACAGCTACTTGAGTTCCATAACCTAAGTAGGGAAACAAAGACCACACCTCATCTCTCAGCACAATTTCCCATCCAAGCCTATATAGATGTGTCTAACCCTTTCTCCTGTCTTTCTCCCCCCCTCTCTTTCAGCTGAAGAGCTGCAGACGATTCAATAAAAGCCTCCCTGCAATGAGACAGAGAACACTCACCCTACACCCTGAGTCTTAACTCCCTAAGCTGTGCAAGCCTTTCCCTGTTCTTTACTTTTAATAAACTGGACAATAAGCTTCCAAATCGTGTGGTCTTTGGTTGTGAAAAAGTGCAAGTGCAGTGTTTGAATGCGATCACCTCACATTTTTATTGTTGTCATTTTTAATGTTTGTTCGATTTCTCCTGCTGAATTGAGCCAACTATTTTTTTTTCTCTTCTTCACGTCATTGGAGAAACTGTACATTTGTATTCAACCTCCCAGCGATTGGAGCATCCCCACGCAGCACAGAAAACCATGGTCGAGATTATATACAAGAACAACATGGAGGAGAGGGCTCAGACAAACTGCTTTACATGCTATTCATGTTTCTGAGTTTATTGAAGATTTTTTTTCATGAAGTATTTTCAGTACATACAGTGCCATGAAAAAGTATTTGCCCCCTTCCTGATTTCTTACTTTTTTGCACATTTTTTTTTTTTTTTAAAGATCATTTTTTGGGAAATTTTCCTTTATTTGACAGTTATGCAGTGTAGAGAGACAGGAAGGCTGGGGAGAAGAATGGGGGAAGACATGCAGCAAACGACCCGAGCCGGAATCGAACCCAGGTCGCTGCGGGAAGAACACAGCCTTTATGGTACGCGCGCTTAGACCATGAGCCACCAGGGCGCCCTTTTTTGCACATTTTTCACACTTAAATGTTTCAGATCATCAAACAAATTTGAATATAAAACAAATAACCCGAGTTAATACAAAATGCAGTTTTGAAATGATGATTTCATTTATTAAGGGGAAAAGGCTATCCAAACCTACCTGGCCCTATGTGAAAAAATAAGTGCCCCCCTTGTTAAATCATTAATTAACTGTGATTAACCACATTTTTTGATTCCAATTTCACGAGCCACACTGGGCCTGATTACTGCCAGAACTGTTGAATCAAGAAATCACTTAAATAGGACCTGTTTGACAAAGTGAAGAAGGCTAAAAGATCTCAAAAAGCATTATGCCATGCAAAGAAATAAAGAAATTCAAGAACATGAGAAACAAAGAAATTGACATCTATCAGTCTAGAAAGGGTGGCAAAGCCATTTCTTAGGCTTTCGGACTCTGGCGAATCATGGTGAAAGCCATTATCCACAAATGGAGAAAACTTGGAACAGTGGTGAACCTTCCCAGGAGTGGTCGGCCTACCAGAATTACCAAAAGCACATCAATGACTCATCCAGGAGGTCACAAAAGAACCCAGAACAACATCTAAAGAACTGCAGGCCTCACTTGCCTCATTTAAAGTCAGTATTCATGATTCAACAATAAGAAAGAGACTGGGCAAAAATGGCATCCATGGGAGGGTTCCAAGGCAAAAACTATTGCTGACCAAAAAGAACACAAGGGCTTGTCTTACATTTGCCAGAATACATCTTGATGATCCCCAAGACTTTTGGGAAAATATTCTGTGGACTGACGAGACAAAAGTTGAACTTTTTGGAAGGTGTGCATCCCGTTACATCAAGCGTAAAACTAACATATCATTTCATAAGAAGAACATCATACCAAAAGTCAAACATGGTGGTGGTAGTGTGACGGTTTGGGGCTTCTTTGCTGCTTCAGGACCTGGATGACTTGTCATAATTGATGTAACTATGAATTATGCTCTCTACCAGAAAATCCTGAAGGAGAATGTCCAACCATCAGTTGGTGACCTCAAGCTCAAGCGCACTTGGGTTAAGCAGCAGGACAATGATCCGAAACACACTAGCAAGTCCACCTCTGAATGGCTTAAAAAAACAAATTGAAGGTTTTGGAGCGGCCTAAGCAAAGTCGGGACTTAAATCCGATTGTGATGCTGTGGCATGACCTTAAACAGGCCTTTCATGCTCAAAAACCCTCCAATGTGGCTGAATTAAAACATTCTGCAAAGAAGAGTGGGCCACAATTCCTCCACAGCTATGTGAAAGACTCATTGCCAGTTATCGCAAACACTTGCTTGCAGTTGTTGTCACAGAGGGTGGCACAACCAGTTATTAGGTTTAGGGGACAATTACTTTTTTTTTTTTTTTCACACCAGGCCAGGTAGGTTTGGATAGCTTTTTCCCCTTAATAAATTAAATCATCATTTAAAAACTGCATTTTGTATTTACACGGGTTGTCTTCGTCTAATATTAAAATTTATTTGCTGATCTGAAACATTTGTGTGACAAATACGCAAGAAAATAAGAAATCAGGAAGGGGGCAAATACTTTTTCATGGCACTGTAAGTGCAAAATAAAAAGATATACATAAAATGTATGTGTATCACGAGATAAATTTGTGTTTTAATGTGTCTTGTTATGTCTGGATGTATAGTGTTTAATGAGCCCTTCCTAAAAATATTACTGTACATGCAAGCCTAGATAAATTTATACCTTCTGCATGCAAAAAAGTCAATGAAAAAGTTGTTTGGAACTAATCACTAAACACCAATACATAAGTGCAGATGTGCATTAAAATGATGAACAGATAAATTGTAATTATTTCCAGTAGATTTTTTAAGATGCTACACTGAAAATTATGCTGCTTTTAATAATGCAGGGACTAATTGTGCTGTCAGTTAATACTCATTGATAGTCATCTGTCAGTCCTCCGTCCTTTCTGAAAGTCATGAAGTTTACATAAGTCATTATTGAATTGATAAAGTAGATCCTCCATTTTCATGGGATTATTAAAAACCCCAAACAAATAAAGAAATGGTAGAAAACTAAACTGAAACGTTCCTTCCCCTCCCTCTGCATAATAAACATTAGGATGGGATTAAACAAGCATTGTAGTCAAAAGCAAAAACAAACCAAGAATTCAAAGCAATCGACAACAGGAACACACTCTTAAAAATGACTAAAACTCATTTTAGTCATTTTAATTATTTTAATAACTCGAAGGCACTAAAACCATGACGCTATTTATTGACTAGTAATTACCGAGGATCGCGGAAACGAGATTTTACGAGATTTCAGTCGCACAGCATACTCGAACTACTGCAGATCTAGCTTCACCCAAATGTTCAGATCTGACCAGGGACTGCACTATGAAGCAGGATTTGATATTTCCGAAGTAACTTGAGGTTTAATCTGGTTTTCAGGACCACTTAAGTGGTTAATTTCTTACCGGGGTAAATCAGCATGTTCACGTATGCCAGTGGTTCTCAAACTTGGTCCTGGCACCCCACTGTGTATGCTGGGTTTTGTTCCAACCACAATTGCGGGATTTTAACTATCTGTTTATTTGTCTTAATTAGCTGCATTCCATGTTAAGAGCAGTTATTTATGTTTTGATGGACATTTCCATTTGTGCCACGAAGAATAAAAACCATAGAACATATTGTGCTTATTTTCTATATTGTGAGGATTTTCTAGTGAAAATATCATTAAACAGATAAAATTAGATTGACAAAATCAGTAAGCTGCAAATTAGGTTGCTGACAGTGGTGTATTGAGTTCTCTCAAAATAATTTGCCTGAACTTAACTTGACAAAACCGGTATGACTCAATTGTTTGCCAATAAATAAATAGTGTTGGCAACCATGGGCTCTAATTTCTTGGTGCAGCGCAGGGTGGCACAGCCCATGCAGTGGTAATTTCGTCTGGTGCAGCCCGCGCAGTGGTAATTTTGTGCGGTGCAACACCCTGCACAGCCACTTTGGCAATTTGGTAGACGGACGTGCGCCGAGGTGGGTGTGGCGGCGTAGTAGGGGGAGGGGTCACATATTCATCATGACGCAGTGACAATTTCAGTGGCAAAGGCTCCGCCGAAAGTGCGAGAGAGCTCGCCAGCTCCAACCTGGTTTACTTTCTGTGCAGTGGTAATTTGGCTGACCGCCGCACAGTGCGCTGCGTCACCGAAAACCTCACAGGCAGGTTTCCAGAATGTCAGGCGCATTTCAATGCAATAAATAATTACAGCAACCACTATTTAATGTAACTATCTGAATTAGGACATAAATTATAGTATCTATATCGATTGTCCTGATGTCAGATCAAAGGCGGTTGGCACGCATAATGGAAACTCGACCTGGCTTAATCAACACAGATGAATCTGTGATGCATACTAACGACTTCACATCTTTCTCAGCCAACCACAAACTGCCTCGGCATCAGGTATATATACATAAATAATGCTTGCATTCTATGCTCAGTAAAGCCGCTTGCACACTGGACGTGAAACAAATTTTTCGCACGACTGATTACATTCAAAGTCAATGCAAAGACGTGTACGTCTTTGCATTGACTTTGAATGTAATCTGTCGTGCGAAAAATTTGTTTCGCATCCAGTGTGCAAGCGGCTTAATACTATTGTTGTCACTCAGGTTTTATCGTTTTTAGTGGGGGAAAGGAATACAGTCTGATTGCTCTGATCTCGTACTGAGTTAAGATCACATATTGAAAAGAAATGTGTAACGTATCTTGCATTGTTGTCCATGCATGTTAATCCCAAAATTTTATGCAGCAACAGGGTGTAATAATAGGAACGCACTATCCATCGTTTCTCTTCCCAATGATGCAGGCAGAAGAAATAAATGAGCAACTGTCGTATTTCATTCCAACTTCATAAGTTTGAATGATCTGACATAGTTTTGTTTTGAAATTCCATTCAAGTTCGCTAATGGTAATAATTCGTGAATGCTCTAGCTAGCCAGCGAACTCATATTCGTAATGCTTAATATAGACGTAAGCGGTGCAGAAAACATGCCTGAAGCAGCAAAGTAAAATGCAACATTAACGTATCATGCAGATATAGGACAGAGGCCTCTTTATTCCAACAATTTAAAGGTGAGGAGAGGAGCTCATTTGATTGGTGAAGATTTGACTCGGCTGTGTTAAACGCACTCAGGCCTTCTCTCCTCCCTCTTTGCCACTTGCGCCGGCGTGAGGGACAGAGGCGGGACAGAGGAGTACTTGCGCCGGGCACAAAATTGCAAAATACGCCTGGATACACCCCGTTGGCGCGGCGCTCCCCCCATTCACTGCGCCTGCGCCTGCGCGCCTGGTCAACGAATTTAGAGTCCCATGTGTCAACAGCTTCACCGATGAGAAACCTATTGTTTGTTGATCAACTAAATGTTTACATTGATTAAATGTTTGATTAAATTGATTCTCTCAGCAGTTATTTTTACTAGTTTTTAATATATCTCAACTTGGATATGGAATTTCTATTCTTCATGGCATGTATAGATTTGTCAAATGTGGCTGAAGAGGATAAATAAATGCTCTAAAGATAACTGCACCTATTTAAGACAAATCAACAGCTTTTTAAAATTCTAAGATTGCAATTATGGTCGGAGCAAAAACCAGCATACACAGTGGGGTGCCAGGACCGAGTTTGAGAACCACTGATTGCTGAATGTTTAACCTGCACCGAAGTTTGAATGTGTGATTCCCAAACGAGATTGGTAGGGGAGAGGTTTTGTCAGCTCTGATTGGCTGATTACAAGTTAAAACCGACTTTGCAGGCAATAAGCTTCTTGGGAGGGCATACACACTGCTAAGGGGAGGCACTAGCCCTCATTTGATTGGTTGCTTTCAACGCGATCACACCCACACAACCTCTAACAGCTTCTTGTTAGCTGAACACAGCAAGCATGCATTTTGGCTAGAGACACTATCCTTCGCTGCCTTATGTTGTTCCGTATACAATTGTGAATTACATTATTGTTCAGATTATATGGCCATCTAGCTAGCTAGCTAACATTAGTAAATAAAAATCTTTGAAAAAAATTGTCATATTTAAGCGATGTGATGTGGTTTTTGCCCTATCATCACTAGCAAGCTTCAACAGTGATTACTCTGGCGTTTACTGTTTTCCTGGAGGCTTTGGAGGTGAAGCGTGTGACTTGCATTATAGCAGTGGTCTTGCACCCAGAACCTGAGGGGGCGCAGTTTTGAAAAAATTCCAATTCCCACATAATGTGGCTTTAAAAGCCGCTTGGCTCAGGTTCTAAGGTAAATCATATTTTCATATTCATATTGCTTTGATGGCAGCTATCAGAGTACTGTTATTGAAAATTCTTTCTAAATTTCAGTAATGGGTGAAAAATTACATGAGATTAAGTAGTCACCCCCATAATCCCCCACCCACCTCTTTTCCATCTTATGGGGTACGCCAATATTTTGATCAATTTCATTACTTTCTGATGTATTTTGCATTAAATCTATTTTATTTAACGATCAAAAAACATGGTTAATTTGTTCTACTTCAAAACTAAAGCACTTTGGAGAATTTGCACCAGAAATGTCTAATGTACAAAGGTAAAACCTAGTAACCAACATTTTCACTGTTTTGAGTAAATCTGGATTAAAGGATCCAGATCTGGACTAAGAAAACGTTGATTTGTATTTGACTACAAGTGCGATTTTAATGAAGGTTCATTAACATCGGGTTTAATCATCAATAAATTAAGTTTTTCTCATTGACCTTAAGTGACCTTAGTTGACCTTTAGTTAGATACTAGGTTTTACCATTGTTTTTTGTTAAAATTTTGTGCAGTTGCTAGGTTTTCAACAAAACAAATCCAATATAAAGCTTAGTCTTAAATGCATTTTATTGCAATAATAATTCCTGTACAAAAGAAATAAGCAATTCTAATTCATTTCTTAACTTTACTGGCATAACATGCTAAGTGTTCGTATTCTGACTTATTTTCATATTTACAAATTTAACTCAAGTTAAATCTAGCATAACATGCCATAATAGTCCGTCAAAATATTCACTACAGTTACTTTTACAACTCGGTGGGCATGATGGCAATAATTTGTATTTCTCCAGATTTCGTGCACGTTTTTGCTCATCAGTATGTGGGCGTTTTCTTGGTGCACTTTTATCACTTTTATCCAGTTCATGGTGATTCATATCCTCCATTTCTGTATCAGTCTCTGCATTGCAAAGTGCATCGTCTGTTTGAGATGTGCCCTCCATTTTTAGCAATTATCCAAGGATAAATGTATAGATAAAGTTATTTTACGCTTTAAAGCATTATTTTGACATGCATTGTTTTGATCATGGAGGCTGCCATTTTGGTGTCACGTGGGGGAAACAGGCAGTTCCTGTAATTAGCCTTATTACGAGATACTGGGTTTTCTGTCCAAATGTTTTTTTTTTCTTTTTTTAAGATGGCATCTTAAATTATCGCAATTAAATTAGTTGAATTTTTTTTTTTTTAATTTAAATTTGGCATCTCCAATCCCACCCAAATCTGGAATGCCCAATTGGTGAACTATGTACAAGGCTTGCTCGTATGCGACCCCCTGCTGCCAATTCAGGAGATTGTAGACAGTTCGCGGCTCTCCTCCGGCACGCGCCTGTCAGCCACCGCTTCTTATACACTCATTGGTTGAGTCTTTAAGTTCAGAACGAGGGCGGAGGATACTCGGACATGAACAGACTTAGAATCCTCCTGACGGCGCCCGTCTGGCCAACAGGAGGCGCTTTTGAGCAACGAACAAAAGGCAACTATTATTTTCCTTCCCGGCAGTCCCTTCCCAATTTGCAACCCTGTAGCGCAATAGCCATATTGTGCGCTGCTCTGAAAAAGCTGCCGACCACTGCCGGCTGGTACAAAGTGGGGATCGAACCCGCGACGTGATAGTCACTTCTGCTTTGCAACGCGATGCTTTACCGAGTGAGCTATCCGGCAGCCTTAGTTGAATTTAACAGCCAACTCTCACTCTGCCTGGATTGTTGATTTGTATTTGAGTCAAAATATGCTAAGCAGGAAATTTGCGTATGTTAAGTTCATCATCAGTTCAAAATATAAATCATTATTGGAAGTACTCAACTCCTTTTCAGAATTTGTATTTACTGAATAAAGAGACAGTACAGACAGTATCAGTGTGACTTGTTCATTCATTATTTTAAAATTTTCAAATCAAGTTCTAAAAGTATCCATTTTCATGCCTCCCCTTATTGTAACATGCCCAACACACCTGGAAGAACTACTATTTTACATCAGTAGTGCAGCCCATAGGTACAGAAGCGGTATCTAAATAAAACTATATAATTATTTCTGTTTAAAAAATGTGAAAATGGAGGTTAATTTAAAATTCAATGGTCTGAAAATTGAGCTTTAAATAAGGCCTTGTGTACGGTAGGAAGTCCGTCAAACACCATGGTGGTATTTGTCCGCTGTCAGAATCACTAAAGTGATGATGAACAGACCACAAGGAACAGTATTATACAAAGTGATAGTTAGCCTTCAGAAATGTTACACTTTGCCATGAAGACTATTTGCCTGTAGTTGAAAAATCACGGTTCGAAAAATTACTACAGCACTGTCCGTCAATAACCTGACGAACGGAATATACTGATTTTCCCAAAACTGGTCAAGCAGATGGCTAATTATGCTAATCCAGTGTCTTCATAACACACGGAAAATGCCACATCATCACCTTTGGAGAAAGAACACAAGCAAAGGCGGCGCCCAAGGCCTCTGGCGTTGAGTCTGTCAAACATTCAAACACCTGTCATTTCTAACGCACCTGAGTATAAAAGCCAATTTATTTAGGTTCTAACGAGAGACAAAGGAATAATGAATATATACAGCAGGGAAAATAAGTATTGAACGTGTTAACATTTTTCTCAGGAAATATATTTCTAATGGGGCTATTGACATGAAATTTTCACCAGATGTCGGTAAGAACCCTAGTGACCCACATATACAAAGAAATCAAAACAAATAAGTCCATAAATTAAGTTATGTGTAATAAAGTGGAATGATACAAAGAATAAGTACTGAGCAGGTGAAGAAAAGGAGGTGCGAAAAGGCATAGAAAGCCAAGAAACCAGCTGAAATCTGACAGTATTTAGATTTAGTATTTATATTTGGAACGTGTTGCAGGCATCAAATTCAAAGTGAGCGAATATTTCCTCAAAAAGTATGAAGTTTAGGGATGTCCGATATTGGCTTTTTTGCCAATATCCGGTATTCCGTTATTGGCCAACTCTTAAATTCCGATTCCGATTTCCACCAATACCGATATATGCGGGCTATATTTCCCCCCAAACTAATTTCAGGCAACATGACAGATCTCCTGTCGATGAAAACTGGCCACACCTGATAATGTTGAGAGTTTTCTGGTTTCTGTAATGGTAATTTAAATGAATGATTGAAAACAAGTCAAGACCAATCATTAATTTTAAGGGACTGTTTGAGCCTCCCCTGTTGCCAGTTCACGAGCCGCCACTGAACCCAGGCATTATTCACCTCCGCCAATGAGGTGTATGTTTTTGCTAGCATTGGTTGGTTTGTCTTTTAGCAGGACATCTCAAAAACCGCCTTATAGATTTTAACTAAACTTTGCAGGATATTAGACTAGCACAAGAGGAACAAGTGATTAAATTTTGGTCTATCTAGGCCAAAGTACAGCTGGGATATACGCCAAAGTTCAATATTTCAAGTCTTTCCAATGGGCCGTATTTCCAATCGCCGTGCTTTTGGGTTTTGCTGCTACCTGGCGGTGGAATGCAACAATACCCTACATCAGCCAACAAAAAAAATTCATGCACAGAGTTGCATTGGCGTGGCGGAGGTGCTGCGCTCTCTGAGTGCTCTTGTTTTATTGGTTTTCATTATCGGCATTACATTTTTATGCAAATATCGGCCGATAATATCGGTCCGGCAATGTTATCGGACATCCCTAATAAAGTTTATAAGTTTGAACATTAGATATCTTGCCTCTGTAGTGTATTCAATTGAATAAAGGTCGAAAAGGATTTGCAAATCATTTTATTCTGTTTTTCACGTTTTACACAGCGTCCCAACTTCATTGGAATTGGGGTTTGTACCTTCTTGTATCCTTTCACACGCAGTCAAAGAAAGTTTCATTGAACCTATGCAGCTGACCTGCTAGTATTCACCAAGCACATAAGCGCACAGTAATCTTGTATAAACATTTTCCACTGTATGAGAGCAGCAAGTATAACTCACTGACAGAAATATCCAAAATACACCTTAGATGCAAAAAAAAACACCACCATCAGGAAAAAGCAGGCAAAAGGCTACCATAACTTTAAAGCTAATCAGTGTATCTAAAAACAGCCGAATGTGTCCTGGAGCTGTCCGCGAAATAAAATGGCATAAACCAATTGAAAAACATTTGGTTGCATTGGCTGCAGAAGACATACAAAAACAGATTGCCGCAAGGTGCAATATCTTCAGTCCCGGACTTTCATGTCCAGCCGATAGTCTTTCCCATGATAAACAGCTTCCTCCTCCAATGAATCAACACTGTCAGGCTCAGAAAACTTTCTAGTACCGTCTGCTTCAAACTCACTCCCAGTGTCTACATCTGTAAGATGGCGATAAACCTTTTCCACCTCGCAAATACAGAGGGAATGCTTTTAAAGATTGCCTATAACCATGTGCTCACGTAATTCAAACAAGCAAAGTTGAGAACCTATCCTGCTGTTATGCACGGGCAAATATTCTTTTTCTAAAGCCCCAATTATTTCTTTTAATCATTGTTGGACAGGACATGCTGTCCTCACTCGGATAAAACACCTTTGAATCATGATATGATTATCGAGAAACAGTGAAGTGGTCGTGAACTACCACAGTGTATTTATGCAGCACATTATCTGCTGCTACAAATTAGTCAGTATTTTCGAGAGAGACTATTAGTCGTGATAACTGATAACTGCATGTTGCAAGGGATGCAACTACACTTAAATCAATGGTAGGATAATGTGTTTATTTCATATATGATGGCAATAAAAGATAGTGGAATGACATAGCAATACTATGTTGAGTTTTTGCATCAGAAATCTGACTTTTTTCACCACTAATTTGGCATACTTGTGGGCTATTGATGCCCAAGGTTGTTGTTTCAATTGAAACCATTTTTTTTGAGAGACAGAGAGAAAGAGATCATTCTTATCTACTGCTGGATGGATACTATTGGAAAATATGTTAGGCTCTTGACAGATCAGGCTTGGTTCAGAAGCATAATTCCCACACTTCCTGGGAAAGAGTGATGGGACTTTGCACGTTCATATTTTGAATTGTTTATGGGCGCCACTTCCATGGGAATATCCACTTTGCATTTTGCTCCATGTTAACGTCTAGCTGATAGTGATAAGATTGCGTAACAGAGTGCATCAGTTGAGCAGCTCCAAGCCCACAGGCATCTACGATCTGCTGAGGGGGGGTTTAATTTAAAAGCGTCAGAATTTCATACTTTAAAAAGAGTTTTGCTTGAGACTTTTTCGGGTGCAGTAACTAATTTGCACCACAAGGTGACATATTCACCTCTGGGAGAGTTATTTGTAATCAGGCTGTGTGACCTTTGACCCTCAGGGGTCAGGGGCCTCACCAGTGATATTTTTAGATGCATATCACCGCCACTCCTCGACTTGTGCCCTTTATTTATGTTATTATGTTGTTAAGGTTTAAAGATGCAGAAGTGATTCATCCTTATTTTTGAGCTATGTTAACTGGCCAAAACGCGCATGAATACAGTAAGCCTATTGTTGTTTCTACCGGCAGAAACTTGTCACTCCTTTCGGTTTCCATACCCGAAAATGCGAAATAGGCCTGTTGCTGTTTATTCTCTTGATGTGCCCAAAGGTTCTCCATTTAAATTCTCATTAAGGCTACAGCAGTGCAGGCAGTAAAAATGAACTTAAAGGTAACCAATCTGTTCCATTTTTTTAAATATAGTTTAATAGATATGACCAAAACAAACGGGAATAAATGAATATTTTCTCCAAGAATGCTTACGACCCCCCGAGTATTGAATGTAAAAATAGTTTTTGTGACCCGCAAAAACTCCCCGCGCCATTTGAAATACCTCATTAGTATTCATGAGTATGCAAAAATGATGTCACACAAAAGCGGATGTGCGCTGTGGACGCAAAAATGGAGAGAAGTTTGCCAACAGCAACATGCCGTGGCCAAAGAAATATCAAACTGATTCGGCCCGTAAAAGAGCACGAAAAGGCTAGAAAGAAGATCAATTTGAAGGCCAGGATAAATATAAAAGGCCAAAGTGAACGCTGGAAAACTTTTCAAGCCAGGTTTGGAGATATTTCCGATGAAGATGTGGCCAAACTTTTGTTGGATACGCAAGTAAACTTGATGCCTGGTGCAAAATGCCCAATTTCCATGTTTCCTAGCACTTTCAGATCGTTAATGTGCTTGAAATCGTCCCGTGTTTGTCAGTAGCAATAATAACGAATTTCTAATGCAGAAACGTAATTTATTTACTAGTAGTCGAATCTGATGACTGATCTGACGTGACTTTTCATGCAAATCGTTCATGCAAGTTCTGCGGCAATTGCTTTTGAATTAATGGTGCACAGGCTGTAAATGGCAGACCTAGCTAAT
This sequence comes from Gymnothorax javanicus, assembly GCA_029692085.1. Taxonomy (NCBI): domain Eukaryota; kingdom Metazoa; phylum Chordata; class Actinopteri; order Anguilliformes; family Muraenidae; genus Gymnothorax; species Gymnothorax javanicus. The sequence goes on along the minus strand of CM056195.1, from coordinate 137,146,338 downwards.
TGCGATGTACCGTTGGCATACTTCACAGCGTCATAAGCACAAGGACTGTAAATGGTTAACAAAGTTGCGCACACTTTGAAAAACTGCCTAAACCCTGGTAAATTTCCAAGTTTTAGCAATGTTTCAGCCACGTCATTATGTCAAGTACAGGAAATGTCATGCAGCAGACATTTTACGGATGATGTAAACTATCATATAATATCTGTTGCATTGTAACATTCCAGCGATATAACAGCAACGTACTAATTGTGACGTTGTATCTGTAATGTTGCAGTAATGTCATTACAATGTCACTAATGAAACATCACAAAACACAATGTTGCAGGGATGTTCTGTGTTTGAAGGGAATCTTTTGTGGAACAAAATGTAACTGAAATCTTTTGTACTAAATTAGAATACAATCTGTTCTTAAATCTATACAACAACAAAATATAAAATATTAACTAGAGAAGGCAAAATTTTCTGAAGACAATGTGTGTGCTTGCTTCAGCGAGAAAAGTTGAAGAGGTTGACTTATAAAATGAAGGTGCTTGGAAACTGAGAGGCAAAGGAAGTTGCTGAAGAAATGTTGAAAAACTGCTGAAATATAAACACATGACTTTAAAGCTGAAAGTAATTGTTAAAGGAATTCTGACTTTTCAGCTGCATCAGGACCAAGTCTACTCCGCTTCAACCCAGCTGTAAAAAAAAAAAAAAAAAAAAAAAGGTCAATTGGAGTCAATGAGGTTTACGCATCTCACTCTACGGCTCTGTGCGTATCTGGGTCCACGCAGTACATGCTGAGAAATTAGTTTTATGGCCGAGCAAACATGGCAGGCCACATTCGCAGACTGCCGCAGCTGTTGTTGCTTAGTAGCTCCCACCGCTCGCGGTGCGGGAGCTATGGTATCGGGCTCCGTGCGTGCGTGTGTGCGTGCGTCCGTTAACATATTTCACATCAACGATTTCCGTTACAGCCTCCTAATTTTTACTGGACATGCATCTCATAAAGCCCTACAAATGACATGCCTAAAGGTGACCTTGACCTATTTTTTCAAGGTCACTGGCCTCAAAATATCACCAAAAACTTCGACATTTTATCTCATCAACTATTTCAGTTACAGGTTCCCAGTTTTTACTGGACATGCATCTCATAAAGCCCTACAAATGACATGCCTAAAGGTGACCTTGGTCTATTTTTTTCAAGGTCACTGGCCTAAAAATATTACCAAAAATTTTGAAATTTTGCTTTTCTCTCATCAACTATTTCAGTGACAGGCTCCTAATTTTTATTGGACATGCATTTCATAAAGTCCTACAAATGACGTGCCTAAAGTTGACCTTGGCCTATTTTTTTCAAGGTCACTGGCCTAAATGTATCACCAAAAACTTCGACAATTTGCTTTATCTTATCAACATTTTCAGTTATAGACTCCTAATTAGCTCCTGCCGCCCAAGTGGCACGGGAGCTATGGTATCGGGCTCCATCCATGCGTGCATCCGTCCATGCATGCGTCCGTCAACAAAAACTTTGACATTTTGTTTATCTTAATGGCGGGATCTTCTGGGGTTGCCAGTGCCCAATATTTAGACCTTGATTGTGATTCACCTGCTCGGGTTTCCAACTCAAAATAATGTTTCATGGGGCATTCATGTGCACTTTTCAGTCGCGACTCGTTTTTTAACATTATTTAGATAGCATCTGATGGCAGCAGTTTCATGAGACGCTCAAATTGATCACGGGAATATTGAGAGAATAAATGCCAAAACAAATGACCTAAGGAAAAGTGCAAGCAACAACACATTGTAAACTGAGCAAAAAGACAAAAATAACAGCATAATAACCAGCAATGACAGCAATTAGGTGCGAATGCAAGCTACGCAGTTGCAGACTGTGTTGCAGACAAAGTGTTAGTGTGAAGAGCTGCAAAGCATTAGCTTGATTAACCATTTTTGAAGAGTGTGCTGCATTACTGAAGTGATGTGTGCAGACATGATTGGGTAGTGAGAGGACGCTTGATCTTTAAATTCAGTGATGCAGCAGCTGCAAAGAGTTCCCTGACTTAACTGCGGCTGGCATTTCATGCACGCCGCTCATTTGTCCAAATATTTTTGGTCTTGAAGAAAAGGAGGACCTTTTAAAAAATGCTGTATTTCCAACACCGTTCGCCCAATTTCTGATGTGTTTATCCTCAAACTGAAGCAGAATACCCTAACTTTGAACTCATATTTATTTAATATCAACTCCAATATTCTGTGGTTGACAACTGATATACAGTGATAAACAGAGCAATAACAATTCTTTCCTCATAATATTGGTATTGGTATTTGGCCCAAAAGATGACTCATATAGATTATTTGCAAAAAAATTACCTGATTTATGATATTCATTATTACCCTCACACTTGATTTTCACCCTGACACAAAATGCTTGGTCACAAATCTTATAAACAATAGGTATTTAACTCATTCCCTACGGCAAGCTGCTGCCAACGGCATAGCGAATTCTACCATTCCCTACGGTAAGCTGATGCCAGCGGCGTGGATGAAGTCATTCAGAGTTCCGTTGAAAACATGCATAATACATGAGTATCGTGTCAATCTGACCAACAAGTCCTTGCGCGGCTAGAGTGGAGTGCGGACAACGACGATGATTTTGAGGAATCTGACGATGATGAAGTGAGTAGTGACAGCAGTAATAGCGACCTCGACCATTTTCTACCTCTAACATGATTTATTTTGAAAATACAGACGTTTAACTAAACGTATGTTTATATGAGCCCCTAAGAACCATACCGGGCCATCCCGCACTTTTGGCGAAATAGAGTTGAGGTAGTCAGCATGTGCAGAAAACTAAGATCTACATTTCCTAAATGAGCCAACCCAATCTACCCACATGGATTGTTCATACAAGCAAACATCCTCTCTGCCACTGTACATATGCACTGCACTGCCTTAGCCATAGTGGACCATCCCACAACTTCCCATAATTCAATGTAAACATGGTGGCTAGGTATCTCACTGATGAGGAACTGCATCCTATCATCGATGATGATGGTGAAGTGTAAGATAATGGAGACCCAGAGTTTGTCCCAAATGAATCAGAAGATGATGGTTCCTCTTCAGAAGGAGGTACCTTTCACTTTAAATGAAACCGAAGGGCATCCAAAACCTGCAAAAGAAGTGCATTACGTAATTGTACATATATGAGTTTTTAACATCAGCAGTGTTTCTAGTTCCCAGTTACTCTAGATGACACAGGAGGCTGGCAACTTTAAGTCCCATTTTCTCAAAAGTTGCCCAACATGGGTTGGCCCAGTATGGTTCTTAAGGGCTCATATTGTGTAATTTTTGGGAAAAGTATTCCGTACAAATGCGACAATTTTATATAAAAGTATTCCATAGGGAATGAGTTAATGATGATTCCATTAAGAGACTAATAGTCCGAAATTTATGCTCAACATATTTATCAACATTACTAAATTTTCACTCAGACCTGGTATCCCATTCAATTTTCAGCATTTGCACATCTCAAAGTACCAACTTTGATGGCCATTTATTTCATATTTACACTTTGGAATCTATATTCTGTACATTTGAAGGAAAACACGTCTTGTATTGTATGCAAGTGTCGCTTATGAAAAACTTTTTGAGTTACATAATAATATGGTCCCCACTTCAGTTTTCTCCTTTTTGCATGGCAAAAACTACAAATTTTGATAGTGATTCATTCATCTATTTCACTGCAAAATCTGCTCATTTCCTTTTGCTTGAAGTAAAACACTTGTATTATAAAATGTATTTGTTGTTTTTTGACAAACTATGTGATCTGGAGGTACTGCACTTCGCCTATATATCACCCTTTACTTGGTACAAAATGCCACCTAAGATATTCAATTTAGTAAAAATAGTGATAATAATAGTAAATATTGGGCACTGGCGGCTCCGGAAGCTCCCGCCATTAAGATAAACAAAATGTCAAAGTTTTTGTTGACGGACGCACGCATGGATGGACGCACGCACGGATGGAGCCCGATACCATAGCTCCCGTGCCACTCGGGCGGCAGGAGCTAATTAGGAGCCTGTAACTGAAAATGTTGATGAAATAAAGAAAAATGTCAAAATTTTTGGTGATACTTTTAGGCCATTGACCTTGAAAAATTGGCCAAGGTCACCTTTAGGCACGTCATTTGTAGGACTTTATGAAATGCATGTCCAGTAAAAATTAGGAGCCTGTAGCTGAAATAGTTGATGAGATAAAGCAAAATGTCAAAATTTTAGGTGATATGTTTAGGCCAGTGACCTTGAAAAATAGGTCAAGGTCACCTTTAGGCATGTCATTTGTAGGCCTTTATGAGATGCATGTCCAGTAAGAATTAGGAGCCTGTAACTGAAATAGTTGATGAGATGGAGCAAAATGTCAAAGTTTTTGGTGATATTTTTAGGCCATTGACCTTGAAAAAAAATGCCAAGGTCACCTTTAGGCATGTCATTTGTAGGCCCTTATGAGATGCATGTCCAGTAAAAATTAGGAGCCTGTAACTAAAATAGTTGATGAGATAAAGCAAAATGTCGAAATTTTTGGTGATATTTTTGGCCAGTGACCTTGAAAAATAGGTCAAGGTCACCTTTACCCGTTTTGCCCCACTGGCAACAATTGTTGCCGAAGTGTATCACTGTCATTTTCTATTCACAATAAAAAATCTCAAAGGTACTAATGCAACTTTTTCCACTTATATGCTAGTAGACAACTTAGACAAAGGTTTTGGTTTATAAAAAATAGTTTCCAAGTGCTTCCTGTCACATGACATCATCTGCTTCCTGCTCCTTCCGGCTGAAGACATGGCGAATGTAAATCCTCCTGGAAAGAGGTAATTTTCATAAATTTCTTATGATTTTCCCCCCAAACATATTTATAATTATTTAATCATTCAAGTCTCTACAGTAACCCTCCCCCAAAAAATTGTACCTGGGATAAATATTTTTTTGTTCATGGGCTTATTTCTGTGAGTGGCAACAAAAGTTGCCAGTGGGCACATAGCTTGTCCCTAACTAAAGGAAAACACTGTCTGGTGGATTACTCATAATTTACTTATTTCAAATTGTAGAATGATGTACAATGGCTCATTTTAGTCCTCTTAGAATACTCTTCCTAGCTAAATAAATTCACAGGTATTCAAGGCCTGTGTCTATAGGATTTTGATACGTTACCGTACATCATTTTCTTGCTAGCTGCTAAGCGATCTTTCTCTGTTAGCTAACATTAGCTTGTGTTTCACTGAGGAAAAAAATTTTGATGTGCAGTTGGAGGTGCACTTTTCTTGACACACAAGTACTTACCATTGCCAATGCCCACACCTACAACCTCCCCCCAACCCCCGCCCCCCCACCTCTACACCCCCCCCACACACACACACAAATCCCCCTTTTCCTTCTCTATGCTATGTATGTAAGCAATTTTCATAAAATAGTCCCATAGCGCTTTAGCCAATTGACCTATGGCTAAGCCCCACCCCCTCCACTGACTCGGACAAACAATCAACATTTTAGAACAGGCGCTAATGGCTGGTATCACAGTCGGAGATATTTTTCAGGATGCTATCGATGATTTTTGGCGATAGAAGGCTCAAATATCATCAAGAAGTCAGCAAAAAGGGTTACACTATGCATTGGAGGGATACATTTATGAATTTAGAGTGGAGAGGGTCAACGAAAAGTTTAAATTAGAAGCTAAAATTTTCTGGTCTCAGTGCAAACGCAATCAACCGCATCTTGTTTCCGTCACCCTCTCACACAACAAGATAGAGGATCAGCATTGTTCGTGCGCTGCAGGGTAATAAATTTAATTTACGTATTATTATTGCTACCAAATTTAAGAAATTTGGCGCATAATTAAACTAAAAGTCCGTCAAAGGAGACCCAAAACTCTCCAGCAGCTGGAAGTCTGTATTAAACGAGAGTGGGATCAAATTCTAATGGCTAAACTCAAGAAACTTGTCTCCTCAGTGCCCAGACGCCTCCACTCTGTGTTAAAAAGAAGAGGGGATGCTACACCATGGTAAAAAGGCCCCTGTCCCAACTTTTTTGAGACCTGTTGCAGCCAGAAAATTTGAAATGAGCTCATTTTGTGGATAAAATTGTAAAATTTCTCAGTTTCAACATTTGCTATGTTATCTCTGTTCTATTGTGAATAAAATACTGGCTGGTGTGATTTGAAAGTCATTGCGTTTTGATTTTATTCACAATTTACACTTTGTCCCAACTATTTCGGAATTGGGTTTGTAATTTTTTTGAGGGTGAAGGATGAAGACACCTCAGTGTTCTGTATAATTTGCTCTTTATTCTTCCCCTTCTGCATCACCAAATCTTAAAATAAAGATGGTAAGAACTGGAGTTATTACATCTTTCATTGTCCTTTTCTTCTGTCCCTTAAAGGGATTTGTTATGTAATCTGACACCAGTGAATTAATTAAATGGAAATAAAAGTGGATAACCAAGAATCATCAAAATTGGAGAAAAATGCTTGTTTTTTGTCTTCGAGCATATTTTGTTGTAAGGGTATTTTATCCAAATTCTATTATGTGAATTACGAATCAATAGCCTGCAGTTTAAGCAGTGAGTTAAACAAAGTTACTGAAAATTAACTGAAATACTTATTTCAAATACAGGTACCTGAAGTATATTGCATATGATTACCAAAAATAGTAATCTTGTGTATGAATTAGCAGTGTAAAGTATGTCATTTAAATGTCCCAAGCTGTTAGAATCTAGAGTGAAATGGTAATTACCAATGAAAGATTAAAACGTGAGAATAAGATGGCATGCTTGAATAATCGTTTTGGGCTTTCCCTTTTGCACAAATGTGAATGTCTAAAGGAAGATTATCCATATTTAACACCAGAGGCTATCTGTTTTGCAGATATCTGATTAAGTTTCTACTAGGAACTTTGTTCTATTGGAACATTGTGGGGAGTCCTTGCTGAGTAATTCTCCAAGTGCCTATTTTGAGCTTACTATGAAATAACAGTTTTGCAAGTCCTATGAGTTGTTTCATCCTGTTTACCTCAGTTGCAACAGAAGATTTGTAATACAAGGACAGTAACTGTCCACACACCTGCGGATCTGTGATTGCTACACTTACCAAAAACCATTCTCTTTTACCCCTTTCACAAGTCAGTAATGTGATGATGATGATGGTTTCCTGTCTTTATGTATATTAATTCAGATTAATCATCTTGGAAAACACCTGATATTGTGCTTGCTTTAAAATGATGGTGTAACTTTCAACTTATTAATAGACTGCTCAGCCTAAAAATGTCACACACTCCAATGTCTTGTTGGACCGCCTTTAGCTTTGATCACAGTGCACATTTATCGTGGCATTGTTTCAATAGTCTTACGCAATACCACAACATTTATTTCGGACCGCAGTAGAATGTATTCTCTTGTGGCTGAGATCTTTTACTGACAACAGGAGCACATCCAGTATATCCTAAAGATTTTTAGTTTGTTAAGGTTAGGACTCTGTGGTGGCCAATTCATGTGAGAAAATAATGCCTCATGCTCGTTGAACCACTCTTTCTCAATTTGAGTGCCATTGCATCTTGGCATTGTCATCCTGGAATATGCCTGCACCGTCAGTGATTAAAGAATCCATTGGTGGGATAACCTGCTCATTCAGAGTCATTCCATGTCAAAACAGCCAATATTGAGGTGCCTTGTACATGACACCTCTCGGATTTTGCTCAAACTTTGTCCAAAAATACGTTATGGTACCAAACAAAATCTCAAGTTTTGTGTCAATATCTCTGACAGTTTTCGTGTGAAAATTTCTTAAAATTTGGGTGTCACGTCCCTTTTTGACTTATGTGAATTGGTCATTTTGTCATGTAGCATTTTGGAAGGACCATAACTTCTCACATATTAGAGAAAGGAAGCTGACATTTCATGTGCTGGTGTATTCTGGCCCATATATCAGGATTCTGCAGCCAGAATCACCATGAGACATCAGAGGGGTGAGAGGAGCACCCCCAAAATCCTAATTTTTTAAAGGTGGCAAGTGATTTTTCACTTTTTGGGGGTCCCTTGGATTCAGTTCAGTGAATGTAACTGTTCGAAATGTGGTTCCTCATATTTGAGAACTTTCCCATCACCAAACTAAGTTTTAGGATAATGGTACCATTAGTGGGGGACTTGTGGGGGTCGGAAAACCACTTTGGGCTAAAATGAGCCTTTCAGACCCTGGACTTCAGACCCCCAGATGATGCTGTGGGCACTGGATGATGGTAATGGCATTTATACTAGACAAATATACATATTTAAACATTAATTTAATGAAATAAAAATGTTGATTATCAACTTCCTTCTATATGAACATATTTTATGAAAAAAGGCATTTTGAGATCCTTTTTCCGCAGAAATTTCTAAATCCGGAAACTCTTTACATAGAAAGAGTTAACCAAACTGTCTAAAATCAGTTACAATAACATTAATACAAGTGTTCATCAATGAAGACCTAAGGTAAGCATCCAAAATTATGCAAAAAGGGATTTGAACCCCATGTACACCATTACACAACTAAGATTTAATGTAGTGGGAACCCAGGTTACAACATACTGTCAACATGGTCAAGGTTGATCACTCCATGCAAGATCAGGCATCCCATGTTATATTACCATGTGTCCCAATAAATTATGTTGTTTATGATTCCTACCAAATGAGATATAACTAAGGGTTAAAATAAGGGCCCAAGTACTGTATGTCTTAAGCAAGGTGTCAGTTCACTGGAACCCAATCAGAATAAATTTGCAAGGATTCCAAGTGATGCAATACACGTGAGGAAGAAGCAACATGGTGCCGTCTATGTGAAATTCATGAAACATGCATACAATATCCCCTTGGTCATCTGACCAGGAACAGGTTTTATGCTGGGTGCCATTCCAGCATATTATCCGCTGTATAGAGGCACCTGAAATTCATGGACGCAGTGCATGCTAGTAAAACTTGCGGAATATGACCATCAAAAAATCATGTTGCTTCTTCCTCAATTTGTAGGACAAAAGACCTGAAGGATTCTGAATAAATGGTATTCCTTTTTCCAGGTAACAATAGAATACTTCCATGTGTCCCAATAAATTATGTTGTGTATGTGCTGAAACCTTGTCTTGACCAATTGTTGACAGTATGTTGTAACCTGGTTTCCCACTACATTAGGTCATGGTCGTGCTAGGGTGTACAAGGGGTTAAAGTCCCTTTTTGCATAATTTAGGATGTTTACCTCAGGTTTTCATTGATGACCACCTGTATTAATGTAATTACAACTGATTTGCGACAGTTCTGTCCACTCTTTCTATGTAATCCTGTTTTACTTGGTTTCTGGACTTAAAAATTTCAGCCAAAAAAGGGTCTCCGCATGCCTTTTTTCATAAAATATGTTCATATAGGAGAAGGTTGATAATCAAAGTGTTTATTTCATTAAATGAATGTTTAAATATGTATATTTGTCAAGTATAAATGCCATTACCATCATCCAGTGCCCACAGCATCATCTGGGGGTCTGAAGTCCAGGGTCTGAAAGGCTCATTTTGGCCCAAAGTGGTTTTCCTACCCCCACAAGTCCCCCACCAATGGTACCATTATCCTAAAACTTAGTTTGGTGGTGAGAAAGTTCCCAAATATGAGGGAGAACCACATATCGAACCGTAACATTCCCTTAACTGAATCCAAGGAACCCCCAAAAAGTGAAAAGTCACTTGCCGCCTGGAAAAATTTAGGATTTTGGGGGCCCTCCTCTCACCCCTCTGATGTCTCATGGTGATTCTGGCTGCAGAATCCTGATATATGGGCCAGAATACACCAGCACATGAAATGTCAGCTTCCTATCTCTGTTACTTGAGAAGTTACAGTCCCTCCAAAATGCAACAAAACAAAATGATTATTTCACGTAAGTCAAAAGGGGCGTGGCACCCAAATTTCAAGAAATTTTCACATGAAAACCATTAGAGATATTGACATGAAACTTGGGATTCTTTTGTTTGGTACCATAAAGTATTTTTGGACAAAGTTTGAGCAAAATCTGAGAGGTTTCATGTACATGGGTGGCTGAGTTGACATGGAATGACCCTTCAGTTAGTTTGCTGACTTCATTGTACTGCTGCATAATGTTGCCCAGCCTACACCAGACCAACTGAAGCAACCCCAACATTGGCTCCAGAGGCTAGTGCGGTCGGCGCCGTGTTTTACAGGTGCATCGCTTCATGGGCTTCCTTTCTTACCCTTACACACCTATGGCTCAGGAACAGGGTAAATCTGGGCTAATCAGAGCACATGACTTTTTTACATTGCTCAGCTGTCCATGTTTTATGCCCCCTTGCAAACTGAGGTTCTTTATTTGCAATTATGTAGATTCACTATTTAGTGGCTTTAATGTGGCCATACAACTGTGTAGTCCTAATCTAATTCTAGACGCATTGTTCATGTGAAAATGCTCTTACTTTCACATTTTCACTTAGCCATTAGTTCGACTGTCGATTTTTTATGAAGAGACCTCGCCATTTTTGTGATGATCGATCACAATCATTCTAGATTTTTTCTGACCCATTTCTTCCTCGAAGTTAATAGTTCATCAATATCCCTCCAGATTTTAATAGTGCATAAGACAGTTCTTAACCCAAGTCTTTAACCCAATTCCAATGATTTCAGTGATCTCCATGGTTGTTTTTTTTGCTTCATGCAGGCTAATAATTTTCCCCTCTTGAAAGACAGGGACATCTTTTCCATGGCCATGGGATATCTTTTCCAACGTGGTTGTTAAAGAAATGAGCAGCTACATACAGCATCAGTCATTGTTAAAAGACTTGTAGCCGGATCAAACATATTAATTACTGCAATAATGAGTCAACAATAGAATCCTAAGTATTTGCTTATTTAAATCCAAATGGGAGCTTTTTTGCTACGTAGTAAACAATTTTAGGTCCATGCAATTATGAAGCACTGAGTCTGATCACTTTTGGAAAATATGAACTTGCTGTAGGACTTGATTTTAAAATGGTCCAAATGACTGTCCATTCAGACAGAAGGATCAGGTGTTTTGATTCTGGAAGCTGTCTTGATTTTACTTGCCTGAGCTGCAGCCTGGAGCAAGCTGGAGCGGACCATTCACTTGAATATGAATCCAGCTTTTGAGCATAATGAGTAAAATCAAGAAAGCCTCCGGTATTTTAAAAAATTCTTCTGAAGGACATCATGGGCTCCTACCTGGCAAAAACTGACTTTGCATATGTTTGTTATATGGTTTGTTTACTGAGAATGCCAGTACCAGGTTTTATGCACAAAATTGAGAAAAGGAAACTGAAGGCTGCCTGGTTGCAATATACCTTATTTCCTCAAAAAACTCAGTGGAAATACTAAGAACAAATTGTGTCTTGGGTGGAGTACCCATCTAAATTGTATGCTACAGTACATGGATTAAACCAGCAATCTCAGACGTCTTCCAAACGTCAGCAGGTTTGGAGCCTGTTTCATCTCTCTGTGGACTGCATGGCTTAGCCGCTTATGCATGGTCTTCCTCTCACTCTGAACTCTCATACTCAAAGCTTAGCTGTGGGCTACAGTGTGAAAGCAAGCAGACCAGCTTCACCATCTGAAAATGGCAAAGAAAAATCACTTGATATTCATTAAAAATGTGAAATAGTGCTGATTTCCAAAATTGCAGGTAAATTAATAAATAAATGAATAAATACACTTTCTACACCTCAGCTCAACAGGTAAATACATTTTTCAGTTTCAAGCATTGCTGCATGAAAAAAATCCAGGTATTGCCCAATTGAATAGGTTGTTGCTGATTAATCCTTTTGCTGCTTATCTCAACACTGTTATTAAAGATTACAAAATGTGTCTTAATTTGGTGTTGTATACATCATGATCACAGAATAAATTATGAAGTAATTGCAACTGTACAACTCTATATAAAGATGGGCAGCAGAGAGTTTTATTTCACTCAGTTTCAAAAATCTGACAGGAGAAAAAGACAAGTCCAAACTCTGCACAGTTCAGTTATATTGTTGCACAGAGGTGTTCACATAATTATTTTTACGTGTCCAGTAATTTCTTTACTTAAAGGAGCTGTGTAACGAGTACTGCGCATGCTAACAACAGTGAACAAAGTAAATCCGCTCAACTGCAAGTCAAAATCTGAGAGGTATTTTTCTTCTTCTATGATTATTGGAGATGGCAACCAACTCACATTCTTTGTATCTGTCATGCCACACCCCCAACGGTCCACATCTCCGAAATTCTGAAGAACAGGTCTGCTCAACTCATTATCACTCATTACCGCCATCTGTGTATCATTATCTAATTAGGGGTCCAAGCACGTAGTGATTGTAGAACAATGTATCCGTGGCATTGCGGCGAATTTCGATGTTCCACCATGAAAGAGGAAGTTGGTTTTAATCCCACATACTTTGTGAGATTTGCTCGAAACTTTACAAGCTTCATAACAGTCTCGTCCCAAGTATAAATATATGCTGATTTTAGGTCGGGAGTGGCCATGTGGCACCATGGCGCCCCTCAGAAAATTTCAACAAAACAGTTCTCATGGTTCAGTTCACCTACATGAACAAAATTTGGTGGAGACATGAAACATGCCAAGACTGAAAAAAAAGTTACATAGTGCCATCATTCGAACCCAACAGGAAGTCCATTATTTTGAATTGAAATTTCAACTTCTTTTCATTAGGAGGCATCATACTTTAATGTACTCCACCTATTGATTTCAGGAATGGTGTTTGCACTCCATTCAGGAAATAACATTGTACACAGTCTAGCGCTGTCCAATGGTTGTGAATGCACACCTGCAGCCGTCAGCATCTTGCCACCACCCCCAACATGCACATGAACCATAACTTCGATTGGAGCAAAAAGATTGGGGCCTTTGCGGTATGCTCTATGTAAATTGCGAAGGAATAGTTGCTACGTCAACTACCACCACAGCTATGCATCAATCAAGTTACAACGGTGATATAATGAGTTTTTTATGCCCCCAACCTCAAAAGAATCGGTCGGGGGCACTATGTTTTCACCCCTTTCGTCCGTCCGTCCGTCCTGTCGTGAACTTTTCATTTGTCGCGCTCTAACGTGAACATCACTCGACGGAAGTTTATGATTTTTGGCGGGGTGAATGGTCATACATAGGGGATGATGCCTATCGATTTTCAGCTTGCTCCTCCAACCAATATGGCCGCCACAGCAGGCATCTTGAAATCCTTTGTTGCGCTTTTACGTGAATACTGCTCAACAGAGATTTATGATTTTTGGTTGGGTGAATGGTCATACATAGGGGATGACGCCTATCAATTTTGAGCTTGCTCCACCAGCCAATACGGCCGCCACAGCAGCCATCTTGAAATCCTTTGTTGCGCTCTAACGTGAATACCGCTCGACGAAGGTTTATGATTTTTGTATGGCTGAATGGTCATACATAGGGGATGATGCCTATCGATTTTCAGCTTGCTCCTCCTACCAATATGGCTGCCACAGCAGGCATCTTTAGATCCTCTGTCGCGCTCTAACGTGAATATCGCTCAACAGAGGTTTATGATTTTTGGTGGGGTGAATGGTCATACATAAAGGATAATGCCTATTGATTTGAGCATGCTCCACCAACCAATATGGCCACCACAGCAGCCATCTTGAAATGAATTGTCGCGCTCTAACGTGAATACCGCTCAACGGAGGTTTATGATTTTTGGTGGGGTGAATGGTCATACATAGGGGATGATGCCTATCGATTCTCAGCTCACTCTGCCAACCTGTACGGCTGCCACGGCAGCCATCTTGAAATCCTTTAGAGCACTCGCCGGAGGTTTTTTCTTTTTGGTGACCTGAATGGTCATACATAGCAGATGATACCTAACACTCGCTTTCTGTACATGTTCTTCAACTGTTTCAGTCGGGGGCATATGCCACGCCTTGCGTTGCTCTTGTTTACATTTAATATGCATGTGCTTCTAAACCACTGTGCTGATCAGCACAAAACTGGAATGAAAAACCCATACAATGTCTTCTGTCTAATTTATGAAGGAAAAGTAGTTTCATCAAAAAACATGGCCATTACAAGCCAATCAAGTTGCTTAATTTACAACCCCAATTCCGAAATAGTTGGGACGAAGTGTAAATTGTGAATAATATCAAATGCAAAGACTTTCAGATCACGTGAGCCAATATGTTATTTGCAATAGAACATTGATAACATTTCAAATGATGAAACTGAAACATTTTACATTTTTATCCACAAAATGAGCTTATTTCAAATTTTCTGGCTGCAACAGGTCTCAAAAAAGTTGGGACACAGGCAAGAAAGGGCTGAAAAAGCAATTAATATATAAGAGAATCAGCTGAAAGAACATTTAGCAAGTAATTAAGTTAACTGGCATCAGGTGTGTAACATGATTGTCTATAAAAGGGATGTCTTAGAGAGTCTCTCAGAAGTAAAGATGGCCAGAGGCTCTCCAACCTGTGAAGGCTTGCATAAAAAAATTGTGGAATACTTTAAAAACAATGTTCCTCAACGTCAAATTGCAAAGGCTTTGAAGGTCTCATCATCGACAGTGCATAACATCATCAAAAGATTCAGAGAAACTGGAAAAATCTCTGTGCATATGGGGCAAGGCCAAAGACCTTTACTGGATACCTGTGATCTTCGGGGCCTCAGATGCCACTGCATCACTCACCAGCATGATTCTGTCATTGACATTACTTAATGGGCCCAGGAATACTTCAAGAAACCACTGTCTGTAAACACAGTCTGCCGTGCCATCCACAGATGCCACTTAAAACTCTATCATGCAAAAAGGAAGCCATTGTTGAGCATGATCCAGAAGCGCTGCCGTGTTCTGTGGGCCAAGGCTCATTTAAAATGGACTGTAGCAAAGTGGCAAAGTGTCCTGTGGTCAGAGAAGTCCAACTTTGACATTCTTGTCGGAAATCATGGCCGTCGTGCCCTCTGGGCTAAAGAGGAGGAAGACCCCCCCTCCTGTTATTCAGGGTTCAGTTCAAAAGCCAGCTTCTCTGATGGTATGGGGATGCATTAGTGCATATGGTGTGGGACACTTGCATGTTTTAAAAAGCACCATGAATGCTGAAAGGTGTATAAAGGTTTTAGAGCAACATATGCTCCCCTCCAGATGACATCTATTCCAGGGAAGGTTTTGATCTTCCCTGAACTATATGGCTGCTGTGGCGGCCATATTGGTTGGTTGAGCGTGCTCAAATCAATAGGCATTATCCTTTATGTATGACCATTCACCCCACCAGAAATCATAAACCTCTGTTGAGCGGTATTCACGTTAGAGCGCGACAAAGATCTAAGGTTTTGTGTATTTCAGCAGGACAATGCAAAACCACATACTGCAGCTATTACAACAGCATGGCTTTGAAGTAGAAGAGTCCGTGTGCTGAACTGGCCTGCCTGCAGTCCTGATCTTTCACCGATTGAGAACATTTGGTGCATAATTAAACGAAAAGTCCATCAAAGGAGACCCAAAACTTTCCAGCAGCTGGAAGCCTGAATTAAACAAGAGTGGGATCAAATTCCAATGGCTAAACTCAAGAATGATACACCATGGTAAACAGGCCCCTGTCCCAACTTTTTTGACACCTGTAGCAGCCATCAAATTTGAAATGAGCTCATTTTGGGGATAAAATTGTAAAATTCCTCAGTTTCAACATTTGCGATGTTATCTCTGTTCTATTGTGAATAAAATACTGGCTGGTGTGATTTGAAAGTCATTGCGTTTCGATTTTATTCACAATTTACACTTTGTCCCTACTATTTCAGAATGGGGGTTGTACTAATTAATATGCAAATGAGCCAATATCATTCACCGTTGCCTCAATCATTCTATAATTTCTTGTGCATAATGACAAGGCCTCACTGACAAGACATTTCAAAGTTGAAAGCAATCCGTCAAAAAACATAGAATCCACAAGCGCTTGGAACACGGCCATTTTTAACCCAATTTTTAATATGTGAAAAATATACTTAAAAATCTTCTTCCCATGAAACTTAACTTGAATTGATGCAAAATTCCATGTGTTGGGCCTTTGGGGTATGCTCTATGTAAATTGTGAAGGAATAGTTGCTGCATCAAGTAACACCAGAGCTATGCATCAATCAATTTGCAACGGTGATATCATGAGTTTTTTTAGCTCTGCTGTGACGACAGTCACAGTCAGCGGAGCTTTTCTAATGCTGAGTCGTCCGGCGTCCGTCTGTCCGTCCGTCCGGTGTCAACTTCTCACTTCAAATCTGAATATCTCAAAAACTGTCTGATAACTTTTTTCCTAATTTGGTGTGAGCCTTCCTTATTATATTCTGAATATTCACTGTGAAAATTAGAAAATTCTACATTTCGGTTTTTGAGAAATTCAGCATTTTGGACTTAGAAAATCTGTGTTTGTGCTCATTTTTTCAGTCTTTCATTAATAGCTCAAAAACTGTCTGATGTTATGGCCCCAATTTGTTATGGCGTCATGGACAGCAAGGGATGACAGACAAAATTCTTAAACTTCAACAGATTTAATTAAACACTTAGAACTAATCTACACTCTACCCTACTGACCAAGATTGAAATAAAAAAAAAGATAGTTACAGTCCCTTGGTAATTGAGATGGGCTGCTATGTTGCGATGTCCTGGGACAGGAAAATGCTCCAACACAGGCAAAAATCCACAAAAAGCTTCACAGGTCTTAAAAAGAGTGACAGGTCTGGTCAAATGTATCCTTCCACAATTTCTCTTTGCAATTTCTCCTACTACCTACTCTCTCAATTTTTCTCCTTATATACTGTTTTCCAGCCCCCTCTGAGGCATGCCCAGGACATGCCCAACCTAGCTCCAGACTGGGCTTAACAAAAAAAATTGTCAATACTGCCATCTAGTGGCTTTTTTTTTTTTTCAATACTGCCATCTAGTGGCTTTTTTTTTTTTTTCCCATTACACCTCCATTCCATAAGGGAAAAATTTTGTCTCATAAAGGCAAAAGTTTTCTTTTCAATACAAAAATGGTTAAGTAGACACTTGTGTATGTATACATATTATACAATATGCTAATAAATACGTGATTTATATACACATACTCAAACACGGGATAAGCAATCAGCAATTACATTGTCAGTACCCTTGTACATGCTTAATTTCCAAGTCAAACTCCTGTAAAATCAAACTCCAATTCAACAATCTCCGATTCTTGTTTTTCATCTTACTCAAAAACATTAACGGATTGTGGTCAGTATATACAATCATTGGCTTTTGCCCTGTATAAACATAAACCTCAAAGTGCTGTAAGGATAGAACCTGAGCCAACAGCTCCTTCTCAATTGTGGAATAGTTCTTTTGGTGGCGATTGAACTTCCTGGAGAAGTATGCCACGGGATGCTCAATGTCATCAGAGTCACTTCTCTGTAGGAGCACAGATCCACAAGCTTGGTCACTAGCATCGACCGCCATGGAGAATGGTTTGTTGAAATCAGGAGATTTGAGCACGGGGAAGTGACATAGCAGAGACTTCAGGCGATCGAAGGCTCTTTGGCATGCTTCATCTCAAGTGAACTTTACACCTTTCTTCAGTTGGTTGGTGAGACTGAGAGCAATCTCAGCAAAGTTCTTGCAGAACTTGCGGTAGTACCCGATCATTCCAAGGAGGCGGCGCAAAGCTTTTTTTTGTTGTCAGGAACTGGAAAGTCCATGATGGCTTGGACTTTAGCATTTATGGGTGCCACCTTACCCTGGCCTATGACGTAGCCAAGATACGTGATAGTAGCACAACCAAAGTCACTCTTGTTTAGGTTAACAGTCAGGTTAGCCTGGGTCAAGCGCTGGAACAACGTCTCTCCATCTTTCAGATGTTCTTCCCAGGAGTCACTCCATGTGATCAGGTCGTCGATGTACGCACCGTGTGTGGCAATGGCGATTGTAGACTGTATCATCCTTTGGAACGTGGCTGGGGCATTTTTCATGCCAAAGGGTAGGACTTCATACTGGTATAACCCCGATGGTGTGGCAAAAGCAGAGATGCTCTTGGCCCTCTCAGTTAAAGGCACACACCAATAACCCTTCAATAAATCAATCTTGGTCAGAAACTTTGCTTGCCCTACTCTATCGATACAATCATCAATCCTAGGTATTGGAAACACATCAGTTCTAGTTACAGCATTGATTTGCGATAATCTGTACAGAATCTAGTACTTCCATCAGGTTTTGGAACTAGAACACAGGGTGAACTCCAATCTGAGTTAGAGGGTCTGATAATATCATGTTCTAACATGTACTCAACCTCTTTCTCAGCAATCTTTCTCTTTTCAGGATTCATCCGGTACGGATGCTGTTTTATTGGTTTGGCATCACCAACATCTACATCATGAGAGGATATAGAAACTCTCTTTGGAACATCAGGAAATAGATCTTTATATTTCTTGATCAATCTCTCAAACTGATCTTTCTGTGAGGGTTCTAAGTGCTGGAGTTTTACATCAAGATTTTGCAACACTTCAGAATTTGACAATTTACATGAAAGAACTTCAGCTTTAATTCTAGGTTCATTATCTTGAAACTCCCCCTCATCTTCACAAGTCTCGGCCATAGGAGGATCTGAAGTGACAGCTGCAACCCTAGCATTCCTATCATGATAAGGCTTCAGCATGTTAATGTGACACAACTGTTTTGGCTTTCTCCTATCTGGAGTCTTCACAATGTAATTGAGATCATTGAGTTTTGTCAGAATTTCATAAGGACCATGAAATCTAGCCTGCAATGGATTGGACTGCAAGGGAAACAACACAAGGACCTTGTCTCCTGGTTTAAACTCACGGCTTCTAGCCTTATGATCATACCAAGTTTTCATTTTTCCCTGACTTGATTTCAAGTTCTCTTTGGCTAGGTCACAAGCTGCACGCAGTCTTTCCTTGAACTTGCTAACATAGTCTAACAGACTGATATGCGGCTCTTTCTCTTGCCACTGTTCACTTAACAATAGCAAAGGTCCTCTCACTTCATGGCCAAACACTAGCTCAAACGGACTGAATCCAGTAGACTCCTGCACTGCTTCTCTAGCTGCAAACAACAGCAAATGAACACCTTCATCCCAGTCTTTCTCATGGTGATAACAATAAGTCCTCATCATTGTCTTGAGAGTGGAATGAAACCGCTGTAAGGCACCCTGACTCTCTGGATGATAGGCACTGGAAAGCATCTGCTTCGCACCTAGTTCATACACAACCTGCTGAAACAATCCGGAAGTGAAATTGCTACCTTGATCTGACTGAATTTCCCTGGGAAGGCCAAACAACGTGAAGAACTTTATCAAAGCCTTCGAAATTGCAGTTGCCTTGATGTTGCGTAGAGGTATGGCTTCAGGGAATCTGGTAGATGCACACATGATTGTCAACAAGTACTGATTTCCAGATCTAGTCTTGGGTAATGGACCAACACAATCAACGATGACCTTGGAGAAGGGCTCCCCAAATGCTGGGATAGGCTGCAATGGAGCCACAGGTGGGTCTAACTGGTGTTTTCCAACTACCTGACAAGTGTGACAGGTTTTGCAAAAGTTGGAAACATCTTTCCGAAGTCCAGGCCAGAAGAAGTGTTTCATGATCTTGTTAACAGTCTTGTTAACACCAAGATGACCTCCTAAAGGCAAACTATGAGCCATTGTTAAGATATCATTCCTGTAGACCTTCGGAACAACAATTTGCTTGACCACTGCCCAATCTGCATTGGCAGGGATATCAGGAGGGCGCCACTTCCGCATCAACACTCCATCCTTGAGATAATACCCAACTGGAACTGCGTCTATTTCTTCATCAGGAAGGGCTCTCTTCTTTAGTACACAAATTTCAGGATCATTGGTTTGCTCCTGAATCAACCGCTTTCTGGACAGAGACAAGTCTCCAGACACATCAGAATCACCAGACCCATCGGGCTGGCTGAATAGAGAACTGATAAAAGTGTCTGATAAGTCCTCAAACGAAGAAACCATAGAAGGCTGAACAGAGTCATGAGGCGGACCACCTGAGTCATGACTATTCAATGTGCTGGACGGCACCACATCATCTTCTTCTTGAGCCTTCTTGGCCATAGCACGGGTCACTGCACAGGAAGGATACAGAGATGGGTCTTCATCGCCATCTTCAGTGCTCGGCTGTGAAGTAAGATGAACAGGGGGAACTACATTGCCCCCAGCCAGGTCATTGCCTAGCAACAGAGAAACACCCTTGATAGGTAGACTTGTCATAAGTCCCACCTTTACCTGTCCTGTAACTAAATCTGACTTCAAGAATACAGAGCGCAGGAATACGGATACAGTCCTCCCTTCAATACCTTGTACAAGTATGAAATCCCCAGAAGCGGTCTCATCACGTAACTCCAAGGAGTCCATCAACAAAAGTGACTGAGAAGCTCCGGTATCCCTTAGGATATATATGGGGACAGGAGGAGAATGCTCATTCAGAGCCACAAATCCCTCTGACACAAATGGAAGGAATTCCTCCCTCACAAAGTCAGCAGTATCAGGCTTCTTAGCCTCACAAGGAGCAGGCAATTTAGCAGATCGGTCATCTACTACAGGGGTTTCTAACCTTGTCTTCACAAAGGCATTGGGTTTGGTATCCTTTTCTTTTTTCTTTCTTAGCTTTAAGGAACTAACAGTTAGTTGTAACATGACCAGATTTCTTGCAATAATTGCAAACTAGACCACTTTTGTCACTGTCAGCTTTCACACTTTGATCAGACCTTTGACTGGATTTCTGAGCACCATCACCAGATTTGCCTTTGTCTTTGGGTGAGGAATCTTGGGTATCACCGTTACCTTTCTTCTGAAATTGGGACCATCTATTGTTACTGCTAGACTGAAATTTGGACTTATGTGTGAGAACATATTCGTCTGCAAACTTGGCAGCTGATTGTAAATTCAGTGCTTGCTTCTCATTAAGGTAGGTCTTAATATCATCCTTGACACAGTTCTTGAATTCTTCAACAAACACCATCTCTTTTAGTGAGTTGAAATCATCCTTGACCTCCATAGAAGTACAGCAGCGCTCAAAGCAAACCTTCTTCTAGTTAGCAAATTCCACATAAGTCTGATTGTCAGATTTCTTCAGACCTCTGAATTTCTGTCGGTAAGCCTCTGGAACCAACTCATAAGCTGTCAAAATAATCTTTTCGACAACCTCATAATCAGAGGAATCATCTGCAGACAAAGCCGAATAGGCTTGTTGAGCTTTACCCTTGAGGACAGTTTGCAACATCAGAGGCCAGTGTTCCTTTGGCCACTGACAACTCTTAGCTACCTTCTCGAAGCACTGGAAATACTTATCAACCTCCTTCTCTGAGAATGGAGGCACCAGCTTTACCTCCTGGCTAGCCTGAAATTTGTTTTCAGCTTGCATTTTGATTTTTAGTAGCTCCATTTGGAGCCTTTCTTCTCTATCTAATTTTTCTAAATCAAAAATCTCTCTGTCTCTGTCTCTCTTTCTGCTCTTTCCTCTTTCTCTCTCTCTTTTTCTCTTCTCTTGCTAATTTTTCTGACTCAAACTGCCTTTGTTTTTCTTTTTTTTCCTCCTTTCTATCTCTAGCATTTTTAATTTAAGTTCCATTTCTACATTTGGATTTTCCACTGGAAACTGTTCCAGATCTCCTGGTGCAAACACATTTTCATCAATGTAATATTCAACAATCTCTCTAGCCAGTCTTGCTTTTCGCATGGCTGGTTTTACATCTGTCAGCTCTAACTGTCTGCATATTTATAGCAGTTCTGTCTTTTTAAAAGACTTCAAAACCTCTACGGTTGGTGATGCCAAGAAATCATCCTATGCTGTTGATCTGCCAATTCAGTCTTTCATTAATCCCTTAAGCCCGACGCCCCCCGGTACCGGTGCTTACAAATGATAAATACAGCATGTTGCCAAATGGCAACATTGTCATGCGGCATATCCATTTTACGTGAAGAAGCTTGGCAAAAAGCTCATGTGGACCATTTTTACCTCAACCGAACACAATTCAAGCACCAAGCAAGTAAATAAGCATGTAGCAAAACATAGGATAGGCTTGGCCACTCCAAAACGTTCACTTTGTTGTCCACTAACCATTTCTTGACAGATTTGGCCGTGTGTTTAGGATCATTATCCTGTTGGAAAATCCATTCCTGCCCAAGACCAAGTTTTTTGGCAGATTGCTTGATGTTTTCACTGAGGATCTGGATATTCTGGTCCTGTTTCATAATGCCATTCACTTTAACAATGTTTCCGGGCCCATTCGCTGAAAAGCAACCCCAGAGCATTATACTCCCACCACTGTGTTTGACTGTTGGGACAGTGTTTCTCGGGTTCAACACATCACCTTTCTTACGCCACTTAGACTTCTCCAACCTAGACACACAAGAACTAGTCTAGCCTTCGCAAAAGCTCACCTGGATGAAGATAAAAGCTTCTAGCTGTCAATGTTATGGACGGATGAAACAAAGATGGAGCTGTTTAGGCAGAGAGATGTGGCTTTTGTTTGGCGTAAGAAAGGTGAAGCGTTCAAACTGAAAAACACGGTCCCAATGGTCAAACAAGGTGGCGGGAGTATCATTCTCTGTGGTTGCTTTTCAGTGAATGGGCCTGGAAACCTTGTTAAAGTTAATGGCATTATGAAACAGGACCAGTATATTCAGATCCTCAGTGAAAACATCAAGCAATCCGGCGAATAACTTGGTCTTGGGCAGGAATGGATCTTCCAACAGGACAATGATCCAAAACACACGGCCAAATATGTCAAGAAATGGTTAGTAGACAACAAAGTGAACATTTTGGAGTGGCCAAGCCAGAGCACCGACCTCAATCCTATCAAGAATCTGTGTAGGGAACTGAAGACCAAGGTCATGGCAAGGAAACCCTTAAACTTTAAGGACCTGGAGAAGTTTTCCAAAGAGGAGTGGGCCAAAATCCCCGTGGAAACATGTAGAAACCTTGTGATCAACCACAGGAAGCGTTTGGAGGCTGTAATCATGAATAAAGGCTCTGGCATCAATTACTGAGAAAAGGGTATGAATAATTCTGGACATGGCATTTTTTGTAAGTGTGTCAATTAAAATACCAAAAAGTATTGTAATTCTCGAAAAATTGTTTACTGTAATTCTTACAGCCTTGTGTCAACTTACTGTGTCATTTGTGCGAGAATAAATTTGATTTGTAAAAAATTATCTCGAAAAAACCCAAAAATGGGTAGGGGTATGAATAATTTTGGGCCTGACTGTATATACTGATTTTTACACGACGGCAGAAATCCCAAATGGTTTTACCTTTATTGTAATACCAAGATTATTCAAATTAACCAGATACTTGCAGAGATATACTCATTTCATTTTGGGCTTGCCATTTTCGAAAAAGAGGCTCAGGGCTTAAGGGGTTAATATCTCTAAAACTGTCTGATAACTTTTTCTCTAATTTGTTGTGAGCCTTCCTTATGATATTCTGATTATCCCTTGCGAAAATGAGAAAATTCTGTGTCCCGGTTTTTGAGAAATCCAGCATTTTCGACTTAGAAAATCAGTGTTTATGCTCATTTTTTCAGTCTTTCATTAATGTGTCATATGTGTTAATATTGCAATGGTTTTCAAGGATTTCTGAAATTAAGTTATGGAAATTTCAGTCATCCTCAGCGGAGCTCTCTAGGCCGACAGGCCTCTTGTTTACATTTAATACTCGTGCTTCTGAACCACTGTGCTGATCAGCACAAAACTTGGTATGAAAAACCCTAACAATGTCCTCTGTCTAATATATGAAGGAAAAGCAGCTTCATCAAAAAACATGGCCACCACAAGCCAATCAATTACTAATCAATCAATCACATATTAATCACTAAATGAAGCAATTGATTCAGCATTTTGGACTTAGAAAATCAGTGTTTGTGCTCATTTTTTCAGTCTTTCATTAATATCTCAACAAGAGGCCTGTTGGCCTACAGAGCTCCGGTGAGGATGACTGAAATGTCTATGTCATAACTTCATTTCAGAAATCCTTGAAAACTATTGCAATATGAACACATTTGGTAACCAGAATATGCTGTGAACCAGTTTGATGTCTCAATTTATGTAGTATAACAATAGAACCACACTACAAATTGCAATCATTTATTTCAATCATCTTACCAGCAAGCAATACTAACAACCGATAAACACCCCCCACCCCTCCTCGTACAGGGGTGCGTTTCCCGAAATCACAGATGCTAACTTACATAGTTGGACCCATTGAGTGTGAATGGAGGAACTTTTTGGGAAACATGCCCCAGATTAGGTCAGAGCTTGTGAATAACATTGTCACAGTGATGGCCTGACAGATTCTGGGGCATGCAAATGCTGGGTCCTTGGTGTCTGTGAATATCACACTGAACACAGCTGCAAGGTGACATCCCTATGGGATACCATTGCATGACCTCACTACTTTTATATTTAGATAATGTAGCTATTGTATGATCTGAATGAATGGACACAACTCCAACATTAACAGTGTAGAACTTTGGAAAATACAAGGTCAATGGTTGTGTTGTACACTGTGGTATTTTCTTGGACCAACTGCCTGCAATCTAGGATCTTTTCAATGCCACTTATCTTTATTGATTGCAATTTGTTGGTTGCAAATGATTGCAATTTGCAGTGTGGTTCTATTGTTATACTACATACATTGAGACACAAAACTGGTTCACAGCATGTTCTGGTTACCAAATGCGTCATATGTATTAATATTGCAATATTTTTCAAGGATTTCTGAAATTAAGTTATGACATGGACATTTCACTCATCCTCAGCGGAGCTCTCTAGGCCGACAGGCCTCTTGTTAAGGGATCCAGCAGTAAGCCAGGAACTGCAGGGTACCGGCTGGGTAATTTTCCGGTTGGTATCCAGTAGGTATCTGGCACTGGAAACCAGCTTTTTTTTCTTGTGTTGCATTTTGTAATCCTTTTGGGAACTGCATTTCCCTTTTTATTGCATTCTTCAAGTAAACCTTTTGGGCTTCGCTGCAAAGGTAATTAAACACTTCTTTGCATTTGGATCCTGCCTTCCTTTTTCCTGTTTTCAGTGCCCTGCAAAACCATTACAGTATCCCTTGGCTAAAGCTTCAAATAGCACTTTGAATTCTTGAATTTCCATGGAAAGCGCCTTAACCTCTTAAACCCGAACATCCCCAGTACCAGGGGTGGTGATTACTCATAATAATTACAGCATGTTTCCTAATACTATCATGGTCATGCGGCATATCCTCTTAAAGGGAAGGAACTCAGCGAAAAGTTCATGATGACCATTTTTACCTAAACCGAACACAATTCAAGCACAAAGCAAGTAAATAAGCATGTAGCAAAACATAGGATGAAATAATATCAGTGTGCCATCGCTGGCGTTTCTACTGAATGTATGCTATGCATACAAATGACACATCAAATGAACGAGGAAAGTCCACTGAATCCAATGAGATAAGCCTTGTCATTTTAAACCGTCACTACACTCAAAGAACAACACGCATACACTTTCCATTCTATAGCGATGAGCAAAAATTTTTCCTTACCTTTGCTATTTTGTCATTAAAACTGTGCTCGACGGTATATCTGCGCTGTCTATTGTTAGTCTAATGCGTCCACGTTATATTGAAACTACATCTTCCAGTCTCCATGCATGTTTTTTTTTTTCCGAGGCACTGCTCCAATGAGGACAAGCCCTGAGCATTCCCATTGGACCAAAGTATTTTTGTCCCCCGCCGCTGCGGTAGCGAGCGGAGCTGGGGACATAGTATTCAGCTCCATCTGTCCGTCACATTCCGTCTGTTGTGAACGCGATATCTCAAGAACGGCTTGACTGATTTCATTCATCTTTGGCTTCAATGTGTATTAGTGTGATACGCCGACCCCAGTCGATTTCCGTGACCTTGGCATTATTCTCAAGGTCATTACGACCATTTGACCACTTACAAATACCTTGTCAACATGATATCTCAAGAACGGTTTGACCGATTCCATTCATCTTTGGTGTCAAGGTGTATTAGGGGGATTCTCACAGCCCACTTGATTTACGTGACCTTGCCATTATTCTCAATATCATTACGACCATTTGACCACTTACAAATACCTTGTCAACATGATATCTCAAGAACGGTTTAACCGATTCCATTCATCTTTGGTGTCAAGGTGTATTATTGGGGTGCTCACAGCTTGCTCCATTTACGTGACCTTGGCATTATTCTCAAGGTCATTACGACCATGTGAACACTTACAAATACCTTGTCAACATGATATCTCAAGAACAGTTTGACTGATTCCATTCATCTTTGGTGTCAAGGTGTATTAGGGGGGTGCTCACAGCCCACTCCATTTACGTGACCTTGACATTATTCTCAAGGTCATTATAACCATTTGACCACTTACAAATACCTCGTCAACATGATATCTCAAGAACGGTTTGATCGAATTCATTCATCTTTGGTATCAAGGTGTTTTAGGGGGTACTCAGACACCAGTGGATTTTTGTCCCCCGCTCCACTCACTACCGTGACATATTATTCAGCTCCGTCCATCTATCACGTCCCGTTTGTTGTGAACGCGATATCTCAAGAATGGTTTCACCAATTTCATTCATCTTTGGCTTCAATGTGTATTAGTGTGATACACCGACCCCAGTCGATTTCCGTGACCTGGCGGGGGACATGGCCACGTTTAGTGGCAACACTTATCTCCTTTGTGATTGGCTTGTGATGCGGTCAATTTGATTTTGGGGGTGGCCATTTGATTCAATGGGCTCTGATGTTTCCAACGAGCCCTCAACAACCTTAATCGCAGAAACCGAGCCTGGGATGGAGCCTTGCGTTCCCGGTAGTGCCATTACGCTCATCTGCTTGTAGAGCGTTACAATATAAACTTAAAACTGATTTGTTTTTGGAATTTTCGCTATACTTAACCGCTAAACATTCAGCAAACATCAGTTTCTCAGGCTCGCTGGCTGACTCTTCATATGGCAATGAAGCATAACTAGATGATTCACTGGAAATAGCATAGTGGGTAAGTCACTGAGCTATTGTGCGGGTGACGGCTGTATATACAGTGCCGTGAAAAAGTATTTGCCCCCTTCCTGATTTCTTATTTTTGTTGCATATTTCTCACACTTAGATGTTTCAGATCATCAAACAAATTTTAATATGAGACAAAGATAACCCAAGTAAATACAAAATGCAGTTTTTAAAGGATGGTTTCATTTGTTAAGGGATAAAAACTATCCAAACCTACCTGGCCCTATGTGTAATTTCCCCCTAAACCTTAACCCACCCTCGGCGACAACAACTGCAATCAAGTGTTTGCAATAACTGGCAATGAGTCTTTCACATTGCTCTGGAGGAATTTTGGCCCACTCTTCTTTGCAGAATTGCTTTAATTTAGCCACATTTGAGGTTTTTCGAGCATGAACGGCCTGTTTAAGGTCATGCCACAGCGTCTCAATTGGATTTGAGTCCGGACTTTGACTAGGCCACTCCAAAACCTTCATTTTGTTTTTTTAAGCCATTCAGGCGTGGACTTGCTGGTGTGTTTCGGATCATTGTCCTGCTGCATAACCCAAATGCGCTTGAGCTTAAGGTCACAAACTGATGGTTGGACATTCCCCTTCAGGATTTTCTGGTAGAGAGCAGAATTCATGGTTCTATCACTTACGGCAAGTCGTCCAGGTCCTGAAGCAGCAAAGCAGCCCCAGACTATCACCACCACCACCATATTTGACTGTTGGTATATCAGGGCTGCCAACTCTCACGCATTCGCCGTGAGTCTCACGCCTCTTAGAGGCATTCACGTTCTCATGCCGCAGTCAGCAATTATTCAATTGACGCGTAATTGAGTCCTTGAGCATGGAAGTTAACCAGTTTCACGTGCATTACGGTGGATTTCACCACTAATGACAAGGAAATCGATTATGACTCGGGAATTCTCAGGCTTGTCTTTATGAGGTGTTACAGCTATTTTTTGGGTTAAATTTAGAATTATGCATGAACACTGTAAATATAAAATTTTGATTATGGATGTGCAGCATACATTATGAGATTATGTGAAAGTGGAGCCAATCATGTTTATCTGATGTAAGTCGTGATGGGAGCAGTGATGTGGGGTAGGGATATGACGTGGGAAGCCTAGTCTTGGGAAGTTGGTGGAAAATGGGAGCTGGGGTAAAACACTGTTTTGACCATGCTTCTCCATGCTATGAGTTTATGAGTTGTTTTTCATTAGCTTATATTTAAAACTAAATTTTCATCTACTTTATGTTCAACTTCTGTTCCTGGAAACGGGCAAATAAATTATATATTTTTTGACTAGTATCGAGAAGTGTGCGTATAAAATCCAACCAGGCTTTTCATGATCCACTGACCTTTTTTGGAATGGACAAATGGACTCTACACTAAGTCAAACAGTGTGGATTTTTCGAAGTTTGGATACTTTGGACCTCTGGAAACGAAAAATGTGGAAGATAAACAAATCTGATTCGTGAGTACAGCGCTTTGTTGCCAAAGACTGGGCCGCCGCGCCTGGGCTGCGCTTGGATGAAAGTCACTGTTAAGGAAGCTTTAAAGTTCGCCAAGTGTGATTGGACTGTGAAAACATAAAATTTAAAAATGCAGGAGGAAGTACCAGACGATGAGAATGTTTTTGGAAAAGAAAAACAATTGTTCAAGTTAATTGGATTGCGAAGAGGAAAGCTGGGCATTCTGACGCGAAAGCACAATGAAATAAATGCATTGATAGAGGCAGGAGATACAGCAGACGAAGTCAAACAGCAATCTATTACATTTATTAAATATTTCGAGGAGTTCACTAAATTGCATGAATCTGTACAATCGTTGATGTCTGAGGAGGAAAAGGAGTTTGATCATAAGGACTGGTTCGAGCCCAAATTTGCACTTTTCCATGAATTTGTCAATGATATTGAATTTTGGCTTAAAGCTGATCAAGTCGAGGGCCAGCCTGCAAAACCACCTGCTGATCTACAACCTGCTATTGGAGATGGTGACTCTGTTGCGCCTCATGATTGTGTTTCACAGGTCTCAGAGAAAGCCCTAAGAAAGGCCTCAACAAAAAGCAGCAAAGCCTCTAAAGCCCTGTCACAGGTTCAAGTAGAGCGAGGAGTGCTGGTTGCACAATCGAGTTCTATAGACGCTCAACTTGAATTGGACTTAGAAGAAGCGCAATTAAAAGCAAAGAAAGAAAAACGTAAATTGCAAACACAGATCGCTCAAGCAGAGGCTAAAATAAGGGTTCTGTCTGAAATTCAGGATTTACGCACAGAAATGAGCCATCTTGTTACTTCGTCCAGAACTTCAACAGAATACATTACACCTACTACTGCAAAAAGGGTTCAAAGGAAACATAGAATAATGCCACAAGAGAATGCTTCAATTAAAGTTTTCACTCCTAAAATCAAATCGGAAATGCAAAGTCCGTTTTCACTGAACACAAAACAGCCTTTCCAATGCGCAAAGAAAGCGTCAAATGTTTCACTCCCTGAAAATGATTCCCTCACTGACATTTTGAAAAAGCAAAATGAGCTCACTGAGCTGCTTGCCAAACAATGCTCAATATCGTAACTTCCACAAAGAGAAATCCCCATATTTCATGGCGACCCTGTTCAATACAGATCATTTATCAAATCTTTCGAGGAAAGTATTGAAACAAAATCTGACAACTTGAAACAGCGACTGTACTACTTGGAACAATATGCATCTGGTGAACCAAGAAATCTCGTGCGTAGTTGTCTTCATTTGCCCGCAGAAATTGGCTTCAAGGAGGCTAAAAAGCAACTCAATTGGCACTTTGGTAATGAAGTTAAAATTGCATCTGCTTTTATGGATAAAGCTTTGGGGTGGCCAGCAATCAAATCTGATGATGCTAATAGTCTTAGATCATATGCAATTTTCCTGAAAACTTGTCATAATACAATGCGAGAAATTGATTTTGTTTCCGATCTTGAAACGCCCTCCAATTTGAAAATTCTGGTGTCAAAGCTACCTTTTAAGCTAAGAGACAAATGGAGATCAGTAGCTTGCAACATCTATGATAAACACAAGCAAAGAGCAACGTTCCGTGATCTTCTCGCTTTTATTGACAAACAATCTCGAATAATGCTGGACCCAATCTTTGAAGAGCAAACTCCGTTGAATAAACCCATAGGTCTCAAGCAACACAAAACTGGTTTCAAGTCCAGCAGAGGGAGCAGTTTTGTTACAGCTGTTTCACCAGTCTCTTTACCAGCACAAGTGGAGTTTCAGCCACATGAGCAATCATCAAAATCAAACCATGAGTTATGTGCGTTCTCAAAACCCTGCATGTTTTGCAACAGAAACCATAGGCTGGAAGTATGCAAAATATTTCAAATGAAATCAAACAATGAAAAGGTGGAATTCCTGAGATTGAATGGAATGTGTTTTGGCTGCTTACAGAAAGATCACATAAGCAGAGACTGTAAGAAGGCGCATGTCCTGCAATGTTTGCAAGCAAAGTCATCCAACAGTCTTGCACATACAAACCAAAGAAAATGCAAAAAAATCTCAAAGTGATGTTGAAGACTGTTAACTCTGATGCAGTTGTCTCTTTAGTAACTGGTAGCCATACTGGGGCTGGTGCAAATGAATGTGCTTTAGCCATTGTGCCCATCAAAGTAAAGCTGGAAAAGGGGACAAAATGTGTTAAAACATATGCCTTCTTGGATACAGGTAGCTCGGCAACCTTTTGCACTGAGGAGTTGGCCGCGCAGCTTAATGCACCTGGAACGAAAACGAACATACTTCTGTTGGGGTAATGCCTCGCACAGAACACCAATGTTGGGGAAATGCCTCGAATGGTAACACCTTTGTGGTGATAATACCCAAGCAGTGGCAACGTTGTTGTGCGTGTAATGGCATGTCACACAAGGGCGCCGGCTGTTGGGCTTACACCTCACAAGTGGACATCATGTGTTGAGGTAATTTGCCTAATCGTATTATTAATTTGACTATCAAAAAAAAGTATATGATATTGTGATCTTAATATTAAATATTAATATTCATACCTCGGGGCACCACCCTTCCTCAGTGAAGGGAAAAACGATAGCCAATTAATAAAACCTCAGTCTCAATATCCACTAAGCTATTAATATGGAAATTGATTAACAATTAAATTAATAATTGTAATCAACTTACCCAATCAATAGTTAGGTTGAAGGATTCGGAGTTCTACATAGAAGAGGTTGGCAATTTCATTCACTCTTGTACTACATCAATAACCACAGCATATGTCTTTAAAGAATATTTATTTAAATGAAACAAATAAAACACACAATCTAGACCATACAAAACACTAACACTATATACACAATGAAGGAGGAGTGTGTGTGCGTGTGTGTGTGTGTGTCTGCGAGTGTGGGTGAGAGAGAACAAAAGGATGATCAAAGGTGCCTTGCTGACCATGTGGGGTGGGGGAAGGCAACCCTACTGTAACAAAGACCAAGTCTTTGTAGCAAAGGAAAGTTTCAAGAGTTTTAAAGTCAGTTAAATGACTTAAAACGCTCAATGTTGTTTGTGTGTGTGTGTATTACATTAAAATGAAGAGATATGTGTGTGTTTTGCACAGGAAAGGCGCCGTGTTAGTCTACAGGAGGTTATTTGCATGCAAGACCTTGTCTGCTACACATTAATACCATCCTGACCTAATAAAACACAATCCTAAAAACAATCACAGCAACTATCATTTTACAAATACACACAGTCAATTTTAGTCTTAAAAGAAGGTTTGGATGCCCAGTCGTTTCCACTCCTTAGTAGAGGAAGGAGATTTGGAGGTTGCTGGAGGATCCAATCGTGGACGATGCTGATCCGGCTGGAAAGAGCGGTTCTGATGCTGCAAAAGTCCGTGTCTTTGCTGTTGGAAGAGGAGGGAGGCTGGCCGCTCCTCAATAGCAAGCTGTTGCTTCCAAGGCTTGCTCTACTCCTGGTAGCGTGGCTGATGCTTCAGCGTGGCCACGGGGGAGAGGGAGGCTAAGAGGTGGGGGAGGAGAACCCCAGCTGGAGCAGTGCCCAGGGGTCCAGGAGCCTCACCAAGGGGGGAGAGCAGAGCCAAAAGAGAGAGTCCAAAGAGCCAAGAGACAAGAGCCGAGAGAGTGATAAACTGGTTGACCACTGCTTTTATGTGCCTGGCCTGCTGGCGGGAGGGGCTTACAGGCAGCAAGTGGTCATGGGAAATCCGGGGCTCCATTTTGAATTTCCTCACATATGAAAGTTTTTCTCCGTGTGACCCCAACATACCCCCCCTTAGGTCTTGGGGTGACTCCAGATGTGTCATCCTAAGAGCTCAAAGGTGGAGTCCACGGACGAAAGAGTTCATTTGTCAGTTCATTCAAGGTGTAACAACTGGGCAGTGTGTAACTAACTGGGCACTGGTTGTCCAAACACAAACAGTCAAAGTTACAAACAAAACCAGATAACATGCTTGAAAATGACAAATTCAAAAATGTATAACCATTGATGTAACTTGTAAGGGTTAGTGAGAAATGGAATGTTAATGGTGTAAATTCGTTAGATGCAGGGAAGAATGGCACCTACAATGATAAAGCCATTTTTGTAGCATCCAAAAGTGTATTTTTGGTACACTCAATGTATCTGATGACAAAAATTGACTATTCATTGTAGAATTGATTCTGTTCTTTGCAAACTTAACAAATTTTGTCCTTCAGGCAGGTGTAACTGTAGAAGAGTGTCATCACATTACCATAATCTCAACATCCTAATGGCTGTATCATGGTTTTGCGTACATCATGTGACTGTAATGTCCTAAAATGGTGTGCAACAAGGACAGGTGTATGACTAGCTATGTTCTAAGTTAGCATGTGTCATACTGTTTACAAAGTACTGCTAAGGAGTTAACTCCAAGTGTACTTGCAAAATCAGACAGTGGTGCATAGTTACAATCAGAATCACTGCACTTGCTGCTGTGGCTAACAAATCACAATTCTGCATGTAACCACAAGAAAAGTCAGGGAAGTTACGCTGTCAACATGGTCAAAGCGTTAGTACAGGAGTGAGCTGTGCAAACTACAATATAGAAAAGCGAACTCTGGGGTGTCTATATTTTGACTGTATTACTGGTTCTGGGCTGTAACGCTCCATAAAACCAGAGGGACTGTCACTGTCAGATAGGTGGTGACCATGTTCTGAATTGTTGTCAGAGATGCTCTGATCATCATCTGAACCATCCAGAGTCTGGCCATGTGTCTGGGCCAGGATTTCTGCGTATGGCCTCCTGCAGCTTCTGCTGAGGGCGTGTCTATCTCTACGCAGATGGTGGACATGGCGGTTACGCTCTCTGTCCCTATGAGGCTGTATCTCACCCCTCTTAGCTCTGTGGCGAGGGTGAGATTTGGTGGTAGAACGCCTGCATGAGAGGTCAGTGTTTGAGCTGGCGGGCTCGGTGGTTACCACCCTTGCCTTGGAAGTGACAACAGTTTCCCAAGCCACCTGTGTCACCTTCCTGATCTTCTGCATGGAGGGGTTCCCTTGACACGTCCTGAGTGTTACGTGATTGCGTACACATGGGTGCAGGTTGCACAAGAACAAAGACTTGAAAGTTGGGTTTTCTTCTAAGCCTGGGGTATTCTTGCCTTGGAAGTAAGTGTGCCTCAAACGATTAAAATATTCCCTAGGGTTTTCTGTGCGGGAATGTTGAACTTTGAAGGCCGCAACCATTGAACTAATGTCATCAGTACTAGAAGAAAATTCTTCCCTCAGTGCATGACATAGCTCACTGTAGTCATCTCTGACACTGGGAGGCTGTATCTGGATAAACTTGTGAACCGCTTTTGAGCTGGTTTTCCACACAAGTTAAACCTTTTCCCTTTCACTAGCTTGAGGTAAGTCGACAAGGCTGTAGTCTATCTCCCTCAAGTAGTTGTCAATGTTATGATCAGAGTTTCCTGGATCAAAATGGTCAATATCTTTAGCTAAACTCTCAAGCACTTCAAGACGAAGACACTGTGTGTTCCTGTCTGGTGAAGCTGAGGCTAAGCTAAAGCTAGAGTCAGGTAAATAGGTAGGGGCTGGACAGTCTTGAAAAGCTCCGCCCCCCTTTATGGAGTGATGCACATCAGCAACTCTGTCATATCTCTGTGGCTGAGAATGACATGGGGCAGAATCTGTTCTGGACCAAAAGCTAAATGTGTCAAAGTTTGGGTTGACAAAATGAGAAGTCAGGGAGCTGTTAGCTCTGTCTCTCAGTGGAGTCTGAGGGGCTGACTTTGTTCCCAAATGCTTGGAGCTGGTTGGGAATCGTTCACAACTTTCGGGAGAAATTGGAGCTACAGTTTCACAAATGGAGGACTGTGAATCGGAGTAACCAGAGTCACATGGGCTGAACGACTGTGGAGTGGAAACACGTTCTGTTTTAAGCCGCAAAAGTTCCTCCTTGTGCAAGCAGAGATCTGACTCTGCTGCATGCAGGTCTGTCAAACAGCGCATGGCTTTGCTATTAGCCGATTTAACTTCTTTAAGAAGCTCAGCATTTTGCGCTCTAAGGGTGTCTAGTTCAAAACCAAGGGCAGTTTTGCTCTGGACAGCAAGACTGGTCTGTCTGTGAAAGATCAACAGCAGACATTTCAACAATGGGCCTTTGGATGCATTCTGAGCATCACACCTGTTGTTGAATAGAGAGTCTATTTCTTTGTCACACTCACTGAAATTCAGTGTACTAATGAACTCAGGATAGCCAGGCTTCAGGCTCTGTGCTACAGAAGAAATTAGCTGCTCTACACAGGGGTTCTCCATTGTTGGAACTACAAGATGAAGGAAAACTTAAAAGTTGTTTAATACAACAAAATACATTTATTTGGCTATGGTGCAATGCTAGCACACATGAATGTGTGACTGGGGAAGTACACTAGATTTAGCCAATCACTGGGGCCTACACTGTAAATATAGCTTCTGTGGGCAGATAGCTACAGCACCAACTAGTGGTAACAGTGGGCACAACAAGAAAAATGCAGTTTGCTTACAAACTTGCAATAAAATACACTAACTGAAACACGGAGCTACAGTTAGGGAATTGTCTCTAGGAACTTGCTTAAGCTAATGCACATGGTTGCACAGCTAGGTTCAAACTTTCACAGGGCTGATTGCATGCTGTGGCTCAGTCTTGGGCTCTATTGTCAGATAAGGCTGAAATGCATGGCAGTGACAGCCTATTTACTCTCTCTGTTACACAGGGCCGTGGGCGCGCTGTGTCTTAAATAAAAATGGAGCACTTGGGTTACAACAAATAACAGCGGGATAAAATTTAATTGAATGCACGGCATTCAAATGCTGAACCAACTCTAGTTACAAGTTACTATAGAGTAGATTGACCTGTATGCACCAGCAGCAATAGCAATCCTTCTCAGTGTAACTATTAGGACTTAAAAGACTAGTTCACAACTCAAAATCTCTCACAAATTATTTGTTCACTTAAATAAAATAATATTCACCACAATGTACCAGTCTCAAACTACAGTTGGATGTCTACACCTGTAGCAGACTAAAAAGGTGAACACAAAGATGTTTGGCAAGTGAAATCGTAAAGATTTTGGACTGGCCAAAGTTATGCTAAATGTGATATTAATATTGTACAATTATGAACGCAATGCCAACAGTACTAGCCTCACACGGGGCACCAATGTTGGGGTAATGCCTCGCACAGAACACCAATGTTGGGGAAATGCCTCGAATGGTAACACCTTTGTGGTGATAATGCCCAAGCAGTGGCAACGTTGTTGTGTGTGTAATGGCATGTCACACAAGGGCGCCGGCTGTTGGGCTTACACCTCACAAGTGGACATCATGTGTTGAGGTAATTTGCCTAATCGTATTATTAATTTGACTATCAAAAAAAAGTATATGATATTGTGATCTTAATATTAAATATTAATATTCATACCTCGGGGCACCACCCTTCCTCAGTGAAGGGAAAAACGATAGCCAATTAATAAAACCTCAGTCTCAATATCCACTAAGCTATTAATATGGAAATTGATTAACAATTAAATTAATAATTGTAATCAACTTACCCAATCAATAGTTAGGTTGAAGGATTCGGAGTTCTACATGGAAGAGGTCGGCAATTTCATTCACTCTTGTACTACATCAATAACCACAGCATATGTCTTTAAAGAATATTTATTTAAATGAAACAAATTAAACAAACAATCTAGACTATACTAAACACTAACACTATATACACAATGAAGGAGGAGTGTGTGTGCATGTGCATGTGTGTGTGTGTGTGTGTCTGCGAGTGTGGGTGAGAGAGAACAAAAGGATGATCAAAGGTGCCTTGCTGACCATGTGGGGTGGGGGAAGGCAACCCTACTGTAACAAAGACCAAGTCTTTGTAGCAAAGGAAAGTTTCAAGAGTTTTAAAGTCAGTTGAATGACTTAAAACGCTCAATGTTGTTTGTGTGTGTGTTTTACGTTAAAATGAAGAGATATGTGTGTTTTGCACAGGATAGGCGCTGTGTTAGTCTACAGGAGGTTATTTGCATGCAAGACCTTGTCTGCTACACATTAATACCATCCTGACCTACTAAAACACAATCCTAAAAACAATCACAGCAACCATCATTTTACAAATACACACAGTCAATTTTTGTCTTAAAAGAAGGTTTGGATGCCCAGTCGTTACCAATCCTCAGTAGAGGAAGGAGATTTGGAGGTTGCTGGAGGATCCAATCGTGGACGATGCTGATCCGGCTGGAAAGAGCGGTTCTGGTGCTGCAAAAGTCCGTGTCTTTGCTGTTGGAAGAGGAGGGAGGCTGGCCGCTCCTCAATAGCAAGCTGTTGCTTCCAAGGCTTGCTCTACTCCTGGTAGCGTGGCTGATGCTTCAGCATGGCCACGGGGGAGAGGGAGGCTAAGAGGTGGGGAGGAGTACCCCAGCCTGAGCAGTCCCCAGGGGTCCAGGAGCCTCACCAAGGGGGGGAGAGCAGAGCCAAAAGACAAGAGAGAGATAAACTGGTTGACCACTGCTTTTATGTGCCTGGCCTGCTGGCGGGAGGGGCTTACAGGCAGCAAGTGGTCATGGGAAATCCGGGGCTCCATTTTGAATTTCCTCACATATGAAAGTTTTTCTACGTGTGACCCCAACACTTCTTAAGACAATGGGTCAAGAGAAGCCAGTGGCAAGTTACAAAATATCTGGCCTAGAGGTAGCCGCTTTAGACAGTGATTCATTTCTCAAACTGCCAGACGTTTTTTACTCAGAAATCAATCCCGGTGACTCACGATAACATTCCTAAATTGACAAACATAAGGAAATGGTCTTACCTGCAGGAAATTGACTTGACACCAATCAACGCTGGCATTGGGCTACTGATAGGTGTCATTGCTCCAAAAGCTTTGGAACCCTTGAAAATAATTAACAGCATAGGTAGTGGACCATATGCTGTTAGAACGCTTCTTGGTTGGGTTATCAATGGTCCTCTTGATTTTGAGGCAAATGATTCGTCAGTGCTGGTAAATAGAATATCTGTGGCCAGTTTAGAAGACCTACTTATCAAACAATATAATCAGGACTTCATGGAACAACACTATGGAGAAAAAAGTGAAATGTCAAAAGAAGATCAGCAGTTCTTAAACATCGTCTCGGACTCAGCTGAACTTCAAGACAATCACTACTATTTGAAATTACCTTTCCGAAATTCTACTTTGAACATGCCTAACAATAAGCAAATTGCTCAGCAAAGAGCTCAACACCTGATAAGAAAGTTTCAAAAGAATCAATAGTTTCATGATGAATACAAAACTTTTATGTCTGAAGTGCTTTCAAAAGGATATGCTGAAATCATACCTCAAAGTGAGTTGCAGCCTGAATCTGGCAAGGTGAGGTATTTGCCTCACCATGGTGTCTACCACCCACGAAAAAAGAAGCTGCGCGTGGTATTTGACTGTGCAGCAGCATTTGGTGGAACCTCTTTAAATAAAGAGTTGCTGCAAGGTCTTGACTTGACAAACACTCTGCTTGGTGTCTTGCTTCGTTTTCGCCAAGGGCTTGTCGCTATCATGACTGACATAGAGGGAATGTTCCATCAAGTGCGGGTAGCAAAGGAAGATGTTGATCACTTGCACTTTCTCTGGTGGCCAATGGGGGACATTTCCCAGAATCTTGTGGAACATCGTATGCTTCTGCACATCTTTGGTGCGGTGTCATCACCAAGCTGTGCCACATTCGCCTTGCTGAAAACAGCTGATGACAATCAAAATAAGTATCCAGAGGAAGTCATAGGCACAATAAAAAGAAATTTTTACGTCGATGATTGCCTGAAGGCAGTTAGCTGTCCAGAACAGGCCATCTTTCTGTACAAAAGGCTGACTGAAGTATGTGCAAAAGATGGTTTCCATCTAAACAAATGGATCAGTAATGACCGCACTGTCCTCTCAGCCATCCTAGAGCAGGACCGAGCCAAAGAGGTGAGATCCCTGGATTTGAGCCAAGAGCCATTGCCATTAGAAAGAGCCCTTGGTCTGCAATGGGATGTGGATAGGGATGTCTTTACTTTCAAAGTGGCAATGAAGTCACACCAGACAACTCGAAGAGGCATCCTCTGTATTGTTTGCTCACTTTACGATCCCTTGGGTTTCTTGTCACCAGTCATGCTTGTTGCTAAGCATATTTTGCAAAGTTTGTGCAAATTAAAGCTCAGCTGGGATGAAAGAATTCCAGATGACATCTCTCAATCTTGGAAAAGGTGGCTTGACTCACTCCACCTGCTGGACACTTTCAGTGTTGACAGAAGCTTTATTCCCAAAGACTTTGGTGACCTCACATCTGCACAGCTTCACCACTTTTGTGATGCTAGGATATGGCGCCGTTTCCTATCTCCGGCTCACCAATGACAAAGGTGAAGTCCGTGTGACCTTTGTATTTAGAAAAGCTAAAGTTGCACCTCTGCAAAATACAACCATTCCCCCAGTCTTGGCTGTTCAACTGGATGATTCCATTGACTGATTCCATCTTCTGGTCAGACAGCATGACTGTTTTGCAATACATAGCAAACAAAACCAAGAGATTTAAAACATTTGTTGCCAATCGAATCTCTGTCATTCATTGATTCATTGTCTGAAACAAAACAATGGAAACATGTCTCCTCAAAGGACAGTCCAGCTGACGTTGCTTCACGTGGCTCGACAGTGAAGGCTTTCCTGTCAAACAAAACCTGGATTAATGGACCAGTGTTCCTTCATCAACATTCGAAATGGCCAGGAACCTTTGAAAACTACATTGTCTCTGATGATGATCCTGAAATAAAGCAGCAAGCTGCTGTTCATGTTGTGTCAGCTCAGCCAATGTCAGAGTCTTGTCCAACCAGCAAGTTGCTTTCGTACTTCTCTAACTGGACAGACCTGAAACGAGCAGTAGCCTGGTTATTAAAGTTCAAAGACACACTTAAACAGAAGTGTGATGACAAGAAAAACATGAATAAAGGAGACTCTTGCAAAGATGGGACACTATGTGTCAAACGTATGGTTCAAAAGAAACCATCACATGTCTACAAATTGTCGCTGGAGGATCTTGATTGTGCTGAGAAAGCAATTATAAGTTAGGTGCAAAAGCAACACTTTCATGAAGAAATTTCAAATTTGATTAATGGAAAAGCTGTAAAGAAATCCAGCCATCTGTTCAGACTGGATCCTGTCTTTGTGGATGGCATTCTAAGAGTAGGTGGTCGCCTTAGCAAATCTGCATTACCTGATGAGATGAAACATCCTGTCATTATGCCAAAGAGTAGCAACATCTCAGAACTTGTACTCCGCCATGTGCACCTCAAAGTTGGGCATAGTGGGAGAAACCATATGCTTTCCACACTTCGTAGGCAGTATTGGATCCCTCATGCAAATTCTTTGGCGAGAAGGATAATCAGAGAATGTATGACATGCTGCAGACAACACCAAAGACCCGGAGAGCAAAAAATGTCCGACCTTCCACCTGACAGACTTTCAATAGACCACCCTCCCCTCACTCTAGTCGGAATGGATTATTTTGGGCCTATTGAGGTGAAAAGAGGAAGGAATACTGTTAAAAGGTATGGGGTCATTTTCACATGTCTGACTTGTCGTGCTGTCCATCTTGAAGTGGCCCATACACTTGACACCGATTCCTGCATTAATGCCATCAGACGGTTCATCTGTCGAAGGGGTCAGGTAAAGGAAATAAGATCAGATAATGGGACAAATCTTATAAGTGCAAACAAAGAATTGAAAGAGGCTCTATGCAGTTTAAATCAAGATAAAGTCCAGGGCACACTTGCTCAGTATGGAATCAAATGGATTTTCAGCCCACCTTATGGAGCTCACCACGGAGGCGTATGGGAACGCCTCATACAACAAATTAAAAGAATTCTTTGCTCTGTCACCAAACAACAGCCCTTATCACCATATTCTGTGAAGCTGAGGCAATACTAAATGACAGACCAATAACTCCTTCAAGTGATGACCCAAATGACCTGGAGGCGCTAACCCCAAACCACCTTCTGCTTTTAAAGGGGAAGCCCATCTTACCGCCAGGTCTGTTTGGAAAAAATGAAACCTATGGAAAGAGGCGCTGGAAACAAGTGCAGTATATTAGTGATTTGTTTTGGAAGTGATGGGTCAAAGAGTATTTGCCCATATTGCAGCAGCGCCAAAAATGGCAGAAGCCTAAGAAAAGTTTTTCAGTTGGGGATTTAGTTCTGATAATTGATGATTCAGCACCAAGAAACTCATGGTCTATGGGGAGAATCATTGACACAATGAAAGACACTAAAGGGTTTGTGCGTTAGTGTATGCATTAAAACACAAACTAATGAATTAGAAAGACCCATTACTAAGTTGTGCCTAATTATTAGAAGCTGAATAGCTTGTGTTTATTGATATTGACAATGCTGGAAAATGCTATTGAACTAAATGCCTACATTGGAGTGTTGATAAGGCTACCTATTTTTGTTGTTGAATATTGCAAATATTGGAATATGAATATACAGACTGGACAGCATAATGAACAGAATTATTGCTATGCCCTTGAAAATGTTTTTTTTTCCCCTCCTTTCTCCAAAACGGCTTTGGCTTTTCAAAGAAGAGTTTTTTTTTGGTTTTCTTGACTGAAGAGTTTTCTTTTTTCTCTATTATTTTTTGATGGACCTTTTTTCATGGACTTTTACATACACACATGCATACATATACCTACTTATATTCGAATGGACTTTCCAATGTCTATGCCTGTAATTGCCTCTATGCATTAACTGTGAATGCTTTGTGCATATTGTTTGGATTGTTTTTGTGATAACTTTATAGCTGTCATGTAGTATTTGTAATTTGTTGTTATACAAAAATTAGGGGCTGGAATGTTACAGCTATTTTTTGGGTTAAATTCAGAATTATGCATGAATTATGTAAATATTTGAATTTTGATTATGGATATGCAGCATACATTGTGAGATTATGTGAAAGTGGACCCAATCATGTTTATCTGATGTAAGTCGTGACGGGAGCAGTGATGTGGGGTAGGGATATGACGTGGGAAGCCTAGTCCTGGGAAGTTGGTGGAAAATGGGAGCTGGGGTAAAACACACTGTTTTGAACATGCTTCTCCATGCTATGAGTTTATGAGTTGTTTTTCGTTGGCTTATTTTTAAAACTAAATTTTCATCTACTTTATGTTCAACTTCTGTTCCTGGAAACGGGCAAATAAATTATATATTTTTTGACTAGTATCGAGAAGTGTGCGTATAAAATCTTTTTATGATCCACTGACCTTTTTTGGAATGGACAAATGGACTCTACATGAGGGATTGAAAGCAATAGAATTGCATAAAAACGTTTCAAATGGTCTTATTTCATTAAAACAATTTAAACGATCATGAAACACATGCATTGTTTCCAATCCCTGAGTAAAGAGAAGCACGGGAAGTCCGGAGTCATAATCGCTTTCCATGTTACTTGTGATGAGGTGCACCTTTACGCAAGTGAAACAGAAACTTCAATGCGCAAGGATTTTAATTCCACATGTGAATCTCATTAAGCATTCAATGAACAATTGCTGACTACGGTGAATACGCCTTCAAAATGCGTGAAACTTACACCGTATGCGTGAGATTGCGTAGAAAGTTGGCAGCCCTGTGTAATGTTCTTTTTAGGAAATGCTGTGTTAGTTTTATGCCAGATGTATCCAAACGCATACCTTCCAAAAAGTTCAGCTTCTGCCTCCTCAGTCCACAGAATATTTTCCCAAAAGTCCCGGGGATCATCAAGATGTTTTTTGGCAAACGTGAGACGAGCATTTGTGTTCTTTTTGTTCAGCGGTGGTTTTCACCTTAGGAACACTCCCATGGATGCCATTTTTGCCCAGTCTGAATCATGAACACTGACTTTAACTGAGGCAAGTAAGGCCTGCAGTTCTTTATATGTTCTTCTAGGTTCTTTTGTGGCCTCCTAAATGAGTCGTCGATGTGCTCTTGGAGTAATTTTGGTAGGCCAACCACTCCTGGGAAGGTTCACCACTGTTCTAATTTTTCTTCATTTGTGAATTATGGCTCTCACTTCGCTGGAGTCCCAAAGCCTTAGAAATAGCTTTGTAACCCCTTCCAGGCTGGTAGATTTCAATGACATTGTTTCTCATCTGTTCTTGAATTTCTTTAGATTATGTGTTTTTTGAGATCCTTTGGCCGACTTTACTTTGTCGGACAGGTTCTATGTAGATGATTTCTTGATTCAACAGGTCTGGCAGTAATCAGGCCTAAGTGTGGCTAGTGAAATTGAACCAAAAAAATGTGGTTAATCACAATTAATTCATGATTTGGGGGGCAATTACTTTTTCGCAAAGGGCCAGGTAGGTTTGGATAGCTTTTTTCCCTGAATAAATGAAATCATCATTTAAAAACTGCATTTTGTATTTACTAGGGTTATGTTTGTCTAATATTAAAATTTGTTTGATGATCTGAAACATTTACGTGTGGAATAGTTGCAAAATATAAGAAATCAGGAAGGGGGCAAATACTTTTTCACGGCACTGTATACTTTCATTTTGAGCACAAACAGTTGAGCATTTACCATTGCAATCACAGTTATTGTGTATGTAGTTGCTGGGGTGTTTGTTCTGATTGCTGTTTTTTCTTTTTCTGCGTTCCGGCTGCCAGGCAACATTACGCACAAACACTCAGAGCGCAGCAATGAGCACAGATATACAGTCGCTAAACCGGTTCCTTTTTGATATTTTTGCTATGATGGTCCAGTAAATATTCAACTGTTGTTTTCTAAGTCGTCTTTTGAAAGAATCCATGCGCAGTTACTGAGAGAATGCTGAATTTCAAGAGCTCAATTGGGGTGCGCGAAATTCAAAATGAGCTAATATTTTTCATGAAATGGTAAAATGTCTCACTTTCAACATCAGATATGTTGTCTATGTTCTATTGTGAATAAAATGTGGGTTTATGAGATTTGCAAATCATGCATTCTGTTCTTATTCACATTTTACACAACGTCCCAACTTCACTGGCATTGGGGTTTGTAGTATGAAGTGCATGGTGGTGGGGTGTAATAATTACTCCAACAACGTCACCGATGTAAGTTTTTACTGTTTCCCGGTGGGAATCCCGGAGTGAGGTAAGCAATAGTTGTTGGCAATCATCGAATGAACCACGAGGTCAGAACAGCTACCGCGCAACCATATTAAAATACATCCTGTATGACAGACTGGATCTACTTTTGATTTAAAATGGTAATTACACAAAAACTAAGCTCAGAAATAACAGACTCGCCCACCACCTTATTATGCAAATAAATATCATGGTATGTTTGAAAATTCCAACTTAAAATGTTTAAATGCATTTATATTTGTTTGTAGCATTTTCAATTCAATTTAATTTCATTTAATTTTATTTTTATTGCGCTTTTTACACAGATAGACTGTCACAATGAAGCTTTACAGTGAGAAAATAAATAAATAAAAGGGGCAGTTCCCAGCCTAATCCTCACTATAGCAAATGAGGGAAAAAAAAAAAAAACTCTCAGTAGGGAGAAAAATCCGCAAACAGTGGGGAGAAAAAACTCCCCTTTGGGAAGAAATCTCAGGAGGAACCTGGCTGTAGTGGGGAAACCCATCCTCCGCTGGCTAGCTAATTATTAATAAAATAAAGTAATAATAAAATAAAATGCTATTTAAGTAAAAAAAAAGTTGATTAAAACATCTAAGCAGTGGCATCAGTAGCTCCAGGGAGTGGCATGTCGAGGATAGTGCAGAACTGGATCAGGACAGCAGCAGCCAGCGCTCATGGTGAAGGACATGGGTCAGATGGTTCACGGGCTCAGGGTTGTAGAGGGAAAAGATCACCGGAAAAAGACGCAGAAAGAAGAGGGGTGAGGCACTGGATACAACTACTGCATCTTAATAAAAAGTCTATCCTGTGTCATGTGCCAAGTAACAATTTAGGAGCAATTAGTCAAGAAACAGTCAGCACCCCTCCATCCGCTTATTGCAGCATAGAGCCCCTACACTGTGGCAAGCCCCACTGGCACTGATAATGCATGCTCAGTGCCACCAGTTCCACATGGATTGACTTAACACTGGCTTCCGATACCATGTAAACCTACCATGAAACCAGGTTGCAGTCAGTCCCACCGCAACCAAATAAATATACATAACTAATGATAAATTGATTCATCATAGGCTTGACTAAAAAGGTACGTTTTCAGCCTGATCTTGAAGACAGTGTCTGAAGTCTGAATTTGTCTCTGGAGATTGTTCCATAAAATTGGGGCTTTGTAACAGAATACTCCGCCTCCAATTGTAACTGGATATATTTGGAATTTTCAAGTATTCAGC
Organism: Gymnothorax javanicus; assembly: GCA_029692085.1. Taxonomy (NCBI): domain Eukaryota; kingdom Metazoa; phylum Chordata; class Actinopteri; order Anguilliformes; family Muraenidae; genus Gymnothorax; species Gymnothorax javanicus. Next base: position 137,101,458 of record CM056195.1, on the reverse strand, counting down.
ACCTTGTGAATGAAGTAATCTTGGCGGGGAGTAAGGAATGAGAAGATTGCGAAGATATTCTGGGGCCAAGTCATTTAAAGCTTTTTAAGTTAGTAGTAGTATTTTGTACTCAATTCTAAATTTTAGAGGCAGCCAATGAAGATTTTTTAGCACTGGGCTAATGTGATCATATTTCTTAGTCCTAGTCAGAACTCTTGCGACAGCATTCTGCACTAATTGAAGACATTTCAGGGCAGAGCTGGAGCAACTAGACAGTAAGATGTTATAATAGTCCAGCTGAAAGGACACAAATGCATGAAACATTTTTTCAGCGTCCTGAAGAGACAACATTTTTTTAAGTTTAGATATGTTTCTGAGACGGAAAAAAGCCACTTGTATGATATTGTTGATATAAGCCTGGAAAGAGAGTTCTGATTCAAGAGTGACGACAAGGTTTTTAACAGCAGCTTTCGCAGAAACAGAGAGGCCATCTAAGTTGAGAGAAAACTTAATGAAGGAGTCTCTAAGATACTTGAGACCTAATTCCAATATTTCAGTCTTATCTGGATTTACTGAAAGAAAATGTTGCATCATCCATGCTTTAACTCATTCCCTACGGCAAGCTGCTGTCAACGACGCGGCGAATTCTACCATTCCCTACTGTAGGCCGTTAGCAGCGGTGTGGATGAAGTCATTCGGAGTTCCGTTGAAAACATGCATAATACATGAGTATCGTGTCAATCTGACCAAAAGTCCTAGTGCGGCTAGCAGAGTGGAATGCGGACAGCGACGATGATGAAGTGAGTAGTGACAGCATAATTGCGACCTCGACCATTTTCTACCTCTAACATGATTAATTTTGAAAATACTGACATTTAACTAAACTTCTGTTTATATTGTGTAATTTTTGGGAAAAGTATTCCGTACAAATGCAACAATTTTATATAAAAGTATTCCGTAGGAAATGAGTTAAGGCACATCTCTAATCTAGTTACCTGATCATTTTGCCCGGCTTAAAAGATATATAGAACTGAGTGCCATCTGCATAGCAATGGTATTTAACGACGTGTCTACTTATGATATTTCCAAGGGGAAGCATGTCTTGAGCAAAAAAAGCAAAGGGCCCAGAACAGCTCCTTGAGGTATTCCAAAGTTTACCTTGGAATACTCTGAACATTTGTTATTTACCCAAATGAACTGAGATCTAGTAGACAGATAAGACTTAAACCACGAAAGGGCAAGTCCAGAAATTCCAAATGATTTTTCTAGCCTACAAAGAAGAATATGGTGATCTACAGTGTCAAAGGCAGCACTTGTATCTAGAAGGACAAGAACAGAGATGCAGCCACTATCCATGGAAAGTAGTAGATCATTTAATACAACAGCGAGAGCTGTTTCAGTGCTATGATGCTTTCTATTGGCAGAATGAAAACTCTCATAAACCTCATTAGTCTGCAGGAAAGAAGAGAGCTGGTGAGCGGGGATCCAAATTTGGTTTTTACCCCGCCCCATCCAAAGGGTGAGGGCAAGGGGTATTGTTTTTGGTTCGGTTTGTTTCTGTGTTTGTTTGTGTGTTTGTGCGTTTGTTTCTTTGTTTCTTTATTTGTTAACACTCTAGCGGCAAAACTAATTGCCAGATTCACCCCAAATTCAGTTTAGGGATTGCCACTCACCTAGAATAGATGCCTATTGAATTTCAGAAAAGTAGGTCGAAGTATGTGCGAGGGGCGGGGTTCGTTGTGCCTGGCACCACTTGTTTAAGTAGTGGCTTGATTTCTGCATCTTAAATGAGGTGGGAACAAAATCTGAAATCAGTGAAGAATTAATTAATTAATTATGTGAAGAATTGGACTGCCAAGAATGGGCAGGAGCTCCTTCATTAACTTCGTGGGGATGGGAGCTAAGATACAAGTGGATGACTTGGAAGTAGCAACGAATTTGGCTAGTTCACTCAGAGATTTGGAGGTACGGATTCAAACTGGTTTTTCTGTATTGTGGGAAACTCCATATAATCAGAAACGTCATCACAAACTGGTAGGGAAGCAGTGATCTTCTCTCTAATTCCAATAATTTTGTCACTAAAGAAGTTTAAAAAATCATCACTGCTGCAAGAGACTGGAATTTGAGGGTTACTGGCAGCATGATTGTTAGTTAACTTGGCCACGGTTTTGAACAAAAATCGAGATTTTTTTTTTTTTATTAGATTTGGAAAATAGTAAGACCTCACACAACAGTGATTATGCTTATATTTAACAAGGCTCTCTGTCCAAGCATGATGGATTACCTGGAGTTTAGTGGAGCCCCATTTGCATTCTAGTTGACAAGATTTTTGCTTTAGAGTCCATGTCTGGTCAGTGTACCGTGGGGCTGGCCTCTTCTTCTGAGTAACCTTTTTTAAATTTCCATGGCGCAGCTACATTAAGGGTGCTACAGAGAGTGTTAGCAAACTTTTCTGCTACATCATCAATACACAGGGGGCTGACTCAACCATAGACTGTATAAAAAGATGGACGCAGCACCCTGGTCTGAAAAATGAAGTCCATGCGGAAGTACCGTAAAATGGCATTCTATTTAATGGCCAGCAGATGGCGATGTCGGTGGTTGCAGAAAGAAGTTCAATGCTATAGAAGTCTATGAGAAAATGACCCTACTTTCCCACCTGATATTTCATTTAAATAATGATTTTTCACATTATTTAATGGTAGCTATAGCAAGTTTCAAGTCTCCTTCATTATATCATGATGTTCATTTTTGTAAATTATGGTCCCATATAGATTAGAATAAAGGATAAAGCCAGAATATGCTTCAGGGGCGTGGCTATCCTCTGGTCCTCGTCCGATATGGTCAGATCCAGAACCACGATCCTCCCCGGATCTTAAATACACGGTCTCGTCCAATAGAAATCAAATTCGGTTTCAAAATGACAACATGGTGTAATTCAAATTGCTAAAATCGAGGCTTCCTTTTTGGTATGCTGAAACCAATGGGTGACGTCACGGTAGCTTCGTCCATCTTTTTATACAGTCTATGGACTCAACACTCAAAATAAGATGGGAAAACCTCACTGAATTTTGTAGAAGTTGTTGCAGTATAAGTGCGACCAGTGTACATCCTAGTTTCTGACAATACAGGGTGGGCCAATTGTAAACAGAATGTGATAAGAAAATGGTCAGACAAACTGGGATTATGTGAATGAATCTTGACTTGCCCAGCATCAACCCCAAAGCTAAAAACCAGATCTAAAGTATGACTATGAAAACGTGTTGGGCCAAAAACACTGAGCTAAGCCGACTGACTCCAAAACATTAGTGAATGCAGATGTTAAAGAATCATCTGCCCTCTCAAAGTGCAAGTTGAAGTCACCCAATAGAACTATTCTATCATAGCTTAAAACTACGTCTGAAAGGAATTCAGAAAACTATTGAATAAAGCCAGAGTATAGGCCAGGGGGCCTGTAGACTGTCACCAGGGCTAAAGGTCGATCAGGGACAGGGCACACACCTGCATCCAGTGCTGAAAAGTTCATCAGCAGAACCTCAAATGAATCAAATTCATACTGTGATTTTGGCTCTGAGGGAATGGAGTCACTATAAATAACAGCGACGCCCCCACCTCTCCAGTCTAGGGGGGGTTTTGAGTGAAACAGCCATGTTTCTGTGAGACACAGTACATCAAGAGAACAATCAGAGATTAATTTGTTCACAAGAGCTGCTTAAAAGTTCAAGGAGCTTATATTTAATAGGCCAAATTTGAGAAACGAATTTTTATTTATTGAAGGATTAATATAGTTTGTTTTTATGCAAGTCAAGTTTTTGTGATGTACTCCACGTTTCTTCCTTAAGTTAATTGAAATTCGGGGAACAGACAATCTCTATACTGTTTGACTTAATCATCGGTTTAGTAATGCTGACAGTACGGAATGTCAGTAATTTAGTTAGTAATTAACTCTTGGCTGTCAAATACAAGAATTTTAATCTTTGGCCACATTTCTCGATAAAAGAACAGTGCCCCTGGAGAGGGATGAACACCGTCACTCCTCAGAAGTGTCATGGTTCTGGCTGTGTGTGTGGTTTTAGACTTTCTTTGTCGCTCGTATTTGGACCACGTCTGTTTCTTTAACTATCGGATTCTTTTCCCAGCTGTTTCGTCAGGCGTGGGCGGCGCCTTCCCCTAAGGCTATATAAGCTGGATGTCTGCCACGCCTCCTTTGCTGGAGTGTCTGATTTTAGTTATCACTACAGCCAGAAGATATCTCTAGTGAGGGATTTTTGGCGACTTTCTTTGCAGTATATTTGTGGTTTATTTCTTCAGGGAAGTTTCCTTTTACTTTCCCTATTTGTTTGTTCCTCTCTCGCTCTGCTTCCTGGTTCGTATTGTTGGGCGTTCGTTTTGAAAGCGTGAGAACTGTTCTGTTTCTTCGTTTATATTTCTCCCTGTGGGTATTTTAAGTCCTTGCTGGTCCTGTTCTCTCCTAGCCGCTGCAATTGGCCTCCCAATTCCTTCGGCCATTACAGCACACTCCAGCCAAACACGGAGTCTGGAGCAGCAGCTACGCTGGAGAAAGTGGTTGCCAATCAACAATCATTTCTTGCTGGTTATGGCAAGGGCCTCACTAGCTTAAGCAATCAGCAAGCAGAGCTGGCGGAAAGGATTCGCCTGCAGGAGAATGCTATGCAGAGGCAGAAAAATATCTTATTAAGCCTCAGTGAGAGTATTAGAGCGTTGACCACTCAGATCACCCAAAATGTTTCACAAGCACAATCCACACACCTTCCTCAAGAGCTTAAACTTCAGTTACCCCCAAGATATGGAGGCAAGGCAGGGAAATGCAAGGACTTCATTGCTCAATGTGAAATATTTTTTAAAACGCAACCCTCACGGTTCTCTAATGAAGAATCACGGGTTTTGTTTATTTTACCCCTGTTAGCTGGTACAGCTCTCACTTGGGTGGGGCCACTCATTCGCTGTAGATCGCCGGTTGTTAATTCAGTAGATACTCTCGTGAGGGAGATGATTTCAGTTTTTGATCAGGACTTGTGTGGTCAGGATGTGGCTACGCATCTAATGCATTTGAGGCAGGGCTCTGAGAGTGTTGCAGAGTTTCCTATATCTTTCCGCTCCCTGGCCACAGAGACAGGGTGGCCAGAGGCACCTGTTATGACAGTTTTTATTCAGGCTTTGGCCCAGGAGGTAAAGGATGCTCTGGCAACGTTAGAGCCTTGTGTTTCTTTAGATTCGTTGGTTCGTACTGCTATACGAATTAATAATCACATCCGTGAACGAGACAAGGAGAAACGAACTGCACTGGCTCCTGCTAGCAAAGGGGTTAATTCTCCTTACAACACGCACATGGCCCCAACTCCGCCCACTGAAATTCCCACTCCTAGTGAGCCCATGCAGGTTGATAGCTCATATGAGAGCTGGGTTCGTAAGCCTGTTTGCAGACGAATAATTTTTTTATCATTGTAACAAACTGGGACATATCTGTCCACGTTGCCCTGAGCTTAAGGGAAATGGGAAGTCCCTCTAGCGGTATGGGGGGGCGCTAGAGGGACAGGCCCAATCTCCCTTTCGAACATTTATTGCAGTAGAATTGACTGTGGGTAAACAGAATATTTGCTGACGCCTTTTTGGACCCGGGGGCCGTAGATTGTTTTATGGATGCGGGGTGGGCTAGGAAACATTCCATTCCCATCCGCTCTCTCTCACATTCACGCTCGGTCAGAGCTTTGGATGGTCCCCCGTTGGAAACTGGGCTTATAACCGAGGCCTCTGAATTATTGACTATGTTCGTCCCATTTGGCGGTCATTCGGAGAGAGTTCGGTTTTTCCTAATCAATTCCCTGGTTTTCCCTGTGGTTTTTGGACATTCTTGGCTGCTTGAACATAGGCCACACATCTTTTGGGGCAGTCAAAATAATCCTGTTGTCCAGTAGGGCTCTGATTATAGGTCTCACTGTAGTGAGATTCTGGTGTGTCGTCCCGAACGTGAACCTATGGGGGAGACTGACACCTGGAGTGACGGCGAGGAAGATGTCTCACTTAACACACCCGATTTAGATAATGGGGCGGAGAAAGGGTTGGAGTGGGATCCTCAATTTGACTGGCAGCAGCCAGAAGAGGATTTGGAGTCGGAGGATTTTTCTGATTTTGAGTCGGTCGTTGATAAGTCGGGCTCTGAACGGGATCGGAGTTTGGGGGCTGCTCTGAACTTTTGTTTACCTCCCAACATTCCTAATGACTATATTGATCTGGCAGAGGTTTTTAGCAAACAATGTGCTTTGTCCTTGCCTCTGCATCATGCTTACGATTGCGAGATAAAGCTTTTTCCTGGTACTACTCCCCCCAGGGGTTCCTTATACTCGCTGTCAGGGCCAGAGCGCAAGGCTATGCGAGAGTATATTCAGGAGGCTCTAGCCAATAGTTTTATTTGACTCTCCACGTCTCCTGCTGGAGCGGGGTTCTTTTTTGTTGGGAAAAAGGATGGCGGTTTGAGGCCCTGTATTGATTTCAGGGGCTTGAATAACATAACTATTAAGAACCGATACCCTCTTCCCTTAATGAACTCTGCATTTGAATGCCTGCAGGAAGCGTAGTTTTTCACTAAACTAGACCTCCGTAACGCATACAATCTGGTCCGGATCCGGGAGGGGGAGGAATGGAAAACGACATTTAATACCCATGACGGGTACTACGAATATTTGGTCATGCCGTTCGGTTTGGCTAATGCCCCCTCTGTGTTCCAGGCACTCGTTAATGACGTCCTCCAAGAGATGTTGGAGAGATTCGTCTTTGTTCCCTTGACAATATTCTGATTTTTTCTTCAACTCTCTCAGAGCATAAACAACACGTCAGACAAGTGCTTGAGGCCCTCCTGAAAGCCAAACTTTTTGTCAAGGCTGAGAAATGCACTTTTCATGCCAAGACAGTCTTGTTCCTTGGCTCTATTGTGGACAAAGTGGCAGCGGTCAGGAACTGGCCTGATCCTCAGAATGTTAAGGAGTTTCGGCGGTTTTTAGGCTTTGCTAATTTTCATAGGAGGTTCATCCGCAATTTTAGCGCTGTGGCTGCCCCGATTATCGCGCTTACTAAGAAGAATGCCTCCTCGTCGTTTTCTTGGACCCTGCAGCCGAGGCTGTTTTTCAGGAGTTGAAAAAATCGTTTTAGTTCGGAGCCCATCCTTGTTATGCCCGACAACTCCTTCCCATTTGTGGTGGAGGTTGACGCTTTGGAGGTCAGGGTGGGTACCATTTTGTCCCAGCGTTCTCATGGGGACAATAAGTTGCACCCCTGCGCCTACTTCTCTCGGTCGTTGTCTGCGGCCGAACGAAATTACAGCATTGGTGACCGGGAGTTGTTCGCTGTTAAGTTGTTGTTGGAAGAGCGGCGCCACTGGTTGGAGGGGGCTGAACACCCATTTGTGGTTTGGACTGATCTCAAGAATCTCCAATACATCCAGCAGACCAAGCGACGTAATTCTCGGCAGGCACGGTGGGCATTAGTTTTCAATCATTTTAACTTTACGTTAACTTATTGCCCCGGCTCTAATGATATCAAGCCTGACGCTTTGTCACGGATTTACGATCACTCGGGCCGCGATCCTATTCCAGAGCCTATAATTCCGGCAACTCAGATTGTGGCTTTCGTGCAGTGGGAGGTTGAGTCTGTAGAACGGGAGGCCTTGCATTCTGATCCTGGTCCTGGTGGGGAGCCGCCTGACTGTTTGTTCCTTTGGTGGTTCATTCCCAAGTGCTCCAGTGGGGTCACTCTTCCCGCTTGGCAGGTCATCCGGGGGTTCACCGGACTAAGCGATTTTTGGCCCAACGCTTGTGGTGGCCTAGTTTGGATAAGGACATCCGGGAGTTTGTGGTGGCCTGTTGCATTTGTGCACGGAATAAGGGGTCCCACCTCCCCCCGGTCTGTTGCGGCCATTGCCCGTCCCCAAGCGTCCTTGGAGCAACATCTTGCTAGATTTTATTACTGGCCTGCTGATTACGGAGGGCAACTCTGTCATTTTGGTCGTGGTTGATCGCTTTTCCAAGGCCGCCCATTTTATCGCCCTTCTCAAGCTGTCGTCGGTGCGGGAGACAGCCCTTCTTGTTGTAGACTATGTGTTCCAGCTGCATAGCCTGCCTCAGGATGTGGTTTCAGACCGTGGCCCACAGTTTACGGCAAAATTCTGGCATGCTTTCTGTAACCAGCTAGGGGCCTCCGTGAGCCTTTCGTCCGGGTTTCATCCTGAGACTAATGGACAGACAGAGAGGATTAACCAGTCGCTTGAGACTACACTTTGGCGTTTAGTGGCTGACAACCCTTCACTGTGGAGCCGTTTTTTTGGCGTGGGCTGAATACTCTCAGAATTCACTATGTAACTCCTCCACAGGCCTTTCCCCGTTTGAGGCTCAGCTGGGTTATGAACCACCACTTTTTCCGGAGGCTGAGAGGGATTCAGAAGTTCCCTCGGTTTATTGTTTTATTCAGCGGTGTCGGTCTGGGCCAAGGTCTGGTCGTCTCTGTTGCGCTCGGTGCGTAAACAGAAGGCTGCCACTGATAGGAGACGCTGTTTGGCACCTGCTTATCAGGTTGGCCAGAGGGTTTGGCATTCTACTCGGGACCTTCCGTTGAGAGTGAAGTCACGGAAGTTGGCCCCCGTTCATTGGCCCATTTAAGATCGTGCGGAAAATCAACCCTGTCACCGTCTGATTACAGCTCCCTAGATCTTTGCACATTCATCCCTCTTTTCATGTCTCTCGGCTCAAACCGGTTAGCACAAGCGTCCTGGCACCGGTCGACAAACCACCGTCGCCGCTGCGGATGATTGAGGGGGGGCCGGTTTACACCGTGCGTCGCATATTGGCCGAGAGGCGTGTTGGTCGCGTTAGTCTACTACCAGTTTTTAGTAGATTGAGAGGGATATGGTCCTGAAGAGCAGTGCTGGGTCCCTTCTCGGGATATCCTGGATCCCACCCTTATTTTTGAGTTCCGCGCAGTTCTTTGGGAACGTCTGGGGCCATCCCTTAAGGGGGGGGTCCTGTCATGGTTCTGGCTGTGTGTATGTTTTAGACTTTCTTTGTGGCTCGTATTTGGACCACGTCTGTTTCTTTAACTATCGGATTCTTTTCCCAGCTGTTTCATCAGGCATGGACGGCGCCTTCCCCTAAGGCTATATAAGCCGGAAGTCTATGGAGGTGAATCCTATCTATCCCTATGGGCCCGCAACGAGGCAGCGATAATTTCATTGGTCAACACGGAACCTGGCATTCTATTGGTTGGCGATTTTTGATAGGAATGTACCGCAGAAAAAATCCAAGCGCGAGCAGCATATTTCGAGTGCAAGCAGAAATGTTTCAAGCGCACAGAGGCGGTTTTGAGTGCGAGGAGAAAAAATCCAAGCGCGAGCAGCAATGTTCCAAGTGCAAGCAGAAATGTTTCGAGTGGGCAGAGACAGTTTTGAGTGCGAGAAGAAAAAATCCAAGTGCGAGCATGGGCAATTTGAGTGCGAGAGCAGAATATCGGGGAAAATTTTTGTACAGTCTATGCACGAAACGAAATACCACGCTCTCGAATAAAGATAGGGATTTACCTCCATAGATGTACGCCACGCCTCCTTTGCTGGAGTGTCTGATTTTAGTTATCACCACAGCCAGAAAATATCTCTAGTAAGGGATTTTTGGTGAATTTCTTCGCAGTATATTTGTGGTTTATTTCTTCAGGGAAGTTTCCTTTTACTTTCCCTATTTGTTTGTTCCTCTCTCGCTCTGCTTCCTGGTTCGTATTGTTGGGCGTTCGTTTTGGAAGCGCGAGAACTGTTCTGGTTCTTCGTTTATATTTCTCTCTGTGGGTATTTTAAGTCCTTGCTGGTCCTGTTTTCTCCTAGCTGCTGCAATTGGCCTCCTGATTCCTTCGGCCATTACAAGAAGATCAGGGGCCTGTACCATAAAGCTGGATTTCGGCTTAGCAAGGTAACTTCAGGGTTAACCCTGGGTTTTCTGTACCACGAAGGTGGTTTACTTTTTAACGGGGTATGTTGCCTAGGTAACATACGCTGAACATCTAACCTGCTCCGGAGCAGGTTAAGTTCAGGATAAGAACTCAGCAGGTAAAAAAGCCCTACCTACTGACCAATCAATTCCCTTGCCCATTTGATGAGAACCCAGTGGATCTAGGTGCACAACTTATGCGAAGAGCGCTCAGGCACAAAAGAGTGTTTTTCGATCACTGTAATCCTTTTGATCTGCCTGAACAATGTCTTTAGGAGAGGTACAGGTTTTCTGCAGAAGGACTACGGTATATCTGTCAGCTGCTGGAGCCGTACATTTCTAATGTAACGCACTGCAATCGGGCTCTGACAGTTCCGCAGACAGTGTGCATTGCCCAGGTTTTTTGCCCCTGGTAAGTGATTAGTTATTTATGTTTATAATGATTATGATGTCTTTAAATCCCTCATTGGATGAGTCGCTGATAAAATGTCATCAATGAACTAATTCATTCATTCATTCATTCATTCATTCATAGGTACTTTTATGTATTCTGTTGGCAATGCCGAAAACCTCGGGAATAACACTGTCTGCAAGGCAATTCACAAAGTCACAGGGGCCCTGACTGAGCTCGTTGATGCATTCGTGGTGTTTCCCGGCCACCTGCCCACGCAATGCATCAAAGAGGGCTTTTATAACATCGCAGGTAGGCTAGGTTGATGTGTAATTTGCATAATGTAGACTAAGCCCTAGGATGTTTGCTGTTGTATATTAAATGCAGCATATTTCTTTCACAGGATTCCCCAGGGTGCTGGGTGCTATTGACTGCACCCACATCCACATCTCCGCCCATCTGGGTGAGAATGAGGCAGACTTTGTGAATAGAAAGTCCTTTCACAGTCTCAACATTCGGGTGGAATACATCTTACAATACTATTTTGTGTCACAGTCATTTTAAATTAAACTGTCCAAATGTATAAAAAGGTTCACACAAGACTTTTTACAGTAGTAGGCTTACTATAATACACATTGCAGCATCACTAACTTCACTTTATCCCCAATGCTTCTGCAGATGGCATCAAATGATGGTCACCAGTTTGGTGGCAAAGTGGCCCTGGTCTGTCCACAACTCCCGCATATTCAAGCAGTCTTCGCTGTGCCAAAAACTGGAGCAGGGTATGAAAAATGTACATGGCTGGCTATATATTTTGACTAAATCCTTACGCTGTTTTTGTGATACTTATAAAAGCAATTTCTTTTTATCTTTAGGACAGTTCACTGAAGTGCTCCTAGGAGACAGGGGCTATGCATGCCTGCCATATTTGATGACCCCCTATCCTGACCCTGGTGCAGGGCCACAAATGAGGTTTAATGTGGCCCATGCCAAAACCAGGGTCAGGACAGAGATGATCTTTGGGGTCATCAAGGCCCAGTTTGCACGCCTCCATGGCCTGAGGGTGGCCCCCGACCGGGCATGTAGAATAATTTCAGCATGTGTGGTTCTGCGCAACATTGCCACAATTAGGAAGGAGAGGACCCCCCCAACAACCCCCCACCCCCCTGAAGGCTGTGTCCTTCCTGCGGCAACCCGGGTTCGATTCCGGCTCAGGTCATTTGTCTTCCCCATTTTTTTTCCCAACTTTCCTGTCACTCTCCACTGTGTAACTATCTAATAAAGGAGAAAATCCCAAAAAATAATCTGTAAAAAAAACAACAACAAAAAAAACCAACATTGAATGCCCATGACCGTCGGTCCCTCAGGGGGCACTGAATTAAACACTGACATCATTCTGTAAAGGATATTGCCATGTGGGCTCAGGAACACTTCAGAAAACCATCGACAGTTAACACAGTTTGTCGCTACATCTTCAAGTGCAAGTTAAAACTCTACCATGCAAAGCGAAAGCCATATATCAACAGCACCCAGAAACGCCGCCGGCTTCTCTAGGCCCAAGCTCATCTGAGATGGACTGACGTAAAGAGGAACAGTGTGCTGTGGTCAGACGAGTCCACATTTCAAATTGTTTTTGAAAATCATGGACGTCATGTCCTCCGGGCTAAAGAAAAAAAGGACCCTCCAGATTGTTATCAGTGCAAAGTTCAAAAGTCAGCATCTGTGATAGTATGAAGATGTGTAAGTGCCCATGGCATGGGTAACTTACACATCTGTGAAGGCACCATTAATGCTGAAAGGTACTGTAATGTTTGAGAGTTTTATGTAAAGCACTGTATATCATTTGTAAATGGAGATTTGTTACATACTATTTGTGCTGCCTTACTGGTCAGCTATTTGTTTATTTTGTTCATCATTTGGCACCCTCTGGTGGTATGACTGTAGAAAAACATGATCTGATGCAATACCACTTCTTTGTGATGAAATAGACTAGTGCTTTCTAGAAGCTTCTGGCATCTTCCTGCCTGGAGGGGGCGGGATTACCCAGGAATCCTGTAGATCTTTCCAGAATGTTGCTAGTCAATATAAATGCTGTGATTTTGGTCAGTAGAGGCAGAGCTTTTGTTTCGGCAACAGAGTTATGTAGTGGCATTAGAGTGTTATTATTAGATTGCACAGTGGATTATTTGTAAAAGTTTTTTTTAATTAGTGTAGAATAAATTTGTTTAAGTTGTCATTGCTGGTTTTCTTTGTTGTGATTTTCAAGTCATAACAAATTGGAGGTTCTACCGAGATAAACCATTCATTGGATCAACGATTGGATTCACCAAAGATTAAAGCTTATCTATTATTTTAAATCTTGCAACTATTTGAAAAACCAGCAATCATGACTTTTGATGTTGAAAGTTTTCTGAAATTCCAACCCAGGAATCAATTGTGCTGGCAAAGAAGAGGGACTTGCTGCAAATAGCTTCAACCCTCGGATTATCTGATGTGAAATCATCAATGAAGAAACAAGAAATATTGAACATTTTGGTTCAACATTTCATTGATGAAGAGATCTTTGGGGAAGAAGCAGCAGAATTGATTAAAGATGTGGAAGTGCCTGCAACAGAGCTGCAAAGACTTGAATTTCAGCTACGCCTGAAACAACTGGAACTGGAAGAAAGAAGGTTGGAGAAAAAACAGGAAGAAAAAAGGATGCAGTCTGAACTGGACAAGAGGAAAATAGAGGCAGGTACTGTTACAAAATCTTTTGGACTTTCTGATCATTTTGATGTGGTTAAACTCGTCAGACTTGTTCCTCCCTTCCTAGAAAATGAAGTAGAGCAATACTTTTTTTCAATACCATTTTGAAAAAATTGCTGAAAATTTGAAATGGCCAAAAGAGCATTGGACAATGATGTTACAAAGTGTTCTTACTGGTAAAGCTAGGAAAAATCTATAACCAGTTATCTGTCCAACAGTGTTCTAATTATGATTTTGTCAAATCTGCCATTCTGAAGGGTTATGAATTGGTCCCCGAGGCTTACAGGCAAAAATTTAGGAATTCTCACAAGGAAGCCAGTCAAACTCATGTTGAATTTGGCAGGTTGAAGGAACAGTTGTTTGATCAGTGGTGTAATTCCATGAAAGTTCAGAAAGATTTTGACAGAATGAGGCAACTTATTCTGGTTGAGGAATTCAAAAGGTGTATCCAGCCTGATATCAAGACTTTCCTTGAGGAGAAACAAGCTAATACTTTGCAAGATGTTTCCACCCTGGCTGATAGTTATGTATTGACTCATAAGTCTTCTTTTGTCCAAAAATCCACTTTTTCTAAATTTCAAAACAAGTCTCAGTCCAAGACTTCTTCTAATAACACTTCTGATGATTCCAAGGCCACTTCTGAGAGGAAACCTTCCAGTGAGAAGCTATGCTCTGATTCTTTACCTTCTGTGTCTTGCCAATACTGCAAAAAGCAAGGTGACCTTATTTCTGAGTGTTATGCTCTCTAGAAAAAACAACAACGAGAATAAACCAAGCCAACTGCTTTCACTAGGAGAGAATCTCTTGTACCAAAGGTCAGTTCACCTGATCTTCTACCTTCTGTGTCTGATTCTGTGATGGAGGGTTTTGAACCATTCATCACCGATGGTTTCGTCTCACTTTCACATTATTTTTCCTCATCTGCTCCTGTTCGAATTCTGAGGGATTCTGGGTCTTCCCAATCTCTTATTCTTGCAGATATTCTGCCTTTCTCAGACAAAACGTCTACTCAGGCTAATGTCCTTATTCAAGGAGTAGAATATGGTTTTACAAGTGCACCTCTCCATAATGTTCATCTCAAATCAGACTTGGTCTCTGGGCCTGTTACTGTTGGTGTTAGGTCTTCTCTTCCTTTCAAGGTGTTCATTTGCTTCTTGGTAATGATCTTGCTGGGGATAAGGTTGTGCCCTACCTAGTGCTGGGTACCGGTACGCGGTATACCGTATCACCAGTACTAACGTTGCGATAAGATAACCGGTTGTCAAATTCGAGCGGAAACGATACACGTATCGAGTCATTTGTCACCTACCGTTCGCTAGTTTCCAAAAACTGCAGGCCACGCTGGTGACTGAACTGTGCACAATGACGCTAACAAACTTAACATCGTTCAATCTAACTACGATCTGAAACATTCTTGCTGTCATATACATTGTTTTTCTCTCGGTGAATCTCGCCAGAAACTATACTTTTGTTGCGAAAGAAGCGGCATATCCAAGCTGAAGCTGTTAAGGGGTCCCCGACCATATTTGGAAGTTAAAATCAGCCTCGTCATGCGCTACCATGGTTACCAATCTGGGGCCGGAGAAATGCAAATGAGGTGCGCGCTCTCTGCACTACGATTGGTTCGCCTGTTTACTATAAATTCCCATGTAGTAAAACTATGAATGAAACTCCGATCCGGAAACAGCCGAGTGAAAGCCGACCCTGCCGCGCATAATTTATGCATGCCGACACATGAGTCATTACGCAAAAAACGCAACAAACAACTTATTCCAGAGGCATCATCGAAATAATTTTACATTGACTGCGTTTACATGCACCCCGTATTCCTGCGTACCTTTCATGTAAACGCGTGCAATAACCGGAAAATGCCCCCGAACAGAATATTCGATTACGTCTGCGCTTGTTCAATTCGCAAGGAATTGGCATTTTTAGAGCGAAGAGGAGACGACTGTGTGCATTCAGATAATGAATGACATGGATATAATGGAATGTATCGATGGGCGAAAGCACCGTAACAACGATATCTTTAAGGTGTGCGAGAAGTGGAGAGAGGCTGGTTTTGTGTTAACTGCCAACCAAGTTAAGCATCGCTGGAAAACTCTGAAGGCGGCATATTCCCAAGTGAAAAAAATAAATGCAGTGGCTATTTTTATGCCAGTCGTAATGTTACTCCAATTAGCTATTCTTACGAGCTTCCGTATGTTCATGCACAATGTAGGAAATCTGGACTTGGACCCATAGACTGATTTATACAGTCTATGCTTATACCATGGCATTAGCTATAATATATCAGCTGATGTTAGGTGAAACATTACTTATGTTTTCTTGCTAGTTGCTTAATTAGCTAACGGGTTAGGTGGTTAAGGGAGTATAATTTTAGGTTCAACGTTTGCTCGCTAATATTTGGGGAACTGTCAGGTCGTCACTCTCCACTATCAATAGTCAGTAGTGATTTGTGTCATGTAGAAGAGCTGATAGCTGCACAAAGTTTGTCCTCGCAAGAAAATTTTGAGTACAAGTTGGCTAATGAGTTAGATGGAAAGCTGGCAAAGTTAGCTGGCTAATAACTAACCCTACCTACCTAACTTGAGTAGAGGACATCCTGACTGTAACTTAAAGTGTAAGCCGGCCAGCCGGTCTAGTAATGATAATCACAAGGCACGCAGCGAAAGCGGGATGTTTTCAACCCAGTTGAGTAGCAATTTTTTTTCCGACGCCGAATTTCCTATTGTGCATGCGGATACGGGAGTTCGTAAGAATAGCAAATTACAGTAAGCTCACGACTGGCGAAAAAAATAGCCACTGCCAAAAACAAAATACCAGCGGCCTAATCCAGCCAGTTTCATTTATTTCGCGGTCATGAATGAAATTCTGGGACAGAGACCGCTGGCGATGGCAATGGCCAAGAGCGTGGAGTCGATGTCCAAGTGGTGGAAATGATAATCAACATGTCAACGGAATATTCCCATCGCTCAGCGCATATAAACATCTTACTAGGAATATTACCTTAACCCGAATATGGACCTTAATCGGAATATGGTGTGCATGTTGTTCGCTCACCCGTTCGAGAATGGGAGCGATACTTGCATCTATAGTGTCACCAGTCCACATAATGGACAATATGAATTTTAATTTGAAACATTTCAGGAGGAAATTCCTATACCCCGACGAAAACCTTAGTGTAACTAATCCCGGGATGCCTGGCATTCATGTGGTTGCAAGCAGGGTCCGCTACCATTCATTCCCACAAGGCGAGACTGCACGTCGTCGCCTGGCTGTGTCATTCCTTATCATACAAATCGCAAAGATCACAAATATGCCGCCTACCGTCAAAAGCAAGGTGTGGAATCACTTTGCAAAAACTCCTCTCAGTGGTAAATGCAACCACTGTGACAAAGATGTCTCAAGCAAGGGAGGAAACACAAGTTGCCTCGCAAGCCACCTGCGCCGTTCACACAAAATTGAAGTGCAGCCACATCCGTCCATAGTCGGTAAGCCTCGCCATTCCGTCGTGACCATTCATAACAAAACCGGTTCAAATGTAATAAAAGTTTGACGAAAATTGTTTTGTCTAACCCTTTGATACCAGGGACTCCCCATGGCAATAACGATGAGTTTTATCAACTTCCTTTCTGACAATCGGCTTCATAAAATTTCTATCGTGAGTTCTCCTTGTGCATATTGTCAGAAACGAGTATTCCGGGAAATATCAGACTGTTACACGGTACTATAATCAAGACCTCTATCGGTAGTCTAACGCTAATCTGAGCAAAGAATATTTGGGCCGTGGATCAGACTACAATGACGCACTCTGAATTGAAGTGAACTGTGTTAGCTTGTCGAAATGTTACTCGAGAACGTAAGTAATATTTAAGCACTTATGTCTCCAGGGGATGCTGGCAATAATACAGCTGGGCTAATGCCTCATAAAAAAGAAATAACTGTGTTATTTTTTAACTTATGGGGACAAATTTTCAACAAGAATTAAAAGCAAATATTATGAATTATTCATTTTTGAATCTTCAAAATTGAAAGGTACAAACAAATATTTGAAGCAACATGAAAAAATATGAAGCAACATGGCTGCAAGAGACAATTGGTCATGATAATAAAAGTGAAATATGGACTATTTGTAATGCTTAACTCAAGGTCATATGAATATACAAGAAAAATGAACCATTTCTATTGTTCAACTAATGGTTTTCTGGATTTATCTTACTGAATAAAACAATAAAGAATGAAATAAGACATTAACTTCTACGGATTTATGTGTATTATCTGAATAAAGACTATGTTCTAAAAAGGTTTGTGTATGTTGATGTATCACGATAAATATCGTGTATCGTATCAATGATATGATACGATATATCGTATCGTATCATCCATACGATACCCAGCACTAGCCCTACCCTGTTGTAGCTGACACTCCTTTGATTGATCAAGAATCTCAATCTATAGAGGAGGAAATTCCAGACCTCTATCCTTCATGTGCAGTTACTCGTTCTATGGCCAAAAAGGCTATTCAAGATGATGCTGACCTGGACTTCAACGTGGCTGACACCTTCATTGGGCAGTCTTTTCATCAGGAACCTTCCAGTCCTGAGATGTCTGGGAAATCTTCAGACTTGTCCTTGTCAGGTCATTCTAATGACATTCTGTCTCAGAAACAACTTATTCAGGAGCAACAACAAGCTTGTGATCTAGCGCATCTTCTACCACAGGCTGCAAGTGAACAAGAGACTACTCAAGTTCCTGTCTGTTTTTACTACAACACTGGTGTGCTTATGAGAAAGTGGCGTCCACCTGATGTTTCTGCAGATGAAGAGTGGATGATCACCCATCAAATTGTTCTTCCAAAGTCTTATCGTCACGAAACTCTTAGTCTGGCCCATGACAATCCTATATCAGGTCATTTAGGTATCAAGAAGACCCTTCAACGTGTCAGGAATCATTTCTTCTGGCCTTCCATGAGGTCCGATGTACAGGAGTACTGCAAATCCTGTCATACTTGTCAAATGGTTGGGAAGCCGAGCCAGAATATTCCAAAGGCTCGACTTAAGCCCATTCCCGCTTTTGAAGAACCTTTCAGTCGGATCATCATTGACTGTGTTGGACCATTGCCAAAGACTAGGTCTGGTTGTTAGTACCTACTGACTATCATGTGTGCTTCCACTCGGTTTCCTGAGGTAATTCAACTTCGTAACATCAAGGCGAAGACTATCATCAAGGCTCTTACCAGTTTTTCTGCTTTGTTGGTCTTCCTAAGTCTATTCAGTCTGATCAAGGGTCAAATTTCATGTCTGGCATATTTCAACAAGTTATGCATGAGCTTGGTATTAAACAATACAGGTCATCAGCTTACCATCCTGTGAGTCAAATGCTTTGGAGAGGTTCCATCAAACCCTGAAGAACATGATAAGGACCTACTGCCTTTGCACAGAGAAAGACTGGGATGAAGATGTCCATCTTCTTCTGGTTGCTGCCCGTGAAGCTGTTCAGGAGTCTCTTGGGTTCAGTCCTTTTGAGCTTGTTTTTGGGCATACAGTCCGTGGACCTCTGAAGTTTCTGAAGGAAATGTTGCTGGCCAAAGATGACGTCCCAATGAACTTGCTTCAGTATGTCTCTGACTTCCGTAGTCATCTTTCTAAGGCTTGTGACTTTGCTAAGTCTAATCTCAAAGAAGCTCAGGGCAAAATGAAAGCCAGATATGACCTTCATTCCCAAGATAGAAGTTTTAAAGCTGGTGACAAAGTCCTGGCGCTTTTGCCAGTTCCTGGAAACCCTCTAAGAGCCCGATATTTTGGCCCTTACACTGTCCTCAAAAAGGTCAGTGATCTAAATTACGTAATTTTAACCCCTGGAAGGAGGAAACAAAAACAAATGTGTCACATCAACATGCTGAAAGAGTACATTGACAGAGACACTCAGCAAAAGCCAGTCAATGTGGTAAATACAATTGAACTGGAAAATTCTGAAGACTGTGATTGTCCTGCCTCTGTTATTCAGATTACCTGATTAGTCTGTGTTTATTTCTTAGACAATTCAGTTGGTTCTTTTAAGTAAGCTGTCCCTTTAAGACCGCAGAGTAGGTCATGTGATCAGACTCAGGAAGTAATGCAGACTGGTGAATGCTGCTTGATTTACTCCTCATGTGTTCCTAGCAAAACAACTATTTACATCTTGTGCTGTTCGTGGCATCGTTGGTATGTAGTCTTCCGTTATGTTTATTAGTCTCATAGTATCTCATTTAGTTGCGCAAAGTTTATGTTTTACGATGTTAGGCGATCGAGGATTATATCTAGCGTCATGCTATCTAGTATTAGTCACATGCTGTTCATTTGTGATCGTCTGCCGCCATCTAGTGGCCGTTTGAGTCATGGTTTTTCGCTATGCAGGTTAATCTGGCGCTTCAGGTACAAAGAGGTTCCTTTAATAATAACAAATACTGTGTGTTGTGACAGAGTGAATTTGACTTTTCACTTGATTTTTCATGCTTGATAGTTAAATCTATCTCTGCGGATTGATGTAAACTTATTAATATCATTGAATTCATTTAATTCATGTAACTGATTATACCAAATATGTTTGTATTCCCTCAGTTTCACCCTTTCAATTGTCAATAAACCTGGGCTCTACTGGTCAATCTGGTGTCCAGAGTCTTGATGAGAGGAAGGTGTTGAGCTTACTGTCGTCGTGCACACCACAGTGTGCATAAGGAGGGCAGGATAGTGAAACAACGGCTTCATTGCAGAAGATAACACAGTTATACGCTGGACACGCACAATGGATTTAAAGGAGCAGTCACGAAAACTCTCGATCCTACACATCGGGTTCCACAAAATCATCTGCTGGAAATGCTGCTGCTATAGCCCGTGCCAAAGCAGAGGCGGCAAAAAAGCACGACTGGCCTTTGCAGAGCAAGATATGATCCTGAAAAATGGAAAAGGCACAGTTAGAGGTGAAAAAAAACACAATTAGAAGCACAAATGGTAAAGCTGTCTCTGGAGAGAGATGAGCTGCAGCTGAGGCAGAAGCAGAGGTCCTAGAAGCAGCTGTCAGCGTCGATGGCAGTGAGCAAAGTAGCGGAAGCTCCAACTTGACGAGACTCCCTCAACCCTCTAGAGCGGACCAGAGAATATGTCGCTGAACAGTCAAAGGAGCATTCAACCGCAGCTCTAGAAGAACATGCTCAGGATGAGACTGGTCAGCTATACACAGAGTACACATCGACACCTCATCTTTTCCCACTCAAGATGAAACCAGACACCTGCATGTAGACCCAGTGCTTAGAAATTCTACTCAAGCTCCACAATCCAAAGCAGTGGAGAGTCCAGCTGATGCCAACCTCACCCACATAGCAGCGAGCAGCATAACCTCGCTTCAGCCACAACCCACTCTGACCACGCCTCTAACCCCCAGAAATACACATGGTTATCAAAGCATGTGTGGAGCAAGGCCCAGTAACCACAGTCCACCACATCACACCATGTCCAGCCACACTCCTCAAAATGCTCATCATGACCAATCAGGTATGAATGATGTCGTCAGATATTTGCCGACGCGAGCTGGTTACTACGGGTATGACCCAATTCGACGACCAGCCAGAGAGCTACAGAGCTTGGCAACAGTCCTTTCTGAACGCAGTGAGAGGACTCAATCTGACATCCAGTGAGGAGATGGATTTACTGGTCAAGTGGCTTGGGAAAGAGTCGGGGAGCGCATGGAAACGATCAGGGCTGTCAACGCTAATTATCCTCAAAGAGGACTCCAGATGATATGGGACAGACTGGACTCATGCTATGGAGCCCCTGAAGTAGTCGAAGAGGCTCTCTTCCAACGCATCAGAAACTTCCCCAAAATCACCTACAAAGATTATGCAAAACTTCACGAGCTCAGTGACCTCCTGATGGAACTTCAGTCGGCCAAGGCAGACGGAACCCTTCCAGGCCTTTACTACCTCGACACAGCCAGAGGAATCAGTCCTCTGGTCCAGAAGCTGCCCCCTAGCCTGCAAGAGAAGTGGCTGTCTCTTGGGTCCGACTACAAAGAACGCCATCAAGTCTCATTCCTCCCTTTGGAGTTTTCGTGGACTTCATCTTCCACCAGGCTAAAATCAGGAATGACCCTAGCTTCAACTTCACTGGCCAAGCTGACATTCCAAAAGCAGACAAGTTCTTTAAAACATTCCGACAAAAGGAAATCTCAGTCCACAAGACAGACGTCTCTCCTACAGAACAGAACGCTGAAGCTGAGAACCCCGATCGTCATTGTCCCATTCACAAAAGGCCCCACCTACTACGGAAATGTCGATCTTTCCGGGAGAAATCCATAGAAGAGAGGAAAGCATTCCTCAAAGAGCACAAGATCTGCTTTAAATGTTGCACATCTACAAAACACATGGCCAGGGACTGCAAATATACAGCCACATGCACTGAATGCGGAGTGAGAAACATAACTCTGCTCTTCACCCTGACCAGCACCACGGGCCGAGGAGCCATTCCCTCTACAGAGCATGGCGGGGAGCCAGCATCTTCAGAAGTTGCAAGCAGCTGCACTACAGTCTGTGGTGGTGATCAGAGCGACAGATCATGCTCTAAAATCTGTCCTGTTAAAATCTACCCTGTCCATCGTCGTGAGAAAGCAACGAAGGTCTACGCGATCATCATCAAACGAACACAGCAACAGATCCTTGGCTCGTTCTGAGTTCTTCGACACTTTCAATGTCCAAGGCCCCCCTCTCCATACTCTCTCCGTACCTGTTCAGGAGTGACAGAGGCCATGGGGAGAAGAGCTTCAGGCTATCAGATCGAATCTATGGACGGGAAAGTCAGTCTTCTCCTACCAAGTCTGGTTGAATGCAACGACATCCCGAACAACAGATCAGAGATCCCAACTCCCAAGGTTGCATCCAACCACCCTCACCTGAAATCAATCGCTCATCTCATCCCAGAGCTTGATCACAGCACACCCATCATGCTTCTCCTAGGGCGAGATATCATCGCGGCCCACAAGGTTCGCAAGCAGTTGAACGGCCCTCGAGATGCTCCCTATGCGCAGAAACCTCGACCTGGGGGTGGGTGATAGTTGGAAATGTCTGCTTGGGAGGTGTTCACAAGCCTGAGACCGTAAACGCCCTGTATACCAGGACAACAGAACAGGAACGTCCTTCCATCTTTGAGCCCTGCCCATACACCCTGCAGGTAAAGGGAGAGGTACAGTCAGTTTCAGGGCACGGCCATCCTAAACGACTGACAACAGGAAACTTACCTGCAGTGGAGAAGCAGAGCAATTGGGCTCTACAGTGTTTCAGCAAACGAGGGAGGATAACAAGGTGGCTCCATCTATCGATGACATCTCGTTCCTGAAAATCATGAAAGACAACTTAAAAAAAAGATGAAGAAAACAGCTGGGTAGCTCCGCTGCCATTCAAGTCACCGAGGCGTCGTCTCCCTGATAACAAGGTTCAGGCCTTAAATCGACTCTCATCACTGAGACGGAGTCTTGAAAGGAAACCATCATTGAAACAGCATTTCTCTCATATTCATGGGAAAGGTGTTTCAGAACAATCATGCTGAAGTGGCACCTCCTCTGAAGGAGGACGAAGAGCGCTGGTATTTTGCCAGCCTTTGGCGTATACCACCCCAAGAAGCCCGGAAGCATGCTGCGTGGTGTTTGACTAAGCGCCCAGCATGGAGGAGTCTCACTAAACGATGTCTTGTTGACCGGGCCCGACCTCAACAACAGTCTGCTGAGTACTCCTCAGGTTCGGAAGGAAGCTGTAGCAGTGACAGCGGACATCGAACAGATGTTCTACTGCTTCCTCGTCAGAGAAGAGGACCGCAACTTCCTGAGGTTCCTGTGGTTCCAGGACAACGACCCATCGAAGGAAATCACGATGCCGCATGAGAGTCCACGATTTGGCAACAGCCCTCTCCCGCAGTGGTTATCTACTGCCTCCGCAGAGTACAGAGGTCGGAGACCCTGACGCCAAACAGTTTGTCAACCGAGACTTTTACGTGGACGACGGCTTGAAGTCCTTCCCTACAGTGGAAGCAGCAGTTGACCTGCTCAAGAGGACGCAAGACACCCTTCAAGATCAAACTTGCGACTACATAAAATCGCTTGAACAAGAGAGAAGTAATGGAGGCCTTCCCATCCCAAGACCACGCTAATGACTTCAAAGATCTGGATCTCGGCTCTGACGCTCTTCCCATGCAGCGCAGTCTGGGCCTCAACTGGGACTTAATGTCAGACACCTTCATCTTTAAGTTAGGGATGAAAAAAACCCTTCACCCGCCGAGGTATTCTGTCAACTGTTAATAGCATCTATGATCCTCTAGGATTCATCGCCCCCGTCACCATTCAAGGTAAAGCCATCCTACGAGAGCTGACGAAAGACCACAGTGACTGGGACTCCCCCCTCCCACGAGAAATGGAAGAGAAGTGGGTCACATGGCGATCCTCTTTGGATGATCTTAGCAGTCTCAAGATACCTCGGACCACGAGAACCCTCTCTCAAAAAATGTCTCGCAGGGAGTTATGCGTCTTTTGTGATGCCTCGACTAAGGCTATTGGTGCTGCAGCCTATCTCAGGCTAACAGATGCAAAGGGCACCATCCATGTGGGCTTCGTCATGGGAAAGGCTAGGCTGGCCCCCCTTTCCGAACACACAGTGCCTAGACTTGAGCTCTGCGCAGCTGTCCTTGCAGTGGAACTTGCCGAGCTCATCTCCTCAGAGATCGACATGCAACTGGACGAGACTATCCTTTACAGCGACAGTAAAGTAGTACTAGGATACATTAAGAACGAGACCAGATGCTTCTATGTGTATGTGAGCAACCGAGTTCTACGGATAAGGAGGTCTTCGCCCCGAGCAGTGGCAACACGTGCCTACAGAACTGAACCGCAGATATTGCCACGAGGTCCGTCACTGCTGCACATCTCTCAGAAACCAGCTGGTTGTGTGGACCTCCGTTCTGAGAGAGAGCCCCTGAAAGTCCAGCCTGAAGAAGACACCTTCGAGCTGGTGAACCCTTCGTCAGATCCAGACATCCGTCCTTTGGTGTCTACAATGAGCACAACCATGTCAAGCAAAAAGACTTGGGTCTCAGCGCTTCTCCAAGTTTTCAAGCTTGAAGTCGTTGACCCAAGCCGTTCTCGCCTCACCCATGTTGCGAACCTTCCGGAAGGATCATGCTACCAAAGCCAGTGGCTGCAAAGGCTGGCATTACTGTCACACAATCTCCATAGATGAACTCTCGCAGTCTGAAAGAACCATCATCCGCGCTGTTCAAGAGGAGACCTACGCTCACGAGTATGCCTGTCTGCGGAAGGAGGAGAATCTTCCTAAAGACAGCCCTCTCAAAGCCCCTTGATCCCTTCATTGATGCTGATGGCCTTCTGAGAGTTGGAGGTGGTAAGAGAAGCACAACTCCTACAAGAGGAGAAAACCCCACTCATTATTCCTGGCAAGCATCACATAGCAACACTCTTGATCCGACACCACCATGAGAAAACTCAACATCAGGGACGACTGTTCACTGAGGGCTGTCGCTGCGGTTTCTGGATAGTTGGTGGTAAAAAGCGGGTGAGCAGTGTGATTCACGGGGCGTCACATGCCGCAAGCTACGTGGCACCCTCAGACACAGAAGATGGCCGACCTTCCAGCAGACCGCCTTTCTACTGAACCTCCATTCTTTAACGTCGGCATAGATGTGTTCGCCCATGGACTGTGTCTTGGCCGCTAGGGTGGCCTCGCTCAAAGTAAACGGTGGGCAGTCTTATTTACTTGCATGAGTGTAAGAGCTGTCCACATTGAAGTGATTGAATCTCTTGACACCTCGAGCTTCATCAACGCCCTTAGGCGTTTCCTCGCTGTTAGGGGCCCTGTGAAGCTCATCCGTTCTGATCGAGGAACTAACTTTGTCAGTGCTTGTAGGGAGCTAAAGATCCCCCTCGAACATGGATAACGCTCAGTTGAAAAGTTTCTCTTGGACCAAGGATGTGCATGGCAGTTCAATGTTCCACATGCTTCTCATATGGGCGGTTCATGGAGAGGATGATTGGAGTTGTACTGAAAAATCCTGAACTCCATGTTCCTCCAGCTGGGAACTTCAAGACTCACCCACGAAGCACTCATTACACTAATGGCGGAGGTCGCTGCCATCATCAACGCTAGACCTCTAATTCCAGTGTCTACTGACCCGGATGACCCCCTTATTCTTACTCCAGCGACCCTCCTCACCCAGAAAGTGAGTCTACCTTCAGCCCCAGTCGGAGACTGGATCAAAGACCTCCACAAGTCCCAGTGGCGCCAAGTCCAACATCTGGCCCAAACCTTCTGGGATCAATGGAAGAAACAATATCTTGCATCACTGCAACCGTGAAGGAAGTGGCAGGCTCCCACCCCAGACCTTCAGCCTGGGAGCATCGTCCTTCTCAAAGACAACCAGCTCGTGAGGAATGAGTGGCCTCTGGGACTGATTACTCAAGTCTTCCCCAGCAAAGATGGTAAGGTACGTCAAGTCGAGGTCAAGGTCTCTAAGAAAGAAGGGACTAAACTCTTCCAGCGTCCCATCTCCGAGACGGTCCTCCTCCTTGCCCCTGATAAGAAACAGTAAGGACTGTATGGACCTTTAGGTGGTGACATTCAATAATGCCAGACGGGGAGTGTCCTGCCTCTGTTATTCAGATTACCTGATTAGTCTGTGTTTATTTCTTAGACAATTCAGTTGGTTCTTTTAAGTAAGCTGTCCCTTTAAGACCGCAGAGTAGGTCATGTGATCAGACTCAGGAAGTAATGCAGACTGGTGAATGCTGCTTGATTTACTCCTCATGTGTTCCTAGCAAAACAACTATTTACATCTTGTGCTGTTCGTGGCATCGTTGGTATGTAGTCTTCCGTTATGTTTATTAGTCTCATAGTATCTCATTTAGTTGCGCAAAGTTTATGTTTTTACGATGTTACTTATCGAGGATTATATCTAGCGTCATGCTATCTAGTATTAGTCACATGCTGTTCATTTGTGATCGTCTGCCGCCATCTAGTGGCCGTTTGAGTCATGTTTTTCGCTATGCAGGTTAATACGGCGCTTCAGGTACAAAGAGGTTCCTTTAATAATAACAAATACTGTGTGTTGTGACAGAGTGAATTTGACTGTTCAAGTCACTTGATTTTTCATGCTTGATAGTTAAATCTATCTCTGCGGATTGATGTAAACTTATTAATATCATTGAATTCATTTAATTCATGTAACTGATTATACCAAATATGTTTGTATTCCCTCAGTTTCACCCTTTCAATTGTCAATAAACCTGGGCTCTACTGGTCAATCTGGTGTCCAGAGTCTTGATGAGAGGAAGGTGTTGAGCTTACTGTCGTCGTGCACAGTGTGCATAAGGAGGGCAGGATAGTGATTGCCCCTTGGAAAATGAACCTGGTCCAGCAAAACTTGAAAATTCAGACATTCTTCAAAATATTGACAGCAAGTTGTCCCACATGGATCCTTTTCAACAACAACAGCTAAAGCAGCTCATATCTGAATAAAGTCACATATTCCCTGATGTTACATCAAGGACTTTACCATGATGTCATCCTACAAGATGATGCCAAGCCTGTAAAACAGCATCCTTACAGAATGAATCCAGAGAAGCAGAAATACCTTAAACAAGAAGTCAAATACCTGCTGGAAAATGACCTTATTGAACCAAGTAACAGTGATTGGAGTTCTCCATGCATCCTAGTTCCTTAACCAATGGAACATATAGAATGGTGACGGACTACAGGAAAGCGAATGCTCTGTCAAAAACGGACTCATATCCTATTCCCAGGATTGATGACTGCATTGACAAAGTTGGACAGTCAAAGTATGTCACCAAATTTGATCTCCCCAAGGGCTTCTGGCAGATCCCTCTAACAGACAGAGCAAAGGAGATCTCTGCCTTCGTCACACCAGATGGATTATACCAATACAAGGTCATGCCCTTTGGAATGAAAAATTCTCCAGCCACCTTCCAACGTCTGGTAAACAGAGTGATCACTGGACTGCCAGGATGTGAGGCTTATATTGATGACATTATCATCACCAGCGACAGCTTCCAAGAGCACCTCACCTACATCAGAAACTTCTTTCAGAGGGTGAGTGATGCCAAGCTGACTATCAACCTTGTTCAAAGTGACTTTTGTAAAGCAACTGTTGTTTACTTAAGTCATATTGTAGGACAGGGTCAAGTCAACCAATTGATGCAAAAGTAAAAGTTATCACTGAATTTCCAGAGCCTACAACTAACAGACAACTAATGAGATTTCTAGGGATGGCTGGCTACTACAGAAAATTCTGTAAAAATTTCTGAACCTTTGACAAATTTACTGAAGAAAAATGCTAAATTTGTTTGGGATGAAATATGTCAAAATTCATTTGACCAACTGAAAGCTATCCTCAAAAATGCACCAGTTCTCTTATCTCCTAATTTCAAAAAGGAGTTCAAGTTGGCTGTTGATGCCAGTGATATTGGTGCAGGTGCAGTTTTACTGCAAGAAGACACTGTTGGAGTTGATCATCCTGTTTGTTACTTTTCCAAAAAGTTTGATAAACATCAGAAAAACTATTCAACAATTGAGAAAGAATTAAGAGAGAAGGATATAAGGCGCTCATGGGATAAAAAAATCTTTAGGTTAAAAGAATAAATCTGGTGCTCTTGGAAAAGTGGGACGAGAGGACAACCAAAATAAGTAGGTCTTCCAGGCACTCAGAAAAAATAGTAGTAGGGTCCAAACGAAGCCTAAGATAAAAAGCCTTTATTAAAGCATGGCTGAAAACAAATATAAGAAAGCTGACATGTTTCGACCTACACGGTCTTCATCAGGCCGTAAAAAGTCACATGAGTAAAGACTGACATATATAGATGGTACCGACCATAAACAGTCAGACTAGTGTCACCTGGTAAACTGCCAAAAGCGTAAGTACAAAAATGACACTTAAGTTAAAAAAAAAAAATCAAACAATAAAATAGAGAGGTGACAGAGATAATACAATTAAATAGAGAAATGACAGATATACTACGAGTAGGTTGTAAAAATACCAATAACAATGAAAAAGAAGACAAGGCAATATTGAAAAATAAATGGCAAGAGGTATCAATATTAAACGGGTGCAGGAGAATATCAATATAAATATAGAAGGAAGTGAATAATCAAGAATAAGTAGAAAAATCATTAAGGCCAGGATAATGAGGCAATACCGAAAAATAAATGACAAGAGGTATCAATATTATGGGTACAGGAATTAACAATATAAAACAAATACACGAGAACACAGAAAAAGAAGAGAATTATAAAAAAAAGAAGATAATTATGAAAATGATAAAAAATCAAGATCCTCGTTAAGGCCAGGATAATTAAGGGCATCAAAAGCATGTATCCAGAATGCTTCCCTCTGGCAAAGCTTGCGGAATCTGTTACCGCCTCTAATATGCGCTTGAACATGTTCAATGCCTTCAATTCTGAGAGCGGAATCGTTACTATCATGAGACTCAGTGAAATGTCTTGCAATAGGATAAGTGAAATTCTGCTTGCGTATGGCATATTTGTGCTTGGTTAGGCGAGCGCGAAGATGTCTCTTAGTATGGCCAATATAAAAAAAGGCGGTGCTATTGTTGTCCTATCTCATGACATGTATGTTGTAGAGGCCTTACATCAACTTAACGACACCAAATATGAGCCGCTCCGCACAAATCCCCTCATGGATATGCAGACTCAATTTACCAACATGCTCACCCGGGCTAAGGACTCCTCTTGGATTTCTGACAACGAGTTCGGTTTCCTATGTGTTGATCACCCTGTCACTGCAGCTTTTTACCTGCTCCCCAAAATATAAGAAACCCAAAAATAACCCTCCTGGTCGTCCAATTATAAGTGGCAATGGAACACTTACGGAACCGGCTTCTCAATTCATTGACTCGTTCATCAAACCGTTGGTGAAAACCTTACCGTCCTATCTCGAGGACTCCACGGATGTACTTAACAAACTGTCCGGCTTGAACAACATCCACACTCACTTCCTGGTTACTATGGATGTTGAAAGTCTCTACATGAACATTCCGCACCAAGAGGGTCTCTCCGCCCTGGCTCATTTTCTTCCGCACCGTGTTGATGAAATGCCCCCTACGGACTTCCTCCTGCAACTGACAGAGTGGATTCGACATCATAATGTTTTTATCTTCATGGATAAACTCTACAGGCAAAAAATTGGTGTTCCGATGGGCTCTTGTTTCTCACCTAATTATGCTTGTCTGTATTTGGGTCTCTGGGAACAAACCTATGTGATGAATTCTGCTAACCCTTTTTTTGATTCAATAACTTGGTATGGCTGGTATATTGACAATTTGTGCTTCATTTTTGATGGTGATGAAACTAGCTTATTGGCTTTTCATAAATATTTAAATTCCATCACTGATCATATAAAATTGTCGATTGAATATTCTAAGGAGAGTATCAATTTTTCGGATCTTACTATCTCTAAGGACAATGTTGGGTTCTTACATACTGACATTTTTAGAAAGTCTACCTCTCGTAACACAATTCTGAGACCGGATTCTTTTCACCCTGTGCACCTCATAAATAATATTCCTTTTGGTCAGTTTCAACGATTACGACGCATTTGTGACAGAGATGAGGTCTATGTTAAACAGTCTGTTGATATGTCTAATCGTTTTCGTGAGAGGGCCTACAAGCCCTCAGTCATTAAACAAGCGCGAGACAAGGCATACTCGCTCAGTCGTGTCAACCTGTTAAATAAACGCAAGCGTAAGAACCGTCCACAATCTCGGCCCTTCTTTGTGACACAATACAACACTCGTGCGGCACATATCAGAAACATCATAAAATCCAATTGGTCATCATTGAGAGTGATCCCAACCTCCGCAAGGTTTTTCCCGAATCACCGATGTTTTCTTTTCGACGTGCCCCCACTCTAAGAGATAAACTTGTGCATAGTTATCTCCCCGCCGGAAAAACAACTAATTGGCTTAGTAAACCCGTTGGTACTTTCAAATGTCATAACTGCAATCACTGTGACAATATCATTCAGACCAAATCTTTTTCTGATTTTAAAACTGGCAAAAAGTACATGCATACAGATTTCATTAATTGCAATACTGTCTATGTGGTCTATCATCTTTCATGTCCTTGTCCCGATTTTTTATATTGGCCGTACTAAGAGACGTCTTCGCGATCACCTAACCGAGCACAAATATGCCATACGCAAGCAGAATTTCACTTATCCTATTGCAAGACATTTCGCAGAGGCTCATGATAGTAACGATTCCTCTCTCAGAATTGGAGGCATTGAACACGTTCAAAAGCATATTAGAGGTGGTAACAGATTCATAAGCTTTGCCAGAGGGAAGCATTCTGGATACATGCTTTTGATGCCCTTAATTATCCTGGCCATAACGAGGATCTTGATTTTTTATCATTTTTATAATCTCTTCTTTTTTATAATT
The DNA here is from genome assembly GCA_029692085.1 of Gymnothorax javanicus. NCBI lineage: Eukaryota > Metazoa > Chordata > Actinopteri > Anguilliformes > Muraenidae > Gymnothorax > Gymnothorax javanicus. The sequence continues at coordinate 137,070,855 of CM056195.1, read as the reverse complement.
ATAATTTCTTTTTTCTGTGTGGACTGGCTATTGGTATTTGTTTTATATTGTTACTTCCTGAATATACCCATAATATTGATTTTCTTGTCATTTATTTTTCGGTATTGCATCATTATCCTGGCCTTAATGATTTTTCTACTTATTCTTGATTATTCACTTCCTCCTGTATTTATACTGATATTCTCCTGCACCCGTTTAATATTGATACCTCTTGCCATTTATTTTTCAATATTGCCTTATGTGTCTTCTTTTTCATTGTTATTGGTATTTTTACAACCTACTCGTAGTATATCTGTTATTTCTCTATTTAATTGTATTATCTCTGTCACCTCTCTATTTTATTGTTTGATTATTTTTGTTAACTTAAGTGTCATTTTTGTACTTTTGCTTTTAGCAGTTTACCAGGTGACACTAGTCTGATTGTTTATTGGTCGGTACCATCTATATATATCAGTCTTTACTCATGTGACTTTTTACGCCCTGATGAAGACCGTGTAGGTCTAAACATGTCTAAAAATGCCTAAATGAATTTATTGAGGCTTTCTTATATTTGTTTTCAGCCATGCTTTAATAAAGGCTTTTTTATCTTAGGCTTCGTTTGGACCCTACTACTATTTTTTCTGAGTGCCTGGAAGACCTACTTATTTTAACTGAAAAAGAATGTTTGGCACTTGTTTTTGCTTTACAACATTTTGAAGTGTATTTGACTTGTTCAGCTACTTCCATCAAGGTCTTCAGTGGTCACAATCCCCTCACATTCTTGCATAAGATCAAAAACAAGAATCAAAGATTACTAAGATGGAGTTTACTTTTGCAAGAGTTTGATTTGGATATTTCTCTCTTCAGGGGAAAAGATAATGTTATTCCAGATACACTTTCTTGCATGTAATTTTACTTTTCTACTTTGTGAAAATTGCACTGGTTGTTATGTATATGATTGTTATAATGATCAATGACACTTTATGTGTAAAGTTTCAAGATTATACTGATTATAAAACCGTGTTAATTTAAACAAAAGAAAGCTTTTTGCAAACCTTTCTTTTCTTAAAGATGGGAGGTGTTATGTATGAGTGTTTTATGTAAAGCACTGTATATCATTTGTCAATGGAGATTTGTTACATACTATTTGTGCTGCCTTACTGGTCAGCTATTTGTTCATCATTTGGCACCCTCTGGTAGTATGACTGTAGAAAAACATGATCTGATGCAATACCTCTTCTTTGTGATGAAATAGACTAGTGCCTTCTAGAAACTTCTGGCATCTTCCTGCGGGTGAAGCTAGATCCGGAGTAGTTCAAGTACGCTGTGCGAGAGTTGGCTGAAATCTCGCCGGAAGTGCGACAAGACTAGTCCAGCAGCTGAGCTGAAGCGGAATGGACCGTATGTGATGATCTTCCAAAAGGTAAGACGTTTAAAGAATTAGACTGAATATTGTCAGCACATCTGAATTAAATAACACGTACCCAGTAAAGCGTTTTACTGGATTATGCCCTGCACAATTCTAGAGATATTTAATGTTTACGTTCCCTGCACGATTCTAGAGATATTTAATGTTTACGGACAACAAATTGGGCTACGATACTAGCTAGGTACAGTTAGCGACAGTTACTACCGCTAACCATGAGCAGCAGCATACTTGTAAACTCCGTCATGTCAGTGCCATTTCATCCAAAGACGCAAAATTAGAGGGGAAAAATGCTTCTTAAACATGGGTTTTTGTTTTTTTTTTTGCGGAGAGGGGTGGGGGGAGTGAAATGTTGAAGAAGTAAAGTAAAGTAAATATACCATCAGACGCGTTATAGCAGTGGATGTGGTGAAGCGAGATTTTCTCTGAGAACAAGGTAGCTAACGTTAGCTGGTGTAATAAAGTGAACGTTACGGAAAAATAACGAAGAGCCATCGTTTGCTGTGATAGATCGCTATTTATATTGATTGTGGGAGCTTTTTTCTTTTTTTAACTTCTATTCAGTATACTTTGACGTGATCTCTTTAAGTGTTTTAAGATTTGTGATTCTGTTGACATTACCTGTCAATATTATGTCGCTGCTCAGCTAATTTTGGATTGATGATTAAGGGAGAGGGAGGCTGGAGGACCAAATAGTAGATTGAAAACAAGGTATTGGCCAAATAGCCTTCTATGCTTAATTTTCCAAACTGTTTGGCCTAAGTGGGGAATCATACTGAATACTATAAATATTGAGCTGTACTGTATTTCTTGTCTGAAAGACTGCAAAGAACATGATCCAACTTTATGCTAATCCCTGTCACATCTGTAACTGATGCCATTTGCCATACCTAAACATCAGCAGCAAAAGCTGTTGATCACAGCTACTTCAGTTCCATAAGCTAAGTTGGGAAACAAAGACCACACCTCATCTCTCAGCACAATTTCCCATCCAAGCCTATATAGGTGTGTCTAACCCTTTCTCCTGTCTTCTCCCCCCCCTCTCTTTCAGCTGAAGAGCTGCAGGCGATTCAAGAAAAGCCTCCCTGCAATGAGACAGACAACACTCACCCTACACCCTGAGTCTTAACTCCCTAAGCTGTGCAAGCCTTTCCCTGTTCTTTACTTTTAATAAACTGGACAATAAGCTTCCAAATCGTGTGGTCGTTGGTTGTGAAAAAGTGCAAGTGCAGTGTTTGAATGCGATCACCTCACATTTTTATTGTTGTAATTTTTAATGTTTGTTCGATTTCTCCTGCTGAATTGAGCCTACAATTTATTATTTTTTTCTCTTCTTCACGTCATTGGAGAAACCGTACATTTTTACTCAACCTCCCAGCGATTGGAGCATCCCCACGCAGCACAGCAAACCATGGTCGAGATTATATACAAGAACAACATGGAGGAGAGGGCACAGACAAACTGCTTCACATGCTATTCATGTTTTTGAGTTTATTGAAGATTTTTTTCATGAGGTTTTTTCAGTACATACAGTGCTGTGAAAAAGTATTTGCCCCCTTCCTGATTTCTTACTTTTTTGCACATTTTTCACACTTAAGTGTTTCAGATCATCAAACAAATTTTAATATAAAACAACCCGAGTAAATTCAAAATGCAGTTTTGAAATGATTTCATTAAGGGGAAAAAGCTATCCAAACCTACCTGGCCCTATGTGAAAAAATAATTGCCCCCCTTGTTAAATCATGAATTAACTGTGATTAACCACATTTTTTGAGTCCAATTTCACTAGCCACACCCAGGCCTGATTACTGCCAGAACTGTTGAATCAAGAAATCACTTAAATAGAACCTGTTTGACAAAGTGAAGTAGGCTAAAAGATCTCAAAAAGCATTATGTCATGCTGGGAACTAAAGAAATTCAAGAACGGATGAGAAACAAAGAAATTGACATTACCAGTCAAGAAAGGGTGGCAAAGCCATTTCTAAGGCTTTGGGACTCCGGCGAATCACGGTGAAAGCCATTATCCACAAATGGAGAAAACTTGGAACAGTGGTGAACCTTCCCAGGAGTGGCCGGCCTACCAGAATTACCAAAAGCGCATCAACGACTCATCCAGGAGGTCACAAAAGAACCCAGAACAACATTTAAAGAACTGCAGGCCTCACTTGCCTCATTTAAAGTCAGTATTCATGATTCAACAATAAGAAAGAGACTGGGCAAAAATGGCATCCATGGGAGGGTTCCAATGCGAAAACTACTGCTGACCAAAAAGAACACAAGGGCTCGTCTCACATTTGCCAAAATACATCTTGATGATCCCCAAGACTTTTGGGAAAATATTCTGTGGACTGACAGACAAAAGTTGAACTTTTTGGAAGGTGTGCATCCCGTTACATCAGGCGTAAAACTAACATATCATTTCATAAGAAGAACATCATACCAAAAGTCAAACATGGTGGTGGTAGTGTGATGGTTTGGGGCTGCTTTGCTGCTTCAGGACCTGGATGACTTGTCGTAATTGATGGAACTATGAATACTGCTCTCTACCAGAAAATCCTGAAGGAGAATGTCCAACCATCAGTTGGTGACCTCACGCTCAAGCTCACTTGGGTTAAGCAGCAGGACAATGATCCGAAACACACTAGTAAGTCCACCTTTTAATGGCTTAAAAAAACAAATTGAAGGTTTTGGAGCGGCCTAAGCAAAGTCCAGACTTAAATCGAATTGTGATGCTGTTGCATGACCTTAAACGGGCCGTTCATGCTCAAAAACCTTCCAATGTGGCTGAATTAAAACATTCTGCAAAGAAGAGTGGGCCACGATTCCTCCACAGTGATGTGAAAGACTCATTGCCAGTTATCGCAAACACTTTGCATTTTTTGTCGCTGAGGGTGGCACAACCAGTTATTGGGTTTAGGGGACAATTACTTTTTCACACCAGGCCAGGTAGGTTTGGATAGCTTTTTCCCCTTAATAAATTAAATCATCATTTAAAAACTGCATTTTGTATTTACTTGGGTTGTCTTTGTCTAATATTAAAATTTATTTGCTGATCTGAAACATTTGTGTTACAAATATGCAAAAAAATAAGAAACTAGGAAGGGGGCAAATACTTTTTCATGGCACTGTAAGTGCAAAATGAAAAGATATACATGAAAATGTATGTGTATAATGAGATAAATTTGTGTTTTAATGTGTCTTGTTATGTCTGGATGTATAGTGTTTAATGAGCCCTTCCTAAAAATATTACTGTACATGCAAGCCTAGATAAATTTATACCTTCTGCATGCAAAAAGTTCATGAAAAAGTTGTTTTAGTACTAATCACTAAACACCAATACATAAGTGCAGATGTACATTAAAATGATGAACAGATAAATTGTAATTATTTCCAGTGGATTTTCTAAGATGCTACACTGAACATTATGCTGCTTTTAATAATGCAGGGACTAATTGTGCTGTCAGTTAATACTCATTGATAGTCATCCGTCAGTCCTCCGTCCTTTCTGAAAGTCATGAAGTTTACATAAGTCATTATTGAATTGATAACGTAGATTCTCCATTTTCATGGAATTATTAAAACCCCAAACAAATAAAGAAATGGTAGAAAATTGAACTGAAACGTACCTTCCCCTCCCTCTGCATAATAAACATTAGATTGGGATTAAACAAGCATTGTAGTCAAAAGCAAAAACAAACCAAGAATTCAAAGCAATCGACAACAGGAACACGCTCCTTAAAATGACTAAAACTCGTTTTAGTCAGTTTAATTATTTTAATAACTCGAAGGCACTAAAACCACGACGCTATTTATTGACTAGTAATTACCGAGGATCGCGGAAACGAGATTTTACGAGATTTCAGTCGCACAGCGTACTTGAACTACTCCGGATCTAGCTTAACCCATCTTCCTGCCTGGAGGGGGCGGGATTACCCAGGAATCCTGTAGATCTTTCCAGAATGTTGCTGGTCTATATAAATTCTGTGATTTTGGTCAGTAGAGGCAGAGCTTTTGTTTTGGCAACAGAGTTACATAGTGGCATTAGAGTGTTATTATTAGATTGCACAGTGGATTATTTGTAGAAGATTTTTTTTAATCAGTGAAGAATAAATTTGTTTAAGTTGTCATTGCTGGTTTTCTTTGTTGTTATTTTTCAAGTCATAACAGTACATGCAGGTTTTGGAGCAATATATTGTGCCATCTAAGTAGCGTCTTTTTCAGGGACATCCCTGCTCATTTCAGGAAGACAATGCCAAGCCATATTTTGCACGATTTACAACAGCGTGGCTTCGTAGTAAAAGAGTGCAGGTCATGGACTGGCCTGCCTGCAGGCCGGACCTGTCTCCCATTGAAAATGTGTGGCGTATTATGAAGCGCAAAATATAACAACGGAGACCCCGGACTGTTTAGCAACTGAAGTTGTACATCAAGCAAGAATGGGGAAGAATTCGACCTACAAAGTTTCTACAATTAGTGTCCTCAGTTCCCAAATGCCTACTGAGTGTTGATAAAAGGAAATGTAACACAGTGGCAAACATGCCCCTGTCCCAGCTTTTTTGGATCGTGTTGCAGTCATCAAATTCAAAATGAGTGAATATTTCCAAAAAAAAAAAAAGCAAATAAAGTTTATCAGTTTGAACATTAAATGTCTTCTTTTTGAAGTGTACTCAACTGAATATAGGTCAAAAAGAATTTGCAAATCATTGTATTCTGGTTTTATTCATTTTACTCAATGTCCCAACTTCATTGGATTGAGGTATGTATTTTCTTACCAAAATTCAGCTGGGCCCAGCCTTGTTATCCAGGTTGCCATCAAGTGGCAGCTTCACGATGTGAGACTTTAAAGGGGACCTATTATGCTACATTTCCAAGTTCATATTTTAATCTTGAACTCCCCTGGAGTACTCCTGATCGTTCAAAGTCCAAAAAACGGTCCTTATTTAGCTCATACTGTCATCCTCAAAAAACCCCATTTGTAGTCCATTGCAGTCTCTGCTTGAAACGCCTTGTTTGGGCTGCTCTTCCGCTATGGCCCCCCCTCCCCGTGTGCCCTCTTTCTTCAGATTGCCCAGCTCTGTGGAGGGCGGAGCTGGGCGGGACTCGGCAGAATGCAGTTTTCCGGGTCCGCCTCCCTAGTGTGAAATGTGAGACGTGCCTGCCATCTGAGCTAAAGAATCGGCGGGGAAATTCCGCAATCAAATGCTGTAGATGTGTATAGATCTAATGAAATGAACTTGTTCTAATAAACGCAGCGGCGAAAGTGGAGGACGCAGTGCGAAAGTCTGGCAGCTCAAGCTCGAATTTGCTATCTACCTACGGCTTCTATGGTGAGTACACCAGTGTTTCCACTCTATAGCTAGGATTGAGGGAAAGCTAGAATCCACTCCATACAGACACATTTGTAGAACGGGTCGACATACCCAAGTGTACACCGGAGACCGTAGAAATCCGGTGGGTCTGAGTTTAGAGAGAAACATGGACAGTGAGGAGCAGCAAAAAGTGGACCAACAACTTATGGACTGCTTGGGTGTGTATTATAAGGACCTGCTAGTTTGTGTGCATAACTGTGGTGTGTCGTTAGCGTGGAGGAAATGAACAGCTTCTGCGCTAGTATATGACGGAGGGGCGAAAGCTCCAGGCTAAACGGCCTTTTCGGAAATTGCCCGTGGTAATGGTTTACTTATTGCCTCGGAATTACCAGCGTTTGCTCGCGGAAAATGGGCGCATTAGGGCCGCGGTATACTTAACGCTTGACCAAATGTACGCATACACAACAAGCTGCGTCTGTGTACATACATGCTGCGACAGTACGCGGCCAAAACGCATAATACTGGAAGTCTCCACTTGGGGCAGACAACAGAAATTAACTTGGAAATCGCGAAAAACTGGTATTACCCATATTGCCGGGTGGCTAGTGCATGCAATGGTCACCATGTCCATTCGCACGAGAGCCTCTAGTGGTCATGTCAATATTGCATCTCGCGATACGTATAGCGTTACCTCGCGTCGAAATGTGCATCGGACGCCTCAAACGAATGCAGAATACGCGTGTCAGCCATGATGCGTACGTCGTCCTTAGCAGCAAGTATACCGCAGGCCTTAAGCCGCTTTCACACCGGACTCAAAAAGAATTATTCGCGCAAGAGATTACATTCAAAGTCAATGCATTGTCTTCGCATTGACTTTGAATGTAATCTGTCGCGTGAAAAATTCGTTTCGCGTCCGGTGTGAAAGCAGCTTTATGGATAGTATGCGACAGCTAGAGAGAGCTCCGGTTATGTTACGAACATAATACAGGTTTTATGGACCGTAAGTTCCGTTTGCGTGGACAGTTGCTTATGTGGAGCTAGCGAATCGATAACTTCTACAGGAAAGAATTTCCTATTCAATCTCTGCCTTTTTCGGCTTTTTATTTGCCAGAGCAATTTCTAAAGGGGGATGAAATTCTACGGCACAGCAGTGCAGAGAAATCGTTTGTTATACCAGACACATTATAGCTTGTGCATTTCGCATTGCTTTCACCGCGGTAGCATCAGAGAGCTAGCCCAGATATTGGAGAAGCATCCGGCTGATCCCGGTCATGGATATGTGAAGCAATCACAAGCAGCCGTAAACAAACCCAAACACTTATCCCAAGCTCTGTAAAACCTACGTCTGGTCTAACTGCAGCCTTTTCAGCCCAACTTTGCAGACACGCAACACCTCTCCGGTTAGCTTCAACTGTAGTGGCTACAATCAGGCAACATTATGATGAAACTGCCACATTGATGCTTACGGAAGTAACACAAGCATACCGATCAGAATTACTGCATATAAGTTAACCAGGGGCATTTTAAAGTAGCACATCACGCGAACTAACATGCAGTAGCTGGTAACCAAGCATTCATAACAACCACAGAGACCAACCCTTGCAATACAGGTTTTACAGAAAGCAAGGTCCGTTACCATGGACAGTTGTACCAAGCATCCAAATTACAAAAAAGTATAAAAAGTTAACTTCAAACGAGGTTTATGTTCACACACCTTCTGTTGAATTTCCCGATATTACTCTTGCATATTTAGGACGCAAACATTAGCACCAGTAACTTGGCTACGTTAGCCGCAGTGCTACAGCCACAACCAACAGGCCACCACATTAGGTAGGCTTATGCCGTGAAAGCAACTTACAGCTTCCGCGTCTGTGAGTCATGGACAGTCGCGACCAATACAGGCTTTATCTTCAGATATTTTACAAAGCCTTTGAGGCCAGTTGTTAGTGCTAACTATCGTTAACGGTCCTGCTAGCCACCCATAACACGTTAGCTTCACTTCTCCAGATAGCAAGCATACGTCGGGCCAACGTTAATATTTTGTCGGCAGCCGTCGTCAGTTCTGTTGGGCCTACGTACGTCGGCCAGACGGCGGAATGTCCATCGGCCAATGTTGGTCAACCGTCGGAAAACCGACCGAAGGCGTAAACGTTTCTTAATGCTCTCCCCATTCATTCCTACGTTGATTTATACCCAATACCAACGATTTCAATTTAGATTCAGTGTAGGAAATAGTTTTGTTGCCATGCAAAACCTGCACCAGGGCCCCGCGTGTTATGATTCTGTTCTGCTCTGCCCATGTTCTGTTCATGTTTTGCATTTGCCTTGTTCCATGCCATGTTTTGTTTCTGTTCATTCATGCATTTCCTGCCATAGTCCCATTCCCCAGTTAGATTCCGGTCATTGTTTTGTATTTCACCATGCATTGCACTTTGTCTCCCCTGTCTGGTCTTGTGTTATGTGACAGCTTATTTCCCCTAGTATTGTGTGCCACACTTTCAGGTGATTTCATGGTTTCTGAGTTTTCAATAGTTCCTTCTAATCTCGTTTGCTTCCTTCACCTTGCTTTTCTATATTACTAACCAATACTAACAGTTTGTTGTTTTTGTTAAAGTTACTAACCTAGACTAACATTGTATATAATACTAACTTACTAACGAGCACTTGGGATTGTATCGCTGCACCTTACTAATTGATTAACAAGCTCTCAGCACTCGCCCTGTTCTAGTCTCCGCCTCTTGTCTTCACTCAATCTACTTTGCTGCGTTTCAGCGGATCCTCCGCACCTGCTTAACTCTGTTCTGCCTCTCATTATCTGTGCACGTTAGAACTCCCTAACCGGAGCTGTATGTTTTGTCAATAGGCTGTCTTGTGATCCCTGTCCACGTTTTGGCTTTTGCCTATTTCATGTGATTAGGTTCTCCCTCGTGTTTGCTCCTTCGTAATTAGTCTGATCCATTTCACCTGTCCCTAATCATAGCATGTGACTTCCCTTGTGTGTATTTAAGCAGTCTTCTCACAGCAGTTCCCCGTCAGAACGTTTCCCTTGGTTTGCCTGTGCTACGCTTGTTTTCGCCTCGTATTCTCTTGTGATTCTCTTCTGACTGGACCGTCCCTGATTACCGATTTTTGGCTCTGTTTTGGATTGATTGTTGCTTCTGTGTATCAAACCCTTTTTTGCCCGACTACGAATTCTGTGATTGGTGCCCTGTTAACGACTCGGATTTCGCCCTGTGGATTTTTTGATTTTTGGATTGTGGACTTTGTACCGTTGCCTCCTGCTCTGCGGGGGTTCGCCCCCTTTTCAAATAAAATCCCATTTTTCCTGCACTGCTCTGCTCTCGCATCTGGTTCCTGAACGATACCTAACACCGCGTGTTTTTGCGCACTGATTCAGGCTCATGAAAACTCTCAGAAATTGCATTTCACAGGAACAAGAAATTTCGCTTCCTCAGCCAGCAAGTTGCAAGATGAACCTAATGCTGAACAATCGTATGCATTTTAAGCAATATACAGACGATAAATTATTTGAAATTAATGTTTCCAACATAAGTGTGTATTGTTTTCGCAAGCTAGGCCAATGTAAATATAATAATTTCATCATCATCTTTATTCCAGTATATAAGGCCTTGGCCCATAGTACAAACAGATAACAGATGTCACTGTACTGGGTAATACATTATATAAATACTAAATTTATACATATAATAAACAGATTCAAGTTCTTTATGATGGTTGATTTCTAAACTCCACAATTTTCGGTAAATAATGTCCTAACCATACTGAAACCTTCTTGTCATCACACTTCATCACATTTACAAAAGTATCAGCACAGCGATGTCCAAGAACATGAGGTGGAAAAAATTCATTTCTTAAGGTTTCATAATGTGGACATACCATCAATATATGATACTCATCTTCAACATAAAACTTATTTTCACTATGACAGAACATACAGAATCTTTCACAATAATCAACATTATCATGCCTTCCAGTTTCGACTGCTATCTTAAAATTGTTACATCTAAACTTAGTAATAACTGTTTTGTAATATAAAGGGATGTCTTCCAACAGATACTTCTCAATATTTAACAAGGATTTATAACTGACTATAATATCTTACATTTTGCTGACTCCATTACATCAGAGTGCCAATTTTGATACAAACAGACAGTCTTTGCTTGAAGGCAGAAATGAAAGATTTCACATCACCAATATCTTGGCTGATCCAGGTTATACCATATCCAAATTGGAACAAAATCTCTCAAATCTGAGATGCCGAAGTGACTCGCCCAACATCATCCAAGTCTTTGAGCATAATGTATGACTAATACTGCAATCTGTGTCTTTCTAACTGGATGACGCGACACCAATACTTAATTAATCTCAAAAGATAATAGTACTGCAGGGGGACTCTACCACACTCTCCGAGTGCCATAACATTACAAGTATTTTTGCTTAATTTTAATATCCTCTTACAAAAGGAAATGTGTGTCTTTTCGAAAATGTAGGAATACTTAAAACCCCAAACTTCAGATCCGTAACACAAAATGGGGGAAATCGTAGCATCAAATAATTTAAAGCATTGATGTCCTTGTATATATTCATTTTAATAATATAAATTGTATTTCTCCCGATGGATTTTTTTTTGTGTGGCGGACGGTTAATGAGAGCCTGATATATAGCCGCAATGTTGCAGTGACTATACATACCTTAGTTAGAACCAATACAAAAAAGGCCATTTCAAATAAACTTTTCTTTACGCCGACATGTCATACGAGGCTAATGCTGGTTTCCAATTCACTGCTTCTTATTCAGAATTCCCGGTCCAGCTTTTATTTTTTCCGCAATTTTCCTGGCCAATTTAGAAATATTTTGAAAGGCTTGTGGAAAACAAGTAATAGGCTACGCTGTGCTTCTACGTCATTAAGAAGTGGGCAAACACTGCAAATGAAGCAATTCCTTCCCTTTTCATCCAGTCAAATTTCTGCCCCGCCCAAATGTATTTCAAATTCCAAACATGTTGCCAAAAAGGTTATCTCAGCCCGAGGTTGCACCATGGGCCACGTTTAATATGGATGAAAACAGACATAAACCAAGTAGAGAAATGGTTTTCGCGTGGCCAAATGCTTTTTTAAACTCGAAAACAAATATGAAAACCAGTTATTCGCGGCTCAGACCTTCCCGCAAATATGCGGGAACTTCAATGTAAATTTCACTGCATTACTCATGCTGGACCACTCAGTAGTGCGTAAGATGGCCTGCACGATCGTGATCTACCCAGTTGTATTCTTGCTTTTATTCCTTTCTAAATTGGCAGTTGCTACGGGTACGGCAGTTTTCCAATGCATTTCAATGTAGAGAGGTACGGCAGTCCCAATTTCAAACCCTGCCCTAACCTAACCCTGACCCCTAACCATAATCCCTAATCCTTATCCTAATCCCTTCAAATCGACTGCTGTACCCATAAAACGGCCGTATCTCTAGACACTGCGTTCTAAATTTGCACTGCTGCTGTTTATAATCCCGCAACTATAATGTTGACGTTTGTATCTGTCCAGTGGTTCAGACTTGTGAACATGGCTTTCGGTAAACGTTGATTAAACCCACAGTATACCTCTAACATATCTGCCGACCAATTTTGCTGATATACACTACCGCTCAAAAGTTTGGGATCACTTGCAAATTTCTTTGTTTTCCAAAGAAAAATACATTTTCATGCATTTCAAAAAATTTTTTCCATTTCACAAACATTTTTATCCATTTCACAAACGATTAAAATTAATCAGATGATTTTCAAAGAATGATCTACATTTTTGCATAGAGGCCTATTATCAGCAACTGTCAGTCCTCTGCATCAATCTCCTGGTATGGCTGCTAATCCAAGTTAAGCATTTTATAAGGCTAATTGATTATTAGAAACCCTTCTGCAAATGTGTTGCACAGCTGAAAACTGTTGAACTAATAAGGGAGCGCAAAAGGGAGCATGGCATTCTTGAGGTTGGTTTAGTACCTGAAGCAGCAGCAGTTGTTTGTTTGTTTACAGGCTCAAAATGGCCAGAAAGAAAGAACTTCCTTTAGAGACCCGTCAGTCTATTGTTGTGCTTAGAAAAGAAGGCTATTCAATGCGAGAAATTGAAAACTTAAAATCTCTTACCATGCTGTCAACTACTCCCTTCAGAGAGCAGCACAAACTGGCACTAACAAGGACAGAAAAAAGGAGTGGGAGGCCCCGATGCACAACTGTGCAAGAAGACAAATATCTGAGAGTGTGCAGTTTAAGACAAAGACGCCTCACAGGTTGTCAACTAGCAGCTGCGCTTAAATAGTTCCGTCAAACACCAGTTTCAGTATCAACAGTGAAGGTGGTTTTTTTTTTTGATGAAGGCAAAGTTTGAGGTACACATTCATCATTTTCCATTACAATCATTATTTTTAACTCAGACAATGTCAGCATGTTCTGTTCATTTGCTATATTTCCTACTCAGATTATTTTCATGTGTGTTTCCATGGAAAACAAAAAAATTTCCAAGATCCCAAACTTTTGAGCGGTAGTGTCGATGAATGCGCATATTGGAAGCTATATTGTTTGGATAGAATTTATGCGACTATTAAGTGCCAATACGCGCAGTGATCGATTATCTTCATTGCAGGGCTGGGCGACTCTCAACCTGTTCACGATTAATAGCCTAATCGCGTTATAAAACACTCTAAAAAATTACCCAGGTTAAAAAAAATTAAGTTTACCAGCTGCAAAGCATTTTTCAGTTTGCTCAACTTCAAATTCCAAGTCAGAATGAAATAGGGACTTCCGTTGAGTGAACCCAAAAATCCTTTGCAGCTGGTTTCCTAACTTTTTTCTTCTAACTAATAAGTTTGGTCAAATGTAAGGTCATTAATGATTAAGACGTGATAATGACAATGAGGTACTGTATTAAAGCTACAATATGAAACATCTTGTAAATTACCGTATGCTACTAACAGCAATTGGCCAATAAATTGCTGTTATTTGTTCAACAGAATAAGTTACCGTAGTCTAGAATTCATTTGCTGTATACTGAGATACATTTTACTGCAATAGGGTCTGTCGTTGTGATTCCTATTACAGCAGCTACTGTAGCTTTTATTGTATCCTCACACCGTAATCAAAATGTTGTCATTTAAATTACATCATTTCTGAATTAAATGTGGAAAGTACCACTTTATCACAAATACACGGAGAATAAATCTGAAATTTTAAATAATTTATTGTCAAGTCAGGAAAATTTTGTTGGCAGCAACTGGGAAGCAACAATGCATGAAAATAATCCCTTGTAATAAAAGGGAAAAAATGCATTTATTCAAGATTCTCACAATATCTTTTATGAGTACCAATGCCTTGAACTGTCCTTTTAAAATGGTTATAGATTTATTTGACTGACTGCTTCCTCATTTGGAATTTTGCCATCTTTTCCTTTTTCGGTGTTGATCCAAACAAGGTACCTGCATGCACAAAGGCAAAGAATAATGTGAAGAGACCAACCCAGGGACACTTTAAAATCAAGTAATTTTAACAGTGCAATACCGCCAGAAGAACCAACACAAACATACGTGCAAGAAGATCTTGATCCTCCTGTCTGGCGCGAAGGGATGCACTCCAAGAAAGCTAACATAAAGCTCACAGCTGTTCAATACTTCAGGGACAGCCGCCAGAACATTAAAATCACAGAAAATAGTTTAAAAATAAGGAGGACCTTTTTGCTTAAAGTACGTATTACTTACTTCTACCAATGTGAATTTTACACAGTTCTACAACTACAGTGGGCTCCAAAATTACAGGCATTCCTGACTAGCAATGCACAAACAATTCTTTAAAAAAAATCTAAAAATATATACTTATAGAGAAATTCTAAATAACAACGTGAGAAATACTGAACAATATTAATGTTCCAATAGAAAATCAAGTTCTTCCAAATTAAGGTTTCACGCTTAATGGCACCCTTAAAGATTACGCCTATTGCAAATAACATCTACCAAAATTAAACCAGGAAATAATTTCCACTCATTTTAGTTTTATCTAAGCGTTAAGGAACTATATTCAGCCACTGCATCACTGCTTGTTTCACTAGGATATAAAAAAGCTGGATATTAAGCAGTTTGCACATCAGGCTTGGTTGAGGAGTTTAATTCCCACAATTCCTGGGAAAGAGGGATGGGACTTAACTCGTCCACATTCATATTCTAAATCGGCAACAGGCAAGGCTCTGTTGTGATATTCAATAAACGGTTCGGGTGTGCCATCTAGTGATAGAATAGTGTAACTGTGTGCAGAAATAGAGCAGCTCCATGTCCACTGGCGTCTACATCTGCACAGGGGGGTTGAAAGTACCCTGTTTCTGTGAGGAGAGCCCTGATCCATTGCTCTGAGGAGAAGCCTGGTTCCTCCACGGCACTGCCCTGCCCCACTAACTCATCTCATCAGGACACATCAGAATTTCAGCCACACAGAAGCCACATCGTAAAGTCTTTTTTTTCGCCTCAATATTGCAATATGAATCAGTCCACAGAGGTAACTTTGCTCTTTGTTAGCTTATTATAACATAAGCAAATGTTATAATGAGTTGGATATGTTTGTTTTAAGATAGCTATAGTATGCCACACGCCATTGTCATCTAATTTCAGCATTTTCAGGAAAACATTGTGTGTACATGCAAATATATAAACGTTTACTGGTCTAAAGACGCGCTGAAAAAAAAATGTGTTTATGATTTTTGCGGATAGGATACTGAGCGAAGAGACCGAGACGGAGATTTTAGGTCTGCGCAAGCGCAGAGCCGCGAGGCAGCATATTTTGATAGGTTGCACATATTAACAGAACACCGGACCTACTCGTTTACGCACATTTGTCACAGTATATTTTGTGTATCGCGCTTTCCCCATGTTTGGAAGGACTTTCACGTTTAAAGTGTTTGGACTCAGTAGGCCTAGTTAACGCACTGTTACCTGCGAGATCCGGGCCATTATCTTTACAATGAATGCGGTGCACTTCACCTTCTTACAACCTCAGCCATTCCAAATTTCGAAGCAACTCTTTGCGAAAATAATAAACTGATTTCGCCGCCGGTTCATCCGAATCACCCTCATGATTCTCAGTTTCAATAACTTTTGTCACCGAATCGACTTCTTTTTTACGTTAACGGTACCAAAAAAAAGTCTTCCATTGCTCTTCGTTTCATTTTCTGTCTAAATCTTGTGTATAGTTACAATAGTAACTCTCAGTACCGCGAAATGGAGTGATTGACGGCAAATATTAACCATTCTAGAATCAGTACTGAGGTTTAGGACGTCAAGCTCCCCTTTAATTGGTCAGAATGGTCACTGTCAGCTCAAGGGAACACACTTGGTGCGCTCCATTCTTCTACCTATGGAAAGCCGAAAGTGCCACAATTCGCCATTAATTCCACGCGTCTTATCTTACAACGCCGTAAAAAAAACGCGCGTTTCTTAGTAAAAGCGGCGTAAAAAATGGCTGGAAGCTGTGGAAACGCCGCTTTTTACGCGATGAAAGTGCCGTAGTAAACGCCCGTTTTTTACGCCCGTTTTAGAAAGGCACTTGAACGCCACTTTTTAGGCCGTCATAAGCATCCATAACACGCTGCTATTCACGGCATTTTTCCTGATGATAATGAGCCCTGCCCTCTGTTTAAACACAGCCAATAAGTTAAATTTTTCTGAAACCAATCAGCAGAGAGCACAGCGAGACCAAAACAATGGATCCATGAGACTTGCCTGCTGTGTTGCTAGAGGAAATTACTAAAATTCAGAGGATCAAATATCGATCTGCATGAAAGTATAATCACCGTGGCTGAATACGCTGTGCTCAAAAAATATCGGTATATAAAATAAATAAACAAAACCTTGATTATTGTATTGTACACTTAACCGTGAGCCAACTGAAGCACTGAGAGACATGGGCTCGCTCAATTGATGACTGTCTATCACTATCTTAACTTTTCCCCCTTTGCAGCACCTTTAAATGTGGTTTGCTTCTAGCTCTATGTCAAATAATGCCTACAATCATTTTAAAATGTATGAAGTCCAAATATATTATACATACGAAAAAGAATGGGCCACAAGGCATTCAAGTCTCCGTTGAAGTTAAAAAGCCTTTATTACAACATGGCTAGAAACCCGACATGTTTGGGCAACAGCTTTGCCTTCATCAGGAAATAATTAGCGCACGCAGGCGCAGAACATTCAAAAGGTGTGGATGATATGCAAGTAATTAGTGACCGCAACAATTCTCATTAGTCACTTAAGCAATATCAATTACACCAATTCATCGAATAAAATATAACAAATAAAGCAATGCAATACAAAAAATAGATCTGCCTTCATGGGAGAACAATGCGCACGCAATACAAAACATTTAAAACACATAGCTGGCATGCAAGTAATTATTTACCACATTATCACTCAAACAGTATCAATTACACACGTGTTGGTCAGATGCATAATTTCAATCATGCAATTAAAATACCAAGAAGGCAATAAATGCAATAGATAATTACAATACATCATCAGATTTACCTTTATAAAAAACAATGCGCGTACACAAAACATTTAGAAGGTGTGCAAGTAATTAGTGACCACGACGATTCTCATTATCACTTAAACAGTATCAATTATCCACATTTTGGTGAGAGCAATGAAATATATCGAGTAAGAAGGCAGTAAGTACAAGACATGACGATAGAAAGTCATACAGAGATATTAGGCAAGATATAACAACAATATGTAATGCAAAAGAACATACATAAAGAGTAAGGATAAAAAAACAAACCGCTGGCGCCAGTATAAAGAAAAATAATACACAGTATGACCCACAGTATAGATAGTTGAATAAGGATACTCACAACCCCCCGTAAAGAATAGAAATACTGGAACTAAAATAGCTTGGGATAGGCCATAGTATGGTAAGTAATAAAAAAAATTTAAAGAAAGGGTGAAAGATCTAACTCTTCGTTTAAACCTGCTTTGATGGTGGCCTTTAAATTATAGATCCAAAATGATTCTCTCTGTAGTAAACGCTTTAGTCTGTCTCCACCTCATTTGTTTTCAGTAATCACTTCAATGACAATAGCTTTGAGCGCATTTTCATGACCATGCATGGCTTCTTTATAATGTACAGCCATAGGATAGTTTTCATTTTTAGTTTTTATTGCATATTTGAGTTCCAATAATCGATCTTTAAATCTTCTTTTTGTGCGTCCAATATAAAGCATCCACATACGCATTCAAGACGATAGACTACGTGAGTGGTATTGCAGTTGGCAAAAGAGCACACGTGGTAAATCTTCCCATTGTGTGCGTCTCGAAATTGGTTGCATTTTTTTTAACATTGACACAGTGATTGCATTGTCCACAAGGAAAAGTACCGACTGGGTTAGGAAGCCAACTCTCTGATGCCCGAGCGGGAAGATGGCTACAAACCAAACTATCGCGCAAAGTTGGAGCACGTCTAAAAGAAAAAAGGCCTACAGGTGGTTCGGGGAAAATCTCAGTAAACAACAATGAGAATTGTTGCGGTCACTAATTACTTGCAATATCATCCACACTTTTTAAATGTTCTGCGCCTGTGTGCGCTAATTATTCCCTGATGAAGGCAAAGCTGTTGCCGAAACGCATTGGGTTTCTAGCTTTGTTGTAATAAAGGCTTTGTAACTTTAACGGAGACTTGAGTGCCTTGTGGCCCATTCTTTTTATTATGAACTGTTACCCCTCTTCGTAATGAGTACCTCTCCAATATTTAATCGAAGCTACGCTTTTGGAGCCAAGGCAGCGTTCTTTTTCCATTTCCATTTTGACAATCCAGGGACTCTGGGGTGAGTCTTAGCCCCCATTTACACGTACACGGTTATTTTGACAAACGGAGACATTTCCCTGCATTTGTGCCCTTCGTTTACACGCAAACAGAGAATTCGCCTCTGAAAACGATTCTTTCTAAATACTCTGGCCAGAGTGGAGATTTTGGAAAACTTCGGTTGCAAGTTTGCATGTAAACTGAGAAAAACGGAGTTTCAGGTAGCCGACGTCACAGTATGCACCAGAACTTGCACCTGCGTCAAAAGTGCGACCTATACATTTTCATTTAGCTGTGGTGATCATGGGGTGCATCTCAAAGCGTAGGCTGCATCCTTCAAAGGCTGCATTTTTAGGGGTCATCTCTTACTTCCATCTGCCAAACTGAAATTTAGGGTAAGGGACAAGGTTAAACTTAAGGTTAGGTTTAGGGTTTAGGTTAAGGTTAGGGAAACCAGTGACGACTTGCTTAAACCAAAGCTATTTAATGGCATACACAAAATAATGAAGCCCTTTTGAAAGATTGGCTTGTTAAATTAAGAAGAATTGAACGTGGAAAGCCTTACAAACCAACAAAACATTCAGTTCTTTGCTCAGAGCAGTTTGAGAAAAGCTGCTTCACATAACAGAAGTTCACAAGCAAGTCAACGGTTTTGTTGCAATGAAAACTGGTTTTAAACTGAAGATTTAGAGAAATTAGTGGAAAATATATTTTCAATACAAATATTAACCTTAAGCCTGAACACCCCTGTAACGGGGGCAATAGATTTACATAATAAATACAGCATGTTTCCTAATAGCAACCTCGTCATGCGGCATCCTCTTAAAGTGAAGAAACTTGGCGAAAAGTTCGTGATGACCGTTTTTACCTAAACTGAACACAATTCAAGTACCAAGCCAGTAAATAAGCATCTAGCAAAACACTAAATAAAATATGAGTAAACAATTAATGCTCTATCGCAAGCGTTTCTACTGAATTTGTGATATGCATACAAACGATACCTCAAATGAAAAAGGACAGTCCACAGATTCCAACGATATAAGCCTTGTCATTTTAAATTGACACTACACTCAAAGAACAGCAGGCATACACTTTAAATGCTACAGAGATGAGCAAAAATTTTTCTGACCTTTGATATTTTGTCATTAAAAGCTGTTTGTGGGTAAATCTGCGCTTGCTATTGTTTCAGCCAGTCTGAGAGTCCTCTCGGCATTATGCTATGCACTGGGAGACCTCAGCAGTGTAATCATTTGAATGGTATGTTTTTTGTATTTTCGCTATAATTAACCGCTAAATATTCAACTGTTATTTTCAAAGCCGGTTTATGACTGAGAATCCTTGCGCCAATATGCTCAAGTTCAAACACAGCACAGCTATACAAGTGCTAAATTGACCAGTGAATATATAGTCTGTTGAGCTAGTGTCGTGGATAAGGCGGAGCATTTGGACCTGAGGTTCAATATCCGGTTATACATGCGGCATTTCAGAGCAAGGAAATACATTTTTTTTGTATAAATAAATAATAATTAATCGATGCATTCCCATCCCGTCAAAGCCATCTTCCTGAGTTACTTTGGGGATCATGTGACTTACACTACGGTTTCTGCATCCAGTGCAACGCCTCCATTGGATTTACCCAAACTCCAATCTGAACTCAAGAAACAGATGGAAAAAAATGACCTAATTGGACATGAATGTGATTATATTATCAGATTATTGGAGAAAGAACATGATCCCACGTGACTTGCGTATTAAGAAATTTCCATCTTTTGGGTCGGATAATGACGATTTTAAAATAAATGGGAAGCCATTCTAAACAAATGTTCTCTTGATATGATACTTTTATTGATCAATGAAGGCAAACGCACAAAAAGAAGATTTAAAGATCGATTATTGGAACACAAATATGCAATAAAAACTAAAAACGAAAACTACCCTATGGCCGTAGAGGAGAGCCGGTGCGAAAGTAACGTGGGACGAAAGTAATACGGCAATTTACTCACAGCCATCCGCACTTCGATGCGTCATATTAGGTCAGCACGTGCAGCTTGCGACACTCTCCAGACCTGGGAAAAATCTTGAGGTTTCGACGCTTCCCTGCGGAACGAGACCGGGAAGACCATTTTCCACAGTGGTGAGTAAATTCAGACAAATGGTAAACTTTTTTGACTTAAAGATTGTCTTTATCGCTCCATGTGTCATATTTATGAAGAAGTGATAGGTCATTTAGTTTTGTAACATATCCTGAAGTTTGAAATGTCATACTTTTTCCACTTTAGAAGCAATCCTGGTTCTAATGTCTGGAGTCACTGTCGGGGCGGAAGTAGCAACAGTTACGTTCGTCCCTCTCTGCTAATGCAGCCGAATTTTCTGTTTTAAAGCTCATTTAAAAAATGTGTGTGTTATGTTTTACCGACAGAAAATGCCAAGAGTTAGGGTCAGAACTACCCAGAGAGGAAAGGTTGACCAGCAGGTTTATTGAAGGGCCTTTTTTGATGTCCGAAGAGGCAAGAGTATAAGGAGGGCAGCAGAGGTGCATGGCGTTTGTCATGTCACCCTGTTCAGGTACTGCAAGAGGAGGGCAGAGGCAGGAGGGCAGCAGGCCAGAGCCCCAGGGTACAGGGCTCACAACAAAGTCTTCACAGAAGAACAGGAGAAGAGACTGCAGGCATATATAAAGAGAGCAGCCGATATATACTTTGGCCTGAGTCCGAAAGAGGTGCGAGTAACACCGCAGACAGAGCTACACCACCACCGCCATATAGCAAGCACCTCCGCTCCGGATCTGCCACGGCTCTGAGCCGGATCAGCTGGAGCCGGGGCAGATCCGGAGCGGAGGTGCTTGCTATCTGGGAATTAACCTCTTTCTTATGCTTTTTTTTAGGTGCGAAAGTTTGCATATGAGCTGGCCAAAAATATTGGCCTCAAAACTCCATGTTCATGGAAGAAAAACCAGATGGCAGGGAAGGATTGGCTCACCTCCTTCCTCAAAAGCGCAACAAAAACCCTGTCCATCCGTCGACCTCAAGCCACCAGCATGTCCCGTTCCACCAGCTTCAACAAGAC
This sequence comes from Gymnothorax javanicus, assembly GCA_029692085.1. Classification (NCBI taxonomy): domain Eukaryota; kingdom Metazoa; phylum Chordata; class Actinopteri; order Anguilliformes; family Muraenidae; genus Gymnothorax; species Gymnothorax javanicus. Next base: position 137,049,233 of record CM056195.1, on the reverse strand, counting down.
CAACGTGACAGCGTTTTTAAAAACCTAAAGACTGTCCTCATCCGCTATAATTTTGAAGCAAAGGACATCTGGAACATGGATGAAACAGGTAAAAAATTTATATTTAGATAAATTAAAAAGCAACAGTGATTTGCAACAGCAATAATTCATTTCATTTATTATTTCAGGTACCACAACGGTTCAAGTGCCAGACAAAATCATTGCCACCAAGGGGCAGTGCCAGGTCGGTGCTGTGACCTTTGGGGAAAGAGGGACATTGGTGACTGTTGCCTTTGCTGCCAACGCACAAGGCAACTTTGTTCCCCCTTACTTTATCTTCCCAAGGAAGAAGTTCCAGCACCACTTCATCCGGGATGGCTCCCTTGGCTGCACTGGTTCTGCCAATGGATCGGGTGGATGCAGGAGGCCGATTTCTTGGCATTTTTACAGCATTTTGCAAGGCACACCCGGTGACCCGGAGTCAAAGTTGCTGCTACTCTTAGACAATCATCCATCACACCTCTCTGTGGTAGCTATTGACTTTTGCAAGTCACATGGCATTGTACTCCTGTCTTTTCCACCCTACTGCTCCCACCGTCTTCAGCCGTTAGACCAAAGCGTTTTTGGTCCTCTGAAGCACTACATTAACAGTGCAGCAGACAATTGGATGCGAATGAACCCTGGAAGAACTTTGACCATCTACAACATCCCAAGTCTTGTGGCTAAAGGTCTGCCTCAAGCTGCGACAGCAAGCAGCATTTCATCTGGGTTCGAGTGTACCGATATCTGGCCCTTTAATCCAGATATTTTCAGTGAGACAGACTTTGCTCCAGCTTTTGTGACCGACCGTCCTGCACCAGCTCCATCCCCAGTGCCAGCTCCATCACCAGCGCCAGCTCCATCACCAGCGCCCTCTTCATCACCAATGTCCGCTTCATCACCAACGCCCTCTTCATCACCAATGTCCGCTCCATCACCAGGGCCCGCTCCCTTAAGACACCACCAACCTAGCCAGAGCCCATTTGAGCTGCATCCCCATGAGTCTGCCATTCCTCTAGATGGTGAGAGTTTGTGTCTGAGTGTGTCTTTAAATGTGCATGTTGAGCCTTGCCAAGCATTTTTTTTTTAAATAGAGGATTTAATCGCTGTTAGATCGCATTGGAGAGAAACCGTGTCTTCAGCTGCAAATTACAATAATTGGAAAACGCGTCAATGAAGGAAAATGAGAACTAGCCAGGACTAATTGCTGTCATAAAGGGAGGTGTCTTGGCACACCCACTGGCTACGCCACTGGGTCGCACAGTGTTAATGTTGGTTGCATATGTGACCGTTTTGGTCGTAATTTCGAGGCCTGTTAACCTTGTTGAATATGTATTGACAAATATATGGCATTGCTGCATGCGCCATTTGACTGATCTGTAGGCTTACATGAAGCAGCAACATTACTCCCAATATGAGAAGCGGCCAAGCCAGGTGTATGGTCACAGGGCATAGAATCTGCTGAGGGGACTATCGTTAAAAATGTTTTGAATAACCACAATAGTTTGAACGGCATTCTTATATTTATTCCAAAATCATTTTTACTGTTGCAGCGACTTACCTCCACAGACGATGTTCCTCATGTCCATCTTCATGAAGTGAAATGATGATAAAATCGAGGATATCGAGCCAGTTAGCTCACAGTGCATTAGCTGCAAAGTTAACTTGAGCATCTCACACGTTCGTGCGCCATACTTGCACTTTTGTTCCTCTTTAGTACAGTGGCGTAACGATAGGGGGTGCAGGGAGTGCAATGGCACTTGGGCCCAGTGGCGGGGGGCTCTTGCTGGGCACCCCGGAGACAAGGTCGGGCCTTGATCGACGTCAGTATAGGAGTTTTTCAAAGTCGAAAAATTATTGCTACCCAAAGCCTCCAATTAATAGCATGTAGATATGTGCTACTGGATATTGATAACACTGCAACTGCATTCATTTCTCAGTCATTGTGCTGCATTGCAAGTCGATGTCATCATGGTACATTATTCATCATTTTAGTTGAACATAATTGAAATAATTTAGATTTCTTTTTAGAAAATGCTTAATAAAACAAACAATGATAATTTTGTTCTGCTGTTGATATTGTCATTGAGACTGCAAGTGTTTCTGGGTAATGTCCAACATTCCATAGACCACCCATGTGACAATGTCACGGTCCGATCGTTTAAAGCTATAGTGCGTAACTTCTACATGTCCGTAAATGTCTGTTTCACCCAAGCCACTACTAAAGGAGATGACACAATGCTGATTAAGCCGATCGGCTCCTCTTACATCTCACGGTATTTTTCAATATTTGTTGTTTTTTACTGCGTGTCGACCGGCGACATTCCCGCGCTGGCACACAGGAAATGATGCGTTTTATCTCATAACAAGAAGGGAGGGGGAGGAAGAGCGGAGAGTCTCCTAGTAAGAGGCAGAGCGCTGCTAGAAAGAGAAAGCAATATGGCGGAGAACCCAAAGAAGTGGTGGAGACACGGTTCAAAAGTGGATCCTGCCACAAAGAATAAGCCTGGTCGTTCGGCTGAAGGACTATTAGAGTGACCGACGGAGAAGATAAACGCGGATTTGTATTGGTGTCGCTTTTCCTTGGTGGAGAGCTCTGAAGGAAGAAATTGGGCTGAGGGCAGAGACGGATGTTGCCTTGGTGCTGTTGGATAAGTAAGTGACTTGGTTCATAAGACACTATGAGTAGGATGTGTTGCCGTTACATCTACTGGACCCAGTACTTTATTATTTTATTGGAAATGGTGCTATGAATGTAATAGCGAGAGCGTGGAGAGCTACACTCTAAAGCTGCTTTCACACCGGACGCGAAACGGCACGACAGATACATCAAAGTCAATGCAAAGACGCTTGAATGTAATTTGTTGTGCGAAAATGAAACGCGCATATTGGCATTTTGCATTGACTTCGAATGTAATCAGTCATGCGAAAATGAAACGCGGATATTGGCGTCTTTGCATTGACTCTGAATGTAATCTGACGTGTGAAAATGAAACGCGCGTATGAATTCGCGTCTTTGCATTGACTTTGAATGTAATCTGTCGTGCAAAAAATTTTTTTCGCGTCCGGTGTGAAAGCAGAGTTTCGTTTAGCTTGGTGTTGCGTTTTACCGTAATCCTGTTAACAAATGGGCAGTGTGTCACGCATCAGCCTGCCGCTTGTGGATACACCTGGGCATATGTCATATGGAAGTGCCTGCTGCATTGTTGTAATAACGCAGAATTCCTCTAGGGGGCGACAGAAGTTACACACTATAGCTTTGATCCAAGAACAGTCTATCGTTTTAATCTTGCTGCTGTTTACAATCAGGGGGGCCCGTGTCGTCAGGTCTGCACTCGGGCCCACACGGACCACGTTACGCCACTGCTTTAGTAGATGATAATAATAATAATAAAAATAATAATAGCATACAAAACGCAATGGGAACTTCCCTTTAAAACCAGTCCAAGACTACTGCTAGCATGCGAGCGCTCGCTTGCCACTTCAAGCTCAGTTACGTGACTTCAGTTAACTTACCAAGCCTCACGTTTGTTCGGAGGATGTCAGGCGAGTGAACAGATGATTTGTCAACGATTGAAATGACAAAAATGTGAACTTCAGACCATTCAGATTTAGAAATATTTACTTAAAGCAAAATGTACAGTTATATACAGCTGAATCATGTGTCTAGCGATGTCACACAAAATAGCTTGTAGTCCGAAAGCAGTAACCGGCAGCGGCTAAAAATAGCAGCTCGCGCTAAGAACTTAACCGCCACTGATAGAATATTAGCTCGTGAGGGACTTAAACACGCAATGGTGAGTCAGCCAGAGGGAGGTTGGTAGCTGGCGACCGAGCGTAAAGTTTGCATCCTCGATCTCTTTGTGGGCAAATGAATGATGCGCCAATATATTTGTAGATGTGCATCTTTTTAAATTTGCTGCTTGCGATGATCTTGGTATCCTCCGAACAGGCATGAATTAAATGGTTGCCCTGGCACTAACGGTGGTATGCGGTGCTGAAACATTCCCAGCTGGGCAATCAGTGACGTGGCTATGATGTTATCTGAGCCTTCAGGCGAAAAAACGCTGCAGTGCACATGTCCGCAAAAGATACATATTCCAAACGCACTAGGACGTAATGCAAATTGGATCCTCACATGCCTTGCACTATTGCACACTAATGATGCAAAATCATTAGTACATACCAATGAATCCCACTTTGGTCCAACTAGGGCATTTTTCCACATAGCATCTTTGCTCTCAGAAATAGCTCACAGAATTTCATCCAGTTGTCTAAGCCTTAAAAGGCAACTAAGTTGTCTAACTTAAAAGGCAAATTTCCCATAATCCTGTGCGTTAATCACATGTGAATTGAACGGATTGATTTCCAGCGGTGAAACGTCCCTGTGAGGGCAAGGTCTTTAGGTTTATTTTGATGTGCAAGCCATCACTGTAGAAGTAAATTTCTGTGAGTAAAGACTGTCAATAATTGGAAGTTGATCGCGGATTACCCGGAAATATTTAGGCTAGCGTTATTTTTCTGCAATGCGTTTTGTTCATGTTTTGAAGCGCGGTGACATATTAACATTGAACTAGCAAGATGTATTGTCAATGTTAAAAACCTTGCATAGCTGAATGTTCTACACTGAAGTCACAGCTTCATACCAGGGTTGTGCAAAATTCAAATTTCAATTCTGCTTCCTGTTTTCTGTCTCCATAAAAAATGCATGTGAAATTCAAGGGTTGAATTTAAATTAAAGGGCCACTTTCATTCCAATTCTAGAATTTTGCACAAGCCTGCTTCACACCACGTAGAATTCAGGTATACCTTTTTGATCTTTTTATTTGGCCTTTCAATTGCCTGTATACACATACACACACACCGTGTCCACATTGGATTTTGATTCTGATCGCGCACACCGTAGAGCCTGCTGCCAGTCATCTAGTGATAAAGTCAGGTTGAACAAAAGCAGATATGTGGAAATTGTGTAGTATTTTTGTGAGTGTATGAATGCACTGATATGTCACCAGATGGTTGACTTACTTGTATGTGAACATTTTCTTTTAATCTCTTTTTGTTGATTAACTTATATCCAGTATAGATACAGTCGGCAACAAAGGGAACGCCCACAAAAGTAGAGCCGAGGGGGAAAACAAACCGGTCTCTGCCATTAGCCACAATGCCGAAGAGTTGCTGTGTGCCCTTTTGCACCGCAAATAAACAAAAAAATCACCAATTAAAGTTTTACCTTTTACCAAATAATAAAATGGAACCACAAAGGAGGACAAAATGGCTTCAAGCTATCAGAAGAGTGGACGAGTTTGGCAGATTATGGCGGGACCCCACAACAGAACGTGTATGTCTCCAGGCCACTGAGTTGGATCATTCGCCCAGTCTTTTAAAACGTATGGACAACAATCCAACCCCCGTATATTTAATTTTTTAATGTATCGATCCTTATCAGCAGGCAATAGCAACTCAAAGTACGTCATGACAACTTCTTAGCGTTGGCAAGACAAGTTTAAATTCCGTGTTTTTACAGTATAGCGGACGAGGGGGAAGGATTGTTTTCCCCCTCGGCTCAAACCAGATGTGACGTTTGTGGGCGTTCCCGTTGTTGCCAACTGTATCTATTGTTTTCTCTGGGTAACTGTGAATTTTACATTGGTAAATTCATAGAAATAAAACAAGTTGACGGGTCCCCTAAAATTCAATGTTAATTCATATTTGCACCACACTCAACTAGCCAACAGCATTGCTTTTATATAGGAAGTTGGTTATTACACTATATCATTAATTATAAATGTCTATCTGCTAACTTCATGCTAAATGTGAACTCTGAGCTTCACAAACCAGTGCTTCTAATGCCCCCTTTTCACTGTTTTTCGAGTTTTTAATTACTCCATATGAACATCAGTGTCCCATAGCGAAATGAAAAGGCAGTCAACTAGTCAGAATAAGTCGACTAATTGTGACTAGTGGACCACCATTTTGCCAAGGTTCACCCTCATGTCTCAGTCATTTCAGTTAAAGCAAACTAAATTACTTGAAATATTTGTTCTGTCTGTATTTTTAACTGATTCATTATCATCCACTATTTGCCTTTTTAAATGAATTTGTGTGAATCTGCAAGTTGACGAGCAGTTTTATATAAACTGAATTTGTTTTGTTTCAATGTGGATTTCATAAGCCTAAAGGGTGAATATTTTTTGGGGATGTACTGTACATATGAAGATGGGTGCTCTGACTCGGTGCCACAGTTCTGATTAGGCTTTCATTTAATTACTCAGATGCACTCTTGTGGATGGTATCTCACGTTCATCATCTGTACTGATGTTGTCTTCATGTAATTGAAAATTACATTTCAATTTGGTGTTTGTTTTCATAACGTGTGCATGTTCTTACCAAAGTGGTTTCTTCATATGCATGTATTTTTCTTTTTTTATTACCTTTTATTATTACACTTTTTGTTGTCAGAGATGCTCCTGTTTTTGCTTTCTGTTCAATAGCTCAGTCATGTCAATGGTATCTTACATTTTCATCTGTACTGATATTGTCTCTATTTAATTGAAAATGCCTATTCAATTTGGTGTCTTATACTAATCATGTTTTTACATTTTCTTCGTGGTAAGTCATGTGCGATGGATATCAACCATATTTGACTGGAAGCATCCTTATGTGGTGGGGATTTGAAATTGTATAAATGGTGGGGTTGACACCCAAGGGGGCTGAGGGACGAGGCCAAAAGGTGTAATTTGGCTATTTTGTTTTAAGCGACTTTTTCTCTGGAACTAAGCGATGGATATCAACTTATGATTTTTTTTTTTTTTAAATTTTTATTTACTTATATATTTATTTATTTCTGTAGATGTAGTTTTGTCCTGTCAGATGGTAGTCTCTATTCTGTCCCTTGTTTTTGTATTATACTGTACTGTTTTGTCGATATTGTCTTGAGCTGTGTTGTGTTTATGTAATACTAGTGTGTGACTTGCTGCGTTCTGCCAGATCACCATTGAAAAAGAGTCTTTGGTCTCAATTGGTTTCCATCTGGTTAAATAAAGGATTTGATTGATTGACTGATCAACTATATCTTATTGAAAGCATCCCAAAGTGGTGGGGATTAACAATTGAACAAATGGAAAGGCTGACCCCCTGGGCTAAAGAGGTGGGGCCAAAAATAATTTATAACTTGGAAATGGTTGAGATCGCCCCCAGCCCCCTTGTCTGAAGTCTCCACAGCTACGCCCCTGACTCAATTAGAGGTCATTTGCTCTCATATGAATATAAAGAAATATAAAAATATCATTAATTTCAATATCTTGCTGGACAATTTCGGTTAGTCTATAGAAAAAAAATTAATGCTGTAGTAATTGATAGAAATACTGAATAAAAATGTTTTGTGTGCATAATAAAGAACTAAAATGTATGCATTCATAAGATTTGGCTGGTAGCTTCTTTGGATAGAGCCAACAAAGTTTGAGAAGGAAAATTACCTTGAGCTACTTACAAGGTTACAGGGACAAGTATGTCAAACACTTCACACAACTTCTGAAGAACCGAAAAGCAGTTCAGTACACAGTTTCCCTTTTAATGAAATGGCAAGGCGAGTGAATAATAAATTAAATAAAAATGTTTCATTCACGTACCTTAATAGGTAACCCTTCACGAAAAAAAACCTCCTGTGGATTTTCCGCGTAAACTTTTGCCACATCTTACAAAGCAAGAAATGCGAACTTTTCTGCTTTCAGTTGACGCATTTTATCTCTCGTCCTAACGAAGACAATTAGCTACACCTGAGAAGGGAGGGTTAAAGTATCCTTTATCAAGGAAAATGACTGAAACAGATCAAGACTAATAAGCAGTCTAAAGACGTTTATCGCCCTTTTCGTTCTCTGTCCAACGGGCGCCACTGAAGAAATGTTTTAAACATAAATGATAGTTAAGTTGTATTCAGAAATTTAATCAAAAGTATTTGGATACAAAATAGAAAAACAAGTTTATGAATATGGCATCCATCTATGAAAATTAGAGGCATCTCGCTACGCACCGAGGAGCACATCAAAGAAACTCAGTAATCTGGTGACTCAGAGGCAATATCTGCTTTCAAATTGACGCAAAAATTTTCCACTTCGTGCACTATGTGCACTCGCATACAAACAATTCTCCGACCACCACTCCAAGCATCCTGGGCAGAACCCTGTCTCCCGATCTTTTACTCAGAGTGCTTAGTCCCTACAGCTCTGTGCTGCACAAGGCTGCAGATCAACCTATCCACAGTTGCAAAAGAGCCCTTGACTTGAACATTCTATAGTTTACACAAAATATCAATTCCAAATTTACAATCAGAACTCCATATTAACACTGACAACACAAATGATAAAGAATATGAGTAGACAATATTTAAGTCATTATTTTCATAGCGCTATATTATTTACGCAATTTCAAGCGGGGTCTGATCGAATCAGTTTTATTATATACTTTGGGGTCACATTCAAATTTTATTGCGCAAGTATAAAAAGGGCACAGCGGTCGTGTTGAGCAAGTGGTTGTCCTGAAAAGGGGCACAGAGGTCGTAGCAAGCAAGCAGCAGCCTGCAAAGAAAGGGAAGTTCATTTTGTAGTGGTAACACGCCTTAATTCCTAACACCCGTCACTTTCCTTGCTTTGTGACTTTGTGGATGTAACCCAACCTGCCTTCTGCTTTAGTTAAAAGCAAGCATAAATTAACTTGAGCACTGCAGCAATTATTTCTTTGAAGCGTTTCATCTATTTTATTATTAATTATTTTTTATCTAATATCAGTAAACTGTCTTATTTCAGTTCTTATCATTTATGATCATGTCTTTGTTTAATGTCTGTGGCTTTTTCTCTGCCATGGATTTATTAGCCATTTCTTATCATAACAAAATTGAAATTCAAGGAACAGCTTGAATGAGTTCCCAAAAAAAACTGCAGCGATGGCCATTATAAAAGTTGCATTCAACCCCTGGCAAAAATTATGGAATCTTTAAACACACTGGATGTTCATCTAGCTTTTTACTCCACAGCAAATGAACAATTTGCAGATATGACACAAAACAATTTTTTTTTCATCAGCTCATCATTCAGCCTTCATGAAACAGCCTTCATATTTTAGAATGGCTATTATGCTAACACCATAAAGAATATGAAGAATCACACAGCCCGGACAAGATAATTGTTTTCAGACTCATAGACTTCAACTTGTGCACATTAAGGTTTCACAATTTGAACCCAAAACACTCATCAGGGCACCTCCTTTTTTACACTCATTCGCACTGATAAATACCCAAGGCCCTCATGGTCTTACGCTCTTATTCACTTTTAGCTTTGCTACCATTCTGTTTTAGTTAAAAGCAGCATAAATTAACTTGAACACCTCAGCAATTATTTCTTTGAAGCATATCTTCAATTTTATTGTGATTTATTCTTTATCTTACATCGGTAACCTGTCTTATTTCAGTTCTTATCATTTATGATCACGTCTTTGTTTAAATGCCTGTGACTTTTTTCTCTGCCACTGATTTAATAGCCATTTGCAGATTAGTTGGATTTGCATCGCAAAATGTAAATCAAATTTCATTTTGACGAAATGCTAATCAGCATAACAATCCCTTCGCAAAATAATGCGATTCAAAAAAATCTTCATGATATTTCATGGATCCCGACTCACTGGCCTGCGAACTTCCGAATTCCCAAGCCACATAGCAATAGGAGAAGTTTTCACAACTTTGATTGGTTGGAAAATGATGGTCCTCATTTGCATACCAACCAATCAGCTTCTGGGGAGGGCATGCATGCACTTGGGACCCGAGAGGCTTTGTGGTATAGTCATACGGTTTATCATCTGTGGACATGACAGCCAGATTCTGCCATGTGAGCCATCCGCAGCCATCGCATATTAAATTACGTGCTCTTTGGAAATAGCCACGTAGTTGGCTAGTAAGCTGAGTAACGTTAACAAAGGTAAATGTTTGCAAATGATCATCATATCAAGGAGATATGATTTGTTTCATACCCCAACTCTACAGTGCCTGACAAAAGTCTTGTTGCATAAAGACATAGTAACTAAAAATAGCATATAACTTTATTTCTAACCAATCAATTGTTATAATAAATGGTCCATTCTAATGTCAAGGGCTTTCACATTAATAATTTGGTGCAAAATGAAACCGTCAAAAAGGGTTCTGATGTTCATAGCCTGGCAAAGCCCATAACATGTGTTTTTGCTGGGACAAAAGTCTTGTCGTCTCTTCAGATGATGCAACAAATCACAGATTAGAGTTTAACCTATGACAAATACTGTAATTAACACATTCCCAGATGTGTACAGAAATAACCCCAGTGCACCAGACTTTCATATGAGGTGCGACTAGACCTCTGACAACATGCCAAAGATTCAACCACAGACCAAAGTGGTGATCATCAAGAGCCTGAAGACTGAGTCTGCTGCTGAGGTGGCAGACATCTTTAATGTATCCATATGTCAAGTGGAGGGGATAAGGAAAATATTTGAAGAAACTGGTGATGTTCGTGGCAAGTACAGGTCAGACAGACCCCTGTTTGAAAGGACCGTTTGTTGCTTCAACTGTACAAGGCTAGCCCTTCTTCAACTACAGCAAAGCTACATTAGGAAATGTCACCAAAAATCCCGGTATCTACAAGAAGAGTTTGTCAAATTCTCTCTCAAAGTGGTTTTCATGGCCGAATTAGTACACAGAAGCCTGCATTAAACAGAAAACAAATAACCTGCATTGCATTTGCCAAGGCCCACAGCTTGCAGAAAGGATTGATACTGGAAAAGTGGCTGAAAGTTTATTTTTCTGATGAATCATCCATTGAACTGCATCCCAGTCGCCGTACAAGACCTGTTGGAACCCTCATGGACCCAAGATTCTCCCAGAAAACAATCATGTTTGGTGGAGGAAAAATCATGGTTTGTTGTTACAGCCAGTATGGGGGGGTGAGAAAGATCTGCAGAGTGGATGGCAACATCAACAGCCTGAAATATCAAGAAGTTCTTGCTGCCTGACTCATACTGCTGCTCCTTCTCATACTTCTGTCTCCACATCACAGTTCCTGAAAGCGAAGAAGGTGAAGGTACTCCAGGATTGGCCGACCCAGTCACCTGACATGAACATTATTGAGCATTTCAGGGGTAAGATGAAGGAAGAGGCTTGGAAGATGAAACCATAGAATCTTGATGAACTCTGGGAGTCCTGTAAGACTGCTTTCTTTGCCATTCCAGATGATTTCATCATCAAGTTATTTCAGTCATTGCCAAGACGTATGGATACAGTCCTCCAAGCTCACGGGAGTCTACGCAATATTAATTCTTTTTTCCAAGGCACCATGAATTTATGTTCTAATATTATGGTGGCATATTTGTGTATTCAAAATAAAGTGTATGTATAATTTCCACAATTATTTTCAATGCGACAAGACTTTTGTCCAAGCAAAATCTGACCTTTCTGTACTAATTAAATAATAAAACTCAATGAATGACACAAAACTCTAATTTGATATATTTCGCATAATCTAGAGGGCTTTGCCTTTCATATAAGCCATTTTTTGATTCCAATTGATCAACTACAAATCAGGTTATTATTTGTTGTTCCTACAACTTGGATAAGTGACAAGACTTTTGTCAGGCACTGTATTAACTTCGCCAGCTGTCATAGGCATGAACTTATCTGAGGTTTCGCGGCAGTTTCGTGCAACCCATCTGAACTTTCACATTTTTGGGATGTTAGCTAGTTTGCTAGCTAGTTCAAAAGCAATAGCTTTGGTACAGCTAGCTAGCAAATGAACCTTTGGTAGGTATGATGCCTATTGGAGAAGTTTTTATATAACTCTGATGTGTCATTGTCAAAGCCATTGTACACAGACGATCTCTTTCAACACTGATTACCAGCTTATTTTACCTAAAGAGCAAACAGACAGTCCAGGCCTGAGAGATGTTATTTCATAGCTAGTTTTAGCTGCATTATCTTGTTATGCGTGCAATCGCGTATTACCTCACTGCCATCTTCCAATCTAGCTGACGCAAGTTAAGGGGAATCTTTCTAATCATTGTTATACTAAAGTGATGTGATTTGGTTTTTGCCCTAATGGAAAGAATTCCTTATCAGACCTCCACTTTCGGCTTTAACTCTGAATTGCCATGACTGGATGTACACTAGTGATATGAAAAATTTCAACCGATACCGATAACCGATAATTTCCTGCTTCTCATGGCCGATGCCGATACCGATAACCGATAAGTTCATATTTTCATATTTAATATAATCTTCATATAATCTGCAGTTTGTGCATCCAGGAGAAAAACAAATCTAGGATGCAGAGATGAAAAGCTGATATAGATAGGCCAGAGCTACTAAAATAACAGCAAACAAAAGTTTTGGCTCTTCAAATGTTCATTTATTTTTTTCCATGTCATATCACAAATATTTGTGGTCATTTGCTGTAAATAACAATAACAGCAGCAAAAGACACTCATAGGCCAAACATTTACCATATGAAATGAATAACGACCACACTGGTGAAGCCATGTTGATTATTAGTCTGGCAGAGACGGGGCCAGGCTTGGGTCCTGCCAAAGCCATAGATATTCTCAGAGTTGCAACTACAGAGATATAAAAAACACTAGAGTGGATGAAGTCTTCGGCTGTGTCCAAAATCACTCCCTACTCACTATATAGAGCACTACATACTGGGTTCGCCATTTTGTAGGGCTGTCCGAATTGTTTATAAGAATTTTTATCCCCTATATAGTGAACTCATTGCATTCCACAATCCACCGCGAAATGTAGTGAACATCTGATGGTCACTAACCCAGCTATATACCCCATCATGTACTGCTGCATTTAGTCAATGGAGTTTGAAAACAGGCACAAGACATTTATTAGCTTAAGGCGCGAAAAAGTTTTTTTTTTTGGAAACCAAGCAGCGCAGGAGACCCATTTTTTTTACACAGGATATGAACGGACATTTAGGTACTATTAAAACGAATAATGATGAGTTAGAGGACAAAAATAGATGACAATATTAAAAATTTATGGCCAATTTTATTATTTAAACGATAATGGTAAACACTAACACAGTGGGAAATATACTCCGTTCGGTTATTACAGAAATATGCCCAAATCCTTCAACTGAAGTTGAATAGGAACGATTTAATTTTGCGACAGCAGTGATGCTATTAACAGCTGCGACAAAACGAGCCAGGTAGTGTCCGAAAGCGTTTCTTTCTTCTGCCAATGAGCTCATTATACAGTCACCTACATAGTGAGTCCCTAGATAGTCAGTAGGGAATAGTGAACGAGTGAGTAATTTCGGACACTGCCTTCGTTTCTGTGGCAGCACTCGGCTACCATCTTGTGTATGTATATCGGGGCAGACGTTCATAGGAAAATACTACAGTAGAACGCGCCTAAATCGTCCTCGTATAAAACGGAAACTCGCTCATACCGGACAACAGCTGATGTCCCAATTTTTTTCTGTAATGTTCTTCCATGAAATAAACATCGAATATACCAGATTTATTATAACGGATTTTCGCTTATATCGGACAAAGGGCCCTATCTTACGCCAGAGTCCCTAAACCCGTTATTTGGGGATTTAGCATTGCGTAAGAGGCGTTCCCCCGCAAAAGTTGCTATGTTGCACACCTGCCTATATCCCTAAAACACCTGCGCTACCCGTTATATTATGCATAGGCATGGTTTGGGCGTTACGCCAGTTAAACCAATCAGTGTGCCAGGTGCCATTGCCTTTAGGAGCAGGCTGCGCTATCCCAAATCCTCAAACCGAAACCCGTGATGGAGAGAGGAAGGTCGCCATGTTTCTCCGAAGACGAAGTTAAATTGCTCGTGCATGAGGTCAAATCCAGACGGGAGGATCTGTTTTTGTTAAGTTAATCATGAATTGTATTATTTTTTTATTATTATTATTATTATTATTTGACATTGACATATTGTTTAATGTTTGTTATGTAATAAAAAAACATCAAGCCTACCCCTTTTGTGATGGAAACTTCAAAAAAAAAAAAAAAAAAAAAAAAAAAGCGTTTCGCCATGATTGGGTCATGCCTCCAACTGAGCTGAGAGGGTGCTGGAATGACCCACTAGCATAGAAAAATAGTGCCAGAGTAACCCTAACAGCAACGGGCAAGGCATACGGACAGCTGGCAGCGGTGTAAACATCATCTGCAACCAGGGGCCATAATTCCGTCACTGCCTGACGGGAGAGGCGCAGTTTTGTCACGCATTATCGTTCTGTGGGAAATGATACTCAGGGCCGGCGCTAGACCTGAAAGTTTGGGAGAAAATATCCATCCCTTTCTCGACTACAATTAGTCCTGGCTAATTCTAGATGGTTTTCCCTTATTAACATGTTTTCCAATTCAAGAATAATCAAGTGGCAATTGAAGACTCGGCTTCTCTCCCCCATGCGATCTAACAGCGACAAAATAATGGGCTACATTCAGTACAGAAAAATAATTAATTATAAATAGGTCTATGCACTGGCACTCAGCAACGGTAATTTTTTTTCCAGCGAGAGCGGAATTTCAGAACTCTTTTGCTAATGAAGGTAATTTCGCCGACGAGAACGCACACCTGTTTTTGCAGCACGGTCACGCAACTTGCTGTAAAAAAAAAAAATAGACAGCTGTCCGATTGGAAAATGTAAACGGACGAAACCACATACTTGTCGCCAGAATTACCTTCATTCGCTGAAGAGTTCTGAAACACCGCTCTCGCTGGAAAAAAAAAGTTACGTCGCTGAGTGCCAGTGCAGCGACCTAATTAATTCTTTTTCTGAACTGAATGTAGCCCATTTGTCGCAGTTAGATCGCATAGGGGGAGAGAAGCCGTGTCTTCAATTGCCAAATGGGTAGCGGGTGGTTTGAGGACCCACTATACGCTTTCCCTAACCTGTGTGGTCAAGATAGCAATTGTAGGGAAAGCGTATAAACACGCCCACGAGCACACCTCCAGGCGCAAATAAAGGATTCGGCATAATATATACCGGGTAGTGTGGCCGCAAGATACCGTTTAGGGATAGTGGAAGCTGCTAAATGCGTAATTCACGGGTAGCGGGTAGTGGCAACGGGTAGGGGAGTGTGAAAGATAGAGCCCAAAATGTCCAGTCCCGCCACAATGCACTTCCATTCAAAAGCACTCGTGTAAACCGGACAAGCTGGTTTGCACCATGCACATACGCTGTCGCAACAGAGCAACGAAATGAAGTTCGGCTTTCCTACACTGTTATAAGCTGACTGAATTTAACCGTCGAATTAACGCAGTCTCCTTGTCATTTAACTGTAAGAGGAGTCCTGCGCGCATTTAACCGTGTTTTACTCTGAACATGCACTGAACTCGGTGGCAAACTTGTAAAATTACAGTTAAAATAACTGGCAAAAAGGTGCCAGTTAAATTACCTGGCAAAAAAGGCTTCAGTTCATTCGTTTATTATTAACAGTGTGTTCGCAGAAACTGGCGCGGTTTTATTTACATACCTTAGTTTTGAGACTTTACATTGATCCCATTTGGGGCAACACGCAATATCATCCTGTTATCCATTGTGTCAGGGCAAAGACTGATTAAATGAAGACAACAAGTAGGTATGAACACTTAAGAATGAAGTTGTTCCGATCGTAATACACAAAGCATTCATCTGAGTAGTTACACTTATTTGAGTTGTCACCTCGTCACTATAAAAGCATGACCTCTATAAAACGTATGTAAAAAATGTAATTCATTACGAGAAATACGTTTGCGGCAATTGTGTACGGTTTAATTTAATATTTACCGTTCAGTAACGCAATCGCTGCTGTCTGTCCCATATAAGTTCATGACAGCGCCGCGAAGGATAGCGCTTCCCCACCAAGCATGTGACCATTCAAGCAACGAAGTGGCGCCACTCTGAGTTATCTATTGGTCTGGGTCCTGCTAGTAAGGCGCAATAGATGACCTAACCAGCGCGTCATGGCCTGTTTTGGGGCTACTGGGCCTGCTAACAATTTCCCCAATTTCAATAATTTATCGGACCTTTTTATCGGATAAAATGTACCTATCGGATCGATAAAAAATGACGTCATCTCTCCCCAATTGGCCGATATTTTATCGGTCCGATAAATATCGTGCATCCCTAATGTACACTTTACATTTGCACACACCGGAATGTTCCCCCAGCCACCCAAACATCACGGTAAGCTGATCAAAGTCATAAAAACTTGTCCTATTGCTATGTGGTTTACGGAATCGCAAGTTCGCCACCGGTGTCTCCTGAAACATGCACAATTATCTCTGATCATTCAAATACATGATGTTGTGATGTCAAAATGTGACTGAGTTGGAGAGTACCACGTGTGACTGGATTCTAATGGGAATGGATCCTTTCACATCTCTGATCAAGTGTTAAATAACATTATGCTGCAGTAAGGTATAGGTAAGACAGCTGTACTGCTGGTTACAAGTAGTTTTCAGAAATATCCAGTGTGCTGTTTTAAATTATGATTGTTCAAGGTAAATTGGTGCCTTTTGGAAATTATTTGTTTTGTTTTCGGAGTGGAGTTGTATTTCTATTGTGATTGTAATTTGTCATTATGAAAGAATGAAAAAGTCATTTTGTTATTTAAAATCTGATATACTGCTTTCTAATTTTTGCTAATCGTTTTTCAGATGTGCTCAACAATTGCTAATCAATTGGTATAATGATTAGCAAAAAATGCTAATCAATTTTTTTCCTTGATCTGATCACTGATTACATTGAAATTCAAGGAACAACTTGAATGAGTTCCAAAGAAAACTGCAGCAATATCCATTATAAAAACTGCATTCAACCCGTGGCAAAAATTATGGAATTTCTACACACACAGGATGTTCATCTAGCTTTTTACTCCGCAGGAAATGAGCAATTCGCAGATATGACACAAAACAATTTTTTTCATTAGCTCATCATTCAGCCTTCATGAAACAGCCTTCATATTTGAGTCAGTCTGTCTCGATTCATCAAATAATCCCTGCCTGACCCCCTCAGATTTGCTTGAAAAAATTCTATGTGGCGTGTACTACTACCAATAGACCAAATCCAAAATTTCAGATCTCTACTCTTTTTAGTTTTCTCACAAAAAATTCCCAATTGGAGCAAAATGGACCCATTTTTTACCCGTTTTCAGACGTGTTTGAGTGACCATTTTCAAACTGGAATATCTCCAGAACTATTTGTTGCAGAGCCATGAAATTTTGTGGGCTAAGAGTCCATGTCCAATATGTCTTGAAAATAGACTTACAGCATTGTTACTCAGTTCATACCTGAATGCTGGCCCTCTGGATTTCCTTAAAAAAATTTACTGTATGAAATCTGGATGGGTCTTTAAATGTCCATAGAAACCTCAATTTTCAATGTAAGAGCTTACAATTTTGCAGAGAGTCTGACATGAACCATGTCTATGACACTCTATGATATCAGGTCATAGAGTCTGATGGTTGCTGAGATATTGAAGTCCAAAAATGAGAAAAAACACATTCTCGTCAGTATTTGGGACAATATTCCCCATGAATGACACTAGGTATTAACATAAAACTTTATTTTTTGGAAAGAGCATATTTCTATTGACAAAATATTAAAAAACTGGGATGGGGATTTGCCTCATCTTCCTGTAATACATTTTTTTAAAAATCATAGTTTCCCTACTGATTTCAATGTAAATTTTGCTAATATTCAATGAGCCAGTTACAAATATGGCCACTTTAACAGATGATTCATTATTATTTTACCATTTGCACAAACTTTCAAATCAAATACAAACCAAAAAGTATCTCCATGATTAATTATAGTGATTAATAACCACCAGTTCTTGCAAATTAATTACAACATTCTGTTTATCATAAACTTGTCAAAATAAAATTAAGCGATAATTGGATATAAGTGGCACTACAGGTGCAATTTTCAAAAAAGCAATATTTTATTTGAAGTACTCCATGAAAGTGTCGGATTTTTCAGTTTCATTTTCCCTGATGTTAGATTTTGGGTTTTCTCAGCGTGTTCCTATGATTTGTCTTTCATCTTTCCGAACAGATGGTGAGCTGTGAAAGCCAATTGGTTTTGGCCAATGCCTTGATTGCTGCTATACACTATAGTATCTATGCTAATCAACTGGGCGCCGGCGGACGGCCACCATTTATCTTATTAAATTAGGATGAGGTGTTTTGACATCCTGTAGCGAGAACCTGTTCCTTTGGATGGGCTGGTGGGGGCAGCTTCCTGGCCGGGTGTTATTTGTCACTCTTTCACACTACTTAAACTGCCTATTTTCCTTCGTTCTGCGCGTGATGTTGACCTCTCCTGTGGGCACAACCATTTTCCATTGCAACTGAACTTTTAATAAAGTGCTTCTTGTGTCTCATCATTACCATTGACTCTGTATACAAGTTATTTCCATCCGAATTAAGCGTGAATTAAATAGCCTGCTTTGGAATCGCAGAATCAGCGGTAAAAGAAGAAACTAAACAACAGAGATTTTCTTCAGTTGGAGGTTCTACCGAGATCGACAAGAAACAAGAGAGACTACGTCGCCGGTGACTGGGAGAATAACTGGAGTGTGGCCTTTCCATCCCAAGACTTTTCTTCCTCCGTTATGTGGTGAGTACGGATCATCTTGCCTTGCTCGAAAAAGAATTTAAGAATCTCTGAGCCGTTTAGTTTATGGCTGTTTGGGACGGAGTGAAAATTTGAGTGAAGCACCTACACTGAAAGATACTTTTATTGGGGAGAGCGGTAATTGTTAATTTCAGTGTACGAAAAGTGAGTACGCTTGGTTGTGATTTGGGCCTGTTGCTGCATTTGTTGTTTCGTCATTGGAGTTTGGAACTCCTGGGCACTTCGGGTGCGTGTGGATGACCGGATCTGATAGCTTTCGGGAAACGACATTTCACGGTACACAGGAGATAGGCTGGCTGTGCACGTGTATTAATTTTGCAAAAATTAAGGACACAGAATCTGCGTGGTAGTGAGTCGAAAGAATATACTGCGAGTGTATTGATCGACAAGACCTCCGATAATTTGCAAATGGATAAAAGTGTGAGAGGCCTCCGGAGCAAATTATTTGCAGTAACGAGGAATGGTATTTCGGGCAATTCGGTCGTTGTGCCGGGCTGTTCTTCGAGTGGGATCTGTTGGAACATTTGAGGTGTAAATTGTCAGGCAGCTGTGTTTAAGCACTCACTGAGTCGATGTTTAATGTTTGTTCGTTTTAGTAGTGTTCTCCAATGAAATTGAGTATCATTGTTATTAGGAAGCAGTGTCCTAATTGATGGCATTTGTTTAGTTTTCAGAGTCCTAAACAAAATTGTTTAAAAGTAGAAACCAGAGTGCTAATTTTGGAAACGTCGTCCGGGTTAAATAAAGGAATTGAGTGGTGCGGTGTACCCTGAGGAGAGGCAGTACCTTTAAATAATTTGGATTAAGAGTAACATCCGTGTTGACTAACTGGAAGCTTCGTATTTTCTTAATAGCCTCAATCATGTTCGGAAAACATAGAAACGCGCATGAAATTCCCACCACTGAGAAAGGCGGAAAAGCCGTACCCGAAGTTGATGCTGATACAATTTTGAGAACCACTAAGGGTTTTGTGCAGTCGTTTTTTAAACTGGGTTACTATGAGCGCAAGATAGAGGTAAAATACGGTTTCAGCATTGACGAAAATCAAATTTGGTCCATGGATGACATAAAGAGAGCATGGGGAAAAATGCAACGTCTGCCAGAGAAGGAAAAAGTTCCGCTGGCTTTGTTAATTGTCAGCCATATGCGAAGGAGGAAAGAATTAAATACCAAGTGTGAAGCTGAGCATTTGTTGAATGTTGAAAGAGAGAAGGTTCGGGCTCTGGCTGAGGAGTTGAAAGGTGTCAAAGCAAAAAGAACAAAAGAGGTAAAGGCATTGAAAGCGAGGGTGAGAGATTTAGAAACTGAATTGTCCGCAATCCCTGAGAATGGAATGGCCGCATCCGTAGCACAGTTCTGAGGCTCGCCTTTTTGCAGTCTTCCACAGTCTGGTCTTTCAGTTGCTGCTCAGTGTCACTGACCCATGAAAGAGTTGGAGGAATATGATCGGAAACAGTTTTTCAAAACAATGCCAAGCGCCAACCTTCATGATGATAGTGACAGTGAGACTGACTATTCTGATTCCTCAGTTAACCCTCCTGTTCTGTTTGTTTAGGCTAACACTCATAATGTTCCCGGTCACATGTGACCGGGAACACTGCATTTGATTATAAATCCACAACGATACATATATTATCCCCTAATGTTGTGTTAGATCTTTTTATCAACTTCAGCTCTTGTGAACATTACAGGTTTTGAACTTCTATTTGCTATGTATGTGCTGTAGGCCTAATTTACCCGAGGTCATACAACTGGTTTTTTAGGGAAAAAAAAAATTATATAGATATTATTTTGACTATACTAAATACTTAGATGAAACATATTGTAGTATTTATCACAGAGTACTTCATTTCAATGTTTACCAAGGACACTGTTTTGAAACCATTTCAATTTTCTAAATAGTGGCACAAAATAATATCTTTTGTGTTCCTGGTCAAAATTGACCGGTATGATTTATTTAGTAAACCAAAAGCCCAAATCTACACAGGAAAACTTAACCATGTTATAAAAGTAATGTCTGAACCTTAGACTGAATGTACACATTAACAACTATTTTCCCATGCATCCCTTAAAACAAACAGGTAGCACCAAAGTGTTATTCCAGTGTTCCTCAGTGTTGCATCATAATTCATCTTTGCTCTTCACCTCCTTAGCTCTACAACTGTTTTCATTCTTTTTGAAGATCAACAATAACACTACTGATCACAAAAACAAAATCTTCACAATCTGTCAATCATAACAACAAAAACAAAATCTCCACAATATGTCAATCACTGGTCAATCACTTTCATCACTTACATTTTATCTTCTCATGAACATGTTGGGCAATGGAATGTGGCTGTTGCATGTTCCTGGCAAATGCATACACTGCATTTGTGGCACACCAAGCTTGTTTTTCTATCTCGTGGTGCACACAGTTGACACCTCTTCCTTTTGTGCCCTCCTCCTCTGGTTGGTGTAGATGTTGGTGCTGATGCTTGCATGACTCTCGCCAATGCAGCAGAGGATGGTGTTTGGGGAAGGTGCTGCCGCCTTTGCATGAGGGGTTCCACCATGGCCATAAAAATTCTATCGGAGATAGGTTCCCGTGGGGGTTGCCATGGAAGCTGTGTGTGTGTGTGTGTGTGTGTGTGTGTCTGCTCAAAGACACCTGCGTGTTGGGGTGTGGGAAAGGAGTGTGGGAATGTGCTTGAACTCTATTTTATACACTAATTGTGGTCTTACCCATTCATTTCTAATGACCGGTCATTTTTGACCGGGAACACCACAGGTGTATACAAGTTCAATAACACACACAAAATTTAATGAAAATTCTCCAAATTTATTTTATGTGTTCAGATGCCATGTGTGAACAAAGTCATGGAGCCTTATGACAAACAGATGAAATTAACTGCATTTTGTTTGGAGAGAAAACTTGTAAATCGGTCAGATTTGACCGAACACAACAGGAGGGTTAATGGCAAAACATCATTAGCTGCCACAAAATTGAAAGTCGTTACACAATGCAGGAAAGGTGATAGGTATTTTTACAACCACAAGCCAACCAAACCTGAAGACATAGACAAATGGTCGCAAGATTTGCAGCACCCACATATTGCTGGCATGGAAACGTGGACTAAGATTAATCGTTTGCGAAATATCTATTGCTTGCATCCGCTTGACGGAGTCCAGTTGTTAGCCACTGTGTTGAATCCCACTGAAATTCATAAGCTAAGTACGTCTGTTGAGACCACTTTAGGTGACGACAGGCAGGACCTTGACGGAGCATGGAATAAAATTATAAATTTTATTCGCGATGCTACAAGGGCCACTGCGAACTAGGGGAAGGTAGCGGCGTGCATTCAAAAAACCGGTGGAGCTGTCGATGATTTCGCGGACCGTTTTACAGACACATTCACAAGGCATTCTGGCTTAGAGGATTTGACACAAGAAAAAATTCCTGACAGCAAGCGCGGGCCTCTTAAAACATCGTTCGTGCAAGCACTACTCCCTGATATAAGAAAAGATACAAAACTTAGCAAACCAGATTGGGCGGATGATACGGTTACATTCAAACAAGTGGTTTCAGCGGCCAGAAGGGTAGAACTGGACACGGAATGCAAGCTTCGTAATTTGAGTGTACGCAGACCATACCCAAGGAGAAATAAACCGAGAAACAACAATTGCCACAATTGTGGGAATCCTGGTCATTTTGCTCGAGATTGTAAAATTAACAAACAGTTTCGAAACGAGGACAGTGGAGTAAATAGCCATGCAGGGGGAAATAGCGATGATTTGGACAAACGTTTTGAAAAACTGAGTGACAGTCAGAAACAAGCTCTTCTCTCTGCGGTACCTTTAAACTAGAGACGGCCTCACTGCGACCCTTAGGCGCTGCAGTGAGGCAGGACCATGATGGCATTTATGTGCGTGTGACCATTGAATGGAAATTTGATCTTGATTTTCTTTTGGATACTGGTACTGAATTGACAGTGGACTTTAGGGAAACCAACAACACTACTGATAAATTGATGCAAACTCCCAACTTAGAGACTAGAAAAGCCTCTTTGTCCAATGCATCCACAATAATGACCCCTGCTGATGATGCAGCAGTTAAAAATGACCATCAATATGAGGACTTAGTGCCAATGAGGGAACAGGATGAACATTCCAGTGAGGTTCCTCTCTCCAATCCCAAGTTGACCTTGTTTGCAGATGGGCCCTCATTCTGCCAAAAGGGTATAACACATGCCAGCTCTTATTGCAAAGCATTCACTGAGGCAGTCCGAGGGGCATCCCAACAGGTGGCGGAGGCTCGGAATGAGGTACCTGACGGGGGACTTGTCCTTGTTACAGGTCATTTGTTAATGGAACATAAACCACAGCGGTTAATGTTAGATGCAAAAAGCGAAGGTCCTTTCTAGGTTTTATTTGTCACTGATGCA
This sequence comes from Gymnothorax javanicus, assembly GCA_029692085.1. Classification (NCBI taxonomy): domain Eukaryota; kingdom Metazoa; phylum Chordata; class Actinopteri; order Anguilliformes; family Muraenidae; genus Gymnothorax; species Gymnothorax javanicus. The sequence continues at coordinate 137,026,126 of CM056195.1, read as the reverse complement.
GCAATTGAGGCACACGGAAGACCTGCATGCATACATGCAAGTCACTGCGAACTAGCTGGGCCCCCGAGTGCAGTGACATAGAGTTATATTTAACCTGTCTTTCTCCCCCAGTGAAATTTACCGGTATCGACTATGGCCTCATTATCTGACTTCGATTTGGCTTTGCACCCCTGCTTGTCGCTTGCAACCTCGGGTAGTTAGAGTGTTCCTAGCTGGGTTTTGTTAAATCCTTCCCTCAGGACACTGTTTTATTATTTTGCTTTGTTATTCTTCCTTTGTTATTTTTGAGGACTATCCTTAGTGGAAATTCGCTTTCCGGTAGGGGGTTACGCGATTCAGACACTGCGTCTCAGCCTGCAGACACTGTGCTCTGAAGCTCCGTGTGTAAAATTGCCTTGTGCTCAGTAACCCTGGAAGACAAGACAGGAAAAGGCAGTTTTGGTTAGGCAGCTAGGGACTGTGGTTGTACAGTGGCCTGCAGTTTTTTCTTTTCCCTTTTTTTTCCGCCTTCACACTAGTCCTTTTTCACCTGTTACGGTCTAACCTGGACCGGGTTGTAACAGTCTTAATGTTCGGTCAATATTATGGTAATGTACTGAAACCATGCTATAGCCTATAATGAAAAAAAGTGTTTTTGTGACCTTCTTCGATACTGCCGTGCTGTTCTGTTTCTTGTTTCAGGAGGCGAAGCAACATTCGAGGCTACAACTGTTAAAGTTGTGAGATACAAGATGTGCGGGGCGAAGAAGTCTGGTCGGTGCGATTGATCCGAATCCAAACAAGGAAAAAAAGACCCTGAGGAAACGGAGCGAGCGTTGCTGCTGTAAAGGAACTGCCGACACTCATCTTTTGGAGTCATTCCTGGACTGGGCTATTAAACAAAACACTGGACTGAACTCTGGGACTTTGATGAAAACGGACTACAACACATGAACCTCCATTGTTGCTTAATTTACTTCGTGGACATTTTGGAGTCCCAAGCTTCCTCTTGTGTATTTTGTTTCGTACTGTGACTTGTTTGCTATGTCACGTCGCTAAAAATCCAGGCCCCGCGGCCAGTTAAGCTCCCATCTCGACCACTCCTCACCCAAAGTCTAAAAACCATTTTGGGATAACTTGCTGAATTTAGTTACAAAAATGATCAGTATTTAATCAATCCAAAGCCCAGATCTCATGAATCCCTCAAAGTGTCTTGTACAGTCTGATTTTTGTTTCCAACCTTTGTATATGTAATCCTGTTCTGGTTACGTTTTCAACGAAAAGGAGCTTAGGGTAATGGTCAACATTTCGCCACTGCCGAATCACAGATCACAGGAGGCATTATCGCTCCAAATAGATTGGAGGATAGGTGGAGAATTTTCCCCCAGAGTTGGCTCACTAACGGGGTTTTTCGCTCCACCCTGTGATATCGGAGTGGACCTTTTTGGGATCATTACAGCTTCAGTTGGCTGCGAAATTCATTCGCCCAAATTCACTTAGAACTCACCATTAATCTTACAGACACAAGCTCCTTTTAAGTGTGTGTTATGTAATGTTGATCATATATTTATGTGATGATCATATGATCAGACGGGGGAGTTGTTAGATTTCGGGTTTTCTCAGTGTGTTCCCCTGATTTGTCTTTCATCTTTCCGAACAGATGGTGAGCTGTGAAAGCCAATTGGTTTCGGCCAATGCCTTGATTGCCGCTATACACTATAGTATCTATGCTAATCAACTGGGCGCTGGCGGACAGCCACCATTTATCTTATTGAATTAGGATGAGGTGTTTTGACATCCTGTAGTGAGAACCGGCTCCTTTGGATGGGCTGGTGGGGGCAGCTTCCTGGCCGGGTGTTATTTGTCACTTTTTCACACTACTTAAACTGCCTATTTTCCTTCGTTCTGTGTGTGATGTTGACCTCTCCTGTGGGCAAAACCATTTTCCATCGCAACTGAACTTTTAATAAAGTGCTTTGTGTGTCTCATCATTACCATTGGCTACGTATACAAGTTATTTCCATCCGAATTAACCGTGAATTAAATAGCCTGCTTTGGAATCGCCGAATCAGCGGTAAAAGAAGAAACTAAACAACAGAGATTTTCTTCACTGAGAACATATCGACAACCAGAAAAAAGACCTCCCGTGAATGTCAGGAGATGTTAGAAACTAAAAACAGTTGACATTAACTTAGAAAGACCCGAAGCTAGAACAGTGCTGAAGGAAAGTGGGAATACCGCAGCCAGCCAATAGCAAAGAAGCAGTGCATATACTTAAGAAAACAATACGCGGACAGGAACGCAGACATGGAGAGGATTCCAATTGGCAGCGCAGGGCAGGAACAAGAACAGACACAAGGCAAGACAAGGCAAACAGAATGAGAACATAACATTCTGAAATTGTCCAGTATGATTACCTGACATTTTTATGAATATTCTCACATATTCCATTGTCTATATCATCAAGGCATGCAAAATTTCAGGTGTCTCACATTAATAGTTCAAAAGTTATGGCCAATTATAAAGAGGGGACTTTTAACAAATGTTGTGCTCATAAATGGCTTATGTGACACACTTGCAGAGAATGAGGTATCAAGCTCAAATATTTTTGTGTGTTAAACTGCACTGCAGAATTTGTATTCCTCATCTCAAAAACAGTATGCATCAATTAGAGATTGAGAATAAAAATTTACCAAAGTTGGTTTTCCATCAAGTTTTTTCAGCCAAGTTTGCCCACTTGCAATATCATTACTATCTATTGGAACTTCTAATGGGTGGTGTATTCTGATTATTTGGATTGAAGTTAATCATCTGAATAAATACATGTAGATTGCATAAACTAGATTTTTTCAGGCATTTGAGAAGTGAAATGGTTGAATACCAGGTATTACTGCAATTGGGAACATTGCAAAAACATAAATATTTCGAAAATTAATTTCATGAAAATGACGCAAAACCCCATCCCAATTTTTTTTATATTTTGTCAATTAAAAAATGCTCTTTCAAAAAAAAAAAAAAAAAATGTTATGTTGATACCTAGTGTCATTCATGGGGAAAATTGTCCCGAATACTGACGAAAATGTGTTCTTTCTCATTTTTGGACTTCAATATCTCAGCAACCATCAAACTCTATGACCTGATATCATGGGGTGTCCTAGACATGGTTCATGTCAGACTCTCTGCAAAATTGGAAGCTCTTACATTGCAAACTGAGGTTTCTATGGACATTTAAAGACCTATCCAGATTTCGCACAGTAAATTTTTTTAGGAAGTCCAGAGGGCCAGCATTTAGGTATGAATTGAGTAACAATGCTATAAGTCTATTTGCATGACATATTGAACCATGACTCTTAGCCCACAAAATTTCATGGCTCTGCAACAAATAGTTCTGAAGATATTCCAGTTTGAAAATGGTCACTCAAACATACACGTCTGAAAACGGGTAAAAAATGGGTCCATTTTGCTCCACTTAGGAATTTTTGTGAGAAAACTAAAAAGAGTAGAGATCTGAAATTTCACAATTGGTCTATTGGTAATATTACCGACCACATATAATTTTTTCAGGCAAATCTGAGAGGGTCAGGTGGGTAACTTTTCCTTAATTTGATGATTTGAGACGGACTGACTCATTTTAGAATGGCCTCTCATTCAGCCTTCATGGAACACACTACAAACAATTTAGATTAATTATTTGAAGTGTGATTGCATGGATTGACCATGCAAAATCTGCAAAAAGTGATAACCTGCGAGGTCAACGGATTTTTATCAAATTCCTACCATAGACTGGTCCTGAGCTAGAATGAAGGTTTGTAAAATCGTTCAGTGAATAATCACTTTGTTCAGGAGTAAGGGGCAATTAACCCTTCCAATGCATTTTCTTAAGCAAATTTTGATTAAATTAACAAACTTTGCTAATTTTTGGCACAATACTTGACAATAAAGACAGACTTTGCTTATAAATAAACTGTAGCAGACATCCTAGTCTTTCTATAAAATATATAAAATGGTGCATACTGCAAGGTATTATTGGTATATTAACCCCTTAAAAAATGGTTAACCCCTCAACATCATAAAATAATGCCATATTTACATGCCAATATCCCACCTGCCACAGGCTTTCCCAGAAGAGCAAGTCCAAGTGCCATTTAATCATTCAAAAAAATAAAATTTCTGGTCGCTCATTTGGGTTTTGATAAGGAGCACTTTGATCAACCCCATGTCCTTATAATGGTCCACAGGCCAAAATTCCATGTTTTGTGGCTGGATATGACCACGGATGACTTAAAAATGCCTGCTAGCCCATACAGAGGCAAGTCGAGGTCATCCCCCATTTAAACAGCCCCACCACCACCTCACATCTGCTTCTCAAGTGGCTCCACGGCAGCAGCAGTATGGGACTGCCCCTGTTATTGACACTTGACACACATTCCAAACAGCTAGTTTCAAAATGATAAATGGACTGCACATGACTGCACATAGTCACATGACCCCAAAGGGCTTTACAATTATGCCTCACATTCACGCTGATGGCAGAGCCTGCCATGCAAGGTGCCGGCCTGCACATCAGGAGCAGTGTGGGGTACAGCGTCTTGCTCAAGGACACTTCAACATGCTCTCTGGAGGAGCCACGGATTGAACCAGGAACCTACTGATTCCTAGACCACCTACTCTACCTCCTGAGCGATGCCGCCCCATGGCAAAATAGCAGCCATGGCTGCTGGCAGTGATGAATCCCAGGCCACTATGGTGATAAAATGCGGGTTTTACAGTGTCTCTCCTGCCATTGCATGTGGTGTAATGAAGAAATATACAAAAGAGAATAGGTGCATTGCTTTGAGTGCAACAAGTCCATTCAAAGCCATCTTTCGAGGCTGAAAGTTCCTCTTAGACGAGAACTTGGAGAGAAGGGCCCACGACTGCCGCTGGAGATGTAGTGTGACCTCATTGCACTGTGTGCTGGGCTATTCCATGCTGTTAACAAGGACACCACTATTTGTCCAGCATATAGATACAAGCTTGGCCTTGACTGGAAGCCGTCGCAGAAGTGCCAGCACCCCCTCCACCATTCAAGTCGTCGGCCGCGTCAAGAACAAGCAATTCAGTAATTGATGTCAAAAGAAATTTTTGATATTTGGAACATTTTTCTGTCGATTGGATCAGGTAGGTACTTCCGAATGTACAACCGATGCTAGGCTTAGGCCCAGGCCTATATTTGAATGAATCCCATGACAATTCATAGTCGCTGCATTGATGCAGCCACATCGTTATCCCATGGCCACAAAGTAGCCTGATCAACCACAAGGTCTATGAGAGGGAAAGAAATTGGGAGGAAGGAAAACCCTGGGTCAGTAGCGAAGAGAATCAAAGCCCGTTTTGTGAAGTAGGACTGGCTAACTACCCAGCATGTTTCAAGCTACTTCTTCAGTCTGTCTGTCTAACAGAAGTGTGGCCACTGGACCAAAGATAATACTGACACTCCTTTAGATGACCAGCACCTGTTAGCTTTCTCCATGACAACAAGATTTTGACTGCAGGCAAAGGTCATCGAACAGGTGGATCTGTCTACTCTTAGTAATTCTGAAAGGGTTCACATGGATTCAGTTCCATGCCTGTGGGCTGACAACGTCGATACTTTGGTTGTCTAGTAAAATTTTGTTCATTCTTGCTGTGATTGTCAATAGTACCATTATCATGATTATTGGCTGGACTTGGGCATACTAGCATCATCTTTTTTGTGGAATTACAGGATCTGTTGGGCCCAACATCATTTATTTGTTCCTAAATATTTTGAAATACAGATACATTTAAACTGGTTTTTTTTGTCTTTTTGTTCTTCACTGCCTCATGCTGGCTACTCTGGTGGTCTGGTAGTTGCTGCCATTCAAGGCCAGTCATTCTTGAACTGTTGGATAATAGAAAGTGGCACCACTCCTGCTAACATGTTTACGTCAGAGACTGCCGCATTACTGGGCTCTCTAGACTCTACTTTGACAAACCCTAAAGTTTGAAACAAGCCGAAACAGGGTGTTCAGGTCTATATTGGGTTGTTGCCAATCTGTTCATAGAGAAAGTAATTAGTCAAGGACAGCCTGAGCCATAAGAAAGGTTCACGGAATATTTGGTTGTGCATTGAAAAATGCCTTGGCACGACCCCTTCCCAGGGACACCGCCATATTTATGATAGAATACCCTTAGTTTTCCTGTGTTGGCATTATAGTTGAATGGATAAGGCCAGGGCAAATGAAAGAACATTGGAAGTGTTGCTTGTTTAGTGGACAGGTTTGTAGTTCCGCATACAGCTTATAGGTGGCAGCACTGCAAAACAATGAAATATTCTCATTCATGGTGCTACTATGAACTACTAAGTAGAGCGGCAAGTTTTTTTATTTCTGGTTATGAAAGAGCATGTCATTAGCCACCATTTCCACCATGGTTTGTAGTCTCTACCCATGTGGCACATTACTTATGAGCTGTTGAATAGGCCTATACCCAATTCCAAGTTTTGGGGTAGGGGAAATATCTTGATACATAACTGGCACATTTTGCAATATTTTTTGATCATTCTCGGCAGGTTGGTAGGCCATCCTATCGGCAACATTCACAAAAAGGAGCAACGTTGAAACTTTAGCCGTTTTCTGTACAGGATAACCCGAATTAACTCCTTGAAAATCCTTCAAAAATGGTCCAGAATCCATCAAAATCCATTTTTTGGTGATTACGCTGACAAAACCAAATGGATGTTGCTCATATTGTAGGTTCATTCATGACTGGGCATGGTGCATGTGTATACCAAATATCGGCAAAATCGGCCGACCCCAGGTTATCACCCTTTGCACGGTCTATCCGTGTCATGACACTTGGGCTAATTAATAGAATATTTTGTCTTAATCTAGTAAAAGAAAAAAATATATGGAATCACTCATTCACTTCAGTTATTCAGTTGGTGCTAAGCACTGCTGAAAAAGTGAGTTTTTCATATGTCCATTTTAAAAGGCAAACATCAGCTGATAAACTGGTTTTACTAAATGTGAAGTACGTGAATTATAGTATGTCGCATCGTACTCAAAATATGTGTGCCTACAGTGAGAATTGATAAATTCACTGATTTCAAATTTGACCTCACCCCACTCCATATCAACATCATTAAACAGGGGGAAAAATGTGAATTAATTCAGCAAGAGTCAACCTGTTCAACATCAATGCCCCCGGATTTTCTGACGGAACTTATGTAGCCTGTAGACTATCAGAGGCATAGAAGCCTCAGGCTTTTTTTTTTTTGGCATACATGCACTCAACCTGTTCATGTTCCAGATCACCTGAGTAACAATCATGCTAATGCAAACTCTCACTCTCTCTAGTCTGTACTGTCAACTCTGCTATCTGCTGGAAGTTTAATAGGTCTGTTTGTCGGCATTTTCATATCATATTGCCTTTTGACTTTGTGACCTACAATACCTAGTTTTCCCAGGGGAACGTTTGAATCTCAGATTTCAGGGATGTCCTCAGACATCTGCCCCTATTAGTCGAGGATTGTGAAAACACCACTTGATTGACAAACATTGCTCAGATAGAAGAAGTCAGTACAATGAAGACAAGATATTTTAGGGAGCATAAAACACATTTTTGAGTGGAGGGGGTCTTAAATTTTTTTAGAAATTTGTTCAGGCAGAAGTTTGATAGTTAGTTCAATCACTTAGTCAAACTTTGATGTAAGACATTCTATCACTAGGATGTTGTAACGGTTTTGTCCGTAGTGCAGAGTGCAGTTGCACGAAGGACAGGAAGTGAAGGAAAGAGCTGAAGGGCAGAGGTGGATTTGGTTGTAGTTTTAATAAACGTAATAGTACCAAAACAGAAAAGGGAACAGAGGTTCCTAAGCAGCATGCTATAGTAATACACTTCTACAATTAGGAAAGCAAAATAGGAAATGATGTTCCTTTAAAAAGTTAAATGTGCTGGTGTGGGCAACAAGCAGCACGGATTCTAGGTTTCCAGTGAAAATACGCGTGTTCAGAAATAAAGCCAATACAGACTATGATGTCACAGGCATGAGGTTACACAGACTTCACAAGGAGGCTGGGACAAGCTCAGGCTTAAATAGCCAGTGCTACCACTCAGTGAATACAGAGAACAAGTACATTTGGTAACTGAATAATTAACAAAAGTGCGCTCCGGAATTCAGTAGACCAGTGAGCTGGACGGCTGGGGGTGTGTCCTTATAGATGTAAAACATAAAGTGTGTCAATATCATCAAAATTATGTAAATTATGATTTGAACTAAATGAGCTTTACCAACATAAGTTACCCCTAAACTTATCATATTTAAAGGAGTTGACTGAAATTCTTTTGGAGAAACATTAAGGATAAGCAGCTTACTGACAGTTTTACATTTACTGTTAAGGAGGGAAAGCCAAAAATAAGACTGTTAAAGTACTAGTACTTTAAACATCTGACATAACTATTAAATATTGAAGATTTGTGGCCTTTTTCTGCGTGAAAATAGTAATCACAAATTTCCTGTCATTATACTTTTTAAAGACAGTTCTGGAGATATTACACTGTAGCACTGCATTTTAAAGTTTTTTCTTGATGTTTGTTTACTGATCGAGAAGAGGGAAGCCCCAGTGCGATGATGTGAGGGACAGGTATTTACAGGAAGTGATTCAAACACTGCAAAAAGTGATTTTCATTTGTCCTGAAAGGAAATTTCACTTGTTTTAAGACTTGACAAAAATTTATTTTACCCCACTGGCAAGATAGTCAAAATTGTCCTTCAAATCAAGGACAAATTTTTGTCTTACTAAGAAAAATGATGATAGAAATAAGTGTTTTAAGTCTTAAAATAAGTAAATTTCCCTTTCTTGAAAACCACTTTTTGCAGTGAATAATGAGTCAGAGTGCGAGATGAAGTTTATTCTGCTGTGATAATTTTTTAAATCACCAGATACAAAGCGAGTAAGTACGTTCAAGTCTGAAATTCAATTCAGCTTTTGTCAGAAAGAGAAAATTAATGATTGATATCATCACAGTATGTTGATTTCAGTCCATTTATGGGATAAGTCTGTGTTCTTGGTCCATGCACGTAGAGGTGGGGTCATCCATCCTGTCATAGACACAAAAATTTCCATAATTAATGTCTGCTTATCTAAAAAACTCAATAAAACTCAATCAAATATTAACTACAAATCAATAATACTGGCAAAGTGAGGGTTGGCTGTTAAACTAATTCAATGTCAAGAATATAAGATGCTGTCTTAAATAGAGCAGTGAATGATGCAAGGCGCACCTATAAATAACTGTGAATATCGGATTGGCATCATTAAGCAATTTTAACTTTTGTAGAGAATATTTCAAACTCAGCGGACTGAAATAATTCTACGGCAGGGTCCTTAAGCATTTCGATAGTACCACAAGCTTGTAGGATACAAAATAAATGTACTGCAATGTTATGGATGCCCACACATTCCTATTAAAGCTGATGTTCTGCACTGTAAATATAGAGTAAAACTCGTTGGAACTGAATCAGTACACATAAACTCTCCTGTTGCTCCAGTGTGTGCAATGCCTCAAGTGAAAGTCATTATGGGCAGACACCTGGTTATTGTCTCCTGGGTCAACCGGCTGGTGTGGTTGCAGGAGGAGGGGGAGGAGGAGGAGGAGGAGGAGAAGAGGAGGAAGAGGAGGAACTGCTAAAGCAGCGATTAATTGCAAAAGTAAAGGCAGATATAATGCCTGATTCGTCCCTGTTGATACCTAAAATTTAAAAGATCAAAAAACAAACAAATTCATAGCTTGATCATAATGTTTAATGGTTTTCACTTGACATATATATTTAAAGAATAATGTGCACAGAGGTACAGCTTCAATACAATTTTATTCGCATAACAGATATCATGTGGAGGGACTATATAGAATTATAATGAGCCTGTTCTTCATTAATTTTCTTGGGGTTTATTTAAAGTATCACACATTGAATTACTAACGATGCCTAAATAATTTTAAGTAATGAAAAACACCAGCGACTATTTTTGCTTGAAGAGTAGAATGTGCCTGTACCTGCCTGTCACCCGATGAACTGCTAGAACGTGCCACACGCTTTTTTGCAACATTATCCTGGGCAAACAAAACCACCAATAAGCTAATACACTCATCAAAAATGAACAGATCTATTTAAAATACTGAATTATGATGCTTATTGTGTAGTTGTAACTAATTAAGGCATATAAAGCACCTCTTGGGAATGAGAATCATAATCAGTTGCCTGTACAAGCAAATATCCTTCTCAGCAAAAGAGTTGCATGGTAAATAACACAAACATTAAATACAATACATATGAATAAAAGAGCGATTTGTTAATGAAATAACTTACATCAACAGCCAGGCTCATTCCAATGATGCATAGCAGCAAGATGGCAGTCTTCATATTTTATCCAGTCACTTAAAAATTAATAATTTTTGATTGTTTTATTAATCAGTGTAGCTCATGGAAAATAAAAAAATAAATCAATACAATCAAAAGTTTTAAAAAATTCAAAAATTTAGTGATCCCCTCTCTTGTCTCGCTATCTTTTAGTGAATAATAATCTTCAATAAGTTATTGAACGCATGAAAAGTGTTTCTGAACAAAAGATAGAACTGAATATGTTGAGTTTGGACTTACCTTTTCTTCCACTTTTAATTAGGCTACGAAGGTTTGATTTGAATCTCTGAGTCTGATTAGACTCTCTGCAGCCCATTTTTATATAGTAATTGTAGCCATCTTTGTTTTCAGTGCTGCTATTATGATGTACACATTGCCAAATGAGCACATATTTTGTAATGTTTAATGACAGTTTAGAGTTGGGAGGAACAAGCAAAAACAGGATTAAAACTACATACTATATTCATAACTGAGAATTGTAATTTATGGTGTGGTAACATCAGCAAGCTGAAAGAACAAGTTGCATCGAAGCATTACACATAATAAGAATGCAGTAAATGATGGCCAGCTCATTCTTTGCATTTGGCTACTATACATGGATGAACCACACAATCTCAGTTTTAGGCAGGATATGCCATGTCTTTTATGGTCTCCTAATAGCTACCCCTCCAGGGGGATCACTGAGAAGACAGCAGGAATGACAGTTTGCCAGTATAAAGGAGTTATGGCTTTATTCAGAATAATTAGCGAATACCTAAATGTGTAATCTTGCACAGTGAATCGTGAATCATCTGGATGCTACTACGTGCCCTCACGATTTACATACATTGGAGCATTCAATAATAAGGCACATAGCTGCAGGGGCATGCAATCCATCACAACATCTATTTTTTAATCTTGGTTAATGCAATAATAATCTTTCCCATTCCAGTCTTATTATTTTTAAGCGTGTGCATGGCTGTGCATTGCTGCTTGTTCCTGTGTGTGTAACAAGCAGAAGGGTACGCATATTTTGCACTCGCCTACAAAGGTGCACTATACTGTCTTAATAATGCTCCCTTAAAATAGCAGTTTAAAACTGACAATTGACTATAGACCAGGTTTTTGTTGATCAGTCATGCAATTGCACTCTGCTACCTCAAGATAGCAACAAGCCAACAATACGCCTGACCACACCTCATTTTTAGACGAACACGTCCATCGGCACTCATTTTGGTGCAAGCACCCTTGCTATTTTTGCAACCAGAGCACTGGACAGACAAATAACAACTGCATCACTCATAAACTAGCAAAAACACTTGCATCATGCTTTTAATGGCACAGGCATATTCCAGGATGACGATGCCAAGATTCACTGGGCTCAAGTTGTCAGAGTGGTTCACTGAGTATGAGGAATCATTTTCACTCATGAATTGGCCACCTCAGACTCTGGACTTTAATAACCAGTTGATAGGCTTTCCAAAGCACATTCCAAAGACAAACAGAGTGGTTTGACTCACTCATAGTCAAAACAATATCTCGGCTAAAAATAAAAGCAAATGTGGGCCTCATCTCTCAATAACGATTGATCATAGAGCTCTGAGAGGGTTTGGAATGAGCAATCTTATGAGCGTCCAGTGTCAGCGCTTAGACCGAATATCATGGGCAGGCCATAGGTTTCCATGCTGCCCTGAAACCGAGAAAAATGACTTTAAAGTTTCTGTTTTGTCCAGACAAAAGTATTGTAGGTAGGATACTCAAAATCTGGCAATTAGTTGTTATAATGAAGAAAAGAGTCTTTACAAAAAATCTTGTGCTCAAGTCTGACCTTTGACCCTTATTTGTCAGTTACTGTACTCTGCCTTTGTATCATGTTCTAAAATTAAGGAGTCATGCAAAGGCAAAAGGCAGTAACTTGCATAAATTCAATATTTGGTTGCTGTTTTCTGTACACAAGACCATTATAAGAGCACTTACCTATGGTCTAAGCATCATGACATTTGTTTTGAATGATTAAGAATGAATCAGATACATTTAATTGTTGCTATTCAGAGCTGTGGTGACATTACATCATATCTTCATGATAGAGAATAGCTCCAGTTTGGTGTGCAGCACCAGCAACAGATACCAGCAGATAAGTTACTTTACATTATACATTGTGAATAAATACAGGACATTATTTTTAATTATCAATATAACAATTTAATTGTTAAATACAAAACTTAACAATTAAATACAAAGCTTTAATATGTATTAAAATTCATGGATGTATTTAACACTCCTCAAAAAGAATTAGTGTCATTAAACACAAAGTGTACAAAGACTGCAAAAGGTTTGGACACTTTGAACCTCTGCCATTGACAGGAGATTCAGTGAAATCAGAGTAAAACTTTCAATCAAAAACATTTTTTTTTTTATCCCAGAGCAATGGCATCTGTTGCCCCCACTTCACAGACAGATTAACTCAAGTCCTTAAGAAGGCAACACTGAACACTTGAAGATTTCATTTTTGCTGACATTTTAAGGCTGCTCTGATAGTGATTTTAATCTTAATTTATTCAACTCTATTTTAGCCCTAGAGTCATTCACATTTCCATATATACTGCTGGTTCAAGGTTAGTTCATTCATTGTCAAAATTAGTTAATTTGTTCAACTGTTCTCACTACTCATCGTCTATGTTGCACACAGGCAGTGAGACCCAGAAGGCCCTTCTGTTGGGGGGCATAAATGGACAGAGATTGTCATGGACCTCATTGTTTTATAATTTATTTTACTGAAATGCATTGACCTGCTTATTTTGTCCGTTATAAGCAAAATCCGCGACATGCATGAAACGGACAAAATCCGTTATACGCATAAAACAGATTATATCCGCTATATGCGTATAACAGATTATATCCGTTATATACATTATATGAATTTATATGTATGCTTTGTGTATTAAGATCGGAACAACTTCATTCTGAAGTGTTCATTACCTACTTGTTGTCTTCATTAAGTCCGTCTTTGCCCTGACACAATGGATGATGATATTGCGTGTTGCTCCAAGTGGGATCAATGAAAAAGTCTAAAAACCAAAGTATGTAAATGAAACCGCGTCAGTTTCAGTTTCCGCGAATACACCGTTATAAGCTTGAGCCTTTAACTGTAATTTTACAATAACTTTACAACAGAGTTCAGTGCATGTTCAGCGTAACCCACGGTTAAATGCGCACAGGACTCCACTTACAGTTAAAATGAGAAGGAGACAATGCCTAAATTTAAATGTTAAATTCAGTTAGTTTATGACTGTGTAGGAAAGCCGAACTTTATTTCGTTGCTCTGTTGCGACTGCGTGTGTGCATGGTGCAAGCCAGCTTGTCCGGTAGCCTATACACAAGCGCTTTTGAATAGAAATGCATGGTGACGGGACTGGAAATTTTGTCCGATGTAAGCGAAAATCCGTTATATAAAATCCATAATATTCAATGTTTATTTATTGGAAAAACACTACAGAAAAATCAGGACTTCAGCTGTTGTTCGGTATGAGCGAGTTTCTGTTTTATACAAGGACGGTTTAGGCGAGTTTTACTGTAATATATAAAACCACTCGACAAAGTCTTGTTCAGTGACAGTACACTTTTATTCAGGTGTAATGTGTGTATGTGTGTGGATTTTGGTGACAATACATAGACCGTAACTCAAGCGCGGCAAACTTTGGTGGGCGATAAAACAAAGGCAGAGTACCGTAACTTCAGAGCCGTACAGTAACATCGCTTTGATGCGTGGCTAAACAAAGGCAGAGTACTTTGACTCAACGTTGGCGTCCCGACACAAAGGCTAAGCACCGTAACTGCAATTACGGCGTTCTGTCAGGGTTTCTCTTAGGATTTTCGGAGTTACTGTTGACACAGACCTTGATTTTTTTCATAAAAACAATCAAACTGACTCAAAATATTCATCCACATGATAAAGGAGGCCTTCAATACCCCCAAAATGACAGTAACTCATTTTTGACCAAAAGTGATGTTACTGTGTTTTCGCCTTTGCAGGGCAGCATGGGGGGTCCACATAATAATAACGTGTCAGAACAATGCCGGCCTTCAATAATAAACGATAAATAAATAATTAACTTCCCTACAGAGTACATTAACATAGCCAGATTAATACTCAAATTTTAGTTTAACTCCTTCAACCCCACAGCCTTCTACAGAGGGCTGACCAACATATTCCCTTCAACCCCAAATTCCTGTAGGGAAAATTCAAACAATCTGACTAATTGATTGGAACATATCAGGTTACATTTAATGGGATTCCAGAGATAACAGTAAGATACAATGTCCAGATAATGACCAGCCCTCTACAGAGGGCTGTGGGGTTGAAGGGTATAGTGATGCTAGAATATCTGGGGTTGAAAGAGTTAATAACAGGCGATTAAGGAAACATCAGCAGCATTACTCAATGAATTAGCCTCTTGCTAATGTGTAGCAAAAAGAGCACAGCGGCGTCAGAACCTCAATGTTACGGACAGCACAGTTGCCGTCCAAAGCGAAGCTTCACCGTGGAAACACAAAAAGGTCTGCGTATGCACGCACACGTGCTCGCGCACACACACGCACTGATACACACAAATAACTGGGCCTTTGTATAACCCAAACAAGATGCCATCAACTGCACTGACAAAATGGCAATATAATGAAAATGGAATATCCACATAATAACCTTACCCTTACCACATTAACATCAACAGCACCAAAAATTTGCTGAGTCATGCTGACTTCTGCCTAAAGTTACTGTCCCCCAACCGCCAAAATTTTTTACCAAATGTTTTAAGTGATTGATCAACAGACGTAGTTCCATCAACCTGCGTCAAACTCATAATTGAAATACAGCGTTATTTTGAGAAAACATCCGATTGTGATTGTGACCCTTATTTATACTACCTACTTTATTTTATCGCTTAACCTCTGCAAACCGCCTGCCCAAACCTCATTTTACTGACATTTAGCAATAACGCAATCCATCTTCTAGCCAACATAACATCATTCATCCCCACAAGCCAGGGATGGCCTGAAGGCTGTCAAGAGTAGGCTACAGATGCCGTATCAGCACGCTGTTGCAGGATGCTTGAAAAACACTAATTTGGCATCTGGGGACATAAAATATCTACAACATCATATGACATGTAGGTAATTAAACTAAAATTATCAACCATGGTGGTGGTTAAGTCTAGCATGCCATTGTTAGCTTATTTGTTTTTAAGTACAGAGCTGTACTAGCTCTGCAACTAGTCATGCAGGGTACAGCTAATGGGCATATACCATTTATAATTGCAAAAACAACGAACTACCACGCGGTTTTCAATCAGCATATCATGTTGGTGATTTGATTAATTTTACTGGATGGTCCAAGCTAATTCACTACTATGTATTCATTTTAAAAAGTTGCTCTCGGTGTCATACAGTTAAACGCGACTAAATTCAGCTCGAATTGTGACGCTGAAAATAGAGACAGATCATGCAGCATACCACTGCATGCAATCAACATTAAATGAATGTACTGTACTGCTGACCTAAATTAGTGTTTGTTTACATATGAGTCAAAAAAGAAACTTCACACTCATAAATTTCTAAATATTTTCTTGAAACTTAATACAAGAGATATTATTATTATTATTAGGGGTAAATGCGTTGTCAAAGACATCATGACACATAGCAACTCCGACGTGCACAAGCATGCAGCACGTGCGAGCATACATCAAGGTAAAAGCATGTTTCCTCGTGTTCCTAGTCACGTGACCTTATGAGACACGTGCAATTGAGCCCACGTTAGCACGGTAGAGTGACATCTTGGAAAAACAAGTTCTTACAGTCAATTATCCGTTGATTTGCAATGCCACGACTGTCAAACATTCAACGTGAACGTGCCATTGGCATGCTGAATACGGGAACGTCGGTCACTGATGTTGCCAGAGTTATGGGATGCAGTCGACGGACTATCCATGATCTTTGGACATGTCTCCAACAAACTGGCACCACAGCAGACTGACCTCGTTCGGGTAGACCACGTGTGACGACACAAGCAGAAGACCGACAAATCGTCTTACGTCATTTTCGTAATCGATATCTCACTGCAACGTCCACTAGGAATGAATTGTTTAGAGGTCGTTTGACTGCCCAAACCATACGTAATTGCCTGCGCACTGCTCGTCTCCATGCACGTCGGCCATATCGTGGACCAATTTTAACCCAGTTACACCGACGTCAACGACTTCTCTGGGCACAACGACATCTGAGATGGACTCAGCGTGATTGGAATAGGGTCGTTTTTAGTGACGAATCCAGATTCACTTTGCACTTCGCTGATGGGAGAGTTAGAGTTTAGAGGAGACGTGGTGAACGCAACGCCCATTGTTGTGTGCAGGAAGTGGACCGTTTTGGGGGCGGTAGTGTTATGGTTTGGGGTGCCTTTAATAGTCCTGCCCGTTCCCGACTGATGGTCGTTCATGGAAACCAAACTGCTGCAGGATACAGAGATCAAGTGCTCATTCCAGAGCTTTTGCCATTCATGGCAGCTCATGGCCCAGGTCTGAGATTCCAACACAATAATGCCAGACCTCATACGGCCAATTTAACGCGGAATTTTCTTAGGAATGCTGGCATCAATGTCATGGAGTGGCCCTCAAGGTCTCCCGACCTTAATCCCATAGAACATGTATGGGATGTGTTGGGCAGAAGACTCCGTCAAGTAAGGAACCCTCCACAGAATTTGCAGGAACTTGGTGCCATGTAGGTTCAATTATGGCGACGCATCCCCCAAGCTGTGTTCAGACGCATCATTCAATCCATGAGGAGACGTTGCGTCGCCCAGTTGTGAACGCTCATGGAGGGCATACGCGCTATTGACATGCTTTCATCAAGTTGTAACTTACCATTTTTACTCTCTTACATTTCCGTAGCATTTCGTGGAACTGGTTACATTATGAACATGATTTTTTATGGTACACCGTCCTTAATGGGTAGAGAATGGAATTAAATCATTATTTAAAACCACTTTTCTTGTATGTTCAACTTATCAACCTCCAAACGAGTGTGAAGTTTCTTTTTTGACTGAGTATATATTAGCTTATGTTGTCACTTAACTAAATACAATACAGGCTAGCCAAGTTCACAATAACTGTTCACCAACATTACTGTCAAGATAAGCCCTCCCTGGACAATTCTGAGATAATGTTAGGTTAGAGCAATCACGGGGACAAATAAAAATAGAGCCGCAAGCGGCAATTCCGGGGTTCAAGCCAAGAAAGACCATTAGTAGTTGAAAGCTTTAACAGCTTAATTAAAAACCACTTTAAGAGTATGTTGCAGGTATTTATGTGGACCTATTGGCAGTGTAATGATTGGACCAACGACTTATGATGTATATAGTCTGATTTGTGTTATGATAGGCTATTTTGTGCATTTGTAGCTCCCCCTTGTGGTTGTTTCAGGTATGTTTCCGGTATTTATGTGGACATATCCAGCAAGTTTTGTGGCGATAGGACAAACAATTTCTGATTTATAATCTGATTTATGTAATACCACGCCCCTTTTTTGCATTTGTGGCGTCCCTAGTGGTCGATTATATTGAAACTTTCAGGCTATGTTTCAGGTTCTTATGCGGACATATCCTGTGAGTTTTATAATGATTGGGAAAACTATTTATGATTTATAGTCTGATTTGTGTTATACCACACTGCTTTGTTTTGCATTTATAGTGCCCCCTATCGGTCAATTTGAATGAAAGTTTCAGGGTATGTTTCAGGTTCTTATATGAATATATCTTGTGAGTTTTATGGCTACAGGACAAACAATTACTGATTTATAGTCTGATTTGTTTCATGCCCATTTTTTGCATTTATAGCGCCCCCTAAAGGCCGATTTGCATAAAACTGTCAAGGTATGTTCCTGGTACTTATGTGAACATATCCTGCAAGTTCCGTGATGATTGGCACAATGGTTGTTGACTTTTGTCCATTTTTGTGCTAAGCCACGCCCCTGCTGAAGTTGATTGGTCAATATCTTGGAAATGAAATAAGATTTCAACAAGCCTTATGCAGTTTTTGATAAGCTTGGTCCAATAATGATCCATAGCGAATTTCAAAGGAATTGGACCTACGGCCTAGGAGGAGATGTCAAAAATGAGTTTTTCAAAAAATTCAAAAAGGTTGGAAAATCTTATATAGCGGACCTAAGGGGTCTTTAAGAAAGTTGTAGAGTTTTGACTAAGAAATGTCTGTACCAAGTTTCGTGTAAATCGGACTTATAGCGTAGGAGTTATGACCTTTAAAGTGAAAAACTGTTTTTCTTGAATTATAGCGCCCCCATCAGGCCGATTGAGTTAAAAAAGGCTTGGGCAGCATTTGCACACAACTTCCAACCAATGTACAAAATTTCAGGTCTCTAACATTTACCATCTCACGGAAATTTGCGAAAACATTTCTGAAGAAGAAAAGAATATAGCTGCAAGCGGCAATTCCGGGGTTCAAGCTAAGGAAGACCATTAGTAGTTGAAAGCGTTAACAGCTTAATTAACAAGTGTTGCCACTAAACGTGGCTATGTCCCCCGCCAGGTGAAGGAAATCTACTGGGGTCGGCGTATCAAGCAAATACACATTGAAGCCAAAGATGAATAAAATCGGTCAAAGCGTTCTTGAGATTTCGCGTTCACAACAAACGGGACGTGACAGATGGACAGCCGGACGGATGGACTGACGGAGCTGAATACTATGTCCCCCGGCCCTAATACACCTTGACACCAAAGATGAATGGAATCGGTCAAACCGTTCTTGAGATATCGCGTTCACAACAAACGGGACGGGACGGACAGAGGGCCAGACGGATGGAACTGAATACTATGTCCCCCGCCCCTAATACACCTTGACACCAATGATGAATGGAATTGGTCAATCCGTTCTTGAGATATCATGTTCACAAGGTATTTGTAAGTGGTAAAATGGTAGTAATGACCTTGAGAACAATGCTAAGGTTACGTAAATCAAGTGGGCTGTGAGCACCCCCCTAATACACCATGACACCAAAGATGAATAGAATCGGTCAATCCGTTCTTGAGATATCATGTTGACAAGGTATTTGTAAGTGGTCAAATGGTCGTAATGACCTTGAGAATAATGCCAAGGTCACGTAAATCGACTGGGGTCGGCATATCACACCAATACACCTTGACACCAAAGATGAATGGAATCGGTCAAACCGTTCTTGAGATATCGTGTTCAGAACAAACGGGACATGACGAACGGCCGGACGGACATGATGGAGCTGAATACTATGTCCCCCGCTCTGCTCGCTACCGTGGCAACGGGGGACAAAAACCACTTTAAGAGTATGTCGCAGGTATTTATGTGGACCTATTTTGCCAGTGTAATGATTGGACCAACAACTTATGATTTGTGTTATGTTAGGCTATTTTGTGCATTTGTGGCACCCCCTACTGGTCGATTTGATTGAGACTTTCAGGCTATGTTTCAGGTTCTTATGTGGACATATCCTGTGAGTTTTGTAATGATTGGGAAAACAATTTATGATTTATAGTCTGATTTGAGTTTTATGACTATAGGACAAACAATTGCTGATTTATTGTCTGATTTGTGTTATACCACGCTGCTTTGTTTTGCATTTATAGCAAGCCCTATCAGTGAATTTGAATGAAATTTTCAGGGTATGTTTCAGGTACTTATACAAATATATCCTGTGAGTTTTATGGCTATAGGACAAACAATTGCTGATTTATAGTCTGATTTGTGTTATACCATGCTGCTTTGTTTTGCAGTTATAGCGCCCCCTATCAGTCAATTTAAATGAAATTTTCTGGGTATGTTTCAGGTACTTACATGAATATATCCTGTGAGTGTTATGGCTTTTATATGTCCACGCTTCCGCCCAATATGGCCAACCTCCTGTTGGGTTTAGGGTGGGGCCATAATGTAATTTTTTACTTGTCCCAACATGGGCAATGTCTCTACCAAGTTTCATTTTTCTACGTGGAAAAAAGTTTGGGGTGGGCTCCCATTAGCGTAATGTATTTTGACTTTTGACAGGGTGGGGCCAAGTCATTTTTCAAGATTTTTTCTTGGGGACTTCAAATAAAAACATTTTTCGCCAGGCTTGAATTTTTGGTCGAATAAAATTGACTTTTTGTTTTAGTTTAAGGGGTCAAAGCCAAAAACCCATTCGTTTGCATTGCGCATTTTTGTTGTTGCCATGGGAACACGATTAAAAAAAGGGGTGTGTACTCATTTGCTTTTTGGTTCAGTTTGACATGATAGATGTGTGTACCAAATTTCTTTAAACTATTTCAAAAAAATTTTTTTTCTCCCATTCAAAAAATGTAGGGGGAATCAAGGAGCCATTTTGCCATACAGCTATACGAGTTACATATCATTGTGTTCAAATTGTCATTCCGCACAGATTTTACATTGGGTCCAACTCAATCCGACACTGTATGCGTGAGATATGCATACTTTTATACTTCTGAAAATGGCCGCTTTGTTGTAAGCTAATCACAGCCACACCCAACATTTTATCAAAAATGTAAATAGTAACTTTTGACCAAATGTGTGTAGGAAATTTTCACCAAGTTTGGTGCAAATTGGATGAAATTCCTAGGAGGAGATGTTGAAAGTATGCAGGGTGTGATTTCATATGCCCACGCTTCCGCCCAATATGGCCGACTTCCTGTTGGGTTTAGGGTGGGGCCATAATGTAATTTTTAACTTGTCCCAACATGGGCTATGTTTGTACCAAGTTTCATTCTTCTACGTGGAAAAAAGTTTGGGGTGGGCTCCCATAGCGTAATGTATTTTGATTTTTGACAGGGCGTGGCCAAGTCATTTTTCAATATTTTTTTGGGGACTTCAAATAAAAAATTTTTTCGCCGGGCTTGAATTTTTGGTCGAATAAAATTGACTTTTCATTAATGTTCAAGGGGTCAAATTTGCGTTCAAAGCGGGGAAAGGATAATAATAATAATAATAATAACAGAACCATAATAAAATAGTCCCTCGCTGGCTTCGGCCAGGCTCGGGCCTAATAACGGAACCATGCAGTTTTAATAGCCCCTCGCCGGCTTCGGCCAGGCTCGGGCCTAATAATTAAAAAAATAATAATAACGGAACCATGCGGTTTTCATTAGTCCCTCGCCGGCTTCGGCCAGGCTCGGGCCTAATAATAAACCAGCATAAAAACAATAGGGTTTCTGCCCTACAGACTTGAACCCCTAATAACTGGAAAAGTGCAGTTCTAGGGGAAACTGCGTGGGCAAGCTGGAAGCTGGCGATAATGTGAAGTTCGGATTGCTGACAGTGTGAGGTTAAAGCTGCTGGAAATGAGTTTAAAGCTTCTTAAAATTAAAATTATTTATGACAGTGGGATATTGTATCGTTTAAAAGGATAGTTCAGATTTTTTGACATGAAGTTGTATGAAAGCACTTATTTAGGAAGACCTCCCCAAGATGCAACGTTACAACACATCAAACCTACTTCATATATTTATTTGACTGAAATTGTTGATGTTGCCTACTTAAACATTGCCATACATATACACGTGCTCCATAAGAAAAATATTACATGAGAACGAAGTAGTCTATTTATCGCAAAATTGCATCAAAATTATATTTACACATGTTGCTGAACATTATGGGAATAATTCGGGCGCGACATTAAAAAAAAGGAAGAGGCTATTCACCCCGCTACGGGGTGAATTGAGGGAAAAACATTGGCTATCTGCCCTGAGAAGCATTTCTGCCATTCTCCCAGCAGCTGGGCCAATAAGAGATTTAATTTTGTAATCTGCCCACTCTTTGAAGTTTCGCATGGAAGCGCTGCAGGGCGAATAGCCTCCTCCTAAAAAAAAAAAAAAAAAACCTGCAAAATAAAAGGCTACAGGTTTTTGAGCTTTTCCAACGAGTTCATTAATTTTCCATTCAATAAGAAGCAGAACTCCTTTTAAGATCAAAAGCACATTTTAAACTGAAGAAAGGTCTACAGCTGCAGAATCATCACACCCAATAAATATTTTGACCAATGTCATTAACTGGCATATATTTATATATAAATTATTACATCAATTTATTTTAGGTAACGTTATAGCTTAGGTAGGCAAGATGACTAGAACAACGAGCAGCACTGTAAATTGGGGTGTCATCATTTATCAATGGAATCTTCAGTAAAGTGATTGGTCTCGTGTTCCAGCAAGAGTCAAGCAATAATGTAAAAAGTAGGCCTAATAATAATAATTATTATTATTTTTCTTTTTATTATTATTTCGCAAATAATGTTAGATCGGGGCATTGATCCATTTATGGAAAGCCGAACTACTAGGTGCTACTGTGCTGTGATCAATGGATTTCATTCATCAGTTTATTTAACGCACTGTCTCCTTGTTATTTTAACTGTAAGCTGAGTCCTGCGCACATGTAACTGTGGTTTACAGTTAACATTCTCAGAAGCTCTGTTATGAACTGAGCGTAAAATTACAGTTAAATAAGTGGCAAAAAAGGTGCCAGTTAAATTAACTGGCAAAAAAGGTACGAGTTCATAACAGTGTGCTTACTCCAGCCTTAAACCCGGCTATTTTAAAACTTGAGAAAAAATCATATCAAGCGATGAACCAATAGCGACAGGGGACATCACTTTCACTTCTTTGTACTTAACTAGCTCTATTTTGATATCAATATTTCACCTATTTTAGATACGATCATAAATATATTTAGCTAATGCTAACAGTTGCTGGTAGCTATCTGCTGGGATAGGATCTCGAGCTATTGTTTTTTTCTGCTTTGCCATTTTTACCGTAACGTGTTGTGTTGGACGCACCCAGCAAAAATACCGTTCTTCCCGGCACTCAATGTGCTTTCGTTGGAGGCGAAATGTTTTTTTCCCCACTAGAATTCCGGACACCAACAGAAACTCAATTGCGTACAGCCAATCGGCGACCTTGTGCCGGACTTCTGAAGGAGTGTCTCGAGACAGTTAATTTTTTTCTCTTCACTGGCCTTGCACTAAAAATGTAAAAATAACCAAGATTGCGTCAGCTTATTCTAGAAAATATGAATGCTCTGAAAAGATGATTTTTATCAATCCTAGCTGGAAACATTAAAAATGACTGGCAGGAATGGAAATGGCCACCGCATTTTCAAATGAAGGACACGAAGATTTCACGTCCTGGAGCTGGTTTCAGCGACTGTACCAACTACTATACCGGAAATTTTTTCACTGAGTTTGACGCAGAATTATTCTTTTAGAGTCGTATCTATCTTTGTCTCCGAAAAACGACAATGTTGAGGTCTGGGAAAAAGGCCAGCAGAGGGCAGAATCGAACCGCAAATGATCCATATCTAAGATATTTGAGTTTGGCTGTGTCATTTAGTCCAATGGAGATTTTAGCGCAGGCGTTTCTTTCATATTGCGACTTCTAACTCAAAGATGGTAAGTCCAATCTAGGAAATGGAGGTACCATACGAAGGAGGAGAGTCTGCTGAGTAATATAAATTCAAAATTGTGTTTGTAGTGCCAAAAATATGGAAACACGAGCAAGTTAGAAAACTGTGTGTTTAGCCTTGGCAACCTGCATTTTCTTGTTGCATTTAACATTGGAGTTAACGGAGCTTCGGTGAGCGGTCCCGTCGCTTTTCGGCTCACACAGCCAAAACTGTTTGTCCAATTGCTTCCATAGTTACATTTTCATGACCAGCACAACTTTTGCTACAACTTGGATATAAAAATATTTATGCGGAGTGAAAACTGTGGGAGTTAGAGCAAGTTTAAGAGAAGACTTCTGGACCGTTTTGCTGATGTTCGTCACTCTAGCCGTGATGTCTCCACACTTTAAGTTCCCAGAATTAATTGCAAAAAAAAAAAAATTTTTTAAATTATAATTAGAAAATTATAAAAGTTACAAAAAAGTTGAACGGTACATAAATTATCCAAGCGTAGCTTAAAATTGACAGTTTGAATGACGTTCCTAGCTAAAAGTACCACAGAGTAAAAAATAGCTGAAAATAGCTAAATTTAAAATCTGTTTCATGGTTTCGTAAGAGACAAAAATATTGAAATAAAAATTAATAACTCAAAAAGTATGAAAGATATCAAGAAGATAAATAATAGCAACCTAATTCAGAACAAGCTGAATTTTTTTAAAGTTTGAATGACGTTTCCAGGTTAATGTATGTAGGAGTAGTGAGTCAGCACAAAACGCAGTGAATAAAGGAAGAAAGTAAGAAAGAAAGAAAGAAAGATTAGGAAGAACATGAGTGTGCAAGCTTCCAGCTTGCCCACTAATAACAAGCATTCAGAGAATTCATAGTCTCGCCCAGCAGCCCGAAATTTATGTCATGCCGTGAGGTCAGCCGAAGGTGTTTACATGTGAAAGATGATTGAAATCGGTCAAGTGGTTCTGGAGATATCTGCCTGGAAACACAGAAACACAGACAGACAGACAGACAGACAGACTCACAAGGTGATTACAATAGTCTCGCAAACCCCTATGGGGGCTTGACTAATAAACCAGCACAAAAAACAATAGGGTTTCAGCCCTACGGGCTAGAACTCCTAATACTACCATCTCGGTGGCAAGCAGACTAAAATTACCATTTGTATTCCATTCAAGTTCTGTCATGTTGCGGTAACTAGCGAGCAAATGAGCAATGTCAATTACTGCTTAGTCTCACAAAATGTTAAGAACTGTTTTGAGAGACATAACCAGGAATAGCGCGACTCCTGACATTTACCCTTTAAGTTAATTTTTTTAAAAAACGTTTGAGCGTTTTAAGTGTTTTGCAAGTGTTTTCCTGGCAACTGGAGCTAAAAGATAAAAAAAATGGTAATTAGCCAAGTTGAGGGCAAACGCAACTTGCCGAAAACGATGTCCTGGCAGCACAGTAACTGGGTGTAATGCCAGGATCAGACTATATGATTTCCGCCCGATTTTAGCCCGATCTGGAAGTCGTAAGCGTCGGTTGGGATCAGAAACGATAAATGGTCGTCATAGGCAAAGATTGATCATTTTATGCCGTGTAGTGTGCCATAGTGGACAACAACCGTCGTAGCATCTGTGATGCCTCACGACGTCTGGACTGAAAGTCTAGCGTGTTTAATTTTTTTCTTTGTCTCCCATGACGGGTTACATCCCCTCTGAGATGTTGACCAATGGGAGTATAGCTGAAAGCGCTCTGCGGGGAACAATGAAGCTGCAGTGCGCACATTTTTAAACATAGCCTAGAGAAAGAGGAGTGATACTGATATAGCATGGCGGAGCAGTGAAACCGAGGAAAGGTTCGCCGTCATATGGCAAATACACCCATGCATACTGGAGATTTTTGAGGCACTACATCATGACTGAGGGAATAATATGGAAGCCCATAGTGGACAATATTCAAATGAAAATGTAATCTCTCTATTGCATTATAATTTTCCACTTATGAATGAGTTCTTTGAGACAATATTAAATTGAAAATGCATTAATCCAATTATCACTTTCATTTTCACATATGGGAAATCTATGACTATTCAAATGATAATGAAAAGCTGTTTGACATTTCATTTTCAAAGTCATGCTACGCAATACAGTGGACAATATTCAAATGCAATAAGCAAAACAGCACCCCCAGCCTATTGCATTTACATTTACATGTCAACACGCTCTTTTAGGGTCAACATGAAAATGCAAATGCTATTTTCTGACTATTTGATTGACATTTCATTTTCAAAGTCATGCTACGCAATACAGTGGACAATATTCAAATGCAATAAGCAAAACAGCACCCCCAGCCTATTGCATTTACATTTACATGTCAACATGCTCTTTTAGGGTCAACATGAAAATGCAAATGCTATTTTCTGACTATTTGAAAATGATATTGAAAACGGCATTCAACATTTCATTTGCAAAGACCTAACTTGCTCTATTGAGGACAATATTCAAATTCAATAAGGTAAACAGCTCTCCCAGTCTATTGCATTTACATATACATGTCACCATGCTCTTTTTGGGACACAATGAAAATTAAAATGCAATCTGTTAGCGTCTCATCAAGGCGGGTCTTCCGCTAGGACATCACTCATTAGCGACGAATCACAGCGATTAAGTATAAAGATGATGACAAACATTTCCCCTAACTAGCATCAGCAGGGTGGGAAGACGGATAGCGTTTTATCTGGAGTAATGTAATATGATATAGCACGCATAGAAGGATAATGCTGCTTTAACTAGCTATGAAATAACATGTCTCAGGCTGAACTGTCAGTTTGTTCTTTAGGTAAAAGAAGCTGCTAATCAATGGTGAAAGAGGTTGTGTGTGTGAGATGACGTTGAAAGTGACAAATCAGAGCTGTAAGAGCTTCTCCAGTAGGCATCATAGCTAGCTAGCTGTACAAGCGATTGCTTTTAGCACAGAGATATAAAAACACTAGAGTGGACAAAGTCTTCGTTTCTGTGGTGGCACTCGGCCGCCATCTTGTGGATGTATATTGGGCAGACGTTCATAGGAAAATACAGTAAAACTCGCCTAAAACATCCTCATATAAAATGGAAACTTGCTCATTCCGGACAACAGCTGATGTCCCAATTTTTTTCTGTAATGTGTTTCCATGAAATAAACATTGAATATGCCTGATTTTATATAACGGATTTTCGCTTACATCGGACAAAATGTCCAGTCCCGTCACAATGCATTTCCATTCAAAAGCACTCGTGTATACCGGGCAAGCTGGTTTGCACCATGCACATACGCAGTCGCAACACAGCAACGAAATGAGGTTCGACTTTCCTGCACTGTTATAAACTGACTGAATTTAACCGTTAAATTTACGCATTGTCTCCTTGTCATTTTAACTGTAAGAGGAGTCCTGCGCACATTTAACCGTGGTTTACACTGAACATGCACTGAACTCTGTGGTAAACTTATTGTAAAATTACAGTTAAAATAGCTGGCCAAAAGGTGCCAGTTAAATTACCTGGCAAAAAGGCTTCAGTTTATTCGTTTATTATTAATAGTGTATTCGCGGAAACTGCAACTGGCGCGGTTTCATTTACATCCTTTAGTTTTGAGACTTCTACATTGATCCCAGTTGGGGCAATACGCAATATCATCCTGTTATCCATTGTGTCAGGGCAAAGACGGATTAAATGAAGACAAGTAGGTATGAACACTTCAGAATGAAGTTGTTCCAATCGTAATACACAAAGCACACATATAAATTCATATATGCATATAACAACTAGTTTCTTCCAGGGATAGACCTGGGTCAGACTCACAGGCACAGCTGAAAGCGAACGCTTTTTCTTTGAATGAAACAAAAACGTAGTTAAATGAGCAATAATATAGGCTAAAGGGTAAGGCAATCGTAGAGCTTATTCTTTAGTTTTGCCAAATAATGGAGCGTAAATATCGTTGTTCAATAACAATTCCTTGTTCATGTCCTTTTTAAGTATGAAAAGAAAAAAAAGAACACGGAAAACAAGTCTCTCCCCAGAAAAAAATAAACAAATTTTTGACACCCATGTTTAGCCTACTGTTTACATGCACCTCATTGGACATTTATACATACGCAAAATGGCGGAGCTATTCTGCCGTGTGCGCTTTGGTCCAGCAAGTGACGTTGTCCACTCTAGTGTTTTTATATCTCTGTGGCTTTTAGACTCACTAGCAAGCTAGCTAACGTCTCTGAAATCTGCAAGCACACTTGGGTTGCAGTTGCACAACACTGCCGCGAAGCCTCCGTTAAGTTCATGCATATTACAGCTAGCTCAGTTAATAGAGTTGGGGCAAAAATCAAATCATATCGCTTTAATGTGATGATCATTTACAAAGATTTTCCCTTGTTAACGTTAGCTAGCATACTAGCTGCCGAGATGGCTACATCCAAAGGACAACGTAGCCTATTGCGCGATGGCACACAATACATAGCAGGCTCGCCATCATGACATTATCAGCAAGCCTCCGTGCGTACAAGCGCTCCCCAGAAGCTGATTGGTTGGAATGCAAATAAGGAACATGCTTTTCGTTCGCGCCCCTAATGAGTGACGTCCTAGCGGAAACCCGCCTTGATGAGACGCTAACAGATTCATCAGGTCGGCAATACGTCATCCACAGTGTGCCCTGATCGCCACGCCCCTTTTAGGGGGAAAACAATCCTGCTTCTTGCATAGACATTCAAAGCGCGAAGGCTTTAAACAAGCCGATTTAACTTGAATCCAACATGCCGAGGAGTTGCTGTGTTGTTGGCTACACCAACAGTAAAACAAAAAACAAGGATCTCTGGTTCATTCCTCTGCCATGCCCAAAAAATATCTGGAGAGAAGGGCTTTATGGCTCCAAGCCATACAGAGGGAGGAATGTGCATATGCCTGGACGATACAGACGGACACGCTAACTTACGAACCTAGTTAAGACCGTTGTCACCGTCTGGTCAGAGCACAGTGCTACTGTTAACTAGCATACTATCCAAATAGCAGGACCATTTTTATCAATTGGTTAAGTATGTTATTGCTCGCATACAGTAAAAAACGGCCTGCCAATATATCCTGTATTGGCCGACCCTGTATTGGGCGAGTTCAGCAGGTGCGCAAGCAGTCGCGGACCTAGCATTTAGCTCTTTAATGAGTCTTGAAGTCGCGTACTTCAGAAGTCATAGTCATAATATTGTCATGATAGCACAACATACTTAACCAATAAATTAAAATATTATAAATTGCTTTTTTCGCATTGCCTTGGTATTGTCCTTTGGGTCGCGGTATTAGCCCTCGGCCGCATACGGCGACCCTCAGGCCAATACCAAGGCAATATGGAAATAAGTAATTAATAACATATAGTATTTTTCTTACCTGGAGACTCAATCAGATAAAAATAGATGTCGGGGTATGATACCTCTGGCCACTGGGTGGGGTCATTGCACCATCTTGATGCCAGGAGACTGAAGGGACATGCTTTAAGATTGATTAAATTTATCTTTTCGAAATATCTCGCACGTTCTCTATCCGGTAGAGTGGATGTATATGAATCAGACATGGCCTCTGTAGATAATTTCTCGGCTGATTTACCTTCGATGGTCTTGTATTTATGTCGTTTTGTACAGCAATTTTACATTAAAGTCAATGGAGTGTGTGGTTTGTTTTCCCCCTAAAAGGGCTGGGGCTACGTTTGCCGACCTGATGAATTGCATTTTTTTAATTTTCATTGTGTGGCAAAAAGAGCATGGTGATATGTATTTGAAAATGCAATGGACTGGGAGGCGCTGTTTCCCTTACTGCATTTGAATATTGTCCCATGTATTGCAGGATAAGTCTTTGAAAATGAAATGTCAAATGTCGTCATCATTATTATTTCCAAGTGATTAGAAAACAGCATTTTCATTATTATGTTGACCCTAAAAGAGTGTGATGACGTATATGTAAATGCAACAGACTGAGAGAGCTGTTTATCTTATTGCATTTGAATATTGTCCTCAGTAGAGCAAATTAAGTCTTTGAAAACGACATTCAACATTTCATTTGCAATGTCATTTTCAAATAGTCAGAAAATAGCATTTACTTTTTCATGTTGAACCCAAAAGAGCGTGTTGACATGTAAATGTAAATGCAATAGGCTGGGGGTGCTGTTTTGCTTATTGCATTTGAATATTGTCCACTGTATTGCGGAGCATGACTTTGAAAATGAAATGTCAAACAGCTTTTCATAATCATTTGAATATAGTCATAGATTTCCCATATGTGTATGTGAAAATGAAAGTAATAATTAGGGGCCAGGCAGCGAAAGCTGCCGGGAACCTATTGTTTTCCCCAGTATTATTCTTCTTCTTCTTCTTAGGAAATCCTACTTCCCATATATGAAAAATCACCAAACTTTGCACAAAGGTCCAGTCCCATGCCAGACTGCCTCAGCTGCAAAAACAGGCCAATAGTCCTGATGGTGGCACTACAGCAAGCCTCTAAAATTCAAAATTTTGAAAATTCACAACAAATCAACCATATGTGCTACAGATTTGCAACTTCCACCAAAATGTAAAACCAATACTTAGGAAACTTTTGTCCACTTAAACTTAGTACAAATTATGAAGTCTATCACTCGGTTTTTTCAAACACTGTAAAACTTATAAAACTTTTCTTGCCCCACAATTTTTGCTCAATTGTCACCAAATTTGCTGTACTGAATCTTCAGATCGTCCTCCACAAAAATACCACCCGGCGTTTCGATATTTGAAAAATTGAGCCTTCAGTGTATGAAAATGTTTGACTGTAAACAGTACTGAAAACATATAGCAGCCAATTCTTGATAAATACATTTTCAATCTTCCTGAAAAAAATTGATAATATTATAGAGTCATGGTGATGAAGTTTGCCAAATATCAGATTTTTTTCTCAAAAACTGAATTTTTGAAACCATTTTGAATTCTGCTCTCATGGAACAATTGGAGTCAATGCAAGAATGGCATTTTTAAACATGAGATTTTCTCTTATGAAGCAAAACACTTATTGCTAAAAACAAATCACCAACATTTCTATGCTGTCAAGCTGCAATTTATGTATGATCAGATTTTTGTCTTGATTACAGAAATTTTGACAATTTTTGAAATCTTCCTTGACAACTGCTGCCTGGCTGGTGACTCCCTGAGTCGATTAATGAAGCCACACACCTGTTCTCACTTCCAGCCAATTAGCTAAATGAGTAAGAAGTTGATTCTTGGTGTCAGAGGTTGTGAGTTCAGGCCCCAGCTACGGCAGAATGGACATCGTAATGTTGATGTTCTTGTTATTTGCCTATTTAGGAACTTATTGTTTTCCTCAATAAGCGTTTAAATTTAAAAACTTTGAGAATTCCTACCAAACCAACCGTACGTGCTACAGTTTTGCAACTTTCACCAAAATGTAGCCCCAATACTTTAGAAACTTTTTTCAACTTAAACTCATGACAAACCTTCAGACCCAGCAACAAGAAATATTATTTTCTGATTGGCTGATAGCTCGCTAATTCAAGACAGCTGTATGGATGGACCTGTCTGCAGAAAAACCTGTCTTGGTCTCTGAGGTTTCATCACTTCTCAAAGTGAGAAATGTCATGTGTGGTGTGTGAGCGTGTGTCTCATGCCCAATGCACGAGACTAGAGAGCCCTTTTGTTGTTGCAGCACGTCTGCAGCAAGCATCTTCCTGTCATGTTGACGTCAAAGAGAGGGATATCCTCAACTGAGAATATTCATGCCTGAAATAATCAAACCATTATGAAAATAGTTGTGTTTTTACTAATATGTATTTAAAGCGGACCTATTATGCTGATCCTTCTTTTAATACATATTAGTAATGTTATAATGTTGGTTGTCCATACTCAACCTCTGTAAAGTTTCTAAACATAAGATACAGAAGTTTTGCCGTAATCCAAGAATGTGATTTGTGAACGTGATTTCCTCTCTGAACAGCTCGTCCCGAGATCTTCGCGAGATCTGGGCAAAACCTGACATCAGGTAGTGCAGTCCAATTAGTACAGACCTAGCCAAAGCCAATCATTACATTACATTACATTACAGGTTCTTAGCAGATGCTCTTATCCAGAGCAACGTGCAAAAGTGCAAAAGATCGGGACAAAAGTCCAGAGTTCCTAGGAGACAAGTACAAGTGCTAACAGTAAAAGTGACAGAGAGCACATTCGGTTGTTACAGGTCCAAGCCACTGGGTGAACACCAAATATACTGATATTATAAACTAAAATATACTAATATACTAAGGGCAACAAAATCAAAGGACAACAAAATCAAGAGCAACAAAATCAAAGGGCGACAAAATCAAGTGCAACGAAATTAAAAGGGCAACAGAATCAAGAGCAACAAAATCAATTAAAAGGGCAACAAAATCAAGAGCAACAAAATCAATAAAAGGGCAACATAATCAAGAACAACAAAAGTTAAAAGGGCACGAAATCAAGAGCAACAAAATCAATTAACAAGACAACAAAATCAAGTGCAACAAATCAGGTAAAAGGGCAACAAAGCAGTGTGGGATATAATATCAGAGGATTCAGGGCAATGGAGTAGGGGAAAGGTGGAGCCTGAAGAGGTGGGTTTTCAGGCTGCGCTTGAAGGTGCTCAAGGATTCTGATTTCCGGACCTCGATAGGTAGATCATTCCACCAACGAGGAACCAGGACAGACAGCAGCCTTGAGCCGGAAGGGCAGGAGCGGAGAGGGGGTGGAGCCAGGCGACTATAAGTAGCAGAGCGGAGTGCTCTGGCAGGGGTGTATGGTCTGAACAGTCTCTGGATGTATGCTGGAGCTGTTCTGTTGACTCCCTGGTAGGCTAGCACCAATGTCTTAAATTTGATGCAAATTGCGACAGGCAGCCAGTGGAGCCTTATGAGCAGGGGGCTGACATGGGAGTGTCTTGGGAGGTTGTGAACCAGGCGAGCTGCAGCGTTCTGGATGAGCTGCAGGGGTCTGATGGCCGATGCTGGGAGGCCGGCAAGGAGGGAGTTACAGTAGTCCAGGCAGGAGAGGATCAGCGCTTGGACCAGGAGCTGCTTTGAGTAGCTGATGAGGAAGGGCCGGATTCTACGGATGTTGTAGAGGAAGAACCTGCAGGTCCGGGTCACTGCTGCGATGTTCGCCGCAGAGGACAGCCTGTCATCGAACAGGACCCCAAGGTTCTTCACACTCAGCGAGGGGGAGATGGTGGTTTCCCCCAGGGTGATGGTCAGGTCCAGAAGGGGGGAGGATGGAGCAGGGATGTAGATCATCTCCTCCTTGCTTGGGTTGAGCTTCAGGTGATGGTTGTCCATCCAGCTCTGGATGTCTCGCAGGCAGGCAGAGATGCGGGTGGAGACCTGCACATCAGAGGGGGGAAAAGAGAGAAAAAGTTGAGTGTGATCAGCAAAAAATGATACGAAAAACCATGAGCAGAAATGACAGGACCGAGAGACTGGATATAAAGAGAGAAGAGGAGTGGATCAAGAACTGAGCCTTGGGGGACGCCTGTGGTAAGGGGGCAAGGTGTTGATACTTCACCAGCCCAGGCAACCCGGTAGGAGCGACTGGTCAGGTACAACTTCAACTAGCTGAGGGCTGAACCACAGATCCCCAGTGCAGACAGGGAAGACAGGAGGATGGAGTGGTCGACAGTGTCGAATGCGGCTGAGAGGTCGAGGAGGATCAGGATGGATGAGAGGGAGGCCGCACGTGCAGTGTGAAGCGCCTCGCTGACGGAGATGAGCGCGGTCTCCGTGGAGTGGGCAGCTCTGAAGCCAGACTGGTGAGGGTCCAACAGGTTGTTATCTGAAAGAAAAGAGGAGAGTTAGTTAGCAACGGCATGTTCCAGGGTTTTTGATAGGAAAGGGAGGAGGGAGACAGGGCGGAAGTTCTGAATGACTGAGGGGTCAAGGGAGGGGTGATGATGGCCTGTTTGAAAGGAGCAGGAAAGCATCCAGAGCACAAAGAGGAGTTGACAAGGGAGGTAACGAAAGGGAGGATGTTGGGTGTGATAGATTGGAGTAGGGGTGAGGGGATAGGGTCGAGAGCACATGTGGTAGGACGGTGAGAGAGGAGCAGCTGGGAGACGTCAGAAGAGGAGAGGGGGGAGAAAGCAGAGAGGAAATGGGAGGGGACAGCGGGGGAGGAGGAGAGGGGAGCGAGGGAAGAGAAGGAGTTGTGGATGGACACAATCTTATCCTCGAAGAAGGCTGCAAAGCCCTCTGCTGTGACGGAGGTCGCAGGTGTGACAGGTGGAGAGCTGAGGAGAGAGGAGAAAACAGAAAACAATTGGCGAGGGTTAGAGATTGAGTTATGGATTTTAGAATGGTAAAATTTAATTTTAGCGGAGGAAATTGAAGAAGAGAATTCAGCTAGGAGGGACTGGTAATGGGACAGGTCTGCTGGGGTCCTAGATTTCCTCCATTTCCTTTCTACTGCTCGGAGGCTTTTCCTGCTGGAGCGGAGAGTTTCTGACATCCAGGGGCTGGGTGGAGATGATCTGGCTGGCCTGGAAACAAGAGGAGAGAGAGCATTAAGTGAGGATGAGAGGGAGGAGAAGAGAGAGGAGGCAGCAGATTCAGTGGGGAGATCAGAGAAGGATTCAAGGGAAGGGAGGGAAGCAGTGACATGGGAAGTGAGAGAGGCGGGGGAATATTAAGTAATGTTCAGTTCATCATGTTAAAAGTTGAACAAATAATGAAATCTTGAGACAAGCACAGACTTGTTTCATCTTACATCATCATTAAATCTGCAATCTGAGGTAAGAGAAGTGTGATGACTTAATCCATAATCCGTCTGAACTCGTTTTGGTATTGCGTAATGATGACCAGTATAAAAGAGCTCCAATGATCAGATTATCATAATCACTCAAACCATGGAGGGTAAGAAGGATTTACCACAGTGTGACTTAGGCACCAAATTGGGTGATGAATGTCACAATACACGTATGGCAAGAAAAACTGGCTTCTTCAGAGTGGATACCTTAAGCAATGAGGATCAAGAATTGCTCGCCTGGAGATCTGGAGTTATGCTTGAGGAAATTGAGCAAATTTGTTTTCATCATGAGAAGATGTTTTTATCTCGGTTCATGAGTGAACAGCGTACATGCGGAGATCCAGAAAATATTCATACCAAACAGATTTCACGTAAGTGTAATTTCCATGTTTTGGTGTAGCAATTGTATAAGTTTATCCTGATTCCATTACAGATTTGCATGATGTGTGATTTTTAGTCCTCTAAGTTCCTGGCAGTGAATATAAATTTGATAGTTAGCAATGTTAGCAAAAATTACATAATGAGATTAAAAGCAGCATTCTTATGGTCTCTAACAAAAACCACGTGAACCATTCCAATGTAGTAGTGAACCATTCCAATGTAGTAGTCGTACATGTAATCCATTGTTAAGCTTCAAATAAAACAATGATTTTGCTTGAAAAATTGTATTGAAGTTATTTTTTGCATGTATTTAGCTGTTTCAAAGAGCCTAGATGTGGCAAATGTGCTGAATTTGGCAATTGATGCTACACGATGCTGAATTTTCATCAATATCTGCTCGAAATAGGTAATATCATTCAAAAAATTGCAGTAAAAAACTAGGCTGAACACCACCCCAATTTTTTTGTCAGATGAAGTTGACAACTATAGCAATCTATGGTAAAGATTTGAAGGATGTGGTCAATTGCGCACATGTTGAACCATGGACTTCAAAATTGCTATTTTTTTCCGTAAAATGAAAAACGAGCAAAATAAAAAAAAAAAAATTTCTTCTCATTCCTGCCAAGATACAAACAATATTAAAGTGGATTACCTATGAGAGGTATCAGGACTGGTCACAAAAAAAATTTCAAGCTTGAATTCCCCAAACTTCCTGATCTGTAGCATTTAAAAAGTACAGCAATTTTTGCGATTTTTGGCTTTTCAGCCAAATTTGGAGCCCTATTGTGGAGCAACCAAGGTAGATACACCTAATCTGACCAGAAATTCTGATTCTAGGGAAAAAGTTGGCAAGAGAAGCCAAAAATCTGATCTGTAGGTCAAATAATAGAGGAGCAGTTGAAGCCCAAAGTTGGAAAAAACACAATTTCATCATAATAAAAAAAAATACTTAAAATTGTGACAGGCCATCACTTCAAAACTATTAAGGATATTGGTCTAATACTTGGTATTATTTCATAAGTCCACCAAAGGTACCTATATGAATTTTTTCAGAAATTTCTGAGGGGGTGACCCAGGAATTTTCTGATTTTCTGGATGCCTTCACTTGGACTGACCCAGCTTTGTCAATAAAGGATAATTCGACACAGGATAAGCGTTTCAGCTGCTTCTCAAACCTGAAGCAGTTGCATCGATCAAGCACTTGGAGCCATAAGCTGTGAGTAACAATATAACAGCAAATAATGTAAGTGAAGCTAACGAGTTACGGGAGGCTAGCAGGACCGCTAATGATAGTTAGCACTAACAACTGACCTCAAACGCAGGCTTTGTAAAATATCTGAAAATAAAGCCTGTATCGGTTGCGACTGTCCGCGACTCACAAGCTATGTTTCCATCCACTTGTCAATCGAATTATCTGAAGTTCGCCATAAATATTAATGCGAATAAAGCTGGTGAAAATACGTTTCCATCTAACGGTATTAAAGCGAATAAAAAGTAGTGCGTAATGACGCCACATGCTGTTATGCAATCAAATTGATGTATCGAATACATTTCTGACATTTTAAGCTGTTTCCATTCATTTTAGCGATGAATCGCAGAACCTTCAAGTGAACAAAAGTAGTTTGTTAGCTAACTAATTTAGCTGGTTAGCCAAAATGGATTGCGTTTACCCCAACAAATGACGATAACTGCACAAGTTGTAATAGTGCTTAGGTGCCAGCTATTAGCAGCATAGCAGACCATTATCAGAAGGCAACGACGGCATCAAAACACCGTCAAGATGCAGTAGCAGATTTGTTTGGCAAATAACGTTTCCATCAGCATTTATCGCATAAGCCTTTTACCGATCAAGAGAAAATCCGATGAGATGGACCGTACAAACTTTGAGTCAATAGTCTTGAAATCAAGTCAAATTTCACCGTCTCCGTAGGCATTTTTAATTCGATATTACTTAATTGGTATGAGAACTTGTGGATGGAAACATGGCTACAGATGCAGAAGCAGTTGCTTCACTGCATAAGCCTACCCAACTGATGGCCTGTTGAATGTGGCTGTAGCACAGCGGCTAACGTAGCCAAGTTACTGTTGCTAATGTTTGTGTTCTAAATATGCAAGAGTAATATCAGGAGACATTCAACAGAGGGTGTGTAAACATAAACCTCATTTGAAGCAAACTTTTTATACTTGTTTGTAATTTCGATGCTTGGTAGAACTGCCCCCCCGGTAACGGAACTTACTGTCTGTAAAACCTGTATTGCAGGGTAACGTTTGTCTCTGTGGTTGTTATGAATGCTCGGTTATCAGCTACTGCATGTTAGTTCGCGTGCTGTGCTAATTAAAATGCTCCTGGTAACTTATAGGCAGTAATTCTGATCGGTATGCTTGTGTTACTTCGGTAAGCATCAATGTGGCAGTTTCATCATAACGTTGCCTGATTGTAGCCACTACAGTTGAAGCTAACCGGAGAGGTGCT
This sequence comes from Gymnothorax javanicus, assembly GCA_029692085.1. Lineage (NCBI taxonomy): Eukaryota > Metazoa > Chordata > Actinopteri > Anguilliformes > Muraenidae > Gymnothorax > Gymnothorax javanicus. Next base: position 136,988,636 of record CM056195.1, on the reverse strand, counting down.
GTATGTGTCTGCAAAGTTGGGCTGCGAAGGCTGCAGTTAGACCAGACGTAGGTTTTGCAGAGCTTGGGGTGCGTTTTTGGGTGCTTGTGAAACGATCGCTTTACTTCTCTATGACCAGGGTCAGCCTGATACTTCTCCAATAACTGGGATAGCTCTCTGATGCTACTGGTGAAAGCAATAGGGAAACGCACAAGCTATAACGTGTCTGGTATAACAAACGATTTCTCTGCATTGCCGTCGATTGAATATTAAATTCTTTCCTGTAAAAGTGATCGATTCGCTAGCTCCACATAAGCAACTGTTCACGCAAACGGAATTTACGGTCTGTAAAACCTGTATTATGTTCATGACATAACCGGAGCTCTATCTAGCTCTCGTGCACTATCTATAACGCGCCCATTTTCCGCGAGCAAATGCTGGTCATTCCGAGGCAATAAGTAAACCATTACCACAGGCAATTTCCGAAAAGGCCATTTAGCCTGGAGCTTTCGCCCCTCCTGCATATACCAGCGCAGAAGTTGTTCGTTACTCCACGCTAACAACACACCACAGTTATGCACACGAACCAGCAGGTCCTTATAATACACACCTAAGCAGTCCATAAGCTGTTGGTCCACTTTTAGCTGCTCCTCCCTGTCCATGTTTCCCTCTAAACTCAGATCCACTGGATTTCTACGGTCTCCGGTCTACACTTGGGTATGTCGACCCATTCTACAAATGTGTCTGTTTGGGGTGGATTCTAGCTTTCCCTCAATCCTAGCTATAGAGTAGAAACACCGCTGTATTCACCATAGTAGCCATAGGTAGATAGCAAATTAGAGCTTGAACTGCCAGACTTTCGCACTGCGTCCTCCACTTTCGCCGTTGCGTTTATTAGAACAAGTTCATTTCATTGGATCTATACACATGTACTGCGTTTGATTGCGGAATTCCTTAGCTCAGATGGTGGACGCTCTCACGTTTCACTCTGGGGAGGCGGACCTGGAAAACTGCGTTCTGCAGCCTCGTCCCACCCAACTCTGCCCTCCACAGAGCTGGCCAGTCAGAAGAAAGTGGGCACACGGGGAGTGGGGGCCATAGCGGAAGAGCCACCCCAACGAGGCATTTCAGGCAGAGACTACAATGGGACTTGGGGGGCAGGGAGGTTAGAGAGTGTTATACAGAGGGAAATGCAGACTGCCCTGATGGAAGCTGACAGTGTTACATGCACTATTGATGATATATTTTTAAAGCAAAAAAGCGTGGTGAGGGGCTTTGAGCAGCGGGCACATGGGAAATCGAAGGGGAAGAGCGTTCGTGATACCCTGAAATGTTTTTATCTAAATGCAAGAAGCATTAAAAATAAATTTCGAGAACTTGAGGCCGTTATGATTAGTGAAGGCTATAACATAGTTGGGATTACAGAGACATGGCTTAGTGAAGAGGATGGAGATGAATATAATGTAGAAGGTTATAAGCTCTTTAGGAAGGATAGATGCAATAGGCGAGGAGGGGTGTAGCACTCTATGTGAATGAACGCATAAATGTGCAGGAAATTCCTGAAATTGAACATTCCTTATATCTGGGTCAGGCTCACTGGCAAACACGAGACTGGTTTAAACATAGGTGTATGCTATCGACCACCAGCTTTGGACAGTACAGTCAATGAAATGCTCTTTAAGAGGATTAGATGCAAGCTTGTAGAGGAGGAGGGACTATTATTATGGGAGACTTAAATTATCCTGGTATTGATTGGGAAAAGGTGAAAGGACAGGGGAGGGGGGAGGAAGAATTTCTAGATGTCATAAATGATAATTTTTTGGTGCAGTATGTTAATAAACCTACAAGAGAGAAGGCAATTTTAGACTTAGTGCTCTGTAATGACCCAGATAGAATTAGCAATGTTGAGGTACGGGAGCCACTTGGGACAAGTGATCACTCTACTATTAATTTTGAGGTTTCATGGGAAGTTAAAAAGGTGTATTCAACAACAAAAATTTTCAATTTTAGGCGAGCAAACTTTGACAGGATGCGCTCATATCTAAGTGAAATAAAATGGGAGACACTCCTGGACTGTGAGTCTGCAACTGAGATGTGGGAAAGATTTAAGGGGGTTTTACTTGATTCACAATGCAAATTCATTCCAAAGGTGTCCAAAAGTAAGCTGAAAAAGCAGAATCCTCAGTGGATGACCGCAGCTATTCATAGGAGTTTGAGGGAAAAGAGGAATCTTTATAAGATGTACATAGAGGATAACAATGAGATTACTAAGGCCGAATAATGTAAAATGTGGGCTGTGGTCAAAAAAGAGCTGAGGAATGCTAGAAGACTGTATGAAAGACAAATTGCAGAGGGGGCAAAAACTAACCCTAAGCGCTTCTTTCAGTACTGTAGTAGAAAAAGGAAAGTCAAAGAGCAGGTTAAGTACATAAAGAATAAAAATAGATCGCTGCTATCTAATAACAAGGATATTGCGGACACCTTAAACGGTTACTTTGTTGAGAATTTTACCTTAGAGCGGGTCTTTATTCGGCCAGAGGGCATGTCCAATGCTCAAGATTATTTAGCGGAAATTGAGGTTAGGGATAACGTAGTATTAGACAAGTTGCATAAACTAAAGGCAGATAAGGCGGCGGGTCCTGATGGCTTATATCCTAGAGTGCTCAGGGAAGTTAGTGAGATCATCTTTAAGCCGCTATCTGCCATCTTTAGACGGTCTTTAGAAACTGGAGAAATACCAAATGATTGGAAACAGGGTAATATAATGCCAATATATAAGAAAGGGGACCGTACTGAGCCAGGTAATTACAGGCCAGTCAGTTTAACTTGCATTGCGTGCAAAATATTGGAATCTATCATAAAAGATGAGCTGGACTTATTTCTTGAACGTAACAATATCTTGAGGATAGCCAACATGGTTTCCGTAAAAGGAAGGTCATGCCTGACAAACCTTCTGGAATTTTTTGAAGAGGCCACCAAGACTTATGACCAGAGCAGGGCTTATGACATCATACATTTGGATCTTCAGAAAGCATTTGACACAGTACCGCATAAGAGACTAATTTTTAAAATGAGCTCCATTGGAGTTACAGGAGGTATTCTGAAGTGGATTCAAAACTGGTTGCAGGACACAACACAAAGAGTGGTGGTCAGTGGTATCTCGTCTGAGCTAGGTATGGTGGGGAGTGGCGTCCCCCAGGGATCGGTGTTGGGACCCCTGCTGTTCCTCATCTACATTAATGACCTTGATAGGAATATTGAGAGCAGATTAGTGAAATTTGCAGATGATACTAAATTGGGAGGTTTGGCAAATAGTTTAGAGTCCATTAAAGTGATTCAGGATGATTTGGATAGAATCCAGAATTGGGCAGAAATGTGGCAAATGAAATTTAATGTAGCGAAATGTAAAGTAGTACATGTAGGTAATAAAAACATTAGACGGGATTACTTCATGGGAGGTTTTAAACTGGAATGTGCTCCACAAGAGAAAGATCTGGGAGTGATTGTTGACCAAACCCTCACAGGCTCTAGCCATTGTGCCGTAGCAGTTAAAAAAAGCCAATCGGATGCTGGGATACATTGCCAAAAGTATTGAGTTCAAATCCAAGGAGGTGATGCTTCTTTTGTACAACACATTCGTCAGACCACATCTAGAGTATTGTGTACAGTTCTGGGGACCATACTTTAAGAAAGACATAGAGGCTTTAGAGAAAGTTCAGAGAAGAGCCCACGGCTAATTCCGGTATTAAAGATGAAAGCTATGAGAAGAGGGTGAAGATCCTTAATCTCTTTAGTCTTAGGAAAAGGAGACTAAGGGGTGATCTGATTGAGGTCTTTAAATATGTTAAAGGGATTAACAAAGTGAATTATGTAGGATTCCTTCAACCAAGTGTTGTTAGTAGAACTCGGGGTCACAAATGGAAGCTGACCAAAGGTAAATTTAGCACTGATATTCGGGAATATTTCTTCACCCAAAGAGTAATTTCGGTGTGGAACAGCTTGCCTGACCATATTGCTGAGGCAGAGACCTTGGGAGTTTTCAAGAGCAGGCTTGACTTAAAGTTAGATACCATTGAGTCATTGAGTATCTGAAGTGATATATTCACGATAGTACAAAGAAACTGGCGAGCCTAGTTGGGCTGAACGGCCTGTTCTCGCCATTCATGTTATGTTATGTTATGTTACAATGGACTACAAATGGGGTTTTTTGGGGATGGTAGTATGAGCTAAATAAGGACCCTGTTTTGGACTTGGAACGATCAGGAGTACTCTATGGGGGTCCAATATCAAAATATAAACTTGGAAATATTGCAAATTAGGTCCCCTTAATATAACTTATTTATTTACAAACCGTTGCTGCTTTATTTCTTATTTTAGTCCTAAAATGCGCTAGAAGAAGTTTGAATTGCATGTAACTCTTAAAGGTTACTTGCTAATTAGCTCAGTGAGACGAAGGATACTAGGCTATTTGGTGTCAGAGATTATCAGTTCAAATGTCAACCAATGCAAAATGTACGATGTAATCCCACCTTTCTTGTTATCCTCCATTTCTTGCCTCTTGTTGCTCAGAATTGCCTAAATTTGCCTGGCCCCGATATCGCTGCAAAGCAGCTTTAATTGGATTAATGCAATTTCAATGGAATATTGTCTCAAATAACTCATTCATAAGTGGAAAATTGTAATGCAATAGTGGGATTACATTTTCATTTGAATATTGTCCACTTTTGGGCTTCCATAGAATAAAGCGGATTTCTGGCGAGAAATATCCAAGACACTTCAGCGAACCGGCCAGTAGCATTAAGCTGGCAACTCAGTGATGGTTCGTGCCCTCAATATTTTGGTTTCTGACGGGGGTATTGAAGTACTCTGATAACACTGGGACTCAAGTAACCAACATAAACCAATTGAGCACTTTTTCTGGCCATGAGAAACCGTAATAAGACAGCTAGGGTTGCGCGAATAAGAACAGGAATATTTCAACATGTTTATACCTTGACCCGGTTACTACTGTCTATACACACTCTGAAAATGCTTAGTTTTAAAGGTATTATGGGAAAGGTTACACATCATTCTTTGAAAAATACAGCACATATCGTGACAGACTGCAAATGACGATTGGTTGTGGAGCTTCATGGAGTATATCACATCTCTCGGTCACGTCGCGGAAAGAATTTATAACTCCATAATCGCTCAATATGACATAGCGATCTTTAGAACAGACAAAACACATTGTGTAGTCTGATCCCGGCATTAGATGTTGGCTGCCAGAGGTCCCTTCTGATTGAAGCCAACTGTTAATTCTGCCTATCTAGCCAAGTCCTTCGGGATGGAAAAAAACAGCAGTTCGGAATTTCTCTGAAGACAGTTGCTACAGCCAACTGCAGAACATATCCCGGGCAAATTGGATTAACTTTAATTAAGCATTTCATACATCTTCTTGTCTTGTCTCAGTAGGGGGGCACTTTCACCTGATTTGGCAGGCCCGGGCCCCTATGGCCCGCCGATGGCGCAGACGTGGTTGGCCCTTTCATATACAGTCGTCATGTTCCCAAAAGGTCATCATGCTCGCAGGTCTCATCTTTCCAACTACGCATGCACATTGCATATCTGTCAGAGTGGCAGCCAGTACAAAGCCGAAGAAACGAACAGGCTGGAATATATTCATGTAAACAGTAGCGGTAAGTGCACATTCATTGTATTCTTTCACATTATAACTTTTATCAATTGAAATATTTTGAACCAAGCAATCATACAGCCTGTCATATAAGCATTCAGCGCAAGTCAAGCGGGGGGGGGGGGATATAGCCTGTCTTATCAGCATTCAGCGCAAGTCAAGCGGAGGGGGGGTTGTTGTCAGTCAGGGAATTCCCTGGACTTTCCAGATTCAATCAGCATCTGTAACTCTGCAGCACGGGATTGGCGAAGCAGGTCATTTAGCATCGATTAACCAATATTCCAAAACGTTTAATATGCATGGCTTCATTTAATAGAAGAACTATGTTTGTAGTAAATAAATTTAAAGTTTTGTTTAGCCTAGTGGGTAAAAAAAATACACAATGGACTTGCAAATGGATTGTTAGCAAAAATGTGATTACTAAGCAAAGACTATATTAAAGCAAGCTATTCACCTACCCTTTCTGTAGAATTTATGTGATTTCTGGCTTACTCTGAGTACATTTTAATGAACTCTAGATCATTCCTGTTTAGAAAATTTCTTATAACGCCTCTGTGTTGGATGTATGAACATTTTATCTACAAGCTGTGCAATGTTGACATATGCAAAGACCCTGTAACTTATATGGGTTGGTTACATATGAGTGGCAACTGAAAGGTCACCAGTTGCAAAACTCGGGTTTGTCTGACCTGCCATCAAAATGCCTTGTGAAAGAATGCCCCCCACCCACATATGTTATTTACAGGTGGATATATAAATACTATGTGCGCTGTGGGAATGGCAGTTTTTTTTCCTATTTTTATAAAAATTTCAAGAGATTATTTTAAGTTAACAGACATCAGATTTATATATATATATATAGTACATTTGTTGTGAGAAAGGTAAATATGTATATAATTCATGGATTTGTTTTGTTTCAGGTATACAGTTGACATGGCTTTAGGATGTTGCAGCTGTGATCATGGAAAGGATGGATCACCATGTAAACATCAGTATGTTCTTTAGGCAAGCAACATATCTAACAATGTAAACTTCATTCCTGTCTCCTTACCATTGCTTCAACAGAAAATGGCTTATATAGCTCTGGGAAAATCTCTACCTCTTCAACACTACACAACACTAAGGAACAGCATCAGTTCAGCTGAATCTCAACCAAACAATATTGAGAATCTCCTTCCAGTCAGAGAAGGACCAGTGCCAGTGGAATCTATGGTTGCTGACAGATCTGAGGGTGAGGCTTGTGTTACAGATTCACGCGTCTGCTCTGGAAATCAATTAGTGCAGGATGCCATTGCAGCCATGGGTGAAGCATATCACTTAATTGTTCAGAAGCTTAATACTGAAGATTCAAAATTGGCTGAAGGAGTATTGAAGTTCAATAAAAGCTTGAAAAAACTTTCTCAAAATATGCCAGGGAATTTAACCACAGCATTGTTTGCATTTGGTGCAAGTGAAATCCATAGAAGGACAAATGGGAAAAAAATCAAAAAGTCCAGCCTAATCGTAAAAGAAAGTCAAGTAATGGCAGCAGACAAGCTGTGGCTAAAAGGTAAAATTGCAAAGCTGGAAAGACCAGCCAAACAAGCAAAGAGAAGTCACAGGTTATCAAATCTTGTCCAGAACACTTGGAGCATTGCAAAAAAAAATCAGGTGCTCATGTAATGGGCACAAAGACAAAGCAGCCTGTCAAGAAAGCTTGTAACAAAGTTGATAAGGATAAGAGAGAGGAAAATTAATAACTGTATTATGTTAATGCTTTTACTTTCCTGTAGGTTTAGTCTGTGTGCAGTAATTGTAGAAGACATTGGGAAAGTAATTACAAGATTTCCATTAGATAGTTAGAGATTATTCATTGTGGTATAATTTGTTGATATGCTGTGCAGTTTGATACAGGATTGTCTTTTACGTGTATCATTGCATGTGAAATAAAAGGGACATAGTGATCTGATGCAACTAAAAGTTCTTGCTTAATGTAAGAAAAATCTCTGAAATAAAAAAGACACTGTTAATGTATTGCTGTCATGTTTATTCTGTTGACTGTCAGTCAGCCACACTGCTCCCATGTTGAATCCCAGTTCCGACAGATGTCACGCCTGTTACAGGCATGTTTAATATGCAATACTTTGCAAAAAAAATCAACATAGAAAATATACTTATCTATGGCCAATAACATGTTAACATTTAAAATAACTGGATAAACCTCCGAAAATAACTTTTTTTCATGCATGGAGCTTCATATGCAGGCGCGTAGGAAGCAGTTTGAAATTGAGGGGGACCGAATCTGCACGGGGTGGGCGGGTCCCAAAATTTGCTGACTGCCTCATCAAGTCTATAGGCCATTCATAAATAGGAGTAATAACTCATTATTGAATTCTGAAATAATTTTAAAAATTAAAAACTCTGAAACCTGCAGACGGAAACTTCACGCTTTGTCTCCAATTCCTCCCTTCTGATTGGTCAACCCCCCACACATACACACACGGGGGGGTGGGGTTCCACAAGTACAGATTTGTTTTGCTACAGATATCTCGCAAAATGTGTTGCAAAACTCAAGCAGCGCAGATTCACGCGAGAAAAGTAGTCAGATTCGATAAGTTGTAACCGCAGAGATGTGGTTGTAAAGGATAATAGGCATTAGTAATAAAAAAAAAAACATCTGAGTAAATGTTGGATTACAATTTTGCTGCTTTCATTTTATTTGTGTAAATATCAGTCTACACATTTGTGAATATTTTTTCTGGTTCACATTTTTCCCTCCATTTGTGACATCAAATTAATTTCACACGTGTGTGGACTTTTTATACAAGTAAACATTTTTACATTCAAGCTCACTTTTTCTTCCCTTCAAGTTCTCACGTGACATTGTACAAGCTCTCACATGACAATGTACAAGCTCACATCACAAGGTACAAGTTCTCACATGACATTCTACAAGCTCACATCACATTCTACAAGCTCTCCAATTTTGCAACATATCTACCTTCATAATATTCCAGCTTGTTCGTTTCTTCGGCTTCGCACTGGCTGCCATTCTGACAGATATGCAATACGCATGCGTAGTTGGAAAGATGAGACCTGGGAGCATGACTACCTTTTGGGAACATGAAGACCGTATACGAATGGGCCAATCGCAGCGCAGACACTGAAAGTCGCTTGATTTTAACGTGCGTTTTCTGCAGCAGTTCTTACGCGGCGACGCATGCACTGAAGTTAAGTACGTTGCTTTGATAAGCTAATTGCTGTCAGGCTACAGTCACCTATTTAAATGTAAGCCTGTGTGTGCTATGTCATTCAGTCAAAACTAAATAAAATAGTAAGAATAAAAGAACATATTACATAATGGAAGCATATTATAAAAAGTAAAGGTGACGTGCCTGTGATGGCCGCTTGGCTGAAATGAAAGAGCTAAAGAAAAAAAACCCTTGTAAGTAACTTGTTGTCTTAACTTGTTTCAAGTCATTCTCCTTGATCAAGTTTTCCAATGATATGAATAGTCCATGGGCAGTTAAATGCACAGCTTCCATCTTAATGCATTACTGCAGCCAGTAAATAGTACAATTCAGGAGAAAAAGTTTTTTTTTCACGATACAGAACAAATGGACAACTCTCTTGCTTTTGTGATCCCTTATTGTTTAAATTACAACAAAGAAAACGGAGATTCGTAACAAGAATCCACAATTTATAACGTCGATGGAAATGTAACTTTACGTCGATAGAACTCGTTTTGTTTTTCCTCTTACCTTAATGAGGATAACAGGCCACAGCTGGTAATGTTGATCACGTTTTACGAATTCACATATTGTTAATTTAAATGACTGAGAGTCAACGCGTCAAAACCAGTCATTTGTTTAAAGGTATGTTTTCTCCTCCTCCTCCTCAGCTCACTAGTCGCCAATGTGCTTTGATTGATTTGTCTTTTGTGCTAAAGGACTAAATAAGAACCAAATCCTTACATGGTTCTTACTATATTTCTGGCTGCACTGGCAAACATTCAGGTATTGTCACTTTGTAATCAAATTATCACCCTTCGTATATAAAGGTTTCCATTGAGAATCGGAAATTCTGCGAAACCGAGAAAACATTCAAAACAATTTTGGAAACAAAACAACAGCCTAGAAAGTTCGGTAATTGTCGAGACGAAACAGGCATGCTTTTGATGAAGTGGAGGCAAACAAAGTCACTTTCAACAGAATGTAGCCCTGCAAATAAAAACAAAGCCATTATTTGGGAAGACATTGCAAAGAAAATTACTGCAACAACAGGTGTGAAATATGGTCAAGAGACAGCAAGAAACCCTGATCGCTGGCATTTCCATGGGGACAGTGGGTGCCCATTTTGGCCATTCCTCTTTACCCCGGTGACCATGGGTGTCAGTTTGTTTTGAAAAGTGGTGGGGACAATGACATTAATTAATGTCTTCACACTTTTGGTGAAACGGTACTATATCAACCCTCCAGACTAACATTTGGACCTAGGAGCGCACGCGCTCCCAACCTGAAAAAGTTGGGTGCACAGGCCAAAACTGTGGTCACGCAAAGTACCATGATACTTTCCTGAATATTTACAAGCTCAAATAAAGATACCTGAACAGACTATCAGTTGTTGCTGCATTTATTAAACCCTCGGTCACAACCGGCCGTACTTCCACTTCACGGCATATCTACAGCCAAAAACGCCAAGGAACTCACGGGCCACGCAGGTTCTTCTTGCAAAATTTTGAGCCTGCAGACTGCCCGTAAGCACGTACGATGGATTTTGATCATGCACAAAAACTCCACGATTTCCAGAGAAAGGCCAAGGATGCAAGTTTCACTTGCTCCGCGACGCAGAACACGCCGAGGTCAGACGTGCGTTTTTTTTACTGGTCGTGGAAATAAAACCGTTTGTCCAAGATTTAAATTGACCGCAAGTTTCCCGGGTGTAAATAAGACGGGCGCACACACAACATATGAAATAAATAGAACTTCCGAGCACGGCTGGGGTATAGGAAGAAGTGCGCAGCTGTTGCTAGATTGCCGCATGTCCTTGCTACCTCTACGAAGCACGCACATGCCAAATCGCAAGAGTGTTGCTGCGAACTTCTTTCGTCACCCTGAAGGGCAGCACGGCACAATTACTCCCGCCTTATGAGTTGACTGCTACTTTTTTTTTTTAACCTCCACGTCCTCTACGACTCTCACCTACGGCAAAAAACGCAGAGAACGCACGATTAAAAAATCTGTGCGTCCGGTTGTGACCGAGGCTTTAAGAAACATTATCAGAAAGCACTTCGTGAACTGAAAAGTAGATATTGATGTTCACAAGAATGTTTGAAAAATGTATAAATGCAGTTTTCATTTTGGAGAGTTATCATACAAGTCTAAATGTATGTACATGTCTCCATTTCCCCAAGGGACAACTTTTCATCAAACCCTCCCCTGTACATAAACTGAATCATTCATAGAAAAATTATGGCCAAATTTAGATGAGCACCCCCCTAGAACCAACATGTGGTGATAAATCAATGAATAACTCCCAGTTATCACAGTGCTAGTTCTAGGCCTGCACGATACATCGCCAGAAGATCGTGATCTCGATTCACCCCTAAGCGCGATCTAATTTCTAAATATCAACGATTTTCCAGCATTATTTCAGGAGCCGCAGAGCAAACTAACTAGTAGTTTTCAAAGAAAGTGAGTAGTAGGCGGTCTCCCAAACGCAGCACTGACGTTGCATTCGCACTCATCCTATGGCAAAGCAGCTCTACATCACTTGAGTTCATGTAGAAGCCAGAGAGGGTGAACAGTAGAGATGGGATTTATGGCTCTTTGAAGGGAGCCGGATCTTGAGGAGCCGTTCCTTTCAAAGAGCCGTTCAAAAGACTGGCTCCTTGTTATATTTATTTATTTTCTGGAAGTCAACCAGGGGTAACTCGTTTTTATCAAGGAAACAATCACTGGTAGCAGTTAAGATAAGATTTAGATCAGAATAATTCAAACTTACACATCCCACCAATATATACTCTATTGGTGGGAATTATTCTGAAATATTGATTAGAATTTAATTTGGCTTGTGTTTTCATTTGTAAACATTCCATAAGGTGGTGCCATATACCCATGCCTTGGCAGTGAGATCACTATTTTGAATTTTCCCTCACCTAAAAAACTTTGTGGCACAATAAAAACTACGCAGGCTACAGATAACTTCCACGTCAAACAACTTTACTGTAAAATTTTCCACACAAGAACATTTTAATACAGAAAAAAAATAAATGTATATAAAAATATAATAAAACTAGATTAAAAATTAGGACATGATAAAAATGTGAAGGCAAAATTGTACTACCCTACCTGGTGTTTGTACACCTGAACTACTTTACAAACAGGAGCTCAGCTCGACTCGAATCCACATCAGAACAGATACAGCGGCAAATGTCTTCAGTCCAGTTGGGCGGCGCGCACTAATATTCTCCTCCCCTAAGTTAGCTGCGCATATATAGCTGCGTTCTAGTGAATGGAGCATGCTGTGGACAACTCAAACTCGGAGATGTCATTAGTCGTTCACGTGAAGGCAGCATGGACAACTCAGACTCATGGGGCACACAGATGACACATGAAGGCAGCATGGGCAATTTGCATATAAGAATGGCTCGCAAACGACTGGCTCGCAACTGCGAATCGGTTCTCATCGTTCACTTAAAAGAGCTGTTCAAAAGACTCGACTCGTTCGCGAACGTCACATCTCTAGTGAACAGTAAATGATGGTGGTCTTTTGAATCGAACAGAGTTGGTTAGCAGTGCAGATTCAGAAGCAGCAAGGGAGACAGAGAAATGTTTAAGTGTTGAGTGCAGGAAAGTTTGTGGTCAGGAAAAAATAAATGCAGAATGAACACTGATGAAAATCTACCCGGGCATTAATAATAACTCCCGCAACGGGGCGAGCGGACGAGCTCGCTATTTTTGTTTTACGAATCAGACCTGGGGCCTGTACCATAAAGCTGGATTAACATACCTGGGGGTTTCCTCTTAGTTATCTGGTTGCACTTAACCAGACTTCCGCATTCCTGATAAGGGGTGCCACGAAGCCAGTTTTCAACTCGGTTACTGAACCCAGGGTTTTACAATCTAGGTATGTGCGCGTTCACATAAAAGGGACGGTGTTTGAAGCAAATGACCAATTGCAAACATGGGCAAACCGACTGGAAGCTAAGCTGCGTACTTTTCAAATGCGGAGCAAGTGCTCTTAATATGAAGAGAATAAACATATCCTGGCAAAAATTAATACCGTTGCAGCTGCCGAATACAGAAAGGACAGTTTGCAACAAAAAAAAAAAAAACGAGTTGCCAAGCCACAATATGAAATCCAAAAACTGTCAACTAGACAGGCAGGGGTCAGAACCAATAAGACAGATGAGCAAAGGTGCAAAATCGATAGGCAAAAAGTCGTAGTCGATGAACAAATCCGAAGGTCATTCACCGGGCATCCAAACACAGAAATCGTAGTCATACAAAAAAGGGTCAAAATCCAAAAAGACAAAACAGTACAAAAAGGGCTAGGCAGGAATCGAAGTCGGACAAACCAGTAGAAGAAAAACAATACTCAATGGCATACAAGGTGCTCTGCACAATGAAATATTGATCAACGTTCTGACAAAGAGCTGGCTGTGAAAAGACTGCTTAAATAGACGGGAGGAAAGTCACATGCTATGCAGGAAGCAGGTGAGCTGGATCAGACTAATTACAACGGGAGAATCACATGAGGGAAACCCTAACCACGAAAATTAGCGAAAGCCAAGACACGGACGGGAATCACGCAGACAGCCTATGACATTTAAACTGCTCCGGTCAAGGAGTTCTAAGTGCACAGATAACGAGTGCAGGAAAGAAATTAAGCACGTGCGAGAGATCTCGCAGAAACGCAGAGGGAGACAGGTACAGCTGAGCAAGAGGCGGAGACTAGAACAGGGCGATTGCTGAGAGGGAATTAGTATAAATTAGTAGCGGTGCAACTGTACAGATTTAACTAGAGTGCTTATTAGTAAGTTAGTAATCTATATACATGGATTAGTTGTGTTAGTAGACTATGATACAAAATACAAATGTTAGTTTTGTTAGTAATCAGAACAGTAAGACGAAGGAAGTAAACGAGAATCGAAGGAATACGTTAAACACCAGAATACATTCAAATCACCCGAAGTACGTGAGCACGCAGACCGGGAAGACGAACTGAACCAACTAGATCACAAGACAGGGGAGACAAGTGCAATGGAACTGAGAAATGGAACGAACTAAAAACCTGAGGATTACAATAACCAAAAAGAATAAATAAAAGACAAAATCATGAACACAGATCCTGAACATAAACATGACAAAAACCATAACCATGACAGCAGTAAATCATGACAACAGGCACTATATAGGCTAGTGAGCGCATCTCTCTCCTTTCTGCTTTACAGGATATGTTTGATCCAGCACGATGCCTATTGGTATCGGGATGTGCGTGTTTTATCGTTTATAATGTCACTGCCCCATCAGTAAAATTAGTTGCGTATTTCATTAAATTGACGTGATGCGAGGATGTATTCTAATGGCGTGCATGGATTTTTTCCAGCTGCAACCCCGGTGGTGTCGAAAGAGCCGGAGAACAAATAATGAATTACTACAAAAACATAATTCAAAGCGGTCAGTAGGTTTACTTTCATAAGTGCAACAAGTACAAGGCTTAGTGCTTTTGCCCGAGGAAAAATACAGCATTGTGATACACTAAAGATGTGTAACTATGCGCACGACTTCGCTGCATTCGCCACATGTCAAACCCTCAGATGAGAACCTGTATCGTACATATTGGTATTCATCCGCGCACCGAATTCCGCTGAAACCTCCACGGGCGGTGATGCCATTTTCTCAGAGAACTGATTGGTCAGTAGGCGGTGCTTTCGCACGCTGTGATCTGAATCTAGAAATAAACCTGCTCCGGAGCAGGTTAGCCGTTCAGCTTATGTTGCCGCGGTGATATACCTCGGTAAGAAGTGAGCCGCCTTCATAGTACAGAAAACCCAGGGTTAAACCTGAAGTTGCCGCGATAAGCCCAAATCCAGCTTTATGGTACAGGCCCCTGATGCGGGCATGACCATACAGTTGCCAAAATTCAAAGCCATAAACAAAGCAACGTCAAGGTTTGCAGAATTATCATCGTCTAAACAGTAATAGTTCTCACCTTGGTCCCATGCTCAATTGACAATCAGGCACTTGATTCGCACAATTACAAATTTGAATCGGAAGACGGTCCAATTTATTATGTGCTTGCCAAAGGCAAGCCACATATTGTTCTTCCTCAGCGCGTTTATTAGTGTGAATGCTGACAGCATTCATACTATTGTTTTTCATGTCGGCCATTTTCTTTATACTTATTATTATTCTTCTTACTTCTTCCGCCGTTCTACCCTATTTCTACCCAATTAAACTAGTCCTACATACTTTGTGCTATTTCAACAATTCATATATCAAAATGTGCAGCTTTTTCTGGACATTATTGCTATTATTTTTCTCTTTCATACTATTTATACTTTTTATAATATTTCACTTTTTCTTATTTTTTGTCCCATAGGAAACAATGAAACAGATTTTTAAAAATGTAGCTATTTACAGCTATTTTTCACACTGTCATACTTTTAGCTACAAACGTCATTCAAACTGTAAAATGTTAACCTACGCTTGGATAATTTATTTACCATTTAACTTTTTTGTAACTTCTATCATTTTCTAATTATAACTTTTAAAATTTTTTTTACAATTAATTCTGGGAACACCTCACGGCTAGAGTGGTGACCAGCTGCAAAACCGTCAAGCAGCCTTCTCTTAAACTTGCTCTAACTCCCACAGTTTTCACTCCGCATAAATATTTCTACATCCAAGTTGTAGCAAAAGTTGTGCTGGTCACGAAAATGTAGCTATGGAAGCAATTGGACAAACGGATTTGGCTGTATGAGCCGAAAGGCGACGGGACCGCTCACCGAAGCTCCATTAGCTCCGATGTTAAATGCGACCAGAAAATGCAGGTTGCAAAGGCTAAACACACAGTTTTCTAACTTGCTTGTCTTTCCATATTTTTGGCACTACGAACACAATTTTGACATTTATTACTCAGCGGACTCTCCTCTTTCAGACGGTACATCCATTTCCTAGATTGGATTTACCATTTTTCAGTTAGAAGTCGCAATCTGTAAGAAACACCTGCAATAAAATCTCCATTGCACGAAATGACTCAGCCAAACTGAAATATCTTAGATATGGATCATTTGCGGTTCGATTCTGGCCTCTGCTGGCCTTTTTCCACACCTCAACACTGTCGTTTATAAGAGACAAAGATAGAGACGACTCTAAAAGATTAATTCTGCGTCAAACTCAGTGAAAGAATTTCTGGTATAGTACTTGGTACAGTCGCTGAAACCAGCTCCAGGACACGAAATCTCCGCGTACTTCATTTAAAAATGCAGTGGCCGTTTCCAATCCTGCCTATCATTCTTAATGTTTCAAGCTAGGATTGGTTAAAATCATCTGTTCAGAGCATTCGTATCTTCTAGAATAAGCTGACGCAATCTCGGTTATTTTTTCATTATTAGTGCAAGGCCAGCGAAGAGAAAAAAATTCACTGTCTTGAGACACTCCCTCAGAAGTCCAGCACAAGGTCGTCGATTGGCTGTCTGCAAATGAGTTTCTGTTGGTGTCCGGAACTCCAGTGGGGAAAACCTCCAGCGAAAGCACTGTGGCTGTGTCCGAAATCACTCACTCATTCACTATTCCCTACTCACTATATAGGAACTTGCTATATAGGTGACTATATAGTGAGCTCATTGGCAGAGGAAAGAATCGCTTTCGGACACTACGTAGCTCGTTTTGTCGCAGCTGTTAATAGCGTCATTGCTGTCGCAAAATGAAATCGTACCTATTCAACTTCAGTTGAAGGATTTGGGCGAATTTCTGTAATAACCGAACGGAGTATATTTCCCTCTGTCTTTGTGTTTACCATCGTTTAAATAATAAAATTTGCCATACATTTTTAATATCGCCATCTTTTTTTTGTCTTCCAACTCATCATTATTCGTTTTAATAGTTCCTAAATGTCCGTTTACATCCTGTGTAAAAAAAAAAAAAAAAACAGGTCTCCTGCGCTGCTTGGTTTCCAAAAAAAAAAAAACATTTTCACGCCTGAAGCTAATAAATGTCTCGTGCCTGTTTTCAAACTCCGTTGACTACAAGCAGCTTTTTCGGGGCTTTTCGGTTTGTGTGCAGTGCATGTTGGGATATATAGATGGGTTAGTGACCATCGGATGTTTACTACATTTCGCGGTGGATTGTGGGATGTAATGAGTTCACTATATAGGGAATAAAAATTCTTACAAACAATTCGGCAGCCCTACAAAATGGCGAACCCACTATATAGTGCATCATATAGTGGGTATGGAGTGATTTCGGACACAGCAGTGCGGGAAAGAACGATCTTTTTGCGGTGCGTCCAAGACAACACATTGCAGTTGTAATGTGGGGAAAAAAAAAAAAAAAGCCACTAGATGGCAGTATTGACATTTTTTTTGTTAAGCCCAGTCTGGAGCTAGGTTGGGGATTGTCCTGGGCATGCTTCAGAGGGGAATGTCCCAGAGAATTGGAGAAAAGTCTGGAAGGTGGGAGGGGGCTGGAAAAAGTGTATATAAGGAGAAAAATTGAGAGAGTGAAAAGTTGTCGGAGAAATTGCAAGGAGAAATTGTGGAAGGATACATTTGACCAGACCTGTCACTCTTTTCAAGACCTGTGAAGCTTTTTGTGGATTTTTGCCTGTGTTGGAGCATTTTCCTGTCCCAGGACATCGCACCATAGCAGCCCCATCTCAATTACCAAGGGACTGTAAATATCTCTTTTTTTTATTTCAATCTTGGTCAGTAGAGTAGATTGTAGATTAGTTCAAAGTGGTTGTGTAATTAAATCTGTTAAAGTTTTAAAATATTTGTCTGTCATCCCTTGCTGTCCGCTACGCCATAACAGATTGGGGCCATAACAAATTGGGGGCTCGGGTCCGGGATTTCCCATTGTGTGAGTCATTTATTGAAAATCTAAAATTTCAAATTGTGAAATTGTTTTTTGAATTTTCCTAGATATATATTGGCAGATCAACAGCAATGGATGATTTCTTGGCATCACCAACCGTAGAGGTTTTGAAGTCTTTTAAAAAGACAGAACTGCTAGAAATATGCAGACAGATGTAAAACCAGGCACGCAAAAAGCAAGGCTGGCTAGAGAGATTGTTGAATATTACATTGATGAAAATGTGTTTGCACCAGGAGATCTGGAACAGTTTCCAGTGGAAAATCCAAATGTAGAAATGGAACTTAAATTAAAAATGCTAGAGATTGAAAGAGAGGAAAGAGCATTCGAGAGAGCAGAAAGAGAGAAAGAAAGGCAGTTTGAGAGAGAGAAAGAGGAAAGAGCAGAAAGAGAGAGACAGACAGAGAGATTTCGATTTACAGAAGTTAGACAGAGAAGAAAGGCTCCAAATGGAGCAACTAAAAATCAAAATGGAAGCTGAAAACAAATTTCATGCTAGCCAGGAGGTAAAGGTGGTGCCTCCATTCTCGGAGAAGGAGGTTGATAAGTATTTCCAGTGCTTCGAGAAGGTAGCTAAGAGTTGTCAGTGGCCAAAGGAACACTGGCCTCTGATGTTGCAAACTGTCCTCAAGGGTAAAGCTTTGTCTGCAGATGATTCCTCTGATTATGAGGTTGTCAAAAAGGTTATTTTGACAGCTTATGAGTTGGTTCTAGAGGCTTACCGACAGAAATTCAGAGGTCTGAAGAAATCTGACAATCAGACTTATGTGGAATTTGCTAACGAGAAGAAGGTTTGCTTTGAGCGCTGGTGTACTTCTATGGAGGTCAAGGATGATTTCAACTCACTAAAAGAGATGGTGTTAGTTGAAGAATTCAAGAACTGTGTCAAGGATGATATTAAGACCTACCTTAATGAGAAGCAAGCACTGAATTTGCAATCAGCTGCCAAGTTGGCAGACAAATATGTTCTCACACATAAGTCAAAATTTCAGTCTAGCAGTAACAATAGATGGTCCCAATTTCAGAAGAAAGGTAACGGTGATACCCAAGATTCCTCACCCAAAGACAAAGACAAATCTGGTGATGGTGCTCAGAAATCCAGTCAAAGGTCTGATAAAAGTGTGAAAGCTGACAGTGACAAAAGTGGTGTAGTTTGCAATTATTGCAAGAAATCTGGTCATGTTACAACTAACTGTTGGTACCTTAAAGCTAAGAAAGAAAAAGAAAAGGATACCAAACCCAATGCCTTGGTGAAGACAAGGTTAGAAACCCCTGTAGTAGATGACCGATCTGCTAAATTGCCTGCTCCTTGTGAGGCTAAGAAGCCTGATACTGCTGACTTTGTGAGGGAGGAATTTCTTCCATTTGTGTCAGAGGGATTTGTGGCTCTGAATGAGCATTCTCCTCCAGCACCCATATATATCCTAAGGGATACCGGAGCTTCTCAGTCACTTTTGTTGATGGACTCCTTGCAGTTACGTGATGAGACCGCTTCTGGGGATTTCATACTTGTACAAGGTATTGAAGGGAGGACTGTATCTGTACCCCTGCGCTCTGTATTCTTGAAGTCAGATTTAGTTACAGGACAGGTAAAGGTGGGACTTATGTCAAGTCTACTTATCAAGGGTGTTTCTCTGTTGCTAGGCAATGACCTGGCTGGGGGTAATGTAGTTCCCCCTGTTCATCTTACTTCACAGCCGAGCACTGAAGATGGCGATGAAGACCCATCTCTGTATCCTTCCTGTGCGGTGACCCGTGCTCTGGCTAAGAAGGCTCAAGAAAAAGATGATGTGGTGCTGTCCAGCACATTGAATAGTCATGACTCAGGTGGTTCGCGTCATGACTCTGTTCAGCCTACTATGGTTTCTCCGTTTGAGGACTTATCAGACACTTTTATCAATTCTCTGTTCAGCCAGCCAGATGGGTCTGGTGATTCTGATGTGTCTGGAGACTTGTCTCTGTCCAGAAAGCGGTTGATTCAGGAGCAAACCAATGATCCTGAAATTTGTGTACTAAAGAAGAGAGCCCTTCCTGATGAAGAAATAGACGCAGTTCCAGTTGGGTATTATCTCAAGGATGGAGTGTTGATGCGGAAGTGGCGCCCTCCTGATATCCCTGCCAATGCAGATTGGGCAGTGGTCAAGCAAATTGTTGTTCCGAAGGTCAACAGGAATGAGATCTTAACAATGGCTCATAGTTTGCCTTTAGGAGGTCATCTTGGTGTTAACAAGACTGTTGACAAGATCATGAAACACTTCTTCAGGCCTGGACTTCGGAAAGATGTTTCCAACTTTTGCAAAACCTGTCACACTTTTCAGGTAGTTGGAAAACACCAGTTAGACCCACCTGTAGCTCCATTGCAGCCTATCCCAGCAGTTGGGGAGCCCTTCTCCAAGGTCATCGTTGATTGTATTAGTCCATTGCCCAAGACTAGATCTGGAAATCAGTACTTGTTGACAATCATGTGTGCATCTACCAGATTCCCTGAAGCCATACCTCTACGCAACATCAAGGCAACTGCAATCTCGAAGGCTTTGATAAAGTTCTTCATGTTTTTTGGCCTTCCCAGGGAAATTCAGTCAGATCAAGGTAGCAATTTCACTTCCGGATTGTTTCAGCAGGTTGTGTATGAACTAGGTGCGAAGCAGATTCTTTCCAGTGCCTATCATCCAGAGAGTCAGGGTGCCTTAGAGCGGTTTCATTCCACTCTCAAGACAATGATGAGGACTTATTGTTATGACCATGAGAAAGACTGGGATGAAGGTGTTCATTTGCTGTTGTTTGCAGCTAGAGAAGCAGTGCAGGAGTCTACTGGATTCAGTTCGTTTGAGCTAGTGTTTGGCCATGAAGTGAGAGGACCTTTGCTATTGTTGAGTGAACAATGGCAAGAGAAAGAGCCACATATCAGTCTGTTAGACTATGTTAGCAAGTTCAAGGAAAGACTGCGTGCAGCTTGTGACCCTAGCCAAAGAGAACTTGAAATCAAGTCAGGGAAAAATGAAAACTTGGTATGATCATAAGGCTAGAAGCCATGAGTTTAAACCAGGAGACAAGGTCCTTGTGTTGTTTCCCTTGCAGTCCAATCCATTGCAGGCTAGATTTCATGGTCCTTATGAAATTCTGACAAAACTCAATGATCTCAATTACATTGTGAAGACTCCAGATAGGAGAAAGCCGAAACAGTTGTGTCACATTAACATGCTGAAGCCTTATCATGATAGGAATGCTAGGGTTGCAGCTGTCACTTCAGATCCTCCTATGGCGAGACTTGTGAAGATGAGGGGAGTTTCAAAATGATGAACCTAGAATTAAAGCTGAAGTTCTTTCATGTAAATTGTCAAATTCTGAAGTGTTGCAAAATCTTGATGTAAAACTCCAGCACTTAGAACCCTCACAGAAAGATCAGTTTGAGAGGTTGATCAAGAAATATAAAGATCTATTTCCTGATGTTCCAAAGAGAGTTTCTATAGCCTCTCATGATGTAGATGTTGGTGATGCCAAACCAATAAAACAGCATCCGTGCGGATGAATCCTGAAAAGAGAAAGATTGCTGAGAAAGAGGTTGAGTACATGTTAGAACATGATATTATCAGACCCTCTAACTCAGATTGGAGTTCACCCTGTGTTCTAGTTCCAAAACCTGATGGAAGTACTGGATTCTGTACAGATTATGGCAAAGTCAATGCTGTAACTAGAACTGATGTGTTTCCAATACCTCGGATTGATGATTGTATTGATAGAGTAGGGCAAGCAAAGTTCCTGACCAAGATTGATTTATTGAGGGGTTATTGGTGTGTGCCTTTAACTGAGAGGGCCAAGAGCATCTCTGCTTTTACCACACCATCTGGGTTATACCAGTATGAAGTCCTACCCTTTGGCATTAAAAATGCCCCAGCCACGTTCCAAAGGATGATACAGTCTACAATCGCCAGATTGCCACACACGGGTGCGTACATCGACGACCTGATCACATGGAGTGACTCCTGGGAAGAACATCTGAAAGATGTAGAGACATTGTTCCAGCGCTTGACCCAGGCTAACCTGACTGTTAACCTGAAAAAGAGTGACTTTGGTTGTGCTACTGTCACGTATCTTGGCTACGTCATAGGCCAGGGTAAGGTGGCACCCATAAATGTAAAAGTCCAAACCATCATGGACTTTCCAGTTCCTGACAACAAAAAAGCTTTGTGCCGCTTCCTTGGAATGATTGGGTACTACCGCAAGTTCTTCAAGAGCTTTGCTGAGATTGCTCTCAGTCTCACCAACCAACTGAAGAGAGGCGTAAAGTTCACTTGGGATGAAGCATGCCAAAGAGCCTTCGATCGCCTGAAGTCTCTGCTGTGTCACTTCCCCGTGCTTAAATCTCCTGACTTCAACAAACTGTTCTCCATGGCGGTCGATGCTAGCGACCAAGCTTGTGGATCTGTGCTCCTACAGAGAAGTGACTCTGATGACATTGAGCATCCCGTGGCATACTTCTCCAGGAAGTTCAATCGCCACCAAAAGAACTATTCCACAATTGAGAAGGAGCTGTTGGCTCTGGTTCTATCCTTACAACAATTTGAGGTTTATGTTTGTACAGGGCAAAAGCCAATGATTGTATATACTGTCCACAATCCGTTAATGTTTTTGAGTAAGATGAAAAACAAGAATCGGAGATTGTTGAATTGGAGTTTGATTTTACAGGAGTTTGACTTGGAAATTAAGCATGTAAAGGGTACTGACAATGTAATTGCTGATTGCTTATCCCGTGTTTGAGTATGTGTATATATATATCACATGTGTTTGATAGCATATTGTATTATATGTATATAAATACAAGTGTCTACTTAACCATTTTTTTATTGAAAAGAAAAATTTTGCCTTGATGAGTCAAAATTTTTCCCTTTTGGAATGGAGGTGTAATGTGGAAAAAAAAAGCCACTAGATGGCAGTATTGACATTTTTTTTGTTAAGCCCAGTCTGGAGCTAGGGTGGGGATTGTCCTGGGCATGCCTCAGAGGGGAATGTCCCAGAGAATTGGAGAAAAGTCTGGAAGGTGGGAGGGGGCTGGAAAAGAGTATATAAGGAGAAAAATTGAGAGAGTGAAAAGTAGTAGGAGAAATTGCAAGGAAAAATTGTGGAAGGATACATTTGACCAGACCTGTCACTCTTTTCAAGACCTGTGAAGCTTTTTGTGGATTTTTGCCTATGTTGGAGCATTTTCCTGTCCCAGGACATCGCACCGTAGCAGCCCCATCTCAATTACCAAGGGACTGTAAATATCTCTTTTTTTATTTCAATCTTGGTCAGTAGAGTAGATTGTAGATTAGTTCAAAGTGGTTGTGTAATTAAATCTGTGAAAGTTTTAAAATTTTTGTCTGTCATCCCTTGCTGTCCGCTACTCCATAACAGATTGGGGCCATAAACAGTAAAAATGGCAAAGCTGAAAAAACAATAGCTCGAGCTCCTATTCCAGCATATAGCTACCAGCAACTGCTTTCATTCTTTGTTTGCTCAGCTTTCAGTTTTTTTTTTAATAAACATTCATGTATTCTACATAATTCAAATATTATATTTTCATGGCAGCTATTCAGTGTGGCGTCAGCAAACATTCAAACATTCAAATCATTCTGTATTCAAGACAGCATCGCAGTGTGGGTTCAGCGTGCATCATTCACACTCGCAATTTCTTCAGGAATTGCCTCTCTAGTTATTATTATTATGTGCTTGCCACAGGCAAGCCACATATTGTTCTTCCTCAGCGTGTTTATTTATTTCTTCATTTATTATGTGCTTGCCAATGGCAAGCCACATATTGTTCTTCTTAAGTCTGTTTATTTATTATTATTACTACTATTATTATTATGTGCTTGCCAAAGGCAAGCCACATATTGTTCTTCCTCAGCGCGTTTATTTATTTATTTTTATTATTATATGCTTGCCAAAGGCAAGCCACATATTGTTGTTCTTAAGTCCATTTATTTATTATTATTATGTGCTTGCCTGCTTGCCAAAGGCAAGCCACATATTGTTCTTCCTCGTCGCATTTCTTTATTATTATGTGCTTGCCACAGGCAAGCCACATATTGTTCTTCTTAAGTCCGTTTATTATGTGCTTGCCACAGGCAAGCAGAGGCCAAAGGCCACATATTGTTCTTCCTCAGCGCGTTTATTTATTTACTTATTATGTGCCTGCAGCAATGCAGACACATATTACAATCCTGCATACTTCTTTATTTTATTATTAAGTGCCTGCAGCAATGCAGACACATATTACAATCCTGCATACTTCTTTATTATTATTTTCTGTGCCTGCAGCAATGCAGACACATATTACAATCCTGCATACTTCTTTATTATTATTATTATTATTATGTGCCTGCAGCAATGCAGACATATATTATAATCCTGCATACTTCTTTATTATTGGGTGTGAATGCTGCAAGCAGCACTCAAACCCTATGTTCCTCTGTTACCAAAATTCTTTATTGGGTGTGAACCCTATGTTCTTCTGTTACCAAAATTCTTTATTGGCTGTGACCCCTATGTTCTTCTGTTACCAAAATTCTTTATTTTTATTATTATTATAATTATTATTATTATTGGGTGTGAATGCTGCAAGCAGCATTCAAACCCTATGTTCTTCTGTTACCAAAATTCTTTATTTTTATTATTATTATTGGGTGTGAATGCTGCAAGCAGCATTCAAACCCTATGTTCTTCTGTTACCAAAATTCTTCATTTTTATTATTATTATTATTGGGTGTGAATGCTGCAAGCAGCATTCAAACCCTATGTTCTTCTGTTACCAAAATTCTTTATTTTTATTATTATGTGCCTGCAGCAATGCAGACACATATTATAATCCTGCATAATTCTTTATTACTTTTGTATTATTATTATGTGCCTGCAGCAATGCAGACACATATTGTAATCCTGCATACTTCTTTATTATTATTATAATAATTATTATTATTATTATTCTTCCATATTCTTCCGTAATCGCACGGTTCGCTACTCCTCCCACAGTTTTCACCCGATCCCCACACATTACACATGAAAACATGCGGCTCACTTGTGAGGAGTGTGCTATGACTTTTCTAAGCGATCCGACTTCCCACAATTCCCGAAAAACATGGACTTCTGAAACCTTGTTATAATGGAAGTCAATGAGAAAACTCACTCATCTTCACCCTCTCACCGTGAACTCATGTATTCACGTAGAAACTCTGTTCCAACTCTCAAACATTGACAAGCAATGCCCAAGCAACCATTAGGAACAGCATAGCAACCGCCTATCAACGACCTAGCAACCACCCAGAACACCATAGCAACCACCCAGAATGCCCTAGCAACCACCCAGAACACCATAGCAACCGCCTAGAAACGCCCTAGGAACCACCCAGAACACCATAAAAACCGCCTAGCAACGCCCTAGCAACCACCCAGAACACCATAGCAACCGCCTAGCAATGCCCTAGGAACCACCCAGAACACCATAAAAACCGCCCAGCAACGCCCTATAGAACACCCAGAACACCATATCAACGGCTTACCAGATCCCTGGCAAGCACCTCGAACACTGTACGTGTAGAGCAGCAGGCACATTCAAAATTTCTACTGGAATTTTCTAGTTATTAGTGTGCATGAAAATGCACACTATTGTTATTCCAGTTCTTCTTCTTCTTATTATTATTATTCTTCTAATGCACTTAATGCGGCTTCAACCGTTTAACGTAGAAACTTCGTTCAAACTGCTTTGCGTAGGTCTTACTTAGGACACCTGTGCAATGTATTTTTCATCTTTGTAACTTTTATACTTTTTGAGTTATTAATAAAAAACTTAATTTTTTTCCCCCCATAGACTTAACATTGGGCTGATGACATCACAACTATTTAACTGTTCAGCCATTCCAACTGTCAGTTCTCATCAACTTTGACTCCTGCCAACTGTATTCTCTGTCTACAACTGTTACAAAATGGAAGTCCTTTCTTTCTTTCTTTCTTCCATTCCCTTTTTCTTTCTTAATTTCTTTCTTTCCTTCCTTCCTTCCTTCCTTTCTTCCTTCCTTATTTATTTCCTTCCTTATTTCCTTCATTCCTTTATTTTTTTCTTTCTGTCCTTCTTACTTTCTTTCCTTCCTTCCATTTTTCTTTCTTTCTTCCTTCCTTCCTTCCCTCCCTTTCTTTCCTTCCTTCCATCCTTCTTTCCTTCCTTCCTTCTTTCCATTCACCCTTTCCTTCCTTCTTTCCTTCCTTTCTTTCCTTACTACCTTCCTTCCTTACTTCTTTCCTTTCTTCCTTCTATCTTTCCTTCCATCTTTCCTTCTTACCTACCTTCCTTACCGCTTTCCATCCTTCCTTCAATCTTTCCTTCTTTCCTTCCATCTTTCTTTACTTCTTTCCTTCCGTCCTTCTTTTCTTCTAACATTCCTTCTTTTTTCCTTCTTTCCTTTTTTCCTTCCTTTGCTTCTTTACTTCCTTCCATCATCTTTCCTTCCTTTGTTCCTTCCTTCATTGCTTCCTTATTTCTTCCTTCTTGCCTTCCTTCCTCCCTTCCATCTCCTTCCTTCTTTCCTTCCTTATTTCCTTCCTTTTTTCTTTCCTTCCTTCTTTCCTTCCTTTCTTTTCCTTCTTTCCTTCCTTCCTTCCTTCCTTCCATCTTTCCTTCCTTTCTCCCATCTTTTCTTCCTTCCTTCCTTGTTTCCTTTCTTATTTCCTTCCTCCTTCCTACTATTTTTCCTTCCTTCCTTCCATCTTTCCATCCTTCCTTTTCTTCCTTCCTTTCCTTCCTTTTTGCATCTTTCCTGATTTCCTTCTTTCTATCTTTCTTTCTCCTTTCCTTTCTTCCTTCCTTCTTTCCTTCCCTCGTTCTATCTTTCCTTCTGTCTTTTTCTCTTTCCTTCCCATTCTTTCCTTCTTTCATTTTCCATGATAGTGAGCTATGCACACTTTGAGCTTTGCTACCAACATTTGCTAAGTTAGCTGAGTAACGTGGTTAGCATGGTTAGCATTGTTAGCATAGTTAGCATAAGTGCTAACAACATTACCTAAGTTAGCTGGATAATGTGGTTAGCATGGTTAGCACTTTTAGCATAGTTAGCACACATGCTAATATTATTAGCTATGTTAGCTGAGTAACGTGGTTAGCGTAGTTAGCATTGTTAGCATACATGCTAATAAAATTACCTAAGTTAGCTGAGTAACGTGGTTAGCATAGTTAGCATACATGCTAATATCATTAGCTAAGTTAGCTGAGTAACGTGGTTAGCATTGTTAGCACAGTTAGCAGTGTTAGCATACATGCTAATAACATTAGTTAAGTTAGCTGAGTAACGTGGTTAGCATGGTTAGCCTAGTTAGCATACATGCTAATATCATTAGCTAAGTTAGCTAAGTAACGTGGTTAGCATTGTTAGCACAATTAGCATTGTTAGCATACATGCTAATAATATTAGCTAAGTTAGCTGAATAACGTGATTAGCATGGTTAGCATCGTTAGCATAGTTAGCATACATGCTAATAACATTATCTAAGTTAGCTGAGTAACGTGGTTAGCATTGTTAGCACAGTTAGCATTGTTAGCATACATGCTAATATTTTTAGCTAAGTTAGCTGAGTAACATGTTTAGCATGGTTAGCACAGTTAGCATTATTTGCATTGTTAGCGTACATGCGAAATTTATTAGACAAGTTAGCTGAATAACGTGGTTAGCATGGTTAGCATTGTTAGCATAGTTAGCATACATGCTAATAACATTAGAAAGTTAGCTGAGTAACTTGGTGAGCATGGTTAGCATAGTTAGTATACATGCTTATAACATTAGCAAATTTAGCTGAGTAACGTAGTTAGCATGGTTAGCATTGTTAGCACAGTTAGCATAAAGGCTAACAACATTATTCAGTTAAATAACATGGTTAGCACTACACTTTGCATTTTCATGCACTCGTAATTCCCTGGAATTACATTCTCTAGTTATTATTATTCTTCTAACGCACTTAATGCGGCTTCAACCGTTTAACATAGAAACTTCGTTCAAACTGCGTTGCGTAGGTCTTACTTAGGACACCTGTGCAATGTATTTTTCATCTTTGTAACTTTTATACTTTTTGAGTTATTAATAAAAAACTATTAATTTTTTCCCCCCATAGACTTAACATTGGGCTGATGACATCACAACTATTAAACTGTTCATGCATTCCAACTGTCAGTTCTCATCAACTTTGACTGCCGCCAACTGTATTCTCTGTCTACAACTGTTACAAAATGGAAGCCTTCTTTCTTTCTTTCTTTATTTCTTCCATTCCCTTTTTCTTTCTTAAATTCTTTCCTTCCTTCCTTCCTTATTTCCTTCCTTCTTTCCTTCATTCCTTTATTTCTTTCTGTCCTTTTTACTTTCTTTGTACCTTCCTTTTTTCTTTCTTTCTTCCTTCCTTCCCTTCCTTTCATTCCTTCTTTCCTTCCTTCCTTTCTTCCAACCTTCTTTCCTTCCTTCCTTTTTTCTTTCCTTTCATCCTTTCCTTCCTTCTTTCCTTCCTTCCTTTCCTTACTACCTTCCATCCTTACTTCTTTCCTTTCTTCCTTCCATCTTTCCTTCCTCCTTTCCTTCCCTCTTTCCTTCTTTCCTACCTTCCTTACTGCTTTCATCCTTCCTTCCATCTTTCCTTCCTTCTTTCTTTATTTCTTTCCTTCCTTCCTTCTTTTCTTCTATCCTTCCTTCTTTTTTTCCTTCTTTCCTTCCTGTTCTTCTTTACTTCCTTCCATCCATCTTTCCTTCCTTCGTTCCTTCCTTCTTTCCTTCCTTATTTCTTCCATCTTGCCTTCCTTCCTCCCTTCCATCTCCTTCCTTCTTTCCTTCCTTCATTCCTTTTTAATTTCCTTCCTTTTTTCTTTCCTTCCTTCTTCCCTTTTTAATTTTTTCCTTTTTTCCTTTCTTCCTTTCTTTTTCTATCCTTCCTTCCTTCCTTCTTTCCTTCCTTTCTCCCATCTTCTCTTCCTTCCTTCTTTATTTCCTTTCTTATTTCCTTCCTCCTTCCTACTATTTTTCCTTCCTTCATTCCTTTTTTGCCTTCTTTCCTTCTTTCCTTCCTTCCTTCCTTCTTTTTCTTCCTTCCTTTCATTCCTTTTTTGCTTCTTTCCTGGCTTCCTTCTTTCTTTCTCCTTTCCTTTCTTCCTTCCTTCCTTCTTTCCTTCCCTCGTTCTATCTTTCCTTCCAATTCTTTCCCTTTTTCATTTTCCTTGATAGCGAGCTATGCACACTTTGAGTTAGCTACCAACATTTGCTAAGTTAGCTGAGTAACGTGGTTAGCATTGTTAGCATAGTTAGCATAAGTGCTAACAACATTAGCTAACTTATTTGGATAATGTGGTTAGCATGGTTAGCACTTTTAGCATAGTTAGCACACATGCTAATAATATTAGCGCAGTTAGCTGAGTAACTTGGTTAGCATGGATAGCGCTGTTAGCATAGTTAGCATACATGCTAATAACAGCTAATTTAGCTGAGTAACGTGGTTAGCATATTTAGCATTGTTAGCATACATGCTAATAACATTAGCTAAGTTAGCTGAGTAACGTGGTTAGCATGGTTAGCATTGATAGCATAGTTAGCATAGACGCTAATATCATTAGCTAAGTTAGCTGAGTAACGTGGCTAGTATTGTTAGCATAGTTAGCATTGTTAGCATACATGCTAATAACATTAGCTAAGTTAGCTGAGTAACGTGGTTGGCATAGTTAGCATAGTTAGCATACATGCTAATATCATTAGCTAAGTTAGCTGAGTAACGTGGTTAGCATTGAAGCATAGTTAGCATTGTTAGCATACATGCTAATAACATTAGCTAAGTTAGCTGAGTAACGTGGTTAGCATGGTTAGCATTGTTAGCATAGTTAGCATTGTTAGCATACATGCTAATATCACTAGCTCAGTTAGCT
Source organism: Gymnothorax javanicus (assembly GCA_029692085.1). NCBI lineage: Eukaryota > Metazoa > Chordata > Actinopteri > Anguilliformes > Muraenidae > Gymnothorax > Gymnothorax javanicus. The sequence goes on along the minus strand of CM056195.1, from coordinate 136,958,986 downwards.
GAGTAACGTGGTTAGCATAGTTAGCATAGTTAGCATACATGCTAATAATATTAGCTAAGTTAGCTGAATAACGTGGTTAGCATGGTTAGCATAGTTAGCGTAGTTAGCATAAATGCTACTGACATAAGCAAAGTTAGCTGAGTAACTTGGTTAGCATGGTTAGCACTGTTAGCTAATTTTATTAGCATGTATGTTAACTATGCTAAGTTAGCTGAGTAACGTGGTTTGCATGGTTATCATTATTAGCATATTTGGCATAGTTAGCATACATGCTAATAACATTAGCTAAGTTAGCTGAGTAACGTGGTTAGCATTGTTGGCACTGTTAAAATAGTTAGAATTGTTAGCATACCTGCTAATAACATTAGCTAAGTTAGCTGAGTAACGTACTTAGCATGGTTAGCATTGTTAGCATTGTTAGCATAGTTAGTATACATGGTTATAACATTAGCTAATTTAGCTGAGTAACGTAGTTAGCATTGTTAGCATTCTTAGCATAGTTTGCATACATGCTAATAACATTAGCTAAGTTAGCTGAGTAACGTGGTCAGCATGGTTAGCATAGTTGGCATAGTTAGTATACATGATAATAACATTAGCTAATTTAGCTGAGTAACGTAGTTAGCATGGTTAGCATTGTTAGCACAATTAGCATAGTTAGCATAACTGCTAACATCATTATTCAGTTAAATAACATGGTTAGCAATACAGTTCGCATTTTCATGCACTCGTAATTCCCTGGAATTACATTCTCTAGTTATTATTATTCTTCCATATTCTTCCGTAATCGCACGGTTCGCTACTCCTCCCACAGTTTTCACCCGATCCCCACACATTACACATCAAAACGTGCAGCTCCCTTGTGAGGAGTGTGCTATGACTTTTCTAAGCGATCCGACTTCCCACAATTCCCGAAAAACATGGACTTCTGAAACCTCGTTATAATGGAAGTCAATGAGAAAACTCACTCATCTTCACCCTCTCACCGTGAACTCATATATTCACGGAGAAACTCTGTTCCAACTCCCAAACATTGACAAGCAACGCCCAAGCAACCATTAGGAACAGCATAGCAACCGCCTAGCAACGACCTAGCAACCACCCACAACACCATAGCAACCACCCAGAACGCCCTAGCAACCACTCAGAACACCATAGCAACCGCCTAGAAACGCTCTAGAAACCACCCAGAGCACCATGGCAACCACCTAGCAAAGCCCTAGCAACCACCCAGAACACCATAGCAACTGTCTAGCAACGCCCTAGCAACCACCAAGAACACCATAGCAACCGCCTAGTAACGACCTAGCAACCACCCAGAACACCATAGCAACTGCCTAGCAACGCCCTAGCAACCACCCAGAACACCATAGCAACCACCTAGCAACGCCCTAGCAACCACCCAGAACACCATAGCAACCGCCTAGCAACGCCCAAGCAACCACCCAGAACACCATAGCAACCGCCAAGCAACGCCCTAGCAACCACCCAGAACACCATAGCAACTGCCTAGCAACGCCCTAGCAACCACCCAGAACACCATAGCAACTGCCTAGCAAGGCCCTAGCAACCACCCAGAACACCATAGCAACCGCCTAGCAACGCCCTAGCAACCACCCAGAACACCATAGCAACCGCCTAGCAACGCCCTAGCAACCACCCAGAACACAATAGCAACTGCCTAGCAACACCCTAGCAACCACCCAGAACACCATAGCAACTGCCTAGGAACGCCCTAGCAACCACCCAGAGCACTATAGCAACCGCCTAGCAACGCCCTAGCAAGCACCCAGAACACCATAGCAACCACCTAGCAACGCCCTAGCAACCACCCAGAACACCATAGCAACTGCCTAGCAACGCCCTAGCAACCACCCAGAACACCATAGCAACTGCCTAGCAATGCCCTAGCAAACACCCAGAAACCCATAGCAACCGCCTAGCAACGCCCTAGCAACCACCCAGAACACCATAACAACCGCCTAGAAATGCCCTAACAACCACCCAGAACACCATAGCAACTGCCTAGCAACGCCCAAGCAACCACCAGAACAGAACTACCATAGCAAGAACACAATAGCAACTGCCTAGCAACACCCTAGCAACCACCCAGAACACAATGGCAACTGCCTAGCAACACCCTAGCAACCACCCAGAACACCATAGCAACCGCCTAGCAACGCCCTAGCAACCACCCAGAACACCATAGCAACCACCTAGCAACGTCCTAGCAACCACCCAGAACACCATAGCAACTGCCTAGCAACGCCCTAGCAACCACCCAGAACACCATAGCAACCGCCTAGCAACGCCCTAGCAACCACCTAGAACACCATAGCAACTGCCAAGCAACGCCCTAGCAACCACCCAGAACACCATAGTAACCGCCTAGCAGTGCCCTAGCAACCACCTGGAACTCCATAACAACCTCCCAGCAACGCCCAATAGAGCACCCAGAATACCATATCAACGGCTTACCAGATCCCTGGCAAGCACCTCAAACACTGCACGTGTAGAGCAGCAGGCACATTCAAAATTTCTACCGGAATTTTCTAGTTATTATTATTATTATTCCGCCGGGTTTTATGGCTCAGCTTATCTTCAGCATACTTCAACCGATTGAAAAAATTCAAAATTCACATGATTCAGCTTCATTAGGACGTTCAGGGTCATTCTTCTGATTTTTCGTAACATTCATAATTTTCCCAGAATTCAACGGTAAACTTCCAATTCCTATTAAATCCCATTCAACAAAAACTGTGAAACGCTACTCCTTCCGCAAACTTCAACCGATTCAAACCATTCCAAGTCAAAACATTCAGCTCACTTAGTACTTGCATGGAATGTCTTTTCAAATTCCTAACATTCATATTTTCCCAGATATTCCAATTTTTTACAAAACCATTTCCCATTGAAAATGAATTATGGAATCTTCAAAAATCAGAAAACTTCACCTTTTTTCAAACGATAACTGCCGATTCATACTTTCAGCTAGAAAATCCATTCAAAGTGGAAAATATTCTACATTTTCCTGACTTTTTACATATGATTCATCTTTTCAATCTCATTCAAACTTTAAAAAATATTCACCGTTTTCTGAAAATTGGTTATAATGGAAGTCAATGAGAAAATCATTCAAACTCACTCATCTTCACCCACACATCACGAATTCATACAATCACGTAGAAACTAAATTCCAACTCTGAAACGTTCACATTGCCGTCGTCTTTCAGTGACTAATTCATATTTTCAATATCTCTTTTAGTTTTTCTACACCGGCAGTTTAAAAAACATTAAATTTTGAGCCCTTCTCAGACTTTATAATGGGTGTTTATGGTGTGGAATCTTCGGAGCTAGAGTGGTTGATTGTATTCTTAGAGTGCGAGCTGGGAGCAGACAAGCTGAAAAATATACTTTTTAAATCGCTGTAACTTCCACAAATATGAATCCCAATTCATGACATTTCATAAAAACGTAGGAAAATTTGTTCTTGTTCCAGTGGTATAATTTTTGTAGCAGAGAAGTACATGGTTTTGGCTCAGGGAACAGTCAAAGGACAAGAAGCAGGTAAAACTTCTCTATCTCTTCCATTCAAAATTCACTCAAAAATTTTGGGAGAACAGCAAACGGGCAGAGTTTTTAGATCGCTGTAAATCCAACATTATATCACTCAGAGAAATAAAAAAGACATCCACACACTCAGCAAAGTCTCCTGCCTTGAATGATGTGGTTACATTGGTGACAGGACGAACAATTTTTGCGTGAGAAGCAGGAGTTTGAGGTGAGCGCTAACGAGGATTTCTTTGAGTGAGTGACTCGGCGGCTCTGTGTGTGGCGGTTGTTTGCTCCTCGCACTGTTACTAGGAGACAAGTACTGGCATAGCCCTCTACCAATCAATCAAACGGAAAAAAACGTTCGCTAGAAATGCAACGTTAAAAATAGAGACATATGTTAATAAATGCGATATGCCGCTGTTTGCAGTCTACCTTAAATTAAATTATTGCTTAGCAGAACTAGTGTTGGTCAAATGCAACGTTTATTGGCAAAAGTTATGTCTTCACTCATTACAATACAGGCTCGCTAAGTCAACGGCAGCTGTTTGCCAGCGTTACCATTAAGATAAGCGAAACCTCCGAGAATATTCGTGCAGATAACGGAAGAGCTATCACAGGACAAATGCGTGCGATTGTATCTCGCAGGTAAGCGTGCTTAAGTCACCGTCTGTAACCTATTCAAGTTCTGTAACGTTACTGTATCTAGCTAGCAAGTGAACAATGTTAATTACTGCTTAGTCTCCTGAAATATCAAGAACTGGTTTGAGAAACCGAACAATTAATAGCGCGACTCAATGACGGTTTCCCTATAAGTTAATTAACTGTATTTGAGCGTTTAAAGTGTTTCCCTAGAGTTTTCTTGGCTAAGAGTGATAAAGGATAAAGAATAATAATTAGCTAAGTTGAAAACAAACGCATCTTGCTGAAAACAAAGCGCTGACAGTACAATACCTGGGAGTTAGATGCAGGCTGCCAGTGGTCCCTTCTGAAGGAAGCCAACCATTTATTCTGCCAGTGTAGCAAAGTCTTTCGCGATGGAATTAAACTGTCGTTTGGAGATTCTCTGACGACTGTTGTCACAGCAAACTGTACTACATATCCCGGGCATATTGGATTCACTTAATTTCAGTATTTCGAATAACGAAGAGAATTAGCAACACCTGAGATGGGAGAATTAAAGTATCTTTAATCAAGGGAAATGACTGAAAACAGTTCAAGACTAATAATCAGTTTAAAGACACGTTTATCGCCCTACCAGCTTTGTGTCCACTGGCCGCCACCGCTAGCGACGGGAGCTGTAGCCTGCTCCTCGTAGCTCCTTGCATTGCGCATCAGCAAACGCGGATATGTATTTAGTCTGTTAATTTAGTCAAATGAATATTTAAAATATTCTCAATCCCTCACAACTCTGTCTCATATTGTATGTTTTGTTAACTGTGTTCCATTCTTGTCGTAAAAAACATACGTACAATCAAACCTATCGTACCGTAGATAATTTACGAAGAATGAATGAGTGAATAAATAAATGAACTGAAGTAATTTTATTTCCATCAAGAAAACTTACAAAGAACTAATATGATTTGTACTGTTTCGCGATTTTAGAGGTCAATGATTTCAAGGATGGTTTTGATGGCGCGAGTTCGTATGCGCGAGTGGGCTTTTTTTTTTTTTTATTTTAAATCTTCCTTATGTTCTGGTCTGATCCTTAACCCGTCTGTGCAGATGTTGATTCCAGCGAACATGGAGCTGCTCTATTTATGCACGCAGTTACAATATTCTCTCAGTAGATGGCACACCCGGCAAAGTTATTGAATATTCACCAGCAAGCAGTCCTCGAACACGGTCTACTCTAGAATATTGACGAGTTCAGTCCCATCCCTGTTTCTCAGGAGTCAACTGCAGTTCGGCCAATCGCCTGTGTGTAACAGCACAGTAAAAATCAACAGTTAAGACCTCTTACAGAGACAATAACATGTGAAGCAGCTCAAGCTTTGAAATCATGAACAGTCTAAAAGATTGTCTGTCAGTCTGCCTGTCTCTGTGTGTCACTCTGCCTGCCTGTCTGTGTCTGTGTCTGTGTCTGTCTTTCTGTGTCCATCTTGGACATTTTAGACTGCAGTCTTTTTTTTAACTGTTAATACATTCAAACTTTGAGCTGGTTCATGTTTAACTCATTCATTCAATCATTCTTTCTTTATTCAGCTTTCTTTCTTTCAGTTTTTTAATAAACATTCAAGAATTCTACATAATTCAAATATCATTATATTTTCATGGCAGCTATTCAGTGTGGCGTCAGCAAACATTCAAACATTCAAATCATTCAGACTTTATTGCATTCAAGACAGCATCGCAGTGTGGCTTCAGCTTTCAGCATTCACACCCGCAAATTTCTTCAGAAATTGCTTCTCTAGTTATTATTATTATTATTCTAATTATTCCGCCGGGTTTTTTGGCTCAGCTTATCTTCAGCATACTTCAACCGATTGAAAAAATTCAAAATTCACATGATTCAGCTTCATTAGGACGTTCCGGGTCATTCTTCCGATTTTTCGTAACATTCATAATTTTCCCAGAATTCAACGGTAAACTTCCCATTCCTATTAAATCCCATTCAACAAAAACTGTGAAACGCTACTCCTTCCTCAAACTTCAACCGATTCAAACCATTCCAAGTCAAAACATTCAGCTCAATTAGTACTTGCATGGAATGTCTTTTCTAATTCCTAACATTCATATTTTCCCAGATATTACAATTTTTTACAAAACCATTTTCCCATTGAAAATGAATTATGGAATCTTCAAAAATCAGAAAACTTCACCTTTTTTCAAACGATAACTGCCGATTCATACTTTCAGCTAGAAAATCCATTCAAAGTGGAAAATATTCTATATTTTCCTGACTTTTTACATATGATTCATCTTTTCAATCTCATTCAAACTTTAAAAAATATTCACCGTTTTCTGAAAATTGGTTATAATGGAAGTCAATGAGAAAATCATTCAAACTCACTCATCTTCACCCACACATCACAAATTCAAACAATCACGTAGAAATTCCATTCCAACTCTGAAACGTTCATATTGTCGTCGACTTTCAGTGACTAATTCATATTTTCAATATCTCTCTTAGTTTTTCTACACCGGCAATTTAAAAAACATTAAATTTTGAGCCCTTCTCAGACTTTATAATGGGTGTCTATGGTGTGGAATCTTCGGAGCTAGAGTGGTTGATTGTGTTCTTAGAGTGCGAGCTGGGAGCAGACAAGCTGAAAAATATACTTTTTAAATCGCTGTAACTTCCACAAATTTGAATCCCTCTTCATGACATTTCATAAAAACGTAGGAAATTTTGTTCTTGTTCCAGCGGTATAATTTTTGTAGCAGAGAAGTACATGGTTTTGGCTCAGGGAACAGTCAAAGGACAGGAAGCAGGTAAAACTTCTTTATCTCTTCCATTCAAAATTCGCTCAAAAAATTTTGGGAGAACAGCAAACGGGCAGAGTTTTTTAGATCGCTGTAAATCCAACATTATATCACTCAGAGAAATAAAAAGACATCCACACACTCAGCAATGTCTCCCCGCCTTGAACGATGTGGTTACATTGGTGACAGGACGAACATTTTTTGTGTGAGAAGCAGGAGTTTGAGGTGAGCGCTAACGAGGATTTCTTTGACTGAGTGACTCGGCGGCTCTGTGTGAGTGGCGGTTGTTTGCTCCTAGCACTGTTACTAGGAGACAAGTACTGGCATAGCCCTCCGTCAATCAATCAAACGGAAAAAAACGTTCGCTAGAAATGCAACGTTAAAAATAGAAACATATGTTAATGAATGTGATATTCCGCTGTTTGCAGTCTACATTAAATTAAATTACTGCTTAGCAGAACTAGTGTTGGTCAAATGCAACGTTTATTGGCAAAAGTTATGTCTTCACTCATTGCAATACAGGCTCGCTAAGTCGACAGCATCTGTTTGCCAGCGTTACCATTAAGATAAGCGAAACCTCCGAAAATATTCGTGCAGATAACGGAAGAGCTATCACAGGAACAAATGAATGCGATTTTATCTCGCAGGTAAGCACACCTAAGTTGCCTGTATCCCATTCAAGTTCTGTGACGTTATTGTACCTAGCTAGCAAGTGAACAATGTTAATTACTGCTTAGTCTTCTGAACTAGGACGAACTGGTTTGAGTAACCGAACAATTAATAGCGCGACTCAATGACGGTTTCCCTATAAGTTAATTAACTGTATTTGAGCGTTTAAAGTGTTTCCCTAGAGTTTTCTTGGCAAAGCGCGCTAAAGGATAAAAAATAATAATTAGCTAAGTTGAGGACAAACGCAACTTGCCGAAAACAAAGCGCTGACAGCACAGTCTGGGAGTTAGATGCAAGCTGCCAGTGGTCCCTTCTGAAAGAAGCCAACCATTTATTCTGCCAGTGTAGCGAAGTCTTTTGCGATGGAATTAAACTGTCGTTTGGAGATTCTCTGACGACTGTTGTTACAGCAAACTATACTACATATCCCGGGCATATTGGATTCACTTAATTTAAGCATTTCGAATAACGAAGTGAATTAGCTACACCTGAGATGGGAGAATTAAAGTATCTTTAACCCTATAATACCCAGACACAGACATCATTATAGGAAAAATATGACCCAGTAATATTTTTGAAGTATTGAAGGGTAGTATTCAGATCCACTGTTCATCATTAGGTTTTGTGACAGCAAAATATACATTGCTGAACAGAACTTCTTCTAATTCCAGATACAGCCAAAAATCAGCACCCCTCCAGAACTCAACACTCGAAATTTCAAATTATTTATATGCTCTCTACTATCTATAGCTATCCCTTAACATGTATAAGAATAAGTTTTTGTGTAATATTTACCTTGGAACGCCGAACTTCACTGCCATAAGTCCAAGAAAATTCATGAATTCCCATTCACATGGGAGCTACTACCTTGAAGTGAGTGACTAGGGGAGAGACTACTCCTGTAATCTCACTTCTTCCTTCCAGGTGGCAGCACAGTGTATCAGATATGATACAGTGAGCAGTCGTGGTTGTGTGGCATCTTACCAGGTGGACATGGTCCTTCAAATTTGGTGTATCATATATGATATAGGGGGCATGATAGGGTTAATCAAGGGAAATGACTGAAACCGGTTTAAGAATAATCAGTTTAAAGACATGTTTATCGCCCCCCCAGCTCTCTGTCCACTGGCCGCCACTGCTAGCCACAGGAGCTGTCGCCTACTCCCTGTAGCTCCTTGCATAGCGCATCACCAAACGCGGATATGTATTTAGTCGGTTAATTTAGTCAAATGAATATTTAAATATTCTCAATCCTTCACAACTCTGTCTCTTATGTTTTGTTAACGGTGTTCTATTCTTGCAAAAAAAAAAAAAATCATACAAACAAGTCAAATAGCCTATCGTACCATAGATAATTTACGAAGAATGAATGAGTGAATGAATAAATGACAGGCAACCCGTACAGCTGGGGACTCAGCTAATCAATACTGAGGTCATTAGATTACATCTAAAATGCTCTTTGGCAGTTAAAGTCTCATACAGAGACAATAACTTGTGAAGCAGCTCAAGGTTTGAAATCGTGAACAATCTAAAAGGCTGTCTGTCAGTCTGCCTGCCTGTCTGGGTCCTGCTGTGCCCATCTTGGACATTTTAGACTGCAGTCATAGGTCATTCAAATTTCACTGTGCCGTTGCCCACAGATGATTGGCCGAATCAACTGCAGTTCGGCCAATCGCCTGTGTGTAACAGCACAGTGAAATTTGAATACTGAAAGGGCCTATTTCACCAACAGTAAAAACCTCTTACAGAGACAATAACATGTGAAGCAGCTCAAGCTTTGAAATCATGAACAGTCTAAAAGATTGTCTGTCAGTCTGCCTGTCTCTGTGTGTCACTCTGCCTGCCTGTCTGTCTGTGTATGTGTCTGTCTTTCTGTGTCCATCTTGGACATTTTAGAGTGCAGTCTTTTTTTTAACTGTTAATACATTCAAACTTTGAGCTGGTTCATGTTTAACTCATTCATTCAATCATTCTTTCATTCTTTCTTTGTTCAGCTTTCTTTCAGGTTTTTAATAAACATTCAAGTATTCTACATAATTCAAATATTATTATATTTTCATGGCAGCTATTCAGTGTGGCGTCAGCAAACATTCAAACATTCAAATCATTCAGACTATTGCATTCAAGACAGCATCGCAGTGTGGCTTCAGCTTTCAGCATTCACACCCGCAATTTCTTCAGAGATTGCTTCTCTAGTTATTATTGGGTGTGAATGCTGCAAGCAGCATTCAAACCCTATGTTCTTCTGTTACCAAAATTCCTTATTTTTATTATTATTATTATTATTCTGCCGGGTTTTTTGGCTCAGCTTATCTTCAGAGACAATAACGTGAAGCAGCTCAAGCTTTGAAATCATGAACAGTCTAAAAGATTATCAGTCTGCCTGTCTCTGTGTGTCACTCTGCCTGCCTGTCTGTGTCTGTGTCTGTCTTTCTGTGTCCATCTTGGACATTTTAGAGTGCAGTCTTTTTTTTAACTGTTAATACATTCAAACTTTGAGCTGGTTCATGTTTAACTCATTCATTCAATCATTCTTTCTTTGTTCAGCTTTCTTTCTTTCAGTTTTTTAATAAACATTCAAGTATTCTACTTGATTCAAATATTATTATATTGTCATGGCAGCTATTCAGTGTGGTGTCAGCAAACATTCAAACATTCAAATCATTCAGACTTTATTGCATTCAAGACTGCATCGCAGTGTGGCTTCAGCTTTCAGCATTCACACCCGCAATTTCTTCAGAAATTGCTTCTCTAGTTGGGTGTGAATGCTGCAAGCAGCATTCAAACCCTATGTTCTTCTGTTACCAAAATTCTTTATTTTTATTATTATTATGTGCCTGCAGCAATGCAGACACATATTATAATCCTGCATACTTCTTTATTATTATGTGCCTGCAGCAATGCAGACACATATTATAATCCTGCATATTTCTTTATTATTATTATGTGCCTGCAGCAATGCAGACACATATTATAATCCTGCATACTTCTTTATTATTATTATTATTATTATGTGCCTGCAGCAATGCAGACACATATTATAATCCTGCATACTTCTTTATTATTATGTGCCTGCAGCAATGCATACACATATTATAATCCTGCATACTTCTTTATTATTATTATTATTATTATGTGCCTGCAGCAATGCAGACACATATTACAATCCTGCATACTTCTTTATTATTATTATTATTATTCCATATTCTTCCGTAATCGCACGGTTCACTACTCCTCCCACAGTTTTCACCCGATCCCCACACATTACACATGAAAATGTGCGGCTCCCTTGTGAGGAGTGTGCTATGACTTTTCTAAGCGATCCAACTTAGGGAATCTCACAATTCCTGAAAAACATGCACTTCTGAAACCTCGTTATAATGGAAGTCAATGAGAAAACTCACTCATCTTCACCCTCTCACCGTGAACTCATATATTCACGTAGAAACTCTGTTCCAACTCCCAAACATTGACAAGCAACGCCCAAGCAACCATTAAGAACAGCATAGCAACTGCCTAGCAACGACCTAGCAACCACCCAGAACACCATAGCAACCACTCAGAACGCCCGAGCACCCACCCTGAACACCATAGCAACCGCCTAGAAATGCCCCAGAAACCACCCAGAGCACCATGGCAACCACCGAGCAAAGCCCTAGCAACCACCCAGAACACCATAGCAACCGCCTAGCAACGCCCTAGCAACCACCCAGAACACCATAGCAACCGCCTAGCAACGCCCCAGCAACCACCCAGAACACCATGGCAACCACCTAGCAACGCCCCAGCAACCACCCAGAACACCATAGCAACCGCCTAGCAACGCCCTAGCAACCACCCAGAACACCATAGCAACCGCCTAGCAACCACTCAGAACACCATAACAACTGCCTAGCAATGCCCTAGCAACCACCCAGAACACCATAGCAACTGCCTAGCAACACCCTAGCAACCACCCAGAACACCATAGCAACCGCCTAGCAACGCCCTAGCAACCACCCAGAACACTATAGCAACTGCCTAGCAACACCCTAGCAACCACCCAGAACACCATAGCAACTGCCTAGCAATGCCCTAGCAACCACCGAGAACACCATAGCAACCGCCTAGCAACGCCCTAGCAACCACCCAGAACACCATAGCAACTGCCTAGCAAAGCCCTAGCAACCACCCAGAACACCATAGCAACCGCCAACAACGCCCTAGCAACCACCCAGAACACCATAGCAACCGCCTAGCAAAGCCCTTGCAACCACCCAGAACACCATAGAAACTGCCTAGCAATGCCCTAGCAACCACCTGGAACTCCATAGCAACCGCCCAGCAACGCCCTACAGAGCACCCAGAACACCATATCAACGGCTTACCAGATCCCTGGCAAGCACCTCGATCACTGTACGTGTAGAGCAGCAGGCACATTCAAAATTTCTACCGGAATTTTCTAGTTATTATTATTATTCTTCTAACGCACTTAATGCGGCCTCAACCGTTTAACGTAGAAACTTCATTCAAAATGCATTGCGTAGGTCTTACTTAGGACACCTGTGCAATGTATTTTTCATCTTTGTAACTTTTATACTTTTTAAACTATGAATAAAAAACTACTAATATTTTTCCCCATAGACTTAACATTGGGCTGATGACATCACAATAGGGCCATTAAGCAAATGGAATCTTGTGCCAGATGTTCTGACCACCTGCAGCAACTGTCAGTTTCTCAGGCTTTAAGACGACAATCTGGCTCTCTGAAGACTACAGATCCTGTTCAACTGTTTCCTCTGCCTACAACTGTTTCAAAATGAAAGTCCTCACAACAAGAAATCACTCTGAAATAATTTAACTATTTAAACTACTCAAATATTTAACTGTTCAACCATTCCAACTGTAAGTTGTCATCAACTATGACTCCTGCCAACTGTTTCACCTGTCCAAAACTGCTTCAAAATAAAAGTCCTCACTGCAATAATTCACTATTAAATAATTTAACTATTTAAACTACTCAACTTTTCAACCGTTCAGCCATTCCAACTGCCGGTTGCCATCAACTATGACTGCCGCCAACTGTTTCCTCTGTTCAAAACTTTCAAAATAAAAGTTATCATTGAAATAATTCACTGTCAACTAATTTAACTATTTAAACAACTCAACTACTTAACTGTTCGGGCATTCCAACCGCAGTTGTCATCAACTATGAGTCCTTCCAACTGTTTCACCTGTGTACAACTGTTTCAAAATAAAAGTCCTCATTACAATTGATCACAATTAAATAATTTAACTATTTAAACTACTCAACTTTTAAACCGTTCAGCCATTCCAACTGCCGGTTGTCATCAACTATGACTGCCGCCAACTGTTTCCTTTGTTCAAAACTGTTTCAAAATAAAAGTCATCACTGAAACAATTCACTGTTAACTAATTTAACTTTTAAAACAACTTAAATATGAAACTGTTAAGCCATTCCAACTGTCAGTTGTCATCAACTATGACTCCTGCCAACTGTTTTCACTGTCCACAACTGTTTCAAAATAAAAGTCCTCATTACAATAAATCACAATTAAATAATTTAACTATTTAAACTACTCAACTTTTCAACCATTCAGCTATTTCAACAGCCCGTTGTAATCAACCATGACTCCCGCAAACTGTTTCCTCTGTCCAAAACTGTTTCAAAATAAAAGTCCTCACTGAAATAATTCACTGCTAAATAATTTAATTATTTAAACTACTCAACTATTTAACTGTTCAGCCATTCGAACTGTCAGTTGTCATCAACTTTGACTCCCGCCAAGTGTTTCCTCTGTCCACAACTGTTTCAAAACAAAAGTCCTCACTGCAATAATTCACTAGTAAATAATTTAACTATTTAAACTATTGAAATATTTAACTGTTCAGCCATTCCAACTGCCAGTTGTCATCAATTATGACTCCCGCCAACTGTTCACTCTGTCCAAAACTGTTTCAAAATAAAAGTCATCACTGAAATAATTCACTGTTAAACAATTTAACTATTTAAACTACTCAACTATTACACTGTTCGGGCATTCCAACAGTGAGTTGTCTTCAGCTATGACTCCTGCCAACTGTGTCACCTGTCCACAACTGTTTCAAAATTAAAGTCCTCATTACAATAGATCACAATCAAATAATTTAACTATTTAAACTACTCAACTTTTCAACCGTTCAGCCATTCCAACTGTCAGTTCTCATCAACTATGATGCCTGCCAAGTGTTTCCTCTGTCCAGACCTGTTTCAAAATAAAAGTCCTCATTACAGTAAATCACAATTTAATTTAACTATTTAAACTACTCAACTTTTCAACCATTCAGCCATTCCAACTGCCCGTTGTTATCAACTATGACTCCAGCCAACTGTTTCCTCTGTCCAAAACTGTTTCAAAATAAAAGTCCTCACTGCAATAATTCTCTTTTAAATAATTTAACTATTTAAACTACTTAACTATTGAACTGTTCAGCCATTCCAACTGTCAGTTGTCATCAACTTTGACTCTCGCCAACTGTTTCCTCTGTCCACAACTATTTCAAAATAAAAGTTCTCACTACAAGAAATCACAATTAAATATTTTAACTATTTAAACTACTCAAATATTCAACAGTACAGCCATTTCAACTGCCAGTTGTCATCAACTATGACTCCTGTCAACTGTTTCCTGTCCAAAACTGTTTCAAAATAAAAGTCCTCACTGAAATAATTCACTGTTAAATAATTTATCTAAACTACTAAACTTTTTAACTGTTCAGCCAATCCAACTGTCAGTTGTCATCAACTATGACTCCCGCCAACTGTTTCAAAATAAAAGTCCTCACTACAATTAATCACAATTAAATAATTTAACTATTTAAACTACTCAACCATCCAACTGTTCAACCATTCCAACTGCCCATTGTCATCAACTACAACTCCCGCCAACTGTTTTCTCTGTCCACAGCTGTTTCAAAATAAAAGTCCTCATTGAAATAATTCACTGTTAAATAATCAAACTTTTTAAACTAAAAAACTATTTAACTGTTCAGCCATTCCAACTGTCATCAACTATGACTCCTGCCAACTTGTTTCTTCTGCCCACATTCCACCTTATGCAACTACAGTTTACATTTTCATGCACTCGTAATTCCCTGGAATTACATTCTCTAGTTATTAGTGTGCATGAAAATGCACCCTATTGTTATTCCAGTTCTTCTGATTATTATAATTATTCTTCTAACACACTTAATGCGGCATAAACCGTTTAACGTCGAAACTTCATTCAAACTGCGTTGCGTACGTCTAACTTAGGACACCTGTGCAATGTATTTTTCATCTTTGTAACTTTTATACTTTTTAAACTATTAATTAAAAAATAGTAATTTTTTCCCCATAGACTTAACATTGGGCTGATGACATCACAGTAGGGCCATTAAGCAAATAGAATCTTGAGCTAGGTGTTCCGACCATCTGCAGCAACTGTCAGTTTCTCAGGCTTAAAGACGACAATCTGGCTCTGTTAAGACTACAAATCCTGTTCAACTGTTTCCTCTGCCTGCAACTGTTTCAAAATAAAAGTCCTCACTGAAATAATTCACTGTTAAATAATTTAACTATTTAAACAACTCAACTATTTAACTGTTCAGCCATTCCAACTGTCAGTTGTCATCAACTTTGACTCTCGCCAACTGTTTCCTCTGACCACAACTGTTTCAAAATAAAGGTCCTCAAGGCAATAAATCACAATTAAATATTTTAACTATCTAAACTACTCAAATATTTAACTTTTCAGCCATTTCAGCTGCCAGTTATCATCTAATTTAAATATTTAAACTACTCAAGCATCCAACTATTCAACCATTCCAACTGCCCATTGTCATCAACTACGACTCCTGCCAACTGATTTCTCTGTCCAAAACTGTTTCAAAATCAAAGTCCTCACTGCAATAATTCACTATTAAATAATTTAACTAGTTAAACTATTGAAATATTTAACTGTTCAGCCATTCCAACTGCCAGTTGTCATCAACTATGACTCCCGCCAACTGTTTACACTGTCCAAAACTGTTTCAAAATAAAAGTCCTCGCTGAAATAATTCCCTGTCAAATAATTTAACTATTTAAACTATTCAACTATTTAACTGTTCGGGCATTCCAACTGTCAGTTGTCATCAACTATGACTGCCACCAACTGTGTCCTCTGTTCAAAACTGTTTCAAAATAAAAGTCCTCACTGAAATAATTAACTGATAACTAATTTAACTATTTAAACAACTAAACTATTAACTGTTCAGCCATTCCAACTGTCAGTTGTCATCAACTATGAATGCTGCCTACGGTTTCCTCTGTCCGCAACTGTTTCAAAATAAAAGTCCTCATTAAAATAAATCACAATTAAATAATTTAACTATTTAAACTACTCAACTTTTCAACCGTTCAGCCATTCCAACTGCCAGTTGTAATCAACTATGACTCCTGCCAACTGTTCCCTCAGTCCAAAACTGTTTCAAAATAAAAGTCCTCACTAATTCACTGTTAACTAATTTAACTATTTAAACAACTCAACTATTTAACTGCTCAGCCATTCCAACTGTCAGTTGTCATCAACTATGACTCCTGCCAACTGTTTCCACGGTCCACAACTGTTTCAAAGTAAAAGTCCTCATTACAATAAATCACAATTAAATATTTTAACTATTTAAACTACTCAACTGTTCAACAGTTCAGCCATTTCAGCTGCCAGTTATCATCAACTATGACTCCCGCCAACTGTTTCCTCTGTCCACAACTGTTTCAAAATAAAAGTCCTCACGGAAATAATTCACTGTCAACTAATATAACTTTTTAAACTACTCACCTATTTAACTATTCATCCATTCCAACTGTCAGTTGTCATCAACTATGACTCCCGCCAACTTGTTTCCCCTGCCTATATTCAACCTTAAGCAACTACAGTTTGCACTTTCATGCACTCGTAATTCCCTGGAATTACATTCTCTAGTTATTATTATTCTTCTAACGCACTTAATGCGGCTTCAACCGTTTCACGTAGAAACTTGGTTCAAACTGCGTTGCGTAGGTCTTACTTAGGACTCCTGTGCAATGTATGTTTCATCTTTGTAACTTTTATACTTTTTAAACTATGAATAAAAAACTATTAATTTTTTCCCCATAAACTTAACCTTGGGCTGATGACATCACAGTAGGGCCATAAAGCAAATGGAATCTTGGGCCAGATGTTCTGACCACCTGCAGCAACTGTCAGTTTCTCAGGCTTTCAGACTACAGTCTGGCTCTCTTAACACTACAGATCCTGTTCAACTGTTTCCTCTGCCTACAACTGTTTCAAAATAAAAGTCCTCACAACAAGAAATCACTCTTAAATAATTAAACTATTTAAACTACTCAAATATTTAACTGTTCAGCCATTCCAACTGTCAGTTGTCATCAACTATGACTCCTGCCAACTGTTTCGCCTGTCCAAAACTGTTTAAAAATAAAAGTCCTCACTGAAATAATTCACTGTTAAATAATTTAACTATTTGAAGTACTCAACTTTTCAACCGTTCAGCCATTCCAACTACCCATTTTCTTCAACTATGACTCCCACCAACTGTTTCCTCTGTCCAAAACTGTTTCAAAATAAAAGGACTCCTGAAATAATTCACTGTTAAATAATGTAAATATTTAAACAACACAAATATGTAATTGTTCAGCCATTCCAACTGTCAGTTGTCATCAACTATGACTCCTGCCAACTGTTTCCTCTGTCAATAACTGTTTCAAAATAAAAGTCCTCATTACGATAAATAACAATTGAATAATTTAACTTTTTAAACTACTCAACTTTTCAACCGTTCAGCCATTCCAACTGCCAGTTGTCATCAACTATGACTCCTGTCAACTGTCTCCTCTGTCCAAAACTGTTTCAAAATAAAAGTCCTCCCTACAATAATTCACTATTAAACAATTTAATCATTTAAACTACTCAAATATTTAACTATTCAGCCACTAAAAATGTCAGTTGTCATCAACTATGACTCCCACCAACTGTTTCCTCTGTCCACAATTGTTTCAAAATAAAAGTCCTCACTACAATTAATCACAATTAAATAATTTAACTATTTAAACTACTCAACCATCCAACTGTTCAACCATTCCAACTAGCAACCGCCTAGTAACGCCCTAGCAACCACTCGGAACACCATAGCAACCGCCGAGCAACGACCTAGCAACCTCCCGGATCATCATAGCAACCGCTTAGCAATGCCCTAGAAACCACCCGGAACTCCATAGCAACTGGTTCCCAGAACCCTGGCAAACACCCCGAATACTGTATGTGTACAACATCAGGCACATTCAAAATTTCTACTGGATTTTTCTTTTCATCCAACAAACAACCTATCTACCAATATGATGAAACAACTTAAGCGACTATCGCTTGCATTTTCATGCACTCGTAATTCCCTGGAATTACATTCTCTTGTTAGTGTGCATGAAAATGCACACTATTGTTATTCCAGTTCTTTTTTATTATTATTATTATTATTATTATTATTCTTCTAACGCACTTAATGCGGCTTCAACCGTTTAACGTAGAAACTTCGTTCAAACTGTGTTGCGTGGGTCTGACTTAGGACACCTGTGCAATGTATTTTTCATCTTTGTAACTTTTATACTTTTTGAGTTATTAATAAAAAACTATTAATTTTTTTTCCTCCATAGACTTAACATTGGGCTGATGATATCACAACTATTTAACTGTTCAGCCATTCCAACTGTCAGTTCTCATCAACTTTGACTCCCGCCAACTGTATTCTCTGTCTACAAATGTTACAAAATGGAAGAATTCTTTCTTTCTTTCTTCCATTCCCTTTTTCTTTCTTAATTTCTTTCCTTCCTTCCTTCCTTTCTTCCTTATTTATTTACTTCTTTCTTTCCTTCATTCCTTTATTTCTTTCTTTCTGTCCTTCTTCCTTTCTTTACTTCCTTCCTTTTTTCTTTCTTTCTTCCTTCCTTCCCTTCCGTTCATTCCTTCTTTCCTTCCTTCCTTCCTTCCATCCTTCTTTCCTTCCTTCCTTTTTTCTTTCCTTTCATCCTTTCCTTCCTTCTTTCCTTCCTTTCTTTCCTTACTACCTTCCATCCTTACTTCTTTCCTTTCTTCCTTCCATCTTTCCTTCCTTCTTTCCTACCTTCCATACTGCTTTCCATCCTTCCTTCCATCTTTCCTTCCTTCTTTCTTTACTTCTTTCCTTCTATCCTTCCTTCTTTTTTCCTTCTTTCCTTTTTTCCTTCCTTTTCTTCTTTACTTCCTTCCATCCATCTTTCCTTCCTTCGTTCCTTCCTTATTTCTTCCTTCTTGCCTTCCTTCCTCCCTTCCATCTCCTTCCTTCATTCCTTTTTAATTTCCTTCCTTTTTTCTTTCCTTCCTTCTTCCCTTCCTTCCTTCTTTCCTTCCTTTCACCCATCTTTTCTTTCTTCCTTCCTTGTTTCCTTTCTTACTTCCTTCCTCCTTCCTACTATTTTTCCTTTCTTCCTTCCTTCCTTCCTTCCTTTTCTTCCTTCCTTTCCTTCCTTTTTTGCTTCTTTCCAGACTTCCTTCTTTCTATCTTTTGTTCTCCTTTCCTTTCTTCCTTCCTTCCTTCTTTCCTTCCCTTGTTCTATCTTTCCTTCCTGCTTTTTCTTTTTCCATCCCATTCTTTCGCTCTTTCATTTTCCTTGATAGCGAGCTATGCACACTTTGAGCTTAGCTACCAATACTTGCTAAGTTAGCTGAGTAACGTGGTTAGCATGGTTAGCATCGTTAGCATAGTTAGCATGAGTGCTAACAACATTAGCTAAGTTAGCTGGATAATGTGGTTATCATGGTTAGCACTTTTAGCATAGTAAGCACACATGCTAATAATATTAGCTAAGTTAGCTGAGTAACATGGTTAGCATGGATAGCGCTGTTAGCATAGTTAGCATTGTTAGCATACATGTTAATAACATTAGCTAATTTAGCTGAGTAACGTGGTTAGCATCGTTAGCATTGTTAGCGTACATGCTAATAACATTAGCTAAGTTAGCTGAGTAACGTGGTTGGCATGTTAGCATGGTTAGCATTGTTAGCATACATGCTGATATCATTAGCTAAGTTAGCTGAGTAACGTGGTTAGCAATGTTAGTATAGTTAGCATTGTTAGCGTACATGCTAATAACATTAGCTAAGTTAGCTGAGTAACGTGGTTAGCATTGTTAGCATTGTTAGCATACATGCTAATAACATTAGCTAAGTTAGCTGAATAAATTGGTTTGCATGGTTAGCATTGTTAGCATAGTTAGCATACATACTAATAACATTGGCTAAGTTAGCTGAGTAACGTAGTTAGCATGGCTAGCATTGTTAGCACAGTTAGCATAGTTAGCATAACTGCTAACAATATTATTCAGTTAAATAACATGGTTAGCACTTCAGTTTGCATTTTCATGCACTCGTAATTCCCTGGAATTACATTCTCTAGTTATTTTTATTATTCTTCTAACACTTATTTAACTATTTAAACTACTCCACTATTGAACTGTTCAGCCATTCCAACTGTCAATTGTCATCAACTTTGACTCTCGCCAACTGTTTCCTCTGTCCACAACTGTTTCAAAATAAAAGTCCTCATGACAATAAATCACAATTAAATATTTTAACTATTTAAACTACTCAACTATTCAACAGTTCGGCCATTTCAACTGCCAGTTATCATGAACTATGACTCCCGCCAACTGTTTCCTCTGTCCACAACTGTTTCAAAATAAAAGTCCTCTCTGAAATAATTCACTGTCAAATAAAATAACTTTTTAAACTACTCAACTATTTAACTGTTCATCCATTCCAACTGTCAGTTGTCATCAACTATGACTCCCGCCAACTGTTTCCTCTGCACACAACTGTTTCAAAATAAAAGTCCGCACTAGAATAAATCACAATTAAATTATTTAACTATTTAAACTACTCAACTTTTCAACCGTTCAGCCATTCCAGCAGCCCGTTGTCATCAACTATGACTACCGCCAACTGTTTCCTCTGTCCAAAACTGTTTCAAAATAAAAGTCCTCACTACAATAAATCACTTAAATAATTTAACTATTTAATCTACTCATCTTTTCAACTGTTCAGCCATTCCAACTGCCCGTTTTCATCAACTATGAATCCTGCCAACTGTTTCCTCGATACAAAACTGTTTCAGAATAAAAGTCCTCACTGAAATAATTGGCTGTTAAATGATTTACCTATTTAAACTGCTCAACTATTTAACTGTTCAGCCACTCCAACTGTGAGTTGTCATCAACGATGACTCCCACCAACTGTTTCCTGTCCACAACTGTTTCAAAATAAAAGTCCTTACTACAATTAATCAATATTAAATAATTTAACTATTTAAACTACTCAACTTTTCAACCGTTCAGCCATTCAGACTGCCTGTTGTCATCAACTATGACTACCGTCAACTGTTTCCTCTGTCCAAAACTGTTTCAAAATAAAAGTCCTCAGTGCAATAATTAACTATAAAATAATTAAACTATTTGAACTATTGAAATATTTAACTGTTCAGCCATTCCAACTGCCAGTTGTCATCAACTAGGACTCCCGCCAACTGTTTCCTATGTCCAAAACTGTTTCAAAATAAAAGTCCTCACTGCAATAATTCACTATTAAATAATTTAACTATTTAAACTACTCAACTGTTTAACTGTTTGGACATTCCAACTGTCAGTTGTCATCAACTATGAGTCCTGCCAACTGTTTCACCTGTGTACAACTGTTTCAAAATAAAAGTCCTGATTAAAATTGATCACAAGTAAATAATTTAACTATTAAAACTACTCAACCATCCAACCATTCAGCCATTCCAACTGCCGGTTGTCATCAACTATGACTGCCGCCAACTGTTCCCTCTGTCCAAAACTGTTTCAAAATAAAAGTCCTCACTACAATAAATCACTTAAATAATTTAACTATTTAATCTACTCATCTTTTCAACTGTTCAGCCATTCCAACTGCCCGTTTTCATCAACTATGAATCCTGCCAACTGTTTCCTCGATACAAAACTGTTTCAAAATAAAAGTCCTCACTGAAATAATTCGCTGTTAAATGATTTACCTATTTAAACAACTCAACTATTTATCTGTTCAGCCATTCCAACTGTCAGTTTTCATCAACTATGACTCCCGCCAACTATTTCCTCTGTCCACAACAGTTTCAAAATAAAAGTCCTCACTACAATTAATCACAATTAAATAATTTAACTATTTAAACTACTCAACCATCCAACTGTTCAACCATTCCAACTAGCAACCACCTAGTGAAACCCTAGCAACCACCCGGAACACCATAGCAACCGCCTAGCAACGACCTAGCAACCTCCCGGAACATCATAGCAACCGCCTAGCAATGCCCTAGAAAACCACCGGAACTCCATCCAACTGGTTCCCAGAACCCTGGCTGTCACCCCGAATACTGTATGTGTACAACATCAGACACATTCAAAATTTCTACTGGATTTTTCTATTTATCCAACAAACAACCTATCTACCAATATCATGAACAATTTAACGACTACGCTTGCATTTTCATGCTGCCTCGTAATTCCCTGGAATTACATTCTCTAAATATTATTATTATTATTATTATTATTATTCTTTAACGCACTTAATGCGGCCTCAACCGTTTAACGTAGAAACATCGTTCAAACTGCGTTATGTAGGTCTTACTTAGGACACCTGTGCATGTATTTTTCATCTTTGTAACTTTTTTACTTTTTAAACTATAAATAAAAATCTATTTATTTTTTTCCCCATAGACTTAACATAGGGCTGATGACATCACAATAGGGCCATTAAGCAAATGGAATCTTGTGCCAGATGTTCTGACCACCTGCAGCAAATGTCAGTTTCAAAGGCTTTAAGACTACAATCTGGCTCTCTGAAGACTACAGATCCTGTTCAACTGTTTCCTCTGCCTACAACTGTTTCAAAATAAAAGTCCTCATTACAATAAATAATAATTAAACTATTTAAACTACTCAACCATCCAACTGTTCAGCCATTCGAACTGCCCATTGTCATCAACTATGACTCCCGGCAACTGTTTCCTCTGTGCAAAACTGTTTCAAAATAAAAGTCCTCACTGAAATAATTCACTGTTAAATAATTTAAATATTCAAACTACTCAACTATTTAACTGTTCAGACATTCCAACTGTGAGTTGTCATCAACTATGACTCCCGCCAAGTGTTTCCTCTGTCCACAACAGTTTCAAAATAAAAGTCCTCACTGCAATAATTCACTATTAAATAATTTAACTATTTAAACTACTGAAATATTTAACTGTTCAGCCATTCCAACTGCCAGTTGTCATCAACTATGAATCCTGCCAACTGTTTCATCTGTCCACAACTGTTTCAAAATAA
Organism: Gymnothorax javanicus; assembly: GCA_029692085.1. NCBI lineage: Eukaryota > Metazoa > Chordata > Actinopteri > Anguilliformes > Muraenidae > Gymnothorax > Gymnothorax javanicus. The sequence goes on along the minus strand of CM056195.1, from coordinate 136,935,912 downwards.
AAGTTCTCATTACAATAGATCACAATTAAATAATTTAACTATTTAAACTACTCAACTTTTCAACCGTTCAGCAATTCCAACTGCCCGTTGTAATCAACAATGACTCCTGCCAACTGTTTCCTCTGTTCAAAACTGTTTCAAAATAAAAGTCCTCACTAAATTAATTCACTGTTACATAATTTGACTATTTAAACTACTCAACTATATAACCGTTCAGCTATTCCAACTGCCCATTGTCATCAACTATGACTGCCGCCTACTGTTTCCTCTGTTCAAAACTGTTTCAAAATAGATGTCCTCACTGAAATAATTCACTGTTAACTAATTTAACTATTTAAACAACTCAACTATGAAACTGTTCAGCCATTCCAACTGTCAGCTGTCATCAACTATGACTCCTGCCAACTGTTTCCACTGTCCACAACTGTTTCAAAATGAAAGACCTCATTACAATAAATCACAATTAAATAATTTAACTATTTAAACTATTCAACTTTTCAACCGTTCAGCCATTCCAACTGCCCGTTGTCATCAACTATGACTCCCGGCAACTGTTTCCTCTGTGCAAAACTGTTTCAAAATAAAAGTCCTCACTACAATAAATCACTATTAAATATTTTAACTATTTAAACTACTCAACTTTTCAACCGTTCAGCCATTCCAACTGCCCGTTGTAATCAACAATGACTCCTGCCAACTGTTTCCTCTGTCCAAACTGTTTCAAAATAAAAGTCCTCACTGAAATAATTCACTGTTAAATAATTTACCTATTTAAACTACTCAACTATTTAACTGTTCAGCCATTCCAACTGTGAGTTGTCATCAACTATGACTCCGCCAACTGTTTCCTGTCCACAACTGTTTCAAAATAAAAGTCCTTACTACAATTAATCAATATTAAATAATTTAACTATTTAAACTACTCAACTTTTCAACCGTTCAGCCATTCAGACTGCCTGTTGTCATCAACTATGACTCCTGCCAACTGTTTCCTCTGTCCAAAACTGTTTCAAAATAAAAAGTCCTCACTGCAATAATTAACTATAAAATAATTTAAACTATTTAAACTATTGAAATATTTAACTGTTCAGCCATTCCAACTGCCAGTTGTCATCAACTAGGACTCCCGCCAACTGTTTCCTATGTCCAAAACTGTTTCAAAATAAAAGTCCTCACTGCAATAATTCACTATTAAATAATTTAACTATTTAAACTACTCAACTTTTTAACTGTTTGGACATTCCAACTGTCAGTTGTCATCAACAACTATGAGTCCTGCCAACTGTTTCACTGTACAACTGTTTCAAAATAAAAGTCCTGATTAAAAATAATCACAATTAAATAATTTAACTATTAAAACTACTCAACCATCCAGCCATTCAGCCATTCCAACTGCCGGTTGTCATCAACTATGACTGCCGCCAACTGTTTCCTCTGTCCAAAACTGTTTCAAAATAAAAGTCCTCACTACAATAAATCACTTAAATAATTTAACTATTTAATCTACTCATCTTTTCAACTGTTCAGCCATTCCAACTGCCCGTTTTCATCAACTATGAATCCTGCCAACTGTTTCCTCGATACAAAACTGTTTCAAAATAAAAGTCCTCACTGAAATAATTCGCTGTTAAATGATTTACCTATTTAAACAACTCAACTATTTATCTGTTCAGCCATTCCAACTGTCAGTTTTCATCAACTATGACTCCCGCCAACTATTTTCCTCTGTCCACAAAACTGTTTCAAAATAAAAGTCCTCACTACAATTAATCACAATTAAATAATTTAACTATTTAAACTACTCAACCATCCAACTGTTCAACCATTCCAACTAGCAACCACCTAGTGAAACCCTAGCAACCACCGGAACACCATAGCAACCGCCCCAAGGTCAACTGTTTCAAAACCCGGAACATCATAGCAAATAATTAGCAATGCCCTAGAAACCACCGAACTCCATCCAACTGGTTCCCCAGAACCCTGGCAAGTCACCCGAATACTGTATGTGTACAACATCAGACACATTCAAAATTTCTACTGGATTTTTCTATTTATCCAACAAACAACCTATCTACCAATATCATCTGTCAAAAACTGTTTCAAAATATTTTCATGCCTAATTCCCTGGAATTACATTCTCAGTTATTATTATTATTATTATTATTCTTCTAACGCACTTTAATGCGGCCTCAACCGTTTAACGTAGAAACATCGTTCAAACTGCCGTTGTCAGGTCATCAACTTAGGACACCTGTGCATGTATTTTTTCATCTTTGTAACAACTTTTTTTTAACTATAAATAAAAAACTATTTATTAAAAGTTAAAGACTTAACATAGGGCTGATGACATCACAATAGGGCCATGAAGCAAATGGAATCTTGTGCCAGATGTTCTGACCACCTGCAGCAACTGTCAGTTTCAAAGGCTTTAAGACTACAGTCTGGCTCTCTGAAGACTACAGATCCTGTTCAACTGTCTCCTCTGCCTACAACTGTTTCAAAATAAAAGTCCTCATTACAATAAATAACAATTAAATAATTAAACTATTTAAACTACTCAACCATCCAACTGTTCAGCCATTCGAACTGCCCATTGTCATCAACTATGACTCCCGGCAACTGTTTCCTCTGTGCAAAACTGTTTCAAAATAAAAGTCCTCACTGAAATAATTCACTGTTAAATAATTTAAATATTCAAACTACTCAACTATTTAACTGTTCAGCCATTCCAACTGTGAGTTGTCATCAACTATGACTCCCGCCAAGTGTTTCCTCTGTCCACAACAGTTTCAAAATAAAAGTCCTCACTGCAATAATTCACTATTAAATAATTTAACTATTTAAACTACTGAAATATTTAACTGTTCACCCATTCCAACTGCCAGTTGTCATCAACTATGAATCCTGCCAACTGTTTCACCTGTCCACAACTGTTTCAAAATGAAAGACCTCATTACAATAAATCACAATTAAATAATTTAACTATTTAAACTATTCAACTTTTCAACCGTTCAGAGATTCCAACTGCCCGTTGTCATCAACTATGACTCCCGGCAACTGTTTCCTCGGTGCAAAACTGTTTCAAAATAAAAGTCCTCACTACAATAAATCACTATTAAATGTTTGAACTATTTAAACTACTCAACTTTTCAACCGTTCAGCCATTCCAACTGCCCGTTGTAATCAACAATGACTCCTGCCAACTGTTTCCTCTGTCCAAAACTGTTTCAAAATAAAAGTCCTCACTGAAATAATTCACTGTTAAATAATTTGCCTATTTAAACTACTCAACTATTTAACTGTTCAGCCACTCCAACTGTGAGTTGTCATCAACGATGACTCCCGCCAACTGTTTCCTGTCCACAACTGTTTCAAAATAAAAGTCCTTACTACAATTAATCAATATTAAATAATTTAACTATTTAAACTACTCAACTTTTCAACCGTTCAGCCATTCAGACTGCCTGTTGTCATCAACTATGACTACCACCAACTGTTTCCTCTGTCCAAAACTGTTTCAAAGTAAAAGTCCTAACTGCAATAATTAACTATTAAATAATTAAACTATTTGGACTATTGAAATATTTAACTGTTCAGCCATTCCAACTGCCAGTTGTCATCAACTAGGACTCCCGCCAACTGTTTCCTCTGTCCAAAACTGTTTCAAAGTAAAAGTCCTCACTGCAATAATTCACTATTAAATAATTTAACTATTTGAACTACTCAACTATTTAACTGTTTGGGCATTCCAACTGTCAGTTGTCATCAACTATGAGTCCTGCCAACTGTTTCACCTGTGTACAACTGTTTTAAAATAAAAGTCCTCATTAAAATTGATCACAAGTAAATAATTTAACTATTAAAACTACTCAACCATCCAACCATTCAGCCATTCCAACTGCCTGTTGTCATCAACTATGACTGCCGCCAACTGTTTCCTCTGTTCAAAGCTTTTTCAAAATAAAAGTCATCACTGAAATTATTCACTGTTAACTAATTTAACTATTTAAACAACTCAACTATTTAACTGTCCGGGCATTCCAACTGTCAGTTGTCATCAATTATGACTCCTGCCAACTGTTTCACCTGTCCACATCTGTTTCAAAATAAAAGTCGTCATTAAAATAAATCACAATTAAATAATTTAACTATTTAAACTACTCAACTTTTCAACCGTTCAGCCATTCCAACTGCCCGTTGTCATCAACTTTGACTCTCGCCAACTGTTTCCTCTGTCCACAACTGTTTCAAAATAAAAGTCCTCATGACAATAAATCACAATTAAATATTTTAACTATTTAAAATACTCAACTATTCAACAGTTCGGCCATTTCAACTGCCAGTTATCATGAACTACGACTCCCGCCAACTGTTTCCTCTGTCCACAACTGTTTCAAAATAAAAGTCCTCTCTGAAATAATTCACTGTCAAATAAAATAACTTTTTAAACTACTCAACTATTTAACTGTTCATCCATTCCAACTGTCAGTTGTCATCAACTATGACTCCCGCCAACTGTTTCCTCTGCACACAACTGTTTCAAAATAAAAGTCCGCACTAGAATAAATCACAATTAAATAATTTAACTATTTAAACTACTCAACCATCCAACTGTTCAACCATTCCAACTAGCAACCGCCGAGCAACGACCTAGCAACCTCCCGGAACATCATAGCAACCGCTTAGCAATGCCCTAGAAACCACCCGGAACTCCATAGCAACTGGTTCCCAGAACCCTGGCAAGCACCCCGAATACTGTATGTGTACAACATCAGGCACATTCAAAATTTCTACTGGATTTTTCTTTTCATCCAACAAACAACCTATCTACCAATATCATGAAGCAACTTAAGCGACTATCGCTTGCATTTTCATGCACTCGTAATTCCCTGGAATTACATTCTCTTGTTAGTGTGCATGAAAATGCACACTATTGTTATTCCAGTTCTTTTTTATTATTATTATTATTATTATTATTATTATTATTATTATTCTTCTAACGCACTTAATGCGGCTTCAACCGTTTAACGTAGAAACTTCGTTCAAACTGCGTTGCGTAGGTCTGACTTAGGACACCTGTGCAATGTATTTTTCATCTTTGTAACTTTTATACTTTTTGAGTTATTAATAAAAAACTATTAAGTTTTTTCCCTCCATAGACTTAACATTGGGCTGATGATATCACAACTATTTAACTGTTCAGCCATTCCAACTGTCAGTTCTCATCAACTTTGACTCCCGCCAACTGTATTCTCTGTCAACAAATGTTACAAAATGGAAGAATTCTTTCTTTCTTTCTTCCATTCCCTTTTTCTTTTTTAATTTCTTTCCTTCCTTCCTTCCTTTCTTCCTTATTTATTTACTTCTTTCTTTCCTTCATTCCTTTATTTCTTTCTTTCTGTCCTTCTTCCTTTCTTTACTTCCTTCCTTTTTTCTTTCTTTCTTCCTTCCTTCCTTCCCTTCCGTTCATTCCTTCTTTCCTTCCTTCCTTCCTTCCATCTTTCTTTCCTTCCTTCCTTTTTTCTTTCCTTCCTTCTTTCCTTCCTTTCTTTCCTTACTACCTTCCATCCTTACTTCTTTCCTTTCTTCCTTCAATCTTTCCTTCCTTCTTTCCTACCTTCCATACTGCTTTCCATCGTTCCTTCCATCTTTCCTTCCTTCTTTCTTTACTTCTTTCCTTCTATCCTTCCTTCTTTTTTCCTTCTTTCCTTTTTTCCTTCCTTTTCTTCTTTACTTCCTTCCATCCATCTTTCCTTCCTTCGTTCCTTCCTTATTTCTTCCTTCTTGCCTTCCTTCCTCCCTTCCATCTCCTTCCTTCATTCCTTTTTAATTTCCTTCCTTTTTTCTTTCCTTCCTTCTTCCCTTCCTTTCTTTTCCTTCTTTCCTTTCTTCCTTCTTTCTATCTTTCCTTTCTTCCTTCTTCTTCCCTTCCTTCCTTCTTTCCTTCCTTTCACCCATCTTTTCTTTCTTCCTTCCTTGTTTCCTTTCTTACTTCCTTCCTCCTTCCTACTATTTTTCCTTTCTTCCTTCCTTCCTTCCTTCCTTTTCTTCCTTCCTTTCCTTCCTTTTTTGCTTCTTTCCAGACTTCCTTCTTTCTATCTTTCGTTCTCCTTTCCTTTCTTCCTTCCTTCCTTCTTCAAAATAAAAGTTCTATCTTTCCTTCCTGCTTTTTCTTTTCCATCCCATTCTTTTCGCTCTTTCATTTTCCTTGATCAAGCTATTCAACTGTTTGAGCTTAGCTACCAAACTTGCTAAGTTAGCTGAGTAACGTGGTTAGCATGGTTAGCATCGTTTCCATAGTTAGCATGAGTCTGCGAACAACATTAGCTAAGTTAGCTGGATAATGTGGTTATCATGGTTAGCACTTTTAGCATAGTAAGCACACATGCTAATAATATTAGCTAAGTTAGCTGAGTAACATGGTTAGCATGGATAGCGCTGTTTTTCATAGTTAGCATTGTTATCATACATGTTAATAACATTAGCTAATTTAGCTGAGTAACGTGGTTAGCATCGTTAGCATTGTTAGCGTACATGCTAATAACATTAGCTAATTTTAGCTATTTAACGTGGTTGGCATGTGAGCATGGTTAGCATTGTTAGCCACATGCTGATATCATTAGCTAAGTTGCTGAGTAACATGGTGAGCATGGATGGCGTTTGTTCTGTCCATAGTTAAAATTGTTAGCATACATGTTAATAACATTAAATAATTTAAGCTATTTAAACGTGGTTAGCACTTTTAGCATTGTTAGCATAGTTAGCGTCGTTGCCATTGTCATCAACATGCGAATAACGCCAACTAAGTTAGCTGTCCCAACTTGGTTTGCATGGTTAAAATTGTTAGCATAGAAATAATACATATTTAATAACATTAGCTATTTAAGCTGAGTAACGTAGTTAGCATGGCTAGCATTGTTAGCACAGTTAGCATAGTTAGCATAACTGCTAACAATATTATTCAGTTAAATAACATGGTTAGCACTACAGTTTGCATTTTCATGCACTCGTAATTCCCAGGAATTACATTCTCTAGTTATTTTTATTATTGTTCTAACACTTATTTAACTATTTAAACTACTCAACTATATAACCGTTCAGCTATTCCAACTGCCCATTGTGATCAACTATGACTGCCGCCTACTGTTTCCTCTGTTCAAAACTGTTTCAAAATAGATGTCCTCACTGAAATAATTCACTGTTAACTAATTTAACTATTTAAACAACTCAACTATGAAACTGTTCAGCCATTCCAACTGTCAGCTGTCATCAACGATGACTCCCGCCAACTGTTTCCTGTCCACAACTGTTTCAAAATAAAAGTCCTTACTACAATTAATCAATATTAAATAATTTAACTATTTAAACTACTCAACTTTTCAACCGTTCAGCCATTCAGACTACCTGTTGTCATCAACTATGACTACCGTCAACTGTTTCCTCTGTCTAAAACTGTTTCAAAATAAAAGTTCTCACTAAATTAATTCACTGTTAAATAATTTAACTATTTAAACTACTCAACTATTTAACCGTTCAGCTATTCCAACTGCCCATTGTCATCAACTATGACTGCCGCCTACTGTTTCCTCTGTCCGAAACTGTTTCAAAATAAAAGTCCTCACTGAAATAATTCACTGTTAAATAATTTGCCTATTTAAACTACTCAACTATTTAACTGTTCAGCCACTCCAACTGTGAGTTGTCATCAACGATGACTCCCGCCAACTGTTTCCTGTCCACAACTGTTTCAAAATAAAAGTCCTTACTACAATTAATCAATATTAAATAATTTAACTATTTAAACTACTCAACTTTTCAACCGTTCAGCCATTCAGACTGCCTGTTGTCATCAACTATGACTACCGTCAACTGTTTCCTCTGTCCAAAACTGTTTCAAAATAAAAGTCCTCACTGCAATAATTAACTATTAAATAATTAAACTATTTGAACTATTGAAATATTTAACTGTTCAGCCATTCCAACTGCCAGTTGTCATCAACTAGGACTCCCGCCAACTGTTTCCTCTGTCCAAAACTGTTTCAAAATAAAAGTCCTCACTGCAATAATTCACTATTAAATAATTTAACTATTTAAACTACTCAACTGTTTAACTGTTTGGACATTCCAACTGTCAGTTGTCATCAACTATGAGTCCTGCCAACTGTTTCACCTGTGTACAACTGTTTCAAAATAAAAGTCCTCATTAAAATTGATCACAAGTAAATAATTTAACTATTAAAACTACTCAACCATCCAACCATTCAGCCATTCCAAATGCCGGTTGTAATCAACTATGACTGCCGCCAACTGTTTCCTCTGTCCAAAACTGTTTCAAAATAAAAGTCCTCACTACAATAAATCACTTAAATAATTTAACTATTTAATCTACTCATCTTTTCAACTGTTCAGCCATTCCAACTGCCCATTTTCATCAACTATGAATCCTGCCAACTGTTTCCTCGATACAAAACTGTTTCAAAATAAAAGTCCTCACTGAAATAATTCGCTGTTAAATGATTTACCTATTTAAACAACTCAACTATTTATCTGTTCAGCCATTCCAACTGTCAGTTTTCATCAACTATGACTCCCGCCAACTATTTCCTCTGTCCACAACAGTTTCAAAATAAAAGTCCTCACTACAATTATTCACAATTAAATAATTTAACTATTTAAACTACTCAACCATCCAACTGTTCAACCATTCCAACTAGCAACCACCTAGTAAAACCCTAGCAACCACCCGGAACACCATAGCAACCGCCTAGCAACGACCTAGCAACCTCCCGGAACATCATAGCAACCGCCTAGCAATGCCCTAGAAACCACCCGGAACTCCATCCAACTGGTTCCCAGAACCCTGGCAAGCACCCCGAATACTGTATGTGTACAACATCAGACACATTCAAAATTTCTACTGGATTTTTCTATTTATCCAACAAACAACCTATCTACCAATATCATGAAGCAACTTAAGTGACTACCGCTTGCATTTTCATGCACTCGTAATTCCCTGGAATTACATTCTCTTGTTATTATTATTATTATTATTATTATTCTAACGCACTTAATGCGGCCTCAACCGTTTAACGTAGAAACATCGTTCAAACTGCGTTGCGTAGGTCTTACTTAGGACACCTGTGCATGTATTTTTCAACTTTGTAACTTTTTTACTTTTTAAACTATGAATAAAAAACTATTTATTATTTTCCCCATAGACTTAACATAGGGCTGATGACATCACAATAGGGCCATGAAGCAAATGGAATCTTGTGCCAGATGTTCTGACCACCTGCAGCAACTGTCAGTTTCAAAGGCTTTAAGACTACAATCTGGCTCTCTGAAGACTACAGATCCTGTTCAACTGTTTCCTCTGCCTACAACTGTTTCAAAATAAAAGTCCTCATTACAATAAATAACAATTAAATAATTAAACTATTTAAACTACTCAACCATCCAACTGTTCAGCCATTCGAACTGCCCATTGTCATCAACCATGACTCCCGGCAACTGTTTCCTCTGTGCAAAACTGTTTCAAAATAAAAGTCCTCACTGAAATAATTCACTGTTAAATAATTTAAATATTCAAACTACTCAACTATTTAACTGTTCAGCCATTCCAACTGTGAGTTGTCATCAACTATGACTCCCGCCAAGTGTTTCCTCTGTCCACAACAGTTTCAAAATAAAAGTCCTCACTGCAATAATTCACTATTAAATAATTTAACTATTTAAACTACTGAAATATTTAACTGTTCACCCATTCCAACTGCCAGTTGTCATCAACTATGAATCCTGCCAACTGTTTCACCTGTCCACAACTGTTTCAAAATAAAAGTTCTCATTACAATAGATCACAATTAAATAATTCAACTATTTAAACTAGTCAACTTTTCAACCGTTCAGCAATTCCAACTGCCTGTTGTAATCAACAATGACTCCTGCCAACTGTTTCCTCTGTTCAAAACTGTTTCAAAGTAAAAGTCCTCACTAAATTAATTCACTGTTAAATAATTTAACTATTTAAACTACTCAACTATATAACCGTTCAGCTATTCCAACTGCCCATTGTCATCAACTATGACTGCCGCCTACTGTTTCCTCTGTTCAAAACTGTTTCAAAATAGATGTCCTCACTGAAATAATTCACTGTTAACTAATTTAACTATTTAAACAACTCAACTATGAAACTGTTCAGCCATTCCAACTGTGAGCTGTCATCAACTATGACTCCTGCGAACTGTTTCCACTGTCCACAACTGTTTCAAAATGAAAGACCTCATTACAATAAATCACAATTAAATAATTTAACTATTTAAACTATTCAACTTTTCAACCGTTCAGAGATTCCAACTGCCCGTTGTCATCAACTATGACGCCCGGCAACTGTTTCCTCGGTGCAAAACTGTTTCAAAATAAAAGTCCTCACTACAATAAATCACTATTAAATGTTTTAACTATTTAAACTACTCAACTTTTCAACCTTTCAGCCATTCCAACTGCCCGTTGTAATCAACAATGACTCCTGCCAACTGTTTCCTCTGTCCAAAACTGTTCCAAAATAAAAGTCCTCACTGAAATTATTCACTGTTAAATAATTTGCCTATTTAAACTACTCAACTATTTAACTGTTCAGCCAATTCCAACTGTGAGTTGTCATCAACGATGACTCCGCCAACTGTTTTCCTGTCCACAACTGTTTCAAAATAAAAGTCCTTACTACAATTAATCAATATTAAATAATTTAACTATTTAAACTACTCAACTTTTCAACTGTTCAGCCATTCAGACTGCCTGTTGTCATCAACTATGACTACCGCCAACTGTTTCCTCTGTCCAAAACTGTTTTCAAAATAAAAGTCCTAACTGCAATAATTAACTATTAAATAATTAAACTATTTGGACTATTGAAATATTTAACTGTTCAGCCATTCCAACTGCCAGTTGTCATCAACTAGGACTCCGCCAACTGTTTCCTCTGTCCAAAACTGTTTCAAAATAAAAGTCCTCACTGCAATAATTCACTATTAAATAATTTAACTATTTAAACTACTCAACTATTTAACTGTTTCAGGCATTCCAACTGTCAGTTGTCATCAACTATGAGTCCTGCCAACTGTTTCACCTGTCCACAACTGTTTTAAAATAAAAGTCCTCATTAAAATTGATCACAATTAAATAATTTAACTATTAAAACTACTCAACCATCCAACCATTCAGCCATTCCAACTGCCTGTTGTCATCAACTATGACTGCCGCCAACTGTTTCCTCTGTTCAAAACTTTTTCAAAATAAAAGTCATCACTGAAATAATTCACTATTAAATAATTTAACTATTTAAACTACTCAATTATTTAACTGTTTGGGCATTCCAACTGTCAGTTGTCATCAACTATGAGGCCTGCCAACTGTTTCACCTCTCCACATCTGTTTCAAAATAAAAGTCGTCATTAAAATAAATCACAATTAAATAATTTAACTATTTAAACTGCTCAACTTTTCAACCATTCAGCCATTCCAACTGCCCGTTGTCATCAACTTTGACTCTCGCCAACTGTTTCCTCTGTCCACAACTGTTTCAAAATAAAAGTCCTCATGACAATAAATCACAATTAAATATTTTAACTATTTAAACTACTCAACTATTCAACAGTTCGGCCATTTCAACTGCCAGTTATCATGAACTATGACTCCCGCCAACTGTTTCCTCTGTCCACAACTGTTTCAAAATAAAATTCCTCTCTGAAATAATTCACTGTCAAATAAAATAACTTTTTAAACTACTCAACTATTTAACTGTTCATCCATTCCAACTGTCAGTTGTCATCAACTATGACTCCGCCAACTGTTTCCTCTGCCACAACTGTTTCAAAATAAAAGTCCTCACTAGAATAAATTACAATTAAATAATTTAACTATTTAAACTACTCAACTTTTCAACCGTTCAGCCATTCCAGCAGCCCGTTGTCATCAACTATGACTACCGCCAACTGTTTCCTCTGTCCAAAACTGTTTCAAAATAAAAGTCCTCACTACAATAAATCACTTAAATAATTTAACTATTTAATCTACTCATCTTTTCAACTGTTCAGCCATTCCAACTGCCCGTTTTCATCAACTATGAATCCTGCCAACTGTTTCCTCTGATAAAAACTGTTTCAAAAAATAAAAGTCCTCACTGAAATAATTCACTGTTAAATGATTTACCTATTTAAACAACTCAACTATTTATCTGTTCAGCCATTCCAACTGTCAGTTTTCATCAACTATGACTCCCACCAACTATTTCCTCTGTCCACAACAGTTTCAAAATAAAAGTCCTCACTACAATTATTCACAATTAAATAATTTAACTATTTAAACTACTCAACCATCCAACTGTTCAACCATTCCAACTAGCAACCACCTAGTAAAACCCTAGCAACCACCCGAACACCATAGCAAAAGTCCCGCCTAGCAACGACCTAGCAACCTCCCCGAACATCATAGCAACCGCCATAGCAATGCCCTAGAAACCACCGAATTCCATCCAACTGGTTCCCAGAACCCTGGCAAGCACCCTGAATACTGTATGTGTACAACATCAGACACATTCAAAATTTCTACTGGATTTTTCTATTTATCCAACAAACAACCTATCTACCAATATCATGAAGCAACTTAAGCGACTACCGCTTGCATTTTCATGCACTCGTAATTCCCTGGAATTACATTCTCTATTATTATTATTATTATTATTATTATTCTTCTAACGCACTTAATGCGGCCTCAACCGTTTAACGTAGAAACATCGTTCAAACTGCGTTGCGTAGGTCTTACTTAGGACACCTGTGCATGTATTTTTCATCTTTGTAACTTTTTTACTTTTTAAACTATAAATAAAAATCTATTTATTTTTTTCCCCATAGACTTAACATAGGGCTGATGACATCAAAATAGGGCCATTAAGCAAATGGAATCTTGTGCCAGATGTTCTGATCACCTGCAGCAACTGTCAGTTTCAAAGGCTTTAAGACTACAATCTGGCTCTCTGAAGACTACAGATCCTGTTCAACTGTTTCCTCTGACTACAACTGTTTCAAAATAAAAGTCCTCATTACAATAAATAACAATTAAATAATTAAACTATTTAAACTACTCAACCATCCAACTGTTCAGCCATTCGAACTGCCCATTGTCATCAATTATGACTCCCAGCAACTGTTTCCTCTGTGCAAAACTGTTTCAAAATAAAAGTCCTCACTGAAATAATTCACTGTTAAATAATTTAAATATTTAAACTACTCAACTATTTAACTGTTCAGCCATTCCAACTGTGAGTTGTCATCAACTATGACTCCCGCCAAGTGTTTCCTCTGTCCACAACAGTTTCAAAATAAAAGTCCTCACTGCAATAATTCACTATTAAATAATTTAACTATTTAAACTACTGAAATATTTAACTGTTCAGCCATTCCAACTGCCAGTTGTCATCAACTATGAATCCTGCCAACTGTTTCACCTGTCCACAACTGTTTCAAAATAAAAGTTCTCATTACAATAGATCACAATTAAATAATTTAACTATTCAAACTACTCAACTTTTCAACCGTTCAGCAATTCCAACTGCCCGTTGTAATCAACAATGACTCCTGCCAACTGTTTCCTCTGTTCAAAACTGTTTCAAAATAAAAGTCCTCACTAAATGAATTCACTGTTAAATAATTTAACTATTTAAACTACTCACCTATATAACCGTTCAGCTATTCCAACTGCCCATTGTCATCAACTATGACTGCCGCCTACTGTTTCCTCTGTTCAAAACTGTTTCAAAATAGATGTCCTCACTGAAATAATTAACTGATAACTAATTTAACTATTTAAACAACTCAACTATGAAACTGTTCAGCCATTCCAACTGTCAGCTGTCATCAACTATGACTCCTGCCAACTGTTTCCACTGTCCACAACTGTTTCAAAATGAAAGACCTCATTACAATAAATCACAATTAAATAATTTAACTATTTAAACTATTCAACTTTTCAACCGTTCAGAGATTCCAACTGCCCGTTGTCATCAACTATGACTCCCGGCAACTGTTTCCTCAGTGCAAAACTGTTTCAAAATAAAAGTACTCACTACAATAAATCACTATTAAATGTTTTAACTATTTAAACTACTCAACTTTTCAACCGTTCAGCCATTCCAACTGCCCGTTGTAATCAACAATGACTCCTGCCAACTGTTTCCTCTGTCCAAAACTGTTTCAAAATAAAAGTCCTCACTGAAATAATTCACTGTTAAATAATTTGCCTATTTAAACTACTCAACTATTTAACTGTTCAGCCACTCCAACTGTGAGTTGTCATCAACGATGACTCCCGCCAACAACTTTTTCCTGTCCACAACTGTTTCAAAATAAAAGTCCTTACTACAATTAATCAATATTAAATAATTTAACTATTTAAACTACTCAACTTTTTCAACCGTTCAGGCATTCAGACTGCCTGTTGTCATCAACTATGACTCCCGCCAACTGTTTCCTCTGTCCAAAACTGTTTCAAAATTAAAATCCTCACTGAAATAATTAACTATTAAATAATTAAACTATTTAAACTATTGAAATATTTAACTGTTCAGCCATTCCAACTGCCAGTTGTCATCAACTATGACTCCGCCAACTGTTTCCTCTGTCCAAAACTGTTTCAAAATAAAAGTCCTCACTGCAATAATTCACTATTAAATAATTTAACTATTTAAACTACTCAACTATTTAACTGTTTGGGCATTCCAACTGTCAGTTGTCATCAACTATGAGTCCTGCCAACTGTTTCACCTGTGTACAACTGTTTTAAAATAAAAGTCCTCATTAAAATTGATCACAAGTAAATAATTTAACTATTAAAACTACTCAACCATCCAACCATTCAGCCATTCCAACTGCCGGTTGTCATCAACTATGACTCCCGCCAACTGTTTCCTCTGTTCAAAACTTTTTCAAAATAAAAGTCATCACTGAAATAATTCACTGTTAACTAATTTAACTATTTAAACAACTCAACTATTTAACTGTTCAGGCATTCCAACTGTCAGTTGTCATCAATTATGACTCCTGCCAACTGTTTCACCTGTCCACATCTGTTTCAAAATAAAAGTCCTCATTAAAATAAATCACAATTAAATAATTTAACTATTTAAACTACTCAACTTTTCAACTGTTCAGCCATTCCAACTGCCCGTTGTCATCAACTATGACTCCTGTCAACTGTTTCCTCTGTCCAAAACTGTTTCAAAATAAAAGTCCTCACTGAAATAATTCACTGTTAAAAATTCATTTGAACTATTCAACTATTTAACTGTTCAGCCAATCCAACTGTCGGTTGTCATCAACTATGACTGCCGCCAACTGTTTCTTCTGTTCAAAACTGTTTCAAAATAAAAGTACTCACTGAAAATAATTCACTGTTAACTAATTTAACTATTTGAACAACTCAACCATTTAATTGTTCAGCCATTCCAATTGTCAGTTGTCATCAACTATGACTCCTGCCAACTGTTTCCACTGTCCACAACTGTTTCAAAATAAAAGTCCTCACTGAAATAATTCACTGTTAAATAATTTAACTATTTAAACTACTCAACTGTTCAACCGTTTCAGCCATTCCAACTGCCCATTGTCATCAACTATGACTCCGCCAACTGTTTCCTCTGTCCAAAACTGTTTCAAAATAAAAGTTCTCCCTGAAATAATACACTGTTAAATAATTTAACTATTTAAACTACTCAACTATTTAACTGTTCAGCCAATCCAACTGTCAGTTGTCATCAACTATGACTCCTGCCAACTGATTCCTCTGTCCACAACTGTTTCAAAATAAAAGTCCTCATTATGATAAATAACAATTAAATAATTTAACTATTTAAACTACTCAACTTTTCAACTGTTCAGCCATTCCAACTGCCAGTTGTCATCAACTATGACTCCTGTCAACTGTTTCCTCTGTCCAAAACTGTTTCAAAATAAAAGTCCTCACTGAAATAATTCATTGTTAAAAATTCATCTGAACTATTCAACTATTTAACTGTTCAGCCAATCCAACTGTCGTTGTTCCAACTATGCCAACTGTTTCAAAATAAAAGTACTCACTACAATTAATCACAAGTAAATAATTTAACTATTTAAACTCTAAACCATCCAACTGTTCAACCATTCCAAAAATAAAAGTCGACTCCGCCAACTGTTTCCTCTGTCCAAAACTGTTTCAAAATAAAAGTCCTCACTGCAAAAATTCACTATTAAATAATTTAACTATTTAAACTACTCAACTATTTAATTGTACGGGCACTCCAACTGTCAGTTGTCATCAACTATGACTGCCGCCAACTGTTTCTTCTGTTCAAAACTGTTTCAAAATAAAAGTCCTCACTAAAATAATTCACTGTTAACTAATTTAACTATTTGAACAACTCAACCATTTAATTGTTCAGCCATTCCAATTGTCAGTTGTCATCAACTATGACTCCTGCCAACTGTTTCCTCACTGTCAACTGTTTCAAAATAAAAGACTGTTTCAAAATTCACTGTTAAATAATTTAACTATTTAAACTACTCAACTGTTCAACCGTTCAGCCATTCCAACTGCCCATTGTCATCAACTATGACTCCGCCAACTGTTTCCTCTGTCCAAAACTGTTTCAAAATAAAATTCTCCCTGAAATAATACACTGTTAAATAATTTAACTATTTAAACTACTCAACTATTTAACTGTTCAACAATCCAACTGTCAGTTGTCATCAACTATGACTCCTGCCAACTGATTCCTCTGTCCACAACTGTTTCAAAATAAAAGTCCTCATTATGATAAATAACAATTAAATAATTTAACTTTTTAAACTACTCAACTTTTCAACCGTTCAGCCATTCCAACTGCCAGTTGTCATCAACTATGACTCCTGTCAACTGTTTCCTCTGTCCAAAACTGTTTCAAAATAAAAGTCCTCACTGAAATAATTCACTGTTAAAAAATTCATCTGAACTATTCAACTATTTAACTGTTCAGCCAATCCAACTGTCGGTTGTCATCAACTATGACTCCGCCAACTGTCCAGAACTGTCTCAAAATAAAAGTACTCACTACAATTAATCACAAGTAAATAATTTAACTATTTAAACTACTAAACCATCCAACTGTTCAACCATTCCAACTGCCCATTGTCATCAACTACGACTCCCGCCAACTGTTTCCTCTATCCAAAACTGTTTCAAAATAAAAGTCCTAACTGCAAAAATTCACTATTAAATAATTTAACTATTTAAACTACTCAACTATTTAACTGTACGGGCACTCCAACTGTCAGTTGTCATCAACTATGAGTCCTGCCAACTGTTTCACCTGTCCACAACTGTTTCAAAATAAAATTCCTCATTACAACAGATCACAATTAAATAATTTAACTATTTAAACTACTCAACTTTTCAACCGTTCAGCCAATCCAACTGCCGGTTGTCATCAACTATGACTCCCACCAACTGTTTCCTCTGTCCAAAACTGTTTCAAAATAAAAGTCCTCACTGAAATAATTCACTGTTAAATAATTTAACTGCTTAAACTACTCAACTTTTCAACCGTTTAGCCATTCCAACTGCCCGTTTTCATCAACTTTGACTCCTGCCAACTGTTTCCTCCGTCCTTAACTGTTTCAAAATAAAAGTCCTCACTACAATAAATCATAATTAAATAATATAACTATTTAAACTACTCAACTTTTCAACTGTTCAGCCATTCCAACTGTCAGTTGTCATCAACTTTGACTATCGCCAACTGTTTCCTCCGTCCACAACTGTTTCAAAATAAAAGTTCTCACTACAAGAAATCACAATTAAATATTTTAACTATTTAAACTACTCAACTATTCAACAGTACAGCCATTTCAACTGCCAGTTGTCATCAACTATGAGTCCTGCCAACTGTTTCCTCTGTCCAAAACTGTTTCAAAATAAAAGTCCTCACTGCAATATTTCACTATTAAACAATTTAACTATTTAAACTACTCAACTATTTAACTTTTCGGGCATTCCAACAGTGAGTTGTCATCAACTATGACTCCTGCCAACTGCGTCACCTGTCCACAACTGTTTCAAAATAAAAGTCCTCATTACAATAGATCACAATCAAATAATTTAACTATTTAAACTACTCAACTTTTCAACCGGTCAGCCTTTCCAACTGCCCGTTGTAGTCAACGTTGACTCCCGCCAACTGTTTCCTCTGTCCAAAACTGTTTCAAAATAAATGTCCTCACTGAAATAATTCACTGTTAAATAATTTAACTACTTAAACTACTCAACTATTTAACTGTTCAGCCATTCCAACTGTCAGTTGTCATCAACTATGATGCCCGCCAAGTGTTTCCTCTGTCCACAACAGTTTCAAAATAAAAGTCCTCACTGCAATAATTCACTATTAAATAATTTAACTATTTAAACTACTGAAATATTTAACTGTTCAGCCATTCCAACTGCCAGTTGTCATCAACTATGAATCCTGCCAACTGTTTCACCTGTCCACAACTGTTTCAAAATAAAAGTTCTCATTACAATAGATCACAATTAAATAATTTAACTATTCAAACTACTCAACTTTTCAACCGTTCAGCAATTCCAACTGCCCGTTGTAATCAACAATGACTCCTGCCAACTGTTTCCTCTGTTCAAAACTGTTTCAAAATAAAAGTCCTCACTAAATGAATTCACTGTTAAATAATTTAACTATTTAAACTACTCACCTATATAACCGTTCAGCTATTCCAACTGCCCATTGTCATCAACTATGACTGCCGCCAACTGTTTCCTCTGTCCAAAACTGTTTCAAAATAGATGTCCTCACTGAAATAATTAACTGATAACTAATTTAACTATTTAAACAACTCAACTATGAAACTGTTCAGCCATTCCAACTGTCAGCTGTCATCAACTATGACTCCTGCCAACTGTTTCCACTGTCCACAACTGTTTCAAAATGAAAGACCTCATTACAATAAATCACAATTAAATAATTTAACTATTTAAACTATTCAACTTTTCAACCGTTCAGAGATTCCAACTGCCCGTTGTCATCAACTATGACTCCCGGCAACTGTTTCCTCAGTGCAAAACTGTTTCAAAATAAAAGTCCTCACTACAATAAATCACTATTAAATGTTTTAACTATTTAAACTACTCAACTTTTCAACCGTTCAGCCATTCCAACTGCCCGTTGTAATCAACAATGACTCCTGCCAACTGTTTCCTCTGTCCAAAACTGTTTCAAAATAAAAGTCCTCACTGAAATAATTCACTGTTAAATAATTTGCCTATTTAACTACTCAACTATTTAACTGTTCAGCCACTCCAACTGTGAGTTGTCATCAACGATGACTCCCGCCAACTGTTTCCTGTCCACAACTGTTTCAAAATAAAAGTCCTTACTACTCTTAATCAATATTAAATAATTTAACTATTTAAACTACTCAACTTTTCAACCGTTCAGGCATTCAGACTGCCTGTTGTCATCAACTATGACTCCCGCCAACTGTTTCCTCTGTCCAAAACTGTTTCAAAATTAAAATCCTCACTGCAATAATTAACTATTAAATAATTAAACTATTTGGACTATTGAAATATTTAACTGTTCAGCCATTCCAACTGCCAGTTGTCATCAACTAGGACTCCCGCCAACTGTTTCCTCTGTCCAAAACTGTTTCAAAATAAAAGTCCTCACTGCAATAATTCACTATTAAATAATTTAACTATTTAAACTACTCAACTATTTAACTGTTTGGGCATTCCAACTGTCAGTTGTCATCAACTATGAGTCCTGCCAACTGTTTCACCTGTGTACAACTGTTTTAAAATAAAAGTCCTCATTAAAATTGATCACAAGTAAATAATTTAACTATTAAAACTACTCAACCATCCAACCATTCAGCCATTCCAACTGCCGGTTGTCATCAACTATGACTGCCGCCAACTGTTTCCTCTGTTCAAAACTTTTTCAAAATAAAAGTCATCACTGAAATAATTCACTGTTAACTAATTTAACTATTTAAACAACTCAACTATTTAACTGTCCGGGCATTCCAACTGTCAGTTGTCATCAATTATGACTCCTGCCAACTGTTTCACCTGTCCACATCTGTTTCAAAATAAAAGTCGTCATTAAAATAAATCACAATTAAATAATTTAACTATTTAAACTACTCAACTTTTCAACCGTTCAGCCATTCCAACTGCCCGTTGTCATCAACTATGACTCCTGTCAACTGTTTCCTCTGTCCAAAACTGTTTCAAAATAAAAGTCCTCACTGAAATAATTCACTGTTAAAAAATTCATCTGAACTATTCAACTATTTCACTGTTCAGCCAATCCAACTGTCGGTTGTCATCAACTATGACTGCCGCCAACTGTTTCTTCTGTTCAAAACTGTTTCAAAATAAAAGTACTCACTAAAATAATTCACTGTTAACTAATTTAACTATTTGAACAACTCAACCATTTAATTGTTCAGCCATTCCAATTGTCAGTTGTCATCAACTATGACTCCTGCCAACTGTTTCCACTGTCCACAACTGTTTCAAAATAAAAGACCTCACTGAAATAATTCACTGTTAAATAATTTAACTATTTAAACTACTCAACTGTTCAACCGTTCAGCCATTCCAACTGCCCATTGTCATCAACTATGACTCCCGCCAACTGTTTCCTCTGTCCAAAACTGTTTCAAAATAAAAGTTCTCCCTGAAATAATACACTGTTAAATAATTTAACTATTTAAACTACTCAACTATTTAACTGTTCAGCCAATCCAACTGTCAGTTGTCATCAACTATGACTCCTGCCAACTGATTCCTCTGTCCACAACTGTTTCAAAATAAAAGTCCTCATTATGATAAATAACAATTAAATAATTTAACTTTTTAAACTACTCAACTTTTCAACCGTTCAGCCATTCCAACTGCCAGTTGTCATCAACTATGACTCCTGTCAACTGTTTCCTCTGTCCAAAACTGTTTCAAAATAAAAGTCCTCACTGAAATAATTCATTGTTAAAAAATTCATCTGAACTATTCAACTATTTAACTGTTCAGCCAATCCAACTGTCGGTTGTCATCAACTATGACTCCCGCCAACTGTTTCAAAATAAAAGTACTCACTACAATTAATCACAAGTAAATAATTTAACTATTTAAACTACTAAACCATCCAACTGTTCAACCATTCCAACTGCCCATTGTCATCAACTACGACTCCCGCCAACTGTTTCCTCTGTCCAAAACTGTTTCAAAATAAAAGTCCTCACTGCAAAAATTCACTATTAAATAATTTAACTATTTAAACTACTCAACTATTTAATTGTACGGGCACTCCAACTGTCAGTTGTCATCAACTATGACTGCCGCCAACTGTTTCTTCTGTTCAAAACTGTTTCAAAATAAAAGTACTCACTAAAATAATTCACTGTTAACTAATTTAACTATTTGAACAACTCAACCATTTAATTGTTCAGCCATTCCAATTGTCAGTTGTCATCAACTATGACTCCTGCCAACTGTTTCCACTGTCCACAACTGTTTCAAAATAAAAGACCTCACTGAAATAATTCACTGTTAAATAATTTAACTATTTAAACTACTCAACTGTTCAACGTTCAGCCATTCCAACTGCCCATTGTCATCAACTATGACTCCGCCAACTGTTCCCTCTGTCCAAAACTGTTTCAAAATAAAAGTTCTCCCTGAAATAATACACTGTTAAATAATTTAACTATTTAAACTACTCAACTATTTAACTGTTCAGCCAATCCAACTGTCAGTTGTCATCAACTATGACTCCTGCCAACTGATTCCTCTGTCCACAACTGTTTCAAAATAAAAGTCCTCATTATGATAAATAACAATTAAATAATTTAACTTTTTAAACTACTCAACTTTTCAACCGTTCAGCCATTCCAACTGCCAGTTGTCATCAACTATGACTCCTGTCAACTGTTTCCTCTGTCCAAAACTGTTTCAAAATAAAAGTCCTCACTGAAATAATTCACTGTTAAAAAATTCATCTGAACTATTCAACTATTTAACTGTTCAGCCAATCCAACTGTCGGTTGTCATCAACTATGACTCCCGCCAACTGTTTCAAAATAAAAGTACTCACTACAATTAATCACAAGTAAATAATTTAACTATTTAAACTACTAAACCATCCAACTGTTCAACCATTCCAACTGCCCATTGTCATCAACTTCGACTCCGCCAACTGTTTCTCTGTATCCAAAACTGTTTCAAAATAAAAGTCCTAACTGCAAAAATTCACTATTAAATAATTTAACTATTTAAACTACTCAACTATTTAACTGTACGGGCACTCCAACTGTCAGTTGTCATCAACTATGAGTCCTGCCAACTGTTTCACCCGTGTACAACTGTTTCAAAATAAAATTCCTCATTACAACAGATCACAATTAAATAATTTAACTATTTAAACTACTCAACTTTTCAACCGTTCAGCCAATCCAACTGCCGGTTGTCATCAACTATGACTCCCACCAACTGTTTCCTCTGTCCAAAACTGTTTCAAAATAAAAGTCCTCACTGAAATAATTCACTGTTAAATAATTTAACTGCTTAAACTACTCAACTTTTCAACCGTTTAGCCATTCCAACTGCCCGTTTTCATCAACTTTGACTCCTGCCAACTGTTTCCTCCGTCCTTAACTGTTTCAAAATAAAAGTCCTCACTACAATAAATCATAATTAAATAATATAACTATTTAAACTACTCAACTTTTCAACTGTTCAGCCATTCCAACTGTCAGTTGTCATCAACTTTGACTATCGCCAACTGTTTCCTCCGTCCACAACTGTTTCAAAATAAAAGTTCTCACTACAAGAAATCACAATTAAATATTTTAACTATTTAAACTACTCAACTATTCAACAGTACAGCCATTTCAACTGCCAGTTGTCATCAACTATGAGTCCTGCCAACTGTTTCCTCTGTCCAAAACTGTTTCAAAATAAAAGTCCTCACTGCAATATTTCACTATTAAACAATTTAACTATTTAAACTACTCAACTATTTAACTTTTCGGGCATTCCAACAGTGAGTTGTCATCAACTATGACTCCTGCCGACTGCGTCACCTGTCCACAACTGTTTCAAAATAAAAGGCCTCATTACAATAGATCACAATCAAATAATTTAACTATTTAAACTACTCAACTTTTCAACCGGTCAGCCTTTCCAACTGCCCGTTGTAGTCAACGTTGACTCCCGCCAACTGTTTCCTCTGTCCAAAACTGTTTCAAAATAAATGTCCTCACTGAAATAATTCACTGTTAAATAATTTAACTACTTAAACTACTCAACTATTTAACTGTTCAGCCATTCCAACTGTCAGTTGTCATCAACTATGATGCCCGCCAAGTGTTTCCTCTGTCCAGAACTGTTTCAAAATAAAAGTCCTCATTACAATAAATCACAATTAAATAATTTAACTATTTAAACTACTCAACTTTTCAACCATTCAGCGATTCCAACTGCCCGTTGTCATCAATTATGACTGCCGCCAACTGTTTCTTCTGTTCAAAACTGTTTCAAAATATAAGTTCTCACTAAAAAAATTCACTGTTAAATAATTTAACTATTTAAACTACTCAACTATTTAACTGTTCAGACATTCCAACTGTGAGTTGTCATCAACTATGACTCCCGCCAATTGTTTCCTGTGTCCAAAACTGTTTCAAAATAAAAGTCCTCACTACAACTAATCACAATTAAATAATTTAACTATTTAAACTACTCAACCATCCAAATGTTCAACCAATCCAACTAGCAACCACCCAGAACACCATAGCAACTGCCTAACAAAGCTTTATCAACCACCCAGAACACCATAGCAACAGCCAAGAATGCCCTAGCAACCACCAAGAACCCTATAGAAACTGTCCAGCAATGCCGTAGCAACAAACCAGAACACCAAAGCAACTGCCTAGCAACCCCCTAGCAACCACCCAGAACACCATAGCAACCGCCTAGCAACGCCCCAGCAACCACACAGAACGCCATAGAAACCGCCTTGCAACGCTCTAGCAAGCACCTGGAACACCATAGCAACCGCCTAGCAACGCCTTATCAACCACCCAGAACACGATAGCAACCGCCAAGAATGCCCTAGCAACCACCCAGAACCCTATAGAAACCGTCTAGCAATGCCCTAGCAACAACCCAGAACCCCAAAGCAACTGCCTAGCAACACCCTAGCAACCACCCAGAACATCATAGCAACCGCCTAGCAACGCCGCAGCAACCACACGGAACACCATAGAAACCGCCTAACAACGCTCTAGCAAGCACCCAAAACAGCATAGCAACCACCTAGCAATGCTCTAGCAACAACCTGGAACACCATAGCAAACGCCTAGCAATGCATTAGCAACCACGAAGAACACCATTGCAACCGCCTAGCAATGCCCTAGCAACCAACCGGAACACCATAGCAACCACCTAGCAATGGCCTACAAACCATCAGGAACACCATAGCAACCACCTAGCAACGCCCTAGCAACCTCCCAGCACTCCATAGCAACTCCCAAGCAATGCCCTAGCAACCACCTGGAACACCTAAGAAACTGCCTAGCAATGCTCTAGCAACCACCCAGAACCCCATAGCAACTGCCTAGCAATGCCCTAGCAAGCACCTGGAACACCATAGCAACCGCTTAGCAACGCCCTACAAACCACCCAGAACATCAAAGAAACCGCCTAGCAATGCCCTAGAAACCACCCGGAACTCCATAGCAACCAGTTCGCAGAACCCTGGCAAGTACCCCGAATACTGTATGTGTAGAACATCAGGCACATTCAAAAATTCTACCAGATTTTTCTATTTATCCGACTAACAACCTAGCTACCAATATTATAAAGCCAATTACGCAACTACAGCTTGCATTTTCATGCACTCGTAATTCCCTGGAATTACATTCTCTAGTAATTATTATTATTCTTCTAACGCACTTAATGCGGCTTCAACCGTTTAACGTAGAAACTTCGTTCAAACTGCGTTGCGTAGGTCTTACTTAGGACACATGTGCAATGTATTTTTCATCTTTCTAACTTTTATACTTTTTAAACTATGAATAGAAAACTACTAATTTTTTTCCCCATAGACTTAACATTGGGCTGATGACATCACAGTAGGGCCATTAAGCAAATGGAATCTTGTGCCAGATGTTCTGACCACCTGCAGCAACTGTCAGTTTCTCAGGCTTTCAGACTAAAGTCTGGCTCTCTTAAGACTACAGATCCTGTTCAACTGTTTCCTCTGCCTACAACTGTTTCAAAATAAAAGTCCTCACAACAAGAAATCACTCTTAAATAATTTAACTATTTAAACTACTCAAATATTTAACTGTTCAGCCATTCCAATTGTGAGTTGTCATCAAATATGACTCCTGCCAACTGTTTCACCTGTCCAAAACTGCTTCAAAATAAAACTCCTCACTGAAATAATTCGCTGTTAAATAATTTAACTATTTAAACTACTCAACTGTTCAACCGTTCAGCCATTCCAACTGCATATTGTCATCAACAATGACTCCCGCCAACTGTTTCCTCTGTCCAAAACTGTTTCAAAATAAAAGTTCTCCCTGAAATAATACACTGTTAATTAATTTAACTATTTAAACAACTCAACTATTTAACTGTTCAGCCAATCCAACTGTCAGTTGTCATCAATTATGACTCCCGCCAACTGTTTCAAAATAAAAGTACTCACTACAATTAATCACAATTAAATAATTTAACTATTTAAACTACTCAACTATTTAACTGTACGGGCACTCTAACTGTCAGTTGTCATCAACTATGAGTCCTGCCAACTGTTTCACCCTTGTACAACTGTTTCAAAATAAAAGTCCTCATTACAACAGATCACAATTAAATAATTTAACTATTTAAACTACTCAACTTTTCAACCGTTCAGCCAATCCAACTGCCGGTTGTCATCAACTATGACTCCCACCAACTGTTTCCTCTGTCCAAAACTGTTTCAAAATAAAAGTCCTCACTGAAATAATTCACTGTTAAATAATTTAACTACTTAAACTACTCAACTTTAGAACCGTTCAGCCATTCCAACTGCCCGTTGTCATCAACTTTGACTCCTGCCAACTGTTTCCTCCGTACTTAACTGTTTCAAAATAAAAGTCCTCACTACAATAAATCATAATTAAATAATATAACTATTTAAACTACTCAACTTTTCAACTGTTCAGCCATTCCAACTGTCAGTTGTCCTCAACTTTGACTATCGCCAACTGTTTCCTCCGTCCACAACTGTTTCAAAATAAAAGTCCTCACTACAAGAAATCACAATTAAATATTTTAACTATTTAAACTACTCAACTATTCAACAGTACAGCCATTTCAACTGCCAGTTGTCATCAACTATGAGTCCTGCCAACTGTTTGCTCTGTCCAAAACTGTTTCAAAATACAAGTCCTCACTGCAATATTTCACTATTAAACAATTTAACTATTTTAACTACTCAACTATTTAACTTTTCGGGCATTCCAACAGTGAGTTGTCATCAACTATGACTCCTGCCGACTGCGGCACCTGTCCACAACTGTTTCAAAAAAAAAGTCCTCATTACAATAGATCACAATCAAATAATTTAACTATTTAAACTACTCAACTTTTCAACCGTTCAGCCTTTCCAACTGCCCGTTGTAGTCAACGTTGACTCCCGCCAACTGTTTCCTCTGTCCAAAACTGTTTCAAAATAAAAGTCCTCACTGAAATAATTCACTGTTAAATAATTTAACTACTTAAACTACTCAACTATTTAACTGTTCAGCCATTCCAACTGTCAGTTGTCATCAACTATGACGCCCGCCAAGTGTTTCCTCTGTCCAGAACTTTTTCAAAATAAAAGTCCTCATTACAATAGATCACAATCAAATAATTTAACTATTTAAACTACTCAACTTTTCAACCATTCAGCCATTCCAACTGCCCGTTGTCATCAACTTTGACTCCCGCCAACTGTTTCTCCCTCCTTAACTGTTTCAAATAAAAAAGTCCTCACTAAAATAAATCATAATTAAACAATATAACTATTTAAACTACTCAACTTTTCAACCTGTTCAGCCATTCCAACTGCCCGTTGTCATCAACTATGACTCCAGCCAACTGTTTCTCTGTCCACAACTGTTTCAAAATAAAAGTCCTCATTGAAATGATTCACTGTTAAATAATCAAACTTTTAAACTAAAAACTATTTCACTGTTCAGCCATTCCAACTGTCTTCAACTATGACTCACGCCAACTTGTTTCCTCTGCCCACATTCCACCTTATGCAACTACAGTATGCATTTTCATGCACTCGTAATTCCCTGGAATTACATTCTCTAATTATTATTATTATTCTTCTAACGCACTTAATGCGGCGGCTTCAACGCTTAACGAGAAACTTCATTCAAACTGCGCTATGTAGCTCTTACATAGGACACCTGTGCAATGTTTTTTCATCTTTGTAACTTTTATACTTTTTGAGTTATTAATAAAAAACTATTAATTTTTTCCCCCCATAGACTTAACATTGGGCTGATGACATCACAACTATTTAACTGTTCAGCCATTCCAACTGTCAGTTGTCATCAACTATGACGCCCGCCAAGTGTTTCCTCTGTCCAGAACTGTTTCAAAATAAAAGTCCTCATTACAATAGATCACAATCAAATAATTTAACTATTTAAACTACTCAACTTTTCAACCATTCAGCCATTCCAACTGCCCGTTGTCATCAACTTTGACTCCCGCCAACTGTTTCCTCCGTCCTTAACTGTTTCAAAATAAAAGTCCTCACTAAAATAAATCATAATTAAACAATATAACTATTTAAACTACTCAACTTTTCAACCATTCAGCCATTCCAACTGCCCATTGTCATCAACTTTGACTCCTGTCAACTGTTTCCTCTGTCCAAAACTGTTTCAAAATAAAAGTCCTCACTGAAATAATTCACTGTTAAATAATTTATTTGAACTATTCAACTATTTAACTGTTCAGCCCATCCAACTGTCAGTTGTCATCAACTATGACTCCAACCAACAACTGTTTCAAAATAAAAGACCTCACTACAATTAATCACAATTAAATAATTTAACTATTTAAACTACTCAACCATCCAACTGTTCAACCATTCCAACTGCCCTTTGTCATCAACTACGACTCCCGCCAACTGTTTCCTCTGTCCAAAACTGTTTCAAAATAAAAGTCCTCACTGCAAAAATTCACTATTAAATAATTTAACTATTTAAACTACTCAACTATTTAATTGTACGGGCACTCCAACTGTCAGTTGTCATCAACTATGAGTCCTGCCAACTGTTTCACCCGTGTACGACTGTTTCAAAATAAAAGTCCTCATTACAACAGATCACAATTAAATAATTTAACTATTTAAACTACTCCACTTTTCAACCGTTCAGCCAATCTAATTGCCGGTTGTCATCAACTATGACTCCCACCAACTGTTTCCTCTGTCCAAAACTGTTTCAAAATAAAAGTCCTCACTGAAATAATTCACTGTTAAATAATTTAACTACTTAAACTACTCAACTTTTCAACCGTTCAGCCATTCCAACTGCCCGTTGTCATCAACTTTGACTCCTGCCAACTGTTTCCTCCGTCCTTAACTGTTTCAAAATAAAAGTCCTCACTACAATATATCATAATTAAATAATATAACTATTTAAACTACTCAACTTTTCAACTGTTCAGCCATTCCAACTGTCAGTTGTCATCAACTTTGACTATCGCCAACTGTTTCCTCCGTCCACAACTGTTTCAAAATAAAAGTTCTCACTACAAGAAATCACAATTAAATATTTTAACTATTTAAACTACTCAACTATTCAACAGAACAGCCATTTCAACTGCCAGTTGTCATCAACTATGAGTCCTGCCAACTGTTTCCTCTGTCCAAAACTGTTTCAAAATAAAAGTCCTCACTGCAATATTTCACTATTAAACAATTTAACTATTTAAACTACTCAACTATTTAACTTTTTTCGGCATTCCAACAGTGAGTTGTCATCAACTATGACTCCTTCCAACTGCGCCACCTGTCCACAACTGTTTCAAAAATAAAAGTCCTCATTACAATAGATCACAATCAAATAATTTAACTATTTAAACTACTCAACTTTTCAACTTTTCAGCCATTCCAACTGCCCGTTGTCATCAACTTTGACTCCCGCCAACTGTTTTCCTCTGTCCAAAACTGTTTCAAAATAAAAGTCCTCACTGAAATAATTCACTGTTAAATAATTTAACTATTTAAACTACTCAACTATTTAACTGTTCAGCCATTCCAACTGTCAGTTGTCATCAACTTTGATGCCCGCCAAGTGTTTCCTCTGTCCAGAACTGTTTCAAAATAAAAGTCCTCATTACAATAATTCACTGTTAAAAATAACTTTTTAAACTAAAAAACTATTTACTCAACTATTTTATTACAACCATTCATTTTTCCAACTGCCAGTTGTCATCATTTTATGAGTGTAATGCCAACTGTTTATTATTGTCCAATTCTGTTTCAAATAAAGGTCCTCTGTGCAATGTATTTTTTCACTAATAAAAAACTAATTTTTTTTTAACTTATTTAAAATTCTCAACTATTTAAAGTGAGTTCTCATCAACTTTCATGAACTCCATTACTGTATTCTCCTGTCCACAACTGTTAAAAAATTTAACTTTTTTTTTAATTTAACTTTTTTAACTGTTCAAGCCATTCCCTGTCCTTTCTTATCAACTATCTTTCCAAATTCTCTGTCCAAAACTGTTAAAAAAATAAAAGTCCTTTCTTTCCTTTTCTTTTTCATTTCTTTCCTTAATTTTCTTTATTTAAACTTTTTCCCTCTTTCAACCATCCAACTGTTCAGCCATTCCAACTTCCTTTGTCATCAACTTTGATAGCCCTTCATCCCCTCCTTCTGTCCAAAACTGTTTCTTTAAAATTTCCTTCCTCCGAACAATAATTCACTATTAAATAATTTAACTATTTAAACTTCTTGAACCTTTTAACTGTTCAGCCATTCCAACTGCCAGTTTCCTTCAACTATCCTCCAGAAGCCAACTGTTTCCCCTGTCCACAACTTTTTCAAAAAAAAGAAATAGATCCTTCCTTCTTTCCTCCTTCCCACCCTTCCAGCAAACTAAACTTTTCAAATTTCCTTTTTCTAACTGCCCTTCCTATTAATCAACTATTTGCCAACTTTTCCTTGTTCAAAACCTTTTCAAAATAAAAGTCCTCACTAAATGAATTAATATTATTAAATAATTTAACTATTTAAATTACAACCTTTTCCTTTTCCTTTTCAGCCATTCCGTTGGGCTGATGACATCCATTGTCATCAACTATGACGCCATACGCTTTCAGGCCTTAGTAACAGATCCTGTTAACATTCTCTTTAAAATTCCTTGTAATCTGTTTAAACCAACTAACTTCCAAAAATAGATGTCCTGTTTTTCTCTTCCTAATTAAATGATTTACTTTCATATTTAACTATTTAAACAACTCCAACTATTAAACTGTTCAGCATAAAAGTTCTCCCAACACTGTTAACTTGTTAACTATTTAACTTATTTAAAGAATTCCACTGTCCACAACTGTTTCAAAATAATTAACATATTTATAAATAAATCACAATTAAATAATTTAACTATTTAAACTATTCATTTTCAATGCTCAGAATTCCCCATTTTTCTATTTAATTAATCAACTATTTTAGCAACTGTTATCTGTCCAAACTGTTTAAAAATAAAAGTAGTTTGAATAATTCTTGCTTAAATAATTAGAAATTTAAACTTTTCAACTTTTTAACTTTTCAGCCATTTAAACTGCCCGTTGTCATCAAAGCAATTTTCCTGCCATAACTTAACATTCCAAAAACTGTTGACAAAATAAAAGTCCTCACTGAAATAAATCAAATGGCATTAACTATTTAACTACTCAACTTTCAGTTGTTCAGGCAGCAACTAAAATTGTCTCTCAACTACAGATCCGTTCCAACTGTTTTCTCTGTCCACAACTGTTTCAAAATAAAAGTCCTCACAACAAGAATCACTATTAAATAATTTAACTATTTAAACTATTCAACTGTTCAACCGTTCAGCCATTCCAACTGCCAGTTGTCATCAACTATGACTCCTGCCAACTGTTTCCACTGTCCAAAACTGTTTCAAAATAAAAGTCCTCACTGAAATAATTCACTATTAAATAATTTAACTATTTAAACTACTCAACTATTTAACTGTTCAGACAATCCAACTGTCAGTTGTCATCAACTATGACTCCTGCCAACTGTTTCCTCTGTCCACAACTGTTTCAAAATAAAAGTCCTCATTACAAATAAATAACAATTAAATAATTTAACTATTTAAACTACTCAACTTTTCAACCGTTCAGCCATTCCAACTGCCAATTGTCATCAACTATGACTCCTGCCAACTGTTTCCTCTGTCCAAAACTGTTTCAAAATAAAAGTCCTCACGGAAATAATTCACTGTTAAATAATTTAATCTAAACTACTCAACTATTTAACTGTTCAGCCAATTCCAACTGTCAGTTGTCATCAACTATGACTCCCGCCAACTGTTCTGTCCAAAACTTTTTCAAAATAAAATAAAAGTCCTCACTACAATAAATCACAATTAAATAATTTAACTATTTAAACTACTCAACCATTCAACTGTTCAACCATTCCAACTGCCCGTTGTCATCAACTATGACTCCAGCCAACTGTTTCCTCTGTCCACAACTGTTTCAAAATAAAAGTCCTCATTAAAATAATTCACTGTTAAATAATCAAACTTTTTAAACTAAAAAACTATTTAACTGTTCAGCCATTCCAACTGTCTTGTCATCAACTATGACTGGGCCAACTGTTTTTCTGTCCAAAACTGTTTCAAAATAAAAGTTCCACTGAAATAATTCACTGTTAAATAATTTAACTATTTCAACTCAACTATTTAATTGTTCAATTCCAATTCGGTTGTCATCAACTATTATTCTTCTAACTGTTTCCTTCTGTCCACAACTTTTCAAAATAAAAGTTAACGAAAAACTTCACTGTTAACTAATTTAACTATTTAAACAAGCTCAACATTAGGACACCTGTGCAATGTTTTTTTCATTTTTTGTAACTTTTATACTTTTTGAGTTATTAATAAAAAACTCATTAATTTTTTCACTGAAAAATAGACTTAAATAATTGGGCTGATAAACATCACAACTATTTAACTGTTCAGCCATTCCAACTGTCAGTTGTCATCAACTATGACTCCTGCCAACTGTTTCCTCTGTCCAAAACTGTTTCAAAATAAAAGTCCTCATTGAAATAGATCACTGTTAAATAATTTAACTATTTAAACTACTCAACTTTTCAACCATTCAGCCATTCCAACTGCCCGTTGTCATCAACTTTGACTCCCGCCAACTGTTTCCTCCGTCCTTAACTGTTTCAAAATAAAAGTCCTCACTACAATAAATCATAATTAAACAATATAACTATTTAGACTACTCAACTTTTCAACCATTCAGCCATTCCAACTGCCCATTGTCATCAACTTTGACTCCTGTCAACTGTTTCCTCTGTCCAAAACTGTTTCAAAATAAAAGTCCTCACTGAAATAATTCACTGTTAAATAATTTATCTGAACTATTCAACTATTTAACTGTTCAGCCATTCCAACTGTCAGTTGTCATCAACTATGACTCCCCAACTGTTTCGTTTCACCTTTTGTACAACTGTTTCAAAATAAAAGTCCCTCACTACAACAATAATCACAATTAAATAATTTAACTATTTAAACTTCAACCATCCAACTGTTCCATTCCAACTGCCCATTGTCATCAAACTCCCCTGCCAACTGTTTCTCTGTCCAAAACTGTTTCAAAATAAAAGTCCTCACTCAAATAATTCACTGTTAAATAATTTAACTATTTAAACTACTCAACTTTTCAACCATTCAGCCATTCCAACTGCCAGTTGTCATCAACTTTGACTCCCGCCAACTGTTTCCTCCTGTCCAAAACTGTTTCAAAATAAAAGTCCTCATTACAATAAATCACAATTAAATAATTTAACTATTTAAACTACTCAACTTTTCAACTGTTCAGCCATTCCAACTGTCAGTTGTCATCAACTATGACTCCCGCCAACTGTTTCCTCTGTCCAAAACTGTTTCAAAATAAAAGTCCTCACTGAAATAATTCACTGTTAAATAATTTAACTATTTAAACTACTCAACTTTTCAACTGTTCAGCCATTCCAACTGCCAGTTGTCATCAACTTTGACTCCTGTCAACTGTTTTCCTCTGTCCAAAACTGTTTCAAAATAAAAGTCCTCACTGAAATAATTCACTGTTAAATAATTTATTTGAACTATTCAACTATTTAACTGTTCAGCCATTCCAACTGTCAGTTGTCATCAACTATGACTCCTGCCAACTGCCAACAACTGTTTCAAAATAAAAGTCCTCACCTACAATTAATCACAATTAAATAATTTAACTATTTAAACTACTCAACCATCCAACTGTTCAACCATTCCAACTGCCCTTTGTCATCAACTATGACTCCCGCCAACTGTTTCCTCTGTCCAAAACTGTTTCAAAATACAAGTCCTCACTGCAATATTTCACTATTAAACAATTTAACTATTTAAACTACTCAACTATTTAACTTTTCAGGCATTCCAACAGTGAGTTGTCATCAACTATGACTCCTTCCAACTGTTTCACCTGTCCACAACTGTTTTCAAAATAAAAGTCCTCATTACAATAGATCACAATCAAATAATTTAACTATTTAAACTACTCAACTTTTCAACTGTTCAGCCATTCCAACTGCCGTTGTCATCAACTTTGACTCCCGCCAACTGTTTCCTCTGTCCAAAACTGTTTCAAAATAAAAGTCCTCACTGAAGTAATTCACTGTTAAATAATTTAACTACTTAAACTACTCAACTATTTAACTGTTCAGCCATTCCAACTGTCAGTTGTCATCAACTTTGACGCCCGCCAAGTGTTTCCTCTTTCCACAGCTGTTTCAAAATAAAAGTACTCATTGAAATAATTCACTGTTAAATAATCAACTTTTTTTAAACTAAAAACTATTTAACTGTTCAGCCATTCCAACTGTCTTCAACTATGACTCCCACCAACTTGTTTACTCTGCCCACATTCCACCTTATGCAACTACAGTTTGCATTTTCATGCACTCGTAATTCCTGGAATTACATTCTCTAGTTATTATTATCATTCTTCTAACGCACTTAATGCGGCTTCGACCGTTTAACGTAGAAACTTGTTCAAAACTGCTTGTAGGTCTTACTTAGGACACCTGTGCAATGTATTTTTTCATCTTTGTAACTTTTATACTTTTTGAGTTATTAATAAAAACTATTAATTTTTTTCCCCATAGACTTAACATTGGGCTGATGACATCACAACTATTTAACTGTTCAGCCATTCCAACTGTCAGTTCTCATCAACTTTCACTCCCGCCAACTGTATTCTCTGTCTACAACTGTTAAAAAATAAAAGTCTTCTTTCTTTCTTTTCTTTTCTTCCATTCCTTTTTCTTTCTTAATTCTTTCCTTCCTTCCTTCCTTCCTTATTTATTTCCTTGCTTCTTTCCTTCATTCCTTTATTTCTTTCTTTCTGTTCTTACTTTCTTTCCTTCCGTCTTTCTTTATTTCTTTCCTTCCTTCTTTTCTTTGATCCTTCATTCTTTTTTCCCTCTTTCCTTTTTTCCTTCCTTTTCTTCTTTACTTCCTTCCATCCATCTTTTCCTTCCTTCTATTTTCCTTTCCTTATTTCTTCCTTCTTGCCAGTCCTTCATCCCTTCCATCTCCTTCCTTTTTTTCCTTCCTTCATTCCTTTTTAATTTCCTTCCTTTTTTCTTTCTTTCCTTTTCTTTTTTTTAACTATTGCTTTCTTCCTTCTTTTTCTATCTTTCCTTCCTTCATTTCTTCTTCCCCTTCCTTCCTTCCCTTCTTTCCTTCCTATCAACCATTTTTCTTCCTTCCTTCCTTGTTTCCTGTCTTATTTCCTTCCTCCTTGCTACTATTTTTCCTTCCTTCCTTCATTCCTTCTATTTTGCCATCCTTCCTTCTTTGCCTCCTTCCTTCCTTCCTTTTCTTCCTTCCCTTTCCTTCCTTTTTTGCTTCTTTCCTGACTTCCTTCTATCTTTTTTTTCTCCATTCCTTTCTTCCTTCCTTCTTTCCTTCCATCGTTCTATCTTTCCTTCCTTCTTCTCTTTCCTTTCCATTCTTTCCTCTTTCATTTTCCTTTCAAAAAGCTATGCACAGTGCCAACTGTTGAGCTAAGTTACAAACATTTGCTAAATTGCTCAGTAATGTGGTTAGCATAGTAAGCATTGTTGCCATTTAAAACTGCTAACAACATTAGCTTTTTTAATAAAAATTATGGTTTCATCAATATGGTTAGCATAGTTAGCATTTTAGCAAACATGCTCAACATTTCAAAATTAACATGGTTCACTGTTAGAATAATTCAATTATTAGCATACCTGCTTCTAACTGTTTAGCTGGATTGGCTCAACTGTTTCAAATAAAGCAAGTTCCAAACTACAATAAAATTGCTAAGTTAGGTCTTATTAGGATGGTTGTGCAATGTTTATTTTTTAACATTTCAATTTGTTCTTTTATTCTTAATTAAAAGTTATGCATAATAAAAACTACTAATTTATTTTTGTCCCTACAGCATTTTAAATAAAAATTCCCATGACATCACCTGAATTATTGGCCATTTTTATTTATTGGAAAAACTATTTTAAGGTTCTCATTAAAAACTGCGTTGCATTAGGTCTTACTTAGGACACCTGTGCAATGTATTTTTTCTCTTACAGGCTTTCTATGAATAATACTGCAATGGGCTGGCATCAATAGGGCCATTAAGCAAATGGACTACAGATCCTCAGTTTTCAACTGCAATTTCTCTTAAGACTACAGATCCTGTTCTGCCTACAACTGTTTCAAAATAAAAGTCCTCACAACAAGACATCACTCTTAAATAATTTAACTATTTAAACTATTCAACTGTTCAACCGTTCAGCCATTCCAACTGTCAGTTGTCATCAACTATGACTCCCGCCAACTGTTTCCACTGTCCAAAACTGTTTCAAAATAAAAGTTCACCCTGAAATAATTCACTGTTAAATAATGAACTATTTAAACAACTCAACTATTTAACTGTTCAGACAATCCAACTGTCAGTTGTCATCAACTATGACTCCTGCCAACTGATTCCTCTGTCCACAACTGTTTCAAAATAAAAGTCCTCATTATGATAAATAACAATTAAATAATTAAACTTTTTAAACTACTCAACTTTTCAACCGTTCAGCCATTCCAACTGCCAATTGTCATCAACTATGACTCCTGTCAACTGTTTCCTCTGTCCAAAACTGTTTCAAAATAAAAGTCCTCACGGAAATAATTCACTGTTAAATAATTTATCTAAACTACTCAACTATTTAACTGTTCAGCCAATCCAACTGTCAGTTGTCATCAACTATGACTCCCGCCAACTG
The DNA here is from genome assembly GCA_029692085.1 of Gymnothorax javanicus. Taxonomy (NCBI): domain Eukaryota; kingdom Metazoa; phylum Chordata; class Actinopteri; order Anguilliformes; family Muraenidae; genus Gymnothorax; species Gymnothorax javanicus. The sequence continues at coordinate 136,899,268 of CM056195.1, read as the reverse complement.
TTTCAAAATAAAAGTCCTCACTACAATTAATCACAATAAAATAATTTAACTATTTATACTACTCAACCATTCAACTGTTCAACCATTCCAACTGCCCGTTGTCATCAACTATGACTCCAGCCAACTGTTTCCTCTGTCCACAACTGTTTCAAAATAAAAGTCCTCATTGAAATGATTCACTGTTAAATAATTAAACTTTTTAAACTAAAAAACTATTTAACTGTTCAGCCATTCCAACTGTCTTCAACTATGACTCCCGCCAACTTGTTTCCTCTGCCCACATTCCACCTTATGCAATAACAGTATGCATTTTCATGCACTCGTAATTCCTGGAATTACATTCTCTAGTTATTATTATTATTCTTCTAACGCACTTAATTTTTTCAACTGTTTAACGTAGAAACCGTTCAGTGAGTATGTAGCTTTTACATAGGACACCTGTGCAATGTTTTTTTCATCTTTGTAACTTTTATACTTTTTGAGTTATTAATAAAAAACTATTAATTTTTTCCCCCCATAGACTTAACATTGGGCTGATGACATCACAACTATTTAACTGTTCAGCCATTCCAACTGTCAGTTGTCATCAACTATGACTCCCGCCAACTGTTTCCTCTGTCCAGAACTGTTTCAAAATAAAAGTCCTCATTACAATAGATCACAATCAAATAATTTAACTATTTAAACTACTCAACTTTTCAACCATTCAGCCATTCCAACTGCCCGTTGTCATCAACTTTGACTCCCGCCAACTGTTTCCTCTGTCCAAAACTGTTTCAAAATAAAAGTCCTCACTACAATAAATCATAATTAAACAATATAACTATTTAGACTACTCAACTTTTCAACCATTCAGCCATTCCAACTGCCCATTGTCATCAACTTTGACTCCTGTCAACTGTTTCCTCTGTCCAAAACTGTTTCAAAATAAAAGTCCTCACTGAAATAATTCACTGTTAAATAATTTATCTGAACTATTCAACTATTTAACTGTTCAGCCATTCCAACTGTCAGTTGTCATCAACTATGACGCCCGCCAAGTGTTTCCTCTGTCCAGAACTGTTTCAAAATAAAAGTCCTCATTACAATAGATCACAATCAAATAATTTAACTATTTAAACTACTCAACTTTTCAACCATTCAGCCATTCCAACTGCCCGTTGTCATCAACTTTGACTCCCGCCAACTGTTTCCTCCGTCCTTAACTGTTTCAAAATAAAAGTCCTCACTACAATAAATCATAATTAAACAATATAACTATTTAGACTACTCAACTTTTCAACCATTCAGCCATTCCAACTACCCGTTGTCATCAACTTTGACTCCTGTCAACTGTTTCCTCTATCCAAAACTGTTTCAAAATAAAAGTCCTCACTGAAATAATTCACTGTTAAATAATTTTATTTAAACTATTCAACTATTTAACTGTTCAGCCAATCCAACTGTCAGTTGTCATCAACAACTATGACAACTGCCAACAGTCCAAAACTGTTTCAAAATAAAAGTCCTCACTACAAATAATCACAATTAAATAATTTAACTATTTAAACTACTCAACCATCCAACTGTTCACCATTCCAACTGCCCTTTGTCATCAACTATGACTCCGCCAACTGTTTCCTCTGTCCAAAACTGTTTCAAAATAAAAGTCCTCACTGCAAAAAATTCACTATTAAATAATTTAACTATTTAAACTACTCAACTATTTAATTGTTCGGGCATTCCAACTGTCAGTTGTCATCAACTATGAGTCCTGCCAACTGTTTCAACCACCCAGAACACTGTTTCAAAATAAAAAGTCCTCATTACAACAGAGAACAATTAAATAATTTAACTATTTAAACTACTCCAACTTTTCAACCGTTCAGCCAATCCAATTGCGGTTGTCATCAACTATGACTCCCACCAACTGTTTCCTCTGTCCAAAACTGTTTCAAAATAAAAGTCCTCACTGAAATAATTCACTGTTAAATAATTTAACTATACTTAAACTACTCAACTTTTTCAACCGTTCAGCCATTCCAACTGCCCGTTGTCATCTGTTTTTGACTCCTGCCAACTGTTTCCTCCGTCACCAACTGTTTCAAAATAAAAGTCCTCACTAGCAATATATCATAATTAAATAATATAACTATTTAAACTACTCAACTTTTTCAACTGTTCAGCCATTCCAACTGTCAGTTGTCATCAACTATGACGCCTGCCAAGTGTTTCCTCTGTCCAGAACTTTTTCAAAATAAAAGTCCTCACACCACAATAGATCACAATCAAATAATTTAACTATTTAAACTACTCAACTTTTCAACTGTTCAGCCATTCCAACTGCCCGTTGTCATCAACTTTACACCCGCCAACTGTTCCCCCGTCTTTTAACTGTTTCAAAATAAAAGTCCTCACTACAATAAATCATAATTAAACAATATAACTATTTAAACTACTCAACTTTTCAACTGTTCAGCCATTCCAACTGCCCTAGTTGTCATCAACTATGACTCTAGCCAACTGTTTCCTCTGTCCACAACTGTTTCAAAATAAAAGTCCTCATTGAAATGATTCACTGTTAAATAATCAAACTTTTTAAAGAAAAAAACTATTTAACTGTTCAGCCATTCCAACTGTCTTCAACTATGATTTTCCCGCCAACTTGTTTCCTCTGCCCACATTAAACCTGTTGCAACTACAGTATGCATTTTCATGCACTCGTAATTCCCTGGAATTACATTCTCTAGTTATTATTATTATTCTTCTAACGCACTTAATGCGGCTTCAACCGTTTAACGTAGAAACTTCGTTCAAACTGCGCTATGTGGCTCTTACATAGGACACCTGTGCAATGTTTTTTTCATCTTTGTAACTTTTATACTTTTTTAAGTTATTAATAAAAAACTATTAATTTTTTTCCCCATAGACTTAACATTGGGCTGATGACATCACAACCATTTTAACTGTTCAGCCATTCCAACTGTCAGTTGTCATCAACTATGACGCCTCTTAAGACCAAGCTCCTTTCAACTCTGTCCAGAACTGTTTCAAAATAAAAGTCCTCACAACAATAGATCACAATTAAATAATTTAACTATTTAAACTACTCAAATTTTTAACCATTCAGCCATTCCAACTGCCCGTTGTCATCAACTTTGACTCCCGCCAACTGTTTTCCTGTCCAAAACTGTTTCAAAATAAAAGTCCTCACTACAATAAATCATAATTAAACAATTTAACTATTTAAACTACTCAACTTTTCAACCATTCAGCCATTCCAACTGCCCATTGTCATCAACTTTGACTCCTGTCAACTGTTTCCTCTGTCCAAAACTGTTTCAAAATAAAAGTCCTCACTGAAATAATTCACTGTTAAATAATTTAACTATTTAAACTATTCAACTATTTAACTGTTCAGCCATTCCAACTGTCAGTTGTCATCAACTATGACGCCCGCCAACTCTGTCCAGAACTGTTTCAAAATAAAAGTCCTCATTACAATAGATCACAATTAAATAATTTAACTATTTAAACTACTCAACTTTTTACCATTCAGCCATTCCAACTGCCAGTTGTCATCAACTATGACTCCCGCCAACTGTTTCCTCCGTCCTTAACTGTTTCAAAATAAAAGTCCTCATTACAATAAATCATAATTAAATAATTTAACTATTTAAACTACTCAACTTTTTTCAACCATTCAGCCATTCCAACTACCCGTTGTCATCAACTTTGACTCCTGTCAACTGTTTCCTCTATCCAAAACTGTTTCAAAATAAAAGTCCTCACTGAAATAATTCACTGTTAAATAATTTATCTTAAACTATTCAACTATTTAACTGTTCAGCCAATCCAACTGTCAGTTGTCATCAACTATGACTCCTGCCAACTGTTTCCTCCAACAGTTTCAAAATAAAAGTCCTCACTACAATTAATCACAATTAAATAATTTAACTATTTAAACTACTCAACCATCCAACTGTTCAACCATTCCAACTGCCCTTTGTCATCAACTTTGACTATCGCCAACTGTTTCCTCTGTCCAAAACTGTTTCAAAAATAAAAGTCCTCACTGCAAAATTCACTATTAAATATTTTAACTATTTAAACTACTCAACTATTTAATTGTACAGCATTCCAACTGTCAGTTGTCATCAACTATGAGTCCTGCCAACTGTTTCACCTGTCCAAAACTGTTTCAAAATAAAAGTCCTCATTACAACAGATCACAATTAAATAATTTAACTATTTAAACTACTCAACTATTTAACCGTTCAGCCATTCCAACAGTGAGTTGTCATCAACTATGACTCCCACCAACTGTTTCCTCTGTCCAAAACTGTTTCAAAATAAAAGTCCTCACTGAAATAATTCACAATTAAATAATTTAACTATTTAAACTACTCAACTTTTCAACTGTTCAGCCATTCCAACTGCCCGTTGTCATCAACTTTGACTCCTGCCAACTGTTTCCTCTGTCCAAAACTGTTTCAAAATAAAAGTCCTCACTGAAATATATCATAATTAAATAATTTAACTATTTAAACTACTCAACTTTTCAACTGTTCAGCCATTCCAACTGTCAGTTGTCATCAACTATGACGCCCGCCAAGTGTTTCCTCTGTCCAGAACTTTTTCAAAATAAAAGTCCTCATTACAATAGATCACAATCAAATAATTTAACTATTTAAACTACTCAACTTTTCAACTGTTCAGCCATTCCAACTGCCCGTTGTCATCAACTTTGACTCCCGCCAACTGTTTCCTCCGTCCTTAACTGTTTCAAAATAAAAGTCCTCACTACAATAAATCATAATTAAACAATATAACTATTTAAACTACTCAACTTTTCAACCGTTCAGCCATTCCAACTGCCCGTTGTCATCAACTATGACTCCAGCCAACTGTTTCCTCTGTCCACAACTGTTTCAAAATAAAAGTCCTCATTGAAATGATTCACTGTTAAATAATCAAACTTTTTAAACTAAAAAACTATTTAACTGTTCAGCCATTCCAACTGTCTTCAACTATGACTCCCGCCAACTTGTTTCCTCTGCCCACATTCCACCTTATGCAACTACAGTATGCATTTTCATGCACTCGTAATTCCCTGGAATTACATTCTCTAGTTATTATTATTATTCTTCTAACGCACTTAATGCGGCTTCGACCGTTTAACGTAGAAACTTCGTTCAAACTGCGTTGCGTAGCTCTTACATAGGACACCTGTGCAATGTTTTTTTCATCTTTGTAACTTTTATACTTTTTGAGTTATTAATAAAAAACTATTAATTTTTTCCCCCCATAGACTTAACATTGGGCTGATGACATCACAACTATTTAACTGTTCAGCCATTCCAACTGTCAGTTGTCATCAACTATGACGCCCGCCAAGTGTTTCCTCTGTCCAGAACTGTTTCAAAATAAAAGTCCTCATTACAATAGATCACAATCAAATAATTTAACTATTTAAACTACTCAACTTTTCAACCATTCAGCCATTCCAACTGCCCATTGTCATCAACTTTGACTCCCGCCAACTGTTTCCTCCGTCCTTAACTGTTTCAAAATAAAAGTCCTCACTACAATAAATCATAATTAAACAATATAACTATTTAGACTACTCAACTTTTCAACCATTCAGCCATTCCAACTGCCCGTTGTCATCAACTTTGACTCCTGTCAACTGTTTCCTCTATCCAAAACTGTTTCAAAATAAAAGTCCTCACTGAAATAATTCACTGTTAAATAATTTATCTGAACTATTCAACTATTTAACTGTTCAGCCAATCCAACTGTCAGTTGTCATCAACTATGACTCCCGCCAACAGTTTCGAAATAAACGTACTCACTACAATTAATCACAATTAAATAATTTAACTATTTAAACTACTCAACCATCCAACTGTTCAACCATTCCAACTGCCCTTTGTCATCAACTACGACTCCCGCCAACTGTTTCCTCTGTCCAAAACTGTTTCAAAATAAAAGTCCTCACTGCAAAAATTCACTATTAAATAATTTAACTATTTAAACTACTCAACTATTTAATTGTACGGGCACTCCAACTGTCAGTTGTCATCAACTATGAGTCCTGCCAACTGTTTCACCCGTGTATGACTGTTTCAAAATAAATGTCCTCACTACAATATATCATAATTAAATAATATAACTATTTAAACTACTCAACTTTTCAACTGTTCAGCCATTCCAACTGTCAGTTGTCATCAACTTTGACTATCGCCAACTGTTTCCTCCGTCCACAACTGTTTCAAAATAAAAGTTCTCACTACAATAAAGAAATAAATAATTAAATATTTTTTAACTTTTATTTAAACTACTCAACTATTCAACAGAACAGCCATTTCAACTGCCAGTTGTCATCAACTATGAGTCCTATGCCAACTGTTTTCAACTCTGTCCAAAAACTGTTTCAAAATACAAGTCCTCACTGCAATATTTCACTATTAAACAATTTAACTATTTAAACTACTCAACTATTTAACTTTTCGGGCATTCCAACAGTGAGTTGTCATCAACTATGACTCCTGCCGACTGCGTCACCTGTCCACAACTGTTTCAAAATAAAAGTCCTCATTACAATAGATCACAATCAAATAATTTAACTATTTAAACTACTCAACTTTTCAACCGTTCAGCCTTTCCAACTGCCCGTTGTAGTCAACGTTGACTCCCGCCAACTGTTTCCTCTGTCCAAAACTGTTTCGAAATAAAAGTCCTCACTGAAGTAATTCACTGTTAAATAATTTAACTACTTAAACTACTCAACTATTTAACTGTTCAGCCATTCCAACTGTCAGTTGTCATCAACTTTGACACCCGCCAAGTGTTTCCTCTTTCCACAGCTGTTTCAAAATAAAAGTACTCATTGAAATAATTCACTGTTAAATAATCAAACTTTTTAAACTAAAAAACTATTTAACTGTTCAGCCATTCCAACTGTCTTCAACTATGACTCCCACCAACTTGTTTACTCTGCCCACATTCCACCTTATGCAACTACAGTTTGCATTTTCATGCACTCGTAATTCCCTGGAATTACATTCTCTAGTTATTATTATTATTCTTCTAACGCACTTAATGCGGCTTCGACGTTTAACGAGAAACTTCGTTCAAACTGCGTTATGTAGGTCTTACTTAGGACACCTGTGCAATGTATTTTTCATCTTTTGTAACTTTTATACTTTTTTGAGTTATTAATAAAAAACTATTATTTTTTTTCCCTCCATAGACTTAACATTGGGCTGATGACATCACAACTATTTAACTGTTCAGCCATTCCAACTGTCAGTTCTCATCAACTTTCACTCCCGCCAACTGTATTCTCTGTCTACAACTGTTAAAAAATGGAAGTCTTCTTTCTTTCTTTCTTTCTTCCATTCCCTTTTTTTTTTTTTAATTCTTTTTCCTTCCTTCCTTCCTTCCTTCCTTATTTATTTCCTTCCTTCTTTCCTTCATTCCTTTATTTCTTTCTTTCTGTTCTTACTTTCTTTCCTTCAGTCTTTCTTTATTTCTTTCCTTCCTTCTTTTCTTTGATCCTTCATTCTTTTTTCCCTCTTTCCTTTTTTCCTTCCTTTTTCTTCTTTACTTCCTTCCATCCATCTTTCCTTCCTTCTTTCCTTCCTTATTTCTTCCTTCTTGCCGTCCTTCATCCCTTCCATCTCCTTCCTTCTTTCCTTCCTTCATTCCTTTTTAATTTCCTTCCTTTTTTCTTTCCTTTCTTTTCCTTCTTTGCTTTCTTCCTTCTTTCTATCTTTCCTTCCTTCCTTCTTCTTCCCTTCCTTCCTTCCTTCTTTCCTTCCTATCTCCCATCTTTTCTTCCTTCCTTCCTTGTTTCCTGTCTTATTTCCTTCCTCCTTGCTACTATTTTTCCTTCCTTCCTTCATTCCTTCTATTTTGCCATCCTTCCTTTTTTGCCTCCTTCCTTCCTTCCTTTTCTTCCTTCCCTTTCCTTCCTTTTTTGCTTCTTTCCTGACTTCCTTCTATCTTTCTTTCTCCATTCCTTTCTTCCTTCCTTCTTTCCTTCCATCGTTCTATCTTTCCTTCCTTCTTCTCTTTCCTTTCCATTCTTTCCCTCTTTCATTTTCCTTGATAGCGAGCTATGCACAGTTTGAGCTAAGCTACAAACATTTGCTAAATTAGCTCAGTAATGTGGTTAGCATGGTTAGCATTGTTAGCATAAGTGCTAACAACATTAGCTAAGTTAGCTGAGTAACGTGGTTAGCATGGATAGCGCTGTTAGCATAGTTAGCATTGTTAGCATACATGCTAATAACATTAGCAAATTTAGCTGAGTAACGTGGTTAGCATGGTTGGCACTGTTAGAATAGTTAGAATTGTTAGCATACCTGCTAATAACATTAGCATACCTGCTAATAACATGGTTAGCATTGTTAGCATAGTTTGCAACATGCTAATAAAATTAGCTAAGTTAGCATAATGTGGTCAGCATGGTTAGCATAGTTAGCTTAGTTAGTATACTTGATAATAACATTAGCTAATTTAGCTGAGTAACGTAGTTAGCATGCTTAGCATTCTTAGCACAGTTAGCATAGTTAGCATAACTACTAACAACATTATTCAGTTAAATAACATGGTTAGCACTACAGTTTGCATTTTCATGCACTCGTAATTATACATTTTCTAGTTGTTATTATTATTAATAACGTTTTACTTCATTCAAATTTGGTCTTACTTAGGACACCTGTGCAATGTATTTTTCATCTTTGTAACTTTTATACTTTTTAAACTATGAATAAAAAACTATGAATAATATTTTTCCCCATAGACTTAACATTGGGCTGATGACATCACAATAGGGCCATTAAGCAAATGGAATCTTGTGCCAGAGGTTCTGACCACCTGCAGCAACTGTCAGTTTCTCAGGCTTTAAGACTGCAATCTGGCTCTCTTAAGACTACAGATCCTGTTCAACTGTTTCCTCTGCCTACAACTGTTTCAAAATAAAAGTCCTCACAACAAGACATCACTCTTAAATAATTTAACTATTTAAACTATTCAACTGTTCAACCGTTCAGCCATTCCAACTGTCAGTTGTCATCAACTATGACTCCCGCCAACTGTTTCCACTGTCCAAAACTGTTTCAAAATAAAAGTTCTCCCTGAAATAATTCACTGTTAAATAATTAACTATTTAAACAACTCAACTATTTAACTGTTCAGACAATCCAACTGTCAGTTGTCATCAACTATGACTCCTGCCAACTGATTCCTCTGTCCACAACTGTTTCTTTTTAAAAAGTCCTCATTATGATAAATAACAATTAAATAATTTAACTTTTGGGCTCAACTTTTCAACTGTTCAGCCATTCCAACTGCCAATTGTCATCAATGGAATCCTGTCAACTGAGGTTCTGTCCAAAACTGTTTCAAAATAAAACTGTCACTGAAATAATTCACTGTTAAATAATTTATCTAAACTACTCAACTATTTAACTGTTCAGCCAATCCAACTGTCAGTTGTCATCAACTATGACTCCGCCAACTGTTTCAAAATAAAAGTCCTCACTACAATTAATCACAATAAAATAATTTAACTATTTATACTATTCAACCATTCAACTGTTCAACCATTCCAACTGCCAGTTGTCATCAACTATGACTCCAGCCAACTGTTTCCTCTGTCCACAACTGTTTCAAAATAAAAGTCCTCATTGAAATGATTCACTGTTAAATAATTCAAACTATTTAAAACTAAAAAACTATTTAACTGTTCAGCCATTCCAACTGTCTTCAACTATGACTCCGCCAACTTGTTTCCTCTGCCCACATTCCACAACTGTTCTGCAAAACAATGTTTTCATTATAATTAAATTACATTTAAAGTAATTTATTATTCTTTTAAACTACTCAACTTTTCAACCTGCGTTCGAGAAAGCCATTCAAACTGCCAATTGTCATCAACATAGGACACCTGTCAATGTTTTTTTCATCTTTGTAACTTTTATACTTTTTTGAGTTATTAATAAAAAACTATTAATTTTTTCCCCACATAGACTTAAATAATTGGGCTGATGACATCACAACTATTTAACTGTTCAGCCATTCCAACTGTCAGTTGTCATCAACTATGACTCCCGCCAAGTGTTTCCTCTGTCCAGAACTGTTTCAAAATAAAAGTCCTCATTACAATAGATCACAATAAAATAATTTAACTATTTAAACTACTCAACTTTTCAACTGTTCAGCCATTCCAACTGCCCGTTGTCATCAACTTTGACTCCCGCCAACTGTTTCCTCCGTCCTTAACTGTTTCAAAATAAAAGTCCTCATTACAATAGATCACAATTAAATAATTTAACTATTTAAACTACTCAACTTTTCAACCGTTCAGCCATTCCAACTGCCCGTTGTCATCAACCATGACTGCCGCCAACTGTTTCCTCTGTTCAAAACTGTTTCAAAAGAAAAGTCATCACTGAAAAAATTCACTGTTAACTAATTCAACTATTGAAACAACTCAACTATGAAACTATTAAGCCATTCCAACTGTCAGTTGTCATCAACTATGACTTCTGCCAACTGTTTCCACTGTCCACAACTGTTTCAAAATAAATGTCCTCATTACAATAAATCACAATTAAATAATTTAACTATTTAAACTACTCAACTTTTCAACCATTCAGCCATTTCACCTGCCCATTGTAATCAATTATGACTACCGCCAACTGTTTCCTCTGTCCAAAACTGTTTCAAAATGAAAGTCCTCAATGCAATAATTCACTATTAAATAATTTAACTATTTAAACTACTCAACTATTTAACTGTTCGGGCATTCCAACTGTCACTTTGAGTCCTGCCAAACTGTTTCACCTGTGTACAACTGTTTCAAAATAAAAGTCCTCATTACGATAGATCACAATTAAAAAATTTAACTATTGAAACTACTCAACTTTTCAACCGTTCAGCCATTCCAACTGCCGGTTGTCATCAACTATGACTGCCGCCAATTATTTCCTCTGTTCAAAACTGTTTCAAAATAAAAGTCATCACTGAAATAATTCACTGTTAACTAATTTAATTATTGAAACAACTCAACTATTAGACTGTTAAGCCATTCCAACTGTCAGTTGTCATCAACTATGACTCCTGCCAAGTGTTTCCTCTGTCCATCACTGTTTCAAAATAAAAGTCATCACTGAAATAATTCACTGTTAACTAATTTAACTATTTAAACAACTCAACTATTAAACTGTTAAGCCATTCCAACTGTCAGTTGTCATTAACTATGACTCCTGCCAAGTGTTTCCTCTGTCCATCACTGTTTCAAAATAAAAGTCCTCACTGCAATAATTCACTATTAAAAAATTTAACTATTTAAACTACTCAACTTTTCAACCATTCAGCCATTTCACCTGCCTGTTGTACTCAACTATGACTCCCGCCAAGTGTTTCCTCTGCCTACAACTGTTTCAAAACAAAAGTCCTCACTGCAATAATTCACTATTAAATAATTTAACTATTTAAACTATTGAAATATTTAACTGTTCAGCCATTCCAACTGCCAGTTGTCATCAACTATGACTCCCGCCCAACTATTCACTCTGTCCAAAACTGTTTCAAAATAAAAGTCTTCACTGAAATAATTCACTGTTAAACAATTTAATTATTTAAACTACTCAACTATTTAACTGTTCAGGCATTCCAACAGTGAGTTGTCATCAACTATGACTCCTGCCAACTGTGTCACCTGTCCACAACAGTTTCAAAATAAAAGTCCTCATTACAATAGATCACAATCAAATAATTTAACTATTTAAACTACTCAACTTTTCAACCGTTCAGGCATTCCAACTGCCCGTTGTCATCAACTATCACTGCCGCCAACCGTTTCCTCTGTTCAAAACTGTTTCAAAATAAAAGTACTCACTGAAATAATACACACTTAAGTAATTTAACTATTTAAAGTACTCAAATATTTAACTGTTCAGCCATTCCAACTGTCAGTTGTCATCAACTATGACTCCTGCCAACTGTTTCACCTATCCACAACTGTTTCAAATTAAAAGTCCTCATTACAATAAATCAAAGTTAAATAAATTAACTATTTAAACAACTCAATTTTTCAACCGTTCAGCCATTCCAACTGCCTGTTGTCATCAACTTTGACTCCCGCCAGCTGTTTTCTCCGTCCTAAACTGTTTCAAAATAAAAGTCCTCACTACAATAAATTATAATTAAATAATATAACTATTTAAACTACTCAACTTTTCAACCATTCAGCCATTCCAACTGCCCATTATCATCAACTATGACTCCAGCCAACTGTTTCCTCTGTCCAAAACTGTTTCAACATAAAAGTCCTCACTACAATAAATCACAATTAAATAATTTAACTATTTAAACAACTCAACTTTTCAAACGTTCAGCCATTCCAACTGCCCGTTGTCATCAACTATGACTCCTGCCAACTGTTTTTGTCCTAAACTGTTTCAAAATAAAAGTCCTCACTGCAATAATTCACTATTAAATAATTTAACTATTTAAACTACTCAACAATTGAAGTGTTCAGCCATTCCAACTGTCAGTTGTCATCAATTTTGACTCTCGCCAACTGTTTCCTCTGTCCGCAACTGTTTCAAAATAAAAGTCCTCGCTACAATAAATCACAATTAGATATTTTTACTATTTAAACTACTCAACTATTCAAAAGTTCAGCCATTTCAACTGCCAGTTATCATCAACTATGACTCCCACCAACTGTTTCCTCTGTCCAAAACTGTTTCAAAATAAAAGTCCTCACGACAATAAATCACAATTAAATAATTTAACTATTTAAACAACTCAACTTTTCAAACGTTCAGCCATTCCAACTGCCCGTTGTCATCAACTGTGACTCCCTCTAACTGTTTCCTCTGTCCAGAACTGTTTCAAAATAAAAATCCTCTCTGAAATAATTCACTGTTAAATAATACAACTTTTTAAACTATTCAACTATTTAACTGTTCAGCCATAAGAACTGTCATCAACTATAACTCCCGCCAACTTGTTTACTCTGCCCAAATTCCACCTAAAGCAATTACAGTTTGCATTTTCATGCACTCGTAATTCCCTGGAATTACATTCTCGAGTTATTATTATTGTTCTTCTAACGCACTTAATGCGGCTTCAACCGTATAATGTAGAAACTTCGTTCAAACAGCGTTGCGTAGGTCTTACTTAGGACACCTGTGCAATGTATTTTTCATCTTAGTAACTTTTATACTTTTTCAACTATGAATAAAAAACTATTAATTTTTTTCCCCATAGTCTTAAAATTGGGCTGATGACATCACAGTAGGGCCATGAAGCAAATGGAATCTTGTGCCAGATGTTCTGACCACCTGCAGCAACTGTCAGTTTCTCAGGCTTTCAGACTACAGTCTGGCTTTCTTAACACTACAGATCCTGTTCAACTGTTTCCTCTGCCTACAACTGTTTCAAAATAAAAGTCCTCACAACAAGAAATCACTCTTAAATAATTTAACTATTTAAACTACTCAAATATTTAACTGTTCAGCCATTCCAACTGTCAGTTGTCATCAACTATGACTCCTGCCAACTGTTTCACCTGTCCAAAACTGTTTCAAAATAAAAGTCCTCACTGAAATAATTCACTGTTAAATAATTTAACTATTTAAAGTACTCAACTTTTCAACCGTTCAGCCATTCCAACTGCCCATTGTCATCAACAATGACTCCCGCCAACTGTTTCCTCTGTCCAAAACTGTTTCAAAATAAAAGTCTTCCCTGCAATAATTCACTATTAAACAATTTAACTATTTAAACTATTGAGATATTTAACTGTTCAGCCATTCCAACTGCCAGTTGTCATCAACTATGACTCCCACCAACTGTTTCCTCTGTTCAAAACTGTTTCAAAATAAAAGTCCTCACTGAAATAATTCACTCATAACTAATTGAACTATTTAAACTATTGAAATATTTAACTGTTCAGCCATTCCAACTGTCAGTTGTCATCAACTATGACTCCTGCCAACTCTTTCCACTGTCCACAATGGTTTCAAAATAAAAGTCCTCTTTACAATAAATTACAAATAAATAATTTAACTATTTAAACTACTCTACTTTTCAACCATTCAGCCATTCCAACAGCCCGTTGTCATCAACTATGACTCCCGTCAACTGTTTCCTCGGTCCAAAACTGTTTCAAAATAAAAGTCCTCATTGAAATAATTCACTGTGAAATAAAATAACTTTTTAAACAAAACTTCAAAATGATATAACTGTTCAGCCATTCCAACTGTCATCAACTATGACTCCCGCCAACTTGTTTGCTCTACCCACATTCCACCATAAGCAACTACAGTTTGCATTTTCATGCACTCGTAATTCCCTGGAATTACATTCTCTAGTTATTAGTGTGCATGAAAATGCACACTATTGTTATTCCAGTACTTCTTCTTCTTCTTATTATTATTATTATTATTATTCTAACGCACTTAATGCGGCCTCAACCGTTTAACGTAGAAACTTCATTCAAACTGCGTTGCGTAGGTCTTACTTAGGACACCTGTGCAATGTATTTTTCATCTTTGTAACTTTTATACTTTTTGAACTATGAATAAAAAACTACTAATTTTTTTCCCCATAGACTTAACATTGGGCCGATGACATCACAATAGGGCCATTAAGCAAATGGAATCTTGTGCCAGATGTTCTGACCACCTGCAGCAACTGTCAGTTTCTCAGGCTTTAACACTACAATCTGGCTCTCTGAAGACTACAGATCCTATTCAACTGTTTCCTCTGCCTACAGCTGTTTCAAAATAAAAGTCCTCACAACAAGAAATCACTCTTAAATAATTTAACTATTTAAACTACTCAAATATTTAACTGTTCAGCCATTCCAACTGTCAGTTGTCATCAACTATGACTCCTGCCAACTGTTTCATCTGTCCAAAACTGTTTCAAAATAAAAGTCCTCACGGAAATAATTCACTGTTAAATAATTTAACTATTTAAACTACTCAACTGTTCAACCGTTCAGCCATTCCAACTGCCCATTGTCATCAACTATGACTCCCGCCAACTGTTTCTTCTGTCTAAAACTGTTTCAAAATAAAAGTTCTCCCCGAAATTATTCACTGTTAAATAATTTAACTATTTAAACAACTCAACTATTTAACTGTTCAGCCAATCCAACTGTCAGTTGTCATCAACTATGACTCCTGCCAACTGATTCCTCTGTCCACAACTGTTTCAAAATAAAAGTCCTCATTATGATAAATAACAATTAAATAATTTAACTTTTTAAACTACTTAACTTTCAACCGTTCAGCCATTCCAACTGCCAGTTGTCATCAACTATGACTCCTGTCAACTGTTTCCTCTGTCCAAAACAGTTTCAAAATAAAAGTCCTCACTAAAATTACTCACAATTAAACAATTTAACTATTTAAACTACTCAACCATCCAACTGTTCCACCATTTCAACTGCCCATTGTCATCAACTATGACTCCCACCAACTGTTTCCTCTGTCCAAAACTGTTTCAAAATAAAAGTCCTCACTGCAATAATTCACTATTAAATAATTTAACTATTTAAACTACTGAACTATTTAACTGTTCGGGCATTCCAACTGTCAGTTGTCATCAACTATAAGTCCTGCCAACTGTTTCACCTGTGTACAACTGTTTCAGAATGAAAGTCCGCATTACAATAGATCACAAATAAATAATTTAACTATTTAAACTACTCAACTTTTCAACCGTTCAGCCAATCCAACTGCCGGTTGACATCAACTATGACTGCCGCCAACTGTTTCCTCTGTTCAAGACTGTTTCAAAATAAAAGTCATCACTGAAATAATTCAATGTTAACAAATTTAACTATTTAAAATACTCAACTATTTAACTGTTCGGGCATTCCAACAGTGAGTTGTCATCAACTATGACTCCTGCCAACTGTGCCACCTGTCCACAACGGTTTCAAAATAAAAGTCCTCATTACAATAGATCACAATTAAATAATTTAACTATTTTAACTACTCAACTTTTCAACCGTTCAGACATTACAACTGCCCGATGTAGTCAACGATGACTCCCGCCAACTGTTTCCTCTGTCAAAAACTGTTTCAAAATAAAAGTCCTCACTGAAATAATTCACTGTTAAATAATTTAACTATTTAAAGTACTCAACTATTTAACTGTTCAGCCATTGCAACTGTCAGTTGTCATCAACTTTGACTCTCGCCAACTGTTTCCTCCGTCCACAACTGTTTCAAAATAAAAGTTCTCACTACAAGAAATCACAATTAAATATTTTAACTATTTAAACTACTCTAATATTCAACAGTACAGCCATTTCAACTGCCAGTTTTCATCAACTATGAGTCCTGCCAACTGTTTCCTCTGTCCAAAACTGTTTAAAAATAAAAGTCCTCACTGCAATATTTCACTATTAAACAATTTAACTATTTAAACTACTCAACTATTAAACTTTTCGGGCATTCCAACAGTGAGTTGTCATCAACTATGACTCCTGCCAACTGTGTCACCTGTCCACAACTGTGTCAAAATAAAAGTCCTCATTACAATAGATTACAATCAAATAATTTTGACTATTTAAACTACTCAACTTTTCAACCGTTCAGCCTTTCGAACTGCCTGTTGTAGTCAACGTTGACTCCCGCCAACTGTTTCCTCTGTCCAAAACTGTTTCAAAATAAAAGTCCTCACTGCAATATTTCACTATTAAACAATTTAACTATTTAAACTACTCAACTATTAAACTTTTCGGGCATTCCAACAGTGAGTTGTCATCAACTATGACTCCTGTCAACTGTGTCACCTGTCCACAACTGTGTCAAAATAAAAGTCCTCTATTTTACAACTTTTCAAGATCACAATCAAATAATTAAACTATTTAAACTCACTGAAATAATTCACTGGTAAATAATTTAACTACTTTTCAACTATTTAACTGTTCAGCTGTCATTCCAACTGCCAAGTGTTGTCAGAATCAAATTAAAAGTCCTCCGCCAATAAAATAATTAAACTATTTGTTTCCTTTTCCGTCCATTAACTGTTTCAAAATAAAAGTCCTCCTTAACTACAATAAATCATAATTAAACAATATAACTATTTAAACTACTCAACTTTTCAACCATTCAGCCATTCCAACTGCCCGTTGTCATCAACTATGACTCCAGCCAACTGTTTCCTCTGTCCACAACTGTTTCAAAATAAAAGTCCTCATTGAAATAATTCACTGTTAAATAATACAACTTTTTAAACTAAAAAACTATTTAACTGTTCAGCCATTCCAACTGTCTTCAACTATGACTCCCGCCAACTTGTTTCCTCTGCCCACATTCCACCTTCTGCAACTACAGTTTGCATTTTCATGCACTCGTAATTCCCAGGAATTACATTCTCTAGTTAGTGTGCATGAAAATGCACACTATTGTTATTCCAGTTCTTCTTCTTATTATGTGCCTTCAGCAATGCAGACACATATTATAATCCTGCATACTTCTTTATGATGTGCCTGCAGCAATGCAGACACATATGATAATCCTGCATACTTCTTTATTATTATTATTATTCCATATTCTTCCGTAATTGCACGGTTCGCAACTCCTCCCATAGTTTTCACCCGATCCCCACACATTACACATGACATCGTGCGGCTCCCTTGTGAGAAGTGTGCTATGACTTTTCTAAGGGATCCGACTTAAGGATTCCCTACAATTCCCGAAAAACATGGACTTCTGAAACCTCGTTATAATGGAAGTCAATGAGAAAACTCACTCATCATTACCCTCTCACCGTGAACTCATATATTCACATAGAAACTCTTTTCCAACTCCCAAACATTGACAAGCAATGCCCAAGCAACCATTAGGAACAGCATAGCAACCACCTAGCAACGACCTCGCAACCACCCAGAACACCATAGCAACCACCCAGAACGCCCTAGCAACCACCCAGAACACCACAGTAACCGCCTAGAAACGCCCTAGAAACCACCCAGAGCACCATGGCAACCACCTAGCAAAGCCTTAGCAACCACACAGAACACCATAGCAACCGCCTAGCAATGCCCTAGCAACCACCAGAACACCAGAGCAACCACCTAGCAATGCCCTAGCAACCACCAGAACACCAAGCAACCGCTTAGCAATGCCCAGCAACCAGAACACCATGGCAACCACCTAGCAATGCCTTAGCAACCACCCAGAACACCATAGCAACCACCTAGCAATGCCCTAGCAACCACCCAGAACACTATAGCAACCGCCCTAGCAACGCCCTAGCAACCACCCAGAACACCATAGCAACCGCCTAGCAATGCCCTAGCAACCACCCAGAACACCATAGCAACCACTTAGCAATGCCCTAGCAACCACCCAGAACACCATAGCAACCGCGTAGCAACGCCCTAGCAACCACCCAGAACACCATACAACCGCCTAGCAACGCCCTAGCAACCACCCAGAACACCATAGCAACTGCCTAGTAACGCCCTAGCAACCACCCAGAACACAATAGCAACTCCCTAGCAACACCCTAGCAACCACCCAGAACATCGTAGCAACTACCTAGCAACATCCTAGCAACCACCCAGAACACCATAGCAACCACCTAACAAAGCCCTAGCAACCACCCAGAACACCATAGCAACCGCCTAGCAAGCACCTAGCAACCACCCAGAACACCATAGCAACCGCCTAGCAATGCCCTAGCAACCACCTGGAACTCCATAGCAACCGCCCAGCACACCCTATAGAGCTCCCAGAACACCATATCAACGATTTACCAGATCCCTGGCAAGCACATCAAACACTGTACGTGTAGAGCAGCAGACACATTCAAAATTTCTACCGGAATTTTCTAGTTATTATTATTATTATTCCATATTCTTCCGTAATTGCACGGTTCGCTACTCCTCCCACAGTTTTCACCCGATCCCCACACATTACATATCAAAACGTGTGGCTCCCTTGTGAGGAGTGTGCTATAACTTTTCTAAGCAATCCGACTTACGGATTTCCCACAATTCCCAAAAAACATGGACTTCTGAAACCTCGTTATAATGGAAGTCAATGAGAAAATCCTTCAAACTCACTCATCTTCACCCTCTCACCGTGAACTCAAATATTCACATCGAAACTCTGTTCCAACTCCCAAACACTGACAAGCAACGCCCAAGCAACCATTAGGAACAGCATAGCAAACACCTAGAACCACCCAAGCAACCACCCAGAACACCATGGCAACCACCTAGCAAAGCCCTAGCAACCACCCAGAACACCATAGCAACCACCTAGCAATGCCCTAGCAACCACCCAGAACACCATAGCAACCGCCTAGCAATGCCCTAGCAAACACCCAGAAACCCATAGCAACCGCCTAGCAACGCCCTAGCAACCACCCAGAACACCATAACAACCGCCTAGAAACACCCTAACAACCACTCAGAACAACATGGCAACCGCCTAGCAAAACCCTAGCAACCACCCAGAACACCATAGCAACCGCCAAGCAACGCCCTAGCAACCACCCAGAACACTATAGCAACCGCCTAGCAAAGCCCTAGCAACCACCCAGAACACCATAGCAACCGCTTAGCAATGCCCTAGCAAGCACCCAGAACACCATATCAACCACTTACCAGAACCCTGGCAAGCACCTCGAACACTGTAAGTGTAGAGCAGCAGGCACATTCAAAATTTCTACTGGAATTTTCTAGTTATTATTATTATTATTATTATTATTATTATAACGCACTTAGTGCGGCTTCAACCGTTTAACGTAGAAACTTCGTTCAAACTGCGTTGCGTAGGTCTTACTTAGGACACCTGTGCAATGTATTTTTCATCTTTGTAACTTTTATACTTTTTAAACTATGAATAAAAAACTATTAATTTTTTTCCCCATACACTTAACATTGGGCTGATGACATCACAGTAGGGCCATTAAGCAAATGGAATCTTGTGCCAGATGTTCTGACCACTTGCAGAAACTGTCAGTTTCTCAGGCTTTAAGACTGCAGTCTGGCTCTCTTAACACTACAGATCCTGTTCAACTGTTTCCCCTGCCTACAACTGTTTCAAAATAAAAGTCCTCACTACAAGAAATCACTCTTAAATAATTTAACTATTTAAAATGCTCAAATATTTAACGGTTCACCATTCCAACTGTCAGTTGTCATCAACTATGACTCCTGCCAACTGTTTCACCGGTCCAAAACTGTTTCAAAATAAAAGTCCTCACTGAAATAATTCACTCTTAAATAATCTAACTATTTAAACTACTCAACGTTTCAACCGGTCAGCCATTCCAACTGCCCATTGTCATCAACTATGACTCCTGCCAACTGTTACACCTGTCCAAAACAGTTTCAAAATAAAAGTCCTCACTGAAATAATTCACTGTTAACTAATTTAACTATTTAAACAACTCAACTGTTTAACTGTTCACCCAATCCAACTGTCAGTTGTCATCAACTATGACTCCTGCCAAGTGTTTCCTCTGTCCACAACTGTTTCTAAATAAAAGTCCTCATTACGATAAATAACAATTAAATAACTTTTTAAACTACTCAACTTTTCAACCGTTCAGCCATTCCAACTGTCAGTTGTCATCAACTATGACTCCCGCCAAGTTTCCTATGTCCATAACAGTTTCAAAATAAAAGTCCTCACTACAAGAAATCACTCTTAAATAATTTAACTATTTAAAAGGCTCAAATATTTAACTGTTCAGCCATTCCAACTGTCAGTTGTCATGAACTATGACTCCTGCCAACTGTTTCACCTGTCCAAAACTGTTTCAAAATAAAAGTCCTCACTGCAGTAATTCACTATTAAATAATTTAACTATTTAAACTACTCAACTATTGAACTGTTCAGCCATTCCAACTGTCAGTTGTCATCAACTATGACTCCGGCCAACTGTTTCCACTGTCCACAACTGTTTCAAAATAAAAGTCCTCATTACAATAGATCACAATTAAATAATTTAACTATTTAAACTAAATCAAACTATTTTCAAACGTTCAGCCATTCCAACTGCCGGTTGTCATCAACTATGACTGCCGCCAACTGTTTCCTCTGTTCAAAACTGTTTCAAAATAAAAGTCATCACTGAAATAATTCACTATTAAATAATTTAACTATTTAAACTACTCAAATATTTAACCATTCAGCCATTACAAATGTCAGTTGTCATCAACTATGACTCCTGCCAACTGTTTCCTCTGTCCACAACTGTTTCAAAATAAAAGTCCTCATTACAATAAATCACAATTAAATAATTTAACTATTTAAACTATTCTATTTGTCAACCGTTCAGCCATTCCAACTGTCAGTTGTCATCAACTTTGGCTCCCCTCAACTGTTTCCTCGGTCCAAAACTGTTTCAAAATAAAAGTCCTCACTACATAATTCACTGTTAAATAGTCTCATTTAACTATTTAAACAACTCAACTATTTAATTGTTCAGCCATTCCAACTGTCAGTTGTCATCAACTATGACTCCCATCAACTGTTTCCTCGGTACCAAACTGTTTCAAAATAAAAGTCCTCACTACAATAATTCACTGTTATATAATTTAACTATTTAAACAACTCAACTATTTTACTGTTCAGCCATTCCAAATGTCACTTGTCATCAACTATGACTCCTGCCAATGTTTCCTTTGTCCACAACTGTTTCAAAATAAAAGTCCTCACTACAATAATTCACTGTTAAATAATTTAACTATTTAAACAACTCAACTATTGAACTGTTCAGCCATTCCAACTGCCCGTTGTCATCAACTATGACTCCCGTCAACTGTTTCCTCGGTCCAAATCTGTTTCAAAATAAAAGTCCTCACTGAAATAATTCACTGCTAAATAATTTAACTATTTTAACTACTCAACTTTTCAACCATTCAGCCATTCCAGCAGCCCGTTGTCATCAACTATGACAATCGCCAACTGTTTCCTCTGTGCAAAACTGTTTCAAAATAAAAGTCCTCATTAAAATAATTCACTGTTAAATAATATAACTTTTTAAACTACTCAACTATTTAACTGTTCAGCCATTCCAACTGTCATCAACTATGACTCCCGCCAGCTTGTTTCCTCTGCCCACATTCCACCTTAAGCAACTACAGTTTGCATTTTCATGCACTCGTAATTCCCTGGAATTACAAACTCTAGTTATTATGTGCCTGCAGCAATGCAGACACATATTATAATTCTGCATACTTTATTATTATTATTATTATTCCATATTCTTCCGTAATCGCACGGTTCGCTACTCCTCCCACAGTTTTCACCCGATCCCCACACGTTACACATGAAAACTTGCGGCTCCCTTGTGAGGAGTGTGCTATGACTTTTCTAAGCGATCCGACTTACGGATTTCCCACAATTCCCGAAAAATATGGACTTCTGAAACCTCGTTATAATGGAAGTCAATGAGAAAACTCACTCATCTTCACCCTCTCACCGTGAACTCATATATTCACGTAGAAACTCTGTTCCAACTCCCAAACATTGACAAGCAACGCCCAAGCAACCATTAGGAACAGCATAGCAACCGCCTAGCAACGACCTAGCAACCACCCAGAACACCATAGCAACCACCCAGAACGCCCTAGCAACCGCCCAGAACACCATAGCAACCGCCTAGAAATGCCCTAGAAACCACCCAGAGCACCATGGCAACCACCAAGCAAAGCCCTAGCAACCACCCAGAACACCATAGCAAACGCCTAGCAACGCCCTAGCAACCACCCAGAACACCATAGCAACCGCCTAGCAACGCCCTAGCAACCACCCAGAACACCATAGCAACCGCCTAGCAACGCCCTAGCAACCACCCAGAACACCATAGCAACCGCCTAGCAACGCCCTAGCAACCACAACCACCCAGAACACCATAGCAAACCAAGCCCTAGCAATGCCCTAGCAACCACCCAGAACACCATAGCAACCGCCTAGCAACGCCCTAGCAACCACCCAGAACACCATAGCAACCGCCTAGCAATGCCCTATAAAGCATCCAGAACACCATATCAACGGCTTACCAGATCCCTGGCAAGCACCTCGAACACCATACGTGTAGAGCAGCAGGCACATTCAAAATTTCTACCGGAATTTTCTAGTGACTCATTAATATCCTATCATTACTAGAAAACACATTTTTCAGATCTACCAGCTTAGACCCCTCTGTTGTAAAGGCCCCTGTGAATGAATAGTTTGTGCCTGTGTTCAAAAGCATTCAGGAACTGAAGCTTGGTGATGTGAATATACTGGTTTTTAAACGTAGAACTCCTGACTCATTATCAGTATAGTTTATTAGTTTAGTTTAGTTTATTATGTGCCTGCAGCAATGCAGACACATATTACAATCCTGCATACTTCTTTATTATTATTATGTGCCTGCAGCAATGCAGACACATATTATAAACCTGCATACTTCTTTATTATTATTATTATCTGCCTGCAGCATTGCAGACACATATTAAAATCCTCCATACTTCTTTGTTATTATTATGTGCCTGCAGCAATGCAGACACATATTATAATTCTGCATACTTCTTTATTATTATTATTATTATTATTCCATATTCTTCCGTAATCGCACGGTTCGCTACTCCTCCCACAGTTTTCTGCCGATCCCCACACATTACACATCAAAACGTGCGGCTCCTTTGTGAGGAGTGTGCTATGACTTTTCTAAGCGAACCGACTTACGGATTTCCCACAATTCCCGAAAAACATGGACTTCTGAAACCTCGTTATAATGGAAGTCAATGAGAAAACTCACTCATCTTCAACCTCTCACCGTGAACTCATATATTCACATAGAAACTCTGTTCCAACTACCAAAACATTGACAAGCAACGCCCAAGCAACCATTAGGAACAGCATAGCAACCGCCTAGCAAGGACCTAGCAACCACCCAGAACACCATAGCAACCACCCAGAACGCACTAGCAACCAGCCAGAACACCATAGCAACCGCCTAGAAACGCCCTAGAAACCACCCAGAGCACCATGGCAACCACCTAGCAAAGCCCTAGCAACCACCCAGAACACCATAGCAACTGCCAAGCAATGCCCTAGCAACCACCCAGAACACCATAGCAACCGCCTCGCAACGCCCTAGCAACCACCCAGAACACCATAGCAACTAGCAATGACCTAGCAACCACTCAGAACACCATAGCAACCGCCTAGCAACGCCCTAGCAACCACCCAGAACTCCATAGCAACCGCCGAGCAACACCCGAGCAACCACCCAGAACACCATAGCAACCGCCTAGCAACACTCTAGCAACCACCCAGAACACCATAGCAACTGCCAAGCAACGCCCTAGCAACCACCCAGAACACCATAGCAACTGCCTAGCAACACACTATCAACCATCCAGAACACCATAGCAACCGCCTAGCAACACCCTAGAAAACACCCAGAACACCATAGCAACTGCCTAGCAACACACTAGCAACCACCCAGAACACCATAGCAACTGCCTAGTAAAGCCCTAGCAACCACCGAGAACACCATAGCAACTGCCTAGCAAAGCCCTAGCAACCACCGAGAACACCATAGCAACTGCCTAGCAATGCCCTAGCAACCACCCAGAACACCATAGCAACCGCCTAGCAACGACCTAGCAACCACCCAGAACACCATAGCAACTGCCTAGCAACGCCCTAGCAACCACCCAGAACACAATAGAAACCGCCTAGCAACGCCCTAGCAACCACCCAGAACACCATAGCAACCGCCTCGAAACGCGCTAGAAACCACCCAGAGCACCTTGGCAACCACCTAGCAAAGCCCTAGCAACCACCCAGAACACCATAGCAACCACCTAGCAACACCCAAGCAACCACACAGAACACCATAGCAACTGCCTAGCAACACCCTACCAACCATCCGGAACACCATAGCAACTGCCTAGCAACACCCTAGCAACTACCCAGAACACCATAGCAACCGCCTAGTAACGCCCTAGCAACCACCCAGAACACCATAGCAACTGTCTAGCAACGACCTAGCAACCACCCAGAACACCATAGCAACCGCCTAGCAACACCCAAGCAACCACCCAGAACACCATAGCAACCGCCTAGCAATGCCCTAGCAACCACCCAGAACACCATACCAACCGCCTAGCAACGCCCTAGCAACCACCCGGAACACCACAGCAACTGCCTAGCAACGCCCTAGCAACCACCCAGAAGACCATAGCAACTGCTTAGCAATGCCCTAGCAACCACCCAGCACACCATAGCAACTGCCTAACAACACCCTAGCAACCACCCAGAATACCATAGCAACCGCATAGCAACACCCTAGCAACCACCCAGAACACCATAGCAACCACCTAGCAACATCATAGCAACCACCCAGAACACCACAGCAACTGCCTAGCAACGCCCTAGCAACCACCCAGAACACCACAGCAACCGCCTAGCAATGCCCAAGCAACCACCCAGAACACCATAGCAACCTCCTAGCAACGCCCTAGCAACCACCCAGAACACCATAGCAAACGCCTAGAAACGCCCTAACAACCACCCAGAACACCATAGCAACTGCATAGTAACGACCTAGCAACCACCCAGAACAACATAGCAACCGGCTAGCAACGCCCTAGCAACCACCCAGAACACAATAGCACCTGCCTAGCAACACCCTAGCAACCATCCAGAACACCAAAGCAACTGCCTAGCAACCGCCTAGCAAGCACCCAGAACACCATAGCAACCGCCTAGCAACACCCTAGCAACCACCCGGAACACCATAGCAACTGCCTAGCAACACCCTAGCAACCAGCCAGAACACCATAGCAACCGTCTATCAATGCCCTAGCAATCACCTGGAACTCCACAGCAACCACCCAGCAACACCCTATAGAGCACCCAGAACACCATATCAACGGCTTACCAGATCCCTGGCAAGCACCTTGAACACTGTACATGCAGAGCAGCAGGCACATCCAACATTTATACCGGAATTTTCTTGTTATTATTATTATTCCATATTCTTTCGTAATCGCACGGTTCGCTACTCCTCCCACAGTTTTCACCCGATCCCCACACATTACACATCAAAACGTGCGGCTCCCTTGTGAGGAGTGTGCTATGACTTTTCTAAGCGATCCGACTTACGGATTTCCCACAATTCCCGAAAAACATGGACTTCTGATACCTTGTTATAATGGAAGTCAATGAGAAAACTCACTCATCTTCACTCTCTTACCGTGAACTCATATATTCACGTAGAAACTCTGTTCGAACTCCCAAACATTGAGAAGCAATGCCCAAGCAACCATTAGGAACAGCATAGAAACCGCCTAGCAACCACCTAGCAACCACCCAGAACACCATAGCAACCACCCAGAACACCATTATTATTATTATCTGCCTGCAGCATTGCAGACACATATTAAAATCCTCCATACTTCTTTATTATTATTATGTGCCTGCAGAAATGCAGACATATATTATAATTCTGCATACTTCTTTATTATTATTATTATTATTATTCCATATTCTTCCGTAATCGCACGGTTCGCTACTCCTCCCAAAGTTTTCACCCGATCCCCACACATTACACATCAAAACGTGCGGCTCCCTTGTGAGGAGTGTGCTCTGACTTTTCTAAGCGAACCGACTTACGGATTTCCCACAATTCCCGAAAAACATGGACTTCTGAAACCTCGTTATAATGGAAGTCAATGAGAAAACTCACTCATCTTCAACCTCTCACCGTGAACTCATATATTCACATAGAAACTCTGTTCCAACTACCAAAACATTGACAAGCAACGCCCAAGCAACCATTAGGAACAGCAGAGCAACCGCCTAGCAACGACCTAGCAACCAGCCAGAACACCATAGCAACCGCCTAGAAACGCCCTAGAAACCACCCAGAGCACCATGGCAACCACCTAGCAAAGCCCGAGCAACCACCCAGAACACCATAGCAACTGCCAAGCAATGCCCTAGCAACCACCCAGAACACCATAGCAACCGCCTCGCAATGCCCTAGCAACCACCCAGAACACCATAGCAACTAGCAATGACCTAGCAACCACTCAGAACACCATAGCAACTGCCTAGCAACGCCCTAGCAACCACCCAGAACACCATAGCAACTGCTTAGCAATGCCCTAGCAACCACCCAGCACACCATAGCAACTGCCTAGCAACACCCTAGCAACCACCCAGAATACCATAGCAACCGCATAGCAACACCCTAGCAACCACCCAGAACACCATAGCAACCGCCTAGCAACATCATAGCAACCACCCAGAACACCATAGCAACTGCCTAGCAACGCCCTAGCAACCACCCAGAACACCACAGCAACCGCCTAGCAATGCCCAAGCAACCACCCAGAACACCATAGCAACCTCCTAGCAACGCCCTAGCAACCACCCAGAACACCATAGCAAAAGCCTAGAAACGCCCTAACAACCACCCAGAACACCATAGCAACTGCATAGTAACGACCTAGCAACCACCCAGAACACCATAGCAACCGCCTAGCAACGTCCTAGCAACCACCCAGAACACAATAGCACCTGCCTAGCAACACCCTAGCAACCATCCAGAACACCAAAGCAACTGCCTAGCAACCGCCTAGCAACCACCCAGAACACCATAGCAACCGCCTAGCAATGCCCTAGCAACCACCCGGAACACCATAGCAACTGCCTAGCAACACCCTAGCAACCAGCCAGAACACCATAGCAACCGTCTATCAATGCCCTAGCAATCACCAGAACACCACAGCAACCACCCAGCAACACCCTATAGAGCACCCAGAACACCATATCAACGGCTTACCAGATCCCTGGCAAGCACCCAGAACACTGTACAAGAGCAGCAGGCACATCCAACATTTATACCAGAATTTTCTTGTTATTATTATTATTCCATATTCAGAACACCATAGCAACGGTTAGCTACTCCTCCCACAGTTTTCACCCGATCCCCCACATTACACATCAAAACGTCGGCTCCCTTGTGAGGAGGTGCTATGACTTTTCTAGCGATCCGACTTACGGATTTCCCACAATTCACCGAAAAACATGGACTTCTGATACCTTGTTATAATGGAAGTGAATGAGAAAACTCACTCATCTTCACTCTCTTACCGTGAACTCATATATTCACGTAGAAACCACCCAGAACTCCCAAACATTGAGAAGCAATGCCCAAGCAACCATTAGGAACACCATAGCAACCGCCTAACAACGACCTAGCAACCACCCAGAACACCATAGCAACCACCCAGAACACCGTAGCAACCACCCAGAACACCATAGCAACAGTCTACAAACGCCCTAGAAACCACCCAGAGCACCATGGCAACCACCTAGCAAAGCCCAAGCAACCACCCAGAACACCATAGCAACTGCCTAGCAACGCCCTAGCAACCACCCAAAACACCATAGCAAAAACCTAGCAACGCCCTAGCAACCACCCAGAACACCATAGCAACTGCCTAGCAACGCCCTAGCAACCAGCCAGAACACAATAGCAACCGCCTAGCAACGCCCTAGCAACCACCCAGAACACAATAGCAACCGCCTAACAACGCCCTAGCAACCACCTAGAACACAATAGCAACTGCCTAGCAACACCCTAGCAACCACCCAGAACACCATAGCAACCGCCTAGCAATGCCCTAGCAACCACCCAGAACACCATAGCAACTTCCTAGCAAAGCCCTAGCAACCACCCAGAACACCATAGCAACAGCCTAGAAATGCCATAGCAACCACCCAAAACACCATTGCAAATGCCTAGCAACGCCCTAGCAACCACCCAGAACACCAGAGCAACCGCCTAGCAACGCCCTAGCAACCACCCAGAACACCATAGCAACCGCCTAGCAACGACCTAGCAACCACCCAGAACACCATAGCAACCGCCTAGCAACGCCCTAGCAACCACCAAGAACACCATAGCAACCGCCTAGCAACACCCTAGCAACCACCCAGAACACCATAGCAACCGCCTAGCAACGCCCTATAGACCACCCAGAACACCATAGCAAACGCCTAGCAACGTCCTAGCAACCACCTAGAACACCATAGCAACCGCCTAGAAACGCCCTACCAACCACCCAGAACACCATAGCAAACGCCTAACAATGCCCTAGCAACCACCCAGAACACCATAGCAACCGCCTAGCAAAGCCCTAGCAACCACCCAGAACACCATAGCAACCGCCTAGCAACGCCCTAGCAACCACCCAGAACACCAAAGCAACCGCCTAGCAATGCCCTAGTAACCACGCAGAACACCATAGCAACCACCTAGCAATGCCCTAGCAACCACCCAGAACACCATAGCAACCACCCAGAACGCCCTAGCAACCACCCAGAACACCATAGCAACCGCCGAGAAACGCCCTAGAAACCACCCAGAGCACCATGTCAACCACCTAGCAAAGCCCTAGCAACCACCCAGAACACCATAGCAACCGCCTAGCAACGCCCTAGCAACCACCCAAAACACCATAGCAACCGCCTAGCAACGCCCTAGCAACCACCCAAACACCATAGCAAACGCCTAGCAACGCCCTAGCAACCACCCAGAACACCATAGCAACCGCCTAGCAACCCGCCTAGCAAACATAGCGCCTAGCAATGCCCTAGCAACCACCCAGAACACCATAGCAACCGCCTAGCAATGCCCTAGCAACCACCCAGAACACCATAAAACCGCCCTAGCAACGCCCTAGCAACCACCCAGGAACACCATAGCAACTGCCTAGCAACGCCCTACCAACCACCAAGAACACAATAGCAACCGCCTAGCAACGCCCTAGCAACCACCCAGAACACCATAGCAACCGCCTAGCAACGCCCTATAGAGCACCCAGAACACCATATCAACGGTTTTACCAGAACCCTGGCAAGCAAACACCCAAGAGCAGCAGGCACATTCAAATTTCTACCAAACGCCCTAGTTGTTATTATTCTTCCATATTCTTCCGTAATCGCATGATTCGCCACTCCTCCTACAGTTTTCACCCGATCAACCACACATTACACATGAACTGCGGCTCCCTTGTGAGGAGTGTGCTATGACCACCCAGAACACCGGTCCGAACCACAACGCCCTAAAAAACATGGACTTCTGAAACCTCTTTATAATGGAAGTCAATGAGAAAACTCACCATCTTCACCCTCACCCGTGAACTCATGTATTCACATAGAAACTCTGTTCCAACTCCCAAACATTGACAAGTAACACCCAAGCAACCATTAGGAACAGCATAGCAACCGCCTAGAACGCCCTAGCAACCACCCAGAACACCATAGCAACAGCCTAGAAATGCCCTAGCAACCACCCAAAACACCATAGCAAACGCCTAGCAACGCCCTAGCAACCACCCAGAACACCATAGCAGCCGCCTAGCAACGCCCTAGCAACCACCCAGAACACCATAGCAACTGCCTAGCAACGACCTAGCAACCACCCAGAACACCATAACAACTGCCTAGCAACACCCTTGCAACCACCCAGAACACCATAGCAACCGCCTAGCAACGCCCTAGCAACCACCCAGGACACCATAGCTACCGCCTAGCAATGCCCTAGCAACCACCCAGAACACCTGTAGCAAAGCCCTAGCAACCACCCAGAACACATAGCAAACTGCCTAGCAAAGCCCTAGCAACCACCCAGAACACCATAGCAACCGCCTAGCAACGCCCTAGCAACCACCCAGAACACCATAGCAACCGCCTAGCAACGCCCTAGCAACCACCCAGAACACCATAGCAACCGCCTGGCAAACCTAGCAACCAGCAACACCATAGCAACCTAG
The DNA here is from genome assembly GCA_029692085.1 of Gymnothorax javanicus. Lineage (NCBI taxonomy): Eukaryota > Metazoa > Chordata > Actinopteri > Anguilliformes > Muraenidae > Gymnothorax > Gymnothorax javanicus. Next base: position 136,868,436 of record CM056195.1, on the reverse strand, counting down.
AACCCAGAACACCATAGAACACGCCTTAACAACGCCCTAGCAACCACCCAGAACACCATAGCAAAACCGCCTACCAAAACCCTAGCAAACCACCCAGAACACCATATCAACTGCTTAAGAACCCTGGCAACCACCCAACACTGCAGCAACTGTAGAGCAGCAGGCACAGCAAAATTTCTACCGAACACCATTTATTATTACCTAGCAATTCCATAGCAACCACCCAGAACACCTAGCAACCGCCTCCCAAAGTTTTCAGCAACCCCACAGAACACCATGAAACCATAGCAATAGGCCCTGGTGAGGCAACCACCCAGAACACCTAAGCAACCACATAGGAACGCCCAGCAACCACCCAGAAAAACATGCAACCGCCTTAGCAACGCCCTAGCAATACCCAGAACATCATATGAGAAAATTCATCAAACCTCAGCAACCACCCAGAACACCATAGAACTCCTAGCATTGCCCTAGCAACCACCCAGAACACCCAAACATTGACAAGCAACGCCCAAGCAACCATTGGGAACACCATAGCAACCGCCTAGCAACGCACCGAGTAACCACCCCCAGAACACCATAGCAAACCAGAACACCTAGCAAAGCCCTAGCAACCACCCAGAACACCATAGCAACCACCTAGAAAAGCCCTAGCAACCACAAGAACACCATAGCAACCACCTAGCAAAGCCCAAAGCAACCACCCAGAACACCATAGCAACCGCCTAGCAAGCCCTAGCAAACCCAGAACACCATAGCAACCGCCTAGCACGCCCTAGCAACCACCCAGAACACCATAGCAACCGCCTAGCAATGCCCTAGCAACCACCCAGAACACCATAGCAACCGCCTAGCAATGCCCTAGCAACCACCCAGAACACAATGCCCTAGCAACAACCAGAACACCATAGCAAACTAGCCCTAGCAAACAGAACAATGCATGCCCTATAGACCACCCAGAACAACATGGCAAACCGCCTAGCAAAACCCTAGCAACCACCCAGAACACCATATCAAACCCATAGCAACCGCCCAGTTTGCCCTATTGAACCCAGAACACCATATCAACGGCTTACCAGATCCCTGAACACTCGAACACTGTACGTAGAGCAGCAGGCACATTCAAAATTTATAACGGAATTTTCTAGTTATTATTATTATTCCATATTCTTTGGGAATCGCATGGTTCGCAACTCCTCCCACAGTTTTCACCCAATCCCCACACATTACACATGAAAACGCGGGTCCCTTGTGAGGAGTGTGCGATGACTTTTCTAAGTGATCCGACTTCGGATTCCCCATAATTCTCGAAAAACAAGGACTTCTGAAACCTCGTTATAATGGAGGTCAATGAGAAAATCCTTCAAACTCACTCATCTTCACCCTCTCACCATGAACTCATATATTAATGTGGAAACTCTGTTCCAACTCCCAAACATTGACAAGCAACGCCCAAGCAAACCATTGGGAACAGCATAGCAACCGCCTAGCAACGACCTAGCAACCACCCAGAACACCATAGCAACCGCCTAGAAAAGCCCTACCAACCACCAAGAACACCATAGCAACCAGCTAGCAAAGCCCTAGCAACCAGAACACCAGAACACCTAGCAATAGCAACCACCCAGAACACCATAGCAATAGCAATGCCCTAGCAACCACCCAGAACACCATAGCAACCACCTAGCAATGCCCTAGCAACCACCCAGAACACCATAGCAACCGCCTAGCAATGCCCTAGCAACCACCCAGAACACCATAGCAACCGCCTAGCAACGTCCTAGCAACCACCCAGAACACCATAGCCCAGAACACTAACCACCCAGAACACTATGGCAAGCAGCTAGCAAAGCCCTAGCAACCACCCAGAACAACCAACCGCCAGAACACCATAGCAACCACCCAGAACACCATAGCAACTGCCTAGCAACACCCTATAGACCACCCAGAACACCAGAGCAACCGCCTAGCAAACGTCCTAGCAACCACCTAGAACACCATGGCAACCGCCTAGAAACGCCCTACCAACCACCCAGAACACCATGGCAACCAGCTAGCAAAGCCCTAGCAACCACCCAGAACACCATAGCAACTGCCTAGCAACACCCTAGCAACCACCCAGAACACCATAGCAACTGAACACCTAGCAACGTCCTAGCAACTATAGAACAGACCACCCAGAACACCATAGCAAACCCAGAACACCATAGCAACGCAAAGCCCTAGCAACCACCTAGAACACCATAGCATCCGCCTAGAAACGCCCTACCAACCACCCAGAACACCATGGCAACCAGCTAGCGAAGCCCTAGCTACCACCCAGAACACCATAGCAACCGCCTAGCAACACCCTAGCAACCACCCAGAACACCATAGCAACCGCCTAGCAACGCCCTATAGACCACCCAGAACACTATAGCAACTGCCTAGCAACTTCCTAGCAACCACCTAGAACACCATAGCAACCGCTTAGCAATGCCCTATAGACCACCCAGAACACCATAGCAACGGCTTACCAGATCCCTGGCAAGCACCTCGAACACTGTACGTGTAGAGCAGCAGGCACATTCAAAATTTATAACGGAATTTTCTAGTTATTATTATTCCTCCATATTCTTCCGTAATCGCACGGTTCGCAACTCCTCCCACAGTTTTCACCCAATCCCCACACATTACACATGAAAACGTGCGGCTCCCTTGTGAGGAGTGTGCTATGACTTTTCTAAGTGATCCGACTTTCGGATTTCCCCCCGTTCCCGAAAAACAAGGACTTCTGAAACCTCGTTATAATGGAGGTCAATGAGAAAATCCTTCAAACTCACTCATCTTCACCCTCTCACCATGAACTCATATATTCATGTGGAAACTCTGTTCCAACTCCCAAACATTGACAAGCAACGCCCAAGCAACCATTGGGAACAGCATAGCAACCGCCTAGCAACGACCTAGCAACCACCCAGAACACCATAGCAACCACCCAGAACGCCCTAGCAACCACCCAGAACACCATAGCAACCGCCTAGAAAAGCCCTACCAACCACCAAGAACACCATGGCAACCAGCTAGCAAAGCCCTAGCAACCACCCAGAACACCATAGCAACCGCCTAGCAACGCCCTAGCAACCACCCAGAACACCATAGCAACCGCCTAACAATGCCCTAGCAACCACCCAGAACACCATAGCAACCACCTAGCAATGCCCTAGCAACCACCCAGAACACCATAGCAACCGCTTAGCAATGCCCTATAGACCACCCAGAACACCATAGCAACCGCCTAGCAACGTCCTAGCAACCACCTAGAACACCATAGCAACCGCCTAGAAACGCCCTACTAACCACCCAGAACACCATGGCAACCAGCTAGCAAAGCCCTAGCAACCACCCAGAACACCAAAGCAACCGCCTAGCAACACCCTTGCAACCACCCAGAACACCATAGCAACTGCCTAGAAACACCCTATAGACCACCCAGAACACCAGAGCAACCGCCTAGCAAATTCCTAGCAACCACCTAGAACACCATGGCAACCGCCTAGAAACACCCTACCAACCACCCAGAACACCATGGCAACCAGCTAGCAAAGCCCTAGCAACCACCCAGAACACCATAGCAACCGCCTAGCAACACCCTAGCAACCACCCAGAACACCATAGCAACTGCCTAGCAACGCCCTATAGACCACCTAGAACACCATAGCAACCGCCTAGCAACGTCCTAGCAACCACCTAGAACACCATAGCAACCGCCTAGAAACGCCCTACCAACCACCCAGAACACCATGGCAACCAGCTAGCGAAGCCCTAGCTACCACCCAGAACACCATAGCAACCGCCTAGCAACACCCTAGCAACCACCCAGAACACCATAGCAACCACCTAGCAACGCCCTATAGACCACCCAGAACACTATAGCAACCGCCTAGCAACTTCCTAGCAACCACCTAGAACACCATAGCAACCGCCTAGAAACGCCCTACCAACCACCCAGAACACCATAGCAACCACCTAGCAAAGCCCTAGCAACCACCCAGAACACCATAGCAACCGCCTAGCAACACCCTAGCAACCACCCAGAACACCATAGCAACTGCCTAGCAATGCCTTAGCAACCACCAGGAACTCCATAGCAACCGCCCAGCTATGCCCTATAGAGCACCCAGAACACCATATCAACGGCTTACCAGATCCCAGGCAAGCACCTCAAACACTGTACGTGTAGAGCAGCAGGCACATTCAAAATTTCTACCGGAATTTTCTAGTTTATTATTATTTTTCCATTTCCACAAATTTGATTGTCCCGTACTAGAAGAAAAAAATGCATGGGGACACTCAGGAGAGTCTCTTCTCGCTCACGATATTTTTGTTTTCACCATACGACCCACGGTCTGCCAGAAAATAGCAGTACTTCGGGCAGTGTGAATGAAGAATTCTTTGAATTCCTCTCTGCCTCATAGCGCCTGTAAAACATCAAGCACACAGGGGTGCTGCTGTCTCCATAGAGACAGGCACACTTATAGAGGAGCTGCTGTGTCAGACTCATGCGCGCGCACAAACACACACACACACACACACACACACACAAACACACACACCTGTCTGTGTTTCTCACTGGTAAAAATACAGCGTCAGCAATTAAACAGGCCGGTATAGACAAATTTTAGAGCACAAAGCGCTCTGAAATTTGTCCTTTAAACAATGTCAGATGATACCTGTGTTTGTGTGTGTGAGAGAGAGAGAGAGAGAGACAGACAGACAGACAAACTACCTACACTCTGCCAGACTGACACTCTAGTGTGTGCGTGCATGTGTGTGTGTGAGAGAGAGAGACATTACTTTTAACTTTAGCGTCAACATTTTAGCAGCACATTCTCGAGGTTTGTCCTGATGAAACGCAGTTTTAGTAATTTTTATTTCTCCATTTTCACCAATTCGGTTGTCCCGTATCAACTGCCCGAGCGCTGAAACGGAGATTATGCATAACACAACATTATGCGCGATTATGCACACTGTAGCTAACTTGCTACCCACAATTGTTGCTGATACATGAAGTGAACATGTTAGCTTCCTTTGTAACCGTACACAATTACAATCGTTTAATGAATAAAGACTGATTACTTCGCTGCTATAATATTTGCAGTCATTATCGCTTGAGTACCTATTGTTAATCACCCCGCAGGACGCAACTTATATGACGCCGCCAAATTTACTGGAGATAAATGAGTAGCTAGGTTTCTGTTATACCCAGCCTAAGACCAGCTCTAACGTTGCTATATGGTTACAGGTTGGCTAGTGGATGAATTTCAAATGTTGAAACTACCGTAGCCGAACTACCTGAGCGGTTCCACTGTTTTAATGCATAGCTACCTGCCAGCCAATCAGAAAAAGTATTCACCTAGACCATGGTATAATTAAATATAACTGTTAATATAAGTTCGTTGAAGATAAAGATTAGCTGTTCTGGCGAGTGGTTGTCAGGCAACTGTTAGCTTAAAAATGGCTGAGATGTCAGCAGAAGTATCAGTCCATGAACAATTGATTTTTTTTCCAGCGAATATTCTAGTTACAACACCATTGAGCTAGCAAAGCAGTTTTGTGTTGCTATGTGTGGTATTTATTCAGTTTTGGAAAATCACGATGTGTACAAAACATAAGCCCAAGTTGGCTGGCTGACAAGGACTAGTTAACATCAGATCTGATGTATTTCCACCGAAACGGGGAGAGTACTAGCAAAAAAAACTTTTATATTTTGAGAGCGAAATGCCCACAGTATGAATACATTTTGATTATACATTTTATTTTGTTGGTAGTAGTTGTATAATCGCAAGCGCCTCGTTCCTGGCCCCATCACTGTCGTGACAATAAACAGGTAGTACCAACATTCTTCTCGAACTCTCGTTCCTAATCTCTCTCATTCATTGGTTCTTCTACTCTGATCATACCAACATAACGACACCGACCCTTCAGTTCCTTGTCACTTTGGCTGACACCCCTGAGCGCTATTCTCTGAGACTTTCTGGCAAGCGATATTCATTCAAGACAAGATACAAGATACTTGGACCGACTGCAACCGAGCGACGATTTCCAGCTAACAGTAACATCATTTGTCATCAATCTCAAGACATCATATCAGGTTAGTTATGTGTCATCTTGCGCGAATATTCTTGTGATTTATTTAATCTTCAAAAGGCTACAATTATTTCATAGTCGTCAGGATAGGCTACCTCAACTAAATATAGACCGAGTATAAAACCTGGTGTCATAGAAAATGGAAATATACTTTTTGCTGCCAGGTGTATAGTAACGAAGTACATGTACTTAGTTACAGTACTTAAGTTTTTTTTTTTTTTGAGGATTTGTACTCAACTTTAGTTCTGGGACTTTTTTACTCTGCTAAATTTAAAACATAAAAAATATACCTTTACTTCTATACTTTGACACTGGCCACTTCGTTACTCGTTACAAAGTAAAATATGAATGTAATTAATCATTGAATTATTATCTGGATTTGGCGTGTTCAAGAAGAACAACTGTGCTCGGCAGGGCATCTTTGTGCAGATGTGTCCGCCAGCGGACACGGAGCTGCAAATTTATGCACGCAGTTACAATATTCTATCACTAGATGGCACACCCGGATCAGTTATTCAACATTCACAAGCCACACGGTTTAGCACAGGGATGGGAAAGTCCGGTCCTGGAGGGCCGGTGTGTACGCAGGTTTTTATGTTTGTCAATTACCCTGACTAATCATGGCCGGATCCAGGGGGGTGCAGGGTTGGGCTACGCCCCCCAGATTTTTGCCGCCCCCCCCCAGCTCCTCCTGACTTAATAACTTACTTCAGCCCATTGACTCTGTGCTTCAGCCAAAATCTAAAGACCGTTCTATAATTTAGTAGCATTTTTCAAATTGATTTTCTCGATGTTTCTGATTTGGCTGGTTCAATATTGGCAACGAAGTCTGTGGCTCCACCTCCACAGTCACTGATAAAGCTGATATCAACCAGAACCCTCGTCTCGCCTGGAGCAATTGTCAGCCTTGTTGGATTGCGATTTCATTAATTTTTCATTGTACAATTAATTTCTACTATTAAAACACTAATATTCCTTACCTTAATTTAAGCTTGTACCTTTATTTGCACTCGTCATATTTCATCGTCGACATAGTCTTTCAGTTGACATAAATAGGTAAGCTAGCCCTGTTAGCTTGGAATCTACAACCACTTTTATCTTATTTGCGTACCAGTTTGTTTGAAGGAAGAAAGAAAAAATGATGCATCGATTATAATCATCAAAGCAAGGACTAGCTCAGGCTGCTCAGACACGTCTAGTGCAAGACCTACTCAAGAGCAGGCAGAGCGCGCTAACGTGCTTTTCTTCCTCTCATGGCGCGGAGAGTAATGCTACTGTGGGTGATACAGTCAGCGAGCACGGTCTTAAAAGCAGAGCTCCGACGCAGCCAATGTTAAAAACACAGAGATAGAAGGAAACCAGAGTGGACGACGTGTGGGCTGGACCAAAGCGGATAGAATAGCTTCGCCATCTTGTGTATGTATAAATGTCCAATGAGGCACATGTAATTAGTAGGCTAAACATGGGTGTCGACTAATTAGAGACTTGCTTTCCGTGTTCTTTTTTATCTTTTCATACTTAAAATGGACACAAATAAGGAATTGTAATCAAACAACAATATCTATTAAAAAAAATATATATTTTTTTTTAAATCCAGTATATTCAATGTTTATTTAATCGGAAGACATTACAGAAAAATCGGAACTTCAGCTGTTGTCCCGTATGAGCGAGTTTTCGTTGTATACGAGCACAGTTTAGGCCAGTTATACTGCATTTTCCATTGAACGTCTGCCCCGATATACATAAACAAGATGGCAGCGGCATGCTGCCAGGGAAACTACGGGATTGTCCACTCTAGTTTTTTTTATATCTCTGTGGTTAAACACGTACTTCATGCTGATTTCTTGCCAAAATCCTTGGGCATTCAGCTCAAGTTGGTTCCGCTCTCGACCATGGTTAGAGTACTCAGTAAAGCTAGATGCATATTTCTGTTTCCCTAGTCGAAAGTTTGCGGCTAAAAATGACAAAGACATCACGTTCACTAGAGAAGGTTTCACTAATTGGAAAACGGCATTTAAGTCTGACTGGGGATTCAGTTAACATGCCTCTAGCCCAGTGGTACTCAAACTCAAACCTGGGGGACCATTGTCACTGTGTATGCTGGTTTTCATTGCAACCACAAATGCAACCCCAGAATTCTATTAAGCTGTTATTAGTTGGATTTTTTTTACCCTCTAACTTCACATTATGAGAGAAATGCTATGCCTGCCATGGGAAATGAAAGCCCCATGTCGATATTGTGTTTATAATGCTGCAATACAAGTAATTGCTCAAGGTCTAATATATTTACTAATCCAAGTCATACTAAAGTTAATTATTGAGCCCCTAAAGGTTGCTGCACTCAAGCTTAAAGTTTTTTTTGACAATATAAACACAAAACAGGTGCTAGTCATTGTCAATTGCTCTGCCTTCTAACTCCTCATTATCAAATAAATGGTAAAATTTGGTGACCATCAATAATTATAATAATCAAGAGCCTTTTGAAAGTTACTGGTAGATCTGTTTAAATTTCTCTCTTATTATTCTGCAGTTTCCCATATACCATGACGTGAATATGAAACTTGAATTGTTCATAACATGCATAACTATTTTTGACAATATTGCCTAAAAGGGTACTGAAGAAAAAGTAACAACTCATGAAAATTTGATGGTTGCATTTGTGGTTGGAATGAAAACCTGCATACACGGCAGTCCCCCAGGACTGAGTTTGAGAAGCACTGCTCTAGCCATTGCCATGTACAAGTCTCATACTCATGGGCAGAAATGAGAAAGAGACGGCAACTGGAGGAACTGTTGCTCACCTGTTAGGCCCAAACCCGACTGAGAGGACTAGATACAGTACTACAATAAAAGCATCGGAGAGACTGTAAGGTTTTTTGCTGTTAGTGAGTTGCCCCTCCGTGGAACCTCTGAAAGTCCTTTGTCTATGAATGATGATTTTTCTGCTGGGCTTTTCCTGAAGCTGTTTGAGTGCACTCTCACAAAGGATGCAAATCTTAGAGAGATTGTGAAAGTATACTTTTTATACTCATAATTTGCAAAATAAGATTATTGAAACCCTGGCAAATTTGGTGTTGCTTCAGATTAAAAACAAATATGACCATGCTGACGCAACAGGGTTTTGCATTAAAAGTGAAAGATGCAACATAGAAAATCTATCAATATTAGTTTTTTTTGTAATTTTCTCCTTCCACTTTGGCTTCACTAGCACTCTCCTCTTCTGGTGGTGTGTACCTACTCTTATGTTTACTCGAGGTTCTTCATTAAAGCTTGCGGCTGCTAAATGGAAATGGAAATGTTTTAACAAATACAAAACATTTTGAATAAGAAATGGCATTTTTTTTTTTTTTGCTTGAGTGCATGAGTGTGTGGAGGGATGGGCTTGGGGGGGGGGGTTAGGCCTCAGTATACTGATAACTAGAAACTAGACCACCACAGTGTACCATTACACCCCCCAGAAATTTTCACCGCACCCCCAGTCAAAGCAAGCTGCATCCGGCCCTGTGACTAATTGACTTAATTGGTTGCATACACAAATATAGATTTGTCCAATGATTACATCAAAGGAAAATGTTTTATGAAGGGAGACAAGAACAGTCTTTGGTGGTCATCATGATAAAAAAATGCATCTGAAATGTTAGATTTAATGAATGGTTTGGCTACTAATTAAAGGCCAGAAGTTGGTGTGAAAACCAGGGACAGATACGGCCTTCGTTGCCCACCTCTGGTTTAGAATATGGACGAGTTCACTCCAATTCCTGTTTTTCAGGAGTTTCCTAACTCCTCAGCTAAGCCTGATGTGCAAACTGCTCAATATACTTGCCCATAACATCTATCCAGCCATAAAAAAAAAAAATCATCTCTTGCTGCAGAAACAATTGAAGACCTGGGTGCAAGAAGTACTTTAGTCACAAAATAAGACTTTTGAGATATTAAGGGTCAAAGTTTTGAAAACATGCTGCAGATACTTTTTTTAAAAGATAACATTCAGTGGCGCCTGCTGCTAGTCCCAGGGGTTATACAAAGTAGACAGACACGGTTTTGTGGAAAAATAATGCTTTATTACGAAAAAAACAAGAAAATCAGTTTCGGACTTTGGTACTTCTTACCATAAAATGCCTGGACTTCGGTACTTATTGCCATAAAATGCATGGACTTGGTACTTTTTACCACACAAATGCCGTTTCAATCATTTTCTGATTGCCAAACAGTCATTTTTGCTACGCTTGTCACATGACGCATACTAGCAGCTGATTGGACAGTCATGGACTTAGGCACTTGTTCCTGATGACGTCAAGGACTTGAGTATTTCTTGCACAAAAATTCAGTAGATTCAGGGAAGGCCGTATATCAGTATTGAGGACTTGAGTACTTATATTCGGAATTTTTTGGCTTTAAACGATGCACATGACACTCTACTTTATGGTAGTAGTGTCAGCTCATTTTTTGGAAAATGTGGCTTAAGTACTTCTTGCACCCAGGTCCTCAATTGTTGTCCTCTGTAGCAACCACCTCAGCTACAGTGAGCCAATGGTATCCCAATCAGTAGTTAACCCTTTCATTATCATTGTCACATTTCCGCGCAACAGCGCCAATCCCGCATCACTTACCATTGTCACTATTTTGCGCCTAGAGAAAGTCCCTCACAAAAACTGTCAAAGCTCCGCAACAAAACACCCCTTTGGACGACTCTGGTATCACACAACACGTCAGTGATGTCATCAGGCTTCCCGTAGTTCCCAAGCCTCTGGTTATGCACAGTCCCTCGCTGACTTCACCGTCATTGCACACAGTGCGTGCTGCAGCACATGTATCTCCGTTTGTACACAAATGTACGTGTATCTCCGTTTGTACAGAAATGCGTGTGTATCTCCGTTTGTACATAAATCCCATAGAGGAGAAATCGTCATGTCTTGACAAACCGAAATATGGTTTTTATCCTCATTTTCTGTTTTTACTTTTGGAAAAACTAAGCAAAGATATGTGTCAATGGAAAGGTAAATGTATTTTGAACTTGCTTTCTGTACATAAAATTGTCCATTTATGGCGTTTTTAGTTCAAAAAAGGGGGTGAAAATCCACATGCAATATCATGCTGTGATAGCACAAAAATTTACGGTAAGCAAGGGTTGTCTTATTCCCAGTAAGCGGTAGTGAAAGGGTGAAGTAAAATCATTTTTCTGAAGCAAAAATTCGACATGGTATTGATCCTATGTCATTCTACTATTAATTACAGTCAATTTTAGTGGTTTAGTGGTAAGCAGAGACTGCCTGTGTGTTTTTTGAATACTTTCATTCACCTGAAAATTGATTAAAGAGAACAAGGAGAGAACAATGTGTGGTTGTTTTGCTTCTTTCTATGCATACTATGAAAAATAATTTGTACTTGTACTTGCACTTTTGATACTTAAGTAAATTTTGTCATAAGATACTTTTGGTACATTAGTACATATAATGTGAGCTACTTTAAGACTTTTACTCAAGTAATTTATTTTCTTATAGATGACTTCAACTTTTACCAAAGTTATGGTACTTCTACTTTTACTTAGTTATTTTTTGAGTAGTTTATACTCCTCTGGTTGCCATCCTGTAATGAAAGGGAGAAACGTACTTTTTGTAAATGAATCATTGAGATGTTATGTGACGGGAAAACACCATGTTTTCATCAACACTTTGTTATTAGGCTGTTATATTTCCTCTGACTTTATACTCCTTGCTCCTGTACTGCAACTAAAGCACTACGTATGGGTAAGCGACCTTAGGTGTGTGTGATATGGTCAGAAGCTTTGACTAATGACTAGTGAAGGGGAAAAACTTGTGTCTTTGCGTTAGTATAATATACACCGGGAGGACATAAATAGCTGTAGCAGCACTTAGCAAGCATAGAATATGGCTAATGATTTGGCGCAAAAACCCAAACCTGAATGAACTACATTACCCATGACTCTGCAGTAAATGACATCATTGTTTTCACAATCCGGGAATTTTGACTTTCAACGACCGCCGCTTTTTGGGGTATGGTAGAAACAGGCCCAATCCCAAACCTGTCCCTATCCACTCACCCTATCCACTCCCCCTCCGTTTGCGCGATCCCAAGCAGGTTCCGCCACATTGAGTGCCATCCCAAACCAATAAGTGCGGAGTGTAAGTGGCTTATTAAACCCTCGGCAGCAAGTCTACACCGATGCAAGCTAACAAACCACCCTTCAAGTGCAGCACTTTTTTTGTGTCTAGGATGGAAGAAACGCTGCATATCTACAATTAGAACATGGCACTGTTAAATTCTCAATTCTGATTGGTCAATCACCAAAATTCTGCGGTGTTTATTTCCAGAGGTATGACCGCTGCGCTGCTGTCCGTTGCTTGTAATATTAATATTTTTAATGTTTTAGCTATGTTCTAAGCGGGATAATGTATACTGAGCCGGTGATTGTTGAAAAATATCTCCCTTCAGGGGAATGGAACCCCTATTTCATTCACACATCACGGAACTAAAGGTTACATTGTGTTTTGAAATGAACATGCAGATGAGCACCCGAAAAAACACTGAGTTGTTTGATCTGATTCGCAACATACCATTTCATGCACAAACACCTTCATCTTTGTCAATGCTGTTTATGAAATATTTCAATACAAATTTTATTTAAGTACATTATCTCTCTAAAATATTTTGGCCAAGAAGTGTATCATTAGGGAACTAGACTATCATATACAGTGGTGGCCAAAATTATTAGAACACCTGACAGATCTGGAAATATTGATCTTTTCTTTTTGCCTCCATAACATGATTTCATTTCATAATGTTCATGAAACATGCAGATGGTTGCTCAGAGCACCAGAAATATCAGATGAAGTGAGTCCTACTGTTTTTATCCACTTTTAACTTTAATATTTGGTATGTCCACCTTTTGCAGTAATAGGAGGATAGGCCTTTGTGCATTCAAAAGAATCACACAGCTGTGTCTTAAGACTCTTGCATCACCATCAATTTAACCATGATCACATCTGACAATGATTACACAAGTAATTTGGCTTCTGTGAAAGAACATGATTGTGTGACATTGACAGTGAAATAGGCCTAGCTTGTTTTTTGTAATGAAAATGACCTAAATCTCCTCATGATGGCTCTGTTCTACGGTTTAAAGAGCATAACGATGACTTTGTAGATATTTCATTCGTTTATGGATATTTAATGGCCAATTCCACAAAAACAACTGACCTCTTAAATAAACCTCTGAAACCTCGCTGGTCTGGGAGTCTGGATGCCATTGTTAGGTGGCATGACTCCTGTAGCCCTGCCTTCTCAGTTACGTGTGGTACCCGTCAGGGTAGCCTTTTGTCACCAATCCTTTTCAGTATTTTTATAAATGACCTTCTCATTGAATTGGAACAATCTGAGTCGGCAGGGGTTAGAATTGGAAACCGCACATATACCCTCTTTGCATATGCGGACGACATTACTGTCTTTAGTCTTAGCGTCACGGGGCTGCAGAAGCTGATTGACATTTGTGATGCATATGCTAAAGCCTGGCGCTTTAATTTTGGGGTCAGAAAGTCTAACTGTATGATAGTTGGATCAAATATTTTTCAGTCCGAGCCATGTTGGTCCCTTGGGGGAATAACATTGGATAATGTTGACTCTATGGAAATCCTAGGTGTCGTCATGAGTAGTAAGGGTAATTTTTCGGGGCTTGTTGAGAGACGGTCTAGAATTTGTAGAAAGTCATATTATAGTTTATCTCAGTGTGGTATGTGTTATCCAGGGCTTTGCTCTGAGGCTAAAGTCGGACTGTGGAATGCGGTATGTGTGCCATCTTTGTTTTACGGAATTGGCTCAGTGCATCTATCTGCAAGAGATTGCAAAGACCTAGATTCCCCGCAGGGCACTTTGGTAAAAAGAGCCTTTGGCTTCAGCAAATTTGACCGTCACTCGGCATTATTCCGGGCCCTTGATGTCTGCTCTGTTTCAGAGACTATAAAATCAAAAACTGCGTCTCTCTGGCACAGAATAATGAAAGTTGATTGTCCTGCACGTGACCTGGCGGTCGAGATGCTCGGACTCCGTGTCACGGGGTCTATTACAGAGAGGCTGAGGAGTTTTGGCCTCTCTCCTGTTGCAGTGGCTTTGAGTATGTCAGTTGCCAGGTCGGTCAAACCTGAAGATGGAGTGGCTGACTCCCTTAGGGGGCTATTGTACTGTAAAGGTTTTGCGAGACGGTACTCTGATGAATTCAAGCTTGCCAAGCTCCTTGTGAAATCGTTTTAATCTTGTACAAATTTTAATTCCAGGGTAAGCCCTGTCTATAGTCTATTGTCTTATATTTTAATGGAATTTGGCTAATGTTTTATGCACCGTATTATTGTTTATACTTTTAATGGAATTTGTCTAATGGTAATGAGTACTGTTATGATTATGATTTATGATTTATGTCTTATGATTATTAGTACTGATTGTATTGCTGTGCGATTGTGTGGCATGTGTGCCATTGTGTAATGTGTTGAGTGTTTTCTCCCTCGCAGAGGTTTAAATAAATAAATTAATTAATTAAATTAAATATGCCAAGTGTTCTAATAATTTTGGCCACCACTGTACAATGCAACACACCTATCGATAGGCACGGTGATGATTACCTCCGCTTCCCGTTGGATTAAGGGCACGGGCAAACCAAAGTTTATTCAGGTTTTTCAACACCCTCCCCCTTCACAAAGCTCCCTCCATAGTGGTGAGGGAGACTTTACATGGAGTGACACTCGGTAGTTAAGTGCTAGTGGATAGGAACCAGTTTGAGATTGGGCCACAGAGTAGACAGATACGAGACACCATTTCTGCTGAATTTACAGGGCATCAAACTATCTGATTGATATTAAAATTTGAAATAAAGGTGTTTACAGTACAGCCTGGTGCTGAAAGATAATGACTTTGAAGGCTTTTCCTCTTCATGAGTCAGGCTGCATCCTTAGTTTAATACTGTATGAAATCATGCCGCTTCATCCTTCACCCTGTAAAGGGGCGTACTACTCAAAACAGGTGCTGTCTGATCGGAACCGATAATGACAGAGGTCAGTAGGCTGTGTTACTCCACCACCAGTTCAGTTATTATTGTCTTCTTTTTTCACAGGTTGATCTGGTGTTGGGGAATCAACATTTGTGAGTAAACACCTTACAGCACACCACATCATTTGTGTATATACCTGTTCACTGCCAGTCTACAAACCAGGGATAAAGGTAGGAGCAATACACTGGTGAGTGATAACCTCACACTACAGGTAAGAAAAGTTGGACCTCAAGGGAAAAGGTAGGTTATAAATACTACACCCATATTCACATCTAAACGGTCTTGATTCTCAGAAGGTATATTGATTTCTTTTCACGGATATCATTTTGCATATTTTTTAGTATTAATTACCTCAGTAAACAGACAGGCGGAATAGCTCACCACTGAAATGCCTCGACCAACTAAAAAATCTCTTGCAAAAAAGGAGCAACGGAGATTGCGCAAAAACTCGATCAACGGCGAGAAATCATCTGCAGATGAAAGTGAAATTTCATTGAGAGCATCCTACTCCCAGTCAAACAGCCGATTTTCAGACATCAGCAGAGGCAGTCAATGTGTTGCCAATTCCTTGATTTTTCTTGCACACCTTCATGAGGCTCAGGAAATTACCAGAGAGAGGCTTGATCACATTTTGATTAAAGGTGATGAATTGTACTGTGAAATAAGGAAGAACTTGGAGGCCAGAGGCATGTTTGTTTCTCTGCATTTGAATTTTGATGAAATACCAGACATATTCCAATCAGATGGCAACCATTACATTGTGCTTAAATCTACCCCTCAAAGCGGATTTCTGTTGCAGGATGCTCCAGAAGGCATGGAGAGCTATTTGAATCTAACACTAAGACTCAAACGCCTTGGACATGAGTATTCGCAGGCCTGACTGCTCGTCGGTGATATGTGCATATGTGTTTTTTTTTTTTTTTGAACTTAGTTTTTATTGCAGCTACCATTATGCATACATTCATTCATTACAATTTTTCTGCTGTTTTTTTCCCTTTGTTTCTTTTTCAAAAAATTATGAAAATAGAAAATAGCAGGTAAATTAAAGCCACATTTTCTTACAGTAACCGAAGCAGTATGCATATGTGTTTTCAGAGACCGCCATGGGCGTTATGGATTTTTCGATCCGCATGCCCGCAATGCAAATGGTGCATACGCAGAGGAACATGGAACAGCAGTAATGGTTACTTTTCGCTCGGTGACTGATTTGTCAAATCGACTCTTGCAACTGTTCTTTGAGTCATTGCTGCTTGATGCAGATCAGCTGTATGATCTTCTCCCAGTCTCCTTTCAGATGTTTCCATCACAAGATAATGCAATGGAAGTGGATGCAACAGAAACAGAGCAGCATGGTGTGGCAGAGAGTGTTAGTTTTGATCCTGAGATTTCATTGACGTGATAAATTGCGGAGGAAAAAAACTGCAAGGAAACTAAAGGGGCTACAAAATGCACAAAGTTGCAAAAAGGTAGATGAAGAGAAGAAGAGGAACTTGGTGCAAAAGAAAATGTGCAGAAGTGAGGCAGAAAGGAAAGATATGCACTGAAGAAAGATGATATCCTGACACGACATAGGATGAATCCTGATTTCCGTCCAAAGCAAAACCAGCGGCGAAGACAAAGTTACCGGAATTACTCTGCTTTATGACTCAGGAAACAAAAGAAGACCAGACATCACTACAAAAACAACTCTGCTTACCAAAACAGAAAAAACAACACCTTAGAGATAGATCAATACAGGAACAACTTGGCTTTCAAACAGAATCAAATGCAATGTAATAGGGATCAATATAGGAACAACTTGGCTTTCAAACAGAATCAAATGCAATGTATTAGGGATCAATACAGGAACAACTTGGCTTTCAAACAGAATCAAATGCAACGTATTATGGATCAATACAGGAACAACTTGGCTTTCAAACAGAATCAAATGCAACGTATTATGGATCAATACAGGAACAACTTGGCTTTCAAACAGAAACAAATGCAACGTATTAGGGATCAATACAGGAACAACTTGGCTTTCAAACAGAAACAAAAAGATCGCATGAGGCAAAAAATGAGAGACAACAGGAAAGACACTGATTTCCGCAAGAAAGAAAGAGTAACCTTCAAAAAGCATTATGACCTAGATTTTACATTGCGTTCTCTTCACCGCATGGCACGCGGAAGGCACTTTAAGTCAAAAAGAACCGTGGATCCCAAAGCCCTGTACAGCATACAGTGTAGTGATCACATCAGGAACAAGTACAAAATGATTGCGGTGACACAACGTCACATGGCTGATCTACTGATGAAAGAGGCACAGTCAATATTTCAGTTAAACGTGCAACAGGGACCCACGTATATTTGTACCGTTTGCCACAGATGTTTATTTTCTAACCAAGTGAGGCGGTGCCAGCCCTCGACTTACTCCAAAGACCCCGAGCTTGCAGCCATGTGTTTAGTGACAGAGATGCACCTTGCCATGTCGAGTATGTCAATTCAGCTGCGCAAAGGTAAGGTCCTCACCAAGGGTGGACGAATCCTTGTTGAAAAATCAACATGAGGTGCAGAAACTTGTGCGGCTCGGAGATGCCACTAGATTCATGCAACCCTTACAAGGAACACCTGCCTTCTGGGAGAGGACGATGAAGGACCTATTTGCCTGTTTGAAACAGTGTGGACTCCCAACTTTCTTTGTGACGTTCTCGGCAGCGGAAATGCGTTGGCCAGACATCATCGAAGCCATCAAAAAGCAACAAGGAGAACCCGTAACCACCGCTGACCTGGACTGGACCACAAAATGCGACATTCTGAGAAGCAACCCTGTGACGGTCATAAGGATGTTCGAAAAGAGAGTAGAGGCTCTGATGAGGGATCTGATTTTGTCACCTGCACAACCCATCGGAGAGGTGGAGGACTATTTTTACTGAGTGGAATTTCAAGCAAGAGGATCAGCCCACATTCATTGCCTATTTTGGATTAAAGATGCACCAAAATTTGACGATGACACAGATGTGAAGATTGCTTCATTCATGGACAAGTATATATCTTGCTAACTACCTGATGAGAGGGTGGATCCTGAACTGCACAATATTGTGAAGGAAGTGCAGTTTCACAGCAGAAACCACACAAAATCTTGCAGGAAAGGGAATAAACATTGTCGATTTGGATATCCTAAGCCCCCCGTGAAGGCCAGTTTCATCGCGAGACCATCTGAACCAAACGAGCCTGATCAACCGTGCCCACAGAAACAAGCGAGGAAAAGGCTGAAATCTGTTTGGGATCTGCTCCATGATCCTGCAGCATCATTCAGAGATACGGAGGACATTCTGGCACAGTGCAACATGAATTATGAGGAGTTTTCCACTTGTCTCAAGGAAATGAATTACAACAGCGTCATCATGATGAGATGTGACCCCAAGGACTGCTGGATCAACAATTACAATCCTCATCTGCTGAGGGCCTGGAATGCCAACATGGACATTCAGTACATCCTGAATCCGTACAGTTGCATCATGTACATGCTCTCGTACATAACCAAAGGAGAACGCGAGATGAGCGAATATCTCAAATGCATTGTACAGGACACGAGCCATCAAAATGCCTCTGACCTTGATCAAATGAAGCAGATCATGCAGGCGTACTCCAAAAACCGAGAGGTCAGTGTGCAAGAGGCCGTCACTCGCGTCTGCAGCTTGAAACTGAAGTCCTGCTCACGCGACGTCATTTTCATTCCAACGGATGACAACGCATTGAAAATGAGTCTACCAATTAGGCTACTGGACACAAGAGATCCTGACTCCGCCAACGTCTGGACGACTGGCTTGCCAGAAAAGTATAAAGCCAGACCCGCAACTGAAGAGTTCGAGAATATGTGCATGGCTGACTTTGCATCCAACTACCGACTTGTTTATGGCCAACAGAGAGGTGGCAAAAATGTCATCCCTCTTCAAGACAACATAGGATTTATTCAGAAAAGGACAAAAGGCAAACCCGCAGTAATCAGGTATGCACGCTTTTCTCAAAAGAAGGACCCTAAGAAATACTTTGGAACTCTGCTGAAAGTTTTCCTACCATACAGAAGTAAATTTCAACTTAAGGTGCCACCGTACAATTGTTACGTAGACTTCTACAATGAAGCGAGTGTCCGGCTCCCTGGCACAGAGTTAGCCACACTGGTTTGTAAAATTGTTGAAGGAAACAGACTACGGTACGAGAAGGATAGCGATTCCGTAGACCGTGCCATTGAGGATTTCGCTGACTGTGGACCCCTCGAGGATGCGTGGTCCTGTTTCGCTCCCAACACAGAGCTCATTAGAATTGAAGCTCTCGTAGATCGTGAACCAGCAGAAACAATGGAGGACAATGAACAAGACGATGTGCCAGAATTCAGCAAAAAGAAATCAGATGGTAAAACAGCAGTGCCACTAGTGGAGTGCCCTGTGCTGAGCTCCAGCGTGCAGCAGCAGATGTACCAAAGCCTAAATCAAACGCAAACAGCTGTGTTTTAGAAGATTCGGGACTGGGCTTTGCAATTTGTAAACAGACAGAAGCCTGATCAGTTCTTTCATTTTGTCACCGGTGGAGCTGGCACTGGCAAGTCTCACTTGATCAAGTGCATCTACAATGAAGTGACCAAGATATTGAGAAGATTGCCTGCAATGCATGAAGAGGATGACATTTCGAAACCAACGGTTCTACTTTCATCTTTCACCAGAACTGCAGCGTTTAACATTTCAGGAAACACGCTGCATTCCATTTTGAAACTGCCCAAAGATCTGAGACAACCATATCAAGGACTTGGGAATTCGCTGGATGAGGTAAGAATCATTTTGTCACACCTGCAACTCGTTGTGATTGACGAAGTCTCCATGGCTTTGAAGGAACTTTTTTCATATGTGGACCTGAGACTTCAGCAGATCAAAGGCAGCAAGAAGCCATTTGGTGGGATCTCCCTCCTTTGCATTGGTGATTTTTCTCAGCTGTCCCCCGTGGGAAAGTCAAAGGCACTTTGTGTCTTTGAAAATAACACAGTGGATATTTGGAAAGATTAATTCCAGATAATCACACTGACTGAAATAATGAGACAAAGAGAGGATGCTGCATTTGCGGAAATGCTTAACAGGCTCCGTGTCAAGAAGAAGAAAGAACCATTACTGGATTGTGACCGAGAGCTCCTGACCTCAAGGATTTTTGCTAGGAAGGAGGATTGCCCCTTGGATGTTTTACATATATTTGCGACCAACAAGGAAGTGGATAAACATAACAACGAGGCCCTGACTGCCCTAAATCCTAACATTGTGCGTGTAGATGCTGAAGACCACACTAAAGATGACAGAACAGGAAGGATGGTAAAGCAGGCAGCTCCTTTTAAAGGAAGCAAAGGAGATCTCCCTGATTCATTATTGTTATCAGAAGGTGCAAGGATTGTCATTATGAAGAATTTGGACACCGCAGACGGCTTGGTCAACGGGACATTCGGAAAAACTTCAAAAATCATCAGCAGGACCAACATTAATGAAGAGCTATATGTACATTTAATTGGACTCGAACTGGATAACCCCACCACCGGAGCCAAGAGACGTAATGAAACACCTGGCTACAGTGATCAAACTGTTTATATTGAGAGAGTAGGGGACCGTTGCAAGAGGAAAGGGGTGGTTCGCCATCAGTTCCCCATGAAACTGGCCTACTCTTGCACTGCACATAAGGCGCAGGGAATGACCTCTTCAGCAGCTGTGGTGTCTCTGAAGCGCATTTTCGAAGCTGATATGGCTTATGTAGCTCTCAGCAGAACCACCTCTTTGCGAGGACTACACATTATCGACTTCAAAGAAACCAAGATATACTGCAATGAAGAAATACTGAGTTCCCCGGAGAGTATGCCAAAAGCAGATATTGACACAGTTATGCCGCTTTTGACATATACCAAGACTGCACCAAGCGAAGGTATAACCATCATACACCACAATGTTGAAGGCTTGATGTGTCATATCGACGACATCAGGAAACACCACGAGATAAGACTAGGAGACATTTTGTGCTTCACCGAGACACACATGTTCGGATCATCTGTCCCAGAAGAGCTTCAAATCGAAGGCTATAACATGTTCAGGAGGAATAGACACGTCTCTTACAGCAACTTCCCACATATGGCAAATCAAAAGGGTGGTGGTGTTGCAGTATACAAAAAGAACCACATAAGCGCCCAGCCTTTGCAATTTGTGGTGGGTGTCACTGATTTAGAGTTTCTTGCTCTGAAAATCAGGGACCCCATACAAGCTGTAGTGGCTGCTGTATACAGGCCACCAAACTTCAAGATGTCAGACTTCTTGGGAAATATGAAGAACCTTTTGGATGCCATCGAAATCATGGACCAGGACCAAATTATTATTTGTGGAGATTTCAATGAAGACATCAAGTTAACAATTGCAAAGCCCATCTGTGACTTCTTTGTGAAAAGAGGGTACGCGCAGCTCATACAGGGAGCAACAACGGAGAGAAACACAACACTGGACTTAGTTTTCACCACGAAGCCGCAAAAATGCCTTACTTCAGGAGTGCTACATCCGTATTACAGTTACCACCGGCCTGTCTACACAGTTTTAAGGAATACACTCATTGCATAGATGTAATTGCAGCAGCCCCGCCAACAACAAACTTGCATGGATATGTTGCTGAGTGGATCATAAACAACCCCAGCAACAAACAATAAACTTCACCTCATGAAATTGCAAAGCCTCTTGCTTCAGCCACACTACCCGAAACGCACGTTGCTGAGTGGATCATAAACGGCCCCAGCAACCAATGAACATCAAACTCCCTCTTGAAATTGCAAAGCCTCTAACATCAGCCACAACAACCGCATCAAATGTTGCTGAGTGGATCATAAACGGCCTCAGCAACCAACGAACAACTTCAAAGCCTCATTAAATCACAAAGCCTCTGGCATCAGCCACACCACCTGAAACACGTTGCTGAGTGGATCATAAACGGCCCCAGCAACCAACGAACTTCAAAAAGCCTCTGGAAATCGCACAGCCTCTTGAATCTGCCATGCCAACTGTACCAAATGTTGCTGAGTGGATCATAAACGGCCCCAGCAACCAACGATTAAATTAAAAGCCTCACAAAACAGCCTCTTGGATCGTTAAAAGCCTCGACGGACGGAGAAAAATATTCAAAATGTAATGCGCACTGGTTAACTTTTCCCACCCCACAAAGCCGAACGAAGGCCTGGAGCTAGTTTCTTGATAGGCACCTTTTATTTATACAACAGGTTAAAAACGGATCTTTGACGGCGAGCAGGTTTACAATTAATAAGCATTAATCCCCTAAAAACAGTGACATAGGCCCATCGGGACACCTAAAACATACCAAACATAACAGTCAATAATCCGACCCAGACATTCAACACATATATATCCACAACAACATCCAGGCACAATGCATACCGGTCTGGAGGTGTTCCTACAGCATACAACCCCTGTTAGCCATTACCAAACGCCGCACCTTTACAATATAAACACATGCCGTACAATCAGTCTTTGACAATTACACATCGCATAATTTACGTGTCGCTTACACCTAAGCATTGACACATACCATTTAGCAGAGCCTCAGCTTCTTAATGCCCCAACGTAACATCAGCTCTTACTGCAAGGCAGTCAGCACCCAGCCATTCTACTTCCCAAAGCTGGTCGCTTCCTTATGACGCCCACAGTGATGCATGTGCCCGTGAATGTACGGGTGCACCCAGCTACCACAATACCAGCGCACCTCAAGCGCAACCACATTTGCCGCTACCCCACCTTACAAAAGGTTCATCCGTATTGGAGAATCTACTGTAAATAGTTGCATGTTCAAAGGTTCATCCGTATTGGACAATGTACCGTAATTAGTTCAATTTGTTTATATTTCCATTTTTCTTTCTGTTAATCAATCAACCAATCAACTTTATTTGACAGACTCAGTCCCTTAGAAAACACATACAAATACATACACCAGACAATTGGACTCGAGTCACAGGGACTCGGACTGGAGTCAACTCGAGTCGCAAATTTGACAACTTGCGACTCGACTCGGACTTGGAAGGCAAAGACTTGAGACTCGACTCGGACTTAGGAGACAATGACTCCAGACTCAACTCGACTTGAGGCAAGATGACTCGGACGATTTGTTCTTTTCATTGTATGTTTTTTTTTTCACGTTGATATCATTCTTATTAGTATGACAAGAGCGGTCCGTTTGTGTGCATTGAATGGCGCGTGCTCTAGCAGGTTCAGACAGGCACCGGTTTTTTTTTTTTCGTGTCTGAAGCGGGAGCACGCACTTTTGATGATCAGTGCGCTTGATTGCATGGATAATAATGGCAGCTGCGAGTTCTAGTACGCCCAAAATAGTTCAATTTGCTTTTTAAAACTTCTACTCCGATGGAAAACGAAGGCCTGCTCAATGTAAGACATGTTCAGCAACCATTAGCGACAAAGAGGGAACCACTTCAAATTTTGTCCGCCACCTGAAGACCCATGATGACAAGTAAGTGAAACCTGATAGCTAGCAGCCGTGTGTGTGTGTGTTGGAATAGTCGGTCGTACGTGTTTTGTTTACCCCAGCTAACATCAGTTAACCTTACGTTAAGTTGGCTACATTGAGTCGGGAGAATAGTGGTGCACTGCTCACTGAGGATTAAATCAACAGCAGAGTAAGGCAGTAAATTAAAGTAGGGATTCAAAGGAAAAACTGAAATGTGGCAATTTCAACATCAATGGAAAGCTTAGAACGCAAAGAATGCAATGTAATGTCATTCCGTCACATTATCAATACGAAAAAATGTAAACACGCACACGAAACGACAGTACTTTATCCAGCGTGAATACTTCCATGATGCTAGGAAAGAGGCCCGTTTTGGGTGATGTCACATACGGGTTTTGCAAGCTCTGCTCTATGAATTTGCGTGCCGTGTACGTCTCTCTCTAAGCCTTATATTTTCTTATTCAAGGTTCAAATTGTGTCGTACTTTACTTGAGATTGATAAATTATAATGAAGAAACATTCGTCTGTCGTTTTTTTTTTTAAAATTTAAACTCATATTTTTCTATATAGTCCATTGAAGATTAACATGGACATATAGGCAAAACGATCTGACGGAAATCGTGTAAATACGGGGAAGGACTTATACCTTAATTTATTATGATATTATTTCGATGATTAGACTTGATAAGAGCGACGACAAAACAAGAAAGGAAGATTTTAGAATGTATTCTCTCTCTTAACTCGCGCAGGATTACACATTGTTCATGCACTTGCAGCTGCCTGTCGTCAGATCTTTCTATTGCGTATACTTTAACTATCTACCGTTATTACATTTGCGAGGTTTTGTTTCGTTTTGGCCATCATGGAAGAGGAAGGACCAGAAGTTGAAGAAAGTCACTGTTAATAACTGATTAATCCATAAAATGTCAGAAGATGGTGAAAAATGCCGATCAAGTCTAAAGACAGTTGACAACGAAAAAGCAAGACAAAATGTTTGATGTTTTTTTCCCAGCTGAGTTTGATCGCATGAGTTTATTTTCTCGTTCCAGACGTTTCCAACATGCTCAGGTGAAGCCGTGATAAAACAGTTTGAAGGATTTAATCTGCGAGCACCATGTTGCCGAATACCTCTCTCCTTCCTCTTCCTCCACTCTCTCCCTTCCTCCCACTCTCTCTCCCATCTTCTCCTTAGGAGAGAGGGGAGAACGAGACAGCAAGTGCTTTACATAAGCACTTTGCTACTGATGAATTCTGATGAATTTTCATGTTTTTGCAAAATGTTCAAAATAAACAATTTTTTTGCATCAAACATGCCATTCCTTTAATGGAATGTAGCCTTTCCCATCTACCTAGGTCTTAATGATCAGACATGTAATGTTGTAATGGATAAATGAACAGCTTTATGCTGGTTTAGCCATGCAGACTAGTCTGCACGCTCTTTTTTGAGATTGACATTAGGTTTTTCTCTTCAAGATATAAACCTGAGTGCTTTGTGGGTGGGCTGGAGGACAATGGTGAGGGACTTGACTTGACATAACCTGTGACTCGACTCGACTTGACATAACCTTGAGACTCGACTTGACTTGCCCACAAAAGAAAAGGCTTGGGACTTGCTTGAGACTTGGACCAAATGACTTGAGACTCGCTTGGGACTCAGATCGGAGGGACTTGGACAATTGTCTGACATACACATACAACAGTAAATTAATTAAAAAAGGCAATGATACCAGTGTTTCCACATGGGTGACTGGTATCGCACAGTACTATGTCCAGGATTAGACAGCAGCATAATGATAAAATTACAAGAGGCATTCAATCTGCAAATACATTTGTACATCAAGTTTCTCAACAGTGCATGGATTGTGTAAACTCCTACCTTACAAAATAGTTCACTTGCACTGCTCTACCCTGATTTTTTAAGCAGTATACGCAAACCATCATTATAGGCAACTTGGAGCTTCTGTTATTTACTTGTACTGAATGAATACATAAATAAATGTAAATGTGAACACTACACAGTTTCCAGTGGTTTTTGTTGTTGTTGTTGTTGTTGTTTTTCATTGATACGGTGTCTAATAATTTGTATGTATGGAAGTGTTTTTCAAATGTATTGTTTTGTTAATGTATAGTAATGTAATGTCTTTGTAATATGTAGTTCAGTCTAACACACTATGTAAAATGTAACTTGCACCAAGGAAAAGTACAATGTCAGTCATTAATGATGATGTGCTATATGAATAAATTTGAATATGAACACCAAGTGTCTGACTATTATTTCCCCATTCCACGACCTGAACCTTGACGCGGTGAATGGGCTTACCACTAATGCAGGTCATGTGTCCTCTTTCTTATGTCCTTGGTGTGAGGCAGGGTATTATCTTTTCATTTCTCAATCAGAATGTGTGGAAAAAATGATGGATGATGTCTCTGATGTATTGACTCACAATAAATTATAAAGGTCAAATTACTGTGACTACCTTTCTTTGTTCAAAATGAACCATGCATAATCCATGAACTGGCAGGTGTTAAAGATGGCACTGCAATTTTGTTACAGATACTTCTCTGCTCTGCTATTCCAATAGCTGACATTGCTTTTAACTTTAGCGTCAACATTTTGGCAAGCACATTCTCGAGGTTCGTCCTGACGAAACGCAGTTCTAGTTTTTATATTGTTCTTTTGGCAGTCGCATATTGAGATTAAAATGACCAGGAAACGGCACAGATTCACCTGCGTGCGTTTGCCAGATTATTTTTATAGGCTTACATTTGACGATTTGATGTGAATACGAAAATAAATCACACCTCACGGTGGATAGGCTTAATGAAACTTTTTCCACATTGCGTCGGCCAATATTGTTATATTTTGGAAACCAGGGCCATATTAAAATGGTTTTCCTGTTATTGGCACTCTTACACGGAAGCCTTGTTTGGTATGTCCACTTCTTATTATCGCTTTTTAACCATTATAGGCTATATGCCGGTTGTACTTGTTGGCTAAATAAATTGCTTGATTTTTAAGCCGCTTTTCCACCGAACGCGAAACGAATTATTCGCACGACAGGTTAGTGCATTCAAAATCAATGCGAAGACGCAAATACACGCGATGTATTCGCGATTTTGCATTAACTTTGAATGTTATCTGTCGTGCGAAAAAATCGTTTCACGTTCGGTGGAAAAGCATCTTTAGTTCGGCAAAGTAGCTACTCAGGAATAGATTTAGGGTATGCTAATTATGTCAAGGTGATGGAGCTGACTTCAAAGCACCAGAAGCATTTTAAACGGCCGCTGAAGTTTGATAGCCATTTTTCAGGACTGCAGTTGGACGATACGTGGATGATACGTGGTTTAAACTAATCTTGGTTTATGCTGGAATGCAGTCGGCGTGCTGCTTTCTCTCCGTGCAGGCTTTTTGTTTGTGTGCAAATGTGCCTCGGATGGGCTTGCATCGGTGCCTGCCTGTTTGATATGCCATTATAATTGAGCAGTATCATCTCCTGGGTTGCGGTTTGACATTGTTGCATCCCTAGTTCAGGGCCATGTGGAGTCAAAGAGCATTTAACCCTTGTGTTAGGTTCACTTTTACGACTCTCATGTACTGTTCGGGTCAATCTGACCCGGGACATTTTTTGGGATTTTAAAAGCAATACAGAAATAAAAAATGTTCAAAAAAATACTTAACATGTATTGTCTTTATCTCAATTCCAAATAATATAGATAACATACATGATGAATATTTGCTATTAATCTCTGATTTATCACATTTAACAATGGACGTATCAGGCGTTTTTGTGATGGTGAATTTTTATTTATCTAAAAAATCCACTATAATAAACACTGGCATAACTGAAGGTGGCATAAATAATGCTCATCTATGAGAAAATGAAATTAAACATTGTTTCAATTAATTTTTATTATTTTTTAAATTTGAACTGACATTGTCTCCTCTGTATGTAAGGTGTCACCAGTGCCTTGCCGAGCTCCTCTAGAAAAAGCCGTCTTCTTTGCAGCTCCCTTTGGTTCCAGTCTGGGTTGATTGCCTTCCAGATTTCAAACGCATTATAGGCTGACACATTCAGAATATTGTTAAAGATCATGAGTGGCCACCGTAAAGTTCTTCTTTGACAGCTGTACCAGGCCAACAGTTGTCTACCCCTCCTTTTCTGGCGTTATGGTCGGGTGTGGCCTCTGGCTTACGGTCCTCCTGGTCACTAATCCTTCCATCCGTATGTAGAGTGCTCATGAGCACCACATTTTTGCCCTTTTTGGGTATGTAGGATACCAGGGCAGTGTTGGTCATAAACAGAAAGTTGGAGGAATGGACTGGCCTGTTATTTACTGTTAGAAGCTGAGGTGGGAGCTCCGTGGGAGCTCTTGTTTTTTCTAATTGTTCCAATCATTGTCAGCATTCTTTTGAGAAATTCCTGTCCCAGGTTGTAGGGGGAAAAGAAATTATCAAAGGTGATGTTGTGGCCACTGAGACCCTGCGTCATATCCAGCACCACCCATGTCCCCTGGTTTTTTTCAGGGGCTCCTCCCTCTGGCTTCCCTGCATAAATTATTATGCATTATTTATCTGTTTTGCCCCTCCCCGAATGTGCAGGCATGAGGGGTACCGTGTGAGAAAATTTTAAATGTTGTCATATTGTGTAGGTTCCCACAGTACAGAAGGTAAAGAGTGCAGGAAAATAGGTGCAGACAGCCTCACGGTGTTGGGATTGTCACAATTTGCAGGTGTGTGAGTGTGTACGTCTCTCTCTCTACCTATGTGTACAAAAGGATGGAGGGATCAGTGGCTGGGATGAGTGTGAGCCAGAGGTCATACTTGACAATCTCTCATCCCCAATGAGAGAGCCTCCCCGCTCAGCTGCTAACGTAATAAGAAGCTTTCACTTATTGTCGATGGTCATCAGGTTTGATGAGTGGGCATCAAGACCTGCTAGATTTTTGGAGCCCCTGTATGTATGTGTGTGTGTGTGAGTGTGGGTGTGCATGAGTGAGAGAGAAGGAGTGAGTGTGTGTGTGAGTGAGAGAGAGAGAGAGAGAGAGAGAGAGAAAGAGTGAGTGTGTGTGTGTGTGTGTGTGTGTGTGAGAGAGAGAGAGAGAGAAGGAGTGTGTGTGTGTGTGTGTGGTGTGTGTGAGTGAGTGTGAGAAAGAGAGAGAGAGAGAGAAGGAGTGAGGGTGAGTTCTTGTACTTGCTACGTACTGAGGACCGTAATGAGTTTTTAACCAACAAAGTGAAGTCTTTTTTGGGAAGCGAGGACATTTTGGCCGGTCCTCACAACTACAAAGGCAAATTGTGACTTATTAGTTAAGGTTGGGGGTAAGGTTAGAACTAGGGAAAGGTTAAGGTTAGGGTAAGGGTTTGGGTTAGGCATTGTTAAGATTAGGGAAAGGCTGTAGAGACAGAAGAAGAATGAATGGAAGTCAATGTAATGTCCTCACAAAGATATAAGTACAAGGATGTGTGTGTGTGTGTGTGTGAGAGAGAGAGAGAGAGAGAGAGAGGAGTGAGTATGTGAGAGTGAGAGAGAGTGAGTGTGTGTGTGAGTGAGTGTGAGAGAGAGATGGAGTGAGTGTGTGTGTGTGTTTGTCTGAGTGAGCAGCGCCGTCATATAGGGGGGAAAGGTGATGACAATTCGAAGGGCCCACAGTCCATTAGGGCCCACAAAACCCACAGTAGCCGCCATGACAACATTATTCTGCATAGATTTATCTAATATTCATACTAATGCATCAGAGTTTAAACAAAGCCATTAAGGCATGCAATATTGATGAAATACATTTTAGTAACCCCCTTCTTAAAAAATGGTTCGATCCATGCTTCGTGCTTGTATTGGAAAATTGTCTGTGCGTTGTTGCTGGCGAGGTCGCGAACTAAGGCAGCAAACAGGGTGCACCGCCCTTGCGAAAAAATGATAAAAAAAAAAAAACACACACAAATCTGGACACCAGAAAAGAATAGAGAGAGGACAGCAAGAGCAAAGCAGGGGTCCAGAACATTACAAAATTCTTTTCAAAGAAAGGTGAGAGTATTTAACTAGCTTGCTAATGTTAGGTGTTCAGGCTGGCTATCCAGCTGCTAACGTTATGTTAATGTAACATGCGGTCAGCTGAGTACATAATCGCCTGACAAGAATGGCATTACTCAGTTATTAACGGTATCATCCACAGAAAGGATCGGTAAGGTTGTCATTCGCTAGCCATTCCCAGATAGCATGACTACATTGAAACAATGTTGATTTTCCATCTGAATCATCAGAATGGTTGACATTGAAATATCAAAGCTAAATCAATGTTGAAAACACCGTTACAATAGCGATGAAACCCGACGTTGATACAGCGACATTGAAACAACATTGATTTAAAGTTGTGATTATAATTGATTGAGCATCGCTTCCTGGTTGACAGGGTGATGATACTAATGTTGAAAAGTCATTGAAAGCACATTGATCTATGGTTAGGTTGAAATTTCAACATTGTTTCAATGTTCTTTTTAATTGAAAAACATTGAAATACCGTTGATCTTTAATTAGAAAATCAACATTGATTCAATGTTAATTAAGGGTGCAACGTTCAACGTTGTTTCAATGTCTTAACGTTGACAAAACAATGTTGATTTAACACTGTTTCAATGACTCTTTGCTATCTGGGTTATAATATGCCGTCAAAAAATCTGGTAGCAGCAGCCTAGGACAAGTTCCTCCGTTCTTACTATGAGTGGTTACTGCATACTTAGCTCTCTCTAGCTGTGAGTGACAGTACAGGCTAGGTTTGGCTAGCGAACTACATGCAGTCAGTGTGGTAACCTTAGGTGTAACTTAAATAATCGCTTGACAAGGCTGACATTACTTTTACCTTAAGTGTTTACTAAAACTAAATTGCTAATTTAGCCTGTTGACATAAGTCTTGTTCACGCAGCGGGTCATTTTGCGGAGCTTGCCCTCCTCTTAACAATAGCAAAATGAAGCTGAGTGCTTAGAGCTATGGTACTGAGAAGCCCATTTAGATTTTGTTTATTCCAAGACTCGGTAGGTTAGTTCTTCATCAGTTGTTCCATAGAACATAACTTAAAATGTTTAAGAAAGTAATATGAAATGGAACAATTAAACCTTTATGCACTGCCACTCCAGAATCAGCTGTGGTCACTTCATCTGCACTGGACCCAGCAACAGACCCTCATCACCAGCAGTCTGAAGATGTTTTTGATGGTGAGTGAGTGAGTGAATGTGAATAAGATGGCTAATAATTCATAATTTACATAATGATACTCTCTTTGTTGAGTGGTTAATTGTAAAAAAGGAGAAATTGGGTGTATTGCATTAGGCACTGTCAAGAACACTGAGAAACAGAAAAATTAAGAATAACATCATGATACATAGTCGTAAAAAAATGGCAATGAAAAGTCGGGGGCGGGGGCCCACACCGATAATCTGTCAAGGGGTCCAGAATTCCTAGCAACTGCCCGGTGAGTGAGTGAATGAGTGAGAGAGAGAGAGCGAGAGAAGGAGTGTGTGTGTGTGTGTGCTCTCTCTCTTTCTCGCTCTCTGTTTCTGTGTCTCTGTGTGTATCCGGTCAATCTGACCCGAACATCATATGAAGGACATAAATGTGTAGGGGCATTGTAGCATGTATACTGAATTATTTTTTTTCTATTATATGTTCTTCAAAGAAAATGAGCCAAAGACAAAAAATTTTAGGTTAAAAAAATTTATGCTTGTATCATTTTTCTTTTCGTAAAAACTTGAAATGGGTCAATTTTACCCAAACAGAACACAAGGGTTAAGGTGCACTTTTTTTGCTTATTTTGTCTTTTACCTTTTTTAAACCTTTTTTTAAAACTGCACTTTAAAGGCCAGTTTTTTTGTTTGTCTGTTTGTTTGTTTTGTTTTGTTTTTTTAGGACTACAATAAACATTTCAGTTTGTGTGAAAAACTCGTGCCAAAGAATCGTGATCTCAATTCTAAACAAAAAAATCGAGATTCACATTTTTTCCAGAATCGTGCAGCCCTAGCTAGTTCTAAAATTTATAACTGTTATTGTTGCTGCCATCCCAAGGAACAATTTGACACCAAACATGGCTTAATTGCTTTGAAAATATGAGACCCAGGAGGAATTGAAGCCGTAAAAAGCATAATTTGGCTACATTTTTTCGTCACAAATTTCATCATTAAATCATAACATTATACATCATAACATTAAAATGAATATAGTTCCCAAAGTGATCCACCCTAAATATTTGGTAAAAAGTAGGCGCAGTATGCCAAGTTCGTTTGCACAAGTTTCAAGAAATTCTTTCACCTGTAACAATGTAGTAGGACGGCTTATTATAATAATTATTATTATTATTTACTAGTCTTTTTATTTCGCTATTTAGATTTTGCTCATTTCGAAGGGTAATGGAAACGCACACAGAGAGTGAGGACAATGTCTGACGTTATTAGCCCCCCCAAAAAAACAGTCTGGTTCGTGACCGTACACTGTTCGTGACACAGACTCATATTTGAGACATTGCGCTGATAAGCCTATGGTCGTCGCTGGAGTACATTGGGCAGGCGTCACCAGTTAGTTTTTCAGTCAGTTTTGAACATTTGCTGCAATCGACAAAATACCATTCCTCCGACAGCTGGCCAATTATCGGAACCCCAACGAAAACGGACTATAAATGTATAAGAACCGCAGCTTTTCTCATCTTTATCGTACTCCAATGAAAATAAATAATCTTGCACTCGGACCAACCAGTCCCCGATTTCATACATACTGCATGAATAATCATGTATGCGGAACTTCAGATCAGAGTGGAAGTGCACATCCAACCTAATCCATCAGTATAGAAGGTTAGTGATTGATATTGAAACGCTAAATAAAACCATTCGCCACTGGACGCAAGCACCCATAGCTGGTATCAACAACACTCAAAACTGTGTCACGAACAGTCTACGGTCACAAAGCAGACTGTTTTTGGGCTAATAACGTTGGACATCGTTCTCACTCTCCAGGTGCGTTTCCATTACCCTTAGAAATGCGCAAAATCTAAATAGCAAAATAAAAAACCGGTAATGAAAACACTTTCTGATATCATGAAATTTGCTCTCCGATCTGCAGTATTAGTCACCGAAGCCAAGGCCTAATACGTAGACTATGGACTTCTGCAGCAGACCAGCTAGTGTACTTGTAATTTCTTGTAGTATGGAGCATTTACATCGTTATGGTCAGACAAGGTTTTACAGATTTGCCGCGCGCCCAACTCAGCTGACAGTGACAAAGTCGAATGCTTTTCCATTCTCATCGATGCATGAGTACGGCCGAGCTGTGATTGGCTGATGCCACCAGCCTATCTGTGATTGGCTGATGTACGTACCGGTACCAGCCGACCTGCAGAAAAAAAATTCGCGGCCGGCGGCTGATAATTAGGGAGTGAATCGCTGCCCAGAATAGGCGCACAGTGCATGAAGTGTTGGTCGCACAGTGCGCGACCGATGAGAGAATATAAGTCGCAAAACGTTAATCTTCGTGGCAAACGCGACCATTCTGGTAGCAGACTGGAGCGCTGTATAACATGCATCTGCGTATTTCATGTTTTAAGTCAATAGTCGAGTTTCCATCTCATATCAAGCAAATTTTTTGGCGAATTTTAGACAATTCCCTTCAAAGAAAATGCGAATGACCTGCATTTCCATCAACCGGCTTGGAGCAAATAAACTCCAATGTATTAAGCCAGTTTTTCCACAAGATAGTGATAAATCACTTGTAACCTATGTACCATATATAGAACAGTAGAAGAAGAGGAGGTCGCAATTTGATCAAAAAAAAAATGCACATAAAATAGTGCGATGGAAACCAGACTACTGTTATGTACTGAATTAGAAGATAAACCTAGTTTTTCTCAACCGCGGGGAATTCGATCGCAGGATTGATACCTGGAAATTTCATTTGAAACCATGCGCTGTAGGCATCAATTCCGATCGAATACCTCATGGTCGAAAAAAACTGTGGGTAATCAAATAAGTGGGATGTACAATTCGCTAGCTTGTATGCTAATGCTTTTCGCCATAAAATTAATAAATTTAAACGTCCACAACATCAGTTACAAGTGTTACTTATTACTTTCCTGGCCAATAGCATCCGCAAGCTACCTTGCGAAATATTCATTCCATTGTTTGAATAAACTGCTAAACAGCACTTCGGCACTCAGTGCCTAAATTGAGAACACTTTTTGTTGCAAGTTTCGGGCAATCAGGGAAGCGTGATCCAGCACACGCCCCCCTATTAACACACTCTTTGTCTCGGTCATTAGGTGGGCGTACGAATCACGGAGAGTAAGTACTTTAATACTGCACTGCACTCCTAAATCTCAGGACAAGCTCAGAAGGCATTAGGAGACTGCAGCTGCATTATTAAAGCTACTTTTCTTCACAAATTGCAAATATTCCAGCGTGCTAAACAGCTCTTCAGCACTCAGTGCCTAAATTGAGAACACTTTCGGCCGGTTGTTGCGAGTTTCGGGCAATCAGGGAAGCGTGATCCAGCACACGCCCCCCCTATTAGCACACTCTTTGTCTCGGTCATCCGGTGGGCATACTCACCATCTAAATCACAGTTAATGCGAGAACCGCCGCATGCCATTACGACACTGCTTTTAACTATCACCTGGTGCTAAAGTGTCAGCCCTCGTGTGAAGGTGAACTTGGATAAATGCGAGTCTTCCTGTGCGAGTCCTCTGAGGAAGGACTCAAAGCAAGGCAAGCTGTCCTACTTGCCATTTACAAACTCTTGAACCAGTCACTTGACAAAATGTGCTTTCAAACCATTCCTGTTATCCTTAGTGCACGCAGAAAGCATTGTCATACAAACAGACAAAGAAACTGGGCCTGCCTCCGTACACTGACACACTCCAAACCCACTGCTGCCTCGTTCTCTGTTGGGTTATGGAACTGCCAGTCTGCAGTCAAAAAAGCAAACTTCATAACTGCAATTGCAAACCTTTTGTCTCTCAACCTACTGGCTCTTACTGAAACTTGGATAAAGCCTGAAAATACTGCCACGCCAGCAGCACTTTCCGTCAACTACTCATTCTCCCACACCTCACGTCTGTCCCAAAGTGGAGGGGGAGCAGGCTTGTTGATTTCCAACAACTGGAAATACACACAATTAGCTCCGCACCAATATGCCTCATTTGAATACCATGCAGTTAGGGTGACTGCTCCAGTGAAAGCCTTTGTGAATTGTCTTATACTGATTTTGTCAATTGGGCTTATTTGTGGATGAGCTAGACACACTACTGTCTTCCATCCCTGAGCAGAAAAGTCCCCTGCTCGTTCTCGATGACATGAATATCCATCTAAATGAACCTTGCTCGGCTGACTTTGTGTCCCTAATTGACCCATTTGACTTGACAATGGTTTCCAGCCCTCCCACACACAAAGCTGGCAAACAACTTGACCTGATTCTAGCCCGGAACTGTGAGGCAGCTGGTATCTGAGTTACACCTCTGTACCTCTCAGACCACTGCTTCATCCAATTTAATGTGAGCTTTCAGGAACTGCCCTCTGCTCCTCCTCCTCTGGTCTCATTCCGTCGCAACTTTTGAAAGCTGTCGCCCAGCCACTTCTCATCAGTGGTCAAATCCGCATTACCCGACCTTAGCTCATTTTCCTCATTAGAGGATAACGAGGCTACAGAGTCACTCTGCTCTACACTGAGCTCATGCCTGGATAAACTGTGTCCGTTATCCACTAAACCTGCTTGCTCTAAACAGCCCGGTCCTTGGCTGACTGATACCCTACGAAAGTTGCGCACCGAACTCAGAGCAGCAGAAAGAAAATGGCGAAAACACCCTGACCCTGCTAACCTCCAGGGCCACAAATCAATCCTACTCTCCTTCACAACCAGCATCAATGCTGCAAAACGGGCTTTCTACAATGACAAAATCAGCAGCATCTCTGACTCTCGAAAACTATTCACCACCTTCTCTACTCTACTGAATCCACCGCCTCCACCTGCAGCCACAAACCTCTCAGCAGTCACATTCGCTTCCTTTTTCACAGACAAAGTGGCCGGTATCAGCAGAGGGTTCACAAATCCAAAGGGCTGTCCTGTTGATCAAACATGTAGCTGTCCTACTACATGCCAGTGTCTGCTTCTCTCGAATGGGCCATCTGACACCTTTAACACATGTAGCCATCTTACTACATGCCCATCTCTGTCTCCTCAGGGCGATCATACCTCACTACGTGAATTCACTCCTCTCACTGAGGGTGAAGTGTCAAAACTCCTGTCTTGTAGCCGTCCTACTACATGCCAACTTGACTCGGTGCCAACTAAACTCTTGCAAGAAATATCCGCAGCAGTGACACCTGCAATCACACATGGATTAAAACCTCATTGAGGTCGGGCACAGTTCCCACTACATTCAAACAGGCACGGGTAAAGCCTCTCCTCAAAAAACTTTTTCTCGACCCTACCCGGGTTGAGAACTACAGGCCGGTCTCGCTACTCCTATTCTTATCAAAGGTCATGGAAAGGGCGGTTTCCAGACAAATCACGCAGTTCCTCACAGCAAACAAAATCCTAGACCCTTACCAGTCTGGATTCAAAAGTGGACACTCCCCTGAAACGGCACTGC
This sequence comes from Gymnothorax javanicus, assembly GCA_029692085.1. Taxonomy (NCBI): domain Eukaryota; kingdom Metazoa; phylum Chordata; class Actinopteri; order Anguilliformes; family Muraenidae; genus Gymnothorax; species Gymnothorax javanicus. The sequence goes on along the minus strand of CM056195.1, from coordinate 136,832,113 downwards.
TGTCTGTGACAGAGTCCTTAAGAACTACCAAAGCAGCAGGTCTATCCTCAGTCCTTATTCTACTGGACCTATCTGCGGCTTTTGACGCGGTAAACCACAAAATTCTGTTATCAGTCCTCGCTGATATGGGCATCTCGGGCAAAGCACTTTCTTAGTTTGAGTCATACCTCACTGAGCATTCGTTTTCGGTGTCATGGCAAGGGCAAACATCCCCATCGCAACTTCTCTCCACAGGGGTCCCCCAAGGCTCGGTTCTGGGGCCCCTGCTCTTCGCCATGTACACAACATCATTGGGCCAAGTCATTTGTTCTCACGGATTCTTGTATCACTGCTATGCAGATGATACACAGCTCATGCTATACTATTCAAAAAAAGTAGGGGATATTGGATTTACAAGTACCATGAAATGCAGATCATGAGGTCAGGAAGGAAACAAATGACATAAAAACATTAAGGAAACATTTGTCAATTTATTCGAAACCCTGTGTACAGTCAGTAAAGGACAGATTCTCCAGAATAAGGGTCGACACAAACACAGGGTCACACAGCAAATTTACCACCATTGTGAAACAGAGTCAGTAGCGGGTAAAACCCCCTCGGTTGGCTAGACAAGCTCGAATTCGGCGTGGCATACTCCTAACGAGACGTCCGAGGTCATTTTGGGGAACGTTATTCCATTCCTGTTGCAATGCTGCAGCAAGTTCTTGGACATTGGCAGGAAGTTGTTGACGTTGGCGTAGCCGCTGTCCAAGCATGTCCCAGATATGCTCGATGGGGGAAAGGTCCGGACTGAGTGCTGGCCATGGTAATGTGGTGATATTCTGCTGCTGGAGGTAATCTGTAACGATCCTGGCCCTATGACATCTGGCATTGTCATCTTGGAAAATGAAACGGCGGCCATAACGACGTGCAAACAGCACAACATGGGGTGCCAAGATGTTGTCCCGGTAGTACTGCCCTGTGACACGTCCAGCAACAACATGCAAGTCTGTTCTGCCGGCAGCAGTGATGCCTCCCCACACCATTACAGATCCACCCCCATACGGATCATGTCTAATGACGATAACGTCATGGAAACGTTCGTTACGTTGGCGCCAAACCCTTCTGCGTCTGTCAAGGAAGTCCACAGTGAACCTCGACTCATCTGAGAACATTACGTTGTTCCATCGGCGATTATCCCAGTGTTGATGATGACGACACCATTGGAGTCTGGCCCTAATGTGACGATCCCTCAAACAGGGAATGACACAAGGACGTCGGGCGTGTAAGTGAAATCTGTGCAGACGATTCCTGATGGTCTGGCCACTCACTACCAAGCCAGTATCCCTTTGAAGTAGAGACCTTATCTGATTTGCTGTTACCATACGATTTCTCAAGACAATAGTGCGGATGAATCTGTCCTGAGCCTGAGTTGTTGCCCTTGGTCGACTGGATCGTGGTCTATCCTGAACAGACCCTGTAGCACGATGTCTGGACCATAATCTGCTGATGACAGACTGGGAAACATTCATTGCCCTTGCCACAATGACCTATCTTGTGCCAACCTGTAGCATGCCAAGGGCACGTAACCTCTCCTCCTGTGTTAGACGGCGCATGGTCTCTGTTTAATTAACGACTTCAACCACTGATAATCTGATGCTTTCTCTTCAAAATCTTCCTTTACAGTGGCTCTAACCTTCCAATTCAGAGTCATGCAAATTTGTGGCACAACCCCCTTGATCATCAATAGCATCCCGTGCAGATCGTGAGAGTGTCATTGATGTGTTTGGGTGATGAATTTCTTTGGAAATGCTTCCTCAGTAAGGAACTATACAACATGGTTTCGTATCCCTTTGTATATGTGAAAATTTTGATCTCAAAATAAAATATCCCCTACTTTTTTTGAATAGTATATCATTCCAGCCAGATGACCCTACCATCTTGGCAAGAATATCCGCCTGCCTCTCAGATATTTTTGTATGGATGAAGGAAAAGTACCTTCAGCTGAACCTATCTAAGACCGAGCTCTTGGTCATTCCTGCCCAGCCATCAATTCATCACGATCTCAAGATCAATATCGCCTCAAGTGAAATCACTCCATCCAAAGTGGTAAGGAATCTAGGTGTCATGATCGATGACCAGCTCTCCTTCTCAACTCATGTTGCCTCGGTTACCCAGTCGTGCGGATTCGCTTTATACAACATAAAGAAAATCAGGCCGTACCTAACCAACTATGCTACGCAAATCTTAGTCTAAGCAATGGTCATCTTTTGGCTTGACTACTACAATGCCCTCCTGGCTGGCCTCCCGGCCTGTGTTGCAAAACCTCTACAGATGGTTCAGAACGCGGCGGCGCGTCTGGTTTTCAACCCAAACCCAAAAGGGCTCATGTCACTCCACTACTGATCAGCCTCCACTGGCTTCCTGTTGCAGCTTGAATTAAATACAAATCACTTCTGCTGTCCTACAGAGTGATATCTGGGTCTGCTCCCTCCTACCTCAACCTTATCATACAGGCTTACACAGCTGGCCGATCACTGCGCTCCTCCCAAGAACGCCGTCTAGCAGTGCTATCTCTATGCACAAGGCACTCTCAGGCTAGACAATTCCACGCTGGTGGAATGACCTGCCAGCCGCAAACAGAGCAGGGGCTTCCCTCTCTAGCTTCATGAAGCTCTTGAAGACTCACCTCTTCCGGGTCCACCTTCTCTCCTATTCAACTAACTCATTCTTATCTTTCTCTCCTTAAACAAATCCCATTGGAACTTATTTTGTTCTGTCCTGCTGTTTTGCTACAATTGCACTTCACCCTTTTTTTTTTTTTTCTTGTGCACTTGAAAATATTTTGCTTATTGTACTTTGCCACTGATGCTTGATTTACTCCTTTTTTTAAGTCGCTTTGGATAAAAGTGTCTGCTAAATGCAATGTAATGTAATGTAAATGTAAACTGTCGATAAAGCCAACGCCAGCGATGGTGAACAGTTACCAGCAAAACTGATGAAGTTATTTGCAGAAATTGGCGTTTATCAATGAACACAGCAGAAGTGGGAAATCGAAAGGCGCTAACCAAACACCGAAACACCGGGGTAATGAGTAGTAATGGGAACACACAGTAGTAATGGATAGGGAAAGCTTAACGCAGGGCGGCATATCCCTGGGTTACGCAGTTTGTAGTAGGAAAGGGGTAACAGTTACTACTCACCCTGGGTGGCTTAACAGACGACCAAGGCATTAGGTACGTTCTTATCCGACCGAAGTTTTAAACTAACGCTCTATTTTGCTGTTTGGAACTAAGCCCAATGTTACAATCTTGCGTTTCTCTCCATCAGCCTTTATATCCCAAGGGAGTAAGCTTGAGAATTTAGCCAAAGTTGTCGCATGCACACTTTGCATCATTTCAGAAACCGAGAGGAGGGAAGATAGAGCTGAGATATCACATTTTGTTCTTCTTGTCCATAGACTGTATAAAAAGATGGACGCAGCACCCGAGTCTGAAAAGTGAGGCCGATGCGGAAATCTCAAAAATTTGCATTATATTTAATGGCCAGCAGATGGCGACATCGGTGGCTGCAGAAAGAAGTTCAATGCTATTGAAGTCTATGAGAAAATGACCCTATTTTGCCACCTGATTTATTATTTCAATACTGATTTTCCACACCATTTTATGGTATCTATTGCAAGTTTCAAGTCTCCTTCGATATATTGTGATGTTAATTTTTGTAAATTATGGTCCCAAGTAGACTAGAATAAAGGATAAAGCCAGATATGCTTTAGGGGTGTGGCTATTCTCTGGTCCTCGTCCAATACGGTCAGATCCAGTGCCACGTTCCTCCCCGGATCTTCAAGTCACGCTCTCGTCCAATAGGAATCACATCTGGTTTCAAAATAACAAAATGGTGTTGTTCAAATTGCCAAAATCGAGGCTTCCTAAATGGTATGCTGAAACCAATGGGGGACGTCACAGTTGCTTCATCCATCTTTTTATACAGTCTATGTTCTTGTCTTGCTTGCCGTTTTCTCCACGAAGTTCGGAGCCAAAATGAACACTGATCATAGAGCATTAATGGTATCGAGAAATGTTCATTCTGATGAAGACGGAACACAAATAGGCTATCTGGCTAATTAGCTAGTTCCTGAATTAGCAGGCTATTTCGGGAACTATACCAAGATTTTGGGGGAAATTTTCCCAATCAAATAGCGTGCTATTTGTGTCTTAAAATGGCAAGAATAGCTGGATAATTTGACATTGGGCTAATTTCAAAACTGCAAAATAGCGCGCTAATTTAAAACTTCGGTCTGATGAGAACATGCCTATTAATTTGGGGGGGATCCCTTGCCCTGGCGACTCAGCTCTTTCTTGTCCTCATCCTCGCAGTTACTTTGTTGCTGAAAGTCTAGTCTGAACTCTTTAGTCTGTCCAGGTCTATGCAACTGTGTTATTCTGGCTGAAGTTGTTACAATGTTGCGATATGCACGCAGCCAGTCCTGTTTCTATGCAGGCACATTTAGTGGCCGTTTGCAGTCTCTCCTATAAAATGATATGTTGATGATTTTTTTTTCATTGAATAAGAAAAAAAAACCATTGCAAGATAAAGTGGTGGGGACAAAATTACTTTGACAAAAAGTGGTGGGGACGTCCTCACCGTTCCCACCTAAACTGACGCCTATGCCGGTGACAAAGCCCACAACTACTAGTAAGCTGGCATTCAACGAGGCTCATCGAGAGGCCAGTAACATGGTGGAGCACACTATGGGGACATGGAAGTTGTACTTAAGGTGCATGCACAAGTCCAGTGGTGGCCTACAATTCTCTCGCATTAAGTGCTGTACAGTCATCACTGTGCCAACTATGCTGCTTAACATCACTGTCCGGGTGAGAGCCCTCTTACATGACCAGGAGGAGGCTGTTGACAGATTGGCAGGCATGAATCAGCTAAGAGATGGAGAATATACGGCTATTTTGGGGCACATCAACAAGTAATTGGACTTTTTTTTTTTTAAATACTCCCCTTTTTCCCTCTCTCGTGGTCAGCACTCCAGTTGCATCTACCACAACAGCTACACCTTTATTTGCGTTTTTGTCTTATTCCTTTTTCGCGATTCTGCAAATATAATATTTTAATTTGCTGAAATGTGTATATTGGCTATGTAATTTTTTTTATAACATTTTATTTCTTCTTGGCTTTGTTAATGTAATTATTACCTCTGCCAAACGAAGTTGGCAGGAGTGTACGTGATTGGTATCATTTGTTTCCTCATGAGGTTGTGAACAAGATAACTCAAAAAGTAATGAACAAATATCTCTGAAATTTTCTGGGTGGGTTGCTATTACTTCAGGGATAGACCCTATTGATTTTTACCGCGATCAGTCAAACAATATGGCCGCCACAGCGGCCATCTTGACATCGTATGACACGCGATAACTGCTCCCACTCATCAAGATTTGGACTGTGCTGCCTTGGCAGAGGATTACACTCCAGGAGTGCTTCTAGTTATTATTGGTGTAATGTCTATAATTGTAGTTAGTATTCGGTGAATGTATAATTTTAAAAAATCACTGTTGAAGTCCAAAGAATCACCACTTTCATTCACAAACAGCATCAGTAGTCATGATTAAATACAATAATATTAAAAGAACACGCACACAGAAGAAAAAAGATAATTGTTTGCGATGACACCTGCAGGTCTAAATACGCCCTTAGCTTTCTACAAGTGGTCTTCAGCACTAGATCTATGACGATTTCTGAGAGCGTCATTGACACGGGGAGTGGCAGGACCCAAAAGCAACACAGTCAGAAAGAATGAAGGTTTATTGGTTTTTAATGACTTTGAGGCAGAGGCAAACAGAATGCAGTGCAGTGTAGCTGGGTGCAGAACAGGATCTGGAGCTCGTGGATCTTGAGTTGAGCTCTTCGAATAACTTTAGGGAGCAGGTGCCGATGGCGGGATTCGAATCCAGGTTGCCCACACAGCAGGCGGGAGAGTTACCACTGGACCACTGGAGCAGGCTGGCTTGAGGCTTGGCAGACAGGGTCGTATCCACACAGGCAGGCAGTGGAGTGGCTTGGACAGGGGTTTGAAAGAAGGCAGACGGGAACCAGGAAACACACAGGCAGAACTCAGAGTCAGAGGCAGGAGGCAATCAGGTTTACCGGGGCAGGAACGAGAGGACGTCGTCAGAGGCAGGCAGTCGATTCCAGGAAGTCAGACTGAAGGTAAACGCTGGAGAGTAGTGCATGCTGCAACGACAATCTGGCAGTGAGTTAGTGAAACAGAGCTGCTTATATACTGGCTCGTTAATGAGAGTCAGCTGAGAGCAATTGCAGTGGAAGGGGTGTGGCCAGGCAGAGGGTGAGGCAGCAGCAGCAGATAGTGACAGAACCCCCCCCCCAAGGAACGGCTCCCGACATCCCACAAGGAAAGACTACTAAGGCTGGGCGGGCAGAGGGGGCCAGAGGCAGGGCGTAATATTCTTCTGAGCCGGACCATTCCATCTCAGCTGGATTGTCAGGGGGGCCCGAGTGGTCAGAGTCCATATCGACCGACAGCTCCTCAGCAGGATCGTCAGAGGAGCCCCATTGGTCAGAGTTCGTGTTGGTTGATGGCTCCTCAGCAAGAGAATCCCCCATTGGGATATCAGGTCGGGAAGAGGTGTGGGCCGGCGGGTGGGGGTTCCTCGAAGGCACGGTGGTGCTGAAGGACTGGTCAGGATGGCAACGGTGGAAATCGGTGATGAGTTCCGGGTCGAGGATATGGCGAGCAGGAACCCAAGACCTCTCCACATTACCGTAGCCTACCCAGTCCAAAAAGTACTGAACTCCCCTCCCAAGATGACGGGACTGGGCCAGGCACCGCATGGAGTAGGCCGGACCCCCATCGATTAGTCGAGGAGGAGGAGGGGGAACAATTGACGACAGAGGACTCATGGACCGGCTTCAGCTTGGACACATGTAACGTGGGGTGAACCTGCATGGAGCCAGGAAGCTTAAGTCTCATCGCCGTCAGACTGATGATCCTCTGGATGGGGAAAGGGCTGACGAACTTGGGTGCAAGCTTCTTAAACTCCACCTGGAGAGGCAGATCTCAGGTGGAGAGCCACACCTTTTGGCCAACCTGGTAGACGGGGCAGGAGAGCGCCGCCGGTTGGCTGAGGCGGCATAATGCCCAACGGCGCGCTGGAGGGCAGAGCAAGCCTGGGTCCAGGTTCGGCGACAGCGGCGGATGAGGGCTAGGGCTGACGGGCAGGAGACTTCTCTCTCCGAGGCCGGGTCAAACAGAGGCTGATAGCTGTAGACACACTAGAATGGAGAGAGGCCCCTGGCAGAGCTAATCAGGGAATTGTGGGCGTACTCCACCCATAGGAGATGGTTGGACCAGGAGGATGGATTCTGGGACACCAGGCAGTGGACAGCAGTCTCCATCTCCTGGTTCATATGCTCCGTCTGCCCATTGTACTGGGGTGGAATCCCGAAAAGAGACTGCCAGTGGTTCCCATCAGGCTACAGAACTCCTTCCAAAAGCCTGAGGAGAACTGAGGAGGACACCACATCCACAACGGGGAGGCCATGTAGGCGGAAAACATGTAGCAGGACCAGTTGCGCCATCTCCTTAGCTGACGGCAACTTAGGAAAAGGGACGAAGTGAGCCATCTTACGAAAGCGGTCGACCACCGTGTGTTACCATCTGAGGGTGGAAGGCCTGTGACAAAGTACATGGAGATGTGGGACCAAGGTCGATGTGGGACAGGAAGGGGTTGGAGGAGTCCAGCAGGAGCCTCCAGAGTGGGCCACCAGAAGTGTTGGAAGACGTCTAAGGTTCGTTGGGCACCAGGATGGCAGGTGAACTTGGAGGCGTGGACCCACAGCAGAACCTCTGACCTCAGGGCTTTAGGGACGTACAGACGGTTGGGGGGACAGGTTGACCCTCCGTGGCGGCCCTCACTTTCTCTACAATGTCCCAGGACAGGATGGCTACAACACAGGGGGAGGGAAGGATGGAAGTAGGCCCCTCAGCCAAATTTTCTCTCTTCAGGAACTGCCGAGACAGGGCATCAGGCTTGGCGTTGCAGACCCTGGTGGTAGGAGAGAGTGAAGTTGAAACGGGTGAAGAGGGACCAGCGGGCCTAGCGGGAGTCCAGCCTCTTGGCAGTGCGGATATACTGAAGGTTCTTGTGGTCAGTTCACACTAGGAAGCGTTCCTTAGCACCCTCCAACCAATGCTGCCATTCCTCTAGTGCCAACTTCACTGCCAACAGCTCCCTGTTCCCGATGTCATAGTTCTCGGCAGAAGACAGGCGCCGAGAAAAGAAGGAGCAGGGATGAAGCTTCTGGTCAGCAGCGGATCTTTGGGACAGGACAGCCCCTACCCCCACATCCGAGGTATCCACCACGAACTGGCGATCTGGGTCTGGCATCTGGAGGATGGGCACAGAGGTGAGTCTGATCTTCAGGGTTTGGAAGACCTCGTTAGCAGCAGGGGACCACTGGAAGGGCACCTTGGAGCTGGTGAGGGCAGTAAGAGTGGCAGCTACTGAACTGTAGTTGCGAATGAAGCGGCGACAGAAATTGGCAAACCTCAGGAAGCGTTGCAGTTGTTTGCAGGAGTCAGGAATGGGCCGGGAGGTGACTGCAGAGACCTTCGCCGAGTCCATCCAGATGCTTCCCGTAGCCAGGATATACCCCAGGAACGAGACAGATGAGGCATGGAATTTACATTTCTCAGCCTTAACAAACAGGGAGTTCTCAAGCAGGCACTGGAGCACAGATTGGACATGATGAACATGCTCCTTACTAGTCTTCGAGAAGATGAGGATGTCGTCCAAGTAAATAAAGACAAAGCAGTTGAGCTTGTCATGGAGTACGTCATTGACCAGGGCTTGGAAGACGGCAGGAGTGTTTGTGAGATCGAAAAGCATGACCCGGTACTCATAGTACCCTGCAGGGGTGTTGAATGCTGTCTTCCATTCGTCCCCCTCTCTGATGTGGACCAGACGACAGGCATTATGGACATCAAGATTGGTAAAGATGGTGGCCCCCCTCAAGCAGTTCAAAGGCAGAGGAGATGAGTGGCAGGGAGTACCGGATCTTGACTGTGATTTTGTTCTGGCCCCGATAGACAATGCAGGGTCTCGAGGTCTTATCCTTCTTCTCCACAAAGAAGAAGCCCGCCCCAGCAGGAGACAAGGAGGGGCAGCTGATGCCTGCAGCTAGGGAATGGTTGATGTAAGACTCCATAGCCTTCCTTGCGGGGCAGATAGAGAGTACAGGCGGCCTCTAGGGGGCGAGGTGCCGAGCAGGAGGTCTATGGCACATTTGCGGGGGCAGAAAGGTGGCCTTGACCTTGCTGAACACCTGCCAGTGGTTGTGGTATTCGAAAGGCACCCTGGAGACATCAGGTGAAGAACTGGCGGTGGGACAGTGGAACGGCGAAGAGGCATGCTTGAGACAGGTGAGGTGACGGGGTGTTCCCCACTCGCGGATGGAACCGGTCTCCCAGTCGATGTGGGGTTATGTCGCCGAAGCCAAGGATAGCCAAGGATGAGTGGCAGGCCAGGAGAGTTCAGGATGTGGAACTGGATGGTCTCGTGATGATTGCCAGATGAAAGCATGGGAACTGGGGTGGGCTGGTGGGTAATGGTACCCAGTCGGTAGTCGTCTAAAGCTTGGGCGAGAACCGGACGAGGCAGAGGAACCCATCCGAGCCCCAGCTGTTGGCCCAACTCCTCACTCATAAGGCTGGCATCAGCAACAGGGCAGCCAAGGTGAGGGGACCGTCAGGAAGGAGGAGCCGGGCTTGGAGATGCAGTCTGTGGTTGTAGGGAAGTAATGTTGTCAAGCTCACCCGTACCTCCCTGGCCACGGGTGAGCCTTAGCTTTTCCCGGACAGGCTGAGACAAAAGTGACCCTCCTTCCCACAGTACAGGCACAGGTTCAGGCATCGTCAACGCTCCAATTCTTCTGGGGTGAGAGGGGTGCAGCCCGGCTGCATGGGTCAGACTCCTCCATCTGCGGAGTAAGCGAGGTGGAAGATCGGCTGGGACCCGCTATGGACCGGGCTGGCATCTGGCAATGGGAAGCCCCCTGACGTCTCTCCCACCTACGGGCCTGGATGCGCAGGTCAATTCTGATGGCTAGCTCAATGATTCCGTCAAGTGTGGGGGGAACCTTGTACGAGACCAGCTCATCCTTGAGGTAGTCCTCCAGGCCGTGGACGAAGGCATGACCTGGGCTGCAGGGTTCCAGCGGCTCCGACTGTCTCTGGTGCGGATATCGATGGAGTAGTCGACAACCGTCCTGCTCCCTTGTTTCAAGATTAGTAGTCCTTGAGCGGCCTCAAAACTGGAGACCCCCCCAGACTGAAGACCTTACACAGCTCCCCTGCAAAGCTCTGGAAGGAGACGCAGGCTGGGACCTGTCTCTCCCACTCAGCGGTGCCATACAGATGAGCCCAGCCCGTATGGTGGTTTATGATGAAGGCCACCTTTGCCTGCTCGGAAGCAAAAGTACGGGGCTGATGGAAGAACAGCAGGGACCAGTTTGTCTGAAAGGGGCCGCAGATCTCTGGGTCTCCATCATATTGCTCAGGGATACCAACTCGAGGTTCTGGGGCCACCATGGGTAGCATGGGGTCAGGAGCTGGTACAGGCGCAGGAAAGCAGTGGGCTGAGCCACCATAGCCATCAGCTGCTGCAGTTGTTTGGCTAATGCCGCGAAGGATTACCTGGTATCGGAGGCGGCAGCAGACATCATGGCCTTATGGTGCTGGAGGAGGGCTTCAATTTTCTCCAGTTGGCTCAGGGGAGTAGGATTGCCTGCTGGGTCCATTTTTGGCCAGATTGTACTGACACGGGAGTGGCAGGACCCAAAAGCAACACTATCAGAAAGAATGAAGGTTTACTGGTTTTTAATGACTTTGAGGCAGGGGAAAACAGAATGCAGTGCAGAGTAGCTGGGTGCAGAACAGGATCTGGAGCTTGTGGATCTTGAGTGGAGCTCTTCGGGTAACTTGAAGGAGCAGGCACTGATGGCGGGATTTGATCCCGGGTCGCCCACTTTGCAGGCGGGAGAGTTACCACTGGGTCCCCGGAGCAGGCTGGCTTCAGGCTCGGCAGACGGGGTCGTATCCACACAGGCAGGCAGTGGAGTGGCAAGATGGGTGACTTAGACAGGGGCTTGGAAGAAGGCAGACGGGACCCAGGAAACACACAGGCAGAACTCAGAGTCAGAGGCAGAAAGAAATCAGGTTTACCGGGGCAGGAACGAGAGGACGTCGTCAGAGGCAGGCAGAGTCGATTCCAGGAAGTCAGCCCGAAGGTAAACGCTGGAGAGTAGTGCATGCTGCAACGAAAATCTGGCAGTGAGTAAGTGAAACAGAGCTGCTTATATACTGGCTGGATAACGAGATCAGCTGAGTGCAGTTGCAGTGGAAGGAGTGTGGCCAGGCAGAGGGAGAGGCAGCAGCAGCAGACTGTGACAGTCATGGTTTTTGGAAACACTGCACAAATGTAAAATGCATTGTAAGAAGGATTCTAAGATCATCATTGCCTTAAGATCCTTTTGGGAAATGAGGCCCTGAATAGGAAAAAATGTAGTAAGATTGGATAAAATTGTTGAAATGAGGCCTTGAGACGAAGAACCATATAAGTCCATAATTTCAAATTTTGAATAATAACTTTTTTTTATTTGGACTGTGAACATTATATTGTATATTTCTATTTTACTTGAATATAGACAACAAAAGCTTCCCAATTCTAATGAGATAAGATTTTTCAGTGTCAATCTTAAAAAGTTAGAGTAATTTACATTTCTGGAATGTGGAAGAACAGTATATGTCCAGTTAATGTGGAATAACAGTATAAGTCTAATTCATCATATCACTTTAAACCACTGGAGATCTGATTCCTTTATCTTAGTTTTAATACAGTAACAGAACCTTAAAGAAAATATTAAGCATTTCTTTCTTTCAATTTATTTTGGGTTTTTTTGCTAACGTAAATCACAGAACAAATACAGACAATACAGTACGAACAATGAACAATACATAGGCCTACTTACAGTACAGACAATAAACGTCAGTACAAACAATAAACCGTACATACTTACAATACAGACAAACATCATCATTCCATGCTATGGTTCCATACTACCTCCATGCTACAGTTTACCATATACGTCTTCCTTTTTTTTTGTTCTTAGAGAGCGCATAAATAATCACCCCATTAATTCATTTACTAAATAAATAAATACCTATATATTACTATTATACAACATTATGATAAGGCATACAAGATAACCTACAACTACTAATATGATTCATTTTACACAATATACACAATATACCCTATCTTACTCTGCACATGGCCTACACATACCAGGCTACTCTTCACATTCTAATGTCTCATAAAATGCTTGGGCCTCCGCTAGCATGTAGGCTAGCATTGCCATAAGGTCACAGTGCTTCTCCTTCTTGACGGGCAGAGGGTCATCGTAAGCTCGAGCGTACGTGGTGGAGAACAAGGGAGCTGGAGGTGGTTGATTCTTCCTCTATTTGGTGATCAGCCAGGTCTTCCATCCCTCGTAGAGGCTGTAGCTCCCTTTTGTGTGGACACACCATGGATTAGCAGCTGAAATCATGATTAAACAAGAAGTTCAATAAAGATTCTTCCTTCACGCACATATCCCCAACACTGTTAATCTCAGAAACCCAACTCTTTAGTTTTTTACCTGTCACTTTCAACCACATCATGGATGTGATTAGAAAGCCAGTTGGACGCTTTAGTGTTGCATCAGGGAGCTGCCTGAAGTCTGCACATTACATCTCAATGACTTTGAATGGATGCTGCTGCCTGGCTCCACGGATCATCTCGGCAACATCGCTGGGGGTGTAGAGTGTGGACACCTTACGCCTCGTCTCCAGCGTAGCAAAGGAACGGTCACAGGGAAGGAAGGAGTGACCAGACACCATGAACTTCTGCTCTATCTGACTGAAGTACCCTCTAGATGCGAGCAGGGCCACGAGGTTTAGGACTCGCCAGTTGTTGTTCTGTCCACAGCATCGGTCACTATAGATGATGAGCTTCCGTTCCTTTGCCTGGACTAGGGGAGCAAAAGATGTTTCTGCCCACTTCAAAAGACAGCTTGCCACCTCGATGGAACCTCTGTGAGCGATGCCCTCATGCCAGAGGCACATTATAGGAGGATCGTCAGTGCCCATCTCCTGGATACAGAGGTTGTAGTTGGCCAGCTGTCGTTGATAGTACACGTTGGAGTGTGTCAGGTTTGGCGTGTACACTACCCCCTGCATGTCGATACAAATGACATAGCAGTCATCATTGGCTTTGGCCCACTCTGTGTCAGCCTGCAAATGGGTGTACGCTTTTTCAGCTTTCCTGTGGTGAAGCTCACTCTCGGCAGCAATCTTCGACCTTTCTCCATCTGTTGCAGCAGCAGTTAATTTTGAGAACAGGGCGTCACATTTCGCACAAGTGTCACCTCTTGGCTGCCCAAACCTGAGGTTCTGCTGCTTGAAGATATCCCTATAGAGCCAGAACTTTGCAGTGGATGTTGGATTTTTTTCCTTGTACAGGCGGTCCATGCGGAGCAGGTTTAAATCAGGGCTCAGGTACTCCCTCTCCACATCTCCCTTCATCCGTGAGTAGTGGTTCAGTTGGCGTGGGAAGGTCAGGATATGCTCTCTTATCCCCTCTCTCACTGCAGGATGAATGCTGTGAGGCCTAAAAAAAAACATAACTCATGAACAAGGGAAATATAATAAACTATGCTGGTCTGTTTTGCACAATTGCATTGTTTCTGTGACAAAAATGTATAATTCTAACATAGTTGCTTTCCTCTAAACAAAAGGATTTTGTTTTCACATACAATCATTAAGATCCACATATTGTAATGATACAAAGAATAATCATACATTATATTTGCATAGCACTTTACCTCTGATATCAATCTCAAAGTGAAAAAATATGTTTCCTGACTGGGCAGCGGCAGTGAGCTGAATCCTAACCATTGCCGTATGTGCACACTGCCACTGTCACGAGTGATGAGATCAGCTGGTGACCATTCATTCTCAATGGACGCTGGCGTTATAGGGTGGCAAGGTGGCCGACGCCCCATAATGCCAGCGTCCATTGAGAATGAATGGTCGCTGGCTGCTCTAATCGCTCGTGATGGTGGCAGTTAGCACGCACCATTAGACCAGGGAATGTTGCGGGGCAACTGATGCTGACATTGATGCAGCTTTAAAACTAACAGGACGAGAGCATGAGGTCCTTCAAGATTTTTTTTACAACAGTTAGACTAGGCTTGGATAATGACTAACCTGTTCTTATGTTTTCCTCTAAAGTCCTCTAATGGAGACCTGACTTCAGCTACCTGCTCTGTTCCCTCAGACTGACTGCCTAACGTTTCTTGAATAACCTTTTCAAAGATAAGTAACTTTAAGTAAATATGTTATGGACAATGTATCTAATTAAAATCATGCATGTAATAAAAAGTTAACAAACGGAAAACATGAGGCTATATAAAACTTGCCTGTAGGCGACTGTTGGTCAGTTGAAAGACTGACATAAATGTGGGCTTACAAACAGCAAGTCTCTGGCCTCCTTGTTGCACATGGTACTTGAAGGTGTACTTCCTCTTAGGAACCTCAGTGTCAGGCCCACGTGGTCGTCTGCGACTCACCTTGTGCTAGAAGTAAAAAGACATGAAGTAAAAAGACATTTATCATAGCATAGCAGGCTAGCTGTTGTGTAGAGCTGTCAAGTTAAGGTCATTAAGTATGTGAGTAGGCTTTGGTTAGGAGAATGAATAAGCTATGTGTGTGCCATTTAGGGCACCAAAGCGCTGTGGTCTGTAATGCACTTGGTGGCCAACTTGATGCCCATCATCCTTCATCCATCCTCACAAAATTTCACATTTACAGTGATCAGGCACATGTGCAGTCTTAGTGAAGGCATACAGTAGCCTAGGCCTATGTGGTGAATATATATGCTACTAATCTAACATGTAGTGACAAATTGCAAGGGTAGATAAATTGCCTACATTATAGCCTAGCCTACATCCAAAGACGTAGGCTATATCAATTCACTGGTTATTTCATGGGCCTACTTTGTGTTGCATTGCACACTGTTGACATGATACGGTCATGAATTGCTTAAATTAGCCTACCTGCTCCAAACCAGAAAGAATGATAGCCTGCTGCCTCTCGTAAGAGACAGCATAAAACTCTGTGAAGAGCTGGAGTTTTCTTTGGTCTGTTAGACTTGAACACTGCCTGGGACACGTCTCCTTGCACACCTTGCCCTTAACAGAAACAAAGTCACATTAACGTTTTTAGCTATAAAACACTTCAGAGCTATTAGCAGGCTTATTAAGGTTACTAGCTAGAATATATAAGACCTTACACAATCAATGAATGGTAATTATAACATTAGCCTACGTGACGCTGCTGGGCTGGCGTTAGGGACATAAAACGCACCTAAAACGTTTCGATTCATTTCTCCGTGGTTGTAAGGAGTAGATACATGCTTAAAATGTCCCCTGAATCCTCAATTTCTCAGCTTTCATTTCGACCCATTTATGACTTGAGCCGCTGAACAGTCTGAGCTGTATGAACTGTAGTAACCTTAGATGCCCAGTAATATGCCCCCTGACTGCAACCAGCTACGTTACAAAGTAAAATAATGTAAAAAAGTTACTGGCTAGTCAGCTAACATCATCCCGCTAGGTAATGTTAGGGACATCAAACGCACCTAAAACGTTTCGATTAATTTCTCCGTGGTTATAAGGAGCACAGCTTTCATTTCGACCCATTCATGATTTGATCCGCTAAACAGACTGAGCTGTCTGAACTGTAGTAGACGCCCAGTACACGCCCCTCTGACTGTAACCACTAACGTTAGGTAGATACTTTGTACATATACGGTACTTCCACTCACCTCTTTCGGTGGACTTTTTCCTTGTTTTAGCTCTCCTCTCCCAGCATCCCTCAAAGACTTCCTTGCTCTGTCCTTCCATTCATTCATGCTTGCTCTCCTTTTTTTTCCGAGGTTTTGCCTATTAAGGTCCGCAGCTGACATGAAAGCAACCGGAGTCTCCATTTTTCGTTAGTGGACATAAACGGTTTTTCCATGTGAGACTATTTTAAAGTTTAAAATACAGAGTATTGGTCGTGCGAACACACCCCCAACCTGCTTCTGTATACAAAGTGGCACACATACATTCATGTCACATGGTTATCTCTTTTTTTTTTTTTTTTTTTTTTTGGACTTATATGGTTGTTCGTCGCATGGACTCAAATAATACAACTACACTGAACAAAAATATAAATGCAACATTTTAGTCCCTCCAACATTCTGCATGAGTATGTCTGAGGTTGGGTAAGTAGGGTTTATTCATGTGACCAAGGTTGTGTGCCACTGGTCTGTATGCATTTCAGTCATGGTCTCCATATTATTATCAAGTTCCTGCCCTTTGTCAAAATTGGCCTGTCAGACAGGTGGGGCCTGACCCAGAGCTACTGAAATCAGGTACGGTCAGCCCAGGCACATCCTGTACTCAGGTCAATAAAAGGCCACCTCAAAAGTCCCAGTTCTGCCATTGTTCAAAATGGCATAGATGACTCGAGCCATCAGGGAGCATGCCAGGAGTGTTTCTCAGGGCTGTCACAAGGGCTCTAAACGTCCATGTTTCAACAATAAGTCACACAAGACACCTTTTTGAGGACATAGGCATGACAGCAGACTGCCCACATGCATGATGACCACGTGTGATGACCCCCACCCAAGACCGACATATCTGGACTCTCCATCTCTGTGATCATCAGAGATCAGCAACTGCCACTGCAGATGAGACGGTTGGTCCCCATAATCACCGGATTTTTGCCTAAACCGTGAACCATCCCCAGGAAGTCCATACCTCTGCGCGTTCTGCTCTTTGTGGATTGAACCTCACCTCAGCTCGACAAAAAAATCGGTTCGACTGAGGTAATAGACATGTTTGATAGCTAATGGCATAATGGAGGACTGTTTACTTTACAGAAGTGTCACATTTCCAACTTCACAGAATGGATGGACAGGGGATCTTTATGCCGACATCATGGTGGTGCGCACAGTGACACACGGTGGTGGAGTGCTGGTTTGGATGGGAATATCCTATGGGCATTGCATCCAACTGCATTTAAGCAATTTGAATGCAGTGTCATATCATGATGAGATGCTGTGACCTATCGTCCTACCATTTGTCCATCAAAACAATAACCATGCAGCATGACCATGCCAGACCCACATCATCCGTGTATGCACAGAGTTCCTCGAGCCTGAAAACATTTGTGTACTTGAATGGCTGGCTTATTCCTCGGATTTGCACCCCATCCAGCATCTTTGGGATGTTAACAGCCAACAAGTTCTTCATTGGTTCACATTTCCAGCCAATTCCTGTCGACTCCACACAGTTCCTGAAGAGAAGTGGGAACACGTTCCCCAAGTCACCGATGATCATTTGTTACAGTCCATACAGCAGAGATGTGTAGCAGTGCAGCAGGCCAAAGATGGACATACCCAATATTGATTTGTGAAATTTGGACAATAGACCCCATCCCCTTTATCATCACGCTATCGAGAGATTCTTGTTTGTCCGTTTCAATCATTGATTGAAATGTATTGCAATATGGTCATACAATCTGTCAACACTCAATGAAAGTACAATGAGTCTCTGAACATGGTCATATTTCTCACAGTAAGAAGTGTTGCATTTATATTTTTGTTCAGTGTAATCTGTGCCATGATCAAAGCTAAAAGTGGCCCAACAAAATTAGGTAGGCGACTTTTTTTTTTGGACGGGCAGTGTATGTGGAAAATTATAATATTATTCGAAATATATTTTCATTTACATTATCATTTTAATTTTGTCCCTTACAGGCATCCATACTCCGAATTCTCTGACAGTGAGTGAAACAAATGTCTTTTAGTCCATTCAGTCATTCATTCACTGTTTTTTACTGATGTTCTTATTGGATAAAATTTGCTTCCCTGTAGGTTCTTTGGTTGGCCCATGGATTATTATAAAGTGCACCTATTAAAGTGCACTGATTATGGTTTTTCATTATTTTAATGTCGTAGTGTGAATCATGTCTTTTTTATGCGCATTTAAAAGGTCTGTGTCGGAAAACAACTTGAAGTCACCTCCAAAGGAAGTGCTCTCTGCTGCAGAACACACTGCTTACGAGCTGATTGAGATGCCCAATTAGCTTCTGGCCATTTTTTTAATCAAGTGGTGATGTCACCATTTGAATTTTTGCACTGAGCAGATATTTTGGCATTCTCTTGAATCAAGTGGGTTACACCCACAATGCTACACCGGATTTGTTTTTAAAGCTCATATGCACTCTGGAGCAGAAATCCATTTATGAGCAACATCACACTCAACCTTCTGGACATAGGTCTAGCATTCAGCACTGCGCAATATTCAAGATGCTTTGCTAAGAGAATTCACCATAGTGATTTAACAAAAGAAAAACATCAAAGATTTTCAATTGCGTGAACCAAAAAAAAAAAATGCCTACACGCTAAACGGTAATAATTAGTGATTGACATGTTTAATTTGGAAACGCATCATTTACAAGCAGTGATACGCTGTTGTGCCAAAAAGCAATTCCCGGCAAAGAACTAATAATTCCCCTTCATGGTGGCGTACCCAGCCAGTGAGAATTGTATTTTATAAGCTACCTTTACAGTTGCTTTAATCTAGATCAAACAGTCTTAACAAGCGCAATCAGTGTTTGCAGTTTACTGCCAATCGTCCCTGATTTTCACATGATAATAGGCAATATTAGTGGGCCGAGTGCTTCCAATGTTTATACGTCCTTGGTATGTGTAATATCCTTGTTATGGATACTGTGATTAATTTGATTTATACAGTGGGGTGCAAAAATTTGGTCACCCCTAGTTCTAATGTCTGTTACAATTAATCTCCAAGTGATTTAAAGGAAACCTGAATGCTACAAAGTTAAACATGACACATTTCATCACATTTTAAAGCCAGAATAATTTTTATTTTTAATTTTTTACAGTTTCAAAATAATAAAACAAGGAAAAAGACATTGTGCAAAAGTTTGGGAACCCTCTCAGCTAGTATTTTGTAACTCCTCCTCTGGCAGCTGTAACAGCTTGTAAATGCTTCCTGTTGCCAGCTGAGAGTCTTTCAATTCTTGTCTTTGGAATTTTTCCCCATTCTTCCTGACAGAACATCTCTAGCTCAGAAATATTCTTTGGCCTTCTTGCATGCACGGCATGTTTAATGTTTCTCCCCAGATTTTCAATAATATTCAAGTCTGGTTCCAAAACCTTCATCCGTCTTTCCTGGAGGTACTTCATGGTGGATTTTGAGGTATGCTGCGGGTGTTGGTGGAATTCAATTATAAATTCCTTATTATTGAAAATTGTGTTATTAATTGCTTATCCTTTGAGCAGCCTAGGTCAGGCATGATTGCTAAACTTATATAATCTAGCTTTTATGCAAGTAGAAACGCCATTAACTGTGTTCATTGTGTATTCATTCTATCTGAAACCTTGAGGTCCAGCCGGACCAAGGAGTGTATTTTGAGTTATGTGTGTTCCCAGGAGACAGTTCCTGCGAAGCCTGTAGAACCACGAGATAAGCAACAGGTGATTGGGGGAGAGAAAGACTCATCTGTACTGCAGATATGGCTGTCAGGGTCAGTCATACGTCGGATGCCTACTCCTGGCCGAGGAACGGCTGGAACCAACATGATGATGTTTTCCAGCCCCAAGGGGAGGATATTCTGACTTTGTGCTTTTATATATATCCAAAGCAAAGGAGAGATTCCTTTGTCTTTGTTCTGCTGATGTAACTTGGACCGTACGTGCGCACGTAGTAAAGGATCCTATTTACTCTCATCTGTCTCAGTTTGATTTCTTTCAGGAATACAATTTAAAATTCCCACAACATTTGGGGCTCATCCGGGATTCCAATATCTCACCTGCACTCCCTGGAGAATCGGCGCCGACTGAAAACCGTGCACGGTCATCCTTAGAGACGTAAAACGTAAAAAAGGGAAAGTCCTCAACCCGGAGCGTTTGTGTCAGCTCTTTGGGTGTGTAGTGAGGCCAGGAGGGAGGTTCTAACAGAGGAGGAGCGGGTGAGTGACAGAATTTTTCCAAATTCGGCTTTATTGCTCTGAGACAGAGAGAGTAAAACTTAAATGGGGAAGACTAACAGTAAAGGGGGACAGTGTTGTTGTACTATTGTGGGACAGATGACGTGACTTTGACTGTGACTGAAGAGTGTGTAGAACGTCAGCGTAATGGTTTATAATGGTTCATAATGCGGGGCATCTGTGGCGCACTCATACGTCGGGTGGTAGTGGGATGAGGATGAAGTTGAATCTATGAGACTGTTGGCCGCAAATAGAGGTGTCCGTGGGTGGCGGTGAAACACAGTGGGTATACCGCGCGTGGACGGCGGGAGATATGTGTGTAGCAATGGAAGGATGTCCTCATCCATAATAGGGATACCGTGTGTGGTTTGAACCATTTGCAACAAGTTACCGATTGAATGCTATTGAAACAGAGCATTGTCTGCGTATGTTATCTAAGCTGGTCATAAGAAAATTAGAGCCTTGGATCTTTTCCAATGTGAATGAATGTGAGAGAGGAAAGTGCACTGAGGTGTGTGTGTGTGTGTGTGTGTGTGTATGTATTCTGAGCTCAGATTGTGTGTGTGGAAATCAATGTGAATGAACCTAATTCTGTGAGTGTCTGTAAACAACTGCATGGCTGGCATATTTGTTAGTTGTGACTTTGTTAGATTGAATACATTTGTCATTCTATTCCATGAAGTGATCATATAGATGTCTACAATAAAATTAGCATTTATTCAAGATTAATTTAAGGTGCTGATTGATTAGCCTATATTTACAGTATTTTATGGAATTCTTAGAGTAATTGCAGGATTGGTAAAAAGTGAAGTTGGTCGTAGTAAGTGAAATTAGTTGGTCCGAGTAAGTGAAGTGTTTCTAATGTTGTGGCTAATTGAATTGCTTCGAGTAAAAAGTGAAAATCAGGGAAAATGTTGAATGTACAAGAAAGAAATACATTGCCGTGTCCATTAAAACAAAATGATTACATGTATTGAGAGCTTCACATAAAAAGAACATAGAATGGGCATAAGTGAGATTAAAAATATAAGATTGAGAAAACAAAAATGCACCATTTGTTGCAGGAAAAAGCCCAATATTTAAATACTCCAACATTTGGCGGTAGTAATGCATTGCTGAGAAAACCACTAGTAATATCCTCGATGAGCGTGAAGTAATAACACCATTTGAGTTTGTTCAATATTTGCAAAATTGTAAAGAGCCAGAAAATCTAAGCAGTTTTCTGTAAATAATTAGACTGTGTGAGATTGGTGTGCTAGAAGCATATCTCTGAAAAGAAAATTAAGGAAAAGT
Source organism: Gymnothorax javanicus (assembly GCA_029692085.1). NCBI lineage: Eukaryota > Metazoa > Chordata > Actinopteri > Anguilliformes > Muraenidae > Gymnothorax > Gymnothorax javanicus. The sequence goes on along the minus strand of CM056195.1, from coordinate 136,810,653 downwards.
AGAAACAAGAATAACACAGTGTGTTCAAAATTTGCCAAAGTACTGTTAACACTGTATACAGTAAGAGACTGTGTGCCAAATTTAATTGATGCAGAGGTTTCTCAATCAAGTATTGAAAATTTTCAATTGATATTTGAAAAAGATCAGAAAAGTACCAGGAAATATAAAATATAATATGAAATTTAATGGTACATATTAGATTTATAAAAATAAGATTAAAAAAATCAAGTGAACTATTGTGGGATTAGAGAATGGATGGGTTTTTAAACAAAAGAGTCAAAATAATTCAGTGAATGGAGCCTTATTGAACAAAGCAGATAAGGGAGCACAGATAGGTGAAAGGTCAACATGCAGAAGTCAGAGAGCAGAGAATGATGCATTGTGATTGAGCAAATGTGACTGGAAGCTTTCCTGACTGAAGATATGCAAATTAAGATCTTTTCTCCATTTCAAACAGGAACTGAGTGTCAACCAGTGATTCTACATGGGAAAAAAAAAAAACTAAGAGGGGCATAATAACCTTAATCTGTTTATTCAACTTTTACAGGAAAGGATCCAAATGAGTGGAAAAACAACAAAATTTTGTGGAAGTATTTGTTCATTATTGTTTGTCCCTAACTCCTCTTGGAACTTTTCCACAGAGAGCACTGCTGAAGAGAAGAGATGAAAATAGCCTTTTGAGAGAAAGTGATAAGCTGGCCAGCTGGGGATTCAACTGTGGGTTTTAAGCTATACCTTCTGAAATAGATTTAGGGGAATCTAATTTGGAGTATTATCACATGACTAAATTCAAAAGGTGGACCACAATATAATTAAAAAAGTCGCCTAATAACGTGATCACATTTTTTTCCATTTCTCATTTCTAAATTTATTTTTGATGAAGTGGACAATCAAATAAAAGGTACTGACTGAGTTGACCTTTATGTGCTGGGAGCCCAACAGAAAACATTAGTTGAATATTCAATTGGTACCAATTTTTGTGAATAAAAAGATTTGCATATTGTAACATAGTCTAAAGCAACTCCACCCGGTTCTGCTGATGACATGGAGAATTGTCACCATGACTGGGGCTAATAAGCCCTGACTGTGCATCTCCTCCATGCTCTTAGCGGAACCCTAGACTGAGCTGGATTGCTTAATCATAATTCATTGAAAAAAAAAAAAAAAAATTTGTCCCCATTGTTTACAAGAAGTCCCATCTAATAATGCTCCATGTCCTAGATGCAAGGACAACCCTCTATCAAACCCTGAGATTAAATCCGTGTTGATTGTGGCCCTCTGCATACCAAACATGTTGACCCAATCAGTTTGGCTTACGCCTTTGCAGACAAAGAAGCAAAGGCAACAGCCAAACACACTCTTGTGGGGCTACTATTCCAATCTGAAGTGTCAATTTCATGTGACCTGCTGTGAGCAGAGCATGATGCTGCTCCCCCACAAGAAAAACGTCAATGGACATTATATGAAACACAACACACACTGATGACGGGTGGGTGGGGCCCAATAGTAAGCCTATACTGCCAAAATCCCCTTTCCATATTGCCGCTGATTTGGTGCATGGGCAGTGCCATGCATCAAGAGGAGGGATGGAGGGGTTAATAAATCAGAGTTACTATTCCGTTGGACTCACTACCTATCTTAAAAATTTTTCTAAGAAATGTCCAACATGACAGAGCTACAACACACGGGGAGGGGTGGTAACACGGAAAGGAGCAATTCCTACGCCCCCTGAGCCATTTCTCAAATGGATGGATTTTATACACCTAACACTGTGTGAAGGGAAAAGGTATGTGCTAGTATTGGTATGATCCTTCTCTAAATGGGTAGAAGCCTTTCCAGGAACATCTATAGATGCAATCACAGTAGCAAAAATTTTGAGTAGAGAAATTATTCCTAGGTGGGGAATTCCAAAGATGTATAGTTGTTGTATAGTGACAATGGGCAAGAATTTAGAAATGAAGTACTGGCTCGCTTGAGAGCAAAATTGGGAATAGGATTGAAAAAACATTGTGCATATCATCTGCAATCAGCAGGATAGGTGGAAAGAACTAATGGAACCCTAAAAGCGAAATTGCGCAAAGCCATGGCAGAAACTAAGTGGAACTGGATTGCATGTCTGCCATTGGCATTAACCAGTATGAGAATAACACCACAATGGTCATTGGGGTTGTCACCTTATGAAGTAGTACATGGGAGACCTTTTGAATTACCACATTTATTGCAGAGAACACAAATAGAAGAAGTAACTCTGGCAGAATATATGAATAGGATGTTAACTAGCAAGAGTGAGACTCGAAATGTGCTTCCTACTAGATCAGTAGCGGAGCTGCCACCAGGGGAGGTTAAGCCTGGGGATTGGATCCTGGTGCGGAGCGTCGGTAAAAAGCAGAAGTGGAGTGAACCGACGTGGAAGGGTTCATATCAAGTGCTCCTGACCACACCAACTGCAGTGACGATACAGGAGAGGGAAACGTGGATACATCAGTCACACTGCAAAGTAGTACCTCCTCCAACTGGTGTGCAGGTGCATTTGATTGATCGATTGAAATAAGTCAGGATGGACTTGGAGGGAGTCCAGCTACAAAGGGGGGCATGGCATTTAGAGCTCGCCCGTCTCAAACCTGGTGAAGAACTTATGTACGCTCCAAGTCAGTAGAGACTCCAGACTGGTTCACAATAGGGTGATTCTCACGAAACTGTCCTGACTTTTGCAAAAACAATTTTAGGTCAATTTTGCTAGTTTTTTCTTTCATTAGTAGCAAGCAGGGTCTCAATTTACTGGCTCAATTAAAATGAGAGATCAAAACATGTTTTTAAATACATTTTCAGAATGTTTTATCGAGTCATTGACCAAATAAGTTCATTACCGTCACACAATAACTGAATATGAAAGGTAGACCTTTTATTTTTTTCATGTATGTTCTGTTCATATTTCAGAATAGCCACAGTGTAAACATTCAGAAAAATGTTTATTACCGTCACAAAATTACGTTTTATACTAAATTTTTCCAGTAGTGTAAATTTTACAAATAAATAAAAAATGCCAATTCAGTAATCTGAGAAGACTAGACAAATACTTCCTGTGCAAAAATAAAATTTGAAGTTGTCACTCATTCCCATCCAAATATTTACATATACAGCAAGTGTTACGGTAATGAAAAGCTGTTACGGTAATGACCTCACATGGCATTCATACATCAACTTTGCTTACTCTAGTCAATATTGTTAATCTCCTTTTCTGTCTACTACTACTCCTAGTACCAACCAACCCTTAGTAAACCAAACAACACCTAGTACCAACCAACCCCTACAGTATAACCCCTAGAAAACTGTTAAAAGGTAGATGTGATGCAGGCGGTCTAAGCAAGATGGAAGCACTCAGGAGGAAGCGGAGAATAGGTTGAGAAGACGGGCTTTTGCTTTTATTTACACCGTGTCCCAAAAGTTCATGCACCACAGAAAAACTCATATTGTGAATATTCAACAGAATGTATTTATTCAAAAGCCAGTGTGTCCGCCCTGCATCTATAATTACTAGGGTTGGGATGATTCTGAATCGATTTTTTTTTTTTAGGCGTAGTACCACTACCTGCTGCCATGAGGCGAACATCCGAGCTTTCCCTTTTCCTTTATCAAACCCGCGAGGTTGAGCGAAAAGCGCCAAACATCAAAGGGCATGTGAAATGCTTCGGAAAAAAAAAAAAAACTTGACTGACATCTGTATTTTTCGGCAACATGCTGCTCGGAGCCAAATAAAGGACTACAGAATCGTCTCCTATTAACCAATTAGGCTACTCTCAGAAAAGTAACCTGTTCCAGTTTACTTTGCTTGATTAGCAATCAAATGTGGATGCGTTTACTCTCTAAGTTGACTGAATAGAGCTGTTTATTAAGACATCATGTTTGAATGCTGCATTTTGAAATTTAAATGGCCATAGAACAGCACAGCATGAACACGATTTCCATTGCCACGCATTTCGTGCGACTGTGATAATTTATATCACATTCACGTTTCATCCGCTTTTCGGAATGTTTTCCCCCTTGTGCCTTTTTTAGACGCTTAAAATCCAGGGCGATCTTACAACAAATCTGTTTTAAATTAATCTTTAATAATGTCCTAAAATGGTACAATGAGAGATGCAATTCAGAGGAAGATTTTTTAAAATTATTCAAAGTATTGGCATTCTTTCACTCTAACACCGTAGCCCTGTTAGGTTTGTCTGCTTTTCACCATCACATCTTAATCGTTATAGGCCACTGAAATTGCTTGATTGTTATTTAGGACAAGTACACAGGAGCAGATTTAAGGAAGGGTGGAGCACCCGCAATTAGCAAAATCTAAACTCAGGCGTCTTCTCGACGGCATTTTAAATAGTTTAAGCCGCTGCAGGTGTGTATGTTTCAAGAAATTGCGCGCGACCCCATGACGGCAAGTGGTCTTATCACACTTTTAAAAAAATCCTCGTTCAACATCACCATATCCCAACTCTGCATTTCATCTCTCATTGTAGTATTTTTAGGAGATCTATAATGATAAAATAAAAATAGAGATTTGTTTTCAGATCGCCCTGGATTTCAAGCGTCTAGAAAATACACAAGGTGGAGAACATTCTGTAAAGCGGATGAAACGTGAATGTGAGATATAGATTATCACAGTCGCACGAAATGCCGTGGCAATGGCAATCTTGTTCATGTTGTGCTGTTCTATGGCCATTTAAATTTCAAAATGCAGCAATCAAACATGCTGTCTTAATAAACAGCTCTACTCATTCAACTCAGAGAGTAAATGCATCCACCATTTGATTGCTAATCAAGCAAGTAAAATGGAACAGGTTACTTTTCTTAGAGTAGCCTAATTGGTTAATAGGAGACTATTCTGTAGTCCTTTACTTGGCTCTGTGCCGCGCATGTCGCCGAAAAATACTGATGTCAGTCAAGTTTTTTTCCGGAAGCATTTCAAATGCCCTTTGATGTTTGGCACTTTCGTTCAACCTGCGTCGGGTTAAGTAACGGAAAGGGGAAAGCTCGGATGTTCGCCCCATGGTAGCAGGCGGTGGTACTACGCCTTAAAGAATCGATTCAGAATCGTCCCATCCCTAATAATTACTGCCCTTAGCCTGTGAGGCATAGAATGCACTAAGTTGTTGAGAACGGAAGGCTCAAAGTTGCCCCACTCCCGTACAGCCCTCGCATTGAGCTGCTTCATGGTGGTAGGGGGTGGGCTGTGGAAGACCCGACTGTTCAGGATACCCCAGGAGTTCTCAATCGGGTTGAGGTCCGGGGACTTGGGTGGCCATTCCTCTTTGTGCAGAAAGCCAGGAAGCTGCTCAGAACACCACTGCTGAGTTGTACAAGCAGTATGTGCGGGGGCACCATCTTGCACGAAGACTATTTCCGTACGCCTGTTGAACATCTTCCTAGCAGTGACAGGACCCGATTTTTTTTTTCTGGTGAGTATGGGAAGTAGTACTGGCTGGATAATGTTCTTGACATAATACTCAGCATTGATGGTGGTGCCCTGGGGTACAAAATGCAACTCCAACAGCCCTGAAGATGACATCACCCCCCAGACCATGCAATGGGCGCTGAACTTGACTTTTTCAGAAGGTGGCACTTTCTTTCGATCGTTGGTGTAGATGCGGTCATTTTGGCTGTTGGGAGTTGGAAATAAGTAGAGTGGGCACTCATCAGAGAAAACCCAGTTTTCCCAGTGTCTTGGGATTATTGTGGCATACTTCTTTGTAAAAGCCAGCTGCTTCTCCTTCTGCAGTTTGGTAAGGAATCCACTGTCTTCTGTATGCTCTCAGACCCAGTTTCTCAGTCAGAAAATGATGGATGGCACTCTTAGAAACTGCTTCCCAAGATTCTTCAGTCTTCGACCGAGTCCGCAGCAGGATTGGTGTCTCTTTCCCATGGCCTTTCGGATGAGGTCCTCAGCCCTGGAACTCAGGACTGAGGGGCGACCTGCACGGTGCTTGTCTTCAAGGAAGTCACAACTCTGGTGTCTCTGCCACCACTTCTTCACCCATCGTATGCTCCTGCCAAGGTCCTGAGCTACCTCCCTGCAAGTTTTCCCTGTCCTGCGCAAGGCAATGGCTTGAGCACAGACCTGAGGCTCTGAAAGAGCCGCCTTTCCAGTGTTTTTGCCCATCGTTGCAGCACGACCAAAAAGGTTCTCTCAGTGACAGTTCTCTCTTGGTTTCTTGGTCAACCAAGAAATTTATAGGCCTCTCGCAAACAGATGAACTAATTAAATAACCTCACAACAACTGGCTGACCAGGTGCAACCCATTTTGGAGACAGACATGTTGCCAGCCCATTGGGGTGCATGAACTTTTAAGACATGGTGTAGACCCAATTAAGGCCTATTTAGGTATTAAAGCAATCAAAGAAATAAAAAAAAAACAGAAAAAAACTTTTCAAAAAGGAAAACAAAATGACATCATAGTCAAAACATTAGCTTAAACTTAAATAAACAGGTCGACCAACATTAGGCCAATAAACTGACCACATAGTCACTAAACAATGACTAGAGCCCAGACAGCATGTCTGCTCACCACCAGCTCCCCTTGAGAATGAAGCTGCCATAGCAAAGTAGGCCTAGAATGCGCCCTGCAAATTGGGCCATACCACCCATTCATAAGCTGACAGGGATGTTCGAGGAGGGCTACACATTAAAAATGTAAACAACAAAAATATTAATTTCTACACGGCTAGAAAAATCTGAAAACATATTTAGCACATTGCTAACTTACTTTGGCATAGCTAAGTTATGTAAAGACAGCAGAAAAATATTTTTCATTACACATTATGTCACTTCCGGCTGCCCGGAAGCAGCACAGAATTTAAACTAGGCAGAAGTGCCGGTCGCTCTTTCACACAACATAGGAGACGAGACGCCACGCCGATAAGACATGACATTTGCTATGATGATAATTAAATCATTTTAACTTAAATAAATGGAACATTGATGAGACAAGACATTGTGTAGTGTGATTATTATAACCGAATAGATTATGAATGGTAAAGGTTCTAAACAGCAAGCGTTTGAAATGATGGTTTTAAGAGGCTAGCAAAATCACTGTAGTGTTTGATGGTAAACTGTGCACAAATGAAACAACTACTGGATCATAACGGAGGTGGATGATGAGTGGCGTGGTTAACAGAAATGGTTTTGAGACAGTATGACCTTTATCAGACTACGTGAACACGGTAGACAAACACACACAGGCAACATTTGCACTCGGACTCTGCACGTGAAATATAGGTAGCGCATTGCTACCATGACGGTAGCTCTGTGCCCCGTCACAAAAACCAACCACAAAATTTGGAGCCCTGATTATACATATATAATAAATTACCGTAACACTTCATTTCATTACCGTAACAGCCTTGTATATGTTACGGTAATGAATGCAGAGCATTATGGTAATGAATGGCAGTCCCATGTTGCTAGCGATAATTAGCATAGCTAGCATGACTCGGCAGAAATATTTTCACTAACAGTTTGGCTCTATAAAAGTTACTTTTCCACAGAACATAAAATAATTATCTTCAAAACTATTTTAAATATACCCTGTTATGATAATGAACAGTAGTAGTGTGCCAAGGGGTGAATATAATTACAATCTTTAACATATCGACCGGAAGAACATGAAAGATGATCTTTCTTGGCAGCCATTTTGCAACTTCTCTTCCACACAATGCATCACAGGACAAAAAAAACTTTATTTATTGGAACACAGGGATTTTAATGGAGCCAAATATCTCTGTTACGGAAATGAACTGTTCATGCGCCGGACACATGTATTTGGCCCAGAAAATAATTACTCACAAATGGTTGGCCCAAAATGGTAACACTGCTAGTTAAAGGGTATAACCCCAAACATTTTTTGTATTTATATATATTAAATTATGGGGATGTATTGTGATAATTTTGGGTTTAAGGTAAAAAATACAAGTCTGGACCCATTACGGTAATGAACTTTTAGGTTGAAATGTCATAAAATATAAAGTAATCCATCAAAGCAAAGACAACAGTAGTCCTACAATTAGTCCATACCATAGTTTGATATATAATACAAAAGTATGATTGTTTTAGTAGTTTAGTCTATCAAATCCTTACAGACATGACAAAATGCAATTTTGTGAGAATCACCCAATATGGCTCACTTCTCCCTGTTCTTGTTGATCCGAGGAATATGCATGGTAAGTGCAGGCCACATGCCAATCTCGCCCAGGGCAAGAACGTATGTGGGGGCAGATAACCACCTTCCTGAACCAGGAAACCCTACACACATATATGCTTCTAATACATGGTGGAGATATGCAAACAGATCAGCAAATTCTGTAAACCGCACTGAGTGTTATGTGTGCACACACCTACCAGCCTCCATATCTACACCTGGAGTAGAGGTGATACAAGTTGGAGCGCCCACAATGAGTGTGGATAGTACGATTAAGTGCGCTATGGCAGTGTCTACTGCTCGTAGTGGATTGATCTCAATGGATCCCAGTTTACCCCCGCTCAACATAGTAATGAACTCTGGGTTAAAGTACTGCACTGACAAAGATGGGTACCTGAAGTTGGGAAATAAGAGTTCTAACGTTCCGCTCATGGAAGTCCATTACAGCCCGGGGCAGAAGTTTTGGCGATGTGTCAAAGGGAATGGCACAGAATTTGTGGGAGTAACCCAGGGGTGTCAGGGGAACCGCTGATTTTCTGTGGCTATCCACAAATAACGGAAACATCTTTTTCACTGGGAGAGAAGACAGCCTAATTGACAATATGGAACCCGTGGGCACCACACTGGAATGGGATGAGAGCTGTGGACGGTTGGTACTGGTTGTGTGGACATCGGATATATATAGCGTCACCGCCAAATTGGGAGGGGTATGTGCTTATGTACAATTAAGTGATCACACATACATTGTGAGTGCGGACACTACGACCACATGACGGAGACGAGATGCAGCAGCACCACATGATCCGATTTGGGGAACAATGTTCCAGTGGAGGCAAAGCTGTGGTCAGTAGGGGGCAAGATTGCTTTCTCCCTGTTCCCACAGCTGGGAGTTGGACAGGTAATGTTGTGAACGGAAACTGTGAACCATCATCTAAGTGCACTCGTAAATGAAACCAGTAATATAACTAGAAGCATACAGCGAGAGTTGATTAATAACATTGCAAAATCAAATGGAATTTGATTTATTGACGGCAGCACAGGGTGGAGTTTGTAAAATAATAAGGAACATCATGCTGCACCTACATACCAGCGAATGGTGAGGAGGCAGGAGTAATAGGTCAAGCCTTAGAACGTTTAAAAGATCTATCAGATGTACAACAGGCTGATTTGGTACCTGCTGGTTCCTGGTGGCAGTGGCTCATGTCAGGGGGGTGGAAAGCAGCAATATCATCTGTGTTAAGCCTCATAGCAGCAGGATTTGCAGTACATCTCTTTTGCAGTTGCTGTGGGGTCCCAATAATAAGAGGATTGATATCAAAAGTGTTGAATGCTAACCCACAGTTTCAGGTGTTTATGTTACAGGATATCGAGGAAGGACATGCTCTGCCCGAGGAGCTGGAGGAGGCATACGGTTATGTGATAGAAATAAGTGACCTGTTTAAACAATAGAGCATTTCCCATGAAATAAAGCACATGCTAAAAAAATCAAGAGAAGTGGCATGTTGGCAGATAATCAATTATAAAGAGAAGGGAAATGTTGGTGGAATTCAATTATAAATTCCTTATTATTGAAAATTGTGTTATTAATTGCTTATCCTTTGAGCAGCCTAGGTCAGGCATGATTGCTAAACTTATATAATCTAGCTTTTATGCAAGTAGAAATGCCATTAACTGTATTTATTGTGTATTCATTCTATCTGAAACCATGAGGTCCAGCCGGACTAAGGAGGGTATTTTGAGTTATGTATGTTCCCAGGAGACAGTTCCTGCGAAGCCTGCAGAACCACAAGATAAGCAACAGGTGATTGGGGAGAGAAGGACTCCTCTGTACTGCAGATATGGCTGTCAGGGTCAGTCATACGTGGGATGCCTACTCCTGGCCAAGGAACGGCTGGAACCAACATGATGATGTTTTCCAGCCCCAAGGGGAGGAGATTCTGACTTTGAGCTTTTACATATATCCAAAGCAAAGGAGAGATTCCTTTGTCTTTGTTCTGCTGATGTAACTTGGACCGTACGTGCGCGCGTAGTAAAGGATCCTATTTACTCTCATCCATCTCAGTTTGATTTCTTTCAGGAATACAATTTAAAATTCCCACAACAGCGGGTCATTGTCTTGCTGGAATACCCAACGTCTCTTCAACTTCAATTTCTGGACTGAGGTCTGAACATTAGCCTCTAGAATGTCTTGAATGTATCCGCCCACAAGGCTACACCGGTATTTGTTTCTAAAGCTCATTGACACTCTGGAGTGGAAATCCATTTATGGAAAGAGGCATGACATTTCCTGACTCGCCCGAACGGTTAACCAGTCACAAGTGAGTGATCAAGTTCACCAATTACAACGTACAGGGGTATTCGAGAGGGCGGAGGCAGGACCTCAACTGAGAGTTACACAGACAGGTACTGCAGAAATGGCCAGCATGAGCAAACTCAAGTGTTTTTTTTTTTTTACAATGATGCATATAATCCTTTTTTAGTAGACTGCAAGAATACAAGAATGACCAATGAAAAGTTATTAACTTTACTTGAAGGATAGTGATCATGTGAAGTCATCTTGATGAACTTACAAAAAAGTTAAGACATGAAATTGGTTTTTTTTACTGAAACAGCTCTTGTTTCTCTCGAGATAATAGGAAGCTTTTAATTCAATCAACCTTCTTGCCAGTGTTAGATTATGGTGACATCATCTTTATGCACGCTGCCCCAACGACCTTGAAAAAACTTGATACGGTCTATCACGCTGCACTTCGTTTTATTACTAGAGATCCTTTAAAAACGCATCATTGTTTTCTGTATAAAGCTGTGGGTTGGCCATCATTGGCTACCAGGAGAAGGCAGCACTGGCTGACCTTCATTTATAAAGCAATCTTACACAGATTACCATGTTACCTTACAACCTTTATCTCAAGGCGCAGTAGCAATTACCAGGCGAGATCTCAGGACTGGTTGGTCCTGGAAGTCCCCAGAGTTAAAACAGAACTTGGTAAAACTGCTTTTAGTTACTGTGCTCCTAGGACGTGGAACAATTTTCAAGAAACATTTAAGCTGGGTAAATTGATATCATTATAGAATTTCAAAAAAGTGATAAGGGATTTAGAAGTTGGGGACTGTGCGTGTTTTGAATAATATTACGGGAATTCTCTAAGCCACATGTATTGTATGCTCTCCCGTATGATAATTTTATTGTTTATTGTTTGCTTTTTTATGATAATGTATTGCATTGTATTCTGTTTTGTGTTGTTAACAGGGCACCATCGCAAATGAGACTGAGGTCTCAATGGGTTCCCCTGTATAAATAAAGGTTAAAGGAATAGTTCACCCAAAAATGAAATTCAGTCATTATTGACTTACCCTCATGCTGATGAGAAGTCCGGTGTAGTTTTTTATTCCTCAAAGTGCAGCCGGAGATTCAGGGGGTTTTCCTCCTGCACCGCAAATCCACATAACGAGCGTCTATGGTTACCGAAAAGAAAAGGTCCATAAAACTACACAAAAACTTTTTAATATTCCTCCATACTGCTCGTCCGCTGCAATCCAAGTGTCCTGAAGGGGTAACATCCAGAGTTTACCCAAAACGACGTCATTTAGTACAGTTTTATAGCCTATTATTCACTCTAGTATGTTTGCCTGGAGGCGCGCAGTTCTCCCGAGCAGCAGCGTTCACTATGGTGGCGCGCCAGACAACGTTCAACAAGAATCGCGGAAGACAAAACCCTGTGTTTACATCCTGCTGAGAGCGACACAAGCAGCACACAAACACAAGAGGGCTCTGCCTGCATGTAATTTGAAACTTTGAAAGGAAAAAAGAAAAATGTCTGAGGACTTCAATGTTGAGGAAGAGCACGAGTTCTTTGCTGAACCTTTTCTCTTTGAGCCGGAGTACACGGACGAGGAACTGAGACAGATGGATGAAGCAGCCGCAGCTCGACCAGAGCCACAACCAGCAGCGGACTACAGACCTAGGGCATCGGAAACATGGTGGTGTAAATGTCGAAAATGTAAAGCTATGCAAACCGAAGAGTAGAGCCTTTGCTGTTTAGATTGGGATTTGTTGATCCCACTCCTGGAGGATCTCAATATCTCCGTTGATGAGACTGAGAGCACTGCCCAAAGTCAACGTATTACCGAAAACCCGGATTATCCACCATTACTGACCCGTGGGGTTCTCGAGATGTTTTTCCACGTAACTAAAATCAACTGGAAAAAGAGGCCAAGGCCCGCAGGACCGAACGGCACGCTCTCTGTAGAGTAAGTTCCATTGTACAGCATGCGTTAAACGTCTTTTGTTTTGATGCTACCCGATTTACAATATTTTTGTATTTTGTGCTGTGCCCAGCGCTAAACTATTTCTTTATTTACTTTTTCCACAGTCAGTGCAGGTTGGTGACATACCGGGTGGTATTTGAGTGGGTCCTGAAAGGCAAGAGACTCGGCAAGGACAATAGAAAAGTTTTACCAGCCTGTGTTGTTACAAGCACCCGTGACTGCTACCATTCTCCAGGTGGATTGTATACTGGATTCAACGAGGCAGAAGAGGCTTTTGAACGGATCTGAAGACAATCAATCTAAAGACATTCTCACTGACTCATTTTTATATTACCTCATAGCATTTCATCTGGGACTTTTTCCAACACATCACAAAAAAGTACTGCCACATTATGAATAATAACAGGCATGGAAACTATGCTGCTGCACATCAATATTTATATTAGAAACAATATCGCTAAAGAATAAAGAAAATGTGTAAAATGGAAGATATTTTACAATGTTTATTGTAATTGTTAACATTTGTTAGTATTGTGTGGTTTGTACAATAAAACAACAGTAACCAACCACAAAACTAAGTTGCATTTACTACTCACTCCAAGGGATACCATATTGCAGGTGTTACAAAATTGGATAAATGCTAAAATAATTACTATAAATAAGTCAATATTTGGCTCAGAATCACAAGCACACATTTTGCATGACTTGCAAAGCTGCTCCTTTGACTGGAGATTTATCTTAGACCTGGGCACTAACTGCAATACAGACATGCTACCCACAGATAAATGCAGTGTTTTATTTATGTACAGATATAAGGGCCTCATTTTCGAACAGTAGCTGACTAGTAGGGTACATAAGCCTATATGCCATAAGCAGGACTTTTCTGGTGGCTTAGTAATGAACAATGAGGACCTCTACAGTTTTTTTAATCACAAACTTTATTCTTTTCACATAAACTTTATTTTTTAATAGAAATTTAAACAAACGTCACCTCATTTGGAAAACAACTAAAAACAAGATAATTGCAAAAATAAAAAAGGCAAAAATAAGCATGGCATGTTTGTTTGTCTGACTTGACATTCCTCATGTTGATGCAGAAACCAATTGTGCATCCCTCATACTAACTGCTAAACCATGAAGCATGTTTTAGTATGGCTTCCTCTTTTGCAGGTTTTGGTTTTTGGGCTATGTTTGTCGGTAGTAGGGGAATAGAAACATGTGACTGTGGGTCTTTCAACTTGATCTTGGGGTCCAGGCGTCTCTGCAGAACTTGCACCACCATATTTTGCCGGAATGTTTGTGTAATTGGCACATAGATCTTTTTGGCGACCCACTCTTTGGTTTGTTTTGGGTAAAACACATTAAATTGCAGTTTTCCTGAAAAACAAAAGAAAAAAATTGGACACACAGAAAACGTTAATGATACAACATATACATAATATCGACCATTCAAAATATTTACCAATTTTACGTTGCAAGGAAGGAACAAAGAAATTATATCCACATAATTATAAACCATGCACTTGTAATTTGGAAAAAACAATGTTAAATTACTTTTGTAGGTAATGTCTCTTCAATTGTGTAATACTCGAATTTAGACCACAAATTGCTATATATATCATGCAGACTGACGTCTTAGTGCAGCGGGCCTGATTTGTTTAGGCTCACATAAAACAGGTGTGCCTCTCATCAAAGGTTACACGTAATGTGTTGTTTTTGCCATCAGAAGTCAGTAAGAGGACATGAATCAATATATGACAGTGAGCAATTAACTAAAGCACACCAGGTTTGTAAAGAGGGGCAAAAAAAAAAAAAAATGCAGATGGAAACGCTATTTTCCGAATAAATCTGCTATTGTATCGTGACGGTGTTTTGATGCCGTCGTTGCCTTCTGATAATGGTTTGCTATGTTGCTAATAGCTGGCACATAAGCACGTACAACTTGTGCAATTATCATCATTTGTTGGTAGACGCGATCCATTTTGACTGACTAGCTAAATTAGTCGGTTAACACATTACTTTTGGTCACTTGAAGGTTCTGCCATTCAGTGCGAAAATGAATGGAAACAGCTTAAAATGTCAGAAATCTATTCGATACACCAATTTGATCGCATAATAGCATGTGACGTCTCTACGCAATACTTTTTATTCGCTTTAATGCCATTAGATGGAAACAAATTTTCACCTGCTTTTTTCGCATGAATATTTTTGGCGAACTTCATATAGTTCGATTGACAAGTGGTTGGAAACATAGCTAGTGATGTTATCTTTCCCCAATCATTATAACATTTATATGCAACCCCCAGGTGTTATTTCACAGTCCCTAAGCAAAATGAACAGAACTAAAAGGCTCGTGATAATAGTCCAAAATCATGTGAAAATGCATATTCACTGTGTCAGAAACAAGGACAAAACTCCATAATAGTCCAAAATGATGTGGAAATGCATAGTTTTTGGTCAAGTAACATCAAACATCCTGTAACATTACCACGTTTGTGAAAAGGGTATATAAATATACAAACATATAAGTTATATAAAAGGTCTGTAGAGTACATACCTCTGTCCCTAGTTGTAACATGGTCGGCACAGCTGTAGTCTTCAACAAACGTCTTCGTTTAGAAACTTTAAAATCCTCCGGTGAGAAGTGGTCGCTACAGACCCGGAGACTCTGGACGTTGACGGTCTTGATATCGCAACGAAGAGCTATCAGCCATAGCTGTAGTCTTTCAGGGTCCTGAACTGGTAGCCTGAGGAAAGTCGCGGATCTCCTGAACGCACGCTTCATTTGGTTGAAGCATCCAGGAAAGGAACACACTACAACCATCTTTTCATATTAATTTACCGGTGCAGTTGAAAAAAAAAAAAAGAGCAAATTTCTGAGTGACAAAAACCAAAAATGTCTTTTTACTTCCAACTCGGGGAGCAGCTAACTTTGCTCTCGTTGACTTCGGTCAGCTTTTTTGGTTCTCGTGTCGCTCTCAGCAGGATGTAAACACAGGGTTTTGTCTTCCGTGATTCTCGTTGAATGTTGCCTGGCGCGGCCACCATAGTGAACGCCGCTGCTCGGGAGAACCGCGTGAACGCGCCAGCGCGCCTCCAGGCGAACTCTCTGGAGTGAATAATAGGCTATAAAACTGTACTAAATGACGTCGTTTCAGGTAAACTCTGGATGTTACCCCTTCAGGACACTTGGATTGCAGCGGACGAGCAGTATGGAGGAATATTAAAAAGTTTTTGTGTAGTTTTATGGACCTTTTCTTTTCGGTAACCATAGACGCTCGTTATATGGATTTGCGGTGCAGGAAGAAAACCCCCTGAATCTCCGGCTGCACTTTGAGGAATAAAAAACTGCACCGGACTTCTCATCAGCATGAGGGTAAGTCAATAATGACTGAATTTCATTTTTGGGTGAACTATTCCTTTAAATAAAAATAAAATAAATAAATAAAAAATTATCATCACATTTGGCTCCTTTTTAAATCATAATGATAACTGAAATCACGTAAACGGCCCTGATCATAAGTTAGACACAAGGTGACACACTCGGGTTTAAATGGCTATTAAGGGTTACGCACCTGCAGATCTATACATCGTTACTAGTGTCGGTGTATAGTCATTGGGTTCGTTAGCTCCCGAGTGCATGCACTGATCTGGCTATACACTGAGCCATGGGGAGCGAAAAGAAAAGAACTGTCTAAGGACCGTCGTAACAAAGTTATTCAACTTTTTAAAGATGAGAAAGGGTATAAAAAGATATCCAAAAAGCCAAACTAGGCTCACTATTTTCCTGTTACTAAAGTTGATCTAAAACTTCAGGTACATGATGACTAAATGGTATCTAGTCCTAAATCAAGCCTGTTGCAGGCATCAAATTCAAAACGAATGAATTATTTCCAAAATACCAATGAAGTTTATCAGTTTGAACATTAAATATCTTGCCTTTGT
The DNA here is from genome assembly GCA_029692085.1 of Gymnothorax javanicus. Lineage (NCBI taxonomy): Eukaryota > Metazoa > Chordata > Actinopteri > Anguilliformes > Muraenidae > Gymnothorax > Gymnothorax javanicus. The sequence goes on along the minus strand of CM056195.1, from coordinate 136,794,253 downwards.
AGTGTACTCAATTGAATATACATTTGGTCAAAAAGGATTTGCCAATTATTGTATTCTGTTTTTATTCACGTTTTACACAGCGTCCCAACTTCATTGGAAGAAAGGTTTGTATTTGTGACACCGAGTTCTACTAACCAACCTTGGCCAAAGCAATCCCACATAATTCACTTTGTTAATCCCTTTAATGTATTTAAAGACCTAAATCAGATCCCCCCCAAAGTCACATTTTCCAAAGACTGAAAAGATTAAGGATCTTCAGCCTCTTCTCATAGCTCTCATCTTTTGTACCTGGAATTAACCCCTTTGCGCAGATATAGATGCCGGCATCCGTAAATTACGATATTTAATTCCTAAATAATCCAATAATTGAATTTCCTCTTGCTTCACTGGAATAATTTTCCCGAGTCTCTGTGACACAAATACTGAGTTATGAAGCCTAAATAGGCTCATGCATAACATGAAAAAATTGGTATTATTTGTATTCTGCGCAAAGGGGTTAACACTGTTACTCTTCTCCGCACGTTTTCTAGAGCCTATGTCTTTCTTAAAGTTTAGCCCCCAGAAATGTACACAATACTCAAGATGTGGTCTGACATATGTGTTGTACAAGAGAAGTATGACCTCATTTAACTCATACTCAATACTTTTGGCTATATATTATACCCTAGCATTCTGTTGGCTTTTTTAACTGCAACGGCACGATGGCTATAATCTGGGTATGTAAGGGTATGATCAATAATCACTCCCAAATCTTCTTCATCTGGAGCACTTTCCAGTTTTAAACCTCCAATCAAGTAATCCTGTCTAAGGTTTTTATAACCTTCATGTAGAACTTCGCATTTTGCTACATTAAATTTCATTCACCACATTTCTGAATTCTATCTAAATCATCCTACATCTCTTTAGTGGACTCGAAACTGTTCGCCAAACCTCTCAATTTACAACCTCAATTCCAAAAAAGTTGGGATGTGGTGAAAAATGTGAATAAAAACAGAATGCAATGATTTACAAATTTCATAAACCCACATTTTATTCACAATAGAACATAGACAACATATCAGATGTTGAAAATGAGACAATTTGCCTTTTCATGAAAAAAATTAGCCCATTTTGAATTTGACGGAAGCAACGCACCTCAAAAAAAGTTGAGACAGGGCCATGTTTAACATTGCGTAGCATCCCCTCCTCTTTTAACACCGGTCTGTAGATGGCTGAGAAGTGAGGAGACCAATTGCTGGAGTTTTGGTAGAGGAATGTTTTCCCACTCTTGTCTGATGTAGGATTGTAGCTGCTCAACAGTCCTGGGTCTTCTTTGCCGGATTTTTCGTTTTATGATGAGCCAAATGTTTTCGATAGGTGAAAGGTCTGGACTGCAGGTTGGCCAGTTCGTGGCTGAAGTTTGTGGCTGAAGATGTCCAATGTCCTGTGGCCTTTAATATCATCATTAGGCCACGAAGGCAGAGTGTTGCTGCTCGGATATGGAGTGAGAGAGGAGTGTAGAGCTGAGGGAGAGGCCATAATACTGACAAATGAGGCAGAGCTGAGCAGCAAACAGGAATAGGTTTCCGAGCCTCAGTGATGAACAGGGCAACTCAGTTGGTCACGATGCGCTTCATAGTAAACCCTGGTCTGAACCCCCTCAAAAGCAAGCCAGTGGCGACAGTGGCAAGGAAAAACTCCCTATGTGGTTCAAATATAGGAAGAAACCTTGGGAGGAACCAGGCTTAAGAGGGGAGGTCCATCCTCCTCTGACCATCCCAGGGTATGAGTTCATGGTTGCCTAATGCGAAGGGGATTGTTGAAAAGCAGCCAAAGATTTGTAGTTTGCTGAATAGATGCCATGACCCACATGATTTCGATGGTGGAGCAGCATTTGAGCAGAGGCCAGGTGGCGTTGATGGCGAAGACCAGCAGCAGCATGCTCAGGGCAGGGCCCGCCGTGGACATGGAGAGAACAAAACCAGGCAATAAGTGGAGAACACAAGGGGAAAGCAGTGCTAGGAATGTACCAAGAAATAATATTGCCTACTCCATAAAGTTGATATAAAAGAAAATTTTATATATACACACACACACACACACACACACACGGACACAAACATGTCATGAATGAAAACTGTAAAGAGCCTTCTTGAATCTGAAAGCTGAAAAAAACTACTAGAATCCCCCCAAAACCAATGGTGTTGCAAACCCGAACACCAGAGGCTAATGACAGTGAGCCTTAGAGCCATGACCTTTGGGTCAACCCAGCAACTGGCACAGCTAGAGGCCATAGGACATACTGAGCAGGCAGAGGCAAAGCAATTTGAATGAAATAAGTAGCAGACCACAAGCACTAGCTAGTTACTGACATGGGTATGGCGTTAAATTAGTCTCAAAACTCGAGCGCATGAAAACCGAGAGAGCGCGTGAAAACCGTGGGTGTACGACCCTCAGTATCCGCTCTCAACTTCAAAATGCGCTCACAATATCAATAAATGCTCGCAATCTCACGGCGCTCGCAATTTCAACATGCTCTTACAATATCAATAAATGCTCTTAATCTCACCACACGCAGCGTGATTTCAACACGCGCTCACAATGTCAAAAAAATGCTCGCCAATCTCAATGCTCGCGAATGTCAATAAATGCTCGCAATCTCACCACGCTCGTAATTTCAACACGCCTCACAATGTCAAAAATGCTCGCAATCTCACCACGCAGAATGTCAATAAATGCTCTTAATCTCACCGCGCTCACAATGTCAATAAATGCTCGCAATCTCACCGCTCACAATGTCAAAAATGCTCTTAATAATCTCAATAAATGCTCGCAATCTCACCACGCAAGCAATGTCAAAATATGCTCGCAATATCAGTATACGCCGCTTGCCGATTTCACTTTTGAGACTTTGGGGGCGGGACTTACAATGCTAACCATGAGCTTTGATTGGATGTTTGATTCTATAACTGGTTTTCAACTGCCGTAAACTACAGAATAAGAAAGAAATCAAAGAGGTCAACCATCATGTCGGAGCAAGGAAGTTTTTCACAAAATTAAATCTTTCATTGATTCCATTTTAATATTGTTTGAAGGTATTGGTTTCACTTGCTATACGTAGCTAAGATTATAGCTAGCTAAATATTTCACGTTCAAGCTGGCGAACGTCAGCCCCCACGTTAATTATTGTACTTAGCTAGCCTATTTTAGCATCAATTTACCCATGGCTATACCATTTACATAGCAATGCTACGTTTCGAAGTTGTTCTTAATTATCAGTTCCTTCAAACAATATTTCTTTTCTGATGCTGAAGACCCGGCCGAGTGTTAAGATCTTCAGTTCGTTCATTATTTGTGCTGAAAACGTAGAAGTGATTTAATGCAAATGGTGAAGGACTAAGGGTAGGTTTCTTGGCAAGCGAACCTAATACCGTGGCAGCGTTTTAATATTTGCAAGAATTTCATTATGAGCTATTGGCACGCTAGGTTTCGATAGGATGATATGGTTCGGAAATATTCACCACATTCAGGCTAATGCTTTCAACATTTCTCTGCCTTTAATTACAACTCGATGCCGTTTGAGCAAATGAGTAATAGACACGCGCTATTACTGCTGCTGTACACGACTACAATGTTAACTGTTCAGTAAATTTATACTGTTTATGTACTGCGCTTATATATATTTTAAATAGCTTTTGGCCCCTTACACTTCCACTGCTCTCATCGCAAACTGGCATCTATTTACGCCTAAAGCATTTAAATTAGGCCTATTTTATTTATTTGTTACATTGTATTAGTCTACAGCAGCAGTACCTATAACCCACTTGCTCAAACGACATCGAGTAGTAATTAAAGGCTAAGAAACGTTGAAAGCATCAACCTGAATTTAGCGAATATTTCCGAACCATATGTGACAGTCCACAGGAAAAGGGTGTAGGCCTATAAGGGATTTTTTTACGTTTTAGAGAAAAACTGTTTTTCTATGTTTAGTACATGGTATGAGATAATCAGATGCACTTAACTCAATTTGACCAAAATATCCCTTATACACCCTTTTCCTGTGGACTGTCACATATCATCCCAACAAAGCAATGCACAATGGCGACACCAAAGTGTGCAAATAGCTCATAATAGAATATTGCAAATATTAAAAAGCGGCTATGTCGTGGCTTTAGCTTCGTCTGTCAAGAAACCCGCCTTCCCTTCCTTCGTCATTCGCCACTTCTTCGTTTTCTGCTCAAGTACGAACTGAAAACTTTATTCTCGGCCGGTGTTCTGACGATTTGTGCTACCTCAACTAAAAATACGACCATAGCGCACCACGATCGGACAGTCTTTGTTTTCGCCTTAATATTGCTCTATGAATCAGCCCACAGTTGCAAAATAATTTTTGTTAACTTCTTATAACATTCGCTCATGTTTTAATGAGCTGGATACGTTCGTTCAAAGATAAAATGCTGCATGTCTAATTCCTGCATTTTCAGGAAACGTCAGTGTGTACATGCACGTATCCAAATGTTTACAGGTAGGAAGGCGCACTGAAAAAAATATTTTAAAGATATAGCTATAAAGATATTTATGATGTCAGTGAAGAAACAGCCCGAGATTTTGGGTCTGTATATGCGCTGAACCGCAAAGCAGCATCTCTATTTGTCTATAGATGGGTAGCACAAATCGGCAGATTACCGGGTCTTCAGCGTCAGAGAAGAATATTGCTTGAAGAACCTGATGAATAAGAACTCAGGAAAATTATATTGCTACGTAAATGGCCCAAGTGAGCTAAGTGTCCGTCTACCGGAAATTTGGCGCTAAAATAGCATAGTAAAATAATTGATGTTGGGACTGATGTAAGCGAGCTTTTCTAACATAAAATATTTAGCTAGCCATGATACAACATCATCGTAGCTACGCACAGTGAATGAAACCAATACCTTCAAACAATATTAAAATGAGATCAATGAAAGATTTCGTTTTGTGAAAAACTTTCTTGCTCCAACATAATGATAGTTGTCGTCTTTGATTTCATATTCTGTAGTTTACGGCAGTTGAAAACCAGTTATAAAATCAAACATCCAATCAGAGCTCATGGTTAGCATTGAAAGTCCCGCCTCCAAAGTCTCAAAAGTGAAATCGGCAAGCGAGCGTATACTGATATTGCGAGCATATTTTGACATTGCGAGCGTGGTGAGATTGCGAGCATTTATTGAGATTGCGAGCATTTTTTGATATTGTGAGCGCGGTGAGATTGCGAGCATTTATTGACATTGCGAGCGTGGTGAGATTGCGAGCATTTTTTGACATTGTGAGCGCGTGTTGAAATTACGAGCGTGGTGAGATTGCGAGCATTTATTGACATTGCGAGCATTGAGATTGCGAGCATTTTTTGACATTGTGAGCGCGTGTTGAAATCACGCGTGTGGTGAGATTGCGAGCATTTATTGATATTGCGTGCATTTTTTGATATTGTAAGAGCATGTTGAAATTGCGAGCGCCGTGAGATTGCGAGCATTTATTGATATTGTGAGCGCATTTTTAAGTTGAGAGCGGATACTGAGGGTCGTACACCCACGGTTTTCACGCGCTCTCTCGGTTTTCATGCGCTCGAGTTTTGAGACTAATTTAACGCCATACATGGGGTAAAATATTAGCGAAGCGTTTGCAACATGCCGCATCATGGCTTTGCTGAGCGTGCACAAAGTAAGCCATAACTTGATTATGTGAGCTTGATGTTGGCAAGCACTCCAAGGCTTTCTTGCAAAGCAAAACATAGGAATCAAAATTTTAACCAAACTTGGGAGCTAGCGTTTGATTGTACAAGAACACTAGAGGCACTCCTAGAGTGCAAACCTTCACCAAAGCACCACGGTCCAAATCTTGCTGAGTGGGGGCAAAGTTCAGTTATCGAGCATCATAGGATTTCAAGGTGGCTGCCATGGTTGCCACATTGTGTTGCTGATCATGGTCAAAATCAGTTGGGTCCATCCCTGATGTAATAGTGACCCACCCACAAAATTTCAGAAATATCTGTTCACTACATTTTGAGTTAAGTTGTTCATAAGCAAAACAGTCAAACAAATGGCGCCAATCACATAACCTCCAGCCAACTTCGTTTGGCGGAGGTAAATACCACCAATGATACAGTGGAAACGGCTCATTTGGAAAAGAAACGAAAATACAATATTAGTCAAATACTGACAAGGTGGAGCAATACCAGATTGATTTCAGAAACTTTAATGCCCACTGGAATGGCTGCTCCAACTCTGATTCCACAGCATTTAGAAGACTTTTTTTTTTTTTTTTTTTTTAAGATTCACTGAGCACACCAGAGCGAGCATTTGCTCTGTTTACTGGCGCAAGGTGAATGCAATGCGATTTGCAAACAGTTACCATAACTTGACACTGTTACTAATGGCAGCACCTGCTAGGAATAGATGAATAAAACCAGCAGGGAAGTAGTTGCAGCATTACTATCGGATCCAAGCTGCATATTGGCAATATATTCTAACATGAACGTGGATTATGATTTGGTCCAGTCATTTGAACAGCATTAGAGCAAACATCATCTGAATAACTCTTCGTTCGATTTTGGCCACGAATATGTGAATTACAGTCGAATTAATAATTCCTGAGCCAAACATACCGTTGTTGAAGCATTTATGAAGAGCCAATTGCTTTAAATTAACATGATTGTGATAATGCATTAAATATTTTTAATTTTTATTGTTTTTAAATAATAAATATAAAGAGTCGAGGACAAATCTGAACCATAGGACATTTCTCGATAGACACTCCACTTATATGGCTGCGCTGAGACAACGGGAATAATTGGCAAATTGTAGTATTTCTGCCCGTGAATTGTCATTACAAAGCCCGAGACAAGGCAAAAGAAGTTTAGTCGCAATCCACGAGACCTCAGAACCAGTTCGAGCGAAACTCGGATTACACATGCACAGTCAATCCATGTAATGTCAAATCTGAGAACCCAGGTGAAAGTAGAGGTAACAAATCGGACCAAACCGAGAAGTTTAAGACTTAAATCACTGGACCAAGTAGCATCCGACCCGGAGGTTGCTACAAAGAATGAATTTGTCATCTCCAAATACCTGAATATAGCCAAGGGAATTGGGTGCAGCTAGAAAGCCAAAGTCATTGTTTGTAGAATTCGTAAAGGCATAAAACGTGAACGCGATTCAAAAAGCCGTGAGCTCGTTCATTGCTCGGTGAGAGAACGTTCAACATGCGCTTACAAAGGCTACCCAATCATATCCCGACTGTACAAAGGAACTAGCGAGCGTCCGGTATATAAAGGAAAACTAGCAGCTCGGGTAACTTCACAAAATGAGACATAACGGCGTCTTTCTGCGCTGCCAGAACAAACACTGCCAAGATTCCAGTATTGGCATTCCAGCACGCTTGTCTGAAAGACATGCAGGTCTAAGCACCATGCTCCCGATTAAGACAAGACTGCAGTGCGTTACTGCACTTACATAAAGCATCCAAATGCTTTTTTGACACCCGGAAAAGACCAGCTTCTGACAAAGAGTACTGCCTCGCTAAGTGAAAACTGGAATCGAGCGTTCGTGGCTGCATCCAGATTACCATGCGCTGCTTTAAATTTACGGTTGAACGATGACTCACCAATAACGAAAGGTTCCTTCAGCAAAGACAAAGGCAATGTTTTCGAAACGAGCCACATTTGTAAGACAAGTTGGTTTTTTGCTCTGGTTATCCTGCATAACCGAGCACTTCCAGCGAGGCAACATGCGAGCATGGCATCAAACCATATCAAATCCACCGAAGTACAGCAACCAAAATAAACACGTTATGGAAGTAGCAGCAATAACGAAACCATGAACCTTGCCGCTGGCGGCTGTTTCCTGTGCCATCGTCTGTTAAGCACACGTGCTGTGGAGCCGCTTCTCAGAATGTGAGCTTAAATAAACTAGCATATTATCGATCAAGCAATCTTCTTCTTCCATTATATTTCTGGCAGGGTAGACGCTACTAAGGCGTATTACTGCCCTCCGCCAGTCAACTTTAAAACTTGTATTGGACGCATTAGAATGGGGGGGGAAACGACTTCTGATCCATAACCCAAAACAGATTTTTCAATTACAAAATTAATACCAACTAGTTAATTTGCATTTGGCTCTCGCCAAATCCTCTCCCTAAAATCTCTTGAATTTCCTCTCCCTTTACATGAGTAATACCTAGTACCTCCCTTGCTGCATGGACCACCATCCTAATCCTATCCGTCTTTGACTCAATTTCCTTTGCACAATTTATAACCATTGCCACAAATGCCAAAAATCTCCTCTTATCCACACTTATAAATTCAGTGTCAGACCTTGGTTCTTTTATCACTTTCTTTGCAGTACGCAGTTCCTCACTCACATTTCCCTTTTCTATCTTCGCCTTCTTTGCAGCTTCGGCATATGATAAATTACTTTGGGACCGCACTCGTTCCACCTCATTTTCAAATTTTCTACGATTGCATTGCTTATCTCCAATTTCATGATCCCCCCCGCAATGAAAGCAAACCGCTTGCTCTTTCGTGAGTTTACATTCAGCCTCTGTGCACCCCGAGTTTCCACACCGTCTACATCTATATGTTTTCGCCCTACACACTGCAGCAACATGCCCGTATTCTTGGCACCAAAAACATCGGAGTGGCACCCTTTCATAGGCTCTCACCCGATAACACACGTAATCCAAATAGATCCTGTCCGGTAATTCTATGTTAAATTCCAGCAACACTGCCATACTGTCCTGTTCTTTCCCTTCTCTGTAACTTTTTAAGCGCCGGGCTGCGCAAACTCCCTCCACCTCCAAAAAAGTGTCAACTTTCACAGAATATGGTACACCACCAATCACACCCTTCTTATTTGGCTTTGGATTCATTTTAAAACAGATAACCGAAGAAAGATCAAAAGTACTAATTTAAGTGCTTTTTCCCTTTGTTTCTTTGTTGTGCATTCAATAACCACAATACCGCTTCGACATACCCTAACAGCCTTAACATCCCCGATTTCCTTTTTAACAAATTTCCCCACAAGGTGATTGTCACTAAATATTTTATTATTGTTCCACCTATCTCCAACCGCTTTCATCCCTACAACAAATAACCCTTCATCGATTTCATTTTCACTTCCTTTCTTCCTTTTCTTTTTACTCCCTTCCACCTCATCACTCTCCATTTGTCTGGAATTAATTTCCAATCAATAAGTAGCTATTCAACAAAAACACGAAACTTTCCAAATTCTCCCGCCAAATCTCCGACCTCCTCCCTCAAGCTCGTCAACTCCGAACTGTCCGATCAAGCAATCATGTGACAGCAAATCAGATGACATTTGTGAGCACGCATGTGATTCCCCAGCACAAGAAGCGGCTCCTATAGGTTAGCAAGCTTGACTCCGTGCCTATCAGAATTTACGTCAAGCTCCATATGTGAACACGATCCAGAAATGCCGTTGTCTTCTCTGGGCCAAAGCTCATTTAAAATGGACGGAGACAAAATGGAAAACTGTTCTGTGGACAGAGTAATCAAAATTTGAAATTCTTTTTGGAAAACACAGACACCATGTTGTGCAGGTAAAGAGGAGAGGGACCATCCAGCTTGTTATCAGCGCTCAGTTCAAAAGCTTGCACCTCTGATGGTATGAGGTTGCATTAGGGATGTAACGGTATGAAAATTTAACCTCACGGTTATTGTGACCAAAATTATCACGGTTTTCAGTATTATCGCGGTATTTTTAAAAATGTGTTCAATATGTTCAGAAAGCACTGATAGGCCTACACAAACTGATATAGTTTTTAAAAATGTAACAGTGTTTACTATATTTCAAAAATATAGGCAAAACCTTATCAAAAGTGCAACTCTTAGCATCAAAGGAACAAGGGTTCAGCATGTAGACAGCTTATTTGTCAGGAACATTTCCAGTAGTGCAGGTTTAAATTATACAAATCCAAACATTCAAGCTAAGACATAAAGAACAATATGTAAACAAATCAAAGAAACACCACTTATTATACACTTGTTTTCTTCATCATCAAAATTAAAATGTAGAACTGTACACATGAGCACTTTAAAGTAAACCTTAAAAGAATAAGACAAAAGTGCATTATGAATTTAAAATAGTCACTATAAACAAATTACAAAAATAACTACTACAATCATGTGAAATCAAATCCAAATGTTCAAGTGTTGATGACATTAATATAAAAAAAAACAAAATATGTAAACAAATCAGTGGAACAGAACTGATTGTATACTTATTCTCTCCATCATCAACAAATAAGATGCTGCTGATCTAGCATCATGTATTATTATTATTATTGGGCTACCATTCATATCAATGTACATACGATTTTGCCTATAGCTGTTTTTGTTGCTAAATCAAAAGAAAACAATTGGCTAGAAATTCATAATCTTACAGGGCAAATAATCATGTTTCGTGTTTTCAAAGACACTTGGTTCAGACCGTGTGACTTAGTAAATTAAAGTTATCCAACTTCACTAGAAGTAAACCATTTACTGACCTTGGACAAATACAAATGGACGCGGCTATTTGCACAGCCGCTGTGCAAATAATGTTACGGCCCATCCTTATTGGCACAGCTGCAAAGGAGCTGCTCATAAGGAGTGGCTGTGCAAATAAAATAACTTGACCCACTATTTGCACAGCGGCTGAGCGAATAAAATAACTGCACAGGGACGCGGCTATGGCTTATTTGCACAGCGGCTGTGCGAATAGCCACTCCGAATACAAATTATGCAATCTTTTAGAAATCAAGAAATGCATGCAATGCAATAAAATACTGTAATCTACTACTGTTTAATAAACGCAAGCAGGCATCCGTCTAGCTCTTTGGCTAAGGTTAAGAAAGTGTCCAGCAGCTAGCGCCACACTCCACCACTGAACGAAAATGTGGATTTTAGGTAGAATGCTTCTGGTACCATGTCATTCATTTCAGCAAATGTTTATGACATTGCTGATTAGTAGTGTTAACCGTTGTCATAGTAAACAAATCTGCTAGCGCGATTTAGCTGATCTAGTTGCTAGCTCGTATTTGGTTGATTCCAATTTCCATTTAATGATATATGGTAATATACACAGTCACTGTCAATTAATTTCTACAAAAAACAAATTGTATGGCATTTTTGATGCCTTCAACTAGCACTAAATAATGCCTTGTTTTCACCGTTTCATCGTCTCTTTGTGAATTAAAGTTTAGCTGTGTAGCTTAGAATATTCACTGCTAGATATGCATTCTCGATGGCGACGGGCGCTGTACTTAGGGTTCTGTATACATTATTGACAAGTCAATAAGTTAGACAAATGGATCATTGCATTCAACCTCAACCCGATGTCCCCACACCATGTTATTCAGCTAAAACGTTAACGTTAACTTACTTTGCATTGGCTATAAAGTTGTGGGTGATGGTCACGGAGATGTGTCATGACATTTGATGTATTGCTGCCTTTAGCAGAAACTTTTTTCCTGCATGTTCTGCAGACAGGATAACTGTCTTCAATCAAGTGTCCCCCAGCATTCTTATAATACCCAAAATATGCCCATACTTCAGACCTAGTCCTCTTAGAGGGCTGATAGATGTCCTGAGCGCTGTCGTCTCCTCCTTCCGCCATTATTCCATTTCCAATTTAAAGGAAGTTTATACGTAAGTTGTAGGCTACACAGTGTGCCTGTGCGGCTACTTCAGGAGACTTGGATGAAGCTGGGAAGGATTAAACACACCGTTTCCACACCTCAGTAATCCACCAAGATAATAATTTTATTTGAAACGAAAACGGTAATTGTTATTGTCAACATTTTCATCGGGGTTTACCGTTACACCGGTAATCGTTACATCCCTAGGTTGCATTAGTGCGTATGGCATGGGCAGCTTACACATTTGGATAGGCATTATCAATGCTGAAAAGTATATAGGGGTTTTACAACAACGTCACTTTCAGGGAAGGCCTTGCATATTTCAGAAAGACAATGCTAACCCACAAACTGCATCCATCACAATAGCATGGCTTCACTGCAGAAGAGTCCAGGTGCTGAAATCGTCTGCTGCAGTCCAGACCTTTCACCAATCGAAAACATTTGGCGCATCATCAAACGAAAAATCTGGCTAAGATGACCAAGAACTATTAAGCAGCAAGAATCCTACATCAGACAAGAGTGGGACAACATCCCTCTTCCAAAGCAATTGGTCTCCTCACTTCCCAGACATTTACAGACTGTTTTTAAAGGAAGAGGGGATGCTACACACTAGTAAACAAGGCCCTGTCCCAACTTTTTTGAGATGTGTTGCTGCCATCAAATTCAAAATAAGCCAATATTTTTCATGAAATGGTAAAATTTCTCACTTTCCACATCTGATATGTTGTCTTTGTTCTACTGTGAATAAAATACTGGTTTATGAGATTTGCCAATCATTGCATACTGTTTTTCTTCACATTTTACACAACGTCCCAACTTCATTGGAATTGGGGTTTGTAGTTAGTCGTATTTTTATGCATAAGAGCCCTTCAGTAAAGAGGAAAAACCAAAAAAGAGTAAAACCCCAGTTAACGTTAATCCTTAATTAACCCCTTTGTCATGGTTCGAATTACGGGGGAGCTAAGGGGAGCTCGGCTCCCCCGAAGAGGACCAAAGCTCCCGTGAAAGCCTCCCTTCAGACATTTAGGGGGAGCTTTGAAAATCACTACTGGGTTTTCATGGAGCCTAATATTAGAATCGGTTTAGAAGCCCAAACCGAATAAAAACACTCCATATAAACACCTCAATCAAAATACACAGGCCAAAATCGACTGTAATTTCATTCGGTTGCAGAGGGGTAGAATATTCCTTTTCCCTAACTGATTAAAAGTAAAATTTTATCATGTAAACGGTGAAACAGAAAGTTGTCTAGTTGCATTCTGTCTGCGCATGCTCTGTCTTAAAGCTGTAGTATACGATTTCAAAGTTTGATCATTATTAATAACCTCATTTAGATGGTGGATATGGTCCTATAGTACAATCTACACAATGTGAAGAGAAAAAAAACGAAAAAAATCCATTCACTCTAGTGGCTGCAGGGCTGCAGAGACGTTGACCAATGTAAGCCATCCGGCCGGATGGCTTACATTGGTTAAAGTCTCTCTCCTACTCTCATCCAATCCCCTCGCTCTATTTGACACTCCCTCAAGAGCTTGCTCTGATTCCCCGTGCTCCGTGTTCCGCCTCGTCCCCGCCCCCTTCCGCGTTATAAACTGCCGGCCGGCTTGTTGCTCTGGTAGAGGGGGTGTGTCTGGGAGTCTCCACGCGGACGGCCACACGTGCTCGGTGGGAAGGATCAGGGAGCACAGAGGGGAGGGGTGTGTGTGTGGGGGCAGGATGCTTTTTTCAAATTTTTCTCAACGTCTCAATCTTTCGCAACTGATTCTCAGATCGTATACTATAGCTTTAACTTAAATGTGCAGTGACATTTCTTAACTAGCAAATGTGGTGTTGGTGGCTTCCTAGCACAGCACGCTGAACTGTGGTCAACGGCGGAGTGTTTGTTTTTAAAACAAACTCTCAAAGAACTGAAAACTATCGCAAGCTTAGACTGAAGGAAAACAAGAAATAGCTAAGTGAACTGTTTAAAAAAAGTCCACGAAAAACTCTGCAATGCGGGGATAAACCGAAATGTCAAACAAATTAGAACCACTGGAAAACTCTGAAGACCAGCTACTATAAGGCCTGATATACACTGGGAACATATGCGATGTGTGATGTGAGCAGGGCGGAGCGCACCATTTAACCTGCTACACTAGTTCCAATTCTGTTGTGTACGGTCGCGTGCTGGACGTGTTTTCCAGAAGAGATTTCGAGCTCTCGGCATTGGAAAATGAGTGCGTTAAGGGGGCATAAGGGTAAATGATGAAAATAACACTTCCAAATAAAATATAGGCACTGTGTTCACATGTATGAATCACCATGGGAAAATAAAATGATTGGACATAATTTTATTTTTCTTGTTGCCATGGTAACTGACCAAGCTCATTAATTATGTGTGTACTTTCTGGCATTGATTTCTCCCTAACCAATAAAGATAATTGAAATATTCTTTCTTAACCAAGTTGTGATGGATTTTCTGCACAAAATGACATAGGGTTTTTCTGAAATAGTCAAAAATAAAGTTTTAATAGCGCATTTCTTGGTTTTGATCATTTTCAGTAATAAGGATTCTGATTAAAAAACACCAAACCACAAATAATTTATGAGATATCCAAAAATCCCTGTGTCATTTTGTAACTAGACAAGTGAGGAGTAATCAGTCCAAATTTCATGCAGTTTAGGGAGTTTCCCGATAACGTAGGTTAATGAACAGGACCACTCCCAATGCGCCTTCCTATTCGTCCTTACGCCTATATATACCACCTACATTCCCACAATTCCCGCTCATCTCGTTTCTACGTCGTTTACCCGCATACCAGACAGCCGAGCGCACAGCAAGAGTTCGCTTACCCGAAGCACATAATCCGAAATCCTACTGAGTCCCTTGGACGCAGAATAATTCCATAACTCGGTAATATCAAGAATATGTCATGAGCTGGGATATGGGAAAATACTATAGGTACGTGTTAAAATAACATATCTGATGGACCTCAAAAAATTATTGCAGGTAGAACAGTGGCTTAATACTATCAATGAATTTCAAGCTTTGTTGCATAAGACCAACAGTGGAATAATGTCACCATTTTACATGGCTGAATTTTGAAGAATTAGGAGAATACATAATTTACAATTTTACGATTTCCAAACATTTAATAGCAACTTCCAAAAAGCTAATGCTATCAGTCACAAAATAGGTTTGGCTCATGCTAAATGGTTTTCTTTTACTCTCGGTTGAGTAAAAAATACATACAAACTTCTGCTGACTATTGCAGTCCCAGAATAAATAGTCAGCAAAGCAATAGACTTTGAAACCAAATTTCTTGTGAAAACACTGTGACTTTTGCGTGAGAATATGAAAATGCTCCTCACTGACATTCCAACAGAAGAGATTACAATTTGTGATCAGGCTGGTTTGAACCGCTGTATTGCTGCCTTGATGCAATATTACTATGTGAATCCTTGAATCATTTTATTATAAATATTACATGAATAATATACAGAAGTTGTCTGCACATTTTATTTGGCAGAATTAGATTTAAAAAGACATTGACAGAATAATAAAAGTGAAAACACGTGTTATAGAGGCTATTTTTCACAGATATGCATACAGGTGTGCCTTGAAATTTTGGCTTGCCTTTTGGTGTGGCCTGGGCACGAGAAGTTTGAGAACCACTGTGCCAGGAAATACATCAAAACAAGGTCACATTTTAAGGCTTTTTCACACCAAAGACGAACTTAAAAAACTAAAGGAATTGCTGTTTCCATGCATTCCCTGCTGGAAAAACCAAGCTACATGAGTACAAAATTTTTAATAGATGCCATTTGTTTTGTGTTTTGTTTGCAAAAGCCCACAGTTTCTCACATGCAGTGTTCCAGAGGTACAGGGCCTATTTGGTAGGCTACATTTTTCGCTTTTTACTTTGCACTTTATTACGGTATTATAATAAGGACTGGAGCAAAGAGTAATCAAGTGCTATGAAACAGCTATGATTTCGGGAACAAGAAAAGACCAGGGACTATGATTTTTAGCCATAGGCATAGCTAGATATTTCGAATGGTTAAGTAGGGGGGCAGCTTTTTCAGTGTCTTAACAATGTTTTCCAAAAAAGGGAATGTATTTCAGTTTCAGACGTGAGCCATTTATTTTCTTTCATGAAGAAAAAATAAACTTGTACACATGTGATGAGCAATGTAAAACCAGAGACATAAGGAGAGACTGACACCTCTCAGGACTGAAGCAGAGTTAAAGCAGAAAAACTGCAAAATACAAGGAAGCATGACAGCCAAATGGAAACTTACAGGTTTCGCAAGTTAGAATGAATGAATGATTTATAACTCTTGGATGTATAGCCTACGTGCCGGAGTTGATGTAATGTCTTGCAAACACTTCATGCAATGAAACAACTCTAAAAAATCTTTTTTGAATATGTGCTTTCGTTTTTTATTAAAGAACATAATTCTGATTAATGTTGTTTATTTCCCACACACATTATCCTGTTCAAAACCAAGCAACTACTCCAGAGTTAACAGTAGTTATAGCCAAATTCAAATAAAGCTCATGTCAAATAACCTTTGTGAATGCCGGAGCTAGCCAGCTAATTCATATTT
The DNA here is from genome assembly GCA_029692085.1 of Gymnothorax javanicus. Lineage (NCBI taxonomy): Eukaryota > Metazoa > Chordata > Actinopteri > Anguilliformes > Muraenidae > Gymnothorax > Gymnothorax javanicus. The sequence continues at coordinate 136,778,014 of CM056195.1, read as the reverse complement.
GCAATCCTAATTATAGCCATTAGCTGTAGAGCAAAGTAAAAAGAAATATAAATACATTGTGTGGATATAAGATAGATACTTGTATATTCCAATATTTACTCTGCAAATACACCGCTTGCAACACTTCCGCGACCGCGCCCGCTTAAGAAAGTGTGACCAATATCTTACAATGGGGGTATACTGGGGATGCTAAATAGTGTGTAACTTTTGGCCTTGCCGAGTTGCAAATTCTTGTTCAGTGATTTTTTATTTTCTAGCTAATGTCTAACTTGCCCCAATGTTTGAATCTCAGATTTTATGAACGTCCAGACATCTTCCCCTTTAGTGGAGGATTGTGGAAACACCACTTAAGTGACAAACTTTGCTCAGATACAAGTCAGTATTGTGAAGGCAAGACATTTTAATAGGCATAAACATTTTGAGTGGTAGGGGGATCTTAAAGTTGTTTTTAAAAATGTCTTCAATCATAGGTCTAATGGTTGGTTCTATCACTTAGTCAAAACATAGATGTAAAACATTCCATCACTGAGGTGTAAAAAATATAGAGTACGAATATCATCAACATTATGTACATCTGATTCAAAGCTGATGAGCTTTAGCAACATAAGTTACTCCAAAATTTATCATTTTTGAAGGAGCCAAGTCGACTAAACTTGTTCTAGAGAAACATTAAGGATCAGCCGTTTACTGACAGCTTTACATTTACCATATAGGTAGGAAAGCCAAACATAATACTGTGAATACATTAGTAATTCAATCTTCTGACTTTCAACTATTAAGGCGAGACACTACAGGTGAATAGGGTAAAATTTTTAAATAATAGATATCATAAACTTCCTCAGTTGACTACTTGCAGTAGTATGAAAAAAATATGTATTACAAGTTTTTGAAATTTTGATGTTTAAATATGCAAATTATGCATTCTCTCATTAAATATGCGCTAATTTGCATATATTTTAGGAAGATAAATCTAAACATCTGATAAAGCCAGGTGCAAAATTCTTTTTTCATTTTGTTTACATATAAAATGAAAAAACAATTACAGAGGGATTTAAGGATATCTGCTTTTATAACTGAGAAAATCAAAATATGCTGTCCATGGCCTTAAAAAAATCAATTTACGCCATATTTTTGGGAATAAAATGTCTCATAAATCAGGCTAGGGATGATATATTAACAAATCCCTCTGTAAATATCTTCAGAATATAGCTAAGTGTATAACTGCAAAGTTTGGTTTACATAGGTACTACAGAGGCAGAGCAGTTTGACTTGGAGTATGACAAAAACCTCATTTTGAGAAAATGGCATTCAAAGATTTACATAGGGGAATTTAATGCATTTCTGTTGGAAACAATTGCTCACAAACAGAATAAATGTTCAGGCCCTTATTAATAGTAATGTGGTATATTTTAAGCTCATGAAAATTGATCATTTAATAACATGACAGGCATCTAAGGCCTACAACTGTAGTTATTCAACTAATAAACATATTGGCCTACACTGTACAAACTTGCAGACAAAACTCACGTCAAACGCGACATCACTTCTACTCTCACTCTGCAATCGTGTAGATCAGTGGTCCTCAACGTGTATGCTGATTTTTGTTTCAACCACAATTGTTATCACAGGATTTTAACAAGTTGTTAATGTCTTAATTAGTTGTTTTTCATATTTAGCATTGTTACTTACTGTTTTTAGCCAAATGTTACATAGAAACATCCATACATGCTATGAAGAATAAAATATTCTTGAAGATTGTGGTTTTATTTCTATACTGCAAGAAATTTAAAGCATTTTTACATTTGAAACAGATCAAATTAGACACTGAGGAACTCAGTAAATCCCAAATTGGGCTGAGGGACACAACTGTTTCAAGTTCTTTCAAAAAACATCAGGTGAACTTAATTAGATTAACTCAAAGCTGGTTTGACTCTTTACCATTTGCTTGTCGAATAAATTTGTCATGATGTGCCAATTAGTTTTCACGAAGTAGGAGCCAAGTACATCTTTAATTTGATTGGTTACATGGTTTTCTCTCATTTTATGCTGTTATTTCCAATGCATAACAATGTGGGTATGGCATTTTTTAAATTCTGGATGGCAAACATAGATATTTCTGTTATCTTGTGAATTAAGAGGCCAAATAACTGCTCTAAACATTAAATACACTTAATTAAGACTAATGAACAGCTCGTTAAAATCCTGCGATTACAACTGTGGTTAGAACAAAAGCCAGCATACACAGTGGGTCCCCAGGAACAACGTTGAAGACCACTGGTGTAGATGTAAAGACGCTTCGTCTGCACTAGTGTCCCTTTTGCAATTACTGCACTCGAGCAATAAACTGCTGCAGAACCGATGATTTTCTGGATCAATGTTTATTGTCAGACCCGGCGCAGCACAATTAGGACAAAAGGCTGTCAACTTTCACGCATTCGGCCGTTTAAATGTCATATTCACGTTCCCGTGCCGTATGACAGCAACCATTCAACCAGCGCGTTTGTAAGAGATTCTGAGGCGGAACTGAAGTCCTTGTGCATGGAGGTTTATCAGTTTCACATGCATTTCGGTGGATTTCACCAGTAGTAACATGGAAATAATTATGCCTCCAGACTTTTCACGCTTTTCTTTAGGGGTTGAAAGCAATGGAATTGCATAAAAACGTTTCAAATGGTCCTATTTCATTTAAACAATTTGAACGATCGTAGAACACATGCATTGCGTTGATTGACTAATTTCTGACCACGGCACGGGAACGAGAACATGCCACCAAATCTCAAACAAACAAACATGACGGACAGGAGGCGGGTGATCACTGTGCCGAGTGTAAGTGCGTTCGGATTCTCTTATTAACGCGGTTCTCTCCCTAAGCTGTAAAAGAGTCCCCTTTACACCTTTCCTTTACCTCATGACGTTTTACACAGAGGTTAAAGAAAAGTGGTTCGGAATTAGACGATAGGACGTGATTATTTAACTATTCGGACGCAGCCAAGGTTCCGCAGCAAGCTAAAGACGGAAGTGTCAGAGCGAACCACGTGATGCATCTGAGCGAATCACGTTAGCAGAAACCGGCAGTAGCCAATGAGATTTTGTCATTACCTTTAAATCCCCCTATGAACTTTCATGATTGGTTACTCACAGAAAGAAAATGCCCTTATGTGGATTACACAGCGTTGTGCAGGAGAATCAGAGCTTTACAACGGTACCAGTCATGACAGATTTCAGTGAAGAGGCGAAGTACTGTTCGTTGCGTTGGAATGCTAACGTTTTAGTAGATTCGGAAGAAACTTACTGCCGCAAGTAGATAAAATGTCATAAAATAAACGTCTAAATGTATGATTTTAATGTTTTCTTTATAGCAGTTTGAAAGAATACATATTCAAGGAGTAAACTAGCCCAAAATCTCAAATTTGACCACTGCATGAAAAATCCATGTTTTTGCCTGCCATGTCTCGCCTTAAATATTTGACTTGATGCCTTTTTTCTGTGAGAAACTATCAATTGCAAATTTCCTGTCATTCAACTTTTTATGACATTTCTTAAGATATCAGACTGAAGCTCTACATATTAACATTTTTTCCTTGATGTTTGTTTAGTGATTGAGAAAAGGGAAGCCCCACTGAGATGATGTGAGGGACAGGTATTCATGGGAGCATTATTAATGAGTCAGAGCGCAAGATGAAGTTTATTCTTCAGTAATCATTATTAAAATCAGCAGATAAATTATCAAGAATTAAACTAAGTAAGTTCATGTCTGACATTTATTTCAGCTTTTGTTAGAAAGGAAAATTTAATGATTGATGTCATCATAGTATGTTCATTTCAGTCCATTAATGGGATAAGTCTGTATTCTTGGTTCTTTTACGGAGAGGTGGGGTCGTCCATCCTGTCACAGACATAAAAATGTTCATAATTAATATCTGCTTATCTAAAAAACTGAATACAATACAAATATGAACCACAACTCAACAATAATGACATAGTGAGGGTTGGCAATTAAATTCTTTCAATTTCAAGAATATTGTTTGCTGTGAAATTAAAAGATATGGTATATTATAAAATAATGCAGACGATGTTTAGAGCTACATCAAAGTCACTCCCAGATGGTGTACAAAAGTTTTTTAATACATGAAAGAAAATATGATTAGAGAAGTATTTGTATGTTTACAGTTAAAAAAAAAAAAAAAAAAGAAATTAAAAGGAGATGCATTTCTTTTGTTGGGATTAAGTATGGGACAATGCGAATATAAATTTTACAAGGCATCCGCAAAGCGAGTAAATAACCAGGTTTTCGAACCGCTACCAGGATCCGAAGATCCTCCTTTCACGGTATTGTTTAGCAGCAAAATGAGGACATCAACGGTCAAAATTAGGTGAAATGAAAAAATCCGTCTTATATGTGATGACGAGTCACCGCACACACCTACCATAAAAATCTGATCATCCTAGCTCAAGGCGTAAGGATGTAATTGCCATTTTTCACTAAAAGCCCCCTGGTGGCGAAATCATGGACCGAATCACGCTGTATTTCGAAAGGAAACAGCAAGTATCACCATGACACATGTCCATACCAAGTTGCAGCCATGAGAAAACATGCCGCCATTTTCGACAATCGGCTGACCTGACGCCATTTGACCTAGAAAATGGTCAAAAGTACGTCAAATGAAAAACCCGTCTGATGTGTGATTAAGGGTCATCCCATACACCTCGCATAAAAATTTAAGCAACCTAGCTCAATGCATAAGGAACTTAAGGCCATTTTTCTATTTTCTTAAAAAGCCCCCTAGTGGCCAAAATATGAATCCCAGGATGGCAATTTTTGGCTTGCAAGTTTGTATCAACAAGACACATATTCATACGAAGTTACAGCTCTCTAGGTTGAATAATAAGAAAACGTGCCACCTTTTTCAATGATCGGCAGACCTGACGCTGTTTGACCTTGAAAATGGTCAAAAGTATGTAAAATCAAAAACCCGTCTGATATGTGATGTAGGGTAGGGTCATCCCACGCACCTCCGATAAAAATTTGAGTGTCCTAGCTCAAAGCATAAGGAGCTTATGGCCATTTTTTAGAACAAGCCCCCTGGTGGCCAAATTATGAATCGAATCACACCTAATTTCAAAAGGAAACATTGTCTACCACACATACTATATATGTCCAAATTAGCAAAAAGAAATCTGGAGTCGTTCTCAAGTTATCAATCAGAAACCGTCCAACCGATAGCCGTCCCAACGCCCTGCCGCCCGCCTTTGGTATTTTAATAACCAGTTTTTTTTGTTTTTTTTTTTGAAATCCTGGTTAAAAATCTGTGACTTGCTTTTTGTTTTCAAAAGAATGGATTGCAATGCTATTTTTGAGGGTTACAAATGTGAATGATTTATTTACAAAAATTTAGCTAAAAAATAAATGATATTATTTCTCTTTTTTATTTTCCTTGGAGGATAGCTTAAATTGAATGTAGAATAGGCATGTACAAGCTTTGCTTCTTCCAAAGCCTTTTCAGTCACTACATAAAACATGGAATTTTTTGTTTATATTATCTATATTGCTTTTGTGCATACATATTACAGTATGTGTGATGACTGAATAAAACTACTACTACTACTACTACTACTACTATCAAATATATAAAATTCCATCTTAAATACAAGAAAACTGTGAATAGTGTAAGGCGCGCACCTAAAAATAAGTTCGAATATACGATTGGTGTCAGCAATTTTAACTTTTTCAGAGAATATTTCAACCCCAGTGGACTTAAATAACAATTTCTATGGCAGGGTCCATAAGCATTTCAACAGTAACACAATCTTGAGGGATACAAAATAAATGTAATGCAATGCTATGGATGCCCACACGTTCCTGTTAAAGCTGATGGTCTGCACTGTAAATATATAGTATAATACGTTGGAACTGAATCAGCATACATAAACTCTCCTGTTGCTCTGTTGTGTGTAATGCCTCTGGTGAAACTGATAATAAGCAGACACCTGGTTATTGATTCCTGGGTCAACCGCCTGGTGGAGGTGGAGGAGGAGGAAGAGGAGGAGGAGGAGGTAAAAGACGAACTGCTATAGCAAAGAGAAATGGCAGGATGGCTGGATCTATCCCTGTTGATACCTAAAATACAATGAATCAAAAAACGAATTCACTGCTTGATCTGTTTAAAAGTTTTCGCTTGACATATATATTCACAGAATTATGTGCACATAAGTACAGCTCCAATACCAATTTAGTTCATGTAACAGGTATTGTGTAGTACATACTATGTAGAATCATAATTTTCAAGTCCTTCATAAATTTTCTTGGGTTTCATTCAAAACGTCACACATTGAAGTACTAACAATGCCTGAATTTTTTAAAGAATTAAATAACACCAGCAAATGTATGTCCATGGAGAACAGAATGTGCTTTTACCTCTCTGCCACCCGATGAACTGCTAGAACGTGCCACACGCTTATTTGCAACATTACCCTGGGCAAGCAAAAGCACCAATTAGCAAAAACACAAATCTATTAAAATATTTAATTTTGCTGCTTTTTACGTAGTTTTCAATGAATTAATTCACTGGGAGCAAAGAAAGGCGTATACAGCACATCTTAGGAACTAGAATCCGAATTAATTGCCTGTAAAAGCAAATATCCTCATCAGCAAAAGAGTTGCATGGTAAATAACACAAACCTTAAATACAATACATATTAATAAAATGGCGATTTCTGAATGAAATATCTTACTTCAACAGCCAGGCTCATTCCAATGATGCACAGCAGCAGGATGGCAGTCTTCATTTTTTTATCCGGTCACTTCAAAAATGAATTATTTTTGATAATTTTATTAATCAGTGTGGCTCATAAATGGAAATAAATAATACAAATAAAACTAACACCAAAAGAAATTACAGAATTTATGGATCCCCTCTCTTTGTCTCGCTGTCTTTTAGTCAATAATAATCTTCAATAAGTTATTTAACACATGAAAAGTGTTTCTGAACAAAAAATATCACTGAATGTGTTGAGTTTGGACTTACATCTTCTTCTAGTTGGAATTAGCGATGAGGGTTTGATTTGAATCTTTGAGTCTGATTAAACTCCCTGCAGCTCATATTTATATACTAGTTGTCTCCATCTTTGTTTTCAGTGTTGTTATTATGATGAACACATTGCCAAATTAATACATATTTTGAAATCTTTAATGACAGTTTCGAGTTGGGAAGAACAAGCAGGATTAAACAGGATTAAAACTTGATACTATTTTCAAAACAGAGCTTTGTCATTAATGGTGTGGTAACATCAGTCAAGCCAAAAGATCCAGTTGCATCAAAGCATTACACATAATAAAAATTCAGTAAATGACGGACAGCTTATTCTATGCATTTGGATATTACACATGGATGAACCACACAATCTAAGGTTTATTCCAAACTCTGGCTTCAGCAGCCCCATTCTAGACATGAGGAAAATCCATGGTCCAATCAAGTAAGTCGATTGAGAGTAATAAGCTTCAGGATATGCACAATACCTGACACTTATTGCAACACATCAGAACGGATGATTTATTCAAATCATTGCCTCATACCTGCAGTCCCTGTTTTGCAGAGGTGATCACACATCGAAAAAAGTTCTTCATTGCATGAAAGAAAAAATATACAGTATATAGATTTTCAGCCAAGTATGCAATTTAGGGGTAAAAAAAATCTTATCGCATTTAACCTGTTTAATTCTTAATAAACACCCAGGTAGCAATTAAGTATGTTGGAGAACACTTTTTTCTAGTTTAAAAAAATTGTTTGGTCACGTTTGAGGGGAAATAACAAAAAATGGCGGGATTTTTATGGTCAAGAAGTCCATTTTGTTACCCGTCTCAAGTGGGGTCACTTTTACTCGAGTTGATTTTTTTCTCTTTTCCCTTGAGAAATCTTATCACTTTCAAAACTTCACAGGTTTCTATGTATTTTAGGTTTCTAAAACAGATTTGTCTTCCCATTTCCTAGTTTTCCTCTTGAAATATTAATCAACATAGCTATGTTGCAAAGTTGGTTCAGTCACTGTCTTTTCTGTTACCACCATCTCATCTGAGGACAATAATTAACATTGTCTCCTATAGGTGTCACTACCATGGTTTTTTTTTTTTTTTTTAAATACCAGGATGTAAGGAATCTGGTTTGGCTGCATTTTAGAATTTGAAGAAGCTGTGGGAGGAAGAGACAGCCCTGTAAGTTTTTAGGTTGCCAGCCGTAAGCCAATAACCTATTGTCGTCACTTTGCGTCCGGCGACATCATCGGCATCGGCATTGGCGTCGTCTGTTTAAAGCCATATCTCAAAAAATGGCCTGATGAATTTTTTTTCAATTTGGGGATGTGATCAAATGGGTCATCAAGTTAATGCCCGAGCAAAAATTTTTTGATTGAATCGTTCGTTTAGACTTGGCAGCCATTTTTATGTCGAAAATGGCCATTTTTGGCACTTAGGTGCAATTTTCTCAAAAACTGTCGGATGAATTTTTTTTTTTATCGCAGCAATGGAATCAGTATCATGACCTGCTTCAACGGTGTAAACGGCGTTTTGATTGAATCGCTCCTTCATAGCGCCACCTAGGCAACGTGTCTGGACTTCATCATTTTTGTGTTTTGCCACAAAATGTGCCGTAACTTGCTTATTATTGCATTTATAGTATAGGCATGAATTGAACATGTACAGCATATCATGCTTGCCGAACGTTGTCGGTTGGTCGAAGGTGAAATGGCAAAAATGTGCTATAACTTGCTAAATATGACATTTAGAGCTTAGGTATGTATGAGGCACCTATAGGGAATGAGGTATGCCGAACATTGTGAGTCAGTCACATTTGACCTTGGGCCTCCAGGTCAAGGTCAAATGGCAAAAATGTGCTATAACTCTCTTAATATAGCATTTAGAGCTTAGGTATGTATGAGGCACCTCTGGGGAATCAGGTATGCCGAACATTGTGAGTCAGTCACATTTGACCTTGGGCCTCAAGCTCAAGGTCAAATGGCAAAAATGTGCTATAACTCTCTTAATATAACATTTAGAGCTTAGGTATGTCGTAGGCACCTATAGGGAATCAGGTATGCCGAACATTGTGAGTCAGTCACATTCGACCTTGGGCTCAAGGTCAAGGCCAAATGGCAAAAATGTGCTATAACTTGCTTAATATGACATTTAGAGCTTAGGTATGTATGAGGTACCTATAGGGAATGAGGTATGCCGAACATTGTGAGTCAGTCACATTTGACCTTGGGCCTCCAGGTCAAGGTCAAATGGCAAAAACATGCTATAACTCTCTTAATATAGCATTTAGAGCTTAGGTATGTATGAGGCATCTCTGGGGAATGAGGTATGCCGAACATTGTGAGTCAGTCACATTTGACCTTGGGCCTCCAGGTCAAGGCCAAATGGCAAAAATGTGCTATAACTTGCTTAATATGACATTTAGAGCTTAGATATGTATGAGGCACCTAAAGGGAATCATGTATGCCAAACATTCTCGGTTGTTCGAATTTCACCTTGAGCCTCAAGGTGAAGGTCAAATGGAAAAAATGTGTTATAACATCTTAATGTGGCACCTATAGGGAATCATGTAAGCCAAACATTCTCTGCAAGTTGAATATGACATTGGGCTTCAAGATCAAATGGCAAAAATTGCTATAACTTGCTGAATATGGCAATTAGAACTCAGGTATGTTTGAGGCATCTATAGGAAACCATGTCTGCTGAACATTCTTAGGCAGGCAGTCAAATTTGATGTTGGGCCTCAAGGTCAAGGTTATATGACAAAAATGGCCCATATTTGTTTATTATTGTTTGTAGAGCTTAGGTATGTATTGGGTACTAATAGCAAATCATGTATGCTGGTTGTTTTCGACATATTGGATTTGACCTTGGGCAACAAGATCCCTTTAATGTTGGCTTTAGATCTTCGATATGTATTGGATACTAATGACAAACCATGTTTGCTGATCAAATACACCATATTGGATTTGACTTTGATCTTCAAGATCAAGGTCGTGACAAAATCAATCTATTTTTTTCCTCGTTTATTAATGTCTTTAGAAATTAGCATGTATTAGGCACTACCTAAATATAATTCAAATTTTTACGGGCATTGTAACCGCATGGTCGACCTTTTTTCACGATCAATTGCGGCAATAAAAACCGGTCAAAACCCATTTTTGGATGTTTGTTCCTATTAGCATCATGGAATAGGAAGAATAATACTAATTAGACCCACTTGGTGGCAGTGTTGTGTAAAAAAAATCATTGTCTGTAAGCAGAGCAAGAACCAGAAGTGAATTGAGAAGAGGGCGCACTTCACAAATTTACAGCAGACGACAGTGAAAGTTCAGGTTAGAAAAAAATCTAATCTGATTTCATGATCTAGACTTCTTAAAGATTATATTTTTGCTAAATGGCAGAAATGTTGCTGTCTGTCACTCATGAAAAAGTGTGACCGCTCAGTCGAGTTGCCTGATAATGGTAACTAAAACCCCTTTCTCACTGAGCTGCGTTGGCCCGTGGAAGTGTGTGGAAGAAACAGTTCTCTTCTTTTGCAGAGAAGAATTGATTTGAAGAACCGTGAATTGATTGGCAGTGGTACGGGACCATTCGCCATCACCGCCGAAATTCGCGGATGTCCAAGCTGGAGCTTTTTAACGCCAATATCGTGTAGACAATGTGTTGCTTTCGCAAGAATTCGTGTTGGCTTGCTGTTGAATCCGCGGACTGATGCTAGTTACTTTTCTCCTGTTGGAGCTGTAACTGCCGGCAACCTTCAGGGCCCTTGGCACTCTAGTGTTTACATTTCAACAGTTTTTCAACATTTCTTCAGCAATTTCCTTTGCTTCTCAGTTTCCAAGCACCTTCATTTTGTAAGCCAACCTCTTCAACTTTTCTCCCTGAAGCAAGCACACAAATTTTCTTCTGTAAATTTAGCCTTTTTTAGTTTAGAATGTAATGCTCAGATGAATTGTACTTGTGGTCAAGGAGTTTATGATCCCAGAAATATATAGTTTTAACCCCCAGGCGTTTTTCAATTCGCAGTATTATTTTAACTTCAATGCTGAATTTTCATGAAGATTTTTTATGTTTGCAGCTCTTTTTCTGTACCAAAAATCATGAAAATAAACTGAAATACAATGGAATTCTAAATGCTTCAAGTGTCCTGAGCCATTCCTCTCCTGTCTGTGAAGCTGAAATCTTGAATTATAAAGCCTTACCACAAAAATAGCCAGATTTGGCTTCTGCGCAATGGGGTTAAGACAGTATAATGCACCTTAGTTGGCAAGTGCGCAACATGCGTACCCCTCTGCTTGTTACACGCACAGGAACGAGCAGCAGCGCACAGACATGCACATGCTTAAAAAATAAAAAGACTGGAATGTGAAAGACTATTATTGCATTAACCAAAATATTGAAAAATAGATGTCGTAATGCTGAGTGTGATCAATTGCATGTGCCCCATTGTTGAATGCTCTGATGTATGAAAATCGTGAGGGAACGTAGTAACATCCAGATGATTCACGATTCAATGTGCAAGATCACACATTTAGGTATTCACTAATTATTCAGAATAAAGCCATAACTCCTGTATACTGGCAAACTCTGTCATTCCTGCTGTCTTCTCAGTGATCCCCTGGAGGGGTAGCTGTTTGGAGACCATAAAAGACATGGCATATCATGCCTAAAACTAAGACTGTGTGGTTCATCCATGTATAGTAGCCAAATGCAAAGAATGAGCTGGCCATCATTTACTGCAATCTTATTATGTGTAATATTTTGATGCAACTGGATCTTTCAGCTTGACTGATGTTACCACACCATTAATTACAATTCTCAGTTATGAAAATGGTATCAAGTTTTAATCCTGTTTTTGCTTGTTCCTCCCAACTCGAAACTGTCATTAAACATTACAAAACATGTATTCGTTTGGCAATGTGTACATCATAATAGCAGCACTGAAAACAAAGATGACCACAACTCCTATATAAAGATGGGCTGCAGAGAGTCCAATAAGACTCAGAGATTCAAATCGAACCTTCATAGCCTATTTCAAAGTGGAAGAAAAGTTAAGTCCAAACTTAACATATTCAGTCCTATCTTTTGTTCAGAAACACTTTTCATGCGTTCAATAACTTATTGAAGATTATTATTCAGTAAAAGATAGCTGTAGAATTATTTCAGTCCGCTGGGTTTGAAATATTCTCTACAAAAGTTAAAATTGCTTAATGTTGCCAATCAGATATTCAGTTATTTATAGGTGTGCCTTGCACCATTCACTGTTCTATTAAAGACAGCATCTTATATTCTTGAAATTGAATGAGTTAAAAGCCAACCCTCACTCTGCCAGTATTGTTGATTTGTGGTTCATATTTGTATTGTATTGAGCTTTTTTTTTTTTAGATAAGCAGACATTAATTCTGAAAATGTTTGTGTCTGTGACAGGATGGATGACCCCACCTCTCAGTACATGGACCAAGAACACAGACTTATCCCATAAATAGACCGAAATCAACATACTATGATGGTATCAATCATTAAATTTTTCTTTCTGACAAAAGCTGAAATGAATGTCAGACTTGAACATACTTACTTGGTTTGTATCTGATGATTTTGAAAATGATTACAGCAGAATAAACTTCATCTCGCACTATGATTCATTATTTGTGTTCCTGTGAATATCCTGTCCCTCACATCATCTCACTGGGGCTTCCCTCTTCTCGATCAGTAAACAAGCATCAATAAAAAATATTAATATGTAGTGCTACAGTGTAATACCTCCAGAACTGTCTTTAAAAAGTATAATGACAGGAAATTTGCAGACCTCAAATTAAGTTGTTTTTAGGGCAAGGCCACTTGGCCTTTTAAAATTGGGGAATCACGGCCAAAATGTAGGGCACCAAAGGCCAAAACCAAATTAATCAATTTTCCCAGAAAAATAAGTGATAATGACATTTTATGAATAAAAAACAGTATAAATCAATAATTTGGAGGGCACTGAAAACCAATATATTATAAATTTTTTGAAATAAATAAATTAAATTTATTTAAATTTAAATATATTTTTTATTCAACTTGCAGCAATTTGTCGACTGAACAATCAAGACTAATACATGCCTAATAATTAGAAATGATAATGAAAAAGTAAATGCCTGTTGCCAACATTTATATAATTGATATGGCATTGTAATATAATTGTAATATAATGCAAAAATACAAAACTTTCATTGACTTCGCCGCATTTATTTTCGCCATCCTTACAGTTGTCACTCAGCTGTGCATCATGCCAGACAACGGCCTTTAGCCATGACTACATTCATAATATAGAACGGATTCTCTGGGCTTATTGCTCAATTAGCCTCGTAAACTAACCTACGCAAATCTGTGCTGTTTCACAAGCGCAGAAATTATAAAGACATATTGATATTTTACGTCGTCAGTTTATGTGCGGAAGAAAACGCTTCAATTTTATGTTGCCATGTATAACAATTTTATCGAAAATAAATTAGAATGCCCTCTATTCTACAAATTAATCTGAGCAACTGTTGCTACTTGGGAAAAGTAAACTGCGAGAGGTAGGTTTTGGTTATCAAGCACTGAAAGATGAGATTTCCGATGGCCTTTGTCACTGCCGACGGACTGCTACTGCTGAGCAGTCTGGCACAGCACTGGACGCACTACACAGGCTATCGTTGTTAGCGAATGCTCTCTCCAGCTCACTCTCAAATTTTAGTTTCTGTCGAGGAAAGTTATACAACCACCGTTTTCACCCAGCCGAAAAACACATTTATACTTGACACCAACAACATTTAATTGCTTGCGCTTAAAACATAATGTGAGCTGATTTTTCTCAAGCCGGAAGGATGTATGGCTGGAGGATACTAACTTCACACAACACTGCCGTATTCTTGAGTGAGTGGGCATGTCGTTGTTCACACAAAGTGCTCAGAAGTCCAACGCAGCCTGACGACGGGAGCCTCACAGCTCAATCGCTGAGTCGAAAATCACCACTTTGGGTAATTTTTGGGCACCAAGGCCACTTGAAAAAAGGGCAAGCCAAACTGGCGTTTGAGCAGTAGGGCATTACGGCCACACAGGGGGCAACCACGGGAATTGCCGCTAGGCTGTGGTATAATTCATGCGCTGGATATGTAATTAATATTTTTAGGCAGAAAAATGGCCACAAATCTTCAATATTTAATGGTTAAGTCAGATGATTAAATTACTTTAACATAAACAGATTTAAGTCTGGCTTTCCCTCCGAGACAGTAAATGTAAACCTGTCAGTGAACTCCTTATCCTTAATGTTTCTCCAAAAGAAGTTTAGTCAACTCCTTTAAAAATGATAAATTTCAGAGTAACCTATGTTAGTTAAGCTCATTTAGTTTAAATCAGATTTACATAATGTTGGTGATATTGACACACTGGGCTCTAAATTCATTGACCAGGCGCAGGCGCGGCGAATGGGGGGAGCGCCATGCCAACAGGGTGTATCCAGGCGTATTTTGCAATTTCGTTTAGTGCAGCCCGGCGCAAGTACTCCTCTGTGTCCGCCTCTGTCCCCTCCTGCAAGAGGCAAAGAGGGAGGAGAGAAGCCTTGAGTGGGTTTAACACAGCCGAGTCAAATCTTCACCAATCAAATGAGCTCCTCTCCTCAGCTTTAAAATTGGAATAAAGAAGCCTCTGTCCTATATCTGCATGATACGTGAATGTTGCATTTTACTTTGCTGCTTCAGGCATATTTTCTGCACCGCTTACATCTATATTAAGCATTACGAATATGAGTTAGCTGGCTAGCTAGGGCATTCGCAAATTATTACCATTAGCGAACTTGAATGGAATTTCAAAACAAAACTACGTCAGATCATTCAAACTTATGAAGTTGGAATGAAATACGACGGTTGCTCATTTATTTCTTCTGCCTGCACCATTGGGAAGAGAAACGATGGATAGCGTGTTCCTATTATAACACCCTGTTGCTGCTTAAAATTTTGGGATTAACATGCACGGACAATAATGCAAGATATGTTACACATTTATTTTCAATATGTGATCTTATCTCAGTACGAGATCATAGCAATCAGGCTGTATTCCTTTCCCCCACTAAAAACAATAAAACCTAAGTGACAATAATAGTATTAAGCCGCTTGCACACTGGACGCGAAACAAATTTTTCGCACGACAGATTACATTCAAAGTCAATGCAAAGACACGCGTATACGCGTCTTTACATTGACTTTGAATGTAATCAGTTGCGCGAAAAATTTGTTTCGCGTCCGGTGTGAAAGCAGCTGAAGGATACATACCCACATAGCCTACTCACGCGCCTACATGCACATCTCTCTCTCTCTCTTTGATCTGACATCAGGACAATCGATATGGATACTATAATTTATGTGCTGTTTCAAATAGTTATATTAAATAGTGGTTGCTGTAATTATTTATTGCATTGAAATGTGCCTGACATTCTGGAAACCTGCCTGTGAGGTTTTGGTGACATGTGCGCACTGTGCGCCAGCTCAGCCAAATTACCACTGCGCAGAAAGTAAACCAGGTTGGAGCTGGCGAGCTCTCTGCGTACTTTTGGCGGAACCTTTATCTACGAAATTGTCACTGCGTCATGATAAATATGTGACACCTCCCCCTACTTCGCCGCCACACCCATCTCAGCGCACGGCTGTCTACCAAATTGCCAAAGTGGCTGTGCAGGGTGTTGCGCCGCACGAAATTACCACTGCGCGGGCTACGCCACGCTGCGCCACCCTACGCTGCGCCAAGAAATTAGAGCCCACTATGTTTTACATCTGTGAGGACACACCCCACACCCCATTCTACCTCAGCTCATCAGTCTACTGGATCCCAGAGCGCACTTTTTCATTATTCAGTTACCATCTGTCATTGTTCAGTTATCAAATGTACTTGTTCCCTGTGTTCACTGAGTGGTAGCAGTGGCTATTAAAGGCTGAGCTTCTCCCTGCTTCCTTATGAAGTTTGTGTAACCTCATGCCTGTGACATCGTAGTCTTAATAGGTTTTATTTCAGAACTTGCATATTTTCACAAGAAACCTAGAATCTTTGCTGTTTGCTGTCCACACCAGCACATTTAACTTTTCAAAGGAACATCATTTCCTAATTTGCTTTCCTATTTGTCGTAGTCTATTACTTTATTGCGCTGCTTAAGAACCTCTGTTCCCTTTCTGTTTTAATACTATTACGTTTATTAAAACTACAACCAAATCCACCTCTGCACTTGAGCTCAGTCCTCCACTTCCTGTCCTTCATGTAACTGCACTCTGCACGACGGACAAAACCGTTACAACATCCTAGAAATAGAATGTCTTACATCTAAGTTTGACTATCTAAGTGATTGAAATAACTATGAAACTTCTGACTGAACACATTTTTAAAACAAATTTAAGATGATGATGATGATGATGATGATGATGATGATGAAGAATACTTTATTGATCCCCCATAGGAGAAATTCAGGTGTCCAGCAGCAAAAAACACATCCACCAGTACACATTCATCAATAAATAATTAAAATTCTAAAACGTTACTCACAATAGTAATAAAGTGCACATGTTAAGTTCAGACACATCTGTTGTACAGTCTTATAGCTGAAGGAACAAACAATCTCTTAAAACTCTCCGTTTGGCAGCACAGTGAGAGGAGCCAGTTGCCACGGGTACTCCTCTGAGCTGCCATAGTGTCATGCAGAGGATGTCTGGAGTTGCCCAGGATGCCCTGCATAAGAGCTCTCATCCTTCTCTCCAGCACAGCTCCTACAGAGTCCACACTTCTCCCCATCACAGAAACACATTTTCTGATCAGCCTGTCCAACCGGTTACTGTCTCTTGAGGTCAGACTGCCGCCCCAACAAACAACCCCAAAGAAAACAGTACTGGCCACTACAGACTGGTAAAAGATGTGTAGCATCTCACTGCTCACTTCAAAAGACCTCAGCTTCCTCAAAAAGAACAGTCTGCTCTGGCCTTTCTTATACACAGCATTCGCCCATACTGACCAGTCTAGTTTGTGGTCCAGGTGCACTCCCAGGTATTTATAGGAGTGGACCACCTCAATGTTCTGTCCGTTTATTGTGACCGGCTGGTGGGAAGAACTCCTGCGAAAGTCAATGATCATTTCCTTGGTCTTAGACGCGTTCAGGAACAGGAACCGACTCCACTCAAAAATGTGTTTTATGCCCCCTAAAATGTCTCGTCTTCACTGTACTGACTTCTTCGATCTGAGCAATGTTTGTCACTCAAGTGGTGTTTTCACAATCCTCGACTAATAGGGGCAGATGTCTGAGGACATCCCTGAAATCTGAGATTCAAACGTTCTCTTGGGCAAACTAGATATTATACATCACAAAGTCAAAAGGCAATATGATATGAAAATGCCAACAAAGAGACCCATAAAACCTCCAGCGGATAGCAGAGTTGACAGTACAGACTAGAGAGAGTGAGAGTTTGCATTAGGATCACAAATGTTTCAACAGCAAACATGGATAGCTTGAGTGTTCCGTTTTCGGACGTAAAGCAAACCCAATGATTTAGACTATCAAAAAAAAAAACACCCCATCTGCCAAACTACATAGCTCCTTTTAAAAGAGTGGATGACTGTTTGAAATACCTTGGTATTCTTATAACTAGGTCTCTGACTGACACTTTCAACAAAAACTTTGTCCCCTTGCTTGATGAAGTTCAGGGAGACTTTGATAGATGGTCCACCTTACCTCTATCATTGGCCGGCAGGGTGAACTTCATTAAAATGACAGTCCTGCCAAAATTTCTTTACCTTTTCCAGCATATCCCTGTTCTTACTTCAAAAAAGTTTCTTGCTAAATTGGATAGGGCAATATCAAAATTTCTTTGGGCTAGTAAACCTGTGCGTATGCAGAAAAGGATTTTGCAGCTTCTAAAGCGGGAAGGGGGTCTTGCCCTTCCCAATTTTTTACATTACTATTGGGCAGCTAATATTCATAAACCTTTACACTGGACAGACAAACCTACCACTAACCAGCCTGCCTGGGTCAATATTGAAACGTCTTCATCCCAGGTCTCTCTGCGCTCATGGCTGTGTGCTCCTCTCTCTGCAACAGCCACTGAAATTAGCAACAATCCAGTAGTCAAACAATCATTTAAGATTTGGTTGCAATTCCGGAAGCATTTTGGCCTGTGAGGTCACTCTACTTATGCCTCAGTATCCCGTAACAATTTCTTTAAACCATCCACTATGGACACTCTCTTTAAATTGTGGTCTGAGAAAGGTATAACATCTATTACTGATCTCTACGACAATGGTGTTTTCACGTCCTTGAATGGCCTATCAAGCAAATTTAATCTCCCTTCATCTCACTTTTTCCGCTTTCTCCAAATCAGGCATTTTGTTCAGAAAAATTATCCTGATTTCCCAAATACACCCCCCCAATCTCTGTTAGATAGTCTTTTCATGGTGAATCCCAATCAGAGAGGGAATAACTCCCATATTTTCAATACATTGGACTCCATTACTTCAGTTTTCCCACAACATACAAGGAACTTATGGGAACAAGATTTAGGGTTCAATCTTGAAGACGATCAGTGGGACAATATTCTTGGGTTACTCAGGGCTTGACATTAGGGCTTGAACCCTGTTGAGATACAAACTTCCTGCTTCCTGTTTCCTGTCTTCGCGTTGGCATATGATCGACTCACAGCACCTGCCGTGCGAGCATTTTTATTCCTCAATTTTAATAGTTAAATAATTAGCCGTTTTAAACTTTCATAAACTTTCCGGAGACTGTAGTTTCCGATTCCCTGGGAATTCGAATTTCTCTCCTGCAAATTTCGCCGATCGCCATTCCATCAAGACGCCCGTGAGGTCAGCCTTCTGACTCGGCCTGACAAACCTCGTTGGCACCTAGCTCACGTAAGTAACCAACTATGGCTGCTTCCCCTTGTTCCCCGATGTCTTTTCCCGTCCTGTGTTCTGAATGCAGTATGTTTTGTTACGACACTTCCACCCTCAGTGGCACTTACACATGTAAGAAATGCATTGCTTATGCCAGTTTAGCCGAAAAGATTCTGGAGTTGGAAGCTCGCATCGAGACTCTTCAGAATATTCGGACCAATGAGGAGTTCATTGACTCTTTTTCTGTCCAGCCTGATAGTTGCGCTAATTCTCTTTCGGTTTCCCACTCCATGCCTGCTGTGGTAGCGTCTCCGCAGCAGGACACATTCGTAATAGTTAGAGGTAAACGGAGGGGAAAGAAACGCATACAGCCATCTGCTCTCTCTCCTGTCGAACAATTTAATTCATTCGCTCCCCTCGAAGATCGACAGTTGTATGTATAAATCCATGTGGAACCAGTGGCACTGAGCATGCATTAACGGTGCCAGTGGGGCTTGCTACACCCTTAGTCACCGGGGAGGTCCATATGGTGCTGGTGTAGTGTTAAGTAAATCCATGTGGAACCGATGGCACTGAGCATGCATTAACGGTGCCAGTGGGGCTTGCTACAGCCTTAGTCACCGGGGAGGTCCATATGGTGCTGGTGTAGTGTTAAGTAAATCCATGTGGAACCGGTGGCACTGAGCATGTATTAACGGTGCCAGTGGGGCTTGCTACAGCCTTAGTCACCAGGGAGGTCCATATGGTACTGCTGGTTGTGTTAAGCAAATCCATGTGGAACCGGTGGCACTGAGCATGCATCAACGGTGCCAGTGGGGCTTGCTACAGCCTTAGTCACCGGGGAGGTCCATATGGTATTATTGTTTAGAAAATCAAAAGTGATCTAACAGCCTGGTGTAAGTGTTGGGCCTCTGTGCTGCGGGAAGTGGATGGAGGGGTGACTGTTTCCTGACCGGTCTGCTTATAATTTCTCACTTAGCACATGACACAGGACGGTATTTTTATTAACATGCAGTAGTTTCATCCAGTGCCTCACACCCCTTTTTTTCTGTCTCTTTCCGAGGATCTTTCCGTCCACTACCCTGAGTCCTGGACCGTCTGAGCCCTATCCCTCACCATGAGCGCTGGCTGCTGCTGTCTTGCTGTCCTGATCCGGTCCTGGTCCAGTCCTGCACCATCCTCGACTTGCCACTTCCTGGAGCTACCGATGCCACTGTTCAGATGGACTTAAATGGAACTCTATTGCCATTTTATTCTATTTTACTTTTTTGTTATTAATTAGCGAGCCCGCGGAGGATGGGCTTCCCCACTATAGCCGGGTTCCTCCTGAGATTTCTTCCCACTGGGGAGTTTTTTCTCACCACTGTTCGAGGATTTTTCTCCCTACAGGGAGTTTTTTGCCTCATTTGCTGTAGTGGGAAATAGGCTGGGCACTGCCCTTTCATTTATTTAAACTCTCACTGTAAAGCGTCTTTGTGACAGTCTCTGTGAAAAGCGCTATACAAAATAAATTGAATTGAATTGAATTAACTTTTTGAGGCACTTGTCCTTCGGACAAGTAAATTTACCTTTCACTTGTCCAGGCTTAAAAGTCACTTGTCCGAGTATAATTGACAAAAATTTACTTTTTATGCTCTCAGAATCGAAGATTCGGGGGCATATTGTTTTTGGCCTGTCCGTCCGTTTGTTTCTTATTATTATCCCCGCAGCATATAATACAGGGGGATATAGTCATGGGTGTGGTTGTGCGTCCATCCGTCCACCCGCCTGTCTGTGAACATTTCGTTTCCGGAGCATAACTTGAAAACCGTTCAATTTTTTTTTAACAAAACTTGGTGTGCACATTAATCATGACCTGAAGTGGTGCCTTTTGCTAATCCAAAGTTGATGGAAACATTTTGAACTTAGAGTTTTAGGGGGTATGGTCTGTTTCCGGAGCAGGTGGCATTTTCATTCTTTCGATTTGTGAGGCTGGGGGGATATGCCATCTCCTGATGACTCCTGTTTGCTTGCCCCATGGGACGGCAGAGTGTCGTGTCTAAAGGCACTTGTCCCATTGACCAAGGAAGATAAGCTGGAATATTATAGGAATGATCTAGGTGATTATTGAGGTGTTTTAAAATTTTTTAAATAAACATTTTCCAACATTTAAAACTGTGCTTAATGAAGTGTTTCAGTCAATATAACTCCAATCCAACAAATCAGCAGTTATTAGAATGTGGCAAACATTATCTAGGAAACATGTTTATTCACTTTACATGGAGCTAAGATTGGTACTGAATTATATTAAATGTTTGCCAAATGAGTTAGTGTATGTTTATGAGTTGTAAAACATAAATTATCTTGAAGAAGGAGTAGATATTCACCAGTAAGCTTGACTCCAATAACTGAGCAATATGTCAACAGATAGCAGTTGAAGACTTTTCCAATAGTATTAAACTAAATTTAACCAATAAAAATGTTTATTATTAAATTAAGTTTTGAATGCAGGACTTATATTTTAATTTTTATTTCTCAAAATGACGCTATTAACATCACAAAATTCATTAAACACTTTTTTCCAACCAATCATTAGAGCACAGGTGACTGTAGGCCTAACTACTTAGTAAAAACTGGCATGTTTAGGTTGGTGCCTCTGCATGAGTCATTTAAAATTTAAATTACTTAACCTAATAATTCAACTACCAATTTGTAGACTGACAGACCTAGGCAGTGAGGTTCCGGAGGTGAAATCAGATTCAGCGACTGGGATTGTGATTATCAGATATAATATCGTAAACATCGAGGGAAGACTGTAAAATAATGATATCTGCTCCTGTAGAAACTTCAAGCCCGAATGAAATCAACCTTGATTTGGAAGAAAAAAAAGTTTTATACATGTCACGGAGAAGTACTACATTACCCACAATCCTACGCTGTTACCTTGGAAACCTAAAATAAACCTGTGAATGTCTTCGTCAACTAGTGAGTTAGGTCAGTAACGAACGAAGCACTGACCATGTCACTAAATAATAAACAATATGAAACACTAAATATACTCATGACACAAACTAAAATATATTACAACGATAAATTAAACAAGCAGCTTAACTGTCGATGCTGCAGCGAGGTGGCTTTGATTCATGTCTCACTCGCTCTGTCTCTCTTCGCACTGGTGCTATTACAGTTAATTTTTCATTCATCGTACAGACCAAGTTTCACATCGCTCAGGTGCAGTTGCTGTTTTTCTTGGGGCTTTTCCTGGGGCTTGCCCAGGTTGCGGAGCCTTGAGAAACATCGCTGCTCCTCTGATGTAAGGGGTTCCTGTATGTGTGTGCGCGCACGTGTCCGTGTCTGTGTATCTGATCAGTCAATCAAAGCACTCGAGTTGGACGCTGGTTAGACGTGTCGTGGGGAAAAAACGTTTTCGTTTCAAATTGGTATTCTGAATGTATTCATTTAGGGAATTGAATTCAGGGCACATAACATGAAGATTTTTAAAGCAACTTTTAACTTGTCCGGTGGGGCAAGTTAACTTCTCTTCCACTTGTCCGACAATAAAATCTACTTGTCCCGGACAAGCGGACAAGTGTTAATGTGGAGCCCTGTTAGTCCACAACTTCTCTGTTTGTGCCCGACATGGGCTGATTCAATGTAAACTCATACACAGGACCTACTACACCAATCACAGACTATCCAAAATTTATCCCAATGTAGCTGACACTTGTGCATGAGATCGGCTGCATCTATTACATGTTTTGGTCATGTCCCAAACTCTCAGACCTCTGGTTCAAAATATTTGACTCTCTCCACAAGGCATACCATTTTGCTGCCGATGCCAATCCCCTCTCTGTTCTCTTTGGCGTCCTAAACACCAGAATCCTAACAGCTGAAGCACGACATGCTATGGCCTTTTGCACTCTGTTGGCCAGGCGCCTAATTTTGCTGAACTGGAAGCATAATCTGCCCCCATCCTATAACTGATGGGTCAAGGAAGTTCTACACAACTTGAAGTTGGAGAGGGTCAGGTTTTCTCTCAAAGGCTCTCTGAAGAAATGTGACAATAACAATAACAGTAGGATACTTTTTATGCAGGCTGGCATGGTAAAAGCACATGACAGTCACGGTTATGCTTTGATAATCAACCGTCTTTTCTTCAACTTAAAGACATGAAGAACTCATGGCAGAATGACATTGTGTTTGTGTCATCGGTATTATGGACTCCTAAAAACTTCATGTATCAACCAGTCAACCACAGTGGAGGGGACAGCCCGCAATTCCTCACCCTTGAGGGGCTCCACGCCTGTCCACATAAAAACATTGATGTAAGGTTCTGATGAAGGAATGACCCTTACTTAAATGAGTATGGCAGCAGCAGAAAGAAGAACAGCATCCAAATTTTTGGCCGGGCTCTGTCTTTTACTGAGTTATTAACATTACAAAGACAAGTACAATTACAGCAAAGAGGAGAGACTCAGGCTGTGTCCCAATTCAGAGGCTGCATCCTTCGAAGGCTACAAATGAAGACCGGTTGCGTCACAGCGGCGCGACTCGGCCATCTCATTTCGAAGGCTCCTTCAAATGCGGCCGAGAAATGCGGCCTTCTTTTCGCGGGCAACGAAGGCTGCAGCAGGTGGATCCTTTGCAGTCCAATCTTTCCCAAGATTCATTCTTGCGGTGGTTGATCTAATCGAACAATGGCGGCTGCGGGAAGCGAGGAGTTCACTTTTAGATGTAAGTACTGGGTTTTAGCAAAGATACCCGGATACATATTTGGTTTTAGCTCAGTAAATAGCGAGAAATACGTAAAACCAAGGGCCGTTAAAATTGGAAAAAAAAAAAGTTAGCGACATGTTTTGAATTAGCTACTTTATTGGCTAGCTAGCTGCGGCTCGCATCTTGCCTGTGCTTTAGCCAAAGCAGTGACGACTGCTGAACAGAAAGCGGGGTGGGCGTTAAGCATTCCCTTAAATTGGTAACTAGCTCCAATCAGTTTTCCGTCATTTTTGTTGATTAAAGATAGACATGTTAACTATTCGAACATTCAGCTATTTCAGGTGTGGCTAACGTGTTTGCTTTGAGTTAATTCGCCGAAGTCAAGAAACTTCGGATGCGATATGCTTTTGCTATATAAAGCACGAAGCGCAGGTTTGGGTGGTTGCTTCGCTGGACAAGGCAAATTAACTCCGATAATCCTGAGTAGTTTACATTATGTCGTTAGGAGAGGCATTGATTATTTATTTGCCTGAACATTGCGCTAAGCTGCATGTTTGACTGCCAGTGAAAGCCAAAGATTGAAAATGGGTTTATAATCAAACTCTTCAAGGGAAATGTTCTGCCCCTCCTGTTCTCTGTTCAGCAGCTCCACTGTTGTAAAGCCTGAAATGCCTTCAGTTCTAAACTTTAAAGGTTCAAGTTTTGATTTATATCTTAGCTAGATTGTGGCGATGTTATATCTTTTTTTATGCGCAGGAAGTATATTCATGACCATAACAAAATGCAGCACTGTGAGTGATGAAGTTTTTGTTTTTTTTCTGCATTATAAAATATTGCTCACTGCAAATGAGTGAATTTCAGTTGGCTCAGCACAAAGCTGAGGATTAAAAATTGTTCCAAATGAAATTAAATTACTGAAAATTGATACATTTCTATGTATTGTTTTTATGGTCATGAGTATAGTATGCAGAGGCTCATTGTGGCTTATAATGATATGAGGTTTCTGCTTCAGGTGACCTGATGGCAGAGGAGGAGGAGCGACAGCAGGAGGGAACAAGAACAAGAGCTCTTTAAAGAAGACATGAGACGGCAGAGAGAGGAGAGGAGAGGTCAAGAGAGCAGGGATAGGATGGACAGACATGAGACGGCAGAGAGAGGAGAGGAGAGCTCAAGAGAGCAGGGATAGGATGGACAGACATGAGACGGCAGAGAGAGGCAGAGGAGAGGAGAGCTCGAGAGACCAGGGATAGGATGGACAGGCTCTTGTCTCTACTAGAGAAAATGGTGCAGAAATAATTAAAAAAATAAAGTTTTGTTAAATCCATTGTTTATTCTTAATTCACTCATAACTGACAACTATTTAAGACAAAACATACGAAATGCATACAAAAACCACTGAGTGCTTTTTAAAAAGTCTTAAAATTATCTGTGTAAGTATACACTCGTCAGCCAAAACAAAAAAAGCAGGGTCTCGACTGTGGCGCCTCATTCACGTCGCCGTTCCCAATCGAGGAGGTCCAGCAGCACTGCCAGGGCCTGCTTGCTTAGCCGAAAATCAGGCCTGGTGTCTTCTCCACCAAAGAATGTCCAGCACAGGGACATTGAGGTTGACCCAGTAGTATCGGGGTCTGGGCTGGTTTAGGGACAGAAGAAAACTAGGTAAATGAACAAAAGCTAGATATTTATTGTGGAGAACTTTGATAGTTAAAATTCAAAGCCAATCAGTCTACTCAGCCATTTTAAACTGAGCAATGGTACCCTTTCTTTAATATTAAAATAAGATTCAGTATTAGTGATGAAGAAATATTCAGAACCATTACGCAAGTAAATAGTATGACTACTCTGTGTTTTTGCATTTTACTGCTGTAGATGTTAAAGGTTGAGCTCATTTCAACTACTCAATATACTTCTGGTTTTTGTTGTTTGATGAGCTCAAAAAAAAAGACCTATTTGTTGATGATTCTTTTTCCTGCCAATCCAAGGGAGGTTGAGATGGTATATTGATTTTGGGGTTGGAGAATCCACAAAGGAATGTCACTCTTAAATGTTTGTTTATTAAAAGCATTATCATTCCACATCAACACATTTTGGGATAGCTACATGGTTTTTACTGAACAGGAAGGGTATGAAAATTTGTAATCTGAAATGTAACTAGCTGGATAAAGCTAGTGCTTAGAGAAATGAGTAGCTGGAAAGTGTATAATTTGCCCATAAGATATTGAGGACAAGTAGCATAAATTTGCATAAAATGGAAATTATGAAAAGTACAGGTGTCTAGAATTAGCAGTTAAGTAAAGGCACGAAGTTGCATTCCACCTCCGGTTATTTTGGCTATGAATTGGCTTTATGGTCTAGGCTGACGGGAGTCGGCTGATTAGCTATAACGTTTGGCTCAAAGTACAAACCTCAAGCTATGTTTTACCTGGACATGCCTCTCCCGGCCTGAGATAAATAACCTGCCGGTGTCGGGCGGCGAAGCATCTCTTCCATCTACTCCAATAATTGGGAAAAAAAAAAAATTCCATCTCGCAAGTTACGCTGAAGGGTCCAGATTGTCAGCTGTTGCTGTCAAGGTTGCTAGGCGACGAGAGCAGGGCTTCCAGACGCCGAAGGTAAGGGCGGGAACAGCACGAGACGCCAACTGCTAATCCTCCGTCGACTAGACCGTCTCATTTCGGAGACCGCTCGGTTCGGCCTTCGCGGTCTAAGAAGGACGTGGCCTTCGTAGACCGCGAAGGCTGCGTCCTTCAAAGGATGCAGCCTTTGAATTGGGACACAGCCAATTCAGATTCCCCTGTAGCCACAACCAGACAAAAGAAATTGACGTCCTCCCAGTATATAAATGCACTGACATTAACCATTGGAAATACAAGAGGGGTGGTGACTAAAACAATGGTTGCAATTAATAAATGCATTATATATGATGGATAAGCTTTACCTTCATTTTTACGTTCTCGAGAGACCATGAACATATCTACTTTTTACCCAGACTATCACATTTACGCACTCACTCGGCAAACCTCGGCTGATTCGTTCTTCATCAAACCTCGGATGTGTGACTGTGGAAGCCAATAGCCGGAACTTTTGTTTTCTGGATAAACATGGCCGCATCCAGAGGCAGCAGCGCTGGGTTTGATGTCAAATTGGTGAAAACATTGTGTTGCCTCTTGTGTCAAGACACAAAGAAGCGTCGCCACACATAGATTTCGTGAAGGTCAGTTTTGCCTCCTTTTTTAGGTGGCAATGTAGTACGTGGATTTAGACTGCGTAAATCGGTCTTCCGGCAAAGAAATGTCAGACGGAGCAACATATCAACTTTCTGTCACACATCCGAGGCTTGATGAAGAGTGGCGAAATCTGCTGAGAAGTTCCTAGAGTTACACACTAAAACATCTCAACTCCTTTCCAACCTCCCCTCCTCTCCTCAGACCACTTGATTCGCCCCATTGAGGCTGATTGACCACACCAGCGCTGCATTCCAATCCAAAATAAAATGCTCCCTTCACTTCTTCCCTCCAATCAAGTAAGCCCTCCGAGTGACGTAGCAACCGAGGGAGCCCTTCCCGAGCGAGAGCAATGGAGGGGAGGACTTGTGGCTGATCGAATTGGGCTGCGTCTCAAGTCTCTTAACTTGCATTCTCGTTCCCCTCACTTGCGCTGAATACTTGCGTCTTAGTCCCTTCTACCGAGGATGTGTGGAGTAAATAGGAGAAAGGACAGACAAAATGAGGATATGTTTTAAGCAACATGAGATGTCCTTTCCTCAGTTGTGCTACATGAGGGGATGCTTGTTTCTGATGACAGCCCTCAGCTGGATCTGTGAGAATATGATTTGTGGGAAATGGCGCATATGTAAACCACAGATTTTAATCATCAAAGCGTGAAATACAGTTTAACTGCTGCATGCCATTCAACCCTAAAAAATTTTGACTGTGGCAGTTTTTAAAATTGTGATTAATATGTTTTCATGAAATATTGAAGTTCTTCAGTTATTGACTCCTCCTAAAATTATGTTGCATTGTGCGCAGTCCAATTGTTAAAGTGGTAATCCGTAAGATTTCCATCTCGTTACTGTCTGTTAAGTCAGTGTCTATCAGAGAGGGGGGATAAAACAACGATGATTGGGCCTATGACCCACTGATGAAAGCACTTGTATTTCATTCTTTGCCAGGTAAAGCGATCACTGTGTCTGTGGCGACATTCCCGCGCTATATCTAAATACAGGCGCACATCTAGTGACGCTTTTTACGTCAGTAAACAGTGCTTATATGTCAGTTTTACAGATGGAATTAAGGGAGGACCGTTTAAAATGCAGCCTTCCAAGAAGCGGAAAGTACCGCTACTGGATCCCTTCTGACGTCTACCCAATGGCAATGGCAAATACCATACTGTGTAACTATACTGTGCACAGTAGAAACTAACGCTAGCTGAGTCTCTGTTGAGGCTACTACTGAAACTAAAATTATAACGTAATTTCAGGAAGCAAACGGGAAAAAAGCTACTTTAACCGCCTCAACAAATTATTTTTATTAAAAAAAAAAGTTATAACGTTACCTGTTAACCAACTACCGCTTTCATTATTTACAAAGGGCTCTCAACTTTCAAATATTCGGCTTGAGTTTAAATGACATATTCACGTTCCCGTGCTGTAGTCAGAAATTATTCTATCAGACCGTTTGTAGAGATTCTCAGGTGGAATTGAAGTCCTTGTGCATTGAAGTTTATCAGTCTCACATGTGTTACGGTGGATTTCGCCACTAGTTATATGAGAACAATTATGATTCAAGAATTCTCACGCTTTTCTTCACTCAGGGGTTGGAAGCAGTGGAATTGCATAAAAATGTTTCAAATGGTCTTATTTCATTTAAACAATTTGAACGATCATGAAACACGCATTTCGTTGATTGAATAATTATTGACTACAGCACGGGAACGTGAATGAAGCACAAATTCTCACAGCGAATGCGAGAGAGTTGGCAGCCCTTTAAGTTAATCAATTTATCATAATAGCCTAACATGTTACTGGAATGAGATGACGTTAATGGATGACTAACGTCAAATAATTTTTACTTTTGAGTTCAATTGCCGTGTCCAAAAGCATCTTTCCTGTCTGCATGAGAGTGGAGGAGGCATGGAACTGGTAAGAGCCGTCAATTTACCGACGTCATACAGGCGACACTGTTGGGTCTCGACAAGAGTTATGGGAAATGAGGTCCAGAAGCACCCTGCAATTACAGCTTACTGCCAAAGATGTCAAGATCAACAAACCAATTCAAATCTTACAGATTACTACTTTAAATATTGCCTAGATAAATCATTATTTTAAACTGAGGCATTCAGGCTCCCTGCACTATGATAACAAAAATTAACCTCCACTATATAAAATCCATTTATTTCCGTATGCATCCATGAATCTCCATTTCTTATCCATTATACGTTGTTACGAATAACTTGATGTAGTTTTTCAGATCACAATAGAAACATAATAAAACCTCTGCTGGGTGCCTAAAGAGCAAGAAAGTAATATGTGGAAAATGCAATGACAGTCAGTACATTTACAGGCTCAGTTAAGTCGAGCTACGATTACGCCATTTACACAGTCCTTGTCCCAGTATACATGCAGGCTAGAGAAATCGGCTTATTGACCGAAGAATATCCATCTCCACTACAATAGGTGGCGATATGCCCCCTTTCAGCTTGTTCGTGTTGGACCTTCTTCAGGTTGACCTATTACGTCACAGACCAAACAATTGACAAACAAGTTAGATGGCAACTAACAGGTAGCAAGTTGAGAGGCAAGGACATGGGCAACCTTATGCCTGTGTACATTTTGTACGTGCTGTATGCTATGATTTTCGTACAGTTGAGATGCACGCTATCTCTGATGCCAATGATACTAGCCGTATGCTCCTGGACTGCTCTGAAAGTGCGACCTCCGCTATGCCCCAGTTTGTGCCCTCCCTATTACCCCACCGTGTATTTCCCAAAAGTGTAGTTGCTGACTAAGTTAGCAACTTACATAGTTTGTCTACTCAAAGTCGATGGTTCCAACTATGTAAGTAAGCATCTGTGCTTTCGGTAAAGGCACCCCGGGCTTTCCGTGCATGTTGGATGTGGATCGGGAGTAAAGACTTATGAGAGAGAGTTATTTTGAGTTTTCCAATGGCGAGTGCAAGGAAAATTTTCAGATGACGCGCAAATCATTCAATAAATAATGCAGATTAATAGAAGAAGTTATCAGCCCCCAAATCGTGACTTTTCAAGCACCAATACCCTTCCAGACGAGGATTGCGACTGTTCTGTACAAACTTGCCAGTTGTTGCTCGTCAGTTTGGTGTTCACAAGTCCGCAAGACTCCCGCGTCAAAACGTTGCACGAAGAACTGTGGAGCATGCGCAGAGCTCATAGTCCAGTTTGGTTCAATTCAAGCGTATACATGGAGGAACAATGCGACAATTAACCGCATTGTCTAGGTGTGTTAGTCCGACTATGAGAAATTCGATTTTGTATGATTCCAGTCGGACAAACACGTTTACAGGTATTTTAAAAGTCCGGGTTTAGTTGGACTCACAAAATAAATCAATTTTCTCAAACGCCATGTAAAAGCACTCATTGCATTGAATGTCTGTTGAGGGACACGAATTTCAAAATTTCGAAGGAGGGGTTACGTCAATATGTGATTTTGGCCCATAGGGGTTACATTAAGGATCAAATGTTTATATATATCCTCAAATTCCAGTTCCATATACAAGCTGCCCATACTGTCAAACACTGCCATAAGTTTTCGCGCAATAGTTTCCTTAATTTTGCCATGACCAGTGCTTGAATATATGAACATATGTAATTTAGTGTGCAATGAAGCAAAATACGCCTATTGAAAAATAAATCTATACATGAAGGACCATGACAATCAATTTTTTCCTAATGCACCTATCATAAGCTCCTGCCACCATGAAGTGAAAATGGTTCTGGTCAGAGACATTTTTCATTATGAAATCACAAATTTATGATTCACAACAGTTGATTGACAATTTCGATTAGAGAACATAAGCTATGATAAAATAATTACATATGTATATACAATTGGTTTAAATGGGTTGCGTTACTTATACTTTCACACTTAGTAGTCTCACAGTGTCACAGTTTTTGAAAATATTTTAAGAGTTAGTTTCCAAAGTGCAATATATCCATTTTACTCATTTTGAGTAAATCAGCTTTTTCTATGTTGGTGCCTATTGCATTTTATGGAAAAACACAAACTTTGACCATGAAAAAATAGACCTTACAGTATGAATTTCTAAAAATGGATTTTTCCACCATTTGTAAGAAGTATAGGGCTATCACTCTGTCGTATTATCTCAATTTTTGTAATTTTGGCACTTATTGTGTTTTGGAAACAAACTCTTCATATACAGATCCATGTTATAATAACGCACTTGCTATGGAAGAGAGGTTGGTCGAATGAGTCTGATAGGGGAAGAAGAGGTGAGGTCAAGGGGAATCAGTGGTAGGTGTTATGATTCCTTTCAAGGACATGGATCCTTTGACTCAGTTTCTTAAGATTTGTTCCCAGATTCGTTCACCAGTTCCTTCATTCTGACTCCGTTGAACGAGAACTGGAGTTATTTAGCAACTGATTCCGACCACAGTATGTACCGACTGACGATTCTGACTTTAGACTGAAGTTGCAAGCAAAGGACGCCAGTAAAAACCAAAATATTTGGATGGCTGATGAGAAAAGTCAGTGTGTTTCGTTGTGTAGTTCACTAAATATGCTATTAATAAACATGTCTTTTTTTGACAAAGTAGCTAAGCACGGACTTTGTTCACAACATGGAATACAGCCGGGTACCGTCCTGAAGTTTACTGAACCGTCAGCCTGCAGTTTAGTCGGTGGCATTTTGATGAATTAATACGCATCCATGAATTCGTGAATTATACGCCCTCGCCTTAAGGGAAAAGAAAACCCTTTTTTCAGCTTTTACCCAATAAAAGTACATTGCCCCGACTATTCAAATACAGCGCATGAATTATACCACAGCCTAGTGGCAATTCCTGTGGTTGCCCCCTGTATAGCCGTAATGCCCAACTACTCAAATAGCAAGTTTGGCTTGCCCTTTTTTCAAGTGGCCGTGGTGCCCAAAAATTACCCAAAGTGGCGATTTTTGACTCAGCAACCAACGACACGCCCACTCTCTCAAGAATATGGCAATATTGTGTGAAGTTAGTATCCTACAGCCATAAATCCTTCCGGCTTGAGAAAAATCAGCTCGCACTGGCCCTCATTTATCAAACGTGCATACACCAAAAAAATGGGTGTACGCCAAATCTCTCGCAAGGATCGGCATTTATCAATCTGAACGTGAGCGAACGGTCCGCAAAAAGCTCACGCCAGGTCTAACCAGGTGTACGCAAATTTGAAACCAGCGAACAACATGCAGGAAGGAGTGCAGCTGTCAAAATGAGTAATAAACCATATGCAGCGATGCGGACGTCATGCTGTTGTTGCTCTTATGAGTAAAATGAATAAATAGGCTGAATAGATAAATGAATGAATAAATAAATAAATAAGACACCTGTGTTGAGAAATTAATTAAACTTATATTTTGAGACATCCTACTTGTCAGGCCAGATGGCTGACAATTACAATCAATTTGATTAAGCGCAATGCGTGGCTTCGCAGATATGCAGTGCGGTATGTCAGATGCTCATCCAGTCAGGTATATACTGAACAACAAAAGAAATGCAAGTTAATTAAAGGCAGACTGGAAAATAAGTTTGCGCGTAATTATTTTAGAAGAGCAAATTTATTACTAGCGCGTGCACATTTACACTCGTTTCATCAAACTTTTCTTTATTTTGCGGTCACTTTGACTGAGTAACCATAAGAGTACATTGGCTAACTAGCTAACTTGCGTTTCTTTTGTTGCTCAGTATATATAGGCCTATGGACACTTTGGCCATGATCACATTTTGACAATGGCAGATCTTCTATTGTTATTGGAATAAGTTTCTGTCCAACGTGTGAGGAACTTTCGGCACAGAGAAGATCTCCTCCGGGAAAGTGACGAGTGGCTGCTCGTTTTGTGTGGCACCCAATAAAATGTCATGGAGTAATACTAATAAAAGTACAATGAAGAGTGATCTCGGCAGACTGTATTTTAACAATTACCCTCATGCAGCTCTGATCAAGGCGGTGGGGACTCCCCACCTATCAGTGTTGTCACGCGCTCCTCGAACGGCGACCGCTGGAGGTTTGAGCCTGATTGGCCTCCACCGGTCCGTGCACTGCTGCGCCTGAGCACCGCAACCCGTTTTTTGGTGGCGATCTTAAAATCGGACCACTTTTTTAACCTACATGTAAGCATTTAGATTGTGTAATTATGTAGGCTATATAACCTGAAATATCATGGATCTATAAATTGAATTTATTAAGGCCGATGTTTTTCGCACTTACACGTGTGGCCAATGCTGAATGTTTTTCTTGGCCACAAGTGCGCAAGTTGATGACCATTCCAGGGCCGCTTATAGCTACCGCTGAAAATAAGTTTGGCCAAAAGAAAAAAAAATTAGCTTTGGATACACTTAAAATAAGTGTGGACAATGGAGAAACGTGTATCTTGGTCACACTTATAAGTGCATCTAACGCGAATTTTGATGAATTTTTGCGCTTGGACGCACTTAAATACTTCGATTTATGAATTAATTAAATCAAACGTCTGCTGCACTCCGGTTTTGCACCTCAACGGTGTTTACCACAGCAGCAATAGTTTTCCAAACTGCAGCCTTCTGGGCTCCCTTTATGCCACTCTTAAGACTTCCAAATAATTTTGTTTTTCTCCACCTCGGACGTGATCAGTTATATTTCCTCCTCAGTGAAGTTCTTTCTTCTTTGCCGTCTTTTGAGAGTCCATGTCGTAAAGTGGGCAGGACTATGCCTCCCGGAGCATGAATTTATAGGGGCACGTCATGTAAATTACGATGGTTTCTGCCGCCAGATTTATCAACGCCACGCCAGTTCACCAAAATCAGCGACGTACACACTTTTAGTTAATCAGACGTGACACCTGGCGAACGCTGATATTTGCACCAGAATCTACACCAGATCCTACGCAAGTTTGATAAATGAGGGCCATTATGTTTTAAGCGCAAACAATTCAAAATACTGTTAGTGTCAAGTATAAATGTGTTTTTCGGCTGGGTGAAAACAGTGGTTGTATAACTTTCCTCGACAGAAACTAAACTTTGAGAGCGAGCTGGAGAGAGCATTCGTTAACAGTGTTAGCCTGTGCAGTGCGTCCAGTGCTGTGCCAGACTGCTCAGCAGTAGCAGTCCGTCGGCAGTGACAAAGGCCATCAGAAATCTCATCTTTCAGTGCTTGATAACCAAAACCTACCTCTCGCAGTTTACTTTTCCCAGGTAGCAACAGTTGCTCAGACGAACCGACGGCATTCTAATTTATTTTCAATAGAATTGTTATACAACGTACATTGCACCATAAAATTGAAGCGTTTTCTTCTGCACATAAATGACGACGTAAAATATCAATATATCTTTATAATTTCTGCGTTTATGTAGCTTGTGAAACAGCACAGATTTGCGTAGGTTAGTTTGCAAGGCTAATTAAGCAATAAGCCCCGAGAATCCATTCTATATTCTGAATGTAGTCATGGCTCAAGGCCGTTGTCTGGCATGATGCACAGAGTGACAACTGTAAGGATGGTAAAAATAAATGCCGCGAAGTCAACGAAAGTTTTGTTTTTTTGCACTATATTACCAGTATATTACAATGCCCTATCAATTATATAAACGATGGCAATAGGCATTCACTTTTTCATTATCATTTCTAATTATTAGGCATGTATTGGTCTTGATTGTTCAGTGGACAAATTGCTGCAAGTTGAATTAAAAAATTAAGTTTAAAAAATTTATAATATATTGGTTTTCAATGCTCTGCTAATTATTGATTTATACTGTTTTTTATTCATACAATGTCATTATCACATATTTTCCTGGGAAAATTGATTAATTTGGTTTTGGCCTTTGGTGCCCTGCATTTTGGCCGTGATGCCCCAATTTGAAAAAGCCAAGTGGCCTTGCCCTAAAAACAACTTAATTTGAGGCCTGCAAATATGTTCTTGGGTATTTTTTGAAAAACGTTTATAACGACTAAATCAGCTCCAGAAGGTCAGACTTGTACGTTATGTGTGGTGCGCCATGTTTGTTGGAATCAGGGTAGCTTGCTGCATCATCTGGACACCTGAGCTCTTGAGCGCGTGGAGGTCAAAAATGGAACTAGAGGGTGTGTTCAGAAGGCCACATCACCCCGCCCGCGCCCTCAATGCCACGTGAAGGTCAATGTCATAGTGGAATTGGTGTCCCCATATATGGTTTCCTATTTGCGATTGAGCATAACATAGGGCCTATCTCTGGTGGTTTCTCAGTTACAGAGCAACCTTCCAGACTAACTTTTGGACCTGGGAGCACATGCGCTCCCAACATGAAAAAGTTGGGCGCGTAGGCCAAAATTTAGGCACGCAGGCCAAAACTGTGGTCACGCAAAGTACCATGATACTTTTCTGAATATTTACAAGCCCAAATAAAGACCTGAACAGACTATCAGTTGTTGCTGCATTTATTTAAGAAACATTATCAGAAAGCACTTTGTGAACTGAAAAGTAGATATTGATGTTCACAAGAATGTTTGAAAAATGTATAAATGCAGTGTATAAATGTATAAATCATTTTGGAGAGTTATCATACAAGTCTAAATGTACGTACAAGTCTCCATTTCTCCAAGGGTCAACTTTTCATCAAAACCTCCCCAGTACATAAACTGAATCATTCATAGAAAAATTATGGCCAAATTTAGATGAGCACCCCCTAAAACCAACATATGGGGATAAATCAATGAATAACTCCCAATTATCACAGTGCTAGTTCTAAAATTTAAAATTGTTATTGTTGCTGCCATCCCAAGGAACAATTTGACACCAAACATGGCTTAATTGCTTTGAAAATATGAGACCCAGGAGGAATTGAAGCTGTAAAAAGCATAATTTGGCTACATTTTTTCATCACAAATTGAAAGTTTAACATAAAAATTAATATTGTTCCCAAAGTGATCCACCCTAAATGTTTGGTAAAAAGTAGGTGCAGTATGCCAAGTTCGTTAGCACAAAGTTTCAAGAAATTCTTTAACCGGAAACAATGTAGTAGGACGGCTTATTATAATAATAATTATTATTATTATTATTTACCAGTTTTTTTTTATTTCACTATGTAGATTTTGCACATTTCGAAGGGTAACGGAAACGCTCACAGAGAGTGAGGACGATGTCCAATGTTATTAGCCCCAAAAAAACAGTCTTCGTGACCGTACACTGTTCATGACACAGACTCATATTTGAGGCATTGCGCTGATAGGCCTATGGTCGTCGCTGGAGCACATTGGACAGGCATCACCAGTTAGTTTTTGAATGAGTTTTGAACATTTGTTGCAATCGACAAAATACTATTCCTCTGACAGCTGGCCAATTATCGGAACCCCAAAGAAAACGGACTATAAATCTATAAGAACCGCAGCTTTTCTCATCTTTATCGTACATTAATGAAAATAAATAATCTTGCACTCAGACCAACCAGTCACCGATTTCATACATACTGCATGAATTAATCATGTACATGCAGAACTTCAGATCAGAGTGGAAATGCGCATCCAACCTAATCCATCAGGATAGAAGGTTAGCGATTGATATTGAAACGCTAAATAAAACCATTCTCCACTTGGCGCAAGCACCCATAGCTGGTAAAACAAGACTCAAAACTGTCTCAAACAGTCTACGGTCATGAAGCAGACTGTGTTTTTGGGCTAATAACTTCAGACATCGTTCTCACTCTCCAGGTGCGTTTCCATTACCCTTAGAAATGCGTAAAATATAAATAGCGAAATAAAAAACCGGTAATGAAAACACTTTCTGATATCATGAAATTTGCTCTCCGATCTGCAGTATTAGTCACCGAGGCCAAGGCCTACTACGTAGACTATTGGACTTCTGCAGCAGACCAGCTAGTGTACTTGTAATTTCGCGTATTGTGGAGCATTTGCATCGTTATTGTCAGACAAGGTTTTACAGTTTTGCCGCACGCACAACTCAGCTGACAGTGACAAGGTTGCATGCTTTGCCATTCTCATCGATGCATGAGTACAGCCGAGCTGTGATTGGCTGATGGCACAAACCGACCTGTGATTGGCTGATGTATGTAATGGAACCAACCGACCTGCAGAAAAAAATTTGCGGCCGGCAGCTGATAATTAGGGAGTGAATTGCTGCCCAGAATAGGCGCACAGTGCATGAAGTGTTGGTCACTGAGAATGTAAGTCGCAAAACATAAATCTTGGTCGCAGTCTGGAGCGCTGCAGAGCCTGAAAATATGAAGGTTGGCCATTTTGACCTTTCAAGGTCACTTGAAGGTAAAGGTCACAGTGGCATAAGATGTCTGCCCTATCTGGATCTTCACCAAAAACTTATCATTCCTTCCCTTCCGCCCAAGGATTGTCCCTACCAAATTTGAAGACAATCCGTGCAGAATTGTGGCCTGTAGAGTGCAAACAGACACACAAATAAATAAATAAATAAAATTAACAACCACATACACCCTTCCGCAACCTTCCTTGCGGGCGGGGTAAATAAAACCAGTGGCGTATTGAGAACTGAAAATTTGGTGAGGCACAGGACACACCTTTAAAATTGTTATTATTCCTGTCTTGTCCTCAGTCATTTTCATAATTATCAATATTTTCACTCCAAGAACACTCCACACTATCAGGTGTTGCTTTTTCTCCCCGTTGACGACAATCATTCAAATGGACACGTAATTTGGTGCATTTAAATCAGCGTCATTCAAAATTGCATACCTGTCAGCTCTCACATATGTGGCTTGAGTGTCATGCTTTTAAGTTCTCACACCGTAGGCAGCAATCTCACACTTCATCATTTTATTTCGGAAAACAAAACTATATTTAATTGCCGAGTCCCACTTTTTAATCAATCTACGCTGTACGGAGAGTGAAAGGCGATAATTCACTGTAATCAGTCGCGGATCAGTCATTATTCAATCAGCACGTATTTAAGAGATTATCAAGCGGTATTGAAGTCCTTGTGCATGGAAGTTTTTCAGTTTCATGTGCGTTTCGGTAGATTTCTCCTCTAGTAACATGGAAACCTATTATGACTCCGGAATTCTCACGCTTCTCTTTTCACAGGGGTCGGAAGGTCGGAAGTGAAATTGCATTAAGACTTTAAGAATTGCATTAAATATAATTCTGGTCCTGACAAAACACATAGACTAGAATAAAGGATTTATTATTTAAATAAATTTTCCTCCTTTATTGTATCTATCACAAGTTTCAAGTCTCCTTCGATATATCATGATGTTCATTTTTGTAAATTATGGTCCTACATAGACTAGAATAAAGGATAAAGCCAGAATATGCTTTAGGGGCGTGGCTATCCTCTGGTCCTTGTCGGATATGGTCAGATCCACACGTAGATCCACCCCCTCGCTCCTCCCTGGATCTTCAATGCACGCTCTCGTCCAATTGGAATCACATCCGATTTCAAAATGACAAAATGGCTCAATTCAAATTACCAAATCGAGGCTTCCTAAATGGTATGCTGAAACCAATGGGTGACGTCATGGTTGCTTCGTCCATCTTTTTATACAGTCTATGGTACTAATAGCAGTAAATTATTGCAAAACAAAAATTATTCAAAATATATGACAAAACAATTTGCCCCTGAGGCATCATTTTGCATGGAATTGACCTGTACTGAATTTAGCCCATTATTTCCTCACTGTTAGTTCGCATGGTGGAGAGATGCAGTGTCCTCAATTGCCAATGGATTATTACTATAATTGGAACACTTGTCGATAAAGGAAGTTGATTGTGAATTAGCCAGGGCTAGTTGTTGTTATAAAGGGATATTCTGTGGGCACCACTATCTCATGAAGTCAGGCTTCACTAAGGGAAATCAGTGTTAGCTCATGCCCACGGGTAGGTCCGAGTTTCCCGTTTTGTTGGAGCAATAAAACAGACGCACACAGCTGCATTACCGCTGATTTTGTCGCTCAGTTTCTCATAATGATTGATAATGTCGGACCTTGATCATTCAAAGTAAAATGAAGCTGCAGCATGAGTGATAATGAAGACTAATTTGAACACACTTTATATAGATAAGCTGATTTCTTGGTGGCCAGGCATGTGAAAACATCCGGGACATTACCACACAAATTATTTTTGGATTGGCTAAAATATAGGAATGTCGGCATTCATGAACTTGTGCTAATTAATTGTATTTCAGAGGTTTGAGGTTTTATTATTTGGTACATAAAAACCACAAAATTTGCATAAAATATTAATGGAATGAGAGGAACATGTACTTTTTATGGGTAAGAGCTGAAAAAAGGGGTTTCTTTTCCTTTAAAGGTCCCCTATTATGCTGTATTCAGTTGTTTAAAATATGTCCAATGAGTCTATAAAATAAGGTTAAGAATTAAGTTAGAAAAAATAACCACACACATCCAGGCCTAGTGAGGCCTCTTCTCTCACCCTGTCTGTGCCGGCCTGAAACACGAGCCGTATTGAAATGGGCGGGGAGGCTATGCTACTGAGGCACTGCTCTGATTGGCTGCCTAGCCGCTTCGATTCTGGGGGAGGGTGCAGACCCGAAAAACCAGGAAACCAAGATGGCATATATATCAGGACTGCTCTCCAAAGCATGTATTGCTGGGAGACTGTACTTGTTTGATTGGCAAGTTGAAATTTTAGTGTTTTGCTCGTACTGTCTCGCCTTGCATGCATGTGACTATAGCTGTACTGTTATATAGTCATGTTATATACCCACTTAGCTATCCGGAGGAAACTTTTTGAAAAGCTCCTCTCAACTATTTCCACCAAAACAAAATGCAATTCCGACACCAAGCTACTAAATGAGTTTGTAGCAAAAACACACAAACGGTGTAAGCGTTGCTTATCTGGAGCAAGTGAATCGATAACCTCTACCAAAAAGAAAATCCATATCCGATCTCCACTTTTCTTTGGCTTTTTATTCGCCAGAACAATTTTCAAAGGTGGATGAAATTCTGCCACGGCAATGCAGAGAAATTGTTTGTCATACCAGACATGTTATAGTGCGTTTCACGCTTGCTTTCATCACGGTAGGATCAGATCACCACGGCAAAGTACCCGGCTGACCCCGGTCATGGATAAGTAAAAACGATCGCTTCACAGCAGCAGTAAACAAACCCAAACACGTACCCTAAGCTCCGCAAAGCCTACATCTGGTCTAATTGCGGCCTTATCAGCCCAACTTTGCAGACAGGCACACCTCTCCGGTTAGCTTCAACTGTAGCGGCTACAGTCACGTAACCTTATGATGAAACTACCGCCTTGATGCTAATCAAAGTAACACAAGCACATCAATCTGAATTACTGCATATAAATTAACCAAGAGCATTTTTAAGTAGCACGGAACGCAAACTAACATACGGTGTAACCAAGCGGTAATCATAACAACAGAGACAAACATTACCCTCCAATACAAGTTTTACAGACAGGAAGTTCCGTTACCATGAACAGTTGTACCAAGCATCCAAATAACAAACAAGTATAAAAAGTTAGCCTCAAATGAGGTTTATGTTCACATGCCTTCGGTTGAATGTCCCCTGATATTACTCTTGCATATTTAAGACACAAACAGCAACTTAGCTAAGTTAGCAGCAGTGCTACAGCCACATTCAACAGGCTATCACATTTTGTAGGCTTATGCAGTAAAGCAACACACATGGTAAAACGTACTGCTACCGTGTCTGTGAGTCACGGACAGTCGCTACCGATCCAGGCTTTATCTTCAGATATTTTATAAAGCCTGCGTTTGAGGCCAGTTGTTAGTGCTAACTATCGTTAGCGGTCCTGCTAGCCACCCGCAATACGTTAGCTATACTTACATTATTTGCTGTTATATTGTTACTTACAGCTTGTGGCTCTGAGCGCTTGATCAATGCAACTGCTCCAGGTTTGAGAAGCAGCTGAGATGCATATCCAGCGTCGAATTATCCTTTATTGACAAAGCTTTCTTCGATGAAATGCCAAGCATAAACAGCTAACGTTCCCTTTGAGTGTGGCCGTTTGCCGCCAGCAAACAAAAAAGCTACCCGTTGATTTCTGGTGGCATCGTCTTTTGGAAGAGAAAATAGTTGTGCTTTTTTCTTTGCATCCAAAAAAACACGGACGAGCAGCATTGGGAGAGATATTGACAAAACTGCACCTCAAATGATCCATGGTTCTTCTTCTTCTTCTTTTGTATTTCCGGAAGTGCAGACGCGACTAAGGTGTAATATTATCCGCAGTGGATTGTGCCTGCTAGAAAAGTTTCCGGCATGGGCAGGTCCAACGCCGTGATTGGCTCTGGCTAGGTCTGTACCAATTGGACGGCACAACCTGACGTCAGGTTTTGCCCAGGGAAGCTCAATTGCAGACCAACATACAGTGCTGTGAAAAAGTATTTGCCCCCTTCCTGATTTCTTTTTTTTTTTGGCATGTTTTTCACACTTAAATGTTTCAGATCATCAAATAAATTCTAGTATTAGACAAAGATAACCCAAGTAAATAGAAATTGCAGTTTTTAAATAATGATTTCATTTATTGAGGGAAAAAGCTATCCAAACCTACCTGGCCCTATGTGAAAAAGTAATTGCCCCCTAAACTGAATAACTGGTTGTGCCACCCTCAGCGACAAAAACTGCAACTCATTGATTGGCAATGAGTCTTTCACATTGCTGTGGAGGAATTTTTGCCCACTCTTCTTTGCAGAATTGTTTTAATTCAGCCACATTGGAGGGTTTTCGAGCATGAATGGCCTGTTTTAAGTCATGTCACAGCATCTCAATCGGATTTAAGTCTGGACTTTGACTAGGCCACTCAAAAACTTTCATTTTGCTTTTTTAAGCCATTCAGAGGTGGACTTGCTGGTGTGTTTTAGATTATTGTCCTGCCGCATGACCCAACTGCGCTTGAGCTTGAGGTCACAAACTGATGGTCGATCATTCTCCTTCAGGATTTTCTGGTATAGAGCGGAATTCATGGTTCTACCAATTACAGCAAGTCGTCCAGGTCCTGAAGCAGCAATGCAGCCCCAGACCATCACACTACCACCACCATGTTTGACGTTTGATGTTTGATGATGTTCTTTTTATGAAATGCTGTGTTAGTTTTATGCCAGATGTAACAGGACGCACACCTTCCAAAAAGTTCAACTTTTGTCTCGTCAGTCCACAGAATAGTTTCCCAAATGTCTTGGGGATCATCAATATGTTTTTTGCCAAATGTGAGACGAGCCTTTGTGGTCTTTTTGGTCAGCGGTGGTTTTTGCTTTGGAACTCTCCCATGGATGCCATTTTTTGCCCAGTCTCTTTCTTATTGTTGAAGCAAGTGAGGCCTGCAGGTTTTTAGATGTTGTTCTGGGTTCTTTTGTGACCTCCTGTAAGAGTTGTCGATGCGCTCTTGGAGTAATTTTGGTTGGCTGGCCACTCCTGGGAAGGTTCAACACTGTTCCAAGTTCTCCATTTGTGGACAATGGCTCTCACCGTGGTTCGCTGGAGTCCCAAAGCCTTAGAAATGGCTTTGTAACCCTTTCCATACTGATAGATGTCAATGATTTTGTTACTCATCTACTCTTGAATTTCTTTAGATTGTGACATAATGTATTGCTTTTTGAGATCTTTTAGCTTACTTCACTTCATCAGACTGGTTCTATTTAAAGGATTTCTTGATTCAAGAGGTCTGGCAGCAATCAGGCCTGGGTATGGCTAGTAAAATTGATCCAAAAAAAAGTGGTTAATCACAATTAATTCGGGATTTAACCTGGGGGGGCAATTACTTTTTCACATAGGACCAGGTGGTTTTGGATCGCTTTTTTTCCCTTAATAAATGAAATCACCATTTAAGAGCTGCATTTTGTATTTCCTCGGGTTATTTTTGTCTAATATTAAAATTTGTTTGATGATCTGAAACATTCAAGTGTGACAAATATGCAAAAAAAAAAAGAAATCAGGAAGGGAGCAAATACGTTTTCACACCACTGTATTTGGCATTTTTGACTGGTTTACTTCGGCTACTGGATTAGGATTTTTCTCCATACATCTCTGGTAAGGCAGAAAACATTATGACAAGTGTGTTCATTAATTATTAGCTTTTAAAGTTTTCTCAGCTTTTACCCAAATTTGGAAGATATCAAATCCATCAAAGCAGGTGAAAATCGGCATGGTCGACATGGGTTATTTTCCAACAATTTTGATTGATCCAACAATATAAAAAACCAAATAGACTTGATCTTTAATATTGCAATTTAAAGTAGCTGTGACACCTGTCAACCCATCAGTGATAAGTGCAATCTCTGAAACATAAGTACACTCGTGCACATTGATATTCTGATATACTGTACATATTAATAGATTTATCACTGTTGAAACATGGCTTTTGCCGCCTGGCAGAGAGCGGGCATCTGACGTCACATCATTGTATTTGCATGGGCGGTGGCTGTTGATCTTGTGGGTTCCGTTTGAGTTTGAGTAGCAATGGCAGGAAATGTAAACACTCCGCCTCGCTTGGTATCTTCTACTGAAATAACGGCACCCAGATCGGCTTCCACTGGTAAAAAAAGGAAAGGAATAATCGGTGTCGCTTTTGGTTACTCCAACACAACTGATCAGGGTGTGAAATTGCACAAATTCGGTAGGTCTTGACTTCGGAGACTAATACGGCAGATCAGAGAGCAACGTCTGTGATATCAGAAAGTGAGGGCGATGTTCAACGTTATCAGCCCAAAAACACAGTCTGCTTAGTGACCGTAGACTGTTCGTGATAGGCTCCTAGTTGAGGCATTAAGCTGATAAGCATATGCTCTTCACTGGAGCACATTGGTTAGACATTACCAGTTAGTTTCTGAACGAGAATTTTTGAACATCGAGAAATAGGAATTCAAATGGGAATTTTTTATGAAAGTTATTTTGAGATGTGAAAAATAATCAATTATGCCATCATTTTCAAATACACATCTGGGAAATCTATGACTATATTCAAATAATGAAATGCTGAATTAATTTTCAGAAGTCATGAATTATATGGACAATATTTGCAATGCCATTGCATTTACATTTTACATGTCATCATGCTCTTTTAGGGTCAACATGATAATGAAAATGCTGATTCATGAAATAATATGACAACTTTTGACATTTCATTTTTTTACACAGGCATGTTCAAAAGCACATAGATCCCAGTTACATGTCACCAAATTTAAAAAATTGGGCGTCATATTAAAACCAGCTTATTTTTATACAGACAAGGCTTACTTAATGCATGATGGCTAGGCTGCTATGTATTGTGTGCCATGTGCACATTAGGCTATGTTGCGCTTTTGGATGTTGCCATCTTGCAATGTTACATATGCTTTTTCACAGGTGTTTCACTGTAATATTCTTTGCCTGAAAATGGGTACAGCAGTGCATTCTTCAGTGGCACCCCTGATTTTCCCTTTAATGCCAGCATCACGAAATCCAGCTTCTTTTCAAAAAATGAACAAACACATGAGCTAGTTAAAGCAGCTTTAGCGTAATTACTCCTGCTATGTCTTGACCCTGCTGACGCTAGTTAGGGAATGTTTGTCATCATTTTTATACTTAATCGCTGTGATCCATGTTGAAAGCCATCCTAGCAATGTATACATCATGCAGAACGGTCCAATATCCAAAGGAATGCGGTCAAAGCTGTGGCTGAAAACAATGCATCTAACTTAAGGATATGAAGATATGTTTTTTCAAGAGTACATCAGATTTCTGGGAGATTTAAATGGAAATTACCTGGCTAGCTCCACAAACAACCATTTTTGAATCATTGATTAAGTATAAAAATGATGACAAACATTTTTGTCAGCAGGGTGGGAAGACGAATAACGTTTTATCTGGATTAATGGAAACTGTAGCACCATGGAAGGATAAGCTGCTTTAATAGCTGCAGATAACATGTCTCAGGCTGAATGTCAGATTGCTACAGGGCTGCTTTCAATGGGAACCGCGCCGGAGGAAACGCGTTTAGTTGGTTAGGACATAGCTTTATTGCATTTTTCAGCAAATAGTTAACGTCCGAAATCTGCAAACAGCAACAACTGAAGCT
The DNA here is from genome assembly GCA_029692085.1 of Gymnothorax javanicus. Classification (NCBI taxonomy): domain Eukaryota; kingdom Metazoa; phylum Chordata; class Actinopteri; order Anguilliformes; family Muraenidae; genus Gymnothorax; species Gymnothorax javanicus. The sequence goes on along the minus strand of CM056195.1, from coordinate 136,733,174 downwards.
CGGATAAGTTTGCATATTACAGCTAGCTTTTCAAATCATAATAATACTAGTGTTCAAGATGGCAACATCCAAAGCGGCCTAATTTCCGATGGCACGCAATACATAGCAGCCTAGCCATCATGACATTTCAGTAAGCCTTTGCAAACTTTGATTGGTTGGTTAAGGAACAATTAGCGGAAGACCCCATTTAATTTATTTTAATTTTCATTGTTCCCAAAAAAGACATGTATTTTTGGACTTTTTTACTGCGTTTGAATATTTTTATTTAAGATAAGTCTTTGAAAATGAAACAAATGTTCATTATTATATCATTTTATTTCCATGATTAGAAAACAGCATTTTTCATTACATTTTGACCCCGGCATGGGCAAAGGCTGGGGGTGCTTTTTTTGCTTATTTTTTGAATATTGTCCACTGTATTGCAGAGCATGACATTGAAAATTAAATGTCAGTCAGCATTTCATTATCATTTGAATATAGTCATTTCATATGTGTTTGTGAAAATGAAAGTGATAATTGGATTAATGCATTTTCAATTTTATTTTTTCAATTTTTATTTTTATTTTATTGATTCATGAATTATATGACAACTTTAGACAGGCCAGAATTACATTTCAAATTAAAAAAATTCCCTATTAAAACCAGCAGATATACAGTATGTTTTGTGTGATATATTTGTGCTGCAATGTTACATTAGGCTTTTTCACAGGTGTTTCACTCTCTTGCCTGATGGCAGCAGTGCTCTTTTGAGATTTCCTTAATGTTGAAATCCTCTTTGGAAAAATGAATACTGCAAACACAGAGTTTCTTTTAAGGGATACTGGGCGTATCAATATCCATGTTGGCGCAACTAGCCACAGCTTTAAAAGGAATGCGGTCAAACTGTAAGTGCATCATGCTTTCACATCCAGGAAAGCAACACAAACGGACCATTTTCGAATAGTTTGCACAAGTTTAACGACCGTCCGACTTCGCAACTGCAGTCACTGTGACCCAAACAGCTGATTGCTACAGGGCTCAGTTTACTCCCGGCGGCGGAGGAAAGTTGGTTAGTTCAAGAGCAAGAAGCAGCTGAAGCGCTGTAAATTTTGTAATATAGTGTTCAATTAACCCATTTAAACCGGGACAGCATGTGCGCATTTTAACCTTTGAAACCGGGGAGGCTGTTACGCATTTCTACCCTTCAGGCGGAAAGCGGATCGTCATTTTTAGTTTTCATTACTTTTCCGACCATTTCCGGGCTCATAGCTGTTCTTTTACTGGCACTTTATACTAGGGCAGATGCCATAGTAACACTTCAAGACACTTTATTTTTTATGTTTATTTTTATTTTATTTGAACGGACACTTTATCATGCCTGCCACCCAGTAGCGGAGCTACAGGGGGGGCAATGACACGTCCCTTTTATTCCTGGCTAGATCTCAATCATTTTCCTTTATTGACGTCTTTTCCGATTATCGTAATTGGCAACTGAAGACACGGTTTCTCACCATATGCGATCTAACAGCGATGAAATCATGGGCTAAATTCAGTGCAGAAAAATAATTTTCTTATTAATTGGCCAATGCTTCGCGTGATTGAACTGGTCCGTGTTCCAATGAAATGCGGACTTTCATTCTCGGTATTTCGTGGGTTGATTAAAAAAAAAAAAACTGTGGCACTCGGCAGTTAAATAGCCTAGGTTATAACAAGCGTGCGGCTCAAGCTATTTGCGTGAGAGTCGACAGGTAGGCTATGCAATTTTGAATAACCTAGATTTAAATACAGCAAATACGCGTCCAGAGGAATGATTGTCTTACCTAATCGGGGAGAACAAGCAGCACCTGTTAAGTGCGGAGCGCTCTCGGAGTGAACCTTTTGTTAATCATGAAGATGACTGAGAACAGGTCAGGATTTATAATTGTTTTAAACGGCTGTTTTGTGCAACCCAATTCTCTGTTCTGCCACTGTGCTGAATTTAACCCGCGATTTAATCGCAGTTAGATCGCATGTGGAGAGAAACCGTGTCTTCAGTTGCCAATTACAATAATTGGAAAAGACGTCAATAAAGGAGAATGATTGAGATCTAGCCAGGACTAAAAGGGACGTGTCTTCGCCCCCCCTGTAGCTCCGCCACTGCTGCCACCTGTTCCAGAGAAAGAAAAAATGGTTGTTATTCTCTAGTGCAGAGCTCATACTTTTATTTATTAGGCCTCTTCATTCCATTTGAGCTGTGCATGTTATGTAGATAGAGATTTGTTATTTATTTTATTGGTTTTATTATATTTTATAGTTTGTTGAGTGTTTTAAATATTGTGATGAAGATTTGCACAAATAAAAAACATAGTTCTTATGAAAGCCACAGGTGTAAGCTCTCAAATACTTTTTGAATTTTGTTTCTATCTGCTACAGAGGCTGAGATATCAGCTTTTTACTAGACGTTGACACCTGGGTGCTGTTTTCCAGAAAACCTCAGGTTTTAGGGGTTCTTTTCAAAATCGCCCATAGGTTTTCATAGGCATTTTTTGAATAGGCCTCAGGCCTAAATGGGTTAAAGTGGTGTACTATTTCAGGTAGGACCTCTTTAAGGCCGCAAAAATATGCTGTTACTTTGGGACCATTCACAACAGTGTGTCGCCAGTGGTGGCCTTAAGCATCTGGGGGCCCGTTTCAAAAGCAAATGTGGAGCCCTATAAAACATAAGAACTTAAGGGGTGAATGAAAGCTCACCCCTTAGCCTATTCAGTGAAATTTCAAAATTTCTGGATGAATCTTGATGTTCATTTGTGATGATTATTAAAATATTGGCATAAATAAAATATATGCATGTGTAAATGTGATAAATTTTTCAAAAACTGAAATGTGTAACTCACCCCAACAAGCTAGTTGCATTGCAAACTGCGGACGTCTTCGTGTACTTTATGCGTCACTGAATTAGAAATTTTAAAAAAGTTGCCACCTAAAATGATCAAAGGTTTAAATACAAACGGCGCAAAGAGCCCTTATTCTTTGTTTTCTTATGAGGGGACGGAGTTACGGGACAGCTCTACAAGATAATCATTGGGATAATGATATGGTAAAATTTGAATGTAATTCAAACTTTGAAATCCCATCAACATAATGTAATGTTGCTTGAGCAGACTAGGTTTAGAAGCATTCGGTGACACGTATTGCCAGATCTGAATTCAAATTTGCATAGCTATAAACATTAGGCAACACTGGGTGACGCAGTATCCCTCTGCTTTGTCAGAGAATGAGGCTGGCTTTGCCATAGCCATGAAGATGAATATAAAACCATCAATACGTTTTCAGCTTGTTCACTGTTTTAATGTTTTCATTCAATTGCGATGCCATGTGAATTAAGGAGCATGTTTTTTCGCTCAAAGTACATGTGGCTAACGTTATATTAAAATGCAGCACAGTGTGTAATGTTAATGTTATGCACTGATAACAGATAGGCGAAAATCGAACAGGTCCGCATCGGTCATTTTCTGCCCGCTGTTTCTGCGTGGAGATGCTTGAACTCCGACTTGAGCCAGAAAACTCGGCTCTCGTTGGCTTTGGTTGGGTTATGTCCCGAAACTCCTTAGGTAACTTCTGGCTACTCTATACCCAAGAGCCATAACTTCCTGGAACCTGGAAGCATACGTTCGTTTTCAAGGTACCTAATTTCCGTCAAATACTCATCAGACACCAATAAAAAGAAAGCACAGAAGAGTTCTTTAATGTTGCAACTTAAATTTTGCGAATTATCATCGCATTTTACCTATCAGAAACTATTTTGACTGGGTCGGTTCCAGAAGCTACCAGACCGTGACCTGGCCCGAATCCAGACATTTCCATAATGTTCTTGGATAATTTAATGTGTAAAAAAACACAAAAAACTGATAAATAATGCTATAGAATGTACACATCAAAGCTAACTGTTAGAAACGATATTAAATACCCCTGGAATGCAGCAAGCAAATTACTTTTTTATTTGTTCACATGCCAACTGATAAGTCCCAGGCACTAGCAACATTGGCTAAAGTAATGACTGTATTTCCGAAATTCCCAGAGCATCAGCTACCATTGCTCTTTTGCTGCCATTATTTGTGGACGATAAATAGTTACCACACTTCTTTTCCAGCTCAGTGTCCATGCAACTATCATAATTTGACGGAGAAAACCTGTAACTATGACCACCGCGAACCGTACATTCTGCGCATTCGCCGGGGGGGAGAAGGGGCCCCGTCTAGGGGGATTTCGAGGCACCGGCCGGGGGTGCGCTACAATGCCTTCATAGAAGGCTTAATGGGGTTTTTATAAGTCATTGCAAAATGCGCCAATTTGAGTGGCCGTCGGGGATCCCAAACATTTTCCTTTTTTGGGGGACTCAAATATTTTCCCGGTGTGCCTTTCCTGGCTGTGCGCCTCTGCATGTTTTCATACAGTCAACATATAGGATGTTAATTTTTGCCAGGCAGCTGGGGGCCCCCTGGAGGGCAGGGCCCGTTTCTAGGTAAGGCCGCCTATGTGTGTCACCTAAATCTCCACCCAGCACTACGCGCTGGTGCGGCTAACGGGGGGAGAGCAGGGAGCTTTCTACTGCATCTAATGTACGTAGTGGCAATTTGTAGCTCATACAACCCCACTTCAAAAAATGTGAACTATCCCTTTAAAGCACTGCAGTGGGTTTCCCGACAATGTTGGATCTCAGGATGAACGAGAGTGTCATAGAGATTCTTAAGCTATGAACATTCTCTCATGTTCATCACATTTTCGTTACGTGGGTTTCCCAAACACAATTATTAGATGGGGACTTAAGAAATTTGCAATTTTCTGAGCCAAGCACGTCCTCACTGAAGCTTTAGTAGTTGATGAATCGACGCTGTGAGATTAAACATCCCTCGTTTTAACCAATCAACACTGAAATATAATATTTAAAAAAATACATTGTCATCATCATTACTATAACTAAATTGATTGAGTGTCTTTTTAAATTAATTTAGCCTGCAGAAATTTTACAACAAAAGATTGCAAGAATGGAAATAATTTTAAAAAGGTTAAATAATTCCCTAGCGAGGAAGAGCAATGGAGGGCAGGGGTTGTGGTTGATCGAATTGGGCTGTGTCTCAAGTCTCTGAAAGGCGAAGTTCACCAAAAAATGAAAATTCACTCATCATCTACTCACCCCAAGGCTAATCGAAGGGTCCATGAATTGCTTCATTCCTCAAAACACTTTTGGAGTTGAAAAGAAAAACAGCATTGAAGACAAATTCAAATCAATTGAAGTCATTGGAGACCACTTTTTCAAGCGTAAAAAACAACATTTAAAACCACAAAATGCCTCCATACTGCTTGTGCGGCGTAAACCAAGTGTCCCTAAACCCCGACATTCAAATTTGACTCGTGAAGACATCTTTTCACGATATTTTTAGCCTTTATTGTCCAATGGAGCCACTTTAGCTAGTAGCTTTGTTCATTTTCACTCGTTTCTGATCCAATACCAGAGTGTATAAACTTTCCACAGTAACTGAAACACACTGTTTGGAGAATCAGAAGAGTAGATAAGCCTTTGCGTCAGAGCAAGGTAGGTTTTATTGTCTTAACGTTGGGCACAGTTGGGCAGCTGAAAATGACGGGATTTAAAGAAAAAAAGACTTCCAAAACCAGCTCAGTGCTCATTTCCATTTAAGAGATTTAAATGAGGTACAGACATAGTCAATGGGAATTATTCCGAATGAAACAGGACTGGAGGGTTCCTTCTAACGGATACATCTGTCTCTGGAGGAGAGATTCAATGAAGTACTGCTTCTGCTCCTGTGGTTGTATTTTGCGTAATGTTGCTTTTTGTTTTGGAATTTATACCATACTCAACGAAACTGAATGCCAATGTTTTGGCTTGTTTATTATGCCTACAGCTCTAGGGCTTTGGTAGACCCTCTGGTACATTCATTGCACCATCCTGTTCAATCTAGGGTCGAATATTGCCTGATTTTTTTCCTGATAGTGGAATGGCTGTTCTGTTATAATAAGGTATATTTCAGATATTACTGAGTTAGTGAGTTATACTTGTTCCTTATAAGATGTGGAAAGTGTTCATTTACTTTCTTTACTGCTTTACTGCTCACAGGAAGTAGGGGATATTCTAATTCGACTAACCGTGGAAAGCACATTCATTTAGATGTTTATGATTTTTTTTTTTTTTTTTTTTGTGGTTAGACATTGGCACATTTCAAGACATATCCCATAAACCGCTAGGTTTCAAAATTGGCAGAAACAGGGCGCCTAAACGTACCTGGGGGTGCATGTGAAAAGTAACATCATGCCTTCAGGGTGCAAATGCTGTCATGCACATGCTTTTTTTGCACATATGGGTACAAAAGCATACCTAGAACTACACTCATCCATTATTTCACCACGTTTGACGATGAGAAGACTCCGGCAAAAAGAAAGATTGCGAGCCATAGGGATACTCCGGGCCGGAAGAAACCAGGCTTACGCTGCCAGACGACTGCATATCTCACAATTTGACATGAGCTGATTGTAGGCACGTTATGTTGCCACCAGTAGATTCCAGGAGAAACCTTAAAGAGGGTGTCCAAGATGCACAACCAGGTGAGATGACCATCAGATCGTCAATAGAGCCCTACGTGACAGGCGACTGAATGCGATACAGCTGCAACAAGGGCATCTACAGGCTACAGGAAACCTCATCTCAACGCAGACCATACAAAACCATCTGCATGCTGCCAACCTGCGAGCCAGGCAGCCATACATCCCGTTACCCCCCTCAGATCGTCATCAGCAGACAAGGAGACAGTGGTGTCAACAGCATCTACGATGGAGCAATGCCTAACGGTCACGTGTAATGTTCAGCAATGAGTCACAGTTCATGACAGTCATCATCGTGCTTGGCGTTGCCCAGGTGAACGTCATCAGCAAGCCGCTATGATTCCACATGATCAGTATGGGAGAGGATCAGTAATAATGTGGGCTGGAGTCATGATGACTGGCAGGACTGACCTTAGCATCTGCCATGGGAGAGTCACAGGGGGGTACTACCGTAACAACCTCATCGCTCCACACGTGCTTCCTCTTGCACGCCGTCACGGACCTGGATTCATCAACCATGATGATAATGCCAGAGCTCATCATGCTCGCATCATCCCTGACCATTTCCAAAGGCACTAAATCCAAACCTTGCCCTGGCCAGCGATGCTAAATCTCCGTTGGACCAAATGCTTCTATCATTCGCTCAAATGGCTCAGAGTGGCTCAGCCAAATTGTAGCATTGCAGTATTGCGGTTCAGTTCTGCCCTCTGCTGGACTTCTTCCTGGCCTCAGTATTATCATTGTTTGGATTAAGATTGATACGACTGTTAGACAAATCTCATTCTTCTGCGTCTAACTCAGTGAAAGAATTTTCGGTATCGTCGTTTGTACGACGATAGCTCCAAGATAGCACATTTAGGGCAGCAAAGACCGGTCTTTTTGCAGGGCGCGTCCAAGAGAACACGTTACAGTAAAAAATTGCAAAGCAAAAAAGAATTGCTCAAGCTCCTATTCCAGTATATACAAGCAACTGTTCGCACTAGCTAGATATATTTATGATCGTATCCAAAACAGGCGAAATACTGGTATCAAAATTACCCTAACTGCCATCCTTGCTAAGTAACTTTTCCATACTCATTGAGTAGTTTAATAGTTAATGTTAGCTAGCTATTGATTATGTCATCTGCAGTGATGGCAATTTCATCGCTCAAGTTCAACCCGTTTCGAACGCATTCTGTGCACTTTGTGTTCTTGAGCTAACTAGCTAATAATAGCACAGAAATAAAAAGGGAGCCGTAAATAATATCACAACATCTGTTAACGATATCCTCCAGCTTGCTATTATTAGCTATTTAGCTAGCGAACATATAGTGCACAGAAATGAACAAAGATCCGCAAATAGTAGCATTTCACAACTTGGCCAGGTCAGCGTTGTACAGTTCGGGACTGGGGGAGACACTGACAATGAGCTATAAGCAACAACAGCTGCAGCAGTCTGCCAATGTGGCCTGCCATGTTCGCTCCGCCATTTAGCTAATTTCTCAGCATGCATTGCGTTGACTTAGATACCCACAAAGCCATAGAGAGATGCGTCAACCTCATTGACTCGAATTGACCATTTTTTTTTACAGCTGGGTTGAAGTGGAGTAGACTTGGTCATGATGCAGCTGAAAACTCAGAATTCCTTCACCAATTACTTTCAGCTTTAAAGTCTTGTGTTTACATTTCAACAGTTTTTCAACATTTCTTCAGTGCTTCTCGGTTTCCAAACACCTTCATTTTATAAGCCAACCTCTTCAACTTTTCTCCCTGAAGCAAGCACACAAATTTTCTTCTGGAAATTTAGCCTTTTTTAGTTTAGAATGTAATGCTCAGATGAATTGTACTTATGGTCAAGGAGTTTATGATCCCAGAAAAATATAGTTTTAACCCCCAGGCATTTTTCAATTCGCAGTATTATTTTAACTTCAATGCTGAATTTTCATGAAGATTTTTTATGTTTGCAGCTCTTTTTCTCTACCAAAATCATAAAAATAAAATGAAATACGATGGAATTCTAAATGCTTCAAGTGTCCTGACTCAGTTGAGCCATTCCTCTCCTGTCTGTGAAGCTGAAATCTTGAATTATAAAGCCTTAACACATAAATAGCCAGATTTGGCTTCTGCGCAATGGGGTTAAGACAGTATAATGCACCTTTGTCAGCAAGTGCGCAACATGCGTGCCCCTCTGCTTGTTACACGCACAGGAACGAGCAGCAGCGCACAAACATGCACATGCTTAAAAATAAAAAGACTGGAATGTGAAAGATTATTATTTCATTAACCAAAATATTGAAAAATAGATGTCGTTTTGCTGAGAGTGATCAATTGCATGCCCATGCAGCTGTGTGCCCCATTATTGAATGCTCTGATGTATGTAAATCGTGAGGGAACGTAGTAGCATCCAGATGATTCGCGATTCACTGTGCAAGATCACACATTTAGGTATTCACTAATTATTCAGAATAAAGCCATAACTCCTGTATACTGGCAAACTCTGTCATTCCTGCTGTCTTCTCAGTGATCCCCCTGGAGGGGTAGCTGTTTGGAGACCATAAAAGACATGACATATCCTGCTTAAAACTGAGATTGTGTGGTTCATCCATGTATAGTAGCCAAATGCAAAGAATGAGCTGGCCATCATTTACTGCAATCCAGTGGCGTAGCCAGCGGGGGGGGTAAGACACTTCCCTTTTGACTGCATTTAGTAGTTCTCAATCATTTTCCTTTAGAACAGAAGGTTTTTCCAGAGAAGTCTGACCTGTAAGACGCTGCGGTCCAGATGAATGATTGTCGATGAATGACCGATTACCTAATCGGGGAGAACAAGCAGCACCTGTTAACTGTGGAGTGCTCTTGGAGTGAACCATCTGTTAATTATGAAAATGACTGAGAACAGGTCAGACTAATAATTGTTTTAAACAAAAGTTTTGTTTAAACCCTATTTGTTCTTGACCTGTTCTGAATTTAGCCCATGATTTAATCGCTGTTAGATCGCATATGGAGAGAAACCGTGTCTTCGGTCGCCAATTACGATAATTGGAAAATGCGTCAATAAAGGAAAATGATTGAGAACTACTAACTGCAGTCAAAAAGGGACGTGTCTCAGCACCACCGCTGGCTACGCCACTGCTGCAATCTTATTACGTGTAATATTTTGATGCAACTGGATCTTTCAGCTTGACTGATGTTACCACACCATTAATTACATACTCAGTTATGAAAATGGTATCTAGTTTTAATCCTGTTTTTGCTTGTTCCTCCCAACTCAAAACTGTCATTAAACATTACAAAACATGTATTCATTTGGCAATGTGTACATCATAACAGCAGCACTGAAAACAAAGATGGCCACAACTCCTATATAAAGATGGGCTGCAGAGAGTCTAATCAGACTCAGAGATTCAAATCGAACCTTCATAGCCTATTTCAAAGTGGAAGAAAAGGTAAGTCCAAACTTAACATATTCACTCCTATCTTTTGTTCAGAAACACTTTTCATGCGTTCAATAACTTATTGAAGATTATTATTCAATAAAAGATAGCGAGACAAAGAAAGGGGATCACTAAATTTTTTAATTTTTTTAGTTATTGTATTGATTGATTTATTTATTTCTATGAGCTACACTGATTAATAAAATGATCAAAAATAATTCATTTTTAAGTGACTGGATAAAATATGAAGACTGCCATATTGCTGCTGTGCATCATTGGAATGAGCCTGGCTGTTGATGTAAGTTATTTCATTAACAAATCGCTCCTTTATTCATATGTATTGTATTTAATGTTTGTGTTATTTACCATGCAACTCTTTTGCTGATTAGGATATTTGCTTGTACAGGCAATTGATTCTGGTTCTCATTCCCAAGAGGTGCTGTATATGCCTTAATTAATTACAGCTACACAATAAGCATCATAATTTACTATTTTAATAGACCTGTTCATTTTTATCAGTGTTTTTTGCTAATTGGTGGTTTTGCTTGCCCAGGATAATGTTGCAAATAAGCGTGTGGCACGTTCTGGCAGTTCATCGGGTGAAAAACGGGTACAAGCACATTCTATTCTTCAAGCAAAAATAGTCGCCGGTGTTATGCATCTCTAAAATGGTTTAGGCATTGTTAGTAATTCAATGTGTGATGCTTTAAATAAAGCCCAAGAAGCCCAATTTATGAAGGACAGGCACATTATAATTCTATATACTATGCTCTACATGATATATGTTAAGCAAACAAAATTGGTATTGGAGCTATACTTCTGTGCACATTGTTCTTTAAATATATATGTTCAGTGAAGACCATTAAACATTATGATCAACCAATGAATTTGTTTGTTTTTTTAATTTTTTAAATTTCAGCCATCAATAGAGTCCATTCTGGAACAATTATTGCCTCTCCTCAAGGAATCCGTGCTTGGTTGGGAAATTCCTCCTCTCCCTACTCCTGCACCTGCACCTAGCGGTTGACCCAGGAGACAATAACCAGGTGTCTACCCATAATGACTTTCACTTGAGGCATTGCACACACTGGAGCAACAGGAGAGTTTATGTGTACTGATTCAGTTCCAACGAGTTTTACTCTATATTTACAGTGCAGAACATCAGCTTTAATAGGAATGTGTGGGCATCCATAACATTGCAGTACATTTATTTTGTATCCTTCAAGATTGTGTTACTGTCAAAATGCTTATGGACCCTGACATAGAATTATTTCAGTCTGCTGGGTTTGAAATATTCTCTTAAGTTAAAAGCCAACCCTCACTATGCCAGTATTGTTGATTTGTAGTTCATATTTGTATTGTATTGAGTTTTTTTTTTTTTAGATAAGCAGACATTAATTCTGAAAATGTTTGTATCTATGACAGGATGGATGACCCCACCTCTCCGTACATGGACCAGGAACACAGACTTATCCCACCGAAATCAACATACTGTGATGGTATCAATCATTAAATTTTTCTTTCTGACAAAAGCTGAAATGAATGTCAGCCTTGAACATACTTACTTGATTTGTATCTGGTGATTTTGAAAATGATTCCAGCAGAATAAACTTCATCTCGCACTATGCTTCAATATTTGTGGTCCTGTGAATACCTGTCCCTCATATCATCTCACTGGGGCTTCCCTCTTCTCGATCAGTATGCAAACATCAATAAAAAATGTTACTATGTAGTGTTACAGTGTAATACCTCCAGACCTGTCTTTAAAAAGTATAATGACAGGAAATTTGCAGGCCTCAAATTAAGTTGTTTTTAGGGCAAGGCCACTTGACCTTTTAAAATTGGGGCATCACGGCCAAAATGTAGGGCACCAAAGGCCAAAACCAAATTAATCAATTTTCCAAGAAAATTACAGAGCACTAAGTCCTAAAATTAGTTCTCTCTTGTAGGTTTATTAACATACTGCACCAAAAATTATCATTTATAACATATAGAAATTCTTCCTCCCCCTACCTGTCCTTTCACCATTTCCCAATCGATACCAGGATAATTTAAGTCTCCCCGCCAATAATAGTCCCTCCTCCTCTACAAACTAGCGTAATCCTCTTAAGAGCATTTCATTGACAATACTGTCCAAAGCTGAGGCGATTAGGTAGCATACTCCCCTATGTTTCAAACCAGTTTCATGTTTGCCAATGAGCCTGACCCAGAATATCTTCTGGGGCAAGGAATGTTCAATTTCAGGAATTTCCTGCATTTATGTTTCGTTCATAGAGTGCTACACCTCCTAAGCCTATTACATCTATCCTTCCTTAAGAGCTTATAACCTTCTATATTATATTCATCTCCATCCTCTTCACTAAAGCCATGTCTCTGTAATCCCAACTATGTCATAGCCCTCACTAATCATAACAGGCTCAAGTTCTGGAAATTTATTTTTTATGCTTCTTGCATTTAGATAAAAACATTTCAGGTTATCTTGAACGCTCTTCCCCTTCAAATTCCCATGTGCCCGCTGCTCCAAGCCCATCACTACGCTTTGTTGCTTTAAAAATATATCATCAATAGTGTATGTAACGCTGTCAGCTTCCATCAGGGCAGTCTGTATTTCCCTCTGTATAACACTCTCTAACCTCCCTGCCCCCCCAAGTCCCTAGTTTAAATAACCCTGTGCTACCCTCAACAGCGGCCAGTGCAAAGATACCCTCCGGTTCAAGGTGTAGCCCATCCGGCAGACAGAGTCACCCTGTCCCAAGTAGTTCGAGAGCCCCATAAACCTATACCCCTCTTTCCTACACCAACGTTCGTTGCCACCCGTTAAGCCTCCAGATAAAATTCTGCTTCCCTCTGTTTGCAGTGGTACGGTAGAATCCTGGAGCAAACTACCGTGGAGGATCTCTGCTCCCTAAGCTTTCAGCTAATTCACAAATTTACCATGCAGAACCTCAAACCTACCCTTACCTATGTGAGCCTCCGGCTCTGGCCCAGGGAGCTGTCACTTACGCTCAGGAGGTCTCATTATACTTTGAACAACATGATTTTTTTTAAATGAGAGTTATAGAGCATATACCGTTAACTTAACCCATATAGGCAAGTGACAGTGAGTAATCCATTCTCCAAGAGCTGTTACCTGTTTAACGTTAGCTTTCACCGAGAGACAAGCGATATCAGAGCACAACTATATTTTATGGCAGAGGCTATTACGCCCCATAGGTTCAGTGCGAAAGATCAAAGGCGGGATGGATTATAAAATGATCCCAGCAAACCAGGTAACCTTCTGGGAACGTTCCTGAGAGTTCCTAGAGAGGTTATTTTTCAAAACAGCCTTCGAAAATGTTCTCAAGAACATTCTCTGAAAGTTCTCTGAAGAATTTCTTAAAAAACCTCCAGAGAACCTTTTCAGAGCGATTCCTGGAGGGTTCTCAAGAGGTTTTTAAGGTTAAAAACCTTTAGAGAACGTCCAGAGAACATTCTCTGAAAGTTTTCTGAAGGTTATAAAATGAACCTTCGGAGAATTGATGGTGAATGTTCTCTGAACGTTCTTTAAAGATTATTAAAAAAACCTTTGAAGAATCGTTGGCGAACGTTCCCTGAACGTTCTGCAGAAGGTCTTTAAAAAACCTTCAGGGAACGTGTAGGGAACGTTCCCTGGTGGTTAAAGGTTAACTGAATCCACACCGACTCGACCTGTCCATCCGCCAAAACAAGGAGAGGCGGCCCTGCGACTGACGGTGGCAAGAAAATTATTGGACCGTCCAATCTGGACGATAGATTCAATTTTTTTAGGCTCATCAAACTATCGCTTTTGTTTATGTATACTGATTTGATAAATGTATTTATTATGAACAGAAGCTGGTAGAGACACTGGGGAGGCCATTATGCTGGTACGAGTGAAGCGTAATCCCCACAGACAACGCTAAAATATGAAATCTCCTTCTGTTCTATTCATTATATCAGATTTGCATTTGTTCTGACTTTATCAATGAAAAGTGATAATTGGGCTCCCAGTGTTCAGATGGGTTGTCTGGTTTCACTGCGAGCAGGCGTTTAAACTGTTCATAATTAGGAACTGGCTAGATTTTACTGCAAATGTCGTTTTGGCCTCCGGTGGCTGGAGTTTTCCACCCAAATATATCGCAAATTTTAGCAAATTTCGGAAATTCGGCAAAACAAAATGCGAATTTATGCACGTTTCCATCCACTACTGTTATGCGAATATTTGGAGTTGGTTCATCGAGATAAGCAATAGGTGGCGCTAATTCTCCAGCTGTGTCACAGTACAACACTGCAGAAAGAAGGGTGCAGCGTATTGATTACAATGGCGTCTTTCAAACCTAAAGCAGACAACAGCAACAGAAGAAAGCTATGGACCAAATGGAAGAAATATCACAATTATGCGCTCTTACAAGAGTATTGATAACAGCGCTGTGCGCATTCATAATCATGTTGAAAGCATAAATATATATATATACATATATATATATATATATATATATATATATATATATATATATATATATATATATTTAGAACACTAGATTGCTAATGATGTCATATTTACATTATCCAAAGTGAAGCACTGTACCAAATTGATACATAACTATTCATAAATGAATGGTTTCCTATGAAGGCCAATTTCAAATAAGTCAATATAATAGTTAAAATGCCGAGATGTGCGGCTGCCTTTTGCAGCAATATTATTCGAAGGGCTGTAATAAAACATTTCATCTGTGTAAAGTTAGCGTAGAAACACTTACAAATTTGTCACCTTAATAGAAAAAAAAAGACAGTGGCTATTCTTACGTGACTGTAATCCATTGCAGGCAGGCTATTCTTACGCGACTCCCGTTCGGGCATGTGCAGATTGAAATTGTATGACTTAGCGCAATTTTTGTCAATCAGGTCAATTTGGCGGCCGAGCTTGTACAAGGGGCCGAAGGGTTAAGCCCGTAACCATGGCACCGGTAAATTGAAATCTCGTCCTCGGGGCTTCTATACTGAGCAACAAAAGAAACGCAAATTAGCAAGTTAGTTAATATACTCTTATGATTACTCAGTAAAGTGACCGCAAAACAAAGAAGTGTTTGATGAAGCTTGAGTGTAAATGTTACTTGGCGCTAGTAATAAATTTGATTTTCTATAATAATTCTGGCATAAGCTTATTTTGAATCTGTCTTTAACTAACGCGTTTCTTTTGCTGCTCAGTATACTTGCTTCACCAAGGTTGGGCAATCTCGTGGTAGCATCTGGAACTAGGCCGTTAATCAGATAGGAGAACTCCGGTAAAAATTGTTATACATATCCACATTACGTGAGCATCAGTCACGCAAACCATCAACGTGTCTAGCTATTCTTACGGGAGAACAAGGTAAGAAAATTATAGTCCGGCAATTTCAATCTGCGCATGTCTGACCGAAAGTCACGTAAGAATAGCCTGCCTGCAATGGATTACAGTCACGTAAGAATAGCCACTGTCTTTCTCTCCCCTCCGATCGTGCTGTGCAGTGATCATTTATGCAGTGTTTTAACGGGACAGGGGCAAAGATGAAGCTTAATAAAGGAGTAGCCAGAGTTAACTAGCGCTTCCTTTTAACAACGTTGGCATTAGCCACATGATTCAATATAAACAATTCGGTTGACGGCAAATATGCTCAACCAGGGTACAATAAAGTGAGGAAACCAGAGTAATTTGATAACGTATACGGACATTCATCGACGTTTCTTATAACGGCGAAAACTTCAAGCAATTATCTTATCAGAGGGTCATTAAAAGCCTTGGTCACGTTAACTTTTCTGCTCGCACTTTAACGTTGACACCCAGTCACATTTCGATCTTCCCTGTTTAGTAAGTGCGCCGCTTTCCATCTGCCAAAAAGCAAATATTTAGGGAGACAAAATGTTGCTCTGCACAGCGATACCAAAATAACACCGACTCGCACGCAAGTGTTTTTGAAAATGTAATTTAAAGTAGGCGAAAATGAATGGGAGTCTATGGGCGAATTTAACTTCCAGGTGTATACGCTGCAGGAACAGATGCTTCACTTGAGCGAACCCTATCAGCAATCTAGTATTCTATCTATCTATCTATCTATCTATCTGAAAGCCATCCAGAGACGAAGAGAGTTTGCAGTGGCCTATGTCACGTGATTTTGAGCGTCACTCTTTATTCGCTATATCTGTTTCCAGAACACTTATTCGCATTTTCCTTTTATGGATACACCAACTTTTCCACCTCCCCCAAGCGTAAAAACTTTTTTTGCGATATTTGGAAATTTTTCAATTTTCAGTGTTTCCATTTGGGTTTTTAATGCGCAAATTGAAAATGCGAATTAAAACAGGTGGATGGAAACCCAACTAATTGATGGTTGATGCCATCGGTGTATTAATATGTGCACGCGCGCGTGTGTGTGTGTGTGTGTGACTGAGTGAGTGAGTGAGTGAGAGAGAGAGAGAGAGAGCGAGAGAGAGAATCCAGTGTCGATGGGTGAATAAGAGGCGAAAATGGAAAATGCAGTCCAGAACTGCACTCACTGCAGTATTTGCTTCTCCTCTTAAACTCGACTCTTCTACCTCCATTTTAATTCTGTACAGATTAACTTTCTGCGCTCACTTGGGAAATTGTTTCTGTGGCGAAATTAAAAGACAAACCAAATTATAATGCGCGAAATCTGGATTTGTTTTATTTCTATTAAAGTTCCAGAGAAACATTTTTAAAATAACTTAAACAGTTGTTCTCAGAAACTTGATAAGCTGCTTATTGATTCCTCCGGTGAATTGGTTAAATAATGAGAATTCAATCAAGGAAGTGTTTTTGTTATACCGAAATTCACAGTGCCACTTTTACAATCTCATATGGTAGCGTTATTAGCCTGTTTGATTCTATCCCTTTATCATTATGGGGTAGACGTTGAATAAGCTTTGGTAGACCCTCCTGGTACATTCATTGCACCATCCTGTTCAATCTAGGGTCGAATATTGCCTGATTTTTCCTGATAGTGGAATGGCTGTTCTGTTATAATAAGGTATATTTCAGATATTACTGAGTTAGTGAGTTATACTTGTTCCTTATAAGATGTGGAAAAGGGTTCATTTACTTTCTTTACTGCTTTTACTGCTCACAGGAAGTAGGGGATATTCTAATTCGACTAACCGTGGAAAGCACATTCACTTAGATGTTTATGTTTTTTTTGTGGTTAGACATTGGCACATTTCAAGACATATCCCATCAACCGCTAGGTTTCAAAATTGGCAGAAACAGGGCGCCTAAACGTACCTGGGGGTGCATGTGAAAAGTAACATCATGCCTTCAGGGTGCAAATGCTGTCATGCATGCTTTTTTTGCACATATATGGGTACAAAAGCATACCTAGAACTACACTCATCCATTATTTCACCACGTTTGACGATGAGAAGACTCCGGCAAAAAGAAAGATTGCGAGCCATAGGGATACTCCGGGCCGGAAGAAACCAGGCTTACACTGCCAGACAACTGCATATCTCACAATTTGACATGAGCTGATTGTAGGCACGTTATGTTGCCACCAGTAGATTCCAGGAGAAACCTTAAAGAGGGTGTCCAAGATGCACAACCAGGTGAGATGACCATCAGATCGTCAATAGAGCCCTGCGTGACAGGCGACTGAATGCGACACAGCTGCAACAAGGGCATCTACAGGCTACAGGAAACCTCATCTCAACGCAGACCATACAAAACCGTCTGCATGCTGCCAACCTGCGAGCCAGGCAGCCAGGTAGCCATACATCCCCTTACCCCTCTCAGATCGTCATCAGCAGACAAGGAGACAGTGGTGTCAACAGCATCTACGATGGAGCAATGCCTAATGGTCACGTGTAATGTTCAGCAATGAGTCACAGTTCACGACAGTCATCATCGTGTTTGGCGTTGCCCAGGTGAACGTCATCAGCAAGCCGCTATGATTCCACATGATCAGTATGGGAGAGGTTCAGTAATAATGCGGGCTGGAGTCATGATGACTGGCAGGACTGACCTTAGCATCTGCCATGGGAGAGTCACAGGGGGGTACTACCGTAACAACCTCATCGCTCCACATGTGCTTCCTCTTGCACGCCGTCACGGACCTGGATTCATCAACCATGATGATAACGCCAGAGCTCATCATGCTCGCATCATCCCTGACCATTTCCAAAGGCACTAAATCCAAACCTCGCCCTGGCCAGCGATGCTAAATCTCCGTTGGACCAAATGCTTCTATCATTCGCTCAAATGGCTCAGAGTGGCTCAGCCAAATTGTAGCATTGCAGTATTGCGGTTCAGTTCTGCCCTCTGCTGGACTTTTTCCTGGCCTCAGCATTATCATTGTTTGGATTAAGATTGATACGACTGTTAGACAAATCTCATTCTTCTGCATCAAACTCAGTGAAAGAATTTTCGGTATCGTCGTTTGTACGACGATAGCTCCAAGATAGCACATTTAGGGCAGCAAAGACCGGTCTTTTTGCAGGGCGCGTCCAAGAGAACACGTTACAGTAAAAAATTGCAAAGCAAAAAAGAATTGCTCAAGCTCCTATTCCAGTATATACAAGCAACTGTTCACACTAGCTAGATATATTTATGATCGTATCCAAAACAGGCGAAATACTGGTATCAAAATTACCCTAACTGCCATCCTTGCTAAGTAACTTTTCCATACTCATTGAGTAGTTTAATAGTTAATGTTAGCTAGCTATTGATTATGTCATCTGCAGTGATGGCAATTTCATCGCTCAAGTTCAACCCGTTTCGAACACGTTCTGTGCACTTTGTGTTCTTGAGCTAACTAGCTAATAATAGCACAGAAATAAAAAGGGAGCCGTAAATAATATCACAACATCTGTTAACGATATCTTGCAGCTTGCTATTATTAGCTATTTAGCTAGCGAACGTATAGTGCACAGAAATGAACAGAGATCCGCAAATAGTAGCATTTCACAACTTGGCCAGGTCAGCGTTGTACAGTTCGGGACTGGGGGAGACACTGACAATGAGCTATAAGCAACAACAGCTGCAGCAGTCTGCCAATGCGGCCTGCCATGTTTGCTCCGCCATTAAGCTAATTTCTCAGCATGCATTGCGTTGACTTAGATACCCACAAAGCCATAGAGAGATGCGTCAACCTCATTGACTCGAATTGACCATTTTTTTTACAGCTGGGTTGAAGTGGAGTAGACTTGGTCATGATGCAGCTGAAAACTCAGAATTCCTTCACCAATTACTTTCAGCTTTAAAGTCTTGTGTTTACATTTCAACAGTTTTTTCAACATTTCTTTCAGTGCTTCTCGGTTTCCAAACACCTTCATTTTATAAGCCAACCTCTTCAACTTTTTCTCCTGAAACAAGCACACAAATTTTCTTCTGGAAATTTAGCCTTTTTTAGTTTAGAATGTAATGCTCAGATGAAATGTACTTATGGTCAAGGAGTTTATGATCCCAGAAAAATATAGTTTTAACCCCAAGGCATTTTTCAATTCGCAGTATTATTTTAACTTCAATGCTGAATTTTCATGAAGATTTTTTATGTTTGCAGCTCTTTTTCTCTACCAAAATCATAAAAATAAACTGAAATACAATGGAATTCTAAATGCTTCAAGTATCCTGACTCAGTTGAGCCATTCCTCTCCCGTCTGTGAAGCTGAAATCTTGAATTATAAAGCCTTAACACATAAATAGCCAGATTTGGCTTCTGCGCAATGGGGTTAAGACAGTATAATGCACCTTTGTCAGCAAGTGCGCAACATGCGTGCCCCTCTGCTTGTTACACGCACAGGAACGAGCAGCAGCGCACAAACATGCACACGCTTAAAAATAATAAAAAGACTGGAATGTGAAAGATTATTATTGCATTAACCAAAATATTGAAAAATAGATGTCGTTATGCTGAGAGTGATCAATTGCATGCCCATGCAGCTGTGTGCCCCATTATTGAATGCTCTGATGTATGTAAATCGTGAGGGAACGTAGTAGCATCCAGATGATTCGCGATTCACTGTGCAAGATCACACATTTAGGTATTCACTAATTATTCAGAATAAAGCCATAACTCCTGTATACTGGCAAACTCTGTCATTCCTGCTGTCTTCTCAGTGATCCCCCTGGAGGGGTAGCTGTTTGGAGACCATAAAAGACATGACATATCCTGCCTAAAACTGAGATTGTGTGGTTCATCCATGTATAGTAGCCAAATGCAAAGAATGAGCTGGCCATCATTTACTGCAATCCAGTGGCGTAGCCAGCGGGGGTGCTAAGACACTTCCCTTTTTGACTGCATTTAGTAGTTCTCAATCATTTTCCTTTATTGACGCATTTTCCAATTATCGTAATTGGCAACCGAAGACGCGGTTTCTATCCATATGCGATCTAACAGCGATAAAATCATGGGCTAAATTCAGTACAGTTGCGGAACAAGAACAGAGAATTGGGTTGCACAAAACTTCCGTTTAAAACAATGATTAGTCCTGACCTGTTCTCAGTCATTTTCATAATTAACAGAAGGTTCACTCCGAGAGAACTACGCAGACGCGTGTCCAGATGAATGATTGTCGTCTTACCTAATCGGGGAGAACAAGCAGCACCTGTTAACTGTGGAGTTATAACGTTACCTGTTAACCAACTACCGCTTTCATTATTTACACAAGGCTCTCAACTTTCACATATTAGGCTTGAGTTTAAATGACATATTCACGTTCCCGTGCTGTAGTCATAAATTATTCTATTAGACTGTTAGTAGAGATTCTCAGGTGGAATTGATTTGAAGTCCTTGTGCATTGAAGCTTATCAGTTTCACGTGTGTAACGGTGGATTTCGGCGCCACTAGTAATATGAGAACAATTATGATTCCGGAATTCTCACGCTTTTCTTCACTCAGGGTTGGAAGCAGTGGAATTGCATAAAAATGTTTCACATGGTCTTATTTCATTTAAACAATTTGAACGATCGTGAAACACACGCATTTCGTTGATTGAATAATTATTGACTACAGCACGGGAACGTGAATGAAGCAGAAATTCTCACGGCGAATGCGTGAGAGTTGGCAGCCCTTTAAGTTATTCGATTTATCATAATAGCCTAACATGTTACTGGAATGAGATGACGCTAATGAATGACTAACGTCACATAATTTTTACTTTTATTCAGTTCAATTGCCGTGTCAAAGAGCATCTTTCCCGTCTGCATGAGAGTTGAGGAGGCGTGGAACTGGTAAGAGCCGTCAATTTGCCGACGCCATACAGGCGACACTGTTGGGTCTCGACAAGAGTTATGGGAAATGAGGTCCAGAAGCGCATCTGCAATTACAGCTTTCTGCCAAAGATGTCAATATGAACAAACAAATTAAAATCTTACAGATTACCACTTTAAAATAATTTAGGAATTGTAAGTACTGTATAGTGTGATACTACAACCCCATTTCCAAAAAAGTTGGGATGCTGTGTAAATTGTGAATAAAAACAGAATGCTCTGATTTGCTAATCTCATGAACCCAAATTTAATTCAAAATAGAACATAGACCAGTGTTTCCCAAACTGTGTGCCGTGAGAGCTTCCTAGGTCTGCCGCGAGAAAACCCACTTACTGTTTTTTTTTTCCTGATAGCCTAATAATATAAAACGGCTGAACTTACAGGATATAAAAATAACAATTCATGTCATTATCAATTCATTCAATTCAGTTTATTAAAAAACCTATTTAAAATTCCTTCTCGATATTTCCGCATATTTCCTCGATATTTCATGTATTCTACTGTACAATTCCTTCTCGTGATTGGCCAATCACACATCGTCTACCGCAAAAAATTAAACATGCCCTGGTAAAACTCAGCTAAAACATCAGTGTAGGCTAGTTGAAACGAAACAACGAAAATGGATAAATTCCTGACCAAAACCTCGAAAAGGCCGTCCGACTAAGACCCTGAACCACCTCACTCTTGCTGCGCTGGCCAGAAAAAGAAAATCAAAGCGGTGAGCAGACTTTTCAGTGAGGAATATCTGACTTATGGGTTTACATTCAACGGAGATCCCGCTACCCCAATACCACTGTGTCTTGCTTGTGGTGAAAAGCTGGCGAACGAAGCTATGGTGCCAAATAAATTAAAAAGACACCTTTCAACCAAACACCCTTCTCTAGCAAAAAAAAAAAGACCGTGAATATTTAATGTGGTTCAAAAGCCAGACGAACAAACAAGCTGGTTTCATGATGAAAACCGCTACAGTGTCAGAAAAAGCATTAGAAGCTAGCTATCTGGTCGCAGAACTAGTAGCAAAATCAAAGACGCCGAGTCTCTTATCCTGCCAGCATGCAAAGCTATCGTCGAGACCATGTTGGGTTAAAATGCTGCCAATGAAATATCCAAGGTTCCTCTCTCAAACAATACAATTGGCAGACAAATAGGAGAAATGTCGGCAGATATAGAGGACGTTGTAATGGAGAAAATAAAAGGGAGTGGGAAATTCGCGCTGCAGGTGGATGAAACAACCGATGTCAGTGGACATGCACAATTACTGGCCAATGTCAGATATGTCGATGGGGAGACAATTAAAGAAAATTACTTTTTTTTAATCGAATTTTTGCCGGAGAAAACTGCAGGTGAGGAAGTGTTTCGAGTGACATCTGAGTATCTGGAGAAGTGGGGGCTGAACTGGAAAGACTGCGTAGAGTCATTTATTTTATGATTGCATGAAAGCCTGAATTTTGGTTGGAAAGCTCGAGTGGTTGTCTTGTCACGCGGTCACGCTGCGGTGTAAGTAGCGCGAGCGGAACACTATAATATCATAGCAGTGTGCCGTGAGATTTTTTCATAGTAAACAGTGTGCCGTGAGAGAAAAAAGTTTGGGAAACACTGATATAGACGACAAATCAGATGTTGAAAGTGAGACATTTTACAATTTCATGAAAAATATTAGCTCAGTTTGAATGCGATGGCCGCAACACATCTAAAAAAAGTTGGGAGAGGGGTAACAAAAGGCTGAAAAAGTAATTGGCATTAATAAAAAACATTGGAGGAACATTTTGCAATTAATTAGGTAAATTGCCAATAGGGCAGTAACAAGAATGGGTAAAAAAAGAGCAGTTTAGAGAGGCAGAGTCTCTCAGAAGAAAAGCTGGACAGAGATTCACCAATAATAATATCATCAAAAGATTCAGATCATCTGCAGAAATCTCTGTGGGCAAGGGACAAGTCCAAAGGTTAATATTGGATGCTTGTGATCTTCAGGCTCTCAGCCGGCACTGCATTAAAAACAGGCATGATTCTGCACTGGAATACACTGCATGGGCTCAGGAACACCAAAAATCATCATCTGTGAACAGTTTGCCGTGCAATCTACAAATGCAAGCTAAAGCTGTATCATGCAAAGACAAAGCCATATGTGAACACGATCCAGAAACGCCACGGTCTTCTTTGGGCCTAGGTTCATTTAAAATGGACTGAGGCAGAATGGAAAACTGTTCAGATGAATCAAAATGTGAAATTCTTTTTGGAAACCACAGATGTTGTGTCGTGTGGTCTAAAGAGGAGGGGGACCATCCAGCTTGTTATCTGCACACAGTTCTAAAGCCTACATCTCTGATGGTATCAGGTTGCATTAGTGCCTTTAAAATAAAATAATAAAGTCCGCACACTGAAGGACAATGCTCCCCAAAAGTTTACTGTGTCAACGTTTCGATCAAAATGATCTTCATCAGGACCATTCATTCGATCATTTTGATTGAAATGTTGACACAATAAACTTTTGGGGAGCATTGTCCTTCAGTGTGCGGACTTTACTATTTTATTTTGCGGATTCTTGCAGTGTCCTGCACCTGTAATTGAGTGGATGTGCATGCTTTATTTTCTTAATTTTTGCATTAGTGCCTTTTGCATGGGGAGCTTACACATCTGGAAAGGCATCATCAAAGTATATAGAGGTTTTCCAACAACATATGCTCCCATCCAGACAACGTCTCTTTCAGGGAAGGCCTTGCATATTTCAGCAAAAACAATGCCAAACCACATACTGCATCCATCACAACAGCATGGCTTTGCAGAGAGAGTCTGAGTGCTGAACTGGGCTACTTGCAGTCCAGACCATAAACTAAATGAAAACATTTGGCGCATCATAAAACAAAAAATCCGGCAAAAAAGACCCAGGACTGTTGAGCAGCTAGAATCCTACATCTGACAAGAGTGGGACAACATTCCTCTCTCCCAAAACTTCAGCAACTGGTCTCTTCAGTTCCCAGATGTTTACAGACTGTTGTTAAAAGAAGAGGGGATACTAAACAATGGTAAAAATGGCCCTATCCTAACTTTTGTCATCCAAAATGGCAGCAAGTCTACCTGTCAGCTTCATGTCCTTATGCTCTCTTGTCTAAATGTGAAAATGTTTTAATGCTATTGAAAGTTTTAATACTTATTGTATGGAGGATATCTCAAGCTGTATCTGAACAGCAAGTTTTTAAGCTGTATCTGATCAGCAAGTTTTTAATTGTTAAGTTTTATTGTCACTTTGCTTGGATAACACAAGGAGTTTTCTGCAATTGGAGCCAACCTGTTCCTGTGTTTTCCTATTACTTGGCATCCTGTTCTGTGCGGCTAATCCCGTGCCGCCTGACTAGGTCATTTTGTATTACCTTTTCCAAGCACTAAAACTTCCATGCAATGGCTGGTCTGTTAACGGGTGGCAGTTTGCGAACCAAGCCAGGCTCTATCTCTGCCGGACAGATTCTACACCTTCTGGCTGTGAGATGCTTCGCGTTGGCTTTTGTCCAATGTCTGTAATTTAACTGCTGCATGGTGCACTGACACTCCTTTCATTTGCAACGTGGGCGTTAAATCTGAAAACTTTTGTTTCATTCTACCTTCTGTCTGTCCTTGACTGTGAGAAGTTAACTCGCACGTCGAGGAGTGAATTTGGGACTTCCCTATTGCCAACGATGCGCATACTCTGTAGAGGATCAACTATGTTTCATGAACTATTTCACTTCGCTCTCTTATCTGAGCATATAAGTTTTGGTAATTATATTTGCCTTGCTAGGTTTCCATCGGTGATGATTTTACTGGACTGGTTTTTGAGCTTTGACCACCCTCTGACCCAGTTAATCATGTTAAGCAGAAGGTTGTTTCATATGGAAGCCCATAGTGGACAATATTCAAATGAAAATGTAATCCCACTATTGCATTATAATTTTCCACTTATGAATGAGTTATTTGAGACAATATTAAATTGAAAATGCATTAATCCAATTATCACTTTCATTTTCACATACACATATGGGAAATCTATGACTATATTCAAATGATAATGAAATGCTGATTGACATTTAATTTTCAACGTCATGCTCTGCAATACAGTGGACAATATTCAAATGCAATAAGCAAAACAGCACCCCCAGCCTATTGCATTTACATTTACATGTCATCACGCTCTTTTAGGGTCAACATGATAATGAAAATGCTGTTTTCTAATCACTTGGAAATAATAATGATATAATAATGATGACGACATTTGACATTTCATTTTCAAAGACTTATCCTGCAATACATGGGACAATATTCAAACGCAGTAAGGGAAACAGCGCCTCCCAGTCCATTGCATTTTCAAATACATGTCACCACGCTCTTTTTGGGACACAATGAAAATTAAAATGCAATCTGTCAGCGTCTCATCAAGGCGGGTCTTCCGCTAGGACGTCACTCATCAGGGGCGCGAGCGGAAACCATGTTCCTCATTTGCATACCAACCAATCAGCTTCTGCGTAGCGCTTGTACGCACGGAGGCTTAAATGTCATGATGGCTAGGCTGCTATGTATTGTGTGCCATCGCGCTTTAGGCTATGTTGCGCTTTGGATGTAGCCATCTTGGCAGCTAGTATGCTAGCTAACGTTAACTAAGGAAAATATTTGTAAATGATCATCACATTAAAGCGATATGATTTGATTTTTGCCCCAACTCTATTAACTGAGCTAACTGTAATATGCATAAACTTATCCGAGGCTTCGCGGCAGTGTTGTGCAACTGCAACCCAAGTGTGCTTGCAGATTTCAGAGACGTTAGCTAGCTTGCTAGTGAGTCTACAAGCAATCGCTTAGGTACAGCTAGCTAGCTATGATGCCTACTGGAGAAGCTCTTCTAGCCCTGATTTGTCACTTTAAACGCCATCTCGCACACACAACCTCTTTCACCATTGATTAGCGGCTTCTTTTCCCTAAAGAACGAACTGACAGTTCAGCCTGAGACATGTTATCTCATAGCTAGTTAAAAGCAGCATTATCCTTCCATGCGTGCTATAGCGTATTACATTACTCCAGATAAAACGCTATCCGTCTTCCGACCCTGCTGACGCTAGTTAGGGGAAATGTTTGTCATCATTTTTATACTTAATCGCTGTGATTCGGTTTAGTCATAGTCATAGATAGTAGTCAAAATAGTCAAAATAGTCATAGATTTCCCAGATGTGTATGTGAAAATGAAAGTGATAATTGGATTAATGCATTTTCAATTTAATATTGTCTCAAATAACTCATTCATAAGTGGAAAATTATAATGCAATAGTGGGATTACATTTTCATTTGAATATTGTCCACTATAGGCTTCCATAGTTTCAAGTGTGCCTTTTAAAAGATGTATTATCTTTATACCGCTATTATTATCTGGAAATGTGCAGCCGAACTCTGATCTGAATAATTGCGGTCAGATTTTGACACCTGTTGATTTCTAAGTCATGGTCTTGGTTGGGATTTATTCACTTGAATGTGCATAGTTTTTTTTAACCTAAAATAAATTTTATCCGTATCTGGGCTGCCTTGGTTGATGCTGATGTTATTGTGCTGTCGGTAACATGGCTTACCAAAACTCGTTAAACGTTAAATTCGGACATTGCCATATATGGATACAACGTATACCGCACTGATCGTCCGAAGAAGGGTGGTGGTGTTGCAATTTACGTCAAGTCAAAGTTTTGTGTTAATGTATTGGCCTCAAAATCGATTTGTAAGGAATTTGAATTCTTAGCTTTAAGTCCTGAAGTGTTCAAGGGCCTTTTTGTCACGGTTGTGGGTTGTTATAGACCCCAATCAGCAACAAATGAGTCCCTATCATCACTAGCGCATTTTTATCCCAGCTTGATTATAATGAACTTGTTTTACTTGGAGACCTTGATTGGGACTGGCTAACCTCCAAATATGAGGATTTAAAAAATGTGTGTGACTCAATAAATCTTGCCCAGATAGTAGTCAAAATTCATTTTCCAAATAAATCAAATTACCTGATCTTCAAATATTCCCCAAAAATTTCCCAGATATGTGACCATGTTGAAAATGAAACATAAAAATTTGGAAATAATCTGCACATTAATGATACAAAACATTTTTTGAACAGGGTTTTTTAATTTATTTTGTCGACTGGGATAAAAATTAACTCATTCATAATGGTTTCAGGAAAATTGATACATCATTTGAATATTGTCCACTATAGGCTTCCATAGTTTCAAGTGTGCCTTTTAAAAGATGTATTATCTTTTATACCGCTATTATTATCTAAATTGCGGTACCTGTTGATTTCTAAGTCATGGTCTTGGTTGGGATTTATTCACTTGAATGTGCATAGTTTTTTTTACCTAAAATAAATTTTATCCGTATCTGGGCTGCCTTGGTTGATGCTGATGATAACCTAATGGCCTCAAAATCGATTTGTATGAATTTGAATTCTTAGCTTTAAGTCCTGAAGTGTTCAAGGGCCATGTCACGGTTGTGGGTTGTTATAGACCCCAATTCATCAAAACATTTTTATCCCAGCTTTGTTTTTGGCTAACCTCCAAATAGTTATAAATCTTGCCCAGTTGTTGGATAGTCCCACTCATCCTAATATTCATTTTCCAAATAAATCATCCTTAATTGACCTGATCTTGGCAAATATTCCCCAAAAATACTCTGCAGTGGGAGTGTTTGCTAATGAGAAACAAGGAAACATAAAAATTTGGAAAGGTAATCTGCAATTATGAAAAGAGATACAAAACATTTTTGTTGAACAGGGTTTTTGATCGACTGGGATAAAAATTTTCCTTATTGACGACGTTGAAAGTGCATGAGCATACTTTTCTCATGGTTTCAGAGAAATTATTGATAGACATGCTCCTTTGCGTAAATATAGGGTGAAGGGCTGGGATAACCTCTGGTTTACTTTGGAGTTATCTAGTCTCTTACAAGAGAGAAACAAGGCCTGGGCAAGAATGACAGGATCCAACATTGATTTGCTCCGTTTTAGGTGCCTAAGAAACCACTGCTTGTCTCAAATTAAAACCTCAAAATCTGAATACTACCTCTCAGTCACTACTGAAAATGTAAAAAATTCAATAAAATTTTGGATATCAATTAAATCCTTTTCTACTCTGGGTAAACATAATGAGCTACCGCCTTGTATCACAACAGCTAATGGCACTGTTTCAGACAGACCTACCATGTAGAAAAGTTTTAATGAGCACTTTGTGTCCTGTGGTTAACTATTTGATTCTGTTTTAAACTCTGCTTCTGCAAATGCTGCAGTTTGTGAACCAGATCAGGCTGGCATAAGCAAACCCTTCTTTTTTACTCCATTTTGTTGATAAAGTGTGTGAAGCTTTAGGCAGGCTGGATACTAAAAAAATCTGTGGGTCCTGACAACTTTGAACCGTTTTACCTAGAATCAGCTGCAGACTTTTAGCTGCGGAACCACTTACTTATACTTTCAATCTCTAAGCACTAATGTGCTTCCTAAATATGGAAATCTGCCTATGTTGTACCGCTGTGAAAAGGGGGAGATGTATCCAATATAATTGGCTCACTTCTAAATAGTTAAATATTAGAAACGGTGTACCCCAGGGGTCTGTTTTGGGTCCACTGTTATTTTCAATCTATATTCATAATTTGGGACAAAATGTAGAATGCACAAATGTTCATTTTTATGCGGATAATATAGTGATCTATTGTGCTGGTTCCACTGTTAAACAGGCTCTTACCTAACTGCAGGATAGTTTTTTATATTATACAGGTTCAACTGTCAAAGGTAGAGTCCCAATAAAGGCGTTTTCTAGCCCAAACCACTTATTTCAAAATACTTTTCAGCATTGATAAACCATCCCATGGGGTTCATGAATCCACCAAAGGAACCTGTGATATCGATTTTCTTTATGACAAAAAATGATATTTTTAACATTTTTCGGTTTTTGGGAGGGGCCACCCATTCTGGGGCCCCACAAAGTGTCACCAGTGATTATAATCATGTATCACATTTTAGCTGATATATTTTCCTAATGAATTTAAAAGAATTTAGTGAAATTGATGTCATACTGCCGAGATAGGAAGATATTTAGTCGCCTGAAAACCAAAGTGTTCCAAGTCCACTTTTTGAAAAAAATGAGTTATGGGTACCATAGTAAAGCTGAGGTGATATTCTATCTCCTGACCAAGTTTCAGCTTGAAATAAGCCCTGGAAGTATGATTTTTAGAATTTAATTTTGTTTCATCTCCTCAAAATAAGCGTTCTGTTGAAAACCACACTGTTCTAAGTGATTAACCAATTGCCGATGTTTTTTTTGTCACATGACCTGGAGATAGAACAATTTGGTATTGACGAATTGACTGTGGTCATGTGGACATGGTGAGTACATTTTTATTGATTTTTGCATGAAAACATGCAAAAATTTTTGAAATGAAATAAATAATTGAAATTGAAATAAATAAAAATTGAGTATAGTGATTCCGATAATCTCCTCAAGACGAAATAACAGAATTTAATCAATTTCTTATGTATTTCAATTTGTTATATAGATAGAACAAATTGGGTCCATCTTGAAATGAAAAGAGGAGATAGAACACTTTGGATCTGAGACAGTGATTCAGAATCCACGACATCTATTTTCCAATGATGCTGTTATGGATCCATCTTGGAAAAACAACGAACTTTTTAAACATTTCACTATGCTTGGATATGGAGTATTAAACATTTTGCAGTTGAGTTGTGGGGTCAGTTTGACATAATTAGGTATAGTCCATCATATATTTTCAAAACGCCTTTTATTTTCTTTCCAGAATCAAAAGACACAGTTACTGCATCTCCCAGATGAAGTCCTTCTCCAGATCTTGTCATTTTTACCCATTAAGGATCTGGCATGCAATGTTAACAATACCTGCAAACATCTGAAGAGACTTCTAAAGGAACATAGGAATCTTTGGAAGGACGTCTCATTTCCGTGTGACACAGAACTGACTTTTGTGCAAATCAACAATATCCTGAGCACATCATATTACTTCAAGAGCCTTGATTTTGGTGATGTCACGGTTCATGGGTGCCCTTCTGCTTTAGATTACACATTGTCTATTGGACTACTTAGAGCTGAAAGACTCTTGTGGCTTAACTTAAGAGGTCTTCAAATATCAACTTTGTCTTTTCTTGTGAGCCTCCCAAATTTGGAACTTCTTTGTCTGGAAAACTGCAGAAATCTGATAGATGCTGATTTTGAAGTGATCAGGTCCTGCTGGAAGCTTGAACATTTAAACATAAGTCACACCTGTATACAGCCTTCTACATTTGTGGACATCTTCAGGGGCACAAAGAAATGTTTCAATTTGGAAGCTAGTGGTGTGAAGTTTACCTTGAATGAGTGTTTGGACTTGATGTGTGAGGCTGAGTCATTGATGTTCTTTGATCTTGCTTTAGATGATAGTGTGTCACTTCAGGAATTTCAAGACTTTATCATTGACGAATTCGTTGGTTGTAGAATTAGAGTTACGTCTGAATGATCCCACATCATGTCTACTATACTTGAACTAGACAAAGTATTAACTTTAATCAACAATTCTGACACAGAACAAGATGATGAAAGAGACAATGATTTGCTGGAGGTGTCACCTGTCATAGACTTTCAGTGTGACCCGATCAATGCAGTTTTGACTCATGAGTCTGAAATACCCCTTTCGCACACAGTGGATGTTTTGTCAGAAAATCCCATTGCAGAAGACAAAGACATTGATCCAGATTATGTACCTGAATCCGAAAGTGATTCAAATGATGACGCTATTGAAAATAACGTCACAGAACAACTACCTCTTAATTCTGATATCCAGGACAATACAGAGGAATTTCAAGGATCTGGAGAGGGCGATGGTCGAAGCAGAAAACGTAAAAGAAACCCAGAAAACTGGATAAAATCAATTCGAAAACGACTTAGACAATCTGGAAAACAATATACATCTGTGAGTGGCGGGGAGGCACCAGCTAAAATGGTGAAAACCAAAAAGGACTGCCAGGGAAAATGTCGATTCAAGTGCGCACATAAGCTATCCCAAGAGCAACGTGAAAGAATATTTCAATCTTTTTGGAAACTCCCAGACAGCGAAAAGTGTCATTTTTATTCAAAAACAGTAGAACGGGGGCAGGAGAAAAGGAGTCGAGTTGAAACTGAAAACAGTAGAAAGTTTTCTTATGCCTATTACTTGTTTGATGGAAATGACAAATATCGTGTATGCAAGGAGTTTTATCTGACAACATTGGGTATATCACAAAGGAGAGTGTCCTATTTCTTTGAGAACAAAATGGATTCAACAACAGAAGTTCCTGTCAGTGGTGACAACAGGGGTAAAGCAACAGGTGACAGAATACCTCAAGAACAAAAACAAAGCGTTCGTGACCACATAAATTCATTCCCTAGAGTTGAATCCCATTATTGCAGGGCATCATCACACAAGCAATATCTTGCCCAAAACCTGTCAGTCGCTACAATGTATCGTCTCTATTGTGAAATGTGCCAAACTGAGAACAAACAACCAGTGCAGATCCACACCTACAGAAACATCTTTAATAATGAATTCAACCTGGCATTCCATGTGCCAAAGAAGGATCGTTGTGACCGTTGTGAAGAGTACAACATGAAGTCCAAAAATGATGAACTTGATGAAGAACTTAGAGAAGAATATCTGAGTCACTTCCAGTCTAAGGTGGCAACAAAAGAAGAATGTGACAGCGACCGTGAAGACAAGAGCAAACGTGTTGTCTGCTTTGATCTCGAGAATGTTTTATCTTGCCCACAGGCGAACATTTCAAGTGTTTTTTACCGTCGAAAGCTGAATGTTTACAATCTGACTGCTCATTGTTCACTTGTTTCACAGGGTTACTGTGCAATATGGAATGAGACCCAGGCAGGGTGAGGTGCAAATGAAATTGCCAGTGCCTTGATAGCTATATTGACCAGAATAACAGAAAAGCACCAACCTGAACACATCACCCTCTGGTCGGATTCATGCGTCGCCCAAAATAGAAATTCTGGAATGACTTTTGCACTTAAGGATTTTATGAGAGATAGCAATGTCCAGAGCATTGAACAGAAGTTTTGCGAGCCTGGGCACTCCAGTATTCAGGAAGTGGATTCTTTACACAGTCTTACAGAAAGACAGTTGAAAACATCAGAGGTGTACAGCCCAATTGGCATTGTAAGATGCATGAAGATGGCATGTCAGAAGCATCCCCTTGAGATCATTCAGCTCAGGCAGAATCACTTTAAGAAGTATATCGAAGCATCCAGATGTTTGAATTTTACTTCAGTGCCATATACCAAGGTGAAGGCTGTATCAAGCAACACAAAGGAGCCATTTTCAGTTGATTTCAAAACAACATTTGGTGATGGTGATCCGATGAAAAAGGTATCTATTCGTCCCAGAGGGAACATCAGAAGAATATCTTCACCAACACGAAGTCCCAGTGACTCTGATTGGCCAAAAGTGAAACTTGTTACAAATACCTTGAAGATATCTGATGACAAAGCAAGGGATATTCGAGCAATGCTTAAATTCATGGATCCTGTGGACCGGAAATTCATGAGTGGTCTTCTCCCAAAACCGAAACCTAGATAACTGGGAGAAGGAAAAGTTCTCATACAATGTTGGAATCCATAGAGAAGATTCTTTGTTTGATGTTACTCTATTCATTGTTAATTGTTCATTTTTTCACTGATATTTACTAGAATTTTCTGAGACATTAAATACTTAGAAACATGGTGTAAATGCAAGATGGTGGATTTGTCCCAGTCAGTATTGTCTCCATGTTTAAGAGGCTTTGATAAACACAAAGTGGACCCTGACATCGTTTTGAGTTTTTGAAAGTCTTACAAAAGGTTGAATTCACTTGTTACATTTTAGTTTATTCGAACATTTTTGTGTTTAAATTTGTATTATTTGTTTCACTTTACCAGGGGGTTGCGATACACATTGAATTATTGCTTAGCCGTCCAATGAATGCTAAAACTTAAAAGCATTTCTTTTCTAAAGTACATCATCATCAAAAGCTGATTTTTGTACTTAGGGTGATGTATCCTACAAACTGTTCATTTTATGAGGTGCAAGGTTGGAACCTCTTGCGTCTGTTGTGTTTTTGATTTTGATAATAAAAAGTTATTGTTCGATGCCTTGGTTTTTGCTTTTCTTTTTAGTAGAAAGATCTGCAGCATAGTATGAACAATGTTACATGTGATACAGTTGATGCAAGGAATTTTTCATATATTTCTGCTGTCAATGTATCGCCTGAAAAGTTAAAATGCATTTTAAACATAAAATAGAATCAAAATAGTTCATTTATTTGAAAGAAATAAGCTATTATTTAAGACAATCTTCACTGAGAACAGTTTGGTTTTACCAAGAACTCATTTTGATGAACATAAAGGTTCCATCTCCAAACTAAAAACGTCAAAAACTCATATAAATCAAAACATTAAGGCCAAACTTTGGCTAAAATTGCTTCAGAATGTCATTTTCTTTCTTCTGTGCAAATTTGATTGGAAATTGTTCACAAAACATTAAATAAATGCGATTTGAAACTTTGGAGTCCATTATCTCAAAATCAGGTTTTTGTGACATGGAACGTTCTGGTTTTCAGGCGACGATTTGTTTAAAAAATATGTTCTGAAATGGAGAGTTCCCACGGCTGCGTGTGTAAATGACGGTACATTTGACAAATGTCTCGGCCATGACACACTAAGGGAATTTGCTGAAATTTGCCCAAGGGTATGGCCAACATTCAACAAAAAAACCAAGATCTGTCAACACCGGTAACATCTTCATCCGAACATGTGCATCAACCGACCGTTGTAAACCCTAAAATGGGATGTGTTGATACAAAATGTATTGTGTGAGTATGGTTCTCACTTAATTCTTCTAGTTTAAGTTCTTTCAGTAATATAGTTATTAACTATGACCCTTATGATGTTTATGCTTAAAATTATTGCCAATTCTTAGACCTTCAAACTGAAGGAGCCTCAAGACCATGACAAGACCATGATAGGTCCCCTTGAGGAATACCTACCATGCTATCATGCCTATTTAACATATTGTCGCTGTGGGGCGCAAACCTCCTATGTCCAAAAATCATGATTTTTATTTTTTTCCATAAATCAGTACTATTGGTCACCCTTTATGTCTGACTGTGGTTTTACAAATATTTAACCAATGAAAAGTATTTAAAACTGCCTGTGACTAAACCTCCTAACTCCATTGGATCCTGAAACTGTCGATCAAACCTCCTAACTCCACCCCCACCCCTCCGCCATATTTCAAAGGACGTCAACAAGAGGAGCGGATACAATACTGTTGGATTTCACTGAGATAAACAGCTCAAAGTGTTTTCATCTAAAGCTTAGGTGATAGCAAATTCAGTCAAAAAGTATGTAGTGCACCTGATTGATCGATTTTAACAATGTGTCGAAGTGCCGAGCTAGCTAGCGATGTGATAAGAAATCACCAGAGTAACGTCATTCACAGCCTGTCTCTCGCTAGCTAACTTCAGATCGATACTTCATCGAAAGTTATACTTATTAAAAAAAAAAAAAAACGAGGCACACTTATTCCATGGCAAGTTCTACAGGCAGAACATAATCAAAACTGTTATTTATACACATTTGGGCGTCCAGCCTTCTTCAGGAAACAAATTTTGACACAAACGGTGAGTCATTAGCAGGTGAAAACGTTCAGTAAACAGAGTACACCGGTCTGACGGCTGGACGCTGAAACGTGTTGAAGTAATTGTTTTTTTTAATTTAATTTAATTTTTTTTTAATTTGGCATCTCCAATCCCACCTGAATCTGGAATATCCAAGTAGGTAACTAAATGCTTAGGCTTTTTCGCATTTGCGGCCCCCTGTCCCAACTCAGGAGAGTGTACACAGCTTGCGGCTCTCCTCCGTAGTACGCGCCCGTTATCCACTGCTTCTTAAACATTCACTAGTTGAGCTTTCGCAAACATAGGTGGTTTCCCCTCGCCACAGTTTTAGCACACATTAGCCACCGCCCTACCTCCCATACGCCTCTCGTAGCCTATCCAAACCCTTCGCCATTATCCCCCACACTTAGACAACAGATTTTATTGGGTATGCACGTCGACCTGGTCCAGCTCATTTAACCATCCTATTTCCACATTCATATTTTAGTGAGGGGGGGGATCCAAACCGTCATCGACCCCGTACAGCTCGAACACCCGACCCCTGCTTGTTCCGGGGAGCTCACGCGAACCGAGTTCGCCATTTGCCGTCCCACTCTACCGAGAGACAATCCGCCAGTCCTTTCCTCGTCGGAGGCAAGAACTGGATGATTACCTTACACTCGTTCTCGATCTTGCTGTACGCTTCTGCAGGACGGGCTTTTTACCATACCACGTACCTTTTGCCCCTACTTCCGCATTCTTATTTTAGTAAAAAAAAAAAAAAATCCAAACCGTTATCGACCCTGCACAGCCCAAACACCCGACCCCTGCTCGTTCCGGGGAGCTCATGCGAACCGAGTTCGCCATTCGCCGTCCCACTCTATTGAGAGACAATCCGCCAGTCCTTTCCTCATTGGAGGCAAGAACTGGACGATTACCTTACACTCGTTCTCGATCTCACTTTATGCTTTGGCTGTATGGTAAGTGATTGCCTGTTAGCTATGTCGACATATTTGATGTGACTCCGCAAGGATGACAATCTGCAAAATTCGAAACTCCTGCTGACTTCGCGGCAATTATATTCACCATCACTCAGCTGTGCATCGTACCTAACAACGCAATTTAGCTGTCACTTCATTCAGACTGTAGAACGGATTCTCATGGCTTATTGCTCTATAAGCCTTGAAAACTAATTTATGCAAATCTGTGTTGTTTCATGAGCTACATGAGAACAGAAATTACAAAGAAATTGATATTTTTCATAGTCATCGATGTGCGGAAGAAAACGCTAAATAATTTCATAGTGCAATGTATAACACGGCTTTCAAAAATAAAAAAAATAAATAAATAAATTAGACCTTCGTCAGTTCTACCAATTCATCTCAGTAACTCTTGCTATCTATGCACTTCGTGTTCTTCGCAAATTAAATGTCATACATTTATGGTGCTGTTGAATGATCGCAATGTTTATTCCAAAATTGTCAAATCATGACAAATGTTAATGTTCTTTGCTTCGCCGGCAAACATTCACGGATACTACATGCTTATCCACCTCACAGCACTCGGAGTGGCGCAGCTCACTAGCGCTTCGCTAGCGCTTCGGTTATTGGTGCACTTTGCCTCGGCGGCAAACATCCACAGACACTACGCGTATCCACCTCACGGCCACTCGTGTTGGCGTAGTCCACTGGCGCTTCGCTAGCACTTCAGTTATTGGTGCACTTTGCCTTATCGGCAAACATTCATGGATACTACGCGTATCCACCTCACGGCCACTAGCGCTTCGGTTATTGGTGCATTTTGCCTCACCGCCAAACATTCATAGATGATACGCGTATCCTCCTCATGCCCTCTTACAGTGGCACAGCCCACTAGCACTTCGCTAGCTGGTGCACTTAGCCTCGTCGGCAAACATTCACGAAAACTATGCGTCTCCACCTCACGGCCACTCGCAGTGGCAAGGTTCACGCTCTCGGCCAACTTTCAGTCTCGCAATCCACCATTTCGCCTCGCCTGAACTCCGTCCATCTGCCGTCTCCACGCTCAAGCACGTCGCTCTGTGCAATTCGATTGGCCGCTTGCCCAACAGTGTTTAACCATTTACTGACTGTCCTTCGTCTCACCACTCTCATCCGCCTCGCCGGTCACGCCCTAAAGCCGATATTGCAAACGGTTAGGGTCGTCCCACTCGACCCACGTTTTTGGGGGTTCCTTTGCCATTTCCTGGAAGGGGCGCTATCACTTCACTGTTCGCCTCACCGTATCCCATCATCGTTTCCGGCGACCATCTACCCCTGACTCCACAACTCGAGCCATCTGCCACTTGATCCCGAGAGGCCATTCTAAACGGGTTCACTTCACACCCACTTTCCTCATCCCTCGCAAGACGGAAGCAATCCAAGAAATTCCACTCAGCCCTCCTACTGCCATTTCCAGCCCTCGACATCATTTCCATCACAAGCTTTATCGTGTACATTCACTCTGTACACCACACTCGACCAGCCTCGATACAAGTCTACCTCAGCGGCATCAACCTCTTCGTTAAACTGGCCACTAGATATCTGTGCTCGTCAATTTCCCTTTCTCACATGCAAATATTACTGAAAGGTTTACGTGAACAAGAACCTCCCGCTCTGACAAAACGTTTACCTCCAACGGCAGACCTCCTCTCTCGTTGCGTCCCGACACTTCACTTGGGGTACCATTCTCCATCCATGGATTCCACTCTAGAAGCCGTGTTCCTATTGGCCTTCTTAGGTTTCTCGAGACGTTCCGAGTTCTCTCCGCTAATTACAATTCTTCTCGTCACGCTAGCCTAAACGACATCTCATTCTTATTATGTTCAAGATAAGGAGAAATAAAACGGATCATTTCGACATTTCTCAGTCTATTTCTTATTTCGCCTAGACACTGCCCTCTGTCACCCCAAGGTACAATAACCACGCTTCTCCCCAAGACCCATTATTCACGACCGACACGGGGCCGTCGCCACTCACCACAGGTTCCTCTACCATTTCCGCCATGTTCTAATGAGATCCAATATTCTGCCCAAATAATCCTCTGGGCATTCCTTTCGCAGCAGCGCCTAACTCCAAGCAGGGAGTTCCGGACCACCTAATTAAAATTCTCGACCGCTGGACATCAAACTCTTACGCAAGCTATATTCGCAATAATACTGACGACGTACGTAGAGCTCATCTCTTGCTGAGTCATTAATACTTTTGGGGGCTTATGGGGCCTACACGGACTCCGACGAGAGACGCGAGCCCCACCCTGAGTCTCGCCACCTGAGGCTCCCAATGTTCGCTCAATCACAGACTAAGTCCATACAACATCTCATTCGCCCCGACCTCCTATTCGCCATTCCACCGAATACTGTCCTCCACTTTGGGAGTGGTCCAGAGTTCATTAAAGAGTGTTCCCGATAATGTAGATTAATGAACAGGACCACTCCCAATGCGCCTTCCTATTCGTCCTCACGCCTATATACACCAACTACATACCCACAATCCCCGCTCGTCTCGTTTCTACATCCCTGCCACCCTTCCCCTCTCCAAGAGGGAAGCCAGAAACAGCCACCACCTGGGACCCCGGGGGGCTCAGAAGCCTACACGGACTCTGACGAGAGACGCAAGCCCACCCTGTGTCTCGCCACCTGGGGCTCTCAATGTTCGCACAATCACAGACCAAGTCCGTACAACATCTCATTTGCCCCGTTCTCCTATCCGCCGTTCCACTGAATACTCTCCTCCACTTTGGGAGTGGTCCAAAATTCATTAAAATATAGTTTAACAAGAAACATTGTCACCAATATCCCCTGCCATGGTAAGAATTGTCACAGTGGAATGGGGAAAACTTGTCCCCATGAAACACCCATACACCAAGTTCAGAGTCAAGGGCCATAACTCCATTAAAAAAAATTTCTCGGAACCAGTTGTCGAACTCATGCAATAGGGTCATTAGTACTGGCCACACACAAAATTTCACCCATGAAGGTGCAATAGTTGCCAAGAAAACTTGTCCCCATTGCAAATCCCATACACCAAGTCGACGAACAGAAACAAGGACCATAACTCCATAAAAATAAATATCTCGGAATCAACTGTCAAACTAATTCAATTGGATAATTAGTACTGGTCACCCACAGAATTTCATCCACGTAGGTGCAATAGTTGCCGAGAGAACCTGTCCCCATTGCAACACCCATACACTTAAGTCCACGAACAGAGTCAAGGGCCATAACTCTGTAAAAATTAATTTCTCAGAGTCAATTGTTGAACTCATTCAGTAGGGTCATCAGTACTGGCCACATACAAAATTTCATTCACGTAGGTGCAATAGTTTCCGAGAAAACTTGTCCCCATTACAAGTCCCATACACCAATTGACAAACAGAAATGAGGACCATAACTCCGTAAAAATAAATTTCTCGGAATCAACTGTCGAAGTCGAATAGGATCATTCGTACTGGTCACCCACGGAATTTCATCCACGTAGGTTCAACAGTTGCCAAGTGAACTTGTCCCCATTGCAACACCCATACGCTTAACCCTTTCGCAGGCAAATTTTGGCCCAGATGCATACCCCCACGGACGGATTAATTTTGGGTTTTTACCAAAATATGATTGTTATTCAAAATAACAATAAAATAACACCAAATCTCATAATAAGTTTCCCATAACTGATGTTTTTATGTTTTAATCCTCTCCAGAATCGCTAAAATCGTTTGGATCCAAGTCACTCCCGCTCTCTGGATATTCAAACTCATCGGCAGAGTCATTCAATAAAGCAAAAACTTCATCCACGTTGTATTTACGTTTAGAAACACGGCTAGAATGCCGGCTATTTGTACTCGTCGATGCCATGTTCACCTGTCCCACAATTTGACCGGGAAGTAGTCTCGTATTTAGCATTTTTAGGAAATCCCATGCCTCGTTCACGGCTAAAAATACAGTGCTGGGTGACCTGAGAGACAGCCAATGGTAATGAGTGTAACTAACAAGGGAATTCCCGCAATCGGGGAATTTAAAGAAGACTTTATAAAACACGTTGGTTAAAACGACAAAAATGTCGCTGTGCCTGCGAAAGGGTTAAGTCCAGGAATAGAGTCAAGGGCCATAACTCTGAAAAAATGAATTTCTCAGAATCAATCATCAAACTCATTCAGTAGGGTCATCAGTACTGGTCACATACAAAATTTCATTCACGCAGGTGCAATAGTTTCAGAGAAAACTTGTCCCTATTGAACCCGGATGGACGGACGGATGGACGAGCGCCATTCCAATATCCCCTGATCCACTTTGTGGCGGGGATAATAAAAATTGACACTGAAGGTGGGGTTTTATTACAGAAATAAGTCTTGCTTCTCTTTTGAGGCAAGAAAGAAGCTGGTTTATGCTACATTTTCTCGGTTATTGATTATGGTGATCTTTTATACATGCATGCATCTGCACATTGCTTGCAAAAGTTAGATAGTGTTAATTACAGTGCTTTGAGATCTGTGACCTATTGTAAAGCCCGTACTCACCATTGTACGCTTTATGGAAGGGCTGAGTGGTCATCTTTGACCATGTGCCGGCTCAGTCATTGGTATTTTTTATTTATAAAGCTAATTTAGGTGAACTGCCTCCTTATATCTGTTCCTTGATTGCGCTGAAATCATCTGACTGTGGTTATCGTTTGAGATCTCTAGATATGATTTTTTTAAATCTGTCCCAAGTGCACGGACCAATTTGGGAATGAAAGCTTTTAAGTGCTCTGCTCCCCTCACCTGGAATAACCTTCAAAAAGATTTGAAACTAAGGGAATTAGTCTCTTTGTCTGATTTTACATTTCTTATTAGTACAGGGGTTAATAAATTAGTTGGTACTTGTTTATGCCCATACTTATTTTAATGTAAGTCCACAGTTGAATGAGTATCTTTTATGACCATTGATGTATTAAGTTGTCTACATCTTAGTGTTTACATTGTGTGTTCTCTTGTTATTGTCATGTTGTCTGTAACACTTCATGCTACCATTTTGGCCAGGTCTCCCTCGTAAAAAGTGATTATTGATCTCAATGGGATTACCTGGTAAAATATAGGTTAAATAAAATATAATAAATTATTTAGATGTGTTGCTGCCATCAAATTCAAAATGAGCTGATATTTTTCATGAAATGTTAAAATGTCTCACTTTCAACATCTGATATGTTGTCTATGTTCTATTGTGAACAAAATATCAGTTTATGAGCTTTGCAAATCATTGCATTCTGTTTTTATTAACATTTTAGACAGCATCCCAACTTTTTTGGAACTGGCATTGTATAAATAAATCCCAACAAAATGTATGAAGGACTGGAAAATTATGATTCCTCAGTATGTATTACAGAATATCAGTTATGACAGCTAGTATTGGTACTGTACATATTGGTATTCATGTGCATATTATTCAGCAAACACATGTATCAAGTGAAAACTGCTTAAAATTACGATCTAGCAGTGAATTAGCTTTTTTTTTTTTTTTACTGTATTATATTTAAGGCATCACCTTTGTCAAGTCTGGCAGATCTCTTGGCCTTCCTGAGCAACTTGTGGCTGCTTTAGGAAGTCGTGCACCTGGCCCAGGAGACAATAACCATCATCACTTTCCACAGAGGCATTACATAGCACAGAGCAACAGAAGGGTTATTGTATACTGACTCAGTTCCAACATGTTTGACTTATTTACATTATATTTACAGTGCAGACTATCAGCTTTTATAGGAAGATTGTGTCACTGTCCAAATGTATTCTTTTTTTAAGATGACATCTTAAATGCTCGCACTTCAATGCCTGTATTGTTCATTTGTATTCATATTAGTATTGAGTTGTTTTTTCATACATATCAGCTGGCATTAATTATGAAGATATTTGTGTGTATGACCCCATCTCTCCAGACATGGCTCATAATTTTTCTTTCTAGCAAAAGCTTGAACTATTTGTCAGACTTGAACTTACTTTCATTCAATTTCATTCTAGCTATTGTAATGGCTGATTTAAAATGGTAAGAGTACCACACACAACCTCCAGGAAAATCGAATAAAATCACAACTTTTTCGGCTTACGTTAATGTTTTGATACCAAGTGAAATATTTGGGTGTGTAAAAACATTCAGCGCACATCCAGTTAAGAGAATTTACACTTCATTTCTAGAGCGGCAATACACGCTAATAGCCTATAAAGGTGGCAGCCATGACACTGTTGACAACACTGGGGCATGCGCAGCATATGCATAATTCGCAATATCACATAGGCACGCGCATGCAGCGAGGGCGAGCGCTCAGTTTCCGTGCGCTAGTGTGTTCAGCAGCTAGTGTAACTATGGAGTGTTGTTGTTCACATCTGGACCTCTGCTTGCGTAATAATTCGCGTACTTAAGCTTGCCTAGCGCCTAACAACATTTGCCCGAATTCATAAAGGGTGATGATCACCCGATTATTTTAGTCACGTACAACTACTGTACGGTGGCTAAAACAGAGAAGTACGCGTGTGAATAAACTCCTGTG
Organism: Gymnothorax javanicus; assembly: GCA_029692085.1. Lineage (NCBI taxonomy): Eukaryota > Metazoa > Chordata > Actinopteri > Anguilliformes > Muraenidae > Gymnothorax > Gymnothorax javanicus. The sequence goes on along the minus strand of CM056195.1, from coordinate 136,690,730 downwards.
ACGAGCGCAATTCAGGTAGAACATAGTCGGGTGTTTACCCATCCGTGTACAAGTCCCCGCTTAGCCGAAGTGTAGTGGTGTCATGTGACACTCTGCATGGTATGAAGTGGTTTTTCCTGGCACATATTGCCTCGGTAACACGACGAACTACTCGACAGCAAGTAGCCTGTGATACACCACACGTGTCACCAACAGCCATTTGGAATGCACCACATGCATGAAAGCGCAGGGCAATACATATTTGGTGTACTGGAAGAAGGGCATGATTTCGTCTTTTGGGATGGTCAATGTCTGCTTCAATTAGGTCTAGAATATAACGGTATGATTCTTTGGAAATTCTGTATCGCTTGACAAATTTTGTGTCGCTATACTCTTCTAAAGGATTCGTCCTGTCTTTGAAAGCCCTCATTTCAGCACCTTGCCTTTGGTCAGCCATCTCTTCCTCTGCTATTTCAATTATGCGCAAGAGATCCATGGTCATACGTCCAGCCACACAAGCAAGCCAACAGAGAATTGGTAGCTTGTACATGAGATAAACAAGCCCCTTGGGACGATTAGAATTTCTTTTGTTACTTAGACAGGTGTGACTAGCCATGTACGTTGGATAAACAGCAGCTGATCTGATGTCTCTTCATGAATTCGGGCCTAAATTTGTCCGCTCGATCATCACCTTTTTATACACTGTTTAGCCAAGTTAACCGTGATCAAGGGAAAAACACCCTTTATGAATTCGGGGGATTATGTTTGGGACTTATATTTAGGTTGGCTTTATGATATTATTCTAGTGATGATGTCTCGGTGTGCAGATAATGCTGTTTCCCTGCTTTGGGGTCTTAAGATAGCAGCTACGTTTGGGGGGGGGGCAGTGTGGTGGTGCCCGGAACCGCAAAGAATGCGGTTCTAGGTGAAAAGTTTAATTTTTCTTGCTTTCTTTGGACTTCATAGGTGACCTCTGCCAAAGCCGAAGCAGAAGTCTGGAGAGTGGCAGCAAGATGTTACATGCTTTTTGGTGGCGCGTACAGCAGCAAGATGTCGGATAAAATTTGAGTAAAGTGGTCGACGCTGCTGTGTTTACGCCGCCACATATACTTGGCCAGATAAAAACCTAAAGCCCCTGTCACACTGTGGCGACTATTGCGGCGAATCCCCGCGAAACTGGGGGGATTATTTTTGTCATCGTCATTAGCCTGTCTGGGGCCCTGTCTGAACCTATACACGAATGCCCTAAGATTGTGGTACGCATGCTGTAGGTATTTTGTAAGATTGCCATAGGTTTGTCGGCGACAGGAGTAAGTTTGCAGTGAGAATGAACAAGAATCATTACGCATGTAGTACGAATCACGTACGAACTTTGTACGAAGCTAGAAGACTGGAGTATGAATCATGAAGAATCACCACGAATGTATACAATCGCAGTACGAACTCACTACGCTTGAGTAAGAACGCAGTACGATTGCCTGAGAATGCAGTACGAACGCAGTAGGATTGAGTACGAATGTAGGAAATGTGGACGCGCCGAAATGTACAACTTTTTTTATGGGATCGTGACGTCACAGGGGTCATTCTTGCTCCCGCGCCTCACTACGACCCCCTACGAATGTTCAAGAATATATGCGAATCGCCACGACTGGCTCCAAGAATGCAGTAGGAATGCAGTATGATGAAAAAAAAATCGCGCTTGGACCGCGAATGTTTTGAAAACAGTCAAAACATTTCAAAACAGTCGTAGCCCCTCTGAGACTGGCCAAGAATGTTGGCGAATGAGGGAGAATCCACCACGAGCCCAATACGAATTGCCAAGATTTTTTCACTTTTTCTAGTTCACGGGGATTCGCCCTCCTAAGTCGCCACAGTGTGACAGGGGCTTAAGACGTCGCTGCTGCTCGTATGCGTGGATGGCAGGGACCTCTTGATCTGCCACCATTGGCACTCAATATTTTGAGTGTGCGCGCCGGTGGAGGCAGGGTCAACGAAGTTGAGGGAGTGGTTCACTGTGAGATGCTGGAAGTTCTCCTCGCTGAGGCAATCGTACGCCCGCCAGCAGTCGATTACGATTTGCGAACCGGTGGCAACATACTCCTTCATAAGGGGGTCACCGAATTCTGTATTTGGCTGATTATGCTATCCACTGCCTCATACCACGGAAATTTATCTGCCTCATAACGTGAGCTGCAAGACTTTTGCACCGCGTCCCGCACTTTGATATAGCTATCGCAGCGGCATTTTCTTTAATTTTGTCATGGCACTGATCTATTGTTCTGTGGTAACCACGCAAATGTAACTACTCACAAATTATTCCGAAAAACCTCCGAGTTTTTGTGCGTAGTATACCCAGTGGTGATAGTGTTTTCGTCCGCCTATACATTTCAATTTCTTTGTTTGAATGGAGATATCTTTTCACCAGCGCTGGAATTGTTAGAACAAGACAGCCGTGACTCATAACGGTAATCTGCCGTGCTCAAGTACGGTTGGTTTCACATTTGATACGCGTAGGGATGGATTGTCCCCGAGTCCACGTACGTGTTCACACTTACCAAACGAACTGAACTATCCCTATCCCTATCCCTGTCCCTAACTCTAATCTTAACCCAACTCGACCACAAACAATGGTTTGTTCAGCTCAAATTATTCTACCCTGGGTCAACGGATCAGCTGGCTCACCAGCATAAAATACGTCAAAACGGATATTCCCATGACATCTCCTCATTGACAACAATAAATAAAAAGGAAAATGAATATATATATATTTATACACGTTATACCTTTGGTTGTCTTTTACCCTTCAGCGATAAATGGAAACTGATGTGCCGAATTGGCAACAAACTGAGTTGATCAAGGACTGTATAAAACACGGACGACGTGTCTCCATTCACTCCCATTCAACAAAAATGGAGCCAAAATATCCTTGATATGGGCGCTGCCATGTTGCACATTTGGAGCCTGAGTCGGCGCAGTAGTGATCGGGGGGTAGAGCCGCGCTATCGAATCCCGCCCACACACTCACCCGAACAGCCCCCTGAACTTCTAACCTGGGCTGGCAGCTATGCTGTTAACGTAAGTGCCCGTAATAGCCAGCTCTCACACGGAGACAGTACAGTTTACCATAGTAAAGTGAAAGGACCTCACTGCCGGCAGCTTAACAATTCGGTCGTTAATAAGGTAGATAGACTTTATGGCTAAACAGACCCCACCTGACAGTCATCTGTTTCGAAATTAGTTGAAGTACCTAATTTCCTAGATAGCCAGTTTATCTATTATATTTTGTCACTGAATCTTGCTTAACAAACTAGGTATGTAGCTAATTACATTAAGTAACGCAGGCGTCAGATTTTTGCCACTTCTCGGCCGCATAGCTAGCTCCAGTCCATGTTCTCAACTGTCACTTACCCAATGTTGCGAGTGGCTAGCATATTACCGCCGACTTTCATTGTATTTTCTAAATCACGTTCCGCCGGGAAAGTGTCATTTCCGATGTGCATGTACTAGCTGAGTAATGGGTTGAACTTCTAATTTTTCAACACGTTAGAATGGTAGATCGAATTTTGAATTAAAATAAACTGTCCTTGTCACCAAAGTTAGCTTGCTGTGTTTAATAAGTCGCGTATCTTATCGTTAGCTAATGTTGTATTTCTTAAAAATGTAACATAATCGCAATGGAAGATAACCATCATAGCTTGGGGACCGGCAATTCATTCTCTGTGATAGTTAACTTAGCAATCCAACACCCCTACACTTTCTTTTATGTGGACTAGATGTCTTTGAATGCATAGATAGTAATTGTTTGAGTTTTGCTATCCTCATTTTTATACAACGAAATGGACTCGGCAATTCTTGCATCCTCCACAGTGGCCAAGAGTCTGTATAAATCTCATGGGAATATCTGGAAACCGACGCCTGTGGTTATTTAAGCATAAGACTTTTCACTGGAGAATGTCATAAAAAACTGAAGTTTATAACATTAAGTCACATCTATTACATGCATAAAAAGCACAATACCACCTGATAAAATAGAATATAAACATGAAATATGTTAAATTGCAGAAAAAGCCAGCAGAAGTGACATTTAAAGGTGACATTTGCATTTTACAACCAACAGGGTCAAAAGTTTACATTTTTGGGAACAGCTACATTCGCCATGGGAAAAAACGAGCAAGGGAGACCACTGGGACCGACCTTAGTCTGGATGCCCAGGTCCAGTGGTTTGGCTGGGGTGGCATGGTTTGGGGAAACCTCCTCCCCTTTATCTACCAGTGCCTGAGAGGAAGAGCTGTGACGGAGGTCCTGCTGGTCCACTGTGGCGGGAATGACCTCAGAAAAATCAAGAGTGTGAAGCTTGTCGCAGGGATCAAGCAGGACTTGGAAATTCTCCATCGGCAGTTCCCTCGGATGAAGATCATCTTCTCTGCCATCACCCAGCGATGCCGGTGGAGGTCTTCCCATCCAAAGATTGACAAAGCCCAGCAATATGTCAACAGTGTGATGGATACTTTTGTTTTGTCTATTGGTGGAGACATCTTGCATCATCCTCAGATAAAGCATAGAGATCCTGGCTAATTTTTGCATGATGGAGTTCATTTCACCCCTATGGGAAATTATATATTTTTATATAACATTGTAGCTGTGTCTGAAAGACCAAATCCAGTAGGGTGATGCTGAATTTGGATTTTCAACATCAGCTATGGCCGCCAAAAAAAGTCATAGTTTTTTTGCTTTATGTGATGTTTGATGCACTTTTTATTCATTTATTTTTATACTAGGGTGGTAGCCATCATACTTATTGTTTTCCCAGCTCTTCCTCTCCATCCACCTTCCTTTCTCTCTTCCTCTTCAATCTTCTCCAAACCATTTGCTTTCCTCCAGCCTTTCCACCTGATGGACTTCCTTAATGTTTCCCCACGGCAAATGTAGCCAGTGGATTGTCTTTGGGCCACACAGAACTCTATGCTGTGCGTAGTTTTTGTTTAAATAAACATTTTTTATTCAACTCATTTGCATGCCTCTGATTTACTGCAGCAAAGGACATAGTATATGTGAAAGAATTCAGAGTGAAGTTTTTGCTGGATGTAAATGTAAAGACCTTTATTGTACACTACAGGTTTAATTTACCACCATCACAGAAAATGTACATTGAATTACAAAATATTTCTCATGTACTCCCAGTCCTAGGACAGATGACTGGAGTCTTTGTTGGAAAACTGAAGGCTTAGAAGTCAAGATAAACGGCTTTTGAATGTATTATTAAACAAACAAACAAAAAAAAGAATGACAGTTTATGCCAATATTTGAAGATGACATCTAAGGAAAATGACACGGACGGAAAAAGCATATATAAGAGAAGCCAGTTACATGTCCATTATTATTCAATCAACATGGACTTGTCTACCTCCAAGTGTAAATTACCGTCTAACAGAACCATTGCAAGTTTCAGTGACAATGCATTTGAGCAATTTTGACAAGCGTTTTCATCAGTTTTTCCTTTATAAATTACTTCAGAAGTATTCTCCAGCAATAAAACAAGAGAATTGCTTGTAGCATCTTCCGAGTCTTCCCTGGACCGGGGCAACCTCAGCATTACCCAGTGGTTTGGCGGCTTCTGTAATCACATGGAAAAAAAAGAAAACATATCTAATTATTTGTGAAGCTTATATCTGAAACCTGAAGTGCAGTCTGCCCTACCATGACAGCAGTAAAATTGACTTGCACGTTCCAACCCACACATCTGGCAATTTTGCAAACGGCAGGTTTGACATTAAAAAAAAAAAAAACTAGAATGGAGATATATGCAGCTTTATAAACTTTGAAACTAAATTCTTTCTGCTACCAATTTACATTCCTTTTTATGTGTGGTCACATGCACCTATTCCGACTTATTTGAAACGTGATTCAGACATAGACTGTATATGAAGAGACATCAAATTTCAAAATAACTTCCTATAATTTTCAAGAAATTATAAAGCTGATCAAGGAAAATATTATTTTGTCATTGTGCAACGCCCAAACTCAGCTCTGACCTTCTAAATTAAGATACTGAAAGCATTACCTTAACAGATTTGTTTCAGTGGCTGAACTAATTAACCATTAATTGCAGAGTGCAAGGTAATATGTGAGTTAACGTTAAGTGAAGTCAGCTAGCTTGCTAGTTAACGTTAAGGTCACTCGATAGCAAACGTAGCAATAATTAACGAAAAGACCATTTGCGCTTAATTAAGTGCGTCCAAGCACAAAAATTGATCGAAATTCGCCTTAGACGCACTTATAAGTGTGGCCAAGATGCACATTGCTCCATTGCCCACGCTTACTTTAAGTGTGTCCGGCATAAATTTTTTTTTTTTTTTTTTTTTTTGGCGAAATGTATTTTAAGCGGTACTTTCTATAAGCGGCACCAGAATGGTTATCAACTGGCGCACTATTAGCAAGTGTGGCCAAGAAAAAAATTCAGCATTGGCGACACGTATAAGTGCAAATAACATCGGCCATAATTAATGCATAATTTAGTAGCGCAACAACCATCACGCTATAAACAATTTTTAAATGATATCCTTCCCGGTTTACACCACTCCCTCATTTACAGTGTGTGCCCATCACCTTCCAGGCCAAACTCGAAATGTTGTCAGGTTTTCCCCGATACTTCGTCCGATCAATCTTTTAAGAGTTCGAACCCCGTTACCTAGCCAATTCCACTAAAGTAGATGCATTGATTCCAGCTGTAATTTCATCCGAAACCTGCCGTATCGACATTGAAATGTGATGTTCACATGTGGGCTACATCTGCAAACACACATCTCTCTCTCTCTCTCTCTCTTTCTGTGTGTGTGTGTGCGTTTGTATCTATGTAGACACACACACCACTCATCCTCCACGTGATTGATTTCAGCAGATGTATATTATGTTTTGCCTTATTTGGAGATATCATGTCAAAATGTTCCCAAACGGATGATGTCCTCCTTCTTTTTGTTGGCTCCATTATCTCCAGTGTTCTGCATGTACCTCACCAGATAATGCAGAACACGTCTTGAATTTCTTGCAGCTTTTTCAGTGAATCGAATCACACAACGAGGCAATCACGTGATTTCAGAGAACTGGGGCCTCATTTGTCTTTGGTCACGTGATATTCTGAAAAACGATACAGGCCTCGAAACAGGCTTCATTTGGACACGCCCCCTTTGATCAATACAGACCTCGGGGCTTCAGTGTTAGACATAACATCACTAATAATTTGTTATGAATCAAGGAAATAGAACGCAAATTCCACCCTCCGGTCAAGAAAATGATGAGGAAATCAATAGTTTTCACCCCCCCCCCTGCAAAATGAAACGCTGTGGTTATGGACCAGCATTTTGATCCTTCAAACTTGGGAGGTATGAAAAGAGGAAGTTGAGTTAAAAAAATTACAATATTTCTTTATATAAATACTTTGACTTGGAAAACAGTATATCTTTCTTATGTTCAATTTCATCAAGAGGAGATTTCTTCCATTGTGAATGCTAACTTTCACGTCCTTTTCCCCTACATGACCAATTGTCAGACACAACACTGCCACCTGCCAATTTATTGGAGCAATCAGGCTCTGGATTGAATAACAATGAAATGAGCAGACACAGGTGAAATAATTATTTCTATTCTTGAAATCATTTGTAATATTTCTGTAGGCTAAGTTAATTGAAAAAAAAAACACCAACTGAATTTAGTAATAGTAATGATGATGACAATGTTTTTGTAATACTGTATCTCAGTGTTGATTGGTTAAAACGAGGGACGTTTAATATCAAGCATCGATTTATGAACTATTAATGCTTTAGCGAGAACATGCTTGGCTTAGAAACTCTGCTAAGTTCCTCTTAAGGCCCCATCTCACGATTGTGTTTGTAAAACCCACGTAACGAGAATTTTACGAACATGCTTAAGAATCTCTTTGACACACTTGTTAATCCTGAGATCCAATATTATCGGGAAACCCACTGCAGTGCTTGAAACATGCATGGTTGCCACTCAAAAACAGCCTGATTGCTCTCAAGTCAAGAGCAAACAGCCTTTGGTTCGGAACACTGGATTTTTAATGGACGAGAATAGTTTTTTTTTATCAAGGGAAATTAGATGATATACTGTAATAAGTACAATGTTAGATATAACATTATGGATTTATTATAGAAATTTTCCAATAAGACACCGGAGTTTAAGGCAGGATTACAAAGCTTCTGAAAGGGATATGCATGCATCGGTGCTCTCACTGAAATGGGGCAACACTTAGCTTCTAAGCAAAACCGTAAGTAATTTGCTTGGAGCATTCGAGAGATTTTTAATATTTAATATACGGAGTCGGATTCCCTAGGGAGTCGTAGGTCAGTCGATTTGGGACCTTCGTCTGTCTCTGAGGTCTTTCAGTCTCTACCAAACTTATGTCATTGTCTTGACTGTTAATGATTGCATCTAGTAACAAGGTATCGGGTTTCTCTGGGTTGCAGTGTCTCGCTCTGTCTCAGTTGTTTGTTCAACAGTGCTTTCTGGAGTCCTGTCAGTCTCAACAGTTAACAGTCGTTTTGGAAGTTTATTTGATGGTGCAGGCTCCTCAGCCTTGTCCTCCTCTACATCTGAGTTCCCTGAAACTTCAGGCCAAATGTGCAAGTCCAGACCAAAGGGCTTGGAGTACAGTTTGCCTTGACATCCTTCATCACTTGATTGTTGGGGTGCAGAATAATCATACCACACACCGAAGTCATCCTCTTCTGATTCAGAATCATCCACTCTGCTCTCCTCTTCTTGAGCTGATGAGCAAAAAGGATAAGACTTCCCATTTTGCTGGGCTTTGAGCTGCTCACTGACCCTTCTCTTCTTAGATTTGGATGCCTCCATGTTCTCATCTGTCTGTAACTGCACCTCTTGTCCAATGGGCAGGATGTGATTGCTGTGGATTACCTTCTCAGGGCCCTGGCCATCGTCTGGCTTCAGTTTAAAAACTGGCAATCCAGGCAGTTGATGCTCCACAATGTATGGAGTGCCCCTGCAAAGCTTTAAAGAACAATTGTTGAAGAATTCATGAGCAGATAGTTCTTGAAAGGTTTGCAGGGGTAGATTTCCATCAGTCAGCCAGTTTATGTTTTCAAGTCAGTCCAAGATTTCTGATTAAAACTCTGTCTCCTGAAACAAGTGGACAGAAACAAACTCTCTGATCATAGCGCTGCTTATTAGGGGTTCAAGCCCGTAGGGCTGAAACCCTATTGTTTTTGTGCTGGTTTATTATTAGGGGTTCAAGCCCGTAGGGCTGAAACCCTATTGTTTTTGTGCTGGTTTATTTTGATTATTATTATTATTATTATTATTAGGGGTTCAAGCCCGTAGGGCTGAAACCCTATTGTTTTTGTGCTGGTTTATTATTATTATTATTATTATTAGGCGTTCAAGCCCATAGGGCTGAAACCTTATTGTTTTTGTGCTGGTTTATAATTATTATTATTATTTTTATTATTATTATTATTATTATTTCTTCTTCAGAAATATTTTTGCAAATTCCCATGAGATGGTAAATGGTAGAGACCTGAAATTTTTCACATTGGTTGGAAGTTGTGTGTAAATGCTGACCAAGGCATTTTTAACTCAATCGGCCTGATAGTGGCGCTATAATTCAAGAAAAACAGGTTTTCACTTTAAAGGTCATAACTCCTACGCTGTAAGTCCGATTTACACGAAATTTGGTACAGACATTTCTTGGTCCAATCTCTACAACTTTCTCAGGGACCTCTAAGGTCCGCCACATTTGATTTTCTGGAATTTTGAATTTTTTGAAAAACACATTTTTGACATCTTCTCCTAGGCTGTAGGTCCAATTCCTTCGAAATTTGCTGTGGATCATCAGTGGACCAAGCTTATCAAAGATTGCATAAAGCTTGTTGAAATCTCATTTCGTTTCCAAGATATTGACCAATGAACTTCAGCAGGGGCGTGGCTTAACACATAAATGGACAAAATTCAACAACTATTGAGCCAATCATCACAGAACTTGCAGAATATGTCCATATAAGTACCAAAAACATACACTGACAGTTTCATGCAAATCGGCCCATAGGGGGCGCTATAACACAAATCAGACTATAAATCAGCAATTGTTTGTCCTATAGACATAAAACTCACAGGATATATTCATATAAGTACCTGAAACATACCCAGAAAATTTCATTCAAATTGACTGATAGGGGGTGCTATAAATGCAAAACAAAGCAGCGTTGTATAGCACAAATCAGACTATAAATCAGCAGTTGTTTGTCCTATAGCCATAAAACTCACAGGATATATTCATATAAGTACCTGAAACATACCCAGAAAATTTCATTCAAATTGACTGATAGGGGGCGCTATAAATGCAAAACAAAGCAGCGTTGTATATCACAAATCAGACTACAAATCAGCAGTTGTTTGTCCTATAGCCATAAAACTCACAGGATATATTCATGTAAGTACTTGAAACATACTCTGAAAATTTCATTCAAATTGTCCGATAGGGGGCGCTATAAATGCAAAACAAAGCAATGTGGTATAACACAAATCAGACTATAAATCTTAAATAGTTTTCCCAATCATTACAAAACTCACAGGATATGTCCACATAAGAACCTGAAACATAGCCTGAAAGTTTCAATCAAATCAACTAGTAGGGGGCGCCACAAATGCACAAAATAGCCTAACATAACACAAATCAGACTATACATCTGTAGTTCTTGGTCCAATCATTACACTGGCAAAATAGGTCCACATAAATACCTGCAACATACTCTTAAAGTGGTTTTTGTCCCCCGCCGCCCCGGTACCGAGCGGAGCGGGGGACATAGTATTCCGCTCCGTCCGGCCGTCCGTCATGTCCCGTTTGTTCTGAACGCGATATCTCAAGAACGGTTTGACCGATTCCATTCATCTTTGGTCTCAAGGTGTATTTGGGGCGGGGGACATAGTTTTCAGCTCTGTCCGTCCGTCCGTCCGTCCGTCATGTCTCGTTTGTTGTGAACGCAGTATCTCAAGAACAGTTTGACCAATTCCATTCATCTTTGATGTCAAGGTGTATTAGGGGAGTGCTTACAGCCCACTCGATTTACGTGAAGTTGGCATTATTCTCAAGGTAGTCGATAACGTTTGCACCTGGTGCAAAGATTTTTACCAACAGATTAATGTGTCTAAGACTAAAGACATGATTATTGATTTTCGTAGGTCACGACCCAGTGTTAGTCATACTGTTATTAATGGCAAGGTTGTTGAGATTGTTCTTCAATATAAATACTTAGGAACCATTATTGATAACTCACTAAGTTTTGAACCCAACACTGATGTTGTTTGTAAAAGGGTTCAACAGCGTCTCTATTTTCTAAGGAAGAGGAACAAGTTCAAAGTGTGCAATGTCTTGATGACTCTGTTTTATCGGTGTTTTATTGAAAGTGTCCTGACATATTGTATTGTTGCATGGTTTGGTTGTCTTACATTGTCCAGCAAAAACAGGCTCGCAAAGCTGGTCAAAGTAGCAGGCAAGGTGATTGGCGTGCAGCAGGGTCAGCTGCAGGATATCTATTATAAACGTATTGTCGGTAAAGCCCAACAAATCCTGACTTGTCCTGACCATCCTCTCTTTGTTGAGTTTGATCTCCTTCCTTCTGGACGTCGTTACAGAATGCCTCGAACCAAAACGAAACGTGCCAGAACTTTTTTTATTCCTGTTGCCATTGAAAAGTTTAATTTGCTTGTCTAATCTGGCAGTCTGTGTTCTTTTTGTGTGTGTGTGGGATAGACAGATTTCGATCTTATGTCCTGGTTTTATACCCTGAATTTTAATTATTATTTATTCTTCCGTGATCTATCTCGCCCGAGTATGCATTATTCATTATTATTTATTTTACCTACTGCATTGCACTTTACTTGATTTGATGCACTTTATACACAGTGCTTGAAACGTTCCAGCCTCTGACTCAGTTGAAGTGGTTGAAGTATCCTGTGTTTCACTTGAACTGTGGATTTTTTTCATGTTGTGTCTCTGTTATTGCTTTGTGTACTTGTTGTGTCTTGATGGTTGCTGGTGATCTAATTTCCCTTGGGATGATAAAGTTGAACTTGAAAGAAGGTCATTACGACCATTTGACCACTTACAAATATCTTGTCAACATGATATCTCAAGAACGGTTTGACCGATTCCATTCATCTTTGGTGTCAAGGTGTATTCGGGGCGGGGGACATAGTATTCAGCTCCATCCGTCCGTCCGTCCATCCATCCCGTTTATTGTTATATCTCAAGAACGGTTTGCGATTCCATTCATCTTTGGTGTCAAGAACGGTTTGACGGGGATTCCATTCATCTTTGGTCCGTCTGTCATGTGTTTATTTGTGGGGTACCTCACGGTTTGAGATTCCATTCATCTTTGGTGTCAAGGTGTACGGGGACCTTGGCATTATTCTCTTGGCATTATTCTCAAGGTCATTACAACCACTTACTAATACCTTGTCAACATGATATCTCAAGAACGGTTTGACCGATTCCATTCATCTTTGGGTCTCAAGGTGTATTAGGGGCGTGGGACATAGTATTCAGCTCCATTCGTCCGTCCGTCTGTCATGTCCCGCTTGTTGTGAAAATGATATCTCAAGAACGGTTTGACCGATTCCATTCATCTTTGGTGTCAAAGTGTATTTGGGGGTGGGGACATAGTATTCAGCTTGTCAGTCCATCTGTCCAACGCCCACTTTTGTTGTGAATGAAATCTCAAGAACGTTTGACCAATTTTATTCATCTTTGGCTTCAATGAGTATTTGTGTGATATATTCAGCTCCGTCAGTCCATCTTTCCGTCCACCGTTTGTTGTGGGAACATGGCCAATTTTATTCATCTTTGGCAACACTTATTTAATTAAGCTGTTAAAGTCACCTTTCAACTACTAATGGTCTTTAATTGGCTGTTGAACCTCAGAATTAATGGTCTTTCTTGGCGAACCTATATTTCCCTATTTCCCTTTGCTTTTCTTCTTTGCCTTACTCTCAGCCAACTGAAAAGCAGCTTCGAGCTCAGGTTTCATGTTTTTGACATAGCGCAGATAGGACCTCGTGGATGGCTGCATCCAAATGTCCGCACTTCACCGCACCGCAGACTCACTGATTTTGCGGGCGCATTCACGGGAAGTCCGGGAGTGCTAAGGGCTGTCCAAATCTACAATTCATCCAGTCCACGAGGGGCCTCAAGCGGACTTTCTGTGGACTTCCAGAGAGTCCGCTTGGGATGCAGACTTCAGCAGACTTCACTAGTGTAATTACCCACAATTCATTGCAACATGGACGTGACGTTTTACTTTTTCCAAATTGCTGACAGAAAAAAAGCACATTCACACACACACAAAACCACATAAACTTATTGTAAATTTATAATATTAAAACGTTACTTGAATAACGTAGGCCAGATATAAATTTCAACATCATGATACAGAAATATAGGCTATATGATATTCTCTCTAATGTTCCCACGGAAACGAGTGAAACAAACTCAAAGCCTGTCTATCAGCTCCTTTTATAATGCTGCAGACTCCCGCTCTCGGAGACTTTACGTGATGACGGCGAAGACGTCACATTACTTACACCTGAAGTCCGTGATAGCTCAGTCTGCAAGTCCAGAGGGTGGAGATTTGGATTCAGCCGATGTTCCATCACTTGAGACTCATAATGTCAAATCTACTGGCAACCTAGCTGCTCGACCAAACATGAGAAAATACGGGGAATAGCCAGTTGACTCATTAACTCTGCAACTGTACGCATGAACTAGATAGCTGATGTGTTTACTCCATTTGCTTTTGTTTTGTGCATCGAGAGTTCCAAGCATGTCAAGCAGTGTTCTATTGCAGTGTTTCCCAAACTGTGTGCCGTGAGAGCTTCCTAGGTGTGGCGCGAGAAAACCCATTTACAGTTTTTTTATTGATAGCCTAATAAAATAAAACGGCTGAACTTACAGGATATAAAAATAACAATTCATGTCATTATGTCATTCAATTCAGTTTATTAAAATGCCTATTTAAAATTCCTTCTCAGTATTTCCGCATCATGTATTCTACTGTACAATTCCTTATCCTGATTGGCCAATCACACATCATCTAACGCAAAAAATAAACATTCCCCGGTAAAACTCAGCTAAAACAGCAGTGTAGGCTAGTTGAAACGAAACAACGAAAATGGATAAATCCCTGACCAAAACCTAGAAAAGGCCGTCCGACTAAGACCCAGAACCACATCACTCTTGCTGCGCTGGCCAGAAAAAGAAAAACAAAGTGGTGAGCAGACTTTACAGTGAGGAATATCTGACTTATGGGTTTACATTTACCGGAGATCCCGCTACCCCAATACCACTGTGTCTTGCTTGCGGCGAAAAGCTGGCGAATGAAGCTATGGTGCCAAATAAATTAAAAAGACACCTTTCAACCAAACACCCTTCTCATGCAAAAAAAAAAAAGACCATGAATATTTAATGCGATTGAGAAGCCAGATGAACAAACAAGCTCGTTTCATGATTAAAACCGCTACAGTGTCAGAAAAAGCAGTAGAAGCTAGCTAGCTATCTGGTTGCAGAACTCGTAGCAAAATCAAAGACATCTCACACAATTGCCGAATCTCTTATCCTGCCAGCATGCAAAGCAATCATTGGGACCATGTTGGGTCAAAATGCTGCCAGTGAAATATCGAAGGTTCCTCTCTCAAGCAATACAATTGGCAGACGAATAGGAGAAATGCCGGCAGATATAGAGGACGTTGTCAGGCCCAGCGCTAGAACAGGGAATTGAGGGAGCACAGACACGTCCCTTTATGACAATTAGGATAGTCCCAGCTAGTTTTCAATCATTTTTCTTTATTGACACGTTTTCCAATTATCGTAATTGGCAACTGAAGACACGGTTTCTCTCCATATGCGATCTAACAACGATGAAATCATGGGCTAAATTAGTGGTGGAATCAGAACTGAGAATTGGGGTGCTCAAAACATCTGTTTAAAAAAATTATTAGTCCTGACCTGTTCTCAGTCATTTTCATGATTAACAAAAGGTTCACTCCGAGAGCACTCCACGCTTAACAGGTGCTGCTTGTTCTCCCGGATTAGGTCAGACGACAATCATTCATCTGGACGCGTATTTGCTGTATTTAAATCAATGTTATTGCCTTCCTGCGGAAGTACCTTGAGCTGCATGCTTTTTATAGCCTAACAGCCGAGTGCCACTTTTTTTTTTTTTAAATCAACCCACGCAATACCGAGAATGAAAGGCGATATTTAATTGGAATGCTGACCAGTTCTTTCAACGCAAAGCATTGGCCTATTGATAAGTAAATTATTTTTCTGTACTGAATTTAGCCCATGATTCCATCGCTGTTAGATTGCATATGGAGAAAAACCGTGTCTTAAGTTGTCAATTACGATAATTGGAAAACACGTCAATCAAGGAAAATGATTGAGAACTTGCCAGGACTAAAGGGATGTGTCTGTGCCCCCCCAATTCCCTGTTCTAGCGCCGGGCCTGGAGACAATTAAAGAAAATTACTTTTTTTATCGAATTTTGCAGGAGAAAACTACCGGTGAGGAAGTGTTTCGAGTGATATCTGAGTATCTGGAGAAGTGGGGGCTGAACTGGAAAGACTGCGAAGAGTCATTTATTTTATGATTGCATAAAAGCCTGAAACCTGGTTGGAAAGCTCGAGTGGTTGTCTCGTCACTCGGTCGCGCTGCGGGGTAGGTAGCGCGAGCGGAACGCTATAATATCATCGCGTATGGAAGCCCATAGTGGACAATATTCAAATGAAAATGTAATCCCTCTATTGCATCATAATTTTCCACTTATGAATGAGTTATTTGAGACAATATTAAATTGAAAATGCATTAATCCAATTATCACTTTCATTTTCACATACACATATGGGAAATCAATGACTATATTCAAATGATAATGAAAAGCTGTTTGACATTTCATTTTTAAAGTCATGCTCCGCAATACAGTGGACAATATTCAAATGCAATAAGCAAAACAGCACCCCCAGCCTATTGCATTTACATTTACATGTCAACACGGTCTTTTAGGGTCAACATGATAATGAAAATGCTGTTTTCTAATCACTTGGAAATAATAATGACGACGACTTTTGACATTTCATTTTCAAAGACTTATCCTGCAATACATGGGACAATATTCAAATGCAGTAAGGGAAACAGCGCCTCCCAGTCCTTTGCATTTTCAAATACATGTCACCACGGTCTTTTTGGGACACAATGAAAATTAAAATGCAATCTGTTAGCGTCTCATCAAGGCAGGTCTTCCGCTAGGACATCTCTCATTAGGGGCGCGAACGGAAACCATGTTCCTCATTTGTATACCAACCAATCAGCTTCTGGGGTAGCGCTTGTACGCACGGAGGCTGATAATTAGAGATGGCAGTTTCGAACCTGAAAACTGAAAACAGTTTTGAAACCTTTGAAACGACCACTGTTTCGAAATGTTCTGAATTGTTTTGAAACCAGATTTATTTCAGTAGTGCACAGCCTAGTGGTAAAAACTTTTACTGCAGCTATTAAAATGTTTTGAAGTGAAACAAAACACATTGATCATTGCTGGGGTGGAGCAGGAAAAACGTCACTAGTCACGAGACAAAAGTTTTGAAGCAGAGTCATAAACCCGTGTCAAACCCGGAAGTTTCGAACGTGTTCGAAACAGTTTGAATCTGGGTGTCGATATTGCCATCTCTACTGATAATGTCACGATGGCTAGGCTGCTATGTACAATGTGCCATCGCGCATTAGGCTACATTGCCCTTTGAATGTAGCCATCTCGACAGCCGGTATGCTAGCTAACGTTAACTAAGGAAAATATTTGCAAATGATCATCACATTAAAGCAATATGATTTGATTTTTGCCCCAGCTATATTAACTGAGCTAGCTGCAATATGCATGAACTTATCCGAGGCTTCACGGCAGTGTTGTGCAACGGCAACCCAAGTGTGCTTGCAGATTTCAGAGACGTTAGCTAGCTTGCTGAGTCTTAAAGCAATCACTTAGGTACAGCTAGCTAGCTAGCTATGATGCCTACTAGAGAAGCTCTTACAGTCCTGATTTGTCACTTTCAACGCCAATAATGTGATGATCATTTACAAATATTTTCCTTAGTTTACGTTAGCTAGCATACTAGCTGCCGAGATGGCTACATCCAAAGGGCAACGTAGCCTAATGCGCGATGGCACACAATACATAGCAGCCTAGCCATGATGACGTTATCAGTAAGCCTCCATGCGTACAAGCGCTACCCAGATGCTGATTGGTTGGTATGCAAAAGAGGAACACGGTTTCCGTTCGCGCCCCTAATGAGTGACGTCCTTGCGGAAGACCCGCCTTGATGAGACACTAACAGATTGCATTTTAATTTTCATTGTGTCCCAAAAAAAGCGCGGTGACATTTGAAAATGCAATGGACTGGGAGGCGCTGTTTCCCTTTCTGCATTTGAATATTGTCCCATGTCTTGCAGGATAAGTCTTTGAAAATGAAATGTTAAATGTCATGATCATTATTATATCAAAGTGATTATAAAACAGCATTTTCTGTGAGGTATCGTTCAGGAACCAGTCGCGATAACCAGAAATAGCAAAAAAAAAAAAGTGATTTTATTAGCGAGGGGGTAAACCCCCGCAGGACCGAAGGCAAAAGTACAAAGTCCACAATCCAAAATCACAATCCTAGGGGCAGAATCCAGAGTCGAAAAACCAGGGCAGCAATACAGAAATCGTGGTCAGACAAAAAGGGTTCGATACACAGGAGCAGATATTAAAGCCAAATCAGAGCCAAAAAGAGGTAGTCGGGCGGTCCAGTCAGAAAGGTAACACAATGAGTACAAGGCGAGAAACAAAAGCAGCACAGGAAACGTTCTGACAAGGAGCTGGCTGTGAAAAGACTGCTTAAATAGACACAAGGGAAGTCACATGCTATGATTAGGGACAGGTGAACTGGATCAGACTAATTACGTGGGAGCAAAACATGAGGAAGAACCTAACCACATGAAATTGGCAAAAGCAAAAACGCGGACAGGGAACACGAGACAGCCTATGACAAAACATAAAGCTCCGGTTAGGGAGTTCTAATGTGCACAGATAATGAGAGGCAGGACAGAGTGGAGCAGGTGCGGAGGATCCGCTGAATTGTAGCAAAGACTAAGAGAAGGCAAGAGGTGGAGACTAGAATAGGGCGAGTGCTGAGAGCTTGTTAATCAATTAGTAAGTGCAGCTATACAATCCCTAGTGCTCGTTAGTAAGTTAGTATTATATACAATGTTAGTCTTGGTTAGTAACCAGGCGCGTCGCTAGAACAGGGAATTGGGGGGCACAGACACTTCCCTTTATGAAAAGAATTAGTCCTGGCTAGTTCTCAATCATTTTCCTTTACTGACGCGTTTTCCAATTATCGTAACTGGCAACTGAAAACACGGTTTCTCTCCATATGCGATCTAACAGCGATTAGATGATGGGCTAAATTCAGTACAGTTCTTGGAACAAGAACAGAGAATTGGGTTGCACAAAACATCCGTTTAAAACAGTCATTAGTCCTGACCTGTTCTCAGTCATTTTCATGATTAACAAAAGGTTCACTCCGAGAGCACTCCACACTTAACAGGTGCTGCTTGTTCTCCCCGATTAGGTAAGATGACAATCATTCATCTGGACGCGTATTTGCTCATTTAAATCAATGTTATTCAAAATTGCATACCTGCTTGAATAGCTTGAGCCGCATGCTTTTATAGCCTATTTAACCGCCGAGTGCCACGTTTTGTTTTATCAACCCACGCAATACCGAGAGTGAAAGGCGATATTTCATTGGAACAAAGACCAGTTCAATCAACGCGAAGCATTGGCCTATTAGTACATAAATTATTTTTCTGTACTGAATTTAGCCCATGATTTCATTGCTGTTAGATCGCATATGGAGAGAAACCGTGTCTTCAGTTACCAGTTACGATAATTGGAAAACGCGCCAATAAAGGAAAATGATTGAGAACTTGCCAGGACTAATTCTTGTCATAAAGGGACGTGTCTGTGCCCCCCAATTCCCTGTTCTAGCGACGCGCCTGTTAGTAACTTTAACAAAATAACAAACTGTTAGTATGGGTTAGTAAAATAGAAAAGCAAGGCGAAGGAAGCAAACGAGATTAGAAGGAATGTTTGAAACCCAGAAACCATGAAATCACCTAAACATGTGACACGCAGGACTTGGGGAGAAGCTGTAGCTTAAAAGACCAGACAGGGGAGACAAAGTGCAATGAAGGGCATGGGCAAAACATGGACCGGACTAAAACAGAAAAGTGGATCGGGAATGGCAAAGATGAAAACATGGCAAAGTACAAAAACTGAACAGAACATGGCAAAACCTAACAGACATAATCATAAACATAACAGGGACTAGGGAAAACATAACAAGCATGGCAAAATCATAATAAACATGGCAGAAACAAGACAGACATGGCAGAATCATAACATTTTCATTATCATGTTGACTATAAAAGAGCGTGATGACATGTATATGTAAATGCAATAGACTGGGAGAGCTATTTATTCTTTCTATTCTTCTCACTGCCGCTCGACACGAGCATGGCGGTGCAAAAGAAAATTTATCCAGGCATCTAGCTAGGAGGTTGCCAACTGTTTAAGAGCTTCAGCAGCTTTCCGTCTTTCGCCTCTTTCCTCTTCAGCTTTCCGCCTATTGATCTCAAAGGTCTTGATGCCATCACAAACCGTTCTCCTCCACACCACTCTATCTGCTGGGGCTGTAGCCCAGTCATCAATCTTGCAGTCTTTAAAGCTTCTTTTAAGGACATCCTTGTTTCTCTTCTTAGGAGCACTAACACAACGTGATCCAGTAGAGAGCTGACTGTAGAGAAGTTGTTTTGGGAGACGTTGCACGTCCATTCTCATCACATGTCCATACCATCTCAGTCTATTTTGCTGTAGCATAGCCTCAACACTTGTCAGACAAGCTCGGTCAAGAACTGCAGCATTGGTGACACGATCATACCATTTCACATTCGTGATTGTCCGAAGATATCTTTGGTGAAATTTCTCGAGTTGTTTCACTTGATAACGATAGGTAGTCCACGTTTCAGAGCCATACAGAAGCGTTGGTATAATGATGGCTTGATAGACTTGTATTTTGGTCTCCAACTCAAGTTTGCGGTTGTCGAAGACACGCTTGCGTAGCTTGCCGAAAGCTGCTGCGGCAGAGCTGATCCTGTTGTTTATGTCATGATCAAGGGAAACATCACTTTCCACATAGCTGCCAAGATACTTAAAGTGTGAAACTACCTTAAGAATGATTCCGTCAACAGTGATTTCAGGCTGGGTGACGGGTGGGGAGATGGTATCAGAAGGAAATCGATACATAACCTCCATTTTAGTGCAGTTCAGTGATAGACTAAGTCGTTTGTAGGCTTCTGCAAAGGCATCTGTTATTCTCTGCAGCCCAGCTTCCGTAGTCGAGCAGACGGCAGCGTCATCAGCGTATTGAAGTTCTACGACTGAGGCTGTAGACACCTTAGTTTTAGCCTGTAAAGTTATTTGTACTCCAAGGTTTCTCAGCTGTGGCTCTGCCAATTGCAGGACAGCACCCATGAAAAGAGCAAACAGGGTGGGTGCTAATACACACCCTTGCTTAACACCGACTTTCACAGGAAGTGGTTCCACTTGTTGACCTTTACATATAACAGAGGCAGTCATCTCATCATGAAGTAGGCGGATCATCGTAATGAATTTGTCGGGGAACCCATATTTCATCCAAAGAGTTTCTCTGTGCACCGTGTCGAAAGCCTCAGTCAAATCGAAAAAGGCTGTGTAGAGAGGAGTTCTTTGTTCCCAAGACTTTTCTTGCACTTGCCATAAGGCGAAGATGATGTCGATGGTGCCCCTTGCAGGTCGGGTAGGACGTCCTCTGCAATTTGTGTAAGCCGGTTTAGTATAATCTTTGCAAACAATTTACCAACGGTGGACAACAGTGATATGCCTTTATAATTGCTGCAATCAGCCTTGTCTCCTTTCTTATGGATGGTAACTATCAGTGCATTTTTAAGGTCAGCCGGTGCTTGTTCTTCGGTCCAAATACACTTTACAAAGTCATGAAGACGCTGAGCCATTGCTGGTCCGCCGTACTTCAGCACTTCAGCTGGAATTCCATCAGGACCACTCGCCTTGTCATTCTTCAGCGACTTGATGGCCATATTGACTTCATGAGGTGTTGGGGGATCTGCGAGTTTATGTTTCATTGGAAACTGTCTCCGCTCATTGATAAATGTCTGGTCAACTTCAACTTCGCAATTCAGCAAGTTGTAAAAGTGCTCCCTCCAGCGTGCCTGAATGGATTCAGGATCCTTCACCAGCGTTCCAGCTATAGTACGCAATGGAGTTGGGCCGTGTGTGCTAGGTCCATAGACAGCCTTCATTGCAGCAAAAAAGGCTTTTGAATTCTGTTTATCTGCTAGCTCCTGAAGCTCTACGGCTTTGTTCTTCCACCACTGATTCATTAGTTCACGAGTACACTGTTGTAGTTTATTTCTTGCTCTTGTTAAATTAGTCTTAGATGATCTTGCATATCTTATTACATTTGAATATTGTCCTCAGTAGAGCAAGTTAAGTCTTTGCAAATAAATGTTGAATGCTGTTTTCAATATCATTTTCAAATAGTCAGAAAATAGCATTTACATTTTCATGTTGACCCTAAAAGAGCGTGTTGACATGTAAATGTAAATGCAATAGGCTGGGGGTGCTGTTTTGCTTATTGCATTTGAATACTGTCCACTGCATTGCAGAGCATGACTTTGAAAATAAAATGTTAAACAGCATTTCATTATCATTTGAATATAGTCATAGATTTCCTATATGTGTGTGAAAATGAAAGTGATACTTGGATTAATGCATTTTCAATTTAATATTGTTTCAATTAACTCGTTCATAAGTGGAAAATTATAATGCAATAGTGGGATTACATTTTCATTTGAATATTGTCCACTGTGGGGTTCCATAATTGCGGCGTGCCGTGAGATTTTTTCATAGTAAACAGTGTGCCGCGAGAGAAAAAAGTTTGGGAAACACTGTTCTATTGAACCGTTCAGGCTGTGGGTCGCCCTGAGGGTGGTAGGGCGTGGTTCGGGACCTTATGCTTAGTATATTCAACAATTCATGAATAAGTCTACTTTGAAAATCCCTACCTTGATCTGAATGTACTCTCTTAGGTAACCCATAGTGGACAAAATATTGTTCCCATAGCACCTAAGCTACTGTGAACGCCTTTAGATCTTTTGTAGCAAAAGCCTGCGCATACCGGGTGCCCCTGCGAAGCTTTCAAGAACAATTCATGAAGAATTCATGAGCAGTTATTAACTGCTCATGAATTCTTCATGAATTGTTCTTGAAAGCTTTGCAAGGGTGTAGTCGTCAGTAACTACGAGCATGTTGCAAATGTTTCTGGAGTCAAGCTCAAGTGACAGAAAATCCATACAAAAAAGATCCATTGGTCCATCACTATGAAGATTTGAAAGCTCAGCAGCTAATTTTGGCAATGTTTTTCTTTGAATACACCTCGCACAATTTTTTTGTACCCCCGCTACGAAGTAAGCGGGGGTATATAGCGGCCCGCCCGTCCGTCCTTCCGTCCGGGGTCATATCTCAAAAACCGTTGGAAATATTTCGACCAAACTTTGTACAATCGTGAACCATGTCACAAACTACGCATCCAGTCATTTTCAGCTTTCTGGGATGTCAATTTTCTGACATTTCCATGGAAACGTCACATTTTGTACTTTATTCTATAGTGGACAATAGGGACAAGTTTTCTCGGAAACTATTACACCTAGATGAATGAAATTTTGTTTGTAGGTACTCCTGACGATACTCTTGAAAGAATTCGAAACCCAGTTCCGAAACTTTATTTTTTACGGAGTTTTTGCCCTTGAATCTTTGATTCGACTTAGTGCAAAAATCCGCCGGGATGCATCAATGGGGACAAATTTTCTCGGAAACTATTACACCTAGATGAATGAAATTTTGTTTGTAGGTACTCCTGACGATACTCTTGAACGAGTTCGAAACCCAGTTCCGAAACTATATTTTTGACGGAGTTATTGCCCTTGAATCTTTGATTCGACTTAGTGCAAAAATCCGCCGGGATGCATCAATGGGGACAAATTTTCTCGGAAACTATTACACCTAGATGAATGAAATTTTGTTTGTAGGTACTCCTGACAATACTCTTGAACGAGTTCGAAACCCAGTTCCGAAACTTTATTTTTTACGGAGTTATTGCCCTTGAATCTTTGATTCGACTTAGTGCAAAAAATCTGCGGGATGCATCAATGGGGACAAATTTTCTCGGAAACTATTACACCTAGATGAATGAAATTTTGTTTGTAGGTACTCTGACGATACTCTTGAACGAGTTGAAACCCAGTTCGAAACTTTATTTTTACGGAGTTATTGCCCTTGAATCTTTGATTCGACTTACTGTGAAAATTGGCTGGGACGCGTCAATGGGAACAAGTTTACTCGGAAATTACTACACCTAGGTCAATGACATTTTGCTTGTGGGTACTCCTGACGATACTCTCGAACGAGTTTCGAAACCGAGTTACGAAACTGTATTTTTTACGGAGTTATTGCCCTTGAATCTTAATTCAACTTAGTACGAAAATCGACAGGGAGGCATCAATGGAGACAAGTTTGTACACTAAATGGACCTTTTTGGTACTTGATTTGAGTATGACTGCATATTACATTTCCATAGAAGCGTTATTTGCTATTGACATTCATTGAGCGACAAAAGGGGAGCGGGGGTACGTGAGCTTTGCTCGCTTTTTTCTTGTTACAGTATGTCTCGACTTCTGTTTTCAATCGAGGCAAATAAATTTCTCTCTGACCAGGCCATTGGTCTTGTCGAACCCCAGGTGGACAGACTGATCATGCAGAGACTTTAGGACAGTTCCTCTGAACTATTGCAGAAGCAACAGCTGCTGTCTCAACGGCTTGTTGGGTGGCTTACTGATTCGGTACGGCACTGAATCTTTAACCATTAACTTCTCCCATTCTTTAAGCAACAATGCCACATCTGGATGTTTTCCCTTGTTAGCACTACTTGAACTCTTTTGACTAACTGCACGACAAACTTCTCCAATGCAGGGGTCATCCTGTTTGGAATGAGAAATCTGTGCTGTCGTCATCTTGGGAAGCTGGGAAGTAGTTAAGAATGAGAGGTTACTATATGCTTTTGGGATGGCATGCTTGGACGAGCCCATTATGTCCATGGCTCCATGGGGGCGGTAACGATGGGGACTCACTGAGGTCATATGACAAACAGCATGTGCTGTGGTGGCTGGCATGCATTTCTCCTCCCCATCAGTGACACCATGAGGTCGGCTTGACAATGCATCCACATCAACGTTTTGTTTTCCAGGACGATACTTCAAACTAAAGTCATATGTTGACAGTTTAGCCAGCCAGCGATGCCCTGGTGCGTCCAACTCCGCTGAAGTTAGGACATAAGTTGATGGATTGTTGTCTATGTGGACTTTAAACTGGGCTCCATAAAGGTAGTCATGCAGCTTACTGGTGACAGCCCACTTTAACGCCAAGAAGTCTAGTTTGTGTGTGGGATAGTCTTTTTCTGATGGAGTGAGACTTCGGCTTACAAAAGCAATAGGGCGCAATCCATCTCCTTAGTCCAGATACAGGACCCCTCCCAAACCTTCTCTGCTGGCATCAACATGCAACACATAAGGCAGTCTGCAATTTATCAGGACAGGTGCCTCAGTAAGGCTCCTCTTCAGAGTCTCAAATGATCTTTCACAGTCTGCATCTCACCTGGAACCAAAAGGCTCCAAAGGGTGAAACCATGGCTTTGTTTCTTTTTCCAGTCCCCTAGTTTTGTTTGTTTTGACATTTTCTTTAGTCTTTGCCCCTTTTCCTGATCTTCCTGCTACCATGCAATCCTGCAGTAATTGGTTGAGTGGGTGACAGACTCTGGAGAAATGTTTGACAAACCTTCTGTGATACCCACAGAAGCCAAGGAACGAGCGGAGAGCTGTGATGTTCTCAGGACGTGGCCAGCTTCAATCTTTGAGGAGTCTGTGGCGATGCCATTGCAAGAGACAATGTGACCAAGGTAGGTGACAGAGGGGCAGCAAAACTGACATTTGTCCAGTGACAGCTTTAATCCTTCCTCTTTCTGATGGTCCAGCACTTTAAGAAGGCACTTTTCATGTTCCTCTAATGTTCTCCTGGAAACAATTAAGTCATCAAGATACACTAATACCTCCAGGAGGTTCATATCACCCAGTGTTCTCTCCATAATCCGTTGGAATGTAGCCGGTGCTCCACAAATTCTTTGGGGCACCTGCTCGAACTGACAGAGCTACTGGGCACATGAAAGCCTTTTTTTTTTTTTTTTTTTTTTGTCTGCTGCACTCAAAGGGATCTGATAGTAGTCCCTCCTGAGGGGGCTTAGACTTCTCCTTAACAGGAACTTCCTTCACTACATCCACTGGGAACGTGAGCAATGGGCATTCCACGCTTTATCCTCACCTCATGAGTGGACACATTTCGCACAGTGACTGTGATGCGCCGACAATGGGCAACTGCGGCCTTCTCAACAACTGGCATTACTAGCAGCTCATCAGGGAAACAGCGCTCCTCTGGGTGCGCAATGAGGATGGCCTGGGAAGTGAAATGTCCAGGAAACTTTGGAACACCCCTGACAGTTGCAACTCTCCCTGGGGGCAAGGTAAAAGGCTTACCTCTGATGAACTAAACTGTTCCTTACTTTATCTCCACTTCCTCATCAGGGGTTTCCTGAAACTTCTCATAAGCCTCTTTGATGACTGGATGCACAAATAGGCTGTGGAGGAAATTTTCTCCTCTCGGAGTTTTACAAGTCTGATATAATCTCCTTACGATGGAGGCATTTGTTCTAACCCCAATGGAATACCTGCTTTTCAAGACCGGATTGGGACACACCAGCATAAGTGTTTGGATAGTCTCTTTAACACCAAATGTTCAAAAAAGTTCACTAATAAGAAATGTATTTTCAAATATTACTCAAAATTGTTTTAACCCTCCTATTACGTTCCACGTCAATTTGACCCAACTCAGTGTTCAGTGTCTCTAAAAACATGGTTAACATACTTTTTTTCGGCTAGATTTTTTCCCTTAACTTTACAGGTAAAACATGAATTTCACTCAAAAAATTTATTTTATGTTCTGTACATACCTTGTAAGCATCGGTGTTGTTTGGGTCATTTTGACCTCGGGACCCATTATTAGAAAAAAAACATTTTGATCTCGTTTTTGTAGTGCTGCCGAAGACTGGGGATGTTCAAATTAATTACTCATTCATTTTCCTAAAATCATGTAAAATCCATGTTTGATGTATATGGGGAGGATGGGGGAGTTGTGTTTTATTTACTTGGCTCTTAAAATGGTCCGTAAAAAGGCATAAATGAGCTGAGAAGAGACTGGGTAGCACTTTCAGTCACAAAAATCATATGTAATTTTTCATCGCAGAGATCAAACACCTCAAACCAAAAACAGTTTATTAATTTGAATGTAATAGGAGGGTTAATCATATTCTGATGAAAAAAGTCTTCATACAACGTGAATCCCGCGGTCGCATTTGAACGTGTGCATAAAACAAGGAAATGAAAATTTTAAAAAAATATAGCCGCAAGCGGCAATTCCGGGGTTCAAGCCACGAAAGACCATTAGTAGTTGAAAGCTCTAACAGCTTAATTAACAAGTGTTGCCACTAAACGTGGCCATGTCCCCCGCCAGGTGACGGAAATCGACTGGGGTCGGCGTATCACAAAATTACATATTGAAGCCAAAGATGAATTAAATTGGTCAAAGCGTTCTCGAGATTTCGCGTTCACAACAAATGGGACGTGACGGACGGACGGCCGGACGGATGGACTGATGGAGCTGAATACTATGTCCCCCGGCCTTAATACTCCTTTACCACAAGGATGAATGGAATCGGTCAAACCATTCTTGAGATATCGCGTTCACAACAAACGGGATGGGATGGACGGACAGCCGGACGGATGGAGCTGAATTCTATATCCTCCGCCCCTAATACACCTTGACACCAAAGATGAATGGAACCGGTCAAACTGTTCTTGAGATATCATGTTGACAAGGTATTTGTAAGTGGTCAAATGGTCGTAATGACCTTGAGAATAATGGCAAGGTCACGTAAATCGAGTGAGTTGTGAGCACCCCCCTGATACACCTTGATACCAAAGATGAATGGAATCGGTCAAACCTTTCTTGAGATATCGTGTTCACAACAAACGGGACATGACGGACAGATGGACGCACAGATGGAGCTGAATACTATGTCCCCCCCCCTAATACACCTTGACACCAAAGATGAATGGAATCGCTCAAACCTTTCATGAGATATCGCGTT
The DNA here is from genome assembly GCA_029692085.1 of Gymnothorax javanicus. Lineage (NCBI taxonomy): Eukaryota > Metazoa > Chordata > Actinopteri > Anguilliformes > Muraenidae > Gymnothorax > Gymnothorax javanicus. The sequence goes on along the minus strand of CM056195.1, from coordinate 136,663,262 downwards.
CACAACAAACGGGACATGACGAACAGACAGACAGGTGGACGGAGCTGAATACTATGTCCCCCACCCCTAATACACCTTGACACCAAAGATGAATGGAATCGGTCGAACCGTTCTTGAGATATCACGCTCACAACAAACGGGACAGGACAGACGGACGGACGGCTGGGAGGACGGATGGAGCTGAATACTATGTCCCCCGCCCCTAATACACCTTGACACCAAAGATGAATGGAATCGGTCAAACCGTTCTTGAGATATCACGTTTACAACAAATGGGACATGACGGACAGACGGACGGGCGGACGGAGCTGAATACTATGTCCCCCGCCCATAATACACCTTGACATCAAAGATGAATGGAATCAGTCGAACCGTTCTTGAGATATCACGTTTACAACAAACGGGACAGGACGGACGGACAGACGGCCAGGCGGATGGATGGAGCTGAATTCTATGTCCCCCGCCGCTAATACACCTTGACACCAAAGATGAATGGAATTGGTCAAACCATTCTTGAGATATCATGTTGACAAGGAATTTGTAAGTGGTCAAATGATCGTAATGACCTTGAGAATAATGCCAAGGTCACGGAAATCTACTGGGGTCGGCGTATCACACAAATATACCTTAACACCAAAGATGAATGGAATCGGTCAAACCGTTCTTGAGATATCGCATTCAGAACAAAGCGGGACATGACTGACGGCGGACAGAGCTGAATACAATGTCCCCTGCTCCGCTTCGCTATCGTGGCGGCAGGGGACAAAAACCACTTTAAGAGTGTGTTGCAGGTTTTATGTGGACCTATTTTGCCAGTGTAATGATTGGACTAACAACTAATGATGCATAGTCTGATTTGTGTTATATTAGGCTATTTTGTGCATTTATGGCACCCCCTACTGGTCAATTTGATTGAAACTTTCAGGCTATATTTCAGGTTCTTATGTGGACATATCCTGTGAGTTTTGTAATGATTGGAAAAACTATTTATGATTTATAGTCTGATTTGTGTTATACCACGTTGCTTTGTTTTGCATTTATAGCGCCCCCAATAGAACAATTTGAATGAAATTTTCAGAGTATGTTTCAAGTACTTTTATGAATATATCCTGTGAGTTTTATGGCTATAGGACAAACAATTGCTGATTTATAGTCGGATTTGTGTTATACCATGCTGCTTTGTTTTGCATTTATAGCGCCCCCTATCAATCAATTTGAATGAAATTTTCTGGGTATGTTTCAAGTACTTATATGAATATATCCTGTGAGTTTTATGGCTATAGGACAAATAATTGCTGATTTATAGCCTGATTTGTGTTATACCATGCTGCTTTGTTTTGCAGTTATAGCGCCCCCTATCAGTCAATTTAAATGAAATTTGCTGGGTATGTTTCAGGTACTTATATGAATATATTCTGTGAGTTTTATGGCTATAGGACAAACAATTGCTGATTTATAGTCTGATTTGTGTTATAGCGCCCCCTATGGGCCGATTTGCATAAAACTATCAAGGTATGTTCCTGGTACTTATATGGACATATTCTGCAAGTTCCGTGACGATTGGCCCAATGGTTGTTGAATTTTGTCCATTTTTGTGCTAAGCCACGCCCCTGCTGAAGTTCATTGGTCAATATCTTGGATACGAAATGAGATTTCAACAAGCTTTATGCAATCTTAGATAAGCTTGGTCCACTGATGATCCACAGCAAATTTCGAAGGAATCGGACCCACGGCCTAGGAGGAGATGTCAAAAATGTGTGTTTCAAAGAATTCAAAATTTCGGAAAATCAAATATGGCGGATCTTAGAGTTCCTACGGAAAGTTGTCGAGAATGGACCAAAGAATGTCTGTACCAAGTTTCGTGTGAATCAGACTTACAGCCTAGGAGTTATGATCTTTAAAGTGAAAACCTGTTTTTCTTGAATTATAGCGCCATCATCAGGCCTACTGAGTTAAAAATGCCTTGGTCAGCATTTACACACAACTTCCAACCAATGTGCAAAATTTCGGGTCTCTACCATTTACCATCTCACGGGAATTTGCGAAAACATTTCTGAAGAAGAAGAAAAAATAATAATAATAATAATAATAATAATAATAACTAGGACTGCCGCGGCAGTACTTAGGTCTTCAAGACTCCCGCTTTGACTCAGACCCCGCTTTGACCCAGACCCAACATTTCATGGCGTAACATTCTTCGATTACACATAAACTAACAATGTTTCACTATACAAGGGACCTTACACTGTCAAAACAGTCAAATTTCACATTTTTATCAAGTTTTGGTGTACGGTGGTATTGTTCAAGGGCAGATAACTCAAAAACTGTAAGAGATATAGTTCTGAAAAAAATACATGAAATGTAAAATTGAATTCCCTACAGATCTTATGTTGAACACAAAGTTGTATGAAGTATAGTTGTGACGCTAAAAATTTGAGAATCATAAAATTCACAAAATTTTCAATTTTGAGAATTTAATTTTTAATTAATTAACTATAAACTTTTATATGATAATGTCTTAAGCAGATTGTGAAACATGATATCCTGAATAGATAGAAACAATCAGGTTCAAATTGGATGAAAAGTTATCGAGTTATGCCCTTTGAACATGTAGCCAAAAATTTTGCGTTTTTCCGTGCCTTTAGTTCAAGGGCAGATAACTCAAAAACAATTAAGAATTTCAAAATTCGCTCGGTCGTTTTGTAGACAATTCAATGTAGGTTCGAATGAAATATAAAACACTTCTGTATCTATTGCCGTTTTTGAGAAGATAATTTTTTGAAGACGACTGGGGTCAAAACCGAAAAATTTCACTCGGATTTTTGAATTTTATTTTTAGCGGAAAAATGACCATACCGGCCGTCGTTGGTCATATGATAAAAGTTGTAGAGCATGATGAGGGCTATCTGAGGAAATTTTTAAAACATTTTTATCTCTTATAGTTTTTGAGATATTGAGGTTAGAAGAAAAAACTTTGAAGAGTTATCTCCCCTTTTTGGAGCCAAAAATCAAAAATCGGCCAACGTCATGCACATCTAGATCATACAGGCTATCATTCCTGAAAGTTTCATAAAAATCGGTCCAGCTGTTACTTCAGAATCGCGCACACAAAAAAAGTGCAAAGAAAAATAATAATAATAATAATCCAAAAATCGCAAAGTAAAAACAATAGGTCTTCACAGACTTCGTCTTGAAGACCTAATAAAAATAAACCAGCACAAAAACAATAGGGTTGCAGCCCTATGGGCTTGAACCCCTAATAAACAATCTAATTCAAGGTCACAGGTAAAAACATAATTATGTGCGAACGAGGCAACAACCAAGAAAAATTTAAATGAGTGAGGAAAATAGCATCTTTGGAGAAAGAAACAAAATAATTTAATTTTGATTACGCAACTGTAACCCCTTGAATAGCCTAATGTCCAGCAGGAGTGAGGTGAACTTGCTTCTGCTTTGTCAACAGTGAGACTTGGAAAGAAATGGATCAACTTGGATAACATAAGAACAAAAATAACTGTTGGAGAATACCAGGGGGGTATTCCATCAAGCAGGCTAAAGGAAAATCCAGACTTAAATGGCCAAGTCTGGCTTATAATAGCGAGAGTTCAGTTCCATCAAAGTGGCTGAGATTAGCCCCACATCGGTAACCATGGAAACTATGGTTCTGGCTAGGCCTGATACGTCCAGCTAAGATCAGATTTCTGTTCCATCAACTTAAGCCACATATCCATTACATCAAGGTGGATAATGTGAATCCCAGCCTAGTAACCATGGTGATTTAAGCTGCAGGGCAATCCTGCCCTGTAGCAGGTTTAAAGTGAGGATTAGCTTCATCTATGTTCAAAGAATGTCCATTAGAGAAGAACAGACACCCAAAAGACAGTTCTGTCAGTGAATATACACACAACTGTCGTGTAATTATAAAATAATAATATGTAAAACAAATAATATAATTCATGAAAATACATTAACAATAAAAAATAATAAAATCACTTACTCCAATAAAAAAAAAATCTGACTACTAGAGACAAAAATTTAATAAAATTAAACTGAGGCATTAAAAACAAAAGATTGGATATATACATGAGAACCACATCCTACTCTGCCTCCTATTGGTTAACAAATTCACAGCCAGTTAAGGTTAATTGACACAGGCCTAGACTACATAACAGTGCATCCAAGAGAGGGACACACAGAGAGTGAGAGACCTTGTGGTTCTATCTCGTACATGCTCCGCCCTCTAACAGGCTTTGCTATTGGTTTACCTCTTCAATGCTCCGCCTCGGTGCCTGAGAAAGAAAATTGAACTCACCTGCTCTGTAGGAGGGGGCAGCATGCTCACCTCCTATAAAGCCTCGGTGCTGCCAATGCTCGTCTCCCTTTTTTCACTCAGCCTATGAGAGATATTGAGCTCGCGAGTATGGTCACTATCTTGTGTTGTGATTCCAACATCAGTGTGCCTCCCCCATGGTGCCCGAAGACCAGCACAACGACTGCTTCGTCTGCCTGGGCTGGCGTCACTAGGAGGAGGCTGGTTCATGTGCCGCCTGTGCAGCGCTTCCCCGGGGGGAGCGCGAGCGGCGGCGGCAGTTCTTGCGGGCCACACGCACCCTCCAGGCTAGCTCGGGGCCAGCCCGAGAGTCGGTGGTGGCGGTCCGCTCCAAGCCCTGGGATGAGTATGGTGAGGAGGATGAACGTCGCATGTATGAAGAAGATCCGGCATCCCTCTTCCGGGACGATGAGCCTCCCCCAGAGCACCGCTACCCTTTGGACGACCTGCCTGGATTATTCCGGTCGGCAGCGGAACGAATGGAGATGCCCCTGCCTCCGCAGACCCCCAGCTCCCAAGGGGATGACTTCACCATTGGCCTGCTGGCCCAGCCGAAGTCCAAACCGCGGCCTAAGGTGGTATGTCCCCAGATGGCACCCATTATCGGTTATGCTCAGCGCGATTGGGGGAACCCGATCGCCGCCAAGTCCCCGGCGATAGCCTGTGCGCCTTATTCAACTGTCGAATGCTGGGAGTGGGATACGGGCGTCCCGGCTATCAAAGATGCGGTGAGGTCGTGTTTGCTCCCCACCGCCTCCATGTGGCCAGGGGGTCGGCCGCTGCTTCCGTCCGAGAGGGACAGGATGACAGTGAGCCTGTTCGACCACTGTATGCTAGCGCGGCTCAGGGGGTCGCGCTAGCTATCAACATGGCCTTTCTCGCTGGTTCCATGGATCGCCTAACCCACCAGAAGGCAGAGCTGACACCGGAGGAAATTGAGGAAATGCAGACAACAGCGGCGGCTATGCTCCGTATGTTTCAGGCGTTCGCCCTCGTGGGAGGACGGAGCATGTGTGCTGTGCAAGTGGGACACCGTCATCTGTGGCTCGGGCTGTCCTCCCTGAAGGAGCGTGAAAAGCGGGCGCTCATCAATGCGCCCATCTCCACCACCTCTCTGTTTGGACCAGACATCCTAACTATGGTTGACCGCTTGGAGGCAGCCCAGAAAGCGTCGGAGCAGCTGGGTTCCCACCTTACGCCCTCAGCAGTCCTCCAGCAGGCCCCGGTTTTCCCAACCTCCGCCAAGCCGCCGCCGTCGCAGGTCGGATTACTAGTCGTCTGTCAGCTCTAACCAGCCGGACCTGGAGCCGCGCCGTCCACAGCCTCAGCAGCCTCCCCAGGGCAGCACCAGGGGTGCGGCTTCTGGGTGGTCAGCTTCTGGGAAGTTCTATAATAAAAAGCGTTATCAGTATTTGGCCTCTGAGTTTTTCTGTTCCCGTATTGCACACACTGACACACTGTTTCAGGTGGTAGCATTCAGGGTAATTTGGGGCAACCTACCGGAGACAGCAGGATAGCTCTGCCTTCCGTTGATGGGGTTAATAAGAGGGACACGAGGCGGGAGGCCCGTGTGTTCTCATCGCCTCCTACGCGTCCTTTAAGGTCGTGATTGAGAAAGCAGACTCTGAGAGGATCTTGTCCCCTGACTTTTGGCCCAGCGGTGTCTTGGTGAGGAAGTTCTTCCCGAGAAAGTCCCCCCAGGAATCCTGATGGATACACACCAAGGACAGATAAGTTCATTGATCGTTGTGTCGTACAACTGTCGGTCTATCAAGAACTCTGTCCAGACTGTGAAAGCCCTTTGCAAATCCTCGGACATTGTCCTACTACAGGAACATTGGCTCCTCCCGCATGATCTGAACTTTTTATCCGGACTTGATGTTGACTTTCTAGCGTTTGGTACCTCACCCATTAACACGGATGAGGGTTTTCTACATGGTCGCCCTTACGGCGGAGTAGCTGTCCTCTGGAGAAAGAATATTGGTCTGGAGGTTAGTTTTGAGAACATTGATGATGACCGTATATTAGCTGCCAGAGTTAGTTCTGGGGATAGACAAATGCTCCTTTTCTGTATTTATATGCCAACTGATTGTGCTGACCATGTTGAATTATTCACCGAAAAACTGGGTAAGTTCGAAGCGCTAATTAATGATCTAGGTATCTCCAATGTATGTATCCTAGGTGATTTTAACACCCGTCCCGACGGGCGGTTTGCTCCTATGGTGTACAGTTTTGTGAGGATAACAACCTGCATGTCAGTGATGTTGTTTTGCTTCCCAGTGATACTTTTACTTACGTTAGTGACGCTCATGGGACCACTTCCTGGTTGGACCATTGGGTATGTTCTGAATCTATGCACAACCACATCGCTGACATCCAGGTTCTTCATGACTTCCTGTCTTCTGATCACTTTCCTCTACGAGTCTCTTTTGACTGGAAATCTTTGTTTACAAACACACCTGAGGTTGACATTCCATCTGTTAATACCATTAATTGGGAGCGTGCGACTCCTGCCAACTTACTCCGCTACTACACCTTATCTGAATCACTCCTGTCTGATATATCTTTGCATAATGATGTTCTATATTGTAACGACTCTAACTGTAAAGATAATACCCATAAGAACGCCATTCTGTATGTCTCCAACAAGATAATAAATTCTCTCCAGATAGCTGCTACCGCCTCTCTTCCCACCACTAAACGCTCCTCTCCCCATTCTGTACCCGGTTGGAACGCTGTTGTGAAGGAGGCCCATCATGCCGCCTGAGACGCCTTCTCTCTCTGGCGGCAGATGGGCCGGCCTAGGCATGGAGCTATTTGGAACCTTATGAGAACATCTAGGGCTAAATTTAAGCTTCTACTTAGGCAGTGTCGCCGCTCGGAGGCTCAGTCTAGGGCGGACGCACTAGCCATGCATCTTCATCAGGGGGGCTGTAAGAGTTTCTGGAATGCCTTACGTTCCCAAAATCGCTCCAAGCCAAACCTTCCCCATTCTATTGATGGCCACACGGGGGCCCCAGAAGTTGCTGATATGTGGAAGAATCATTTTAGTACATTGTTTAATTCTGTTGATTCCACTAAGTATAAACAATCTGTTACGCAAACAATTGAGTCAGGTGTTAGTGCCGAAATTTCGGTTACAATAGGTGAGGTATGCGATACCATTAACTGTCTGACCAATGGGAAGGCTTGCGATGTGCAGGGCATTTCAGCTGAGCATCTTAGGTATGCCGGGGCCCGACTGCCCGTTTTGTTTTCGATTTTAATCACCTCGATGCTTAGGCATGGCTATATTCCGCCTATTATCCTTAATGTGGTTCTTATTCCTATCCTAAAGAAGCCCAGCTGCAATGCATCTAGCAAAGACAACTACCGCCCCATTGCCATCGCGAGTCCTATATCTAAACTGATTGAATCTGTCCTATTGAAGCGCCTCGAAGAATATTTACTTTCTCCCAGCAACCAGTTCGGTTTTAAATCGCATCATGGTACAGACCTCTGTGTATTTGCCTTAAAGGAAATCATTCACTACTATCATCAGAGAGGTTCCCCTGTGTTTGTGTGTTTTTTAGATGCCTCGAAGGCATTTGACAGGGTGAACCACTGGACACTGTTTAAGAAACTCATAGATCGTGGTGTACCTATGTACTTAGTGAGATTTCTTGTTATGTGGTACAATACCTTGTCCTTTTCTGTCCGCTGGGGTTTAACCCTATCAGACACGTTTACTGCGTGTAATGGACTGCCACAAGGCAGTCTTTTATCACCAATTTTGTTTAATGTGTATGTTTCAGACTTAAGTGTTGAATTGTCAAGGACGGGACTGGGTTGTTTTGTGGATACCACTGTGATTAACCATCTCATGTATGCGGACGATATATGCCTTATTTGCCCCTCCGTCAAAGCACTGCAGAAGTTAATTCACCTTTGTGAGCTCGCGGGAGCGGACATTGACATGTTGTTTAACGAAAAGAAAACCATGTGTATGTTCTTCCCATGTCGCCGCTTTCGCTTGCATAACTCACCTCCACAACTGAAGCTGTACGGATCCACCTTAGAGTACATTTCTTCTGTAAACTACCTTGGTTATCTTATCACACCTGACCTATCTGATGACACAGCAATCCAAGGTCAGGTTAGAAGTATATATTCTAGAGCGAATTCGCTCATACGCAGATTCCGCCATAGCTCAGTTGAGGTGAAGAGAATGTTGTTCGGAAGTTACTGCTCCCCTCTGTACTGTGCACAAATCTGGTCTGTCTACAGTGTAGGCGTTATGTCTAAGCTACGGGTGGCTTATCATGGCGCCCTTAAGCTGCTACTTGGGATGAGCAGGCAGTCAAGCACTAGTTTACTATTTGCCAGTAACAGGATTGATACTCTCGACGCCAAGTTACGTAAACTGTCTCATTCATTTGTTACCCGATTGTTGTGCTCTGAGAATTCCATTGTCCACACCCTTGTTCATGCCGATTCGTTTTATTTCAGTCCGTTCTGGAGGCATTATGCTAATCTTGTTTTTAAAATGTAGTTCTTTATTAGTTAGGTTTTTATTATCCTGTTCTGTTTTTGTTCTGTATTTAGTATTTCTGTATGTATGTGTGATATGGGCCAGGTGCCTGAAATAAAGTTTAAATAAATAAATAAACTTTGGTTCTCAAATTAGTGCTTCACCGGCTAATAGCCTGTTTATGAGACACTGGTTAGCTAACCGTCGGCAACGTTTGCATCGCTCTACCCATGGTGGTAGCACACGATCAAACTTTGTGGCTAAACCAAAATTTGATGCCCTCCCATCTTACAGTGCTGGTTTGGTTCAAAATGAGTCTTTAAATTCAGTGAACTCGCTTCATCCGGGCGCGTCACCAGTGAAGAAACGTTCACAAACTAATAGCCAGCATGTTGCTAACACTGCTAGCTGGGCTGGCTCCAGCAGTGTGGTTAGGACACGTCAGCGCGCTTCTGCTTCCGGGTCGCACGGAAGGGGAGCTGTCCGCCATTTTGGCTCCATGGCTCCTGAGGTGTTATACAACATTCACTGTGCATCCTGGAGGCAAGGGACGGGATGTTTACAGGAGTGTAATTCTGGCACTGGGACCTACGAACTTGTGGAGGAAGCCTTCACTCGTTCTGCTCCACAGCCCGAGGTGTTTCTGGATGTTAATGTTTCTGAGGGTAAATGTGAGGAAGAGCTCTCGCTTGACTCAGAAATAGCTGTGCCCCCACCATCCATGGTGAGTGAGTCACCAGGTGAAGTGCTTGGGGATGCAGCGGAAGCATTGCGGTCATTAGCCTCTCAGCCCTTTCAGGCAGGGCCCCCCGGTCGAACCCTCCCACAGGGGGCGGGGCGTTGCGGGAGGGCCCGGGCGATCGTAGACCATAGGATCAACTGCTTCGCCACTCACGAACCACTATCAGTCATGGGTGAGTTTGTGCGCCCCCATCCCAGTCTGGCTGGACAAAATGTTGCGGAAGGGATACGCATTGCAGTTTCGCTGCCATCCTCCCCCATTCAAAGTCTTGAAGGAAGAGGTGAACTCACTTCTACAAAAAGGGGCCATAAGATTGGTTTCCCAAACGGAAGCTTGAGCGGGATTTTATTCCCCTTATTTTTTGATTCCCAAAAAATCAGGAGGCCTGAGGCCCATTCTGGATCTTCAAGAACTAAACATGTATATTGCACGCAGACCATTCCGGATGCTGACGGTGAGGGCGCTGCTGGAATGGGTCAGGCCAGGCGACTGAATGACGTTGATAGATCTGACTGATGCTTATTTCCATGTCCCAATTCTGCCGCGCCATCAGAAATTCCTTCGTTTTGCATTGGAGGACCGGAGTTTCCAGTTTTGCCGCCTCCCGTTTGGATATTCCGTGGCACTTCGGACATTTTCCAAATGTGTGGAGACAGCGCTAGCGCTGCTCCGGCAGAGAGGGATACGGATTCTGACCTATCTGGACGATTGGCTGATCCTGGCCCCTTCCAAGCAGATGGCAACCGCCCATACGAGGCTGGTGATGCAACATATTGCTCAGCTGGGCTTGGCTGTCAACAATGACTTAAGTACTCTGCAGCCCAGCCAGACATCACGGTACTTGGGGATGCTGTTGGACTCTCGGGCTATGACCGCACGTCTGTCAGTGGAGAGAACAGAGTCAATCCTGTCTCAGGCCCAAAAAATACTGGACGCAGTCTCGGTGCCGGCAATAGCAGTCATGTCGCTACTGGGGATGATGGCTGCTGCCCATTTAGTAGTCCGCTTGGGGCTGCTGCACATGAGAGATCTGCAGCGCTGGTTCATACGCCTTCGGCTGGACCCAAGGCGGGACCAGCAGCGCATGCTCCGCATACCAATGCAAGCACGACAGACGTTGGCGTTTTGGGCCTCACCCAGCCGGCTCCGCGAGGGGGTTCGGATGGGGTGCGTGTCTCACTATACCCACATATTTGTAGATGCCTCCCTCACAGGGTGGGGCGGGACTTGCGGCCCTGCTTCTGTCGCTGGTACATGGCAGGGGTCCCAGCGTCATATCAACCTACTGGAACTCATGGCAGTTCAGAGGGTGTTGCACCATTTTGCCCCACAGTTGGAAGGGAGGCACGCCCTAGTGAGATCGGACAACACAACAGCGGGGGCCTATCTCAACAGGCAAGGGGGGGGGTCAGATCAGTGGCCCTACACAAGATGGCTGCTTCGATCCTAACATGGGCGGATCGCCATCTCTGCTCCCTGAAAGCCCGGCATGTTCCTGGCATCCTCAACACTCGGGCAGATGGGCTGTCCAGTGGGGCGCTGCCCGAGGAGGATTGGAGCCTCCCACTGGTGACGGCCGAGCAGATCTGGAGGCTGTTCGGGCGACCAAAGGTGGGTCTGTTTGCAAGCAGGGAGAACACTCTGTGCCCTCATTGGTTCTCCCTGAGGCCTACCGACAATCCTCCCCTGGGGGTGGATGCATTGGCCCATCCAGTTTGGCCAGCCGGCCTGCTGTATGCGTTCCCGCCCCATCGGCTACTAATGCCACTGCTCCGCAGGGTACGGGAACAGTGCCTGTCTATAATTATTGTGGCACCAGTGAGCCCGAGCACCAGATGGTTTCCGGATCTCATCCAGCTGGTGGAGGGAGGCCTGTGGGAGATTCCGGACCTCCCCTCAACCAGAATTCGGGCGCCGAGTACCATTCTTGCCCGCCCCCTCATGGCCTGGAAGTTGAAAGGGTGAAGTTTACTGAGTTGGGCCTGCCCGAGGCGGTGGTGTCCACAATTCAGTGCGCACGTGCCCCGGCCATATCCAAGGCTTATGTGACCCGTTGGCAAATTTTTATCGGCTGGTGTCAGGCGAGAGGCCTGAACCCGCGCTCATGCCCCCTTCAAGGGGTGCTGGATTTCCTTCAGGGGCTCTTCGAGGGGGGCCATGCAGCATCCACTCTGGGGGTGTTCGCTGCAGCGATCGCGGCTGGACATCACGGGTTTGACCGCTTCACAGCCAGAAGTCATCCCTTGGTAAAGCATTTTTTGAGGGGAGTCCACAGGCTAGACCCCCTACGCAGTGCGTAGTTCCGCAATGGGATCTGCAGACAGTGTTGGACGGCCTGGCAGGACCACCGTTTGAACCCCTGGACCCTGCACCCGTCATGTTTGACCCTAAGAGAGGACAAAGGATCAGTGGAGCTTTGTCCTAATCTGTCCTCCCCACCAAAAGTCATCACCACAACTTTCAAGTCACCTGTAATTCGACTACAGGCTTTCTGCCCACCTGCTCATGCCACCAGCGAGCAGGAACGGATACACAAGCTGTGCCCAGTGCGCGCGCTCAGCCTTTACTTGGAACGCACAGCAAATTTTAGGAAAGTGGATCAGCTGTTTGTGTGCTATGGCGGACGGGCTCAGGGGGCCCCTCTGTCAGCACAGCGCCTTGCCCACTGGATCTGTGATGCTATCTACAGAGCCTATTCGGCGGTGGGTCTCATTGCCCCAGTAGGATTGACCGCACATTCTACCCGAGGCATTGCATCCTCTACAGCGCTATTTAAGGGCGTATCCGTGGAGGAGATTTGCAGGGTGGCCTCTTGGTCTTCCGCATCAACCTTTGCTCAATCATATCTCAGGGATATGACAGCCAGCACGGTCGCACATTCAGTCACTAACTAGTGTGTTATCACACCCTAAGGCGATGCGCTCTGGGGGCGCCTCGCCTGAAGGTGTGGGGGCTTGTCGGCGGGAGATGACAGCTACAAGCCCCCCCCATTCATTCATTCATTCTTTCATTCTAGAAGGGACCCTATCGGGAGGGGCCCCTTCTGACACCAACTTGGGTCTAGTGTTGTTTAGTTGTGTCACGACCTGGGGTGGGGTACGCAGTCTGGCGGTGCTTGCCCCAGAGAGTGAACAGGTTTCTCTGGTTTCTGAAGGGGACTCTGTGGTCTGGGGCCACCTAGGAGTACATTCATCCCTAACGGCCTTCGCCTTAGGTGTAAACCAATAGCGAAGCCCGCTAGAGGGCGGAGCACGTACGAGATAGAACTACCAGTTACCTGGATGTTACTCCAGTTCCTTGAGTACGTGCGTAGCCCCGAGTGTGAGATGCTGAGTTTCAAAGGGAGACGAGCATTGGCAGCACCGAGGCTTTATAGGAGGTGAGCATGCCACCCCCTTATACAGAGCAGGTGAGTTAAATTTTCTTTCTCAGGCACCGAAGCGGAGCCTCGAAGGGGTAAACCAATAGCGAAGCCCGTTAGAGGGCTACGTACGTACTCATAGAACTGGAGTTACATCCAAGTAACTGGTAGTTATAAGTGAAGCTTGAATAGAGATCATGGCATGTCCATTCATTGAAGATCCTGTGGATGAAGAGGCCCTAATTATCCAACAGGCCCTCCGACCACCACCAGCCCCAAGGGTCTTCCAGGACAGGACAAACCCAATAGTGAATACTGATTCCTACCTATGGGAGAGGTATTGGTTCACCAGGCAAAGCATAAGTGTATTTATGCAATTTGCTGGAACCACACATTATGAAGGTCACACGCCGCAGCCAGGCTCTGACCACTGTGCAGTCGGTCTGTATTGCACTGCGGTTCTTTGCCAGCGGTACATTCCTCTATAGTGTCGGTGATGCCGAGAGGCTAAGTAAGGCAACTGTTTGCGGAGAGGTAAGAAGGGTATTTTTTCTATTCATTCTGATTGTTTCTTGCATTACCATACATCGTGCATAGGTTTTGATGATCACATGAACATTTGGCTCTTTTATATTTATAAATTAACCATGAAACAAAGCAACTATATTATAGGTAAGGGCAGTCTACCTCGCCCTAAAACAGTTCCTGAATATTTTTATCACCTTCCCTGGCCATCATAAAACACAAAGGATCAAGGAGGCATCCTATGCAATTGCAGGTATGAGACATTCAAATGCGTGTGATGGAAAATGAAAAGTGACCCACATGTTGACATGTACCTTCATTCTCCCATATAGGCTTCCCCAATAACCTTGGGTGCATTGACTGCACCCATGTCCAGATCCAGGCCCCGCCCGGATCTGTGGAGAAAGATTAAGTAGACCGAAGGAGTCTCCACAGCCTTAATGTGCAGGTATGTAGCCTACTACTGGTGCCAAATGTCCCAACACTGTTAGTGTCAAGCATCATTGTCACCCCCCATGTTGGCAGATGATCTGTGATGCCAACCATCTGATCACAAACATCGAGGCAAAATGGCCTGGGGGTGTCCATGATGCCAAGATCTTCAGGGCCTGCCCACTGGTACAGAGGCTTGCACAAATTAAGAATGTTAAATCAATCTTCATTATGTCTGAACACTAGTGTGGAGAGGGTCTGATTTATCCAACCCAAAAGAATGTCACATACGTCACACCCCTTCCTCTCTCATCCTGCAGAGGAATTTGAAGGAGTCCTACTTAGGGACAGAGGCTGTAAGGGTTTGGCCTTACAACCCCTCCTCTGTCTCATTCTTTCACCTCCACCTTAACGGGCAACAGGTGCAGCCCCTTAAGGTGGAGGTGATTGCAGAGTATAAAGGGCTGGCAGCAGCCAGTCCCTTTGCTTGTGCTTTTTACTCTGTTGTTTTATCCGTGCTGCTCCCAAAGTTTTTGGCTGTTTTGTTTATTTGGTTTTATTAAAGCTTCCAGTTTTAACCAGCCTGCGCTTTTGGGTCTTCCCTTCATCTAGGCAGGGGTGGCCAACCCTGGTCCTGGAGAGCCGCAGTGTCTGCTGATTTTTGGCGTTACTCAGCACTCGATTGATGGATTAAAGTAGTTGATTACTCACTTCACTGATCTCACCTGGTGTCTCAGGAGACAGCACCTCGGCAAAGTATATTTCTGCGGAAAGTAGAATTCTTGAAGTGTCTAAAATGCATAGTTTTATCAGTTTTAATTTGGTAATGATCCAGTGCGATGCATTTTTAAACTGGAAAGTCTTCAAATCGGCGTCAATACCAGGGGGCAGACATTTTTACTTTGGGAATCTAAGGCTGCGTTCGGAATGCACACTTGTCCACTCGCTCACTCACTCTCTATGTTGTTTTCAATGTAGAACATTCACTACACAGTGCACTATATAGTGGATGAGTGTGCATTTCGAACGCATTATCCAATCAAACGCCAGTGCCGCGGTGCTTGTACGTCAGTTATTCTCTTACGTGACGTCAGTTGTTCTCTTTCCTTTCATCTGGGCCATGGAGTAGTTCAAAGGGCCTTCAGTAAGCTCTGCCTTTACGACTTGGCTGGCCGCTAGCTGTTTTAATTTAAGCTGGCCTGATTGACAATCAAACAATTTATTGACTAAGCGACCAAGACCAATACATGACCTATAATTAGAAATGGTAATGAAAGGTGAATTCCCATTGCCTACATTTATATAATTGATATGGCATTGTAAATCCAAAACTTTCGCAGACTTTGCACATTTATTTTCGCCGTCCTTGGGATTGTCACACAGCTGCAACCTTACAGCGCCCTTTAGCCGTGACAACATTCAAAATAAAGAACGGATTTCCACAGGCTCGCAAACTAATTTCCGCAAATCTGTGCTCCTCAAGTGCTGAAATTATGAAGACATATTGATATGTTACGTTGTCATTTATGTGCAGAAGACGCCTCATAATTTTGTGGTGCAATGCATAACCATGCTATCAAAAGTAAATTAGACTGTTGTCAGTTTTTACCAATTAGTCTGAGCAACTGTGGCTAATTGGGAGATGTAAACTGCGAGAGGATAAGGTTATTATGCGTTTTTAAAGGTGAGGTTTCCGAAGATCAAATTAAAAATCAGAAGATTCCCCAAGTAAAAATGTCTGCCCCCTGCTATTGAAGCCAATTTGAAGACACGCTGGTTTAAAAATGCGTCGCACTGGATTATTACCGAATTAAAATTGATAAAACTATACGTTTTAGACACTTCAAGTATTCTACTTTCCGCTGAAATATACTTTGCTGAGGTGCTGTCTCCTCCTTTAATTTGGTAATAATGAGCCAATCAAGCAATTAGCAGGAACAATCCACAAGACTCCTAGAGCCAATTTAGCAGACTTGCAGGTAGTGACAGCAATCTACGTGTTAACCAAGATTTGTCAATGTGGTTGGATATTTAGCGTAGTTGTAATGCAGACAAAGTGGAAGTACAGAGTACAGATAAAAATTTATAGAGCAGGGGTGGATAACGCTGGTCCTGTAGAGCCAGAGGGTGTGGTGAGTTTGGTTTTCTCCACCCGATTTAAACCTAAGACATCACGTGAGATAAGCGAAGTGTGTAATCAACTGTTTTAATTCATCAATCAAGTGCTGAGTAACACTAAAATCCAGCAGACACTGCAGCTCTCCAGGACCAGGGTTGGCCACCCCTGGTCTAGGCCCATGGTCCTAGTGCCCCCCTGACCGCAGTTTGCATCCGGCGGGAGAGAACAATGACAAGAGGCTATCCCTGCTTGCCATACCTGCTGACCCCCTATACTGAACCAGGAACTGCTGCAGAGGAGGCCCTTAATGGTGCCCTCAACACTACCAGGGCACAGATTGAGATGGTTTTTGGCCAGTTAAAGTCCAGGTTCAGAGCTCAACAGTTCAAACTGCATTAGGCAGCTTCAAATCACATAGGCAATAACACAAATCACCAAGACAATAAGACAACCCTACAGTTTCGCGTTCTTCTTGCTCCAAATCCCTGCGGGTTCCAGTGTCTGAAATATCTCAGGGTTGCACCTGACCTCGCCTGTGAGATCACAGTTGCCTGTGCCATCCTCCGCATCGCCACCATCCGCAAAGACAGGCTGCCGGAAGTTCTGCTAGAAGAGAGATGGGAGGACCCCAACCTGGTCCCGGGACCCATTGACGGGAGGACTGTGAGGGACCTGTACCGGGAAACCTTTTTTGTTTGAGTCCCCAACCTTTAATTACAACCCAAAACCAGTGAAGTTGGCACGTTATGTAAATCGTAGATAAAAACAGAATACAATGATTTGCAAATCCTTTTCAACTTATATTCAATTGAATACACTGCAAAGACAAGATGTTTAATGTTCAAACTGAGAAACTTTTTTTTTTTTTTTGCAAATAATCATTAACTTAGAATTTAAAGGCAGCAACACATTGCAAAAAAAGTTGGCACAGGGCCTTTTTACCACTGTGTTACATCACCTTTCCTTTTTTAACGACACTCAGTAAACGTTTGGGAACTGAGGAGACCAATTTTTGAAGCTTTTCAGGTGGAACTCTTTCCCATTCTTGCTTGATGTACAGCTTAAGTTGTTCAACAGTCCGGGGTCTCCGTTGTCGTATTTTACGCTTCATAATGCGCCGCACATTTTCAATGGGAGACAGGTCTGGAGTACAGGCAGGCCAGTCTAGTACCCGCACTCTTTTTACTACGGAGCCATGCTGTTGTAACACGTGCAGAATGTGGCTTGGCATTGTCTTGCTGAAATAAGCAGGGGCGTCCATGAAAAAAGACGTTGCTTGGATGGCAACATATGTTGCTCCAAAACCTGTATGTACCTTTCAGCATTAATGGTGCTTCACATATGTGTAAGTTGCCCATGCCTTGGGCACTAATACACCCCCATACCATCACAGATGCTGGCTTTTGAACTTTGCGCCTATAACAGTCCGGATGGTTCTTTTTCCTCCTTGGTCCGAGGACACAACGCCCACAGTTTCCAAAAACAATTTGAAATGTGGACTCGTCAGACCACAGAACACTTTTCCACTTTGCATCAGTCCATCTTAGATGAGCTTGGGCCCAGTGAAGCCGGCGGCGTTTCTGGGTGCTGTTGATAAATGGCTTTCGCTTTGCATTGTAGAGTTTTAACTTGCACTTGCAGATGTAGCGACGAACTGTAGTTACTGACAGTGGTTTTCTGAAGTGTTCCTGAGCCCATGTGGTGATGTCCTTTACACACTGATGTCGGTTTTTGATGCAGTACCGCCTGAGGGATCGAAGGTCACGGGCATTCAATGTTGGTTTTCAGCCTTGTCGCTTATGTGCAGTGATTTCTCCAGATTCTCTGAACCTTTTGACGATATTACGGACCGTGAGATGATGAAATCCCTGAATTTCTTGCAATAGCTCATTGAGGAATGTTGTTTTTAAACTGTTCAAAATCAGCTCACGATTTGTTCACTAAGTGGTGACCCTCGCCCCATCCTTGTTTGTAGAATGACTGAGCATTTCAGGGAAGCTGCTTTTATACCCAATCATGGCACCCACCTGTTCCCAATTAGCCTGTTCACCTGTGGGATGTTCCAAATAAGTGTTTGATGAGCATTCCTCAACTCTCTCAGTTTTTTTGCCACTTGTGCCAGCTTTTTTTGAAACATGTTGCAGGCATCAAATTCCAAATGAGCTAATATTTGCAAAAAATTACAAAGTTTACCTGTTCGAACATTAAGTAACTTGTCTTTGCAGTGTATTCAATTGAATATAGGTTGAAAAGGATTTGCAAATCATTGTATTCTGTTTTTATTTACGATTTACACAATGTGCCAACTTCACTGGTTTTGGGTTTGTAAAATCCTAGTCAATGTTGTAACTTTTCCTCCTCACCCCCCCCCATTTAGGATGTGTGCGCACACCTTTTGTTTCAATGAAACCTTTATTACCCCAAAGGGGAATTTGCTTTGGACAAGAGCTTGCATGGCAAAAGCATTAAGCGTCTTGAAAACAATCATGAAAAAAAATAAAGTGTGACTTTAAAATGCTACAGTTGTATGTTCAGTTTTTGTTCCATTGTGATATTGCCACCACCATTTTGAATGAAGGCAATTTTAGGGTAGATATTGTTAATTTGATTTCTAGCCAGCCGCTAAAATGTTTCATAGTCACCAATAGTAAGTTTGATGGCAACTGGCCTCTTCCATATTCCACCAGCACTTGGCTGGTGGCAAGTGGCAATTTTAGGCATGAACTGAAGTGCTTTGGGTGCTAGATAGAGCCACACTTTGTCTCCAAATAAAATAACCCCCCCAACATAGTGGAGCCAGGATACGAAGTTGACTTTTATTGGGACCTATGATGGGTCACGCTGGTCAGGCTGTGGAGACAGAATGGGCGATTAAATGCAGTAAAAACAATAACCTTTTGCTGTGTGTGTATTCACACTTACATCCTTTTCCATCTCCTTGATTTGTAGCTTCAATTTCTTGATCTGCAACTTTTTGTGCTCCGTTGCAAGTTGCAGACAGCGCTTATACATGGTGCGGATGTCCTATGAGGAAATGTATCAGTGCAGCCAATTATGCAGTTAAGTGCTGTGTAAAAGGGAAAGGTTACTCACTTCACTCCTTCCATTTGGGGTAGTCCCCTGCAGCAGAGTGTGTGCGTCATTGAGGTATGACTTTGACAATGCAAACAACCGGTATATGTACGTTTCACATTTGTGCTTATGTCTTGGACTTGACTGTCTACAGCAGACACTGTCTCCTCATCGTCATCTTGCTGGTGGCTTGGGCCTTCTCCTTGCAAATGGAGGAACTAGTTATTGGAGCAGAGGAAGGGGGCATGACTGAATGCAGTGCAGTGTTTCAACAGGTTGGGACCTACTGGGTCAACTTCAGTCCCTGCTGCTTCCCCAGGTCCTGGTTGTAGCTCTGGTGGGAATTTGATCTCCTGTCACTGAATGAAAGACAGGTGTACAGTAAGTTATTCCAGTTGAGGGGCAGTCACCAGCAAAGGGGCAATAGTGGACAATACCTTCAACATATGGGGCCCGGATCTCTGGGGCAACAGGGTTGGAGGAGCTCCCCCTCTGGATCCCATCAATCTTTGGCCCCTTGTTGAGACTGAGGGCCATTGTCTCAGCTGTTGTCAATTCCTCAGGTTGGGGTCCCCCAG
Organism: Gymnothorax javanicus; assembly: GCA_029692085.1. Lineage (NCBI taxonomy): Eukaryota > Metazoa > Chordata > Actinopteri > Anguilliformes > Muraenidae > Gymnothorax > Gymnothorax javanicus. The sequence goes on along the minus strand of CM056195.1, from coordinate 136,643,593 downwards.
CAGTGGCCATTGACTCCGTCTTTTTTCTGGTAGCTGCAAGGTACATGGTCACAGCTTTACACCTATAGTGACCAATACATTTCACATTTCATTATGGAGCACTTACCAGTTCAAAGGATGTTCTTTTATTTCATCTTAACCTGATGCCAAGTCCTCTTCTGGCTACTGAGGTTGCTTCTTTCGAGACAAGAGTGAAGGATGAAAATCTAGCCACAGGACACACACACACACCTTCATTTTAATAGCACATTCCATGTATAGAGGTAAGGGGATTTCTTACTTTGATGTAACAAGGGGAACAAATAACTCCTTCAATTGATAGGAGATAATGGAGTCATTCTACCCTGCATTCACTAAATTGGGGGTCCTCATCTCCAATGAATTAAAGGAGGTAGAAAATTACATTTGCTAAAATAAATAGATAAATAATTACCTCAAACTGATACATTTAGGAAAGGTCATCTACAGTCAATTGTATGATAAGTGTGAAGTTTGATTAAATGTCATCTAAAAGTTATGTAGTAATTGCTTGATAAATGATAAATCTAAAATACAAAATATTTGGTGAATTTTTTTAGGATTATCTACATTCAATTGTTAGATTTAATCAGGGTCATCTGCATTCATTTTGTCCCTTTGATGCGGGATACATGCATGATATTACATTGAAATACGGAATGATCTTTGTGTCACTTACACATTTAGCCTGTCGGCGATTTTCTGCCAAGCCACCTCCCTCGCCTTGTTGATTGCAGCAGTATTCCCCTTCCTCGAGATGATTCCCCAATAATGCCCAAAAATCTCCATAAGGAGAGTTTGCTCTGTAGACGAGAATGCCTCTGCTCGCTCTTTTCCTTTAGCTTGGGCCATTTTTGGCACTCGACTAGTGTGGGCTTTTTATTTTCCCTGGACGCGTGCATAGGATGCAGCTTAACAGGTGAGGCTCGAATTAGCGTCAATGGGAGTCAGCTGATTTCACTTGATGGAACAGGTCGGGGCTAGGTTAGGAGTTGGCATTAATTCAAGCCTCAAGATTACACCTTAGTCTGGATATTCTTAGCTACGTTGAGGAATACCCCCCAGATTATTGACATCTCATCCATGAAGACCAAGTCAGATGTATGGAAGATATTTGGATTAATTATAGACAATGACCACAATTTCATCCTTCACTTTGATGCTCATAAAGTTCAACATTTTAAAGTTGATTTGTCTGTCAGCCAAACCTTAAATTATAATAAGCACATTTCAGACGCAATGCAGAGTTGTGTATTTGATAACAAAAACGAGACAGCCAGGGTGCAGGTATTATTTTCTTGCGTCATTTCAGTCAAGAAATGATTTTGAGATAATTGTCAATCTGTGCTGGACTTCCACAAACATCTTAATCGCTCCAAATATTCTTTTTATAAATCACAACAAAGGTAGCAAAAATGAATAAAAGGCTGGCCAGAAGCTAAGAATGTGTGTCATCATTATAAAAATCTCACACACATTTTTTGACACCCATTTTTGACTTATTTTGTGACGCCCTAATGCCCAAAGGTGTTAAAAGGGCACCAGGAGAGTGATGGAACGAAAGAAGGACCTAAGTGCAGGAACACAGGTTTATTAAGGAAACTGAATAAAGGGAACAAACTTAAAGGGGATAACAGAAAGTGAGTGCTCACAACTGGAAGGTGTCACAAGTTAAGGCTACCTACCAGTGGTGGGGGTGGGAAGAAAAATTAAGGTTTAAATAGACGAGGAATGATACCCAACTAAGGAAGACTAGGTGTGATAATTAGGGAGAATGGAGGTGGTAATTGAAAAGCTAAATGATGGCAGGAAGCCATGAGTCTGGAATGTCTAGAGGGGAGGGGCATTACAGTACCCTCCCAAGGCATGGCTTCCAGTCAGGTGATGCACTGGAGCAGCCGGGGAGAACCAGGAGTGCACCTGACGCAGCCGGGCAAACCAAGGGAAGACCCTCATCTTCCAGGGGACCAGGGGCGACCAAAGCCATGTGCAAATGCTGGGTCAGAGCCCGCTCTGCGCAAGGGAAGCCTTCTGGTCTTCCACTGCAGCCTGGGGGCAACAGGAGAATGCAGGCTTCTGGAGCCGCGGGGGATGCAGGCTGCTGGGATCTCTGGAGTGAATAGGAATACAGGCCACAGGACCGACAAGGGATACAAGCCACTGAAGCAACAGTGGATACGAGTGGCTGGGACCTCTGAAAACAGGCTGCTGGAGCGACAAGGGAATTAAGCCCCTGGAGCAATGGGAGATGCAAGCTGCTGGAGTGAGAGTGCAGACCGCTGGGTCTCTGGATTAACAGCAGATATAAGGCACTACAACCCCTGGAGCGACTGAGGGTACAAGCCACTGGAGCCTTTGGAGCAAGCGAGGATGCAGTCTGCAGGGCCTTTACGGAGATAGGGGAAACAAGCCGTTGAGGCCTCTGGTTACAGGCCACTGAAGTAACAGGGATACACGCCGCAGGGGCCGCTGCATACAGGCCACTGAAGTGACGGGGGATGCAAGCGGCTGGGGCCGCTGGATGCAGGAGCAACAGGGGGTGCAGGACTCTTCAGCTTGGGGATGCAGGACTCCTCAGCTTGAAGAACTGGAGCAGGGCGTTAAAGTACACAGATGCAGGATCAGCCTGCTGCACTCAAAGCCCAGCTTCCTTGGGCTGGGGTAAGATGCAGTGTCCTACTGGATCCTTGGGTTGAGGTAGCCTTCTGTGACAGCTTGGTGCCCAAAAGTGTTAAAAGGACACCAGGAGAGTGATGGAATGCCAGAAGGACCCAAGCGCAGGAGTATAGATTTATTAAATAAAGTCAATAAATTACACTAACACAAAACCTAAAGGGATAACAAAAGGGAGCGCTAACAATTAAAAAAAAAAGCATCATGATAATAGTATCTACGTCGGTCAGAAAGTAGCAAAAACACTTGTGTTACGTTTTGCGCTGGGTGAAAAATAGAGGCTAAATAGTATGAAATTTATGTTTAACATATTTATCTACTATATCATATATATCTTACAAAATTTTCACTCAAGCCTAGTCCCCCATTCACTTTTCAGCATTCCCACATCTCAAAGTACCAACTTTGATGGCTATTAATTTCATATTTCCACTATGGAATCTTTATATTCTATACACTTGAAGCAACACACAACTTGTATTGTATGCAAGTGTATGAAAAACCTTTTGAGTTACATGATAATATGGTCCCTACATCAGTTTTCTCCTTTTTGCACAGCACAAACTGCCAATTTTGATGGTGATTCATTCATCTTTTTTTGGGGCAAAATCTCCTCATTTCTTTTTACTTGTAGTAAACACTTGCATTGTAAAATACATTTGTTGTTTTTGACAAACTTTGCAATCTGGAGGTACTGCACTTCACCTATATCCAGGGCTCCCAACTCTGCCGCATTCTGCGTGAGATTTAGAGGCATATTCATGTTCCGGTGCCGTAGTCAGCAATTATTCAAGCAACGCAATGCATGTGTTTCACGATCGTTCAAATTGTTTTAATGAAATAAGACCATTTGAAACGTCTTTATGCAATTTCGTTGCTTTCAACCCGAGTAAAGAAAAGCGTGAGAAGTCCGGAGTCATAACTAATTTCCATGTTACTAGTGGTGAAATCCACCGTGACGCATGTGAAACTGATAAACCTCCATGCACAAGGACTTCAGTTCCGCCTGAGAATCTCTTACAAAAGCGCTGATTGAATAATTGCTGACATACAGCATGGGAATGTGAATATGCCACTAAATTTCCCACAGAATGCAGGAGAATTGGGAGCCCTGTATATCTGACCCTTTACCTGGAACAAAATGCCAACTTACATATTCGATTAAGTAAAATAATGATAATAATAATTAATGAATTAACTAAAACCCAAATATGTAAGTAATTTGCATATTTTTCTGAAGAAAGCGTGTTCTGTCTCATTGAACAAGCCTCACTATTTCTTTTTCTTCAAGAAGTTTACAGCAATTGCAAATGTGCCCTTCGCTGTACTTGGGCAGTGAAATTTTAGTGGTTATAATTTGACTGTTATTTTGTAAATTATTTTGGATGACAGCTTGACCGTGGTTTTCCTCAGTTGGTGCCTGAGACTGAAAACTCGAGTCACAAGAGAGCTAGAGCTGTTTGCTTAAAGTTAAATAGATGACTGAAAAACTGCACACTTCATTTTTTTTCTAATTTGTTTGAGGGTGAAGGATGAAGACACCTCTGTGTTCTATTTGCTCCTTATTCTTCCCTGTCTGTATCTTCTAAATAAATAATAATCAAAAACCTTTTCTTTCATTGTCCATTTCTTCTGTCCCCAAAAGGGATTTGTCTCACAATCTGACACCGTTGAATTGAAACTATTGAATAAGTTGATAAATCAAATGGAAAGTGAGGTGGATTACCAGGAATCATCAAAATTACTGTAGATAATTGTAACGGCCCCAGCCTAGGCTACCACAAAGTGAAGGAGACAAGAGTGTGAGTCGGGCCAAAATATTTTATTTAACAACAACGCCTTGAAGAACAAGACACGGTAGAGGGGGAGAACCCGGCACAAAGCATAGCAGGCAGGCGAACTGCATGGACTTTGCATGTAAAAAGCGAACCATTCTCCCCCCGTAGTCGAGACTGGTGGAGTCTTTTATAGCTGTCGTCATACACCTGCACATGTAGTCAGTAGTTAGCTAATCTTGTGCTCAGCCCTGTGGACTGCCTGTGTGCCTGCTAAGATTGAAATCATTAGATTGAAAATGGGCATAAAAGGCAATAGGCCTTCAGGCCATCACAATAATAATATTTGTTTTTCGTGAAGTGCATTTTATTATTGGGGTATTTTATCCAAATGTTATTAGGTGAATTAACAATCAACAGCCTGCAGTTTAACCAATGAGTTAAACAAAGTCACTGAAAATTAACTGAAATACTTATTTCAAATACAGACAGCTGCAGTACATAGCTTATGATTACCAAAAATAGTAATCTTGTGTATGAATTAGCAGTGTAGAGTATGTCATTTCAATGTCCCAAGCTGGAAGAATCCAGAGTGAAACGGTTATTGCCAATGAAAGGTTAAAATATGGGAGTAAGATGGCATGCTTGAATAATCGTTTTGGGCTTACGCTTTTGCACAAATGCGAATGTCTAATAGAAAATTATCCATATTTAATACCAGAGGCTATCTGTTTTGCAGATATCTGATTTAGTTTCTACTAGGAACTTTGTTCTGTTGGAACATTGTGGGGAGTCCTTGCTGAGTAATTCTCCAAGTGCCTATTTTGAGCTTACTATGAAACAACAGTTTTGCAAGTCCTATGAGTTGTTTCATCCTGTTTACCTCAATTGCAACAGAAGATTTGTAATACAAGGACAGTAACTGTCCACACCCCTGCAGATCTGTGATTGCTACACTTACCAAAAACCATTCTCTTTTACTCCTTTCACAAGTCAGTAATGTGATGATGATGATGTTTTTCCTGTCTTTTTGTCTATTACTTTAGATGAATTATCTTGGAAAACACCTGATGTTGCATTTTCTTTAAAATGGTGATGTTACAACTTAATACATTGCCTGGCCAAAAAATGTCACGCACCCTCATATCTTGTTGGACCGCCTTTAGCTTTGGTCAGAGCGCACATTTGTCGTGGCGTTGTTTCAACAGTCTTACACAATGCCACAACATTTATTTCTGACCAGAGTAGAATGTACTCTCTTATGGCTGAGATCTTGTATTGACAACAGGAGAATCAAACCACTCCGTAAACTCTTCTCCTGCACATCCTAAAGATTTTTAGTTTGTTAAGGTTAGGACTCTGTGGTGGCCAATTCATGTGAGAAAATAATGCCCCATGCTCGCTGATCCACTCTTTCTCAGTTTGAGTGCCAATGCGTCTTGGCATTGTCATCCTGGAATATGCCTGTGCCATCAGTGATTAAAGAATCCACTGGTGGGATAACCTGCTCATTCAGTTAGTTTGCTGACTTCATTGTAGTGCAGCATAATGTTGCCCAGCCTACACCAGACCAATTGAAGCAACCTCAACATTGCCTCCAGAGGCTAGTGCGGTCGGCGCCGTGTTTTACAGGTGCATCACTTCATGGGCTTCCTTTCTTACCCTTACACACCTATGGCTCAGGAACAGGGTAAATCTGAGCTAATCAGAGCACTTGACCTTTATCCATTGCTCAGCTGTCCATGTTTTATGCTCCCTTGCAAACTGAGGTTCTTTATTTGCAATTAGATTCACTAAAAAGTGGCTTTAATGTGGCCATACAGCTGTTTAGTCCTAATCCGGCTTGTTCTAGTCATATTGTTCATGTGAAAATGCTCTTACTTTCACATTGAAACATAGCCATTAATGCTAATGTTGATTTTTAATGATTTTTTTAAGAAGTGAATTTGCCAAGCGTTTTTCTGATCTTCGATCACAATAATTAAAGATTTTTTCTAATTTCTTCCGCAAAGTTAATAGCTCATCAATATCCCTCCAGATTTTAATAATGCATTAAATAGCTCTTAACCCAATTCCAATGATTTTAGTGATCTCCATAGTTGTTTTCTTTGAGTCATGCAGGCTAATAATTTTCCCCTCTTGAAACACAGTGACATCTTTTCCATGGCCATGGGATACCTTTTCCAACGTGGTTGTTAAAGAAATGAGCAGCTACATACAGCATCAGTCATTGTTAAAAGACTTGAAGCCAGATGGAACATATTAATCCCTGCAATAATGAGTCAACAATAGAATCTTAAGTTTTAGCTTATGGAAAGCCAAATGGGAGCTTTTTTTTGCCAGACAGTAAATAATTTTAGGTGCATGCAATAAAGCACTGAGTCTGATCACTTTTGGAAAATATGAACTTGCTGTAGGACTTGATTTTAAAATGGTCCAAATGACTGTCCATTCAGACAGAAAGATCAGGTGTTTTGATTCTGGAAGCTGTCTTGATTTTACTTGCCTGAGCTGCAGCCTGAGCGCAAGCTGGAGCGGACCATTCACTTGAATATGAATCCAGCTTGAGCATAATGAGTAAAATCAAGACAGCCTCCGGTATTTAAAAAAATTCTTCTGAAGGACATCATGGGCTCCTACCTGGCAAAAACTGACTTTGCATATGTTTGTTATGTGGTTTGTTTACTGAGAATGCCAGTACCAGGTTTTATGCACAAAATTGAAAAAAGGAAACTGAAGGCTGCCTGGTTGCAATATACCTTATTTACTCAAAAACTCAGTGGAAATACCAATAACAAATCGTGTCTTTGGCGAAGTACCCATTTAAGTTGTATGCTACTGTACATGGATTAACCCCACAATCTCAGACGTCTTCCAAACGTCAGCAGGTTTGGAGCCTGTTTCATCTCTCTGTGGACTGCATGGCTTAGCCGCTTATGCATGGTCTTCCTCTCACTCTGAACTCTCATACTCAAAGCTTAGCTGTGGGCTACAGTATGAAAGCAAGCAGACCAGCTTCACCATCTGAAAATGGCAAAGATGAAAAATCACTTGATGTTCATTAAAAACGTGAAATAGTGTTGATATCCAAAATTGTATGTATATTAATAAATAAATGAATAAATACACGTTCTGCGCCACTGCTCAACAGGTAAATACATGCTTCAGTTTCAAGCATTGCTGCATGAGGAGTGGAAAACAAAAATCCAGGTATGGACCATTCAAGTATGTTGATGCTGATTAATCCTGTTGCTGATTCACCCTCCGATCTCAACACTGTTATTAAAGATTTCAAAATGTGTACTAATTTGGCAATGTATACATCTTGATCACAGAATAAATTATGACGCTGCCCTGTACTCTCTATAAAGATGGGCTGCAGAGTTTTCTTTCACTCAGAAATTCAAAAATCTTACTGGAGAAAAAGGTAAGTCAAAAATCTCCGCAGTTCAATCATTTTGTTGCACAGAGGTTTTTGCATAATTATTTTTATATGTCCAGTGTTTACATCATTTAGAGAAGCTGTGTCACGATTACTGTGCATGCTCACAACACTGAACAAAGTAAATTCGCTCAACTGCAAGTCAAAATCTGGAAGGTATTTTTCTTTTTCTAAGATTATTGGTGATGGCAACCATCTTACATTCTTCGTATACCTTGGCTAAAGCTTAACGTAGTGTTTTGAATCCTTGAATTTCCATGGAAAGCTCCTTAATATAAAAAGCATAATGCTGGAGTAGCTAAAACATATAAATACAATGCAAAATGAATATGTATTGGCAAGGATGGAATCAGATTATGACTTGCAGTCATGCAGATTTACTTTCTTGGGATGTAATTCTGAGCATGCACGTTAATCGTGACACAGCTTTTTTAAGTTAATTATAGACTTTGATTACAGATAATATTAAAGGCTAATCATTAAAATATATGAAATACATGTAATATACCAAGATAGAGATTAAGATTATTAGACTTATGTAATTTATTTTTCTTAGTGACTGGATGAAACATGAAGACTGCCATTTTGCTTCTCACAGCAATGAGCCTGGCTGATGCAGTAAGTTGTTTCAGAGAGAACAGCAGAAAACATTATTATATTTTATTTCATTAATTACTAATTTATATTTTGCTCTTTTACTGATGGGGGTATTTTGTTTTACAAGCAAAGAATTCTGATTCCCAGTCCACAGAGGTGCAGTAGGCCTATTTTCCTTTCTTTGCTCCCAGTGAATGATTTAATTGCAAACTACTCCAAACAGTATGATAATTCAGTATTTTAATTCATTCTTTTATTTATGTTTAACATTTCTGCTAATTGGTCTATATGTTTATACTGGCTGAAGACAACTATGTTGTTCTGTACAATATTCTAAGTCTGCTTAGTCCCAATACAAGCCTTTTATACTTCCTGTAATTTCTCGCATTGTAATATTCCAATATCTGCGATAATACAATACCTTTCATGATATGAGAACATATTTGTCATATGAGCATCATTCCTAATCTTCAAAATGTGCGCCCCAATCGGTGTATTTGCTTGAACGGGCTAAACTTGCGAGAAAACATGTGGCACACTCTGTGTTATCTAAAATGAGACAGGTACATGCACTTTCTTTTTTTTTTTTAATTTGGCGTCTCCAATCCCACCCGAATCTGGAATGCCCAATTGGTGAACTATGTACAAAGCTTGCTCGTATGCGACCCCTTGCTGCCAACTCAGGAGAATGAAGACAGTTCATGGCTCTCCTCCGAAGCACGTGACTGTCAGCCACTGCTTCTTATACACTCATTGGTTGAATCTTTGCAAGTTCAGAACGAGGGCGGAGGATACCCAAACATGAACAGACTTAGAATCTTCCTGACGAGCGCCCGTCTGGCCAACAGGAGGCGCTTGAGCAACGAATAAAGCTATTTATTTATTTCCCTTTCCCGGCAGTCCCTTCCCAATTTGAAACCCTGTAGCTTGATAGCCAATTGTACGCTACTCTGAAAATGCTGCCGACCACTGCCGGTTGGTATGACCGGGGCTTGAACCCGCGAAGTGATAGTCACTTCTGCACTGCAACACAGTGCCTTAACTGAGTGAGCTATCCGGCAGCTCCACACTTTCTTTATTTCTTGTTGAGGAAGATTATTAGAATAATTAATTTCTCAGAATAATACTGGCATTTCAATTCCCGCGTAAATTGATACTTTAACAAATTCAATCCCAAGAAAATGTAAGGACTGGGAAATTAACAGTCCGCATGGTGTGGATTACAGATTTGTTTTTATGCAATTCAGGGGCTTAGTGAGGCATATTTTAAGCACCACTTAAATGTGCTGTAGCCCCCCAAAACAAATTGGCTGCCAAATGTTTGGCTAAAGTTTTGAATTTTTCTTATAATCTAATTGCGATTGCGCCATTGTGTCTGTAAAAAGTTGATTTTCTGTCTGTCTTAATGTAGATTAATGGCAGCCGCACAAATAAGACAACCTCAAACAACACAGAATGAAACTACCAATGATGCACCTTAACAAATGTGTCTTTCTTGCCTGGAAGTTATTATGCATTGACTTTAAGAGAGACTGTTGACAAACTCACTTTGCATTCAGCATTTTCTACTAGGTACAAGTATCACATGTGGGCTATGGAAAAGCTTCAGTAGTAAGCCTTCTTCAGTTAAAAAGCCCTACCAAACATTTTGATTTGTGGCACGATATAGTTTAAAAATTTTTCAAAACAGCAGTCATTTGCGGCTTTTTTGATGAGTGGGTCCAGCTTGAGTTAATTTTAGCCATATAGGGTAAATCCACTATGCAGTAAAGGTCCGCAAGATGAGTTTGGCTCGTGCAAATTTATATAAACCCACGTATAGTTGTTGAATCCGCAGCGCTCCGCTAGTGACAGTAACCTATTGTCTAGACCGGAAGCGTCACGCCAGTGTCACGCCTGCGAGACGACAGCGTTCACACAAGGCTCAAGTGAGTGTCCATACATGTTCCGTTTTAACACGCACATTTCAGACGAGAGCAGCAAAAGAGTAGCCGCACTCTCTGATTTGTGTCCTGTTCCTACAATATATGGCATGGCGAGCCAGTAGTGATGATTGGATCAGACAGATTGAGGGCAATCACTAAATTCTGCTACTTGGGTGGAATGCTATCAAATGACTGCTCTATCGATGCTGAAATCACTGCTTGGGTTGCAAAAGCATCCTCAACATTTGGTTACATTGCTTCAAGATTATGGGACACCCGGGGTGCCCCGGTGGCTCATCGGTCTAAGCGCGTACCATAAAGGCTGTGTCCTTCCCGCAGTGACCTGGGTTCGATTCCAGCTCAGGTCATTTGCTGCATGTCTTCCCCCATTCTTCTCCCCAACTTTCCTGTCTCTCTACACTGTATGACTGTCAAATAAAGGAAAAATTCCCAAAAAATAATCTTAAAAAAAAGATTATGGGACACCCGCAATGTCAGTCTTGCTACCAAGGTATCAGTTTACCAGGCTGCTGTATTAACTGTGCAATTTTATTGCTGTGAAACTTGGACACTCTATCAACGTCACATAAAGCAGCTTGACGCGTTTCACATGTGCTGTTTAGGAGGATAGCTGGAATATCTTGGCAGGATTGCATAACAAATACTGTGGTGCTCTCTCTCTCGGCCTTACTCGTGGCATAGAGGCCTTCATCTTGGAAGCCCGTTTTCGTTGGGCTGGTCACATGGTTCAGATGGGTGATGACAGAATACCTTGTGCTTTGCTTTATGGTGAACTAGCTGATGGTGTGCTTCCAGTCGGTGCTCCAAAGAAACGCTATAAAGATTGCTTAAGTCTTCTCTCATTAAATGCTTTATATCAGACTATATCAGAAAGCACTGCCAGAAACAGAACGCAATGGAGGGGTGCTGTGAAAGTGGACGTTGCAAAGTTTGACATTGCTAAGTTTGAGGAGAAGCATATAGAGGATTTGAAAGCGAAGAGACATCTTCGAAAAGAACGGGTAGTTGCTCCTGGGAGCTATCCATATAATAGATGTGCCAAAGTTTTTGTGTCCAGAATTGGACTGTGGAGCCACCAGAGAGCTCACAATGAAAAAGACAGTTGACGCAGAACCTGGTTCTGTCGTGCACGACAGCCATACTCAAAGCATTTAGAATATAGAACAGATTCCTGTGGCTTATTGCTCAATGAGCCTCGCAAACTACAACTTTTACGCAGATCTGAGCCGTTGCATGAGGTACATGAGCACGGAATTTATAAAGACATTGATATTTTATGTCGTCATTTATGCACGGAAGAAAACGCCTCATAATTTTGTCAGTCTGCAAGTGTTGCTCATCGGGAGAAGTACACTGTGGGAATTTTAAGTTATTAAGTACAGAAAGGTGAGATTTACGAAGGCCTTCGTTACGCCTGATGGACTGCTACTGGTATGTTGCACAGTAGCAAAATGAGAGAGAGAGAGAGATGTGCACCGTTCTGCCTAAATCCATGCCCGAACAGAGCATACGTTAATATTATTGCCTTAATTTGCCAAATCATCAAACATATGATAACGATTTCTTTATTTGTATGTCACACATGAAAAAATCAATAAATAAACAGCAAGGGAAAAATATGCCATCAAATCAAAGCAGAGATGGGGACTCGAGTCACTGTGACTTGACAAAAAATAAAAGACTTGAGAATCGACTCGGACTTGGAAGTTAAAGACTCGGGACTTGAATGACTTAAGTGCTATTCAGTTCATGCTTTCAGTTTGAATGTAAAATTAATTAAATTTAAAAAAAAATATCGATTACCCGGTAGTAGCGCAGGCTGAGAATGGCGTTGTCATGATTGGATCACTACCCTGTCAATCAGTCATGCCCTCTCTACGTACCTTATGTGTTTATTGGAGAAACACGCCCTCTTACATCAGATATAGGCATCATCAACATGTCAGCGAGAGAGGTATAGAAAGTTATCGTCTTCGGCTTTTTTTTTTTTTTTTTTTTTTTCGGAATTACCATTTTAACGGCAAAAGATGAACTGCACAGTGCAAGACATGCGGCATAAACATCTCGGACAGCCAGACAACAACTTCAAACTTTGTTCGTCATTTGAAGAGCCATTCTGCCCAGTAAGTGCTTGTCAATTAGCTAATATTATCCTGTTAGCCTAGCTTGCAGGTGTAACGCAACGGTGTCTCCAATAAAAGCGAGAACAATAGCTGATGCTCTTGCTACCGAAGCCAGCCTGACTAGCCGGTGTGCCGTGAGAGCTTCCTAGGTGTGCCGCGAGAAAACCACTAACTGTTTTTTTCCTGATAGCCTAATAATGTAAAACGGCTGAAGTTACAGGATATAAAAATAACAATTCATGTTATTTATCAATTCATTCAATTCAGTTTATTAAAATGCCTATTTAAAATTCCTTCTCGATATTTCCGTATCATGTATTCTGCTGTACAATTCCTTCTCGTGATTGGCCAATCACACGTCGTCTAACGCGAAAAATTAAACAGTCCCCGGTAAAACTCAGCTAAAACAGCAGTGTAGGTTAGTTGAAACGAAAATGGATAAATTGCTGACCAAAACCTCGAAAAGGCCGTCCGACTAAGACCTTGAACCACCTCACTCTTGCTGCGCTGGCCAGAAAAAGAAAATCAAAAGTGGTGAGCAGACTTTACAGTGAGGAATATCTGACTTATGGGTTTACATTCACCGGAGATCCCGCTACCTCAATACCACTGTGTCTTGCTTGCGGCGAAAAGCTGTCGAACGAAGCTATGGTGCCAAATAAATTAAAAAGACACCTTTCAACCAAACACCCTTCTCTCGAGAAAAAAAAAAAAGACCGTGAATATTTAATGCGGTTGAGAAGACAGGCGAACAAACAAGCTAGTTTCATGATGAAGACCGCTACAGTGTCAGAATAAGCATTAGAAGCTAGCTATCTGGTCGTAGAACTATTAGCAAAATCAAAGACGTCTCTCACAATTGCCGAATCTCTTATCCTGTCAACATGCAAAGCTATCGTTGAGAGTTGGGTCAAAATGCTGCCAATGAAATATCGAAGGTCCTCTCTCAAACAATACAATTGGCAGGCGAATAGGAGAAATCTCGGCAGATATAGAGGATGTTGTAATGGAGAAAATAAAGGGAGTGGGAAATTTGCGCTGCAGGTGGATGAAACAACCGATGTCAGTGGACATGCACAATTATTGGCCAATGTCAGATATGTCGATGGGGAGCCAATTAAAGAAAATTACTTTTTTTTTAATCGAATTTTTGCCGGAGAAAACTGCAGGTGAGGAAGTGTTTCGAGTGACATCTGAGTATCTGGAGAAGTGGGGGCTGAACTGGAAAGACTGCATAGAGTCATTTATTTTATGATTGCATAAAAGCCTGAAACCTGGTTGGAAAGCTCGAGTGGTTGTCTCGTCACTCGGTCGCGCTGGTAGGTAGCGCGAGCGGAACGCTATAATATCATAGCGGTGTGCCGTGAGATTTTTTCATAGTAAGCAGTGTGCCGTAAGAGAAAAAAGTTTGGGAAACACTGGCCTAATCCATATGAAAAAAATGACAAACCCAATAAAACGTAATTTTTGCTCATTTCGTTTATTAGCGGAATGGGATTACATAATAGGCAATTAAACTTCACATTGCGGGTCATTCACTGGGCATGTTTGGCATTTTTAGCACAATTTTAATTGTTTTAGTGCATTAAAACCGTAAGCTAAGTGGCTGAGTTGAGTGAATGCCGTTTATGTTCACGCAGCTTTGAAATTTGTAAATTGCGATTTGACACATTATATGTGAATTCACTTTATCCAATTTATTTCTTCAATAATTTAGTTATTTTTTTGTTTAGAATAGGCTATATACTTAACCCTCTATTAACCAACCCCATTTCCAATTGTGTAAAAATCATTTCCCTAGGCAAATATGTTGATTATGAGCCAATATTTGTAAAAATAGTTTTAAAAAAATTATTTTTTTTAATTTAAAAAATTTTTTTTTACATTTTAAAATTTTAACTTTGACGGACCATTCAGGTTATTCTCAAATGTTTATTTGGCAATAAGAAACACAACCAGCAGGGTGTCCAGGCTGTTAACCCTTTCACTTTATGTAGCAGATATGCTACGGTGGTTAATAGAGGGTTAACATTGTTCGAATCAAGTGAACTGGTTTATTCTGTATTGCGGTTTCAAAGGAAAAACAAAGCATCCCCTACGGTAGTCTGCTGGAATGGACTGTAACGTCAGCGGTTTTCTTTCAGTATGAATTAAAAACCCAACAAATTAAATCAGTTGATGGCAACAATGAAAATTAAAATTACTCTGATTGCACCCAATTCTTTATTGAATGTTATTTCCACTTTGTCTCTATTTGAGAGACACGATCAGAGTCCATAAGAATTTTCGACTTACTGATTGTAATAGTTTACAGTAAAACGATACTGGGACTTAACTTCTCTTGTTCACAAATGAGATGAACCAGGTTTATTAAATAAATCATAACCTACGAAGTGGAAAGTGTTATGATACGGTCAAATACAAGCATCAGCCTATTGTGCAGTCATACTTTAACCTCGCAAGAGAAACAGGAGAATCGGTAAGCGGAGCACGAGTAGAAGGCTCTGAACAGAGTTTAAAATGGTTCACTCCTCATTGGGAATCTTTTTCTAAGAACAATAAGCTGTTACTTGTTTTTCTATGGACTGAATGTTAAAAATTGAAGTGTTTAGAGCTCTTGGTGTCTCAAGATGATACAGATGAAACACATACAGATGTTTCTGAAGCTCTATAATATGTTTATTCTTTCAGATTTTTATATGTTTGCCTTTTTTCTTTTTATTTGCAAGGCAACTAAAATATTTCAAATACTGTTGGCAGAAGTGAGGCAGAAGTGATCTTGTTTAGATTGAAAGCCATCAATAAATAATTTTATGAATTTATTTCTGTTTTGTTTGATTCCATGATGTCAGTAATTAGAATGCAATATATCAGTAATTAGATTGCAAATCCAAATTACTGTCATTTTTTAAACAGGTTGGACACATTGGCCAATGATGTTTAGATTAGTGACAGTTACTTATAGCCTACCTTGTCTTTTCACTTTATTAAGGTCAGATTCTGCGGGTAAAATTGCAATAATAAGGTGACTTGACTTGGACTTGACTTGACCTATTACAGGACTTGACTTGACTTGCCATAACCTGTGACTTGACTTGCCCAAGAAAAAATGACTTGGGACTTACTTGAGACTTGAAGGTTAAGACTTGAGACTTACTTGAGACTTGCACATGTGTGACTTGGTCCCATCTCTGAATCAAAGTACAGGGTGTTAGGTCCGTGAAGGGTACAGGAAGACTCGGAACAAGGAACCGCTTGCAATCCACTCATAAGCAGAATAAGTATATTAAATAAGTACAGTCCAATCATAAGCAGAATATCCATCCTAGGCAATCCAAAATTGTAATCCAGAAACCAAAAAGGGTCAGAACACCGGCAGTAGATACAGTGTTCCCAAGAAATGAAAGTAGCAGGTTAAATTAAAAAGAATTGCATGTGGTGCCACATCGCTACTCGGCCTGAAGGGGGGTCCTTAGGTATGCTCCTTCGGAATTTTTCTTTTTTTAAAGGTGCACTTTGGCGCATTCTACTGCACTTCAGACAGCTCAATGAAAGTATTTTTCAGAGTAAAATGTTCGGATTTTCTGGTCAAATTTCAGTTTTTTTGAAGTTGAATCTCTATAAATAATTAAACAACATGCCTCTATTTCAATCACAATACTAACTAGTTCCACAGACACCCTAACATTTAGTATTAAAAGCAATCATAAATTAACTTGAACACCACAGCAATTATTTCTTTGAAGCATTTCTTCTTATTCTATTAGCAGCCCTGACAAGGTGGAGCTGCTTTCAGTACTTGCGCGAGTTTGTCCGCCGCGTCCGTGGCCGGACTTTGTTTGGCCTATAACTTTCTTCAACTTATTTCTAACACTTTAGTATTAGAGTACTATTATATTATTATAGTATTAGTCACAATTATTATTGCCTGGGGAATTCTTTCGGCATAATCACTGCTCACTTCAAAGGTCAAGGTCATGACAACCGGCCACTTCCCTCAACATGCCTGTTAATATGATAGCTTCAGAAGTATTTATGATAGAAAGCTATAACTTGGAACCTAGCAAGATGGAAAAGGGCTCAGCTACTGTTCATTTTTGGGTACATTCCATGCAAGATCAAGGTCACAACAAGGTCATAACATCTGACCACGCCCTGCTACGGCTTGGTGACACAATAATTTCAAAAGTATTTATGATAGAAACCTGTAACTTGCTTTATAGGAAATATATAGCTGGGTACATCTTAACCATTCTGTGCAGATGTAAACGCCAGCGGACATGGAGCTGCTCCATTTTTGCACGCAGATACACTTTTCTGTCACTAGATGGCACACCTGGATCAGTTACTGAATATTTACTAGCAAGCCGAGCTCGAACACGGTTTAGAGTGTGGACAAGTTCAGTCCCATCCCTGTTATTCTTGAGTTGCATGAATTATACTCCTCAGCTAAGCCTGTTGTGCAAACTGCTCAATGTACTTGTCCATAGTATCTATCCAGCAGTTTTAAAAAATTATCTCTTGCAATAGAAAAATCATTCTCTTTTGTAGCAACTACTTCAGCTATGGTGTATCCCAATAAAGTAGTTTAAAAAATCAGTTTTCGGAAGTAAAAATTTGCCATGGTATTGGTACTGCGTCATTCTACTATCAATTATCGTCATCACATATTACAAACGCGTAATTTCCTACTGTGGATTAACGTGTAGATTCATCTCTCCAAGAATTCAGCTGTCTTTTGGAGCCTCGTACAAGCCTTCACAGAAATACAATCACTTCAATGGTATCTGTGTGAAAGTCCAACTATAGTTCACACCCACGTAAACTCTCCCAGTAAGTACTTATTGACTGACACGATTCTTATCCAATGCCAGACAATATACGCTTTCCTCAGTAATTGAAAGACATTGATTTGACACTAAGAAAAGTATTGTAGCACTTGCGTAACAGTACTTAGGTTGTATTCTCTTAGCTTTGTGCAGCTGAGAATGATGCGATTGCATGGAAAAAAAGACTTCAAGAACCGAGCCAGGAGTGGCGATCTTATTTGTAGATTTTTCATGTTTGCTGCCCCTTTTCTCTGCCAAAATCATGAAAATAAACTAAAATATGATGGAATTCTAAATGCTTGAAGTGTCTTGTCTCAGTTCTCTTTCTCTATGAAGCTTCAATCTTGAATTATAAAGCAATAAATTGAGTAACGCATAAATAGCCATATTTGGCTACTGCGCAAAGGGGTTAACACAATATCTTCAAAAAATGTTGTGACGCCAAGCTGTAACTTAGTATATAGCAACTATAGAACAGGACTCAGCTTCTATCAACATTTGGACAAATTCCGTTCATGGTCAAAGTCATGGCCATGGATGTATTCACATAAAACTTCTTGTTGACACAATATTTTTATATGTTTCATTATTCTTCATGAAATTTACAAATAAATGCGTCCCAAGGGCAGGTGGAATGGAGGGGCTGCTCTGTTTTTGCGGTGTCCCGCAAACACTTTTCTAGTTATTGTTTGTATTGTTGTTGTCTCACATTGATGACCTGTCTTATCCTGTAGTAT
Organism: Gymnothorax javanicus; assembly: GCA_029692085.1. NCBI lineage: Eukaryota > Metazoa > Chordata > Actinopteri > Anguilliformes > Muraenidae > Gymnothorax > Gymnothorax javanicus. The sequence goes on along the minus strand of CM056195.1, from coordinate 136,625,453 downwards.
AACAAACTGTGTAAAAAATTATTTCCTAACAATTACACTTTTGTTTCCGAGGAAAACTGCAGCAATATCGATAACAAAACTGCATTCAACCCCTGGCAAAAATGATGAAATCTCCACACACAGAGGATGTTCATGTTGCTTTTTACTTTGTGGCAAATAAACAAATCGCAGATATGACACAACAATTTTTGTTCATTAGCTTATCATTCAGGCTTCCTGAAACACACCTCAAAAAATAAGATTAAATTATTTTAAGTAATTGAATTATTATTAATAATTAATTAATTTACCTGATTAAGAAAAATCAGTTAAAGGAAAAAATATGAAATCACTCATTTACTTCACAGTTATTGGGTTAGTAAGCACTGCTGAAAAAGTCAGTTTTTCATATGTCACATTTGAAATGCAAATATATGCTGAAAAACTGGTTTTACTAAATTTGAAATATGTGATATATGTCACATCATTATATACAAAATATATGTGCCTACAGTGAGTATTACTGATTTCAAGTTTGGAGCTCACCCCACCCGATTCCAACATCATTAAACAGGGGGCAAAATCTGCACTTAATTTAGCAAGAGTTAACCTGTTCAACCAGAATGCCCCAGATTTTGACAAATCTTCTGTAACCTTTACAACGTTTGTGGTGTGGAGTCTCACACTTCTTTTTCTTTTTTGCATAATTGCGCTCAAGCGGTTCCTGTAAAAGATTGCCTGAGTAACAATCAAACATTTTTTAAAAAAATGTATAATCAAGATTGCTACCTGAGCCAATGATGATCAAGAAATTATAAATTAATGGGAAAAAAAAGATGACCGATAGGTGTAATTAACAATGGGCGTAAATCCACGCGATCTTGTAAGGATGACATTAATCCAAATAATTGATCCAAAAAATTACCATGAATTACAGCGCTCTTTTCTAGCATTTTCTTAGCAGCGTAATTTATTTTAAGAGGGCACTTCAATGTTCAAAATGTCCTCAAACGTTAAAAAACATTTGAAATGCGAAGCAACGTGAATGTATCGAATTGTGAACGTTGGCGTAAAACTGCATTTTACAGCCTTTGCCCAGCTAAATATGTGCCATCTCACCAGCCACAGGAGGCAGAATATTCAGACAATTGTTGTTTAATGTCCTCATGAAGAAAAACGTGTAATGGCTGCCAGGTTAGCTCACTCGGTTAAGGTGCCGCATTTGCGAAGCAGTAGTGACTACTGCGGCGTGGGTTTGATCCCCGGTCATACCAACCAGCAGTGGTCGGTAGCTTTTTTAGGGCAACGCACGATTGGTTATAGCGCTGTGGGTATGCAAATTGGGAAGGGTCTGCCGGGAGGGGATATTAAAAATCGTTGCCTTGTTCGTTGCTCATGCGCCTCCTGTTGGCCAGCTGGGCGCTCGTCAGTGAGATTCTAAGCTTGCTTATGTTTGGGTATCCTCCGCCCTCGTTCTAAACTTGCGAAATTTTCGACCAATGAGTGTAAAGATGCAGGGGCTGACAGGCGCGTGTTTCGGAGGAGAGGCGGGAACTGTCTCTCTCTCCTGAGCTGGCAACAAGGGGTCGCATACGAACAAGGCTTATACATAGTTCTTGAATCGGGCATTCCAGATTTGGTTGGGATTGGAGATGCCAAATTAAAAAAAAAAAAAAAAATGTGTGATAGCTTGCACTCCTCATTTCCTCAAAAAACTTGAGAACAAATTTACCTGTTGTTAGGTATGCTGCCTAGTCTTCTCAAATGAGTGAATCAGTGCTTGGTTACGAAGTAGATGTGAAGATCATGTAAGCACACTCGCAGGCACAACGCGATAATAATTTATACATTTACCATCTTTTTGACTCAGGTTTTCTTCGGGACACTGAGTCGATTCAATACTGTGAAGACTTTCGTCAAAACCGCTGGTAATTTAACCTTTTCCACTCCGGAGTTGTCATCAGAGGAATATTGGCACTCCCAGGTAATAAGAAAAGTGTACTGAAGCACACTTAATTTATTGTCCAATTTGTGTACTTCCATGAATTCGTGTGCTATTTTAGATATACTAATAATGCACCATGTACAGTTTGTATGTTAATGATATACCATTAAGGCTATTAAATACATACTTAAATCCAATTAAGTGTACTTGACTGTACTATTTTGAGACACCATTAAACTACACTTGAATGTACTTAAGTACACTTTACATTGTACGCTTCTATGTGCACACGATTGAAGTGTACTTAAAGTACATTTTTTTTCCCCTTTATCTATGTTCAGCCTCTTTCAGTTTACTTTTCTTCTAGTTGCGCACTAAAAAATTTTGGGTTGAATATAACACAAATTGGGTTGTTTCTGCTACCCAGCACTGGGTCAAATATGAACAAATCCAGTGCTTGGTTAACTTGACCCAGCACAATGGGTTGTACAATCAACCCAACTGCATGGGTTGATTGTAAACCCAATTTATGGGAAGTCATAACTCTACACTGGGTTAAGATAACCAATACAGTATTTTAAGTTTTGTGTTTTAACACAAACTGTACTGGTGTTTCTGAATTTTTCCTCCCTTATTATGACTCGTATACATTACTACTGGGCAAGTAACACAGTGTCTCGCAATATTCTGACTATTTTTTTGTGACGGTGCGTTCAGGAACCACTCACGAGAACAGAAATTCCAAAAAAATCGAAAGCCTTTATTACAAAATGGGTCGGGACCAGAAGACACAGGAATTCGAAGCCAAAAACAGTATCCAAAGAGCGAAGTCGAAATAACAGGCAGGGGTCAGAACCAGAGAGGCAGATGTGCAATGGTACATAAACAGTAAGCCAAAAAATCGTAGTCAGAATCCAAAAGAGTAGGTCACGCACAGGGCATCAAAAACAGGAATTGTGGTAGTACAAAAATGGGTCGAAATCCAAAAAGAAAAAACAAGAATAGCAAGGATAAGGCAATCGCAATAGTCAGCAAAAATAGTCGTGGAAGAAGCAATAAACAAAAGGCATACGAGGAGCTCTGCACAAGTGAATATTGATCAACGTTCTGACGGGGAACAAACTGCTGTGAAGACTTTAAATAGACAAGAGGGAAGTCACATGCTATGCAGGAACAGGTGAATTGGATAAGAACTAATTACAAAGGGAAGCACACATGGGGAGGTCCTAACCACAAACAATTGGCAAAAGCCAAGACACGGACAGGATCCACGCAGACATCCTATGACAGATAGACAGCTCCAGTCAAGGAGTTCTAAGTGCACAGACAAAGAGTGCTGGGGCCTATTCCACGAAAGCAGGATAAGGGATTAGCCTAGGACTAGACCGGGCTAAGCCTGTTATTTAGCTCCGAATTGGTTCCACAAAACCTGTGGGCTACGCCATGGTGTTAGTTACCATGGTGACAAGGTCTGAGGAGCTAGCCAGCTCCGAAGCAGGTTTACGAACGAGCTAAGCTCCTGCCTCCAGCCAATTTCACCTCACCTCATTCAGCAGTCACCCAAATGGAAAATCAATGTCCTTAACAGTCATTCTGAATTGTCCACTACATATTGCGATCTCAATTATAGTAGGCCCAGCGTAATTATCTTAGAAACTTGTGACCATTGTTGTCAGTAAAATAGCCAATAATCGATCATTATATTCAAGTATCCATGTGACAGTGACCATCACAATTCGATCAGTCCCCACATTTTAACCATATTTAGAATCCGTCATTATCAGATTTGTCCTTATTCCACAAGTTGAGACTTCCATCAGAGTGGAAAATGAGCAGCGCTGTATGAAGTAGGTTACCGTGTTTCAGCGCGGTCTTAAATCGCCACCGCAAAACCCTTCATTCAGCACTGCTGCGGGGTAAAGTAGAGTTGTTGCCTTGCTGGATATGTGTGCAATGTCGCTCGCTTCGTGATACTGGAATCAAACATTTTCAGGAGGCTCCTTGACGTAATTTTCTGATGTTAACATTTTACTTTATAATTTGAGTATGCCTCCATCGGAGGTGATTAAAAGCAGAAAGAACTCAACTAGTCTGAAAACGTCTTCTTGATCTATCATTTCAGTTTGTATCGGACAAAAAAAGGGCTTGTAGCAAAATTGTAGCACGTATACAGGACAAAAACATGCAGGTTACAGTCAATGCGCCCAAGACAACCCGCATTAGCGTAAGTAAATAAATTATGCACAATCGCGTCAACGTCCTCTAGCGTTGAGATGTTATGTCTGTCAGCAACGGCCTATCTCGGTAACGGTAACGCATAAGTGCATCAGCTACTCCTTTTCAACGGCGTTGAAACACTTCCCGAGTTTACTTTCACTTTAGTTTAGCTCACTTTAACATTCCTCTCAAACGTCCCACACCATTCAGACAGATACTGAAGGAGTAGCAAGCAGAGGCATTTCAGATATACCATCATCCCTCTGTCCGAATGCGGTCTTTGGGTGTAGCTGGCGTATGCGTCTGCTGCAGCTACTTAGTGTCAATGGTGATGATCAGCGATTCTGTGCTCTATCTCTGGGTCTATTTCAGGTGGACGTGTGCGCGCACTCAACAGGATTAGCTGCAGCTGGCTAGAATTAGCAGATCCTCCTGCCCCTGGTTCTGCCTTCGTGGAACTAATTAAGCCAGTTGCACACTGGGATTTGGTATAGGCATGGGCAACGCTCTGCATAAACTCTAATGGAATGCGTAACAGCTGAACTGGGGCGGTAAACAAGCCTCAGAAAACTTAAAAAAAATGATGCAAATACCATTTTCATACAAAAAGAACACCATGGTTTGATTAAAAGCAACCTTTTCAATAGGATACCCGCATTTCATACATGAACTCTCGTATTACGGCCCAATAACGCGATTTGAACAGAGCTATTATTCGCCGTTGGATGAATCGTGACCTCAATTTGTGCCGTGTTTACAAACTTTCAAGTGCACGGCGTGGCAAAAATATTCATTTTGGAGGTAGATTTCAACTAGCCCGCGCTGACGTGATATCCCAGCTACGGCCCTGATTGCCTTACAGCCATCTAATTTGAGAAATTACGAGTCTGTTCGTCCAGTCTAGACCTCCAGGGGATGTGAAATTAGTTTGACAGAAGTTGTTGAAGTTCGTCGCGAGTTCGCCATGACTTCTTCTCAACAATAGCAAGAAAGGTGAGTGTATTTTTACTGTAAACCTACATAGTTAGTTGACAGAATATCCTGTGACCCTATTTGTGAAGTTTCAGTAAAATATACCAAGGAATAAACCAGCGCCAGGCGTTCAAAACCCACCAGTGTTCTGACAAATTTTGCTACCTATGCCACCTCGCGAACACCGGTCACAAGATTCATTCACTTATACCCTTCAATTCGAGACTGCGAGGATGGAAATCTGAATAATCAATTAGGAAAAATTCTCGGCTCTCGGTAATTCTGTATATCGTTTAAACATTTTGTTAATCGGATTATGAAAGAAGACTGAAAATAAGCGCCCGCTTTTTGTTTGGGTGTAAAAGCTCGTATTTAAAGGAGAATAACATTGTATATTGATTAAGCATTGAACTCTGCATAAGTCGAACTGTTTTAATATTTGTTGATGACATTGCTTCGGCTTCCTGGAAGCAAGTACGCACAAATCTGCTGTCCTGTGAGCATTTCAGGTTCGATATACTGAGTAATAACGCTGCGAAAACCTAAACTGGCCCGTCATTCTGCTGAATAGTCTTACTAAACTAGTTAATCGTCTGATTGCTAATCAAGCAAAGGGGAGGTTTCTGCCTCGCCAAACTAACCTCCGACTGCACGTCACTGTGTTTTACTATGAATTATTCACAGTAGCTCATTGAAACTATCATGGGAGAAGGGTATATGGACATTATAAAAACAGTGTAAGTTTTTTTTTTTTTTTAATCACCACAGGTTATTGAAGGGGGAACGTTTCGTAGCAGTGGGAGGGCAAACAACTGCCGGCATCAGCGACTTCACTGCATTTTATACAGTAATGGGCGAGTAGCGTTAATGTTTGCCCTCCCACTGATAATTTTGACATTTTTGCAGGCCATTGATCCAAAAAAAACTGCACAGGCAACCCATTCATACCATTTTTTAATATCAATGCAAAACCTAATGTTTATTGAACATAATTGGGTGAAATTCAATGCATTTTCCATTAAAAAGGGCCTAGGGGGCGCTGCTGTACTTCAGAAAAGGGGTTGATGACTTTAGCATCAATTATTTCTGTTAGGGTACCCTAATGGATAATTTGGCCAGGTTTATTTCTGAATAGACTGCATTTTCGAAAATTCCCTCAGGCTTCACCCCCCAATTTTCACAATGGGTTTTGTTGATAAATGCCGAAATCAGCCATTTTTGGGACCCTGTGGCTCTGAGACCCTTTCCTGTAAAGGCGGTGGACTTGTGGCAAACTCTTCGTCTGTGTCTTCTGTACTTACCTGCAAAAAATCATAAGAAAATAAAAACTTTTTTCTCAGCAGCTCAAGAAATGTTGTCATTTTATTCATTTGTATTGCCCATGCCTATTTGGTAATGCTGGATATGTCATTGATCCTGGATCTCAGGATCCTACTTTTATGGAACAGGCCCCACGATAGCAATTAAGCATGTGCGAGAGATTTCGCGGAAACGCAGAAAGATGCAGAGAAAGTAAAGCAAGAGGCGGAGACTAGAACAGGGTGATAGCTGAGATTGAATTAGTAGCAGTGCAGCTCTACAAATTAACCCAAGTGTTCATTAGTAGTTAGTAATATATACATGGATTAGTTAGGTTAGTAAACTATGATACAAAATATAAATGTTAGTATTATTAGTAATCAAGGAAAGCAAGGCGAAGGAAGTAAACGAGAATTGAATAATATGAAACACCAGAAACCATTGAAATCACCCGAAGCATGTTAGCACACAGACTGGGAGAACGGACTGAACCAAACTGATCACAAGACAGGGGTGACAAGTGCAATGAATACTGTAATGGCATGAACAGAAAACTGGGATGTATAACAAGCAAAAAGAATAAAGAAAAGACATGGCAACAAACACATAAGCATGGCAGCAAAACACAGAACCATAACTCTCCTTCATAAGCAACAGTTGCTTACCATTCATGCAGGATAATAGTCCACTTGCAAAATTTCTGAACATACTTGCATTAAATGCAATCATGAAAGCAGACAAGTTGTAGCATCTTTTCAAATGATCAGTGTATTTTCTTACAGTACAGCATTATCCATGTAAGCAATTTCCATTCAATTTCTTGATCAGAAGACTTAAAACTTTACACAGTTAACTTTGTAAACAGTACAAGTGGCAGTTAATGTAACATTTAGGTCAAAACAGCCCCATAGTATCACATGTGGCTAAAATACAGCTCAGGCAGACAAATTAACAGCCTTAAGATCACACGCAACTGTTTGTGGAAAGAATGTCCAGTACATTAAAAACTTCACACAGTGGGCTCTAATTTCTTGGCACAGCGCAGGGTGGCGCAGCGTGGTGTAGTGTGGCGCGGCCCACGCAGTGGTAATTTCGTCCCGTGCAGCCCGCGCAGTGGTAATTTCGTGCGGTGCAACACCGTGCGCTGATACTTTGGCAATTTGGTAGACGGACGTGCGCTGAGATGGGTTCGGCGGCGTAGTAGGGGGAGGTGTCACAAATTCATCGAGACGCAGTGACAATTTCGTAGCAAAAGTCTCCGCTGAAGTTGCCCAGAATGCTCGCCAGCACCAACCTGGTTTACTTTCTGTGCAGTGGTAATTTGGCTGACAGGCGCACAGTGCGCACACGTCACCGAAACCTCACAGGCAGGTTTCCAGAATGTCAGGCACATTTCAATGCAATAAATAATTACAGCAACCACTATTTAATGTATCTATCTGAATCAGCACATAAATTATAGTATCTATATCGATTGTCCTGATGTCAGATCAAAGAGAGAGAGGGAGAGATGTACATGTGGGTGCGTGAGTGCGTGTGTAGGCTATGTGGGTATGTGTCCTTCAGCTGCTTTCACGGACCTTGAAACAATTTTTTTAAGACGACTGATTACATTCAAAGTCAATGCAAAACGCGAATACACGCGTGTATTCGCGTCCTTGCATTGTCTTTTGAACGTAATTTGTCGTGCGAAAAAAATTGCTTTCGCCCAGTGCAAGCGCTTAATACTATCATTGTCACTTAGGTTTTATCGTTTTTAGTAGGGGAAAGGAATACAGCCTGATTGCTATGATCTCGTACTGAGTTAAGATCACATATTGAAAATAAATGTGGAACGTATCTTGCATTGTTGTCCATGCATGTTAATCCCAAAATTTTAAGCAGTAATAGGGTGTAATAATAGGAATACGCTATCCATCGTTTCTCTTCCCAATGATGAGGCAGAAGAAATAAATGAGCAACCGTCGAATTTCATTCAAACTTCATGATCTGACGTAGTTTCGTTTTGAAATTCCATTCAAGTTCGCTAATGGTAATAATTCGTGAATGCCCTAGCTAGCCAGCTAATTCATATTCGTAATACTTAATATAGACGTAAGTGGTGCAGAAAACATGCCTGAGGCAGCAAAGTAAAATGCAACATTAACGCATCATGCAGATATAGGACAGAGGCTTCTATATTCCAACACATTAAAGGTGAGGAGAGGAGCTCATTTGATGAAGATTTGACTCGGCTGTGTGATACCTAAACACGCCTTCTCTCCTCCCTCTTCGCTACTTGCGCCGGCAGGAGGGACCGAGGTGGGACAGAGGAGTACTTGCGCCAGGCTGCACCGGGCACGAAATTGCAACATACGCCTGGACACACCCCGTTGGCGCGGCGCTCCCTCCATTCGCCGCGCCTGCGCCTGGTCTACGAATTTAGAGCCCAGTGAGTCCACAGTATCAAGGAGAGTGGGTTTGCTTATGAGCCAATCTTCTAAAAACAAATACCTGAGAGCATTGGCTGTGGTTTTTGAGGCCAATGAAGAAAGGGAAGGAAAATCAACATTATAAAGAACCACAATATTCAATATTAGAGAAATGAATCTGAACAAACAAAAAAATCTAAACACAGGGTGTAAACCGCTTCGGAAGATTTAGGCCACATCTTGCAGCATTCCTCAGTGGATGAAGTAGCTCAGGCTTAAGCAGACAGTTTTGTTATCATGAGATCAATTTGTCTCATGTGATAACAGCTTGTTTTATACAGGGTAGATGGTAACCCCCATCTCTGTTCAAAGATGGTCTGGTGTTAAATGTTAATGTCCTTGTTTAACCTTCTCTGAATGTTCATGAAATCGTGGTTGATGACCTTTGACAACTTTCCAGTGGATGGAGTGGTTGGGTATGGTCTGGTATTCGGACACCTGGGGCCTCATTTATCAAAAAGGGTGTAAAAGTGCTATTAAATTTTCACGTACGGCGAAAAGCCAAAAATGGCATACACCCAAAATATTTACGCCCTTTTCAGATCTATCAAACTGTGCATACGCACAGCTGTCCGCAACTTCCATTGAAAAATCACACCGGGCTCAAGAAAAGTGCGGACGTGAACACGTCTCATATCCCGCCCTCTACACGCCCAGACACAACCATATATGGTCAATGCAAATGAGCACCTGCATATAAAGTAGCCATGTGCGCTCTGGGGATTTGTGGAGTGACGTCAGTAGAAGATGGTGAAGCATGGATGGGAATTGCAGAAAGAAGCGAAACTTCTCAGAGAGTGAGATACACGTGCTTGGTGGTGAGGTGCAGGCGAGGAAAAAAGTCCTCTTCGGCAGGTATTTGCACTAATTCTGTATCACTTCGTCTTGTGGTTTATTTAGGAACAAGAACATATAACTAAGAATAAGTAGAGAATCACAACAGAAATGAACACATAATGTTGGACCAAACAATTTCTCCTCCGGAGATTAAAACAATCTCATCTAATCTGCGGTCACAAGTCTTACAGAGGCAATAAAAACATAAATGAACCTTCTTGTCGAATCTTTTGTCAAATGCAGGAGGTGTGAGATTTTTGTTTCAGTTGCATAGAGGGACAAAAATTACAATGTCGTGTTTGATATAAATGAATTTTTTTCTGTCTTAACTTGTGGAAATCCAGTGTACGAGAAATGAAATATAATGAGGTTCTTGAAATACTGAAAACTAAACACAACTTTGCAAGACAAACTGAGAAACTCGTAGGTTATATACACACATTCTTTAGCTCCACATGAGGAGTGAGAGTGTGTGGGGGGGGGGGCGACTTCACAACCGCTGCATCACCGCAGCTCGTGCCCTTAGTCCCTGTTGAAAACCCTCATGATGGGGAGGGGGCTGTGGGTCCAGGTCCACATGCTTGGGTGTAGGGAGGCCCGGCGGCAGCGCAACCCCACGCCTTACTGCCACATTGTGCAGGATGGCACAGGCCCAGATGATCCTGCTGACCTTTTTCGGGTGGTAGAGGAGCCTACCACCCGACGCATCCAGGCAGCGCCAACGGCCTTTTAGGCGCCCGATGGCACGCTCCACGACGCAGCATGCACGGGCATGGACCTCATTATACTGGGTTTCCTGGCCACCCTGTGGGTCTGGGATGGGAACTAGCAGCCACTCCCTCAGGAAGTAGCCACTATCACCTGTAAGTCACAATAATGGGGTGAGTATCAGCCTTGAATTGATGATTATAAGCAGCAGCTTTCAATGAATGGGTATACTGTGTAGCCTACATGCACTCACCAAGAAGCTAGCCGTCACGCGCAGCGCCTGCTCCCAGTCTCGCCCCCACACTGCTGTGCGTCAGGATGAATGAATCATGTGTAGAGCCAGGCCACCGTGCCACTACATTCGTTACGAGCATGTCGGCGTCATACATGATTTGGGTATTGATCGTATGCACATTTTTGCGATTCACATATACGGATTCATTCACCGATGGTGCCCTAATCATGATGTGAGTGCAGTCAATGGCTCCGATTACATTAGGAAAACCGGACATTGCTGCGGCTTTGATTGTTCTTTTAAATGGGCTATAATCCGCGCTCCTGTCTCCCTCGCGCACTGCAATTCTCTGACTCAGCAGCTGCGTCGCCAATTCCTCCTGTTCCTCAAAAAGGGTGTAAATCACGGTACGCCATGGTCAAAATGGGTGTAAATGTCCGCACTTTTTCCCGTCAGGTTTGTGCAGCATTGCAGAATGTACTTACATGATTTAAGTCAGTGAAGGACCTCTTGTTTTCTTCAAAGCTTGGGTCACATATGTCTTCCAATTTCTGTTGTCAAGGGATGACAGCATCGCAGTCAGGAGTCTTCAGGGGAGGGACCTTCAACATCTGAATGGATAAATTTTTGTATCATTTAATGACATAACTTCTTGTTTGAAAAAAAACTAGCATTGTTATTCCAAACCATTCCACCATGCAATTTCTTTCCATGTTGAACAAACGCTCCTTGCCCAGCCTTTTCTGGCTTGAGGAAACTGGAAAAGACACGTCAAAAGTCAATTTATGCCCAAATTTAGAATGAGCACCCCCTGAAAATGTTTACTTTCCATTATTGCTATATATACAGGCAACAGAGGAGATGGCATATTTCATAGAGAAAGCATTTAAATATATTTTTATTCTCAGTGACTAATAAACTGACGTAATACAAACTGGCAATTCACCCAATTTCTGTTCACAAATCTTTTTTAAACATTATGACTTCTCAATCCATCATCATTCAACCAAATTCAGTTGACAAGACTTTAAAAAATACTTTAACAGTTTCTCAATTCTCTTCAATTGATCCATTTTCTGTTCATAAATCTTATTTTTTTTTTTTTACTGGAGTAACTTGCTTTCTGCAGTACATCAACACTGAATAAATAAGCTTGACAAAGTGGCAGTGCTTAATTCTTTGCACTCTCAACTTCGTTACCTCAGCCAAAAGCTAACTAACAGCTTAAAAGAGTTAGCAAGTTAGCTAACATTCAGATCCTGCTAACACACAGGCAACTGAAGACTTTAATGCACTAGAGCAACTTCGCTAGTTGGCTAACTTAGTTAGCAACTTACTCAGACAATCGCCATCTTAACACAATCCCACAATAACGCATCGTTCGGTCAATCTAAATGTCAAATTTAGCTGGCCAGCCCCGTTAAAATCCCCCACTTCAAACAAACCTATTGCAGTAACGTCACGTTTATGCTAACTCGTCTGACATATGCTAAATGCAGTTGGCCAGACGGGAGATTCCTCATCTTACTTGCATTGGCTATATTTTGCTTAATGTTCACCTAATGTTAGCTCCCATCCATCCTCATAGCGGTATGGTCAAGCAGAAAAGTCAAGGCAGCTAGCCATAATTTAGCCTGGATATTAATATTACTGTTAACTAATGCTAATGTCAGGACACGGTGGTCCATTTTATCTTTCCTTTAAAAAAAAAAAAAAAAAAAAAAAATTGGCATCTCCAATCCCACCCAAATCTAGAATGCCCAATTGGGGACCTATGTACAAGGCTTGCTCATATGCGACCCCGTGTTGCCAATTCAGGAGAGTGAAGACAGTTTACGGCTCTCCTCTGAAGCACGCGCCTGTCAGCCACTGCTTCTTATACACTCACTGGTTGAATCCCCGCAAGTTCAGAACGAGGGTGGAGGATACCCGAACATGTACAAGCTTAGAATCTTCCTGAGGAGCACCTGGCTGGCCAACAGGAGGCGCTTAAGTAATGAACAAAGCAACTGTTTTATATTACCCTTCCTGGCAGACCCTTCCCAATTGGCATCCCTTTAGCGAAATGGCCAATTGTGCACTATTCTGAAAAAGCTGCCGACCACTTCCGGTTGGTACGACCGGGGCTCGCACCCAGACCGTGATAGTCACTTCTGCTTCGCAATGCAGAGCTTTAACCGAGTGAGCTATCTGGCAGCTCTTCATTCCTTTTTAAACACGTCACCTTCCTCAAAAGTAAGACAAAGACCAGGTATGGTTAACCTTACCTACTCTACGTAGAGCTAACCGTGGCAAGCACCAATGTTTTTAATCAATGGGAAGGAGCAAACTGAAGCACCTAGCTGGCTAGCTACCTAGTTAAAAATCTTTATTTTGACTACTCCATTACTCAGCAAAAATTAACCCAAGTTAAATAATACACAGTTAAGTTCCTAACATTCCCTTATACTGTAGACAGTGATGTGCCGTCGGAGGTCGGTTAGGGTAGGCAGAATCCTCACCGTTAAACAAACTATCTCTATTACTTTGCTTGATTAGCAATCTGAGGATTGATTAACTAGTTTACAAGACTAAACGGCAGACTGGCGTGCCAGTTCCATCCACGACATCATTGCTCAGTGCATCGAACTTAAAATGCTCATGAGACAACAAGTTTGTTCATATTTGCTTAGAGGAAGCTAACACAATGTCATTAACAAATATTAAAACCTTTCTTATGCGGCGTTCAATGTGTGGTCAATATGTTTATGATAATATATTCCCCCTTAAACACGTACTTTTAATGCCATGTTTAAAAAATAGGGAGTTTATTTTTAGTCTTCTTTCATAATCCAATAAACAAAAGATCAAAACAATATACGGAATTACTGAGAGTTGAGATATTTTCCTAATTAATAAGATTTACTTCCTTGCAGTCTCAAATCAAAGCATAAAGGGAAACTAGATAGTGACTTTTTCTCACAAAAAGACATTATTGTAGCCCCGGACGGAGGTACAGCCATCTGCTCTCTCTCCTGTTGAACAATTTAATTCATTCGCTCCCCTCGAAGATCCATAGTTGTACGAACGAGTGCCAGAAAACGCAGTAATTATCGGTGAACCCATAGTGAGAAACGTAAGGGTGTTTAAACCAGCTACTGCAGTGAACTGTATTCCTGGCGCTCGTGTCACGGATATCGAAGTGAATTTGAAATTACTTGATAGGGTAAATACAAGTATTCCAAAATTATTATCCACGCCGGCACAAATGACGTTTGTTTAAGACAATCAGAGATTACGAAGAGTGGTTTTAAGTCTGTCTGCGCCCAAGCCAAGAAACTATCGCGTTCGGTAACTGTCTCTGGTCCATACCCGATCCGATGTAGTGACGAAATGTACAGCAGATTAGATTCACTCAATCGCTGGTTGTCCGAGTGGTGAGCAGGAAATAAAGTTGGCTTCATAAATAATTGGTGAACTTTCTGGCGCAGACCTGGCCTTTTGAGGAGGGACAGTGTTCATCCTTCTCGAGAGGGCACCGTCCTTTTGTCAAAAAATTTGGCCTACAATTTAAACCAGTGCAATTGACTGCCAAGTATTGAATCTAGATCACAGACATTTAATACAGTTAGTCTTGATAAATCATTGATTCGATCAAATTTAAGAGAGATTGTGTCTGTTCCCCGAATCCCAATGAATTCAAAAAGGAAGAATCGTGGAGTCGTCCACAATAACTTGAAAACGAACAATGTCAACACCTGTATGAATACAAAACCCTCTCTCAAATTTGGACTACTTAATATAAGATCACTTAACTCGAAAGCAGCTCTTGTGAACAAATTAATCTCTGATTATAGTCTTGATGTACTGTGCCTCACAGAAACGTGGCTGAAATCAGATGAAAACTCCTCTTTGAATGAAGCTTCTCCACCTGGTTTTATATTTAATCATAACCCCCGTCTTGACCGGAAAGGAGGGGGCGTTGCTGTTATTTATAACGACTCCTTTCACTTTGTGCCCAAACTGCAACATAAATTTGATTCATTTGAGGTACTAGTAATTAATTTTTCATTGCTTGACGCAGGTACGAACTCCATCCCTGCTCAGCCTATTGCTCTGGTGATAGTCTATAGGCCACCCGGTCAATATTCTGGCTTCATGCATGATTTCTCGGAATTCCTTTCAGAATTAAGCTATGATAGAATTGTTATTTTGGGTGACTTTAACCTGCATTTCGAGATGGTAGATAATTCTTCAACATCCATCTTCACTAATGTCGTGGAGTCGGTTGGCTTCACTCAGAGTATCATCGGCCCAACACACATTCATGGTCACACTTTAGACCTGATTTTAAGCTTTGGTGTTGAGATTGACAAGGTTGACATCCATTTACACGATCCCAGTTTATCAGACCATTTTCTTTTAACATCCTGTCTAAAATTGGCCCACCCTGTATTATCAGAAACTAGGATGTACACAAGTCGTACTTTTACTGCTACAACGTCTTCACAATTCATTGAAGCACTACCAACTTATCTTGATTTTCCAGTCAGCCCCCTCTGTATTGACGAAATGGCAGATAAGTTTGCTAATGCTCTCCGTAGTACCCTCGATGTAGTTGCTCCATTGAAATTTAAAAAAGCTACTCAGAAGAAGAGACCAGCCCCATGGTACACTGACCAAACGCGGACTCTAAAGCAAAAATCCCATCAACTAGAACGCAGATGGTGCTCCACTTAACTCCAGGTGTTCCATTGTGCTTGGAAAGAGAGCCTTGTTGCATATAAGCACGCTCTGTCCAGTGCTAGGTCTTCTTATTTTGCAAATCTTATACAGGAAAATAAAAAAACCCTCGATTCTTGTTCAAAACAGTGGTCAAATTAACAAACAACCATGCTGCAAGTAACCCTCAAATTCCAGCCTCCTGCAGCAACGATGATTTTTTAAAATTCTTTAGTGGCAAAATAATTGGAATTAGAGAAAATATCATTGCTTCCCTAGCAGATGGTGAAGGCCTTAACATAAAACCTCATGCTATGCATATAAACCAATTTGATGCATTCTCTCCCATATCCCTGAGCGAACTTGCCAAATTAGTCACTACTTCCAAATCAACAACTTCTCTTTTAGATCCCATCCCAAGTAAGTTATTGAAGGAACTCCTATCCATTCTTGGCAGTCCAATTCTGCACATTTCTTCCCTGATCTCGGGTTTAGTTCCGACCTCATTTAAGATGGCTGAAATTAAGCCTCTACTCAAAAAACCAAATTTAGATCCCACAGTCTTGGCCAATTATAGGCCGATCTCAAACTTTCCATTTTTTTTCTAAGATTCTTGAGAAATGTGTTGCCCAACAGCTTACTTTCTTCTTGCAAATGAATAAGGTACATGAGAGGTTTCAGTCTGGCTTTAGAAAACATCATAGCACTGAAACAGCCCTCACTGTAGTATTGAATGATCTACTTCTCTCCATGGACTGTGGCTACATCTCTGTCCTTGTCCTACTTGACCTAAGTGCTGCCTTCGATACAATTGACCACCATATTCTTCTTTACAGGCTAGAAAATCTGGTTGGTATTTCTGGACTCGCCCTTTCATGGTTTAAGTCTTATCTTTCTGACAGGCGTCAGTTTTTTAGAGTAAATGGTAATTCCTCCGAGTATTCCAAGGTAAATTTTGGAATACCTCAAGGATCTGTTCTGGGCCCTCTGCTGTTTTCCTTATACATGCTTCCCCTTGGAAACATCATAAGTAGATATGATGTGAAGTACAACTGTTATGCAGATGACACACAGCTTTATATATCTTTTAAGCCAGGTGAAATTGATCCACTAAGTAGATTAGAGATGTGTCTTAAAGCTGTTAAAGCATGGATGACACAGAGTTTTCTCTCTTTAAATCCAGATAAGACTGAAATATTGGTAATTGGTCCCTAATCGCTCAGAGACACATTCCTCAAGTTTTCACTTGACGTTGATGGACTCCCAGTTTCTGCCAAAGCAGTTGTCAAAAACCTTGGCGTCATCCTCGATTAAGAACTCTCTCTCCACTGTCATATTAATACCATTATAAAAGTGGCTTTCTTCCATCTTAGAAACATATCTAAACTGAGAAAAATGTTGTCTCTTCAAGACGCCGAAAAAATGGTTCATGCATTTGTGTCCTCTCAGCTGGATTACTGTAACGTTTTACTGTCAGGTTGCACCAGTTCTACCCTGACTCGCCTTCAAATAGTGCAGAATGCTGCTGCTAGGGTTCTGACTAGGACGAAGAAATATGACCACATTAGCCCAGTACTCATAAATCTTCACTGGCTGCCTGTCAAATTTAGAATTGAATATAAAATTCTACTGATTACTTACAAAGCCTTAAATGATTAGGTCCCAGAATATCTTAGTGCACTTCTCGTTCCTTACTCCCCTCCAAGATTACTTCGTTCACAAGGTGCTGGATATTTGAAAATTCCAAATATATCCAGAGTTACATTTGGAGGCAGAGAATTCTCTTACAAAGCCCCAATCTTGTGGAACAATCTCCCAACAAACATTCGGGCCTCAGACACACTTTCTGTCTTCAAGAGTAGGCTAAAAACTTACCTTTTTAGTCAAGCCTATGATTAGTTCATGATTAGTTATGTATAAACATTTATTTGGCTCTGGTGGGACTGATTACAACCTAGTTTTATGATGGGTTCACAAGATACTGGAAGACAGAGTTAAGTAAATCCATGTGGAACCAGTGGCACTGAGCATGCATTAACGGTGCCAGTGGGGCTTGCTACAGCCATACTCACTGGGGAGGTCCACATACTACTGGTAGTAGTGTTTAGCAAATCCATGTGGAACCGGTGGCACTGAGCATGCATTAACGGTGCCAGTGGGGCTTGCTACAGCCTTAGTCACCGGGGAGGTCCATATGGTACTGGTGGTAGTGTTAAGCAAATCCATGTGGAGCTGGTGTCACTGAGCATGCATTAACGGTGCCAGTGGGGCTTGCTACAGCCTTAGTAACTGGGGAGGTCCACATACTACTGGTAGTAGTGTTTAGCAAATCCATGTGGAACCGGTGGCACTGAGAACATGCATTAACGGTGCCAGTGGGGCTTGCTACAGCCTTAGTCACCGGGGAGGTCCATATACTACTGGTAGTAGTGTTTAGCAAATCCATGTGGAACCGGTGGCACTGAGCATGCATTAACGGTGCCAGTGGGGCTTGCTACAGCCTTAGTCACCATGGAGGTCCATATGGTACTGGTGGTAGTGTTAAGCAAATCCATGTGGAGCTGGTGGCACTGAACATGCATTAACGGTGCCAGTGGGGCTTGCTACAGCCTTAGTCACCGGGGAGGTCCATATGGTACTGGTGGTAGTGTAAAGCAAATCCATGTGGAGCTGGTGGCACTGAGCATGCATCAACGATGCCAGTGGGGCTTGCTACAGCCTTAATCACCGGGGAGGTCCATATGGTACTAGTGTTTAGAAAATCAAAAGTGATCTTGCAGACTGGTGTAAGTTTAGGGCCTCTGTGCTGCAGGAAGTGGATGGAGGGGCTGTTGACTGTTTCCTGACCAGTCTGCTCCTAAATTCTCACTTAGCACATGACACAGGATGGTTTTTTTATGAACATGCAGTAGTTTTATCCAGTGCCTCACGCCCCTTTTTTCCGTGTCTCTTTCCGAGGATCTTTCCATCCACTACCCTGAGTCCTGGACCGTCCAAGCCCTGTCCCCCACCATGAGTGCTGGCTGCTGCTGTCCTGCTGTCCTGATCTGGTCCTGATCCAGTTCTGCACCATCCTCGACATGCCACTTCCTGGTGCTACAGATGCCACTGTTCAGATGGACTTAAATGGAACTCTCTTGCCATTTTACTACTCTATTTTACTTTATTTTGTTATTATTTAGCTAGCCCGCAGAGGATGGGCTTCCCCACTATAGTTGGGTTCCTCCTGAGATTCCTTCCCACTGGGGAGTTTTTTTTCACCACTGTTTGAGGATTTTTCTCCCTACTGGGAGTATTTTGCCTCATTTGCTGTAGTAGGAAATAGGCTGGGCACTGCCCTTTCATTTATTTAATCTCTCACTGTAAAGCGTCTTTGTGACAGTCTATCTGTGAAAAGCGCTATACAAATAAATAAAATAAATTGAAAAAAGAATGATCTGACTGATTAGTTGCTTTGCTCTTTGGATGTCCCATTGGCTTTGGCACCAAAATCATGAAGCAATGGGTACAAAATCATCGATGATGCATATGGGTAGTCAACAATGTAGTTTGAGTTGAAACAATGTAAGTCCATGGCACATAGTTGTTTTTCTGCATCCCTGGGAATATCCCCAAATCCATTTCTCTGGGCATGGGCATTTATATCCACAAAAAGTAGGCGTTCACAAAATAAGACGTTCATTCATGATTTTCCATAGACGTGGACCCGATTTAGAAAACTTATAGACGTTGTGGTTTTCAGATGTCCACGATTCAGAGTCCTCAGCCAAGCAGACATTGGGTGATGGCGTTCAGGTCATTCAAGCATCATTATAAGCTGGCATATGGGGTGAAGTAGACTTTCAGGAACAGAATGTATCCCGAGCGGATCGAGTTCATCGAGGACTCAAATTGGGTCCACGTCTAATGGAAAATTACAGCGTTTTTCCTGGATTTTAAAGATCAGCCCCTGGTGAGGATTTACATGTGTGTAAGTATTCATGAGCCTGACAAAATGAAAAACTGATGCCTATTCCTGTTTTATTGAGCGGTTGATGTGTTTCTATTTGGTCTGATTAGTGGTTTGGTATGGTGTTATTACATTATGCGTTGAAGGGGTTGTAACATTATGCATTGGAAAATGTTGTTACACTATGCGTCAAAAATTGTAACATTATGCGTTAGAAAAATTGTTACACTATGTGTCATATTGTTACATTATGCATAGGATAGTTGATGCGTAATGTAACAAAAACACATAGTGTAACACCTGTTACATTATGCGTCGTTGTTACATTACTAGTTGTAACAGGTTCTAGAGGGTTAGCAAGGGGAGCAATTGCACCCGGAACTGGTCTGGAGGGGGGCCCAAAAAAATTCAAATAAAATTAGAACTAAAATAATTTTTTTGCTCGCTATTCTGATTCACCATTAGGCTAAGTGCATTCATTTTCTGATGGTGCAGGAGAGCGCCAAGACGTTTGACCCCTAGTTGCAAAAAAAAAAAAGTATCAAAATGTATCAAAATACCCTGTCCCTCCCCCCTCGGAACGTACAATTGCCTAGCCAAGTATCTACGCGTGAGATCGAGAGATTCTGTTCCTGTGTGAAATGCAGTAGTAAAAATGTCATTAAGTAAGCCAGGTTGCATGAAAAGAAAAGAATCTAAACGAAGATTGGAAAATACAAAAAAGAAACCGAAAACGCAAAGAAAGTAGAGGGATACTTCTCGTGATGTCACGAACCTAGTCACATGGGTTTGTTGACTACCGTGGTTGGCAACAAGCCACAACGTGACAATTGATTTTATAGGTGAAGTAAAGTTTTCTTCCACTTTTCGTCATAATGCCAGTCAGTTGCAGCGTTATTAACTGCACAAACCGTTTCGTGAAGGTTTCAGGAATACGTTTCCTGCGTATTCCTGATCGAGAACCGCAAAAATCTTTGATTGAAGCAATTGGGCGCAAGAACTGAGTGCTTTCGACCCACTCGCGTGTTTGTACTATTCACTTTCTGTCGGGTAAGTCTTAAGTTATTTTCCATCATTTCTAACAAAACATTTTTCTAAGTTTTCACATTTTATTATTCGGTCATTACAAGGAAATTATCTTTTTTGTGTTGGGTAATTTGATTAGTTCCTGATGCTTTCCGATAGCGAGTATTTTAGTAACAGATTGGATATTAGTATGGGAAAGAATTCCTTTTTTCAACCTTCATTGGTAGGCCTATCGACTAAGATCAGCACTTTTTCAGCTTACCTTGACTTTTGGGTACCCAGAGAAACATCCAAGTGTGTAAAAACGTCCAGCGTACATCCAGTCAAGAAAATGCAGAGTTTAAAGGGCATCTGAAGTCCAATGGTTACAAACAAATCACTTGCTTTTGTTGAGATCTTGCATTGTCACATGACCAATTTCATTCATATAAACCAATGTTTTGTGTCCATTGGAAATGGATGAGATTTTTTATGTCTCATTGGAAACTATCATTCTTTGATTGTTTTGCTTGATTGATTTGATTATTAATTTGTATCTGTTTGTCCGGACCCCAGGAAGACTAGCGCTCACTCTGGTGTGTCGCTAATGGGGATCCTAAATAAATAAATAAATAAATAAAAGTAAAATCAAGTGAGCCGACCCAGACCCAAAGAAGGGTCGTTCCTCTATTTGTATTTAAGCTTAAATATCTTGCCTTCGCGGTACTGTCAAGGTTTTGTACATTCAGAGACAGTTCCACAACTGCAGGGGGGTATTCCATCAAGCAGGCTAAAGGAAAGTCCAGACCTAAATGGCCAAGTCTGGCATATGATGGCAAGAGTTCAGTTTCATCAAAGTGGCTGAGATTAGCCCTACATCGGTAACCATGAAAAGTATGGTTCTGGCTAAGCCTGATACAGCCAGCTGAGCTCAGATTTCTGTTCCATCAACCTGAGCCGCATCTCCGTTCCATCAAGGTGGTTAATGTGAATCCCAGCAGTAACCATGGTGATTTAAACTGCAGGGCAATCCTGCCCTGTTGCAGGTTTAAGGTGAGGATTAGCTTCATCTATGTTCAAAGAATGTCCAATAGATTGGAACAGACACCCAAAAGACAGTTCTGCCAGTGCATTTACACACTCACAACTGTCATGTAATGATAATAATATGTGAAACATAAATATAATTCATTAAAAAACATTTAACTATTCAAAAATAAATATTTCCAAAAAAAATAAATAAGCTAGCAAATAATCATTCCAAAAAAGACAAAATCAAACTTAAAAAAAAATAATAAAATTCCATTTGGCTAGCAAATAATCTAAACTTTTCGTAAATAAAAACAGCAATCAATTGATAATTGTGGTATCAAGTTACTTTTCGAAAATAAATAAATAAATTTGGTCAAATTTCAGTAAGCCTACCTGGCAAAAAAGACATTCATTTTGGAACATTCCTTTCATGATTGGGTATAAAAGGCTTTTTTATTCTAAACAAACAGATATATAATGAACAAACCTGATTGAACGATCATTGAATCACTTATGCAAAAGGTTCAGAGCTTGTCTGCAATATTCTGCCAGGCCATTGAACCTCCCTCGATCCCCCTGTTGATCAAAAAGCAGTGTTCCCTTTCCTTGTTGATGATTTCCTGATAATCCTCAGAAAACCCCCAGCTCAAAGATGGGTTTGCTCTGCTGAGGAGAGCGACCAAAGAGAAAACGGAAGTTCAAAAGCCAGCATCAATTTGGGCAACTTACACATATGTGAAGGAAAGTGAAATACAGAACAACATATGTTTTTGTTTGATTATTAGATAGTTGTCTTTTTGCATGAAATTTTGCATTTGAACAAGTGGAGTGTGATGCGGTGGAAGGGCCCTCCCTAGCCCTGTTGATGGCAGCAAAATTCTTTCCTTCCTTGTGATGCTTTGCTGAAAAAAAAAAGGAAAAGGAAGTGGCAAAAGAAACTAATGAAGGGTCGTTTTGTTATAGGGATGAAGGTGGTAGGAAATTGATGGGGAAAACAATCGATTATTTGTATTCAGTGATAATCATTTTGTTGAATATAAGGAAGTTTGTATTCTGTTTTTAAAAAAATGGGACTGGGGATGTAAAGGATGGCAGGGTATGTAGAAGTGGAATTGTGATAATTGAATGTAGGACAACATAATTTTGAAAGAAACAAGGAAAAAAGCACTTTAAATAAAATAATTTGATCTTTCTCAAATTACATGTCTTAAAATGTATCAGCGGCCAACTAAAATAATTTGATCTTTCTCAAATTACATGTCTTAAAAATTATTGGAGGTGCCCTTATTCTGTTTAAGTTGATTCTTTTTTTTTTTTTTTTTGGCAGTAGAGGGAGTTTGCGCAGCTTGGCGGATATCGAGACGGGAAGGAGCAAGACAGCATGGTGGTTTTGCTTCAATTCAAAAAAGTTACCGGACAGAATATTTTTGAACTACGTGAGTTATATGGTGAGGGCTTATGAGAGGATACCACTGCATTGCTTCTGGTGCCAAGAATGTTGCCGCAGTTTGTAGGGTGAAGACATTTAGGTACATTTTTGGCTTTCGTTGCAATGGTCATTAATTGTGCAAAAGAAATTGAATCGAAAACGGAAAGGATTAGGATGGTGGTCCATGCAGGGAGGGAATTTCTTGGAATTATGGAAGTGAAGGGAGAAATCCAAGAAATTTTAAAAAACTGTTTTGGCGAGAGCCAAATGCAAATTAACTAGTTGTGTAGGCTGCAGTCATGTTTTGAGGAAGTTAGGCGATGGGGAAATAGAAAAAAAAATTTGTTGAAAAAGAGAACTGTGGATTAGTTTTTTTTTTTTTTTTTGTATATTGAAGATAGTCACTCTAGACCTTACGTCACCATAGTGCGTGGCGGTAATGCCCCTTAACGTTGGTTTACCCACCCTGAAAAAACCAAAAAGAAGAAGAGGAGCACGCCTCCACTCATTCCTTTCCCTTGCTTTGAGACATTTTGCGACATTTTTGGGCATTTGTGTGGGCTTTTTATTTTCTCTGGGCACGTGCATGAAGTGCAGCTTAGCAGATGAGGCTCGAAATAGCGTCAGTTGGAGCTAGTTTATTTCACTTGATGGAATGGTTCGAGGCTATATCGGGAGTTGGAGCTAATTCAAGCCTCAAGATTACGCCTTAGTTTGGATGTTCTTAGCTATGTTGATGGAATACCCCCCAGGATGCCATACTTGCCTTGTTTTGTTGTATTGATTTACTTGTTCTTACCAACCACGCTAATGCGCATGCCTGAATATGACGTCAGTGTTTGTAAACAAGAAGTATACAGCTCTTGGCTTAAGTGGGGGGGTTTCTGGTGCACGATCTTGCTCCCCGGCCCAGAGAGGGGTTGAACCGGTGTTCGGTTCTGTAAGTAGACCATAGAAGTGAAGTTATGCTCATTCTGATCGAACTAATTAAAATTGAACAAATCAGTTGACTGTTTATTTAAACCATTAATTTGAACCAGTAATTACGTGGGCCGGTAGGCCACGAATCTAAGTTTCGGCTCCGTTCTTCTTTTTCGGGGTCCCGATTGTCCTTCTCATGCGCGCGCGGTTTCGCGATGGCCTTATGCTCTAAAAGTAATGGCAAAACCTGACTTTATTTTTTTGAAAACCCCTGTCCACTGCCCTGCTCAGTGATGACTCAGCTCCCCAACCATAAATGTCTAGTGATGTCCCTGATGGAATCCAAATTAATATGTCTCTATATGTGATTCGGTGAATACATATCTTGAGTAGCAAATGATGGACATCTTGATCACAACACTGAATTTACTTATTTATTTATTGATGTTTTATTTTGTAGGCACCAGTGGATAATGAAGCACTCTTGGTCATGATTCTGCGACTCATATCTGCTTTAGCAGTTCCTTCCCCTGCCCAAGCTCCTGCACAAGCTCCGTCTCCGTCATGACGCTAACTAGGTCAGTGTTTTATATTTTGTGTGTTCTGAGGCCTCACACAGCACAGGGCAACATGAGTGTTAATAGAGAGGCAAAGTCCTGGCCCTTCCGGTGTTCCCCATGGGACCTAATTTAAGAAAAAATATGTACAATATTTAGCAAGTAACGTTAGATGGCGGCATTGATCCATTTATGGAAAGCCAAACTACCAGGTGCTACTGCGCTGTTATCAATGGATTGCATTTATCAGTTAAATTAATACAGTGTCTCCTTGTTATTTTAACTGTAAGCTGAGTCCTGCACAAATGTAACTGTGGTTTACAGTTAACATTCTCAGAACCTCTGTTATGAACTGATCGTTATTATTATTATATTATAATTATAAGATTATAGTTAAATTGTGCCTACTCCAGCCTTAAATCCGGCTGTTTTCAAACTCAGGAAAAAGTCATGTCAAGCGATGAACGAATAGCGACTGGGGACATCACTTTCATGTCTTTGTACTTAACTAGCTCTATTTTGATACCAATATTTTGCCTATTTTAGATACGATCATAAATATATTTAGCTAATGCAATCAGTTGCTGGTAGCTATATGCTGGAATAGGATCTCGAGCAATTTTTTTCTGCTTTGCAATTTTTACTGTAACGTGTTCTCTTGGAGGCACCCAGCAAAAAAGACTGTTCTTTCCGGCGATCAATGTGCTGTTCTGGAGCTGGTTTGAGCGACTGTACCAACTACGATACCGGAAATTCCTTCACGGAGTTTGACGCAGAATTATTCTTTTACAGTCATATCTATCTTTGTCTCCGAACAATGATAATATTGAGGCCTGGAAAAAGGCCAGCAGAGGGCAGAATCGAACCGCACATGATCTGTGTCTCAGATATTTGAGTTAATGGCTGAATCATTTAGTCCAATGGAGATTTTAGCGAAGGCGTTTCTTACATATTGCGACTTCTAACTCAAAGATGGTAAGTCCAATCTACGAAATGGAGGTACCATACGAAAGAGGAGAGTCTGCTGAGTAATATCAAAATTGTGTTCGTAGTGCCAAAAATATGGGAACACGAGCAAGTTAGAAAACTGCGTTTAGCCTTCGCAACCTGAGTTTTCTTGTCTCATTTAACATTGGAGTTAATGGAGTTTCATTGAATGGTCTTGTCACTTTTCGGCTCATACAGCCAAAACCGTTTGTCCAGTTGCTTCCATAGTTACATTTTCGTGACCAGCACAACTTTTTCTACAACTTGGATATAAAAATATGTATGCGGAGTGAAAACTATGGGAGTTAGAGCAAGTTTAAGAGAAGACTTCTTGATTGTTTTGAAGCTGTTTGCCACTCTAGCTGTGATGTCACCACACTCTAAGTTCCCAGGATTAATTGTAAAAAAAAAAAAAAAATTTTTTAATTATTATTTAAAAATTATAGCTACTACACAGCAATGGTTGGGGCTGTGCAATTTTAGGCAAAATTAGGCAATTCTGAGCAACAAGCAGTGTAGGAAGATGAAAAAAAAGGTGGCATTCTAATGTGCATTTTACATCAGTTGAGGCTTGATCCCACAATTTCTGAGACTGAGGTCCGTCTTCTATCTCACTGAGCTAATTGGCAAGTGACAGTTCATGTGTGGCTTCACAAATTGACTAAGCCAAGCGTCAGGGTGCCAGACAGTAGCCATCCATGCCATGGAAAAGCAAATTTCAAAGTGATAGTTCCAAAGCTGTAGCACATATGATTGATTTGTTATGAATTTTCAAAGTTTTAGAATTTAGAGGCTTGCTGTAGCGCCACCATCAGGACTATTGTCTTGTGTTTCCAGTTGAGGACATCTGGCATGGGACTGGACCTTTGTGAAAAGTTTGGGTAGATTTCTCATATGGAAATGTTGCATGAGCTGAGGCTTGAACTCAAAATCTTCAACACCAAGAAACATCCTCTATCTCACTGAGCTAATTGGTAAATGGAAATGTTACATGTAGCTTCACAAATTGACTAAGCCAGTCACCTGTGTGCAAGACAGTAGTTAGCGTGTAAAGCAGATTTCAAACGGCTGTCAAAATTTTCTGTTAAAAATTCAAAAATCCGAAAATACACAAATTGCATCTAGACAGCATGGAGATGTTAGTAATTTGTTTTTAACAATGATTTATTGGCTCCATAAGTGAAAAACTGATGTTTAAAAATGCCATTTTTGCATTGACTCCAATTGTTAGCATGAGAGCGAAATTCAAAATCCTGTAAAAAATTCAGGTTTTGAGATAAAATTCTGATATTTTCCAAACATCATCTACCATGACTCCAAAATTTTGTCTTTTTTTTAATTGAACATTGAAAATGTATTTAGCAAGAATTTGCAAGTATATGTTTACAATACTGTTTACAGTCAAACATTTCGATGCACTGTAGGCTCAATTTTTGATAAATCAAAAATCTGTGTGGTTTGTTTGTGTAGGACAGTCTGAAGATGCTCTGTAGCAAGTTTGGTGTCAATTGAGCAAAAATTGTGGGAGGAGAAAAGTTTCATAAGTTTTACAGTTTTTGAAAAAAAAAACAGAGTGATGTACTTCATAATTTGCAACTGGTTTAAATGCACAAAAGATTCTTCAGTATTGGGGCTACATTTTGGTGAAAGTTGCAAATCTGTAGCACACATGGTTGATTTGTTGTAAATTTTCAAAATTTTGAAATTTAGAGGCTTGCTGTAGCACCAATATCAGGACTATTGGCCTGTTTTTGCAGCTGAGGCAATCTGGCATGGGACTGGACCTTTGTGCAAAGTTTGGTGATTTTTCGCGCATGGGAAGTAGGATTTCCTCGAAAGAAGAAGAAAGAAGAAAGAAGAACATGCAGGATAACAATAGGGTCCTGGTAGCTTGGGCTGCCCGGCCCCTAATTATAGAAGTTACAAAAAAGTTGAATGGTAAATAAATTATCCAAGCTTAGCTTAACATTTTTCAGTTTGAATGACGTTTCTAGCTAAAAGTATGATAGAGTAAAAAATAGCTGAAAATAGCTACATTTTGAAAAATCTGTGTCATTGTTTCCTATGGGACAAAAATTTTGAAATCAAAATTAACAAGTGGTGCCAGGCACAATAAACCCTGCCCCTTGCACATGTTGTAGCTTATTTGAACTTTGACATACTTTTCCTAAATTCAGTAGGCATCTATTCTGGGTCAGTGGCAATCCCTAAACCCAATTTGGGGTGAATCTGGCCATTAGTTTTGCTGCTAAAGTGTTAACAAACAAACAAACCAAACCAAAAACAATACCCTATAGTAGTAATGGCTATTGCAGACCCCCTGACATATATTTGTAACCAATTGTTCATAACGGGCTCTTTTCCTAGCAAGATGAAAACTGCGAAAGTAATCCCATTATACAAAGTAGGAGACAAACCTCTTTTTACAAATTACAGGCCAGTTTCCTTGCTATCTCGGTTTTCTAAAATTCTAGAAAAACTCTTTGTTGTACGTTTGGACAGATTTATTGAAAAGCATCAGTTGCTGATAGACCGTCAATATGGTTTTAGAACAAACCGATCCACTTCATTGGCTTTAATGGAAGTAGTTGAAGAGCTAACCAGTTCAATTGACAACAAAAAATATGCAGTAGGAGTTTTATTAAACTTGAAAAAAGCATTTGATACTATTGATCATGATATTCTGCTACATAAGTTGGAAAGGTATGGTGTCAGAGGGGTGGGGCTTAACTGGTTAAAAATCTACATTGAAAACAGGCAGCAATTTGTGCAAATTGGTGATTACAAGTCATCTTGTTCAGACATTTCCCTGTGGTGTGCCGCAAGGTTCAATATTAGGTCCAAAACTTTTTATTTTGTATATCAATGACATATGCAAGGTTTCCGATATTTTGAAATTTGTTGTTTTTGCCGAGGAAACCAATATTTTCTGTTCCGGGGAGAATTTACAAAAACTTTTGGAGATTGTCTCAGCTGAACTGGGTAAACTGAAATTGTGGTTTGATTACAACAAAATATCACTTAACCTGAAAAAAACAAAATTCATGGTTTTTGGAAAACGAAAAATACTTTCGGATGCACAGATTGAGGTGCAGATTAACAATGCTCAGTTAGAAAGAGTTTAGATTAATGTTTTTCTAGGAGTGATAACAGACCACAATTTGTGCTGGAAACCTCAAGTACACTATGTTCAGTCTAAAGTTTCAAGGAGTATTGGTGTTCTAGGTAAAACAAGGCACATTCTGAATCAGAAGTCATTGTACATACTGTACTGTACACTCATTTTACCATACCTGACTTACTGTGTCGAGGTGTGGGGAAACACCTACAGCAGCACCGTACAGCCCATATACATAATGCAAAAAAAAGCAATAAGGATAGTATACAATGTAGAATATCATGATCATACCAATGTAATGTTTTTAAAGTCAAAGGCATTGAAGTTCATAGATTTGGTGGAATTCAAAACAGCACAAATACTGTATAGTGCAAGGAATAATCAACTTCCTGCCAACAAACAAAATATGTTCATGGATAGAGGGGGGGGTATAACCTGAGAGGAAAACTGAATTTTAAGCAACCTAGTGTGCACACCACTTTGAAAAGCATGTGTGTTACTGTCTGTGGGGTGAAATTGTGGAGTGGTTTGCCGGAAGATGTCAAAGATAGTATCAATGTCACACAATTTAAAAAAAAGTTCAAGAAACTTATCCTTGATAAGTATCGACTTGAATGAATGACTGAATGGTTTTTTTTTTTTGGAATTCTTGGTTGTAACTTTGTTTTTGTGTATGTACATTGCGCAGTTGCTTGAATTGTATAGTGAAAAGGATAGGCAGCTATAAGCTGTACAGCTTCAGACTATACCTTTTCGATTGGCAACAAAAATAATAATAATAATAATAATGATTTCCAATATTTAATGTAACATCACATACTGTTGATCGAAATAAACTTGATTGATTGATTGATTGAAAGTATGACAGAATAAAAAATAGCTGAAAATAGCTACATTTTGAATAATCTGTTTCATTGTTTCCTATGGGACAAAAATATTGAAATAAAAATTAATAACTCAAAAAGTATGAAAGATATCAAGAAGATAAGCAATAGCAACAAGATTCAGAACAAGCCAAATTTTTTAAAGTTTGAACTACGTTTCTAGGTTAAAGTATGTAGGAGTAGTGAGTCAGCACAAACACCGGAGAATAAAGAAAGAAAGAGTGGGAAGAACATGAGTGTGCAAGCTTCCAGCTTGCCCACTAATTAATCATAGGCTTTATTTTAGGCATAACATGAAATAAACCAATCATTATCACTTCCCACTCCCTTTAGAAACCAAATGCCCTTGCAACTTGGCAAATTGTTATTATAAGGGCGTATTTTCCAAGCGGCAGGAAAAAACTGTACCCTGCAGATGAAAGGGTCAGCGAAATGCATAAGTAAATCATTACAAGAATGGAAACCTGAACACAGTGATCTCCAAAAATGTAATAAAAATATTTTTTGATTTCTTCACTAATGTCCAGATGTTAAAAATCATCAGAGAGAATTCCCGGGGCTGCACTTGAACTTCTCATTGCATTACAACTTGTGGATAAAACAAGCAAACAAATGAAAGACAATGGGCGATTCCATGCTACAAACTGAAAAAATGCTTAATTTGAAAACGTTTTTAACTGATTGGTCTATTTTGATTTGTAACCCTGAATACCCAAGTCATTTAGAACAAGTTATTTTTCTCACTTACTTGAATGCAGAGTGTTGATTTGGGGTGGAATTAAAGGAAACATAAAATTTCATCAAATTTTAAATTTTTCACAATTTTCAATCAATTGCCTTAATTTCCTACTAATTGATATCACTCAGGTTCCTAGTCTTTACAAGTCACCAGTGTAGAGCAAATTCTGTCCACTTGTAAAGTGACAGTCACATGACCCTTTGCTTGAGTGAGAAAAATATGATAAATGACGGGCTGTTTATTGTCACGTCCCATTCAACAGATTGAAGGCAAAAAGTTCTTGCCATTTTTTTTTTTTTTGAGCTGGAAACTTTTGATTACAAATCCTCTAATTTTAGACTAAAGGTAGTAAAATGCTACTGTCTCCTTATAATTCCATTCATTAGTTTACATATAATTAGCCTAAAAAGTATTGTCCTGTACAACAGATCAGTGGTACAGTCCTTTACAGAACTGCTTAAACCAAATCTCAATGCAAGTACTTCTCAGTGGGTTAGTTCTGCCTTAAAAACAATAGGTGTCTCTTTAATGCCTCACCTCTGAGACAATAGGGGGCATTAGTGAATGGAAAAATTCCACTGAGGGAAGGCAAGTGACTGTTTCAAGGGTATGCAAGTGGTTGTTCAGAGTTTCTTAATGGCATCAGCCGCCGAATTCAGAGGTAAGTGAAACATTGAAAATGTTTTGAAATTAAAAGAATTGTTAAATAAATATATTTGTGAAAGTCTCATGCATGAACATGCACTGTGGTTGTGTACATTTTATGCACTGTCAGACTGGCTGAATAAAAATGTATAAAATAAAGTACATGCAATGAACCTTTCAAATGAAAAAAGAGCATAATACTTTGTCAACACGCGAGGACATTTTTGCCCCTGAAAACTCCAAAGGCCCTGAGCCTAAGGGCGCTTTCACACTTGGTATGATTGTTCCGTATCGTGCCACAGTACAATTGTCCCCCCTCGCTGGTCAGCTTTTACTCCAGCAATGTCGAACCGTGCCCGAGTACGGATTATTTTATCAAAATTCCAATAAAGAAGGAAACAGTATGCACCTACACTGTTATAAATTGACTGAATCTTACAGTTAAATTAACGCAGTGCTTCCTTGTTATTTTAACTGAAAATCCAGTTCTACGTGCATTTAACTGTGGGTTAGAGTTAATTTACACGGAACAGCGACATTTGCATGCGTCACTGCGGTGGTCCAAGCTTTGCACACAGCCGAGGTTGATGGGATAAGGCTGCACCAGCTCGATCCGAAGACAATCTGTTAGTTTCATATACATTTAATGGGTTTCACCCAAGCAGCCCCTCTCAAGTTAGACATGTGATACGCAGGAGCGTGAGGACAGAAACTGGACTCGATTTTGTGAACATCATTCATTGTCCATGTGCATGCGCAGTGAATTACTCGTAAAAGTGTGGCAAATGCAAGTCACGGACTAGCGTAATTTCACAGTGAAATGCGCATTAAATCATGGTAAATGCAAGTCAAGGAGGGGTGTTTTTTGCTGTGACTTGCACGGAAGATTGCAGTAAACGCGATTCACGGCCTAGTGTTATTTCACAGTGAAATGCACATAAAATCACAGTAAATGAAAGTCATGGACAGAAGTACATTTGCACGTAAAATTTCTGTAAATGCAAATCACGCACAGGCATAATTTCACAGTTAAATGAATGTAAAAACAGGGCACTAGTTATTCAAGGCCTGGCGTAACTTTACTGTTGAATTCAAGTACAGTCTAAGAAAAAAAGGTCCGTGAAGGGTGCTCGTTGGCACCGAAAAGGTTCGCACTTAGGAATGGTTCCCTTCAGAACCTGTAGATGGAGCTGAAACCTATAGGGTGCCCGTCCACACCCTTGAATAGTCTCTCACGCAACCGCACTAACGATCATTAGCCTAATTAACACTTCGGACCTATTTTATGTTGAACTTCTTGTATAGCATATTTTTTTTATTGTAGAATGCCACGCTGCCGCATTTTTAAACTTATTTATTCTCATAAGATAAACTGGGACACAAAAATTACAACTGAGACAATTAATAACTTTTCGATTAGACTACACCTCGAAAAATACAACAACCAATGGCAGCGCGACAATTGTACAAGCGAGGACAATCGTCGTGGACAATAAATGGCGTTCGTCGCGTTCAAGTTGGCTTTGTTCATCAAGCTATATACGCTAGCTCACATTGTTACGTGGCTGCCAGCATCCCGCAACGAGAGGAACGTTTAAGGCATGAAATGGATTTGTTTTGCCATTTCTTCTCATCACATCATTTATGCAGCTGCTTTGATATCTAGTTTATAAACAAGTGCATTAACTTTACATGAAGTTCAAATGTCGTATTTTCAATTTGTTCCCAGTGACAGTATGGAGATGCCAACAAAGGTTGAATGCACATGACAAAAAAAAAAGTCTTCATACATGCAAAACTGGGCAGCAATGTGATTGTCATTGACATGCACTTGTTTGCCCCTTACAAGTGTAAATACAATGAGTAAAGATACGCCTCTTGCCAGCCAGCGCATCGCTCCATGAGACCCCGGAGCGTACTTTTAATGATTATTCAATTATCATTTGTCATTAGTCAATCAGCCTACACACCTGTTTGTTGTTCCCTTAGAGGGATATATATATATATATATATATATATATGAGTCCTGTGAAAAGGCTCTTTGTGATGTCCCTTAAATGCCACGTAGTAAAGCCTGCACCAGACGGTGCAACTTTGACTGAGGCATGTGACACACGTGTATACTGCATCAGCATACATGCCAACTCTACCGCTTTTGGGGCGCTTCATTCTGAAAAAAACACCCTAAAAGCGGTAGAGTTGGCATGTATGCATCACGCAATGTAGTAACGCGTGGGGATGGTTTTTGCTGCGTAACTTCCTCTGTGCAGCAGCGTATCTAGCATGCTAGATATTTTTGTGTCATGCGAGGAAGTTTCTCACTGTGTGAGGGCTTTCTGCTGCAATGTTACGCGTGCTCGACCAATCATAATGTGCAGACGAGTCACATGATACAGAAAATGGCGGCGCTCTAAGGCTGCAAGTAATACCCAATTGCAGCTGCGGGTAAATTACAAACCACGCCCCCTATAAATCATGTGTGTACAGTACAAACCACGCCTCCAACAAAACACGCTCCCTACAAAAGGGTTGGGGTTAGGGTTAGGGCCTGTCTTGTAGGGGGCGTGTTCTGTACGGGGCGTGGTTTGCACTCGGCTGCGGCTGCAGCTAGACCCTTCTCATGTGCACCCTGTGGAATGGTGATAACAATAACCTTAAAAGGTGCTTGCAGTCACCCTCTACGGAGGTGCGCGTGGTCACCCCTAATAAGGGTGCTCATCTGCACCTTTTAGGGTTCTTGGGTTCACCCCTTATAAAGGTGCTCGTTGGCACCTTTTAGGGTTGTCACGTTCACCCAATGCAAGGGCTCTCATTAACACCTTTTTGGGGTGCTTATGTTCACCCCTTTTTAGGGTGTTCATGAGCACCGTTTAGGGTGCGTGTGTCCACCCCTTTTTAGGGTGTTCATGAGCACCGTTCAGGGTGCGTGTGGCCACCCCTTTTTAGGGTGTTCATGAGCACCGTTTAGGGTGCGTGTGTCCACCCCTTTTTAGGGTGCTCATGAGCTCCTTTAAAAAAAAGGTGCGCACAAGAACCTTAAAAGGTGCTGCTATTGTAGCAAACGTGCGCACCCGTAAAAGGTGCTGAATCAAACCTTTTTTCCTTAGAGTGTACAATCACAGCAGATGCACATCACAGTCATGTGAAATTGCTGTTAATTGCTTGTAAACTCACGGTAAATGTAAACTAAAGTCCGATTTGATTTTACAGTTAAATTCACTGGCACCTTTTTTTGCCAGTTATTTTAACTGTAATTTTACAATCAGTTTATAACATCGTAGAAGGTTTTTAAATAGAAAAATATGCACAAAGAAGAAAAAGAAGCCACGGAAATTGATCTTTTTCATCACTAAAACTGCTATCGCACCATGTTCTGCACTTCTAAGATATTGCGGCCGCACTTTCTTTAGTTTGTCACGACACTGGTCTATTGTTCTGCGATAACCACGCAAATGTAAATACTCGCAAATTATTCCCTAAATCTGTGCGTTTCTGTGTGTAGTATCCAGTTGTGATTGTATGTTTTTCTCTTCTGCCCAAATTTCGAGCAAGCATTTAATTTTGTCTGCCCAATTTCTTCATTTGACCAAAGAGATCCTCTTGCCCAGGGCTGGACTGGGACAAAAAAACGGCCCTGGCATTTTCGGGCATGGCAGCCCAACCTGATCGTGACGTGATGGCTCGCCATACGTGCACACTTTGCTGTTACCAAAAGTTAAAATTAGGCTCAGTCTTAGCCTACATGCCCTGGAACTCCGCACAGAAAGGCCCCAGGCTAGAATCAAACCCACAACCTTATAGGGCAAATAGGGCAACTTGCAATACACCGACCAAATTGCAGGCACTAATGTGTGACAGGGCAACGTGAAATATACTGACCAAAATACAGGCACTAATATGTAACAGGGCAATGTGTAATATACTGACCAAACTGCAGGCATTAATGTGTAATAGGGCAACATGTAATATATTGATCAATAGGTAATATTGGCATTTTAACGCATTCTTTTTTCTTCATATTTATTCCACCTCTTATTGGGCTTAGTGCAATATATCACAGTATAATAACATGGCCATGTGTATTATGCTATAGTATTTGAAAATTATGGACTTAGTGCAATTACTTTCTGCATTTTGAGGCAAATTAGGGCAGTGTAATGTTTCAGTTCTTGCCTTTTATTGTGAGCACTGTTATCCGATGGCCGCATTGGGATTTCTTCTGAGCTACAAGCCTGAATCTCATTTGTGTTGTTTTGTCTAAAATTGTTGTGTATTATTGATTTGTGTATTTTTGTTGTGTATTATTGTTTTTTTGTTGTTTTGTAAAAGTGTTGTGCATTATTGGTTTATGTATTTTTGTCATGTATTGTTGTATTCTTTCTCAAAACATCAACCTGCTTAGGGACAACAGATGTAAATTAGCCTTTGGCTAGAATCTGACATATTTACATGCCTATGTTCATTAATATGTACTGTCCCTACTTCTTAAATAAATAAATAAATAAACCTTCTTCCTGTGTGGTGGCAAAGAAGAAGTTATTATTATTATTATTATCAATAATAATAATAATAATTATTATTATTATTATAATTGATAATGTATTTACTTGGGCCATTTATAATCTTTTCATAAGACCATTGCACTATTTGGATTGATTCATGCATAACCTTTTTAAATAACGTTACATATCTTTCAGACTCATCAGGGCATAAAATAGCTCACTAGCTTCAGAACCGCAGTACTCGCTGGTTGCAAGTTTACTGGCAGGTGATTCTGAACGTCTAGACAGGGTTTTAAATAGGAAAATTTGAAAGTCTTCCTTGCTGTATTCCGGGACAAATTTTATTTGCCACCGTAAAACAACGAATCAATATTCATAAAGTAGTAGGTTATTAACAGCTGGTCCATCAGTGGGGGTGTTGTGGGAATTTTAAATTATATTCCTGAAAGAAATCAGACTGAGACAGATGAGAGTAAATAGGATTCTTTACTACTATTTGCAAATAGGGTCTTCATTACAGGCAAGAACAAAGACAAAGGAATCTCTCCTTTGCTTTGGATATATGTAAAAGCAGAACGTCATGATGTACGCCCTCTACGTCAGCTGTGTGCGTGCGCATCCAAACTAAGTCTGGCTCCAGTAATCCTAAAAAAGTTTCTCCCCCCCCTTATCTAGAACACTCCAGGCTTCAGAAGGAAAACACTGTTTCAGTAAACACACTTCATGACGCTTCTATACTGGACAAATAAAGTTAGGGATCACCCCAAATTTTGAATTTGAAATATTTGATAGTTTGTATTTTTTTCCATATCATATTTTAATATTGAAAAGTTGGGTGATCCCTAACTTTCTTTGTCCAGTATACATAGGAACAAGCTGGATTATAAAAGTTGCAATCACGCATGGCCTAGGTCACCTAGGCCACTCGAGAACAAGCACTTAATGACTGAATAAACAAGTAAATCAATACTAAATCAAGAGCAAGCAAGGATAAACAATTAATAACCAAATAAGCAATAATAAGGAATTTATGACTGAATTCCACCAACATTTCCCTCCTCTTTATAATTGATTATCCGCTAACATGCCATTTCTCTTGATGTCCAGCATGTGCTTCATTTACGGGAAATATTCTACCGTTTGAAGAGGTCCCCTATTTCTATCACATCATTATATGGCTCCTCAGGCACAGCATGTCCTTCGTCGATGTCCTGTAACGTGAACATCTGAAACTGTGGGTTAACATTCAACATTTTTGATATGACACTTTTAATTATTGGAATCCCACAGCAACTACAAAAGAGCAGTACTGCGAATCCTGCTGCTATGAGGCTCAATATAGATGTTATTGCTGCTTTCCACCCCCCAGAAACGAGCCACTGCCACCAGGTACAGTCAGATACATAGTCACTCAGCTGTGCATCTGATAGATCTTTTAAACGTTGTAAGGCTTGATCTATTACTCCCCCCTCCTCATCATTTGCTGGTATGTAGGTGCAGCATGATTCTCCTATTATTTGGCAAACTCCACCCTGTGTCGCTGTCAATAAATCGAGTACCATTCGATTTTGCAGTGCCATTAATCGTAAGGCAGTCAATTCTTGCTGTACACTCCTAGTGATATTACGGGTATTTATAAATGCACTTAGGCGATAGTTCACAGTTTCCATTCGCAACATTACCTTTCCAACTCCCAGATGCGGAAACAGGGAGAGGGCGATCTTGTCCCCTACTGACCACAACTTTGCCACTGCTGGAACATTAGTTCCCCAAATCGGATCATGTGATGCTGCTGCATCTCGTCTCCATCGCGTGGTCGTAGTGTCCGCACTCACAATGTATGTGTGATCACTTAATTGTACATAAGCACATACCCCTCCCCAGTTTGGCGGTAACGCTACATATATCCGATGTCCACACAACCAGTACCAACTGTCCTCAGCTCTCGTCCCATTCCAGTGTGGTGCCCACGGGTTACATATCGTGCCATTTGGACTGTTCCCTTGACCAGGGAAAAAGGCCTCATTGGTCATGCTCGCATATCCACAGAAAATCATTGGATTCCCCTGACAGTTGTGGAATAATACAAAACATCTTTTTGTATTCTTATCATCTTATTATCATCTGTATTATTATCAAAACATCTTTTGTATTATTATTATCTTTTACTGCTTAAAACATCTTTTATGTCAATACCTCAAAGCTTATAAACCTATTTACCCAGAATGTGTGTCTGTGTGTGAGAGGAACTGTACAGAGGACCAAGGTCAAGACTGGCACAGGAATGCACAGTTTCTGCCCCATAAGCGCAGTCCAAAGTGGCATCAGGTATCCCGTAACCCGCCTTTCTGTGACCTGTCCAAAGTAGACTGGACAATACTATGAAGTAATGGCGGGGAGCTGATTAGACTACGGTTATAGACAGATCTACAGCCAATTGATGTACAGCTAAGGGACTGTGGATTATAAGGACTGATGTCCAACGCCGCCAGCAGATCTCAAACTGTGGCTGAGAACATTCCTCTGTTGCGGTTTGTAATTTTGACTCTTTGTCTGTTATAAATTTACTATATTTCAATCACAATCTGGTCAAGTCTTTATTTCAATTGTCTTCCACCCTTAACAAACACCACCGGGTAACAAGAGGTAATTTTCCCCACACACCCCTGGATTACCCTCACAAATTCTGTGCCATTCTCTTTGACACATAGCCAAAACTTTTTGCCCCGAACTATAATGGACTACCATGAGTCAGACACTCGCATTTCCCAACTTCAGACATCCATCCTTGTCGGTGCAGTATTTTAACCCCAAGTTCATTATTAGGTCGAGCGGGGGTACACTGGGGTCCATTGAGACGAATCCACTACGAGCAGTAGACACTGCCATAGCGCACTTAATTGTACTATTCACACTCATTGTGGGCGCTGCGACTTGTAACACCTCTACTCTGGGTGTAGATATGGAGGCCGGTAGGTGTGTGCACACATAACACTCAGTACGGTTAACAGAACTTGCCGTTCTATTTGCATATCTCCTCCATGAATTAGTAGCATACATGTGTGTAGGGTTTCCTGGTTCAGGAAGGTGGTTATCCGCCCCCACATACGTTCTTGCCCTGGGCGAGATTGGCATGTGGCCTGCACTTACCATGCATATTCCTAGGATCAACAAGCACAGGGAGAAGTGAGCCATATTGTGAACCAGTCTGGAGTCTCTACTGACTTGGAGCGTACATAAGTTCTTCACCAGGTTTGAGATGGGCGAGCTCTATATGCCATGCCCCCCTTTGCAGCTGGACTCCCCCCAAGTCTATCCTGACTTATTTAGATGCACCTACACACCAGTTGGAGGAGGTACTACCTTGCAGTGTGACTGATGTATCCACGTTTCTCTCTCCTGTATCCTCACTGCAGTCTGTGTGGTCAGGAGCACTTGAAATGGACCCTTCCACGTCGGTTCACTCCACTTCTGCTTTTTACCGACACTCCACACCAGGATCCAATCTCCAGGCTTAATCTCCCCTGGTGGCAGCTCCGCTACTGATCTAGGAGGAAGCACATTTCGAATCTCACTCTTGTTAGTTAACATTCTAATCATACATTCTGCCAGAGTTGCTACTTCTATTTTTTTTCTCTGCAATAACTGTGGTAACTCAAAAGGTTTCCCATGTACTACTTCATAAGGTGACAACCCCAATGACCACTGTAGTGTTATTCTCATACTGGTTAGTGCCAATGGCAGACATGCAACCCAATTCCATTTAGTTTCTGCCATGGCTTTATGCAATTTTGCTTTCAGGGTTCCATTAGTTCTCTCCACTAATCCTGCTGATTGTGGATGATATGCACAATGTTTTTTCAATCCTATTCCTAATTTTGCTTCTAGGCGGGTCAACACTTAATTCCTAAATTCTGGCCCATTGTCACTATACAATGCCTTTGGAATCCCCCACCTAGGAATAATTTCTCTACTCAGGATTTTTGCTACTGTGATTGCATCTATAGCTTCTACACCATTTAGAAAAAGGTCATATCAATACTAACGCATACCTCCTCCGCTCACACGGTGTTAAATGTATGAAACATGTGGAATGGCCCAGGGGGTGTAGGGATTGCCCCCTTCTGTACTACTTCCCCTCCCCGTGTGTCCCGTGTGTTATAACTTTGTCATGTTGGACATTTCTCAGAAAAATTTTTTTAGTAAATAAGTGATAGTAACTTTGATCTATTAACCATTTGATCCCTCCTCTTGGTACATGGCACTGCTCATGCACCAAATCTGCAGCAATATGGAAGAGGGATTTCGGCAATATAGGCTTACCATTGGGTCCTACCCACCCGTCATCAGTGTGTTGTGTTCCACGTGAAGTCCATTGACATTTTTCTTGTGGGGGAGCAGCATCATGCTCTGCTCACAGCAGGTCACATGAAATTGATACTTCAGATTGGAGTTGTAGCCCCACAAGAGTGTGTTTGGCTGTTGCCTTTGCTTCTCTGTCTGCAAAGGCGTCAGCCAAACTGATTGGGTCAACATGTTTGGTGTGCAGAGGGTTACAATCAACACAGATTCAATCTCAGGGTTTGATAGAGGGATGTCCTTGAGTCCACAACATGGAGCAGTATTAGATAGGACTTCTTTTAAACAATGGGGAATATCTTTTTTTTTTTTTTTTTTTTTCAATGAATTATGATTAAGCAATCCACCTCAGTCTAGGGTTCCGCTAAGAGCATGGAGGAAATGCCCAGTCATGGCTTATTAGCTCCAACCATTGTGACAATTCTCCACGTCATCAGCGGAACCGGGTGGAGTTGCTTGAGACTATGTTACAATATGCAAATTTTTTTTTCACAAAAATTGGTACATATTGAATATTCAACTAATAGTTTTTCCGTTGGGCTCCCAGCACATAAAGGTCAACTCAGTCAGTACCTTTTATTTGATTCACTTAATCAAAAATAAATTTAGAAATGGGAAAAAGGAAAATAAATGTGATCACATTATTAGTCAACTTTTTCAATTATATGGTGGTCCACCTTTTGAATTTAGTCTTGTGATAATACTCCAAATTGGATTTCCCCAAATCTATTTCAGAAGGTGAACTTTTAAGCTGAAAACCCACAGTTGAATCCCCAGCTGGCCAGCTTCTCACTTCTACTCAAGGTTATTTTCATCTCCTCTTCAGCAGTGAGCTCTCTGTGGAAAAGTTCCAAGAGGAGTCAGAGACAAACAATAATGAATGAATACTTCATCAACATAATTTTGTTGTTTTCCACTCGTTTGCACCCTTTCCTGTAAAAGTTGAACAAACAGATTAAGGTTATTATGCCCCTCTTAGTTTTCTTTTTTCCCTGAAGAATCATTGGTTGACACTCAGTTCCTGTTTGAAATGGAGAAAAGATCTTTCATTAATTCATTTGCATTTCTTTGGTCAGGAAAGCTTCCAGTCACATTTGCTCATCATTCTTGGTTCTCTGACTTCTGCATGTTGACCTTTCACCTATTTGTGCTCCCTTATCTGCTTTGTTCAATAAGGCTCCATTCCCTGAATTATTTTGACTCTGCGCATCTTTGTTTCAAAACCCATCCAGTCTCTAATCCTACAATAGTTCACTTGATTTTTTATTTTATTTTTATAAATCTAATACGTACCATTAAATGTCTTATTATATTTTATATTTCCTAGTACTTTTATGATCTTTTTTCAAATAGCAATTGAACATTTTCAATATTTGATAGAGAGACCTCTGTATCAATCAAATTTG
Organism: Gymnothorax javanicus; assembly: GCA_029692085.1. Classification (NCBI taxonomy): domain Eukaryota; kingdom Metazoa; phylum Chordata; class Actinopteri; order Anguilliformes; family Muraenidae; genus Gymnothorax; species Gymnothorax javanicus. Next base: position 136,584,556 of record CM056195.1, on the reverse strand, counting down.
GCACACAGTCTTTTACTGTATATAGTGTTTAACAGTACTTTGGCAAATTTTGCTTGTTTCTACCTTTTCTATATTTTCTTTTCAGACATATGCTTCTAGCACCCCAATCTCACACAGTCCAATTATTTACAGAAAACTGCTAAGATTTTCTAGCTCTTTACAATTTTACAAATATTTAACAAATTCAAATGGTGTTATTACTTCATGCTCATAGAGGATATAACTAGTGGTTTTATCTGCAATGTATTACTGCCAAATATATGAGCATTTAAATATTTGGGCTTTGTCCTGCATCAAATGGTGCATTTTTGTTTTATTCTCAATCTTACATTTTGATCTCACTTCACTTTTTACTCAGAACAATTCGATTAGCCACAACATTAGAAACACTTGTCCACATTTGTGTAAGTGACGTTCAATTGTTACTTCCTCTAAACTTCCTTCTTTATTTTATTTATTTAACCCTTATTTAACCAGGGAAGTCCCGTTGAGATTGAAATCTCTTTTTCAAGGGAGCCCTGGGGATTGAGGTGGGGAGGGAGAGGGCAATTTGCACAGCCAATTAGATCAGGGGATGATTAGGTGGCAGGTCAAAAGAGCCAGGTTGGGACTTTAGCCATGACACCAGGAAACCCCCTACACTTATTGAAGAGTGTCATAGGATCTTTAATGACCACAGTGAGTCAGGACCTCAGTTTAACGTCTCATCCAAAAGACGGTGTCTCCTTCAGTACAGTCTTCCCGTCACTGCACTGGTGCATTGAGGATTATTCCACCAGAGGGAAGATCGCAACCTACTGGCCCACCAACACCTCTTTCAGCAGCAACTTGGTTTTCCTAGGTGGTCTCCCATCCAAGTACTGACCAAGCCCACACCTGCTTAGCTTCAGCCATGTCAGCTGGAGCAGATTGAATAGTGGTATGGCTGCTGGCTATGTTTATAGTTACTGGTCGTTCAAGAAGGGCATACGTTAAATTAGTCAAGAAATAGGGACTTTAATTCGGTTTCATAAGGAAGAATTATTCTGTTTACTTCTGCAACTTTGTCCTTTTACAACTCCACAGTCATTAAAATAGCTAAACTCCTGCAAATTTGCACTGCTATTATACCCATTTTTCTTAGGAATTTCACTTTTTACCAATCCTGCAATTACAGTGAGAATTCCAAAAAATACTGTAAATATAGGCTAATCAATGGGCACCTTAAATTATTCTTGAATAAATGCTAATTTTATTGTAGACATCTATCTGAGCACTTCATGGAATACAATGACAACTGTATTCAATCTAACAAAGACAGAACTAACAAATATGCCAGCCATGTGGTTGTTTACAGACACTCACAGTTAGGTTTATTCTCATTGATTTTCACACACACAATCTGAGCTCAGAATACATACACACACACACACACACACACACCTCAGTGCACTTTCCTCTCTCACATTCATTCACATTGGAAAAGATCCAAGGCTCTAATTTTCTTATGATCTGACACCATTATTGCTTCGGTAACATATGCAGACAACACTCTATTTCAATAGCATTTAGTCGGTTCCCCCATGAGACGAACCTGTGTGTTGTGTAAATTCCATTGTAGCGTTATTGCAGCAATAAATTGGTGTGCCGTATACTATCAACATTTTCAAAGCACTCGTTGGTGTTGCCATTAATGCAAAAAATTTAGTTTCATCATAGGGTAATGGCTCCCCAGATGTTAACCCCTTCTCTGGGACGGTTAGTCATGCCAAATCATTTTCTTGTTCCTGATCTTGAGCCCGATTCGGGCAATTTCAAGCGATATGATTGTTTTTCCCACATACAACTTAGATCTTTGATACTCAGCTTCTTCTTGTCAATAACCAAACTTTTTTAACAGCTTTCATCATCACCCGCCCTCTTTATTATATCTCTCACAAGTTTACTTGTATGGGCAGGCTTCAGCTGTTCACTAAAACCAAATTCCTTTACCCACAGTGATTCCCCGAACCATTATGCCGACGTTCTACACACTCCCCAGTCACAGACCCACAATGATTCCCCGAACCATTATGTCGATATTCTACACACTCCTCAGTCTCAGACCCACAATGATTCCCCGAACCATTATGTCGATATTCTACAAACTCCTCAGTCTCAAAGTCACGTCATCTGTCCCACAACAGTACAACAACACAGTCCCCCTTTACTGTTAGTCTGTCCCATATTTTAGCTTTACTCTCTCTGTCTCACAGCAACAAAACCGAATTCAGGAAAATCCCATCACTCACCCGCTCCCTCCTCTGTCAGACTGAAGAATTCCTCCCTCCCGGCCTCAGTACTTATTCAAAGAGCCTGCACAAACGCTCGAATTAGATTTTTGTGCACTGTGGTCAGTCGGCGCCGATTCTCCAGGGAGGTGCAGGTGAGATACTGGAATTCCAGACTGAGCCCCCAATGTTGTGGGAATTTTAAATTATATTCCTGAAAGAAATCAGACTGAGACAGATGAGAGTAACTAGGATCCTTTACTACTATTTGCAAATAGGGTCTTCGTTACAGGCAAGAACAAAGACAAAGCAATCTCTCCTTTGCTTTGGATATATGTAAAAGCAGAACGTCATGATGTACGCCCTCTGTGTCAGCTGCGTGAGTGCGCATCCCACGTAAGTCTGGCTCCAGTAATCCTAAAAAGTTCCTCCCCCCACAGAAATTTATGTTTCCTTGGGTCTTATGTAGAACACTCCAGGCTTCAGAAGGAACACACTGTTTCAGTAAACACACTTCATGACGCTTCTACATAGGAACAAGCTAGATTATAAAAGTTGCAATCACGCATGGCCTAGGTCACCTAGGCCACTCGAGAACAAGCAAGGATAAACACTTAAAGGGGCAATAAGTGGAAATGCGTCATTTCTAGATTGAAGGAATTAAAAATTGCTATGTGAAGAACGAGAGGTGTAATTTCATCTGGAGTATAGCAGGACGTCACACACCCGTTCTCTGTGTTGATCTCCAGCCCATTGTTTACAAGCCCGGTCCAGCTGCGCGTTCATGTACGTTCACGTGAATCGCTGCCTCCTCCTTCCCGAGAATGCATTCATACAGCCAGTGAGCAGAATCGCCGCCTCCTCCTTCCCTAGAATGCATTCATACAGCCAGCGAGCAGTGGCAGCCCGTATTTTTTTAAAAAGCGAAATGGCGGAGAGCGGGACGAAACGTTCACCTGAAGATGAGCAGGATCTGAAATTACTTCTAAAAGAATCAACGGTCGTTGGCGAAGAAGTTGTCGGATAAAGAAAGGGACAGAACCCGGATTAATATTGGCCTTGCATTTCCAAGGTTGAGAGCACTGCGAGAGCTAAAGGGGCTACAGTTTGACTCGGAGCTAGCTCTTCTTCTCCTGGACAGGTAAGTAACAACATAAAGTCAAATGTCTGCTTTAATTAGTGTTACAGTAACGTTAGGCACATGTCGCTATGTCGATTCAATTAAATTTAATGTTACAATCGTAGCATGGGTTAATGTCCGGAGCTTGAGCTGTTAGCAGCTCGGTACCAGCAATGGGCCAGGCATTACGGTTGTGTTAGGTGAGTAGCCCGGCAGCCAGCAAACATTTGCAATTAGCGCAAATCTGCAGTTTTGTGAGCATTTCAGGTTCGATGTACTGAGTAATAACGCCGCGGAAACTTAAACTGGCCCATCATTCTGCCGAATAGCAGAGGTAGAGGGAGGTGTGGCTCATGACACACTTTGTTTTGGTCTACAGGCAGTGCACAACAGCAAACCTAGCGATGAAACGATTTTGCTTTTTGCCCCTTTAATGACTGAATAAACAAGTAAATCAATACTAAATCAAGAGCAAGCAAGGATCAACAATTAATAACCAAATAAGCTATAAGGAGGAATTTATGACTGAATTCCACCAACAGGGGGCCTTTTGTAAGCGCAAGCAATTGTAAATGAATACATACTTGCGATAGCTAATTAATTTAACGTCAGTCTTACCGCTTACCCTGTCCCACTCCAAATGAAAACTGCTTGCTACATGAGGATCATCGTGGCCAAACAGCTGGTGAATTTTTTTAGCGTTTGAAAGCCTGGGGCTCCAATGTCTGTTTGCTTTATTCTCAAAGCTTTTCCACCTCTCCACTGCTCTCTGACATTTTTGTCTGATCTCGTAGTTGTTGAAACGTGTTTTTAGACTGTTAACGCAACTGGGGACAAGCAAGGCCATTGGTCAAACTAATTTCCCAGCAAGCCTGCCTTCTTAAACTTTTAGGACGAAAACAACAACATTAAATAAACTGTACATGTCTTAAGCCTTTGCATAGTTTTTTTATCTGCAAGAATACAGTTTTTCGGTAATTCCTATATCATGAAACAAATATATAAACAGATACTGAAAAATGGCCAAATGCCGAATAATAAAGTAGAAGAATAAAAAGTAGTATATAAAGCATGTGTCACCTTAGAGTTGGGATGCAGAAAATTTCAGGGAGCGCTCTCTAAGTAATGTAGTGTAAAGGAGATATATACATCAACTATATATTGAATTTCTCTGTGTGAAGTTCCTCTTCGAGTTAGCTAAAGTCATCCTGCTATTTGCTCGCCTTAATGTGGGCCACTGGCTACCAACGGGCTGTACGCAATTGCGTTTTTTTTTTTCCCTGAGGAGGGAGGGCTCTGAGATTTCATTGGGCCAGCCCTGAGTCAGCGTAGAAAATGAACCAATGGGCTGCTTTCCGTGTTTCAAAGGCCGGCACGGTTGTTCAAAATTATCGATTTGATTACAATTTTATAGACTATGATTGCATCGGCCCAAAATGTGCGTTGGCCCACCGGGCATTGCCCGGTACGCCAGATTACCAGTCCAGCCTTGCTCTTGCCGCTTTACGCATCAGTACAAAACAGTCCAATAGCTAAGATGTCAAGTAATACTCCACTTCCGTGCTCGAGTACGTTTGCTTTCACATTTGGTACGAGTATGGATGAACCGTGCCCGAGTCCACCTCTTCCAAGCGGACTCGCGTACTGTGCCCGAGCACGGTACGCTTGTGTTCACACTTACCGAATGAACTGGACTTTGGCACCCTAAGGCTACATGCAGCATCCAAGTTGGCAATGGAATGATGAACCAATAGTAATTTTTTAAAGATTTTTTATTTGGGGGATTTTCTCCTTTATTTGACAGTCACACAGTAGAGAGAGACAGGAAAGCTGGGGAGAAGAATGGGAAAGACATGCAGCAAATGACCCAAGCTGGAGTCGAACCCGGGTCACCGCGGGAAGGCTATGTTACAACTAGCAATGTAACGACGACGAATAATGTAACAGGTGTTACACTATGTGTTTTTGTTACATTATGCATCACCTATCCTACGCATAATGTAACAATATGACGCATAGTGTAACATTCTTACTAACGCATAATGTTACAATTTTTGACGCAAGGTGTAACAACATTTTCTAACGCATAATGTAACAACACCATATCAAACCACTAATCAGACCAAAAAGAAATGCATCAACAACTCAATAAAACAGGGAGAGGTATCAATTTCACATTTTGTCGGGCTCATGAATACTTTCATGCAAACCCTCACCAGGGGCTGATCTTTAAATCCAGGAAAAAAGTTGTCATTTTCTTTGTTTTAAAGAGGGTTGACATAGTTGTTGTGTCTCACCAGCACAACTCCGCACAATTGAGGAAAACTCGTAAGTTCCTTGTGTGGTACGGTGAGCTTTAGAACAGACTGTCCAGAGGCTGACGAGTCGGAGTGTGACGTGCTAGTACACTGTACATAGTGTACCAGGATGCATGGCTTGGAGCAGTAAGCCATGCAAGCGCCCGTCACGTTTCATTGCAAAGAATTTCGATTACTCCACCCTGCTGTTGGAGAAATTTTTCTTTCACCAGTGTGCCAGTTGCAGGCGCCTTGAAGTGAAATAACAGAAACCTCAGCGCCGTACGGGCAAAGGTGGAAAATACAAACGCACGGCTGTGGCGCTGTGGTTTGTGTTATTTTCTTTGTTGACAATCTCGTGATTGTTATTCTCAGTGTCTTGACAAATTTCAATACGGACATGTTCAAAAATAAAGTTCATTCATTCATTCATTCATTTCACTTACAAACCCTTCATAGATAGAATGCACTACAAACAAAACTGGATATCAAACATTGATTACAATTTTTTTATTTATCCATATAAAAGTGTCAAACTGTGCAATAAAGCTTGATGCGAACTTTGCGATAAACCCAGTGTCTACGTGTCCGAAAGTCGGACAGGGTTTTAATATAACTCCGTGTCCGACAGTCGAATGATTTCAATATAACTCCGTGTCCGACAGTCGATTATTGTTTTTAATTTCTTAAAATCTACTGAATCTTTTAGATATTAAACTTGAATGTTTTGATCAGAGGGCTCAGTTCTTTAAGATGAGTGCCGAGAATTTCAATCAATGTTTCTCTTTAAGCTCTGCTTAATAAAATGAGTCGACATTGGCGCAGGACTTTGTGCATTTATGATGAATTTAGCGACTGTCGGACAGAGATCCTAAATACTCCGTGTCCGAAAGTCATAAAAGTTTTAATTTTTCGAGCATTCCAGCAATTATTAGATGTACAAACTTGGCCATGTTTGTGTTCGACCTTCACAAAATGCAAATTGATAGCTATCGACTTTTCTTGGTCTTTTTATTCGTCTGTTTTCTTCCGTTGAATGAACAATTAAATAGCCTCAAACTTTTTAGATGAACAAATAGCCTTGGACACAATGATCAGCAAATGTCTTCCTGTCTGGTAGAACAGGCTGAAAAACTAAAAATAAAGATGGCTATTAAACTCGTGCTATGACATGGTTTAAATGAGCAATCAGCATTACATTTGGCAATATCAACCTGAATCGCTGAATCTTTTAAATGACTTCTGGTTCCAAAAAGCCTTAATTAATGCTAGCACACCTTTTTATCACCAACATGTCTTATCTGTTATTTGTATTTATCTTTATTGTTTATTTCTGTATTATTTAATTACCCAATTTTAATTGCTTCAGTCCTGAATGCTTTAGGGGGCCACCATTATATCTCTAGGGGTTGGTTTTTTCCTGGCCATAATTAATTATTCCACAAAAGGGAGTGAGAATTTTTTTTCACAGCTGGATTGGCTGAAAAAAATTTTCTGCATATTATTCTGTCGATCGCTTATCTGGGCACTTCCATGATTCAGGTGCTTAGCAACGCCAGCTGGCGTTAAAACAATAGAGCTGGGTGATTTGTTTCCGTAGAGCGCAGTGTAATTTGAAGTGATTTTCTATCATTTTATCTATCATTTTTAGCCACTGTTTTTATTTGTTAAAATGCCAGGATAAATTCAGTAGAAAAGCAAGTGCCCTATATGTGGTCAAGTGCCGATATTTTATTTTACGTCTTGTCACCTGCTTATTTATGTCTTGTCCCCGGATACATTCTGGTCAATGAGAATTGATGTGATTTGGTGTTCTCTTTCATTTATAAAGTACAAGTTACTTTCATAAATTCCTGGTGTGTCTATAAGATAGGAATAAATATCGGGATACTGAGCATCTAGCCACTGTGGAGGATCATTTATCCATCGTCAGTGGTGGTTCATTGGCCGTAACAAAGGGAAGCCAAAACCTCGCCCTTTAAAGCTTAATGACTTAAACCTTTCGCATTTTACTTTTCTTGATCAGCAGCTGCTCATACCAATTGGTAGAGGGACAGTCAAATTTATTTTCGATAGCATTGTTCTACATTGCACGACGAAATTATGAGGGGTTTTCTTTCACACATAAATTACGACGTAAATTACCATCGGCGCACGTCTTTATAAATTCTGCGCTCAAGTAGCTCGTGAAACAGCATAGATTCGCAAATTGATTAGTAAGGCTCATTAAGCAATAAGCTGTGCAACATCGCATTCTTTACTTCTATATTAAGATTGTAGAAAACGGATTCTCGTGGCTTCTTGCGAAAGAGGCCTCGTCAGACTAATTTATAAAAACATATCAATAATTTGCGTCATCATTTGCTATCGAAAATAAATTTGACTGTCCTTCTACCAATTTGTATGAGCAACTGCTGATCAAGAAAAGTAAACAGCGAAAGGTTTAAGTCATTAAGCTTTGAAGGGCGAGGTTTTGGCTTCCCTTTATTACGGCCGACGAACCGCCACTGTCCATCGTCCAGCTTCTTGTTTGTACAGATACAGATAGTGACAGGGCTCATCCCTTATGGCACGCATACGCATTTACCTCGGTAGCGATTTCCGGCGCGATATTTAAATCAATACATTTTAATGGAATCAACATTTATCAACTTAATACCCGCAAACAAATACATAAAACAACGTTAGCAGGACAGATCAAACAACTAACAGACACGATCACAGTTTGCCCACCTTGGTACTTGGCTAGCTCATAAACAATCTAGCTAGCTTGTGAAGTTAAGGCAAAAACTGACCAAATCACATCGCATAGGTATGACAGTGATTACACAATTTTCCTTTAACTAGCATCAGCTAGCTATGTAGGAATATTGATTGCTTTAGTATCTCAAGAGTAACGTTAAAACGCGATGGCATATATAGCGGGGTAACTAGCTATGAAATAACATGTCTCAGGTCGAATTGTCTGTTTGCTCTTTTGGCGACAAGTAGCACAATACACAATAGTATATAGGACCACAATGGCTGAGCCCTGTCCCTATCCGCATGTAGTTTGTACAGACAAAACGCCAGTCCTGCTGCTGCTAATTTGGTTTTGTATTGCGGGCGATATTATCTAAGCCCTATGAATACACGTAGGCCATGCCAAGGCACAATCAACAAAAATAAAACAACATTTCCAGCGTTAGCTTACCTTATGATTGGTTTTGACAGGGATTTTGCCGACAAGCTTTCTAAAAGCTGGTGATTCTACTGTCGACAGAGGCCGCATATCTTCCACAACATATTCTGCCACAAGCCTCCTGACATCTCGGGGTTCAAGCATCTTCACGGGCCCGGCAGGTCCAGAGAAATCCAATTTCGGTTGTTTCAGCTTGCTCGCAAAATCGTGCTCTGTCATTCTCTTCTTCTTAACGACATCATCTCTCTCAGCTAGCTTAGTGTTAGCATGAACCCTCTCTAGGGCTGTGTTCGAAATCACTCACTCATTCACTATTCCCTACTCACTATAAAGGGACTCACTATGTAGGTGACTATATAGTGAGCTCGTTGGCAGAGGGAAGAAATGCATTCGGACACTACTTGGCTCGTTTTGTCGCAGCTGTTAATAGCATCATAGCTGTCACAAAATTAAATCGTACCTATTCAACTTCAGTCGAAGGATTTGGGCATATTTCTGTAATAACCGAACGGAGTATATTTTCCACTGTGTTTGTTACCATTATCGTTTAAATGATAAAATTTGCCATAAATTTTTAATATTGTCATCTATTTTTTGTCCTCTAACTCATCATTATTCGTTTTAATAGTACTTAAATGTCTGTTTATATCCTGTGTAAAAAAACAGGTCTCCTGCGCTGCTTGGTTTCCAATAAAAAAAAAAAAAAAACATTTTCGCGCCTGAAGCTAATAAAATGTTTCGTGCCTGTTTTCAAACTCCGTTGACTAAACGCAGCTCTTTCGGAGCTTTTCAGTTTGTGTGCAGTGCATGATGGGATGTATATCTGGGTTAGTGACCATCGGATGTTCACTACATTTCGCAGTGGATTGTGGGATGTAATGAGTTCACTATATAGGGGATAAAATTCTTACAAACAATTCGGACAGCCCTATAAAATGGCGAACCCACTATATAGTGCACTTTATAGTGAGTAGTGAGTGATTTTGGACACAGCCTTGGTGTTTCTTCAGGTTACTTGTGCTATTTCTAGCCGTAGAGAGTTCTCTCAGTTTCCCTAGACAAAGATTGCATTTAACTATTATGTTCCTGTCCTTTTCTTTGATGAACTGAAAGTAATGGGAGTATACCTATTTCGAGAACGTTGCAGGATCGTCTGACTCTGCAGCCATTGCAGCCTAGACTTCTGCAACAGGGGAAGTGCGCGAACTTTCCGCGTCATTTTAGTTGATGCGCTGTGATTCGCGAGCTTTTGAAAAGAGAGCGACCATGATGACCCCGGCAGATTTCCGATTTCACTCGGCAAATGGAAGTCTGTGTGAAAGGTGCACTGAAATACTCCCCCCAAAAGTTGGAGACTTTATTTCTTCGCTTTGAAGGAAGCAGAAATTTTATGCAGCGTGCCGCGGCCGGCTGGTAACATGTTACTTGGCATTGTAAATGTAATAATATTACCGAAATCCGATTAGGAACTCCTTATATTACTTTGTTACCGCTAAAAGTAATATATTACTGTAACGCATTACTTTTGTAACATGTTACTCCCAACACTGATTATAATGTGCATAATAATACTAATTACGGGCAGTGTATGTACTGTTTGTTATGGCAGAATTTCAAACTGTGTTCTGAAGAAAAGAAGTTGGTAAATAATGGGGCAGGAAAGGCTGATAGGTTTTAACAGATAGTAGTTGTCCGGTATGTTGTACGGGACAGATATTTTGTCCCATACAACAGCTACGAAATTATCACAGGACCAGAGCTCACTGAGGGGACATGAATTATTAAAAATTAATCAGTTATTATTTATTTAGCTTAAGCTGTTCAAGTTTCAAGTGCAGAAACAGGTGGGAGCAGTGCTTCAGTAAAAACCTGAGCTCAATTCAGAGCGTCCCGTACGACAGATTTTTTCTGTCTCGTACGCTAGGTACCCCCTAGAATTTTTAAACCATGTTTAATACGTGTCTTGTTCATTTTTTAAAAATAAAACTGCTTTAACACAATACAGCAGACTTTCTCCAATACTTCTTGACTATTTTTCAAAAGTTTTCAATAGGGCAATTCCACATGAGAGTTGTTAAAACAGCAATTTTTAAAAAGTGTTTTATATTACAAATATATAGGTTTTTGTGTAGCTGACTCATTACCAAATCTGACACTGAAAACCGTTTTAAAATATCTTTGACGGTCTTCTCAAAATTTAGATGTGAATTTTGTTTTTTTTTTTAGCTCCAGGACAAGAGTCAAAGGTTATTTTTCCAAAGCTGACAACTCCTAAAAGATATTTAGCTATTTCCTGGTTTTTACTGTATTTCCATACATTGGTAGCCAAAGTATTTGAGACTGTAAGTCATTGCAGGAAATTGAAACACACAATTCCAGAGGCTCATTGTGAAATTTGTCATTTTTCAACGTAATTCCGTTACCGAAATTGCAGTAAAGTTCTCTTCATCATCTTATTTCTGCATTTATTTTATTGTTATTAAGAATTCTCTTCCTTCTTATGTCTTTGCTGAATTTCAGACATTAACCTCTCTAATACTTAGCTGTAATCCTGGAAAATTTGTGGTAACGGAATTACAGAATTTTTCTGAAAGCCAGTGAAAAACAGTAGATGGCACAAGGTGTCATGAGGACTTTATTCAGCATAGTGGTTCATTGTTTTGGACATCTGTAGTTGAGTGTTTCTTCCTGTGAGTTAAGTTTCCATAACTATTCATTCAAGGATTAGCAGGAATTTATAGTATAGTTTGGTTAAGGAACAGCATCTGCTGGGGAAGGTTATGAATGAATATTTGTTCTGTAGTATGGGGTCTTCTTCACCATCACTTTTACCAGCATCCTGTTCCTCCTGGAACTGTGCTTTACTAAGACAGCATCTCTTTGTGTAACTTGTACAATGTGTGAATGTTATAAGGGGTTTCAGATTGGGAAAGCATGGCTTGTGGCCCTTGCGGTCAGTTACTCAGTGAAGCTTGTTGAGTCTAGGTGTGATAAAACGTTGATAGTCTTTGCTCAGAATACACATGTCATATTATTATTCCCGCCGGATGCCAAAAGCAATCCAGCGGGCACTTAGACCATGGGCCAAGAAAAGAAGGAGAAACTTAAATGCCAAGACCGGAGTAAAGAAACTGAATTAATTGAAACAAAATCCAAAAACAGCAGGTTTAAAAATAACAGGGAGCAGCAAACAAACTAGGAGAAAAGAAAGAAAAAATGTAGCAGCAACAGGGCTGACTCTGCTAACACCTCCACCCTAATGGGTTCCACCTGTGGCCCATTAAGGTGGAGGTGAAAGAATTTGAAAGGGGAGGGGCTGTGAGGACCAAACCTTTACAACACATCCCATGTCCGACATTCGTTCATGCTCAATATCGAAAGCCAGCAATCCTCCAACAAGCAGGTAAGTTTCTTGCTTTTTCATTTCTGAATAAAACTGATATTTTAAGTTTTGATATTAGTTTAGCAAATTAAAATAGTCTTCAAGATGGTTGATATATATTAATCTTTACTGTTACATAAGACTCACCTAATCCAGGAGGCTTCCTCGGTTGCCTCAGCTGTCAATTGTAATTCTGTTACCGGTGTCTCTTTCTCATAAATGGCATCCTACAAAATATCTGTGAACATACCAGTCAATATAAACTTACCATGGCCTGGTCAATATCCTAGGCCACCAACTTTAGCTTAAACCTACTGCCCATCATTGCCACATTTCAGAGAAATGCCTGTCAAAGTTAAGGCAAAAATAATGGCATCTTTTCTGCCGTAATTCCATTACCGACACTTTCACCTTCGTATAGCCTTCTACAAAATAAATTACCCCAAACTTTGTGTTATACAGCTCAGTAGGCATGCCAGTGGAACTGATAAAAGCACAGGCAAGTAGCTACTGCATTAGAGTAATAGATGGCTGGTAAAAATGACATGAAAATTACTCTTGATTGTAATTCCGTTACCGTGGAATTGCCCAATAGCCAAATCACAGAGTTCTTGAAAAGAATTTGTTGGGGAAAAAAGTGATTTCTCTTCGTTGCGTATGACAGATCGCATTTTTGCATATTTTACCCCCCAAAAAAAAACGTAAATGAATCCGTTTGATCACTGAAGAATGTTGAAGTGTGGTAACACATTTTAAAAGTCTCACCCTATTTTAAGGGTGCACTATGCAAGTCTGTTTACTTTCACTTCTGTTGACATTTGAATTCAAACAAAACAGAGGTAGCCCGCCCCTCCCTCCCATAGTTCCCTCCTTCCCATGCTTCCATAACTGTCAACTCTTGTCGGTGATTGGCCGGGGCGGTTTGTTACGTTATTGGGCACAGCCTGTGCCCTTTGTGTTTATTTGCAGTTTATGACGCCAGTGCGGCCTCCAGTGAATTTAGGGGCAGGCAGCTAGCGGATCGTGGAGAGATGTCGGCGAATTGAGACAAAAATATAATCGTGCAGAAAGTAAACAAACTTGCACAGTGCACCTTTAAAGCCAGTCATCCCTTTATTTTCCGGATGTAAAATACTGTCTGAATGTCCCGTACGACAGGCATGGAATAGCCCTATAGTCATTCAGGGTCACGGGTAAAAAATAATATGCATGCTGGGGAATGACCAACAGAAATTAAAACGGGTGAGAAAAACAGCCAGCGAGAAAGAGATGAAAATAACCTAACCTTTGTCACTGAACAGCTACGCCTCCAGAACTGATCTTCCAGAAAACTGCAGGAATGACAGAGCTCGCCAATATCAAGAAGTCATAGCTGGAATTTGCGAATACCTACATGTGTAACCTTATGTTGAATTGCAAATGACCTGATGGAACAGGTTCACTTTCAATATAAATAGCCTGCATCACCCTGCTCTGAAATGCGGACCTTTGTCACACTAGCTGTTCTGACTTGTATTATTAAAAATATATTTACAATAATCTTTCACATTCTAATCTCTTTATTTTTCATCGTTTGCATGAGTGGCCACTGCTGCTTAGCCCTGCATGTGTAAAATGTAACAAGCAGAGTGTACGTGCCTTGTGCACACACTTACAAATATGCATCATACTATCTGACATGCGCCCTGATATTAGCAGTCAAAAACTGAACTTTGACTTTAGACCAGGTTTTTGTTAGTCAATGGCGCAATCACATTTTGCAGTCTAAAGACAGCAATGCATCATAAATTCACCTGGCCACATCTCATTTTAAGACCAGCACACCCATGGGCAATCAGTTTGGTGCAATTACACTTCTTATTTATGCAAACTGGACACTGGAAGGGATAATAACAACTGCACCAATACATAAACCAGCAAAGACACTTGCACCACTCCGTGCTAGGTGTAAGATACAGCCGGCAAAAAAAGGTCACCGGTAAAAAAATAATCACGTGCTGGTGGGGAATGACCGAGAGAAATTAAAATGAGTTAGACAAACAGCCAGCTAGAAACAAACAAAACTATTGTTATTTTGATTTGCTACTGTAACCCCTTGAATAACATCCAGCTGGAGTGAATAGAACTCGCTTCCGCTTGACTGACAATTGAAGGTTGTGTTGGATATATTGAAGAAATTCAAACTAATAATAGACAGTGACGACAATGTCATCTGTTGCTTTTGCTGCCATTTAAAAGTGCCACTTTTAGGGCTACTTTGCTTGTCAGCAAAACTGTAAGTAATAATGAAGCCAATTCAGATGAAATGTGGGGTTTTGTATTTGATAAAAGATGCGGGGCTGCAGGCACTGTATTAATGGATCAGGATGGATTCAAAATTGGTTTTTCAGATCATTGCAGGTAATGATGGACTCACGCAGGACTTATCCAAACACCTGAAGCACATTTTCAGCACTTCAAACTCTTGTTCAGATAAAGTTTGTGCTTTGTGTGATCCACGCACTGTTTCAGACATTATATGCCATGTATTTAATATTTTGGCTGACCGTTGTCATCAAACAGCCACCCCTCCAGGGGATCCTCTGGAAGACGGCATGAACGACAGAGTTCGCCAGTATTAAGCAGTTGTGGCTTTATCCAGAGTAATTTGCGAATACCTATGTGCTTAACCTTTCATGATGAATCACAAATGATCAGATGGAAGAGGTTCCCTAACAATTTAAAGAACCTACACCACCGCATGCTCAGATGTGGGGACTTAGATTACACTAAACATTCTGACACTGCTTTGTAAATATCTTGACAATAATCTTTCACATCTTAATCTTTTTATTTTTCATTGTTTGCTTGTCTGGGTGCTGCTTTTCCTCCATTTGTTGTATATAACAAACTCAGGAAAAGCAAGCACAAGACACGGAAACAGGTTGGAAAGAATCTAGCCCACTAGGCAGTAATTTTATTTGCTGGTATAAATCAAAAGACAATAGACTTATTGAGTAGAGTAGATAGTAGATACATGGTAGAGTAGCGGCCAGTGCAAGGCTTTCTGCAGGGAGCTTAATCTCAGGATCTCCCATCTCCTTGCCTTCAGACTCTGATAGGGAAAGCAGAGAGAGAACAGTGGTTAGTAATGCACTTGCAAAACACACTCTGGGCTAACCTGTCCCCGTGGTCTCGTGCAGAATGCATTCAGAGAGCCCTTCTCATATGCCTGACTGCAGCTGAAGGAAGTTGTCCAGGTTAGAGTGGCGGCCAGGGGTGCTGAACAGAGCTACAATTTCCACTGCTTCACCACAAATGGATTCGTTCTATTTTCAGTGTGATTACCGATACAGTATCATTGTACTGTATACAAAAAGCCTAGCTATCTTACTATATAGCTAATTAAACCTATCCCACGTATCTAGCAAGCTAGCTAGCTGTCACTAAGTGTGTTTCCTCATTAAGCCCATCATCCACAAGCTAACCAGCTACATCAACCAAATTAATAAGCCACACGGCAATAGAAAACAGTGTCAACAACTTGCCAAGTTTGGCTATATTCGTTGTCCAGTGGCGCTCCCTTTATACGAAAAAAGCAAAAGTGAAAATTGTAGCCAAGGTCCAGAAGTACCGTAAATTATATGATGTGAAAGAAAGGTTGCACGTCACACTGGTATTGTTAGCTAATATAAAGGCCATAGATTAGCTGGGTAGCTGATGAAATAACCATGGTTTAGCCTCCGAGCCAGACGCCCAGCTGTGCTAGCATTGATAACCCGTGCATATGCAATCCACAGTAGCCATTTTACCTGAGTATTCAGTGAAGTCAAAATGTAAGGTGACAATATTTTTGATCAAACTGCATGTGTGAGGTAGGAAAATAAGGTTACACCAGGTTTGCTAGTATGCTTAAGTAATGCAATGTTATCATTTGACTGGCCAAACTACCTTTCATGTGACTGGGCTATGGTGCCTTATAAAGCTAAATCGAGCATCTGCTCGCACTGCCAGGGGTATATTGATACACAGTGAGCCAACCGCCGCAACTTCCCAGCAGTGTACAACATTCATCTTGCAACAGCTTTATGGATATAAACAGCATTTGATCCGCCACTGCAAGCAGTTTGGCAGGCTCCATTCCTTTTCTAGAACAGATATGACCCAGCATCTCGGCCATAGCAAACTAGGAGGCATTGAGCTGAGTTAGCTTCTTAGCCTAGTTTGTGAGCCGTAGCTAGCTTCGTAACTTCGAGTTAGGAAGGCGAGTTTCAGCAACCAGGCTCCATTTAGCCCATCCACTGGGCCCGCCTCAGCTCCAACAACAGTCAACCTTTTTTCCAATTTTTGAATCAGCCAGGAGGTAGGCAAAGTCAAGTAAGTGCCAAGATGGCGACCAAATGAGCTTCACAGTGGATATTCAGAAACCCATGGGTGACGTCACGAAGGAGTTACGCGTATTCTCCCCTGCGCGCTTCGATCACGCCCACAGCGCTTAACTTTAGAATGTAGGCAGCCTTATGAAAGAGGTGTGACTAATCCAAAAGAGAGGCAGACTCTGTACCAAGCTCATTGATTATGGCTATCAGGAAAACTTGGATCAAGGATTTTCTGATTAACCATGAAAATGCAGTTGTAGTACATGGAAAACGCAAACCAGACTTTAAATTTGAATATCGTCAGCCTGCTGATAAAACCTCGTATCTCCAAATTGATAAGAAACAAAAACTCATATGTCCACTATTCTTACATGCAAAATTAAACATTTTTTTATTTTATTTATATTTTAACTTTATCAATTTATACTGGACAAAGAAAATTAGGGATCACCCCAATTTTCGAATTTGAAATATTTGATAGTTCAAATTATGTTCCATATCATATTTCAATATTAAAAATCAGAGTGATCCCTAACTTTCTTTGTCCAGTATATATTGTTTATTTTATTTTTTTTTATTTTCCTGTGAAGTTTATCATTTTGAAGATACGAGGTTTTATCAGCAGGCCGACGATATGCCGCTGTCATAATAGGCCTATGTATGTCTGTGCCAATTACAAGAAGTAATGCAGACATCTCTTTTTATTTAACAAAAATACGAAAAAAAGAGTCTAAGGCACTCTGGTAGTGGAAAAAAGTAAAAAGCCTTTATGAAATGGCTAATGCATCGGCAAGATGAAAAAGCGCACCTACGCGTTACGGCCATACAGGCCTTCATCAGGGTGACTAACCCGTTTGTGAATCAAAGCACCATTCATATAGATTAGGAAAGGAAATGACATCATGAGAAAAACAGGTAAAACAGGATATATAAACCTGATAAACAACAATAAAGGACACAATATCGCACATATTAAGGCAAGGAAAAATAACAAATACAAAAAACTCACATGAACGTGTTTACCACCCAGAAACACAAACATATATTATGAAAATGGAGAATAGTCTATTTCTTCATTTAAACCTGGAAATTCCATGGCCTTGAGCTGGAAAATCCAAAACGTCTCCCGTTGTAGGAGACGCTGAAGATGATCACCCCCCCTCCGAGATCTATGGACCACCTCAATAACCATAGCTTTCAAAGAATTTGGGTTTTCATGGCCAGCCAACCTATAATGTTTAGCCATGGGATATTTGTCGTTCGCTGTTCTGATAGCATAAACATGTTCGGATATACTATCCCTCAGTCTCCGTTTAGTACGGCCTATATAAAAGCACCCACATACACACTCCAACCTGTACACGACAAAAGTGGTGTTGCAATTCGCAAATGAGTTTAACGAGTACGTACGGGGAACACGAGAATCCGTAAAGGTTTTAGATTTAACTATGTATTGACATTGATTGCAGTTCCCACATGGGTAGTTGCCGAAGGGTTTGAAAAGCCAAGTGGGTTTGGTTTTGGGTGCCAAATCACTGTGTACCAATTTATCTTTCAGGGAGGGAGCCCGCCTGAAAGAGAAGGCTGGGGGCTCTGTGAAAACAGCGTTTAAAGTGGAGTCACTCTCAATAATACTCCAGTTGCGTTTTATAATGTCCCTAATTTGAGCTGCCTCTCGACTATATTGTGTGACAAAATAAACTTGTTTGGATTTTTTGAGCTTACGTGACTGTTTTAAAAGACTCTCTCTCTCCAACGATTTAGCATTTTTAAGAGACTGATTTAACAGACTAGGCTTGTATCCCCTTTGCTGAAAACGAGCATACATCTGCAAAGCCTTCTCGTCAAAAATCATCCTCTTAGTCACATATCGACGAAGCCTTTGAAATTGTCCAAAAGGTATGCTATTGATCAAACCAGGGGGATGAAAACTGTCAGCCCTAAGAATAGTATTGCGGTCTGTACTCTTTCTAAAAATAGTAGTGTGGAGTTGACCATTTTCAGTTAATGAAATTTTCAAATCCAGGAAATTTATATTAGTTCTGCTGTACTCCATGCTCAACCTTAGATTCTGATTAAGGGAATTGACATATGTATGAAACTGTAGAAGTTCTTCTTCAGAACCTGAAAAAAACATCAAAATGTCATCTATATATCTCCCATACCATTTTATCATCCCATAAAAAGGGTTGTCAGAACAGAGTATATACATTTCTTCCCACAAACCCAAATACAAATTGGCATAGTTAGGAGCAAAACATGCACCCATAGCAGTGCCTTTCTGTTGGCGATAAAGCTTATCCTGGAAAAGAAACACATTATTTTTTAATGTCCACTCGGTCAGTTGCGCAAGAAAGTCAGTAGGGGGCACAGCATCGCCTGGTCTGAGCTGGAGATAGTGCTGTAGCCAAGACGCGCTCTTTTTCCCGATTCATCTCTTTTTATTTCTTAGTCTAGCCACCATGACATTAAAGCTATGCAAACAAACAAATTGCTGCGATAATGAAATAACAAATAAAGAATTTAGCGCTTCTCAACCAGTGCAATCAGAGCATTGAAATGTGCCCCTCCTACACCAGCCTATTTGTTCCGTGGAAGACAGGGAAGAAGACGAATAAAGAGAACATTCTAGTCACACAAAAATAACAATCAAAAACAGTTTATATGATCTCATTTAGAAATTGCGCACTTGAAATCTCAAACTACTACGATGTCAGGTTTGCAACTAAAGGACATGGCAACGCTTTAACAAACAAAGGATTCTTACCCCGCACGCGGTCATCCCCCCGCCCCGAAACTGCCTCAACAATCACAATTCCATATCCATAGCCTATTTGATTTGAGCGACACATTCACTTGAACTTGTGCCTAGTAGGCTACTTTATTATAATCAATTATCCCATTTACTGATAATGATTCTTCCCATGTCGGCTATTCTTTATTGGCTAAAATTGATTAACAAATGGGTAGTGCTTTGGTATTGGCCCGAGTAGGGTTCAATCTAGAGTATTTAATAATATCTTTATTCACACATTTAAATACACAGTATTATCAATGGAAAAAAAAAACATATTTACATTGACACGGGTGAGTTAATACAGATATCCTCAATTAGAAAATCAATCTCCTCCCTAGTGAGAATATCACAACTTCTTAGATTATCACGAACATATACCAGGGCAGTCACAGTTGTTAAGAGAATATGAAGACAACGATGGCGACGTCGAGCCAAAGCCGAAAACCAAATTTCACAGATGAGGAGTTAGAGGTATTGGTGAAATCAGTGAAGAGGCACCACAAGGTGTTGCATGGCAAGGGGTCACTGAAGACTGATCCGAGGAAGAAAGCTGCGAATTGTTCTGGATGTGGCTTCGGTGGGGAGATGTAAGCGCAGTAGCCCCGATTTAAACCATAAATGGAGAGATCTGCGGGGCGCTGTAAAAGCCAGGCTCTCTGCACACCGGAGTAGTGTGCACGCAACAGCTGGTGGGCAACCATCATCCCCTGTGCATTTCACTGCATTGGAGGAGGAGGTGGCATCCACTCTTTCTGCAGTGGAAGTGCATGGAGAACTTGGAGTGGATATGGATGAAGGAGTGTTATGTAAAATGATCATTTTTATTTGCCTATACTCAGAGTATCATTGTGATAAATACTGGAAACAAGCTTAATATGGTTTCAAATATTCATTGTATTTTTTGGCATTTCAAGCAGTTGCGCAGTACATAGGCATCATGGGCCAAGCCAGGGAATTTGGCGCAGATGCTTAATATGCGCGCATCATGATCTCACACAACCTGAACATTAATGCTGTGCTGACGTCTCTGCACATATTCTCATTAGTGGAAGGGGTTCTGATTGCAACGTGAGTACAAACGATGACTCCCACAACACTGGGGAACCCGAACCCCCCATTAACTCGCCGTCTTTCAGCGGGTGTTTCGGGGAACTTTATGAAGTGGCTGATGTGGTGCAGCATAGCGTCAATGAACTGTGTCAGACACATTGACACAGACGCCTGTGATATGTGCATGACATCACCAGCCACTTTGGAGCGACCCAGATGCCAGGACCGACAGCGTAGTTGTGACCTTGATGACCACGGGTATGTTTTCTGGATGATTGCTGCGGCTGGATAGCTGTTCATCCAGAAGTTGGCAAAGATAGATGATTGCCTCACAGTCCAGACGAAAGCGCTGGATGCACTCGGTGTCTGTTAGTCCCGGGATGTCCAAACGAGTCCGATATATGCGTGGTCGTCTTCGAGCTCGGCGCGCTCCTCTTACTCTTTCCCACTCATGCAAGAGTGCAAGCAAATACAGGACTGGCATTTTGGTTTTAGATTTTGAGTACATGGTAGAATGAAGGTCTTATTTATACTCGTATTAATTAATTGCTATGTGTTTTTAGGCTAATTGAACTAATTGGAGAACAGGCTGTTGCGTAATATCATGTGATGATTTTGTTTGATAATTTATTATGGTTATGAGAAATGTAGTTTAGAAATAAGGATGAACAATCGAATATTGAACGTCTCAACCTTTACCATGTTAAATAAAATGAAATAAATGTTAAAATTCGGCCTATAACCAACATCAAACGCAATATTCTCTTTCGCCTTATATTGGCACTTGACCGTAATACAGCCCTCAAAAGTGCTTAACAGAAAAAGCGCGTAAGCCAGGGGGAGAATACCCGTAAGTGTTATTTGCCTGAGAAACGCCCAGATTTTGGCCTTGCTCCACCCGAAGTGCGTGACTGCCTTCGGGGCGCGTAACGCACAGACTTACGTCAAGGGGAGAATACGCGTAGGCTGAAAAGTGCGTAGCTACACGCTTTTTTCGACTTGCGCTCATGGGAGAATAGACCCCTAAGTGCTTGCTCCTGGTGTAATGTCCCAACTGGTTTCCAAACTAACTGGTTCATTTATGCGTGCATGAGCTGCGTTCGCTTGAACAGCTGCAGTTGGCATGGCTGCTGTCAGCAGATTCGTTAAACATTCACAAACATTTTACCAGCGATTTTCAAGTCACGGCTCTTCAAGCTGGATTCGATCCACCATCAGCAAAAAGTCACTTTTACCTACCTGCTCTAACTTCAATGCCATTGTAAGATACATTTTGTGAGGTGTTAGTCTAGTATAAATTAATTACGTCAGCATCCTGGCAACATCCTGGCAACATTTTGTTTTCATTCCCTTTAGAAAAAACTCAAACCTTTTTATCAACCTCATGAGGTTGCGGCCATTGACCGCAACATAACAGCCCTAATGACATTACATATGAATACAAATAAAAACTTACAAATGGTTACAATCTAACGCGGTTAGTACTGTCAAAATATACAAATAACTCTAGGTATTTACCTGCACAAGCAGCAGAGTACAAGTGGTTCATATTCTACTCCCAACACTGCACCGAGGGAATGGACTGAATGATGAGTCGTTCTACCTTCCTTTGTGTATAACGGATCGTAAAATATTGAGCACCTACTCGTTTCAACATAATGTTGAATGCATTTCCAATGTGTAATGACTCAGGCTATCTAAAGACAGCGGTGCCAAAATGAATAAGTGCACTAGCTGGTGAAATGATAACCTGGGTTGCGTTTCCAAAAGAATAACAGAAGTTCGCACTGAACTACTGTGGTACGATGCAGCATTAAACTAACTAACTTCCAAATTACAACTGTTTCCAAAACACCATCGGAAGACAGTGGTTTGGACTATGTTGGTTTTAACCACCGTGGTTCAAGCAGACTGTCGACCAGAACATGGTGAACATCACAAACACTCGCCTATCCTGGCATACATGGGGAATTTATCAATTAGCAGCAATTATTATTGAAATAGGCTTTTTTTTTTTTTTTTTTTTTACTGTTCCCAAGTCATTACGAGTGATTATCATGATACAAATAAAGAATAAATGAACTTCTGGTGCAACAATATCACTACTCCAAATAAAATTTTCTACTAAAAGTAGGCTATTTTTAATACAATACCGCTAATGACAGGCTATTTATGCTAATATAGCTGCTACATGCAACATTTGGCGCTTGGAAATCGAAAGAGCACATTTTAGCATATTTTGAATTATGTGGCACCAATCAGTAGATATTTTCTGCATTTCTAGTAAGTGCTGGGTGGAAGGGATTATATCACATGCCCTCCACTGTTGTAACTACTGGTGCATGGCTCACCATCATCGTAATGAGACTATTGGGTGAAAGCGTGATAATCTGGAATGTATTGTCATCCCAGGTAGGAATCCCCTGCTGTGCATTGATTTAATGCTCAAGGAGGTCAAGGAGATCATAGCTGTGGGTGAAACATTTTGTTTCATGAAATAATTTTAAATGATAATATAAAAAATGTATTCCTTTCTTCTACAAAGACCGCATTTTTTCCAGTGGCAGATATTTGCACACATAATAAATGGAGAGATATTCATTTTCATTTGGCATGTGATCATGTAAGGATTGAACATGTGACGAATTCAGTTCATGAAATTAGCATGAACAGGTGACAAAGCATTGTCCACAACCTGTTTAAGCCCTTCTGCCACAGGCTACACATTAAGCATATCAAGATGTCGAAGTGCAAGCCTCAGTTTACGTCAGGGGAGTTTTCTGTTTTATTGGATGAGGTGGCAGCAGGTGACAAGACAAGGTAAATTTTGTGGGCCATGGATGGAAGAGTTCTGTAGAGGATGTTCTGGGGAAGTAGAGGGACTTCTCCAGTGTCACAAAGAGGAAAGCTGCAGCTCTCCGGATGGAGCAAAGGAAGTTCGCTGGTGGCAGCGTCAGTCTTCCCAAACTCACCCACGAGGAGGACAGAGTAATGCTATTCTCAGCCCTGAGTCCCTGGAGGGAGTCTTAGGGGGCGTAGATGTCTTGGCCTCCAACATCTTGCCGATGTCAGTGCGAACCACACTGGAAGAACCTCCTGAGGACCAATGCACCTCAGGCCTGCTGCAGCCTGATCCCAGGATGTCCCCCCCCTGGCTCTTCATCAAATGGGTCCCCAGCATCCTCCATCCCTGGGGCCCACAGACCTGCTCTGGCAACACCTTCCACAGAGCCACAAACAGTGATGCCCACGCACTACCATCAGCCCCTCAGTGGTGACCCCTCCTTGAGCTCTTCCAACTCTCCTCAGTCTGAGGAGTCTCCCTTACGGCCTAGTCCCTCTCGCACGTCCAAGCAGCCTCTGAGCACTCCAGAAGAGGACCAGTCGCTGCCAGTGCAGCGAGGAGCTCCTCAGCTCTGAGGAGCAGAAAATCTCTGCCCTGAGGAGCATCAGGGAGGAGCTGGCAGAAGCTAGAAGAGAACTGAGGGAGCAGAGAGAAAGGCACCATCAAGAGATGATGACTTACAGGTGAGCAAAGCTGGCTTTGCTTGAGCAGCAGGTCAGCAAGCTCAGCATGACTATGTATTTGCTAACTTCAGAGGGCAGGTTAATATTATTTTACCCTGCATGCTAATTTTTGGCATTGAAAATGTGCTGGTTGCAATTTTTTTTTTTTCTCTTGAACAGATGCTGACTGAATGCCCACCCAAACCCCTCACAGCCCCCTGCACCCCACCCCCACGGGATGTGAAGGCCTCCATGCCTCCCAAAACCCCTCATCCTCGTCATGGGAGGTGGAAACAGATGTAATCTGGCAAAAGGGCCTCTGGAAAAGCAGTGCTGCCACATTAAGAACGAATTAGTCAATTTATGCATTAAATAAAATGAATGCAAAATTGTACTGATGCAAAGTACAGTGGGGAAAATAAGTATTGAACACCTCAACATTTTTCTCAGTAAATATATTTCCAACGGGGCTAATGAAATTTTCACCAGATGTCGGTGACTACCCAAGTAATCCACACATACAAAGAAATCAAAACAAATAAGTCCACAAATTAAGTTATGTGTAATAAAGTGGAATGACACTGGGAAAAAGTATTGAACATTCTTACTCAAATCTATTTAATACTAAGTAGAAAACCCTTTGTTGGTAATGACAGCTTCAAGACACCCCTTGTATGGAAAAAAACTAGTTCATGCATTGCTCAGCGTGATTTTGGCCCATTCTTCCACACAAACTGTCTGCAAATCTTGAAGGTTCCGGGGGCCTCTTCTATGAATTCTGATCTTTAGTACTTTCCATAGATTTTCAATTGGATTCATGGTAATTGACTGGGACATTCCAGCAGCTTTAATTTCTCTCTCTGAAACCAATTGAGAGTTTCTTTTGCTGTGTGTTTGGGATCAATGTCTTGCTGAAATATCCCATCTCATTTCATCTGTAGCATCCTGGTAGATGGCAGCAGATTCTTACCAAGAATGTCTCGGTACATTTCTCCATTCATCCTTCCTTCAGTTGAAGTCTGCTTGTAACATATGCTGAAAAACAGCCCCACCCCATGATGTTCTCACCTCCAAACTTCACTGTTGGTATGGTGTTTTGGGGGTGATGAGCAGTGCCATTTGTCCTCCAAACATGGTGTCTGCTATGACATCCAAAAAGTTCTAGTTTGGTCTCATCTGACCAGACTATATTCTCCCAATACTTCTTAGGCTTGTCCAAATGTTATGCAGCAAACTCTAAACGAGCTTCAACGTGCTTTTTCTTCAGCAATGGAGTCTTGCGCGGTAAGCATGCATAGAGGCCATGGCAGTTGAGTGCATTACTTTGGGCCGATAAGCTATTGTCGTGGTGTGGTGTGGTGTCCGTCGTCCGGAACATTTTTTATCTTTTTTTGGGCCTGATGAATTTTTGTGTAAATTTGCAATAACATACTACTAGACCATATCTCCAGACATGTTTCTTGGATTTTTGATTGAATCATTTTTGTCCGTTTTACGGGCCCTTGAAATTTTGGCTCCAATGTTAAAGATAGGACTGAGAAATTTAAAAAAATTATTTCTCAAAAACTGCGTGATAAAATTTTTTCTAGATCAGGCAATCAACTTAACTTGGTACCGTGAATGTACAGTGCGAGCGCCATTTTTATTGAATAGACGGAAGTGGGTCTATTGGGGGCGCTGTACTTTATGAATATGCAAGATGGCCTGTGGAGGCCAAATGGTTGCAGATAGAGATTAAGTTTGTATTATCGACATATGGGAAGTCATATATGACCTCTATTTTGGCAATATTAAATTTGACCACAGATGACTTTGAAAGGTCAAACTCGAGGTCAGGGAATACATTAACAATTTTAAAAGATATGACTTGAAATTTCAAAAAAAGTTTTCTCATTAACTGTCTGATAACTTTTTTTCTAAATCTGGCAATAAACTCACCTTGATACACTTTATGTACAGTGTGAGTGCCATTTTGATTGAATCTACGGAAGTGGGTCTAGTGGGGGCACTGTACTTTAATATTGGAGAATTGGCTAAATTGCCTGTGAAAGCTAAATGGTTGCAGATAGAGATTAAGTTTGTATTACTGACATATAGGAAGTAATATATGACCTATATTTTGGCTGTGTTAAAGTTCACCTCAGATGAGGATTGAAAATATTGAAGATTGGGAACATATGTGCATTGAACACTTATAGGAAGTCATGTATGAACTTTCATTTGGTGGCCTTGAACTTAACCTTCAGCGATCTTCGAAGGTCAAACTTCACATAGTGAAATTTCAATGACTTTATCACCAAAACTATTACAGAAAATGGAATATAGTCATGTATAGTTTCATTTGGTTTGAACTTGACCTTCAGTGACCTTGAATGCCCAAACTTACAGTGAAATTTCAATGACTTTATCAAAATGGTTACAGATAGTTTTGGTTTGTATTGGAGATGTATAGGAACTTGACCTTTCATTTGGTGGCCTTGAACTTGACCTGCGTTGACCTTTGAAGGTCAAACGTCACATAGTGAAATTTCAATGACTTCTATCACCAAAACTATTACAGACAGAGCTTAGGTTTGTATTGTGGCCAGATAGGAAATCACGTATGAAGTTTCATTGGGTGACCTTGAATTTGACCTTCAGTGACCTTGAACGGCCAAACTATACAGTGAAATTTCAATGACTTATATCAGCAAAATCGTTGCAGATTGAGTGTAGGTTTGTATTGGAGAAGTACAGGAAGTCAAGTAGGAACAGTCATTTGGTGACCTTCATATTGACCTTCGAAGGTCAAACTTGACCTAGCGAAAATTCAATGACCTCTGTCACTGAAAAGGTCACAGATGGAGCCTAGGTTTGTGTTACTGAAATAGGAAGTCACATATGAACTTTCATTTAGTGACATTCAGCTTGACTGTTGATGAAATTTGAAGGTCAAACTTGACATAATATAATTACAATGACTTGTATTGCCAAAACGGTCACAGATGGAGTCTAGGTTTGTATTAGAGACCTATAGGAAGTCATGCATGAACTTTCATTTGGTGACCTTCATATTGACCTTCAAAGGTCAAATGTGACCTAGTGAAAATTCAATGACTTGAATCACTAAAACGGTCATAGATGGAGCCTAGGTTTGTGTTACTGACATCTAGGAAGTCACATATGAACTGTCATTTGGTGACATTCAACTTTACTGTCAGTGACCTTTGAGGGTCAAACTCGACAGTGAAGTTACAATGACTTGCATCACCAAAATGGTCACAGATTGAGCCGAGGTTTGTATAGAGATGTTTAGAAAGTCGTATATGAAATCCATTTGCTGACCACAACTTGACATTCTGTGACCTTTTAAAGTTCACAATTTACATATTGAATACATATTGACATATTATAATGACTTGTATCACCAAAATTGCTTCAGTGCTTAGGATTGTACTACAGAAGGTTTTATAAATGTATGTGAACTTTTATTTAGTGACCTTGACATTGATTTTCATTGATTCAAATGTCAAACTTCACATGAAATTTTCATAACTTGTATCATCGCTGTAAGACTGCTTGCCGGTAAGCTGCAGGACTCTTGGTCCTATTTTTTTTTTTTTTTTTAGACCTGCTAATTCCAGGTCTTTCTGAGGCTCTCTGCAAGCAGACCTTGGCTCTTGGACAACTCTTTTGATTATTCTTTTGACTTCTCTGTCAGAAATCTTGCAAGGAGCACCTGGTCTTGGCCAGTTGATGGTGAAATGATGTTCTTTCCACTTCCGGATTATGGCCCCAATGGTGCTCGCTGGAACATCTAGAAGTTTAGAAATACATCTGTATCAAATGTCATCAGTATGTTTTGCAACAATAAGGTTGTGAAGGTCTTGAAAGAGCTCTTTGCTTTTACCCATCATGAGATGCTTCTTGTGTGACACCTTGGTCATGAGAAACCTTTTTGTAGGCCATTCATTGGGACTAAACCAGCTGATATTAATTTGCACTGATAGGGGGCAAGATTGCTTTCTAAATACTGACAGACTTCAGCTAGTTTCTTGGCTTTCCTTGCCTTTTTGCACCTGCTTTTCTTCATGTGTTCAATTATAATTCCCTGTGTCATTCCACTTTATAACACATAAGTTAATTTATGGACTTATTATGTTGACGCGTTAGATACTTATTTTCCCTGCTTGGATGTAAATTTTATTCCAATCACACATGCCATATTACAACTGGTTTGTGAAGAGCTGATATAGACACCTGTGCTTGAAATGACTACAACTGGCCTTCGGACACGTACAGTTGGAAGAAAAAGTATGTGAACCCTTTGGAATTACCTGGATTTCTGCATAAATTGGTCATAAAATGTGATATGATCTTCATCTAAGTCACAACAATAGACAAACAGTCTTCTTAAACTAGTACCTCACAAACAATTATGTTTTCATGTTTTTATTGAACACAACATGTAAACATTCACAGTGCGGGGTGGAAAAAGTACAACCCCAATTCCGAAATAGTTGGGACGAAGTGTAAATTGTGAATAAAATCAAAATGCAATGACTTTCAGATCACATGAGCCAATATGTTATTTACAATAAAACGTAGATAACATTTCAAATGTTGAAACTGAGACATTTTACATTTTTATCCACAAAATGAACTCATTTCAAATTTTCTGGCTGCAACAGGTCTCAAAAAAGTTGGAATACAGGCAAAAAGGACTGAAAAAGCAATTAATATATAAGAGAATCAGCTGAAAGAACATTTAGCAAGTAATTAAGTTAACTGGCATCAGGTGCGTAACATGATTGGCTATAAAAGGGATGTCTTAGAGAGGCTGAGTCTCTCAGAAGTAAAGATGGCCAGAGGCTCTCCAACCCGTGAAGGCTTGCGTAAAAAAAAAATTGTGGAATACTTCAAAAACAATTTTCCTCAACCTCAAATTGCAAAGGCTTTGAAGGTCTCATCATCGACAGCGCATAACATCATCAAAAGATTCAGAGAAACTGGAACAAGAGTCATCAGAAGATGACATATCCCCCCGGCCCCTGATTATTTGCGAATAAAGAAATTCAAACAAGAATGTTGAGGTGATTTTCCTCTGGAATTATCTGGAAGTATGTACTGGCAACATCTACCAAAGACTATGAACCACATGTTGACAAAGGCAATAATAAAACAAGAGTCATTAATGAAAGGAAAAAAAAATAATTTAAGAAATTTGAAAATATGAGAAGGCACCACTTCAGTACTTGGGTAATACACATACAAAGTTTCAGAAAGATATAATGAACGGTGTTTGAGTTCTGCTCCGGAAACAAACCCATCTCTGTACAGAGTCCAAATCCAACTCGTTTCCATGGAAACGAAAAAATAATATTTTGGAAATCTGAAAATATGAAAAGGCACCACGTCAGTATGTGGGTAATACACATGCAAAGTTTCAGAAAGATATAATGAACGGTTTTTGAGTTGTGCTCCGGAAACGAACCTATCTCTGTACAAAGTCCAAATGCAACTGTTTTCCATGGAAACGAAAAAATAATATTTTCAGAAATCTGAAAATATGAAAAGGCACCACTTTAGTATGTAGGTAATACACTAAGTTTCAGAAAGATATAATAAACGGTTTTTGAGTTGTGCTCCGGAAACGAACCTATCTCTGTACAGAGTCCAACTGCAACTGGTTTCCATGGTAAAGAAAAAAATAATATTTTCAGAAATCTGAAAATATAAAAAAGGCACCACTTCAGTATGTGGGTAATACACATGCAAAGTTTCAGAAAGATATATTGAACGGTTTTTGAGTTGTGCTCCGGAAACGTCTATCTCTGTACAGAGTCCAAGTCCAACTGGTTTCCATGGAAACGAAAAAAATTTTTTTTTTCAGAAATCTGAAAATATCAAAAGGCACCACGTCAGTATGTGGGTAATACACATGCAAAGTTTCAGTAAGATACATTGAACGTTTTTGAGTTGTGCTCCGGAAACGTCTATCTCTGTACAGAGTCCAAGTCCAAATCGTTTCCATGGAAACGAAAAAAAAAAAAAATTTCAGAAATCTGAAAATATGAAAAGGCACCACTTCAGTATGTAGGTAATATACATGCAAAGTTTCAGAAAGATATAATGAATGGTTTTTGAGTTGTGCTCCGGAAACGAACCTATCTCTGTACAAAGTCCAAATGCAACTGGTTTCCATGGAAACGAAAAAAATAAGATTTTCAGAAATCGGAAAATATCAAAAGGCACCACTTCAGTATGTGAGTAATACACATGCAAAGTTTCAATAAGATATATTGAACGGTTTTTGAGTTCTGCTCTGGAAACGAACTAGGCCTGATGTGCACTAATTCCAGATTGGTTTCCATGGAAATGGCAAAAATAGTAATCCTGAAGTTTCCAAAGTAGCAAAAGGCACATCGAGACTATACATAGAATACATGTACCAAGTTTGGTGCTGATATCTTGCATAGTTTCCGAGTTCTGCTCCGGAAAGAAAATGATTACGGACGGACGGACAGACGGACGAGGCGATGCCTATATCCCCCCGCATTTTATGCCGGGGGGATAAAAATCTCTGTGCATAAGGGACAATGCCGAAGACCAATACTGGATGCCCGTGAAATTCAGGCCCTCAGACGCCACTGCATCACACGCCGGCATGATTCTGTCATTGACATTACTAAATGGGCCCAGGAATACTTCAAGAAACCACTGTCTGTAAACACAGTCTGCCGTGCCATCCACAGATGCCACCTAAAAACTCTATCATGCAAAAAAGAAAGCCATTGTTGAGCATGATCCAGAAGCACTGCCGTGTTCTGTGGGCCAAGGCTCATTTAAAATGGACTGTAGCAAAGTGGCAGTGTCCTGTGGTCAGACGAGTCAAAATTTGAAATTCTTGTTGGAAATCATGGGCGTTGTGTCCTCCGGGCTAAAGAGGAGAAAGAGCACCCCTCCTGTTATTAGTGTCCAGTTCAAAAGGCAGCATCTCTGATGGTATGGGGATGCATTAGTGCATATGGTGTGGGACACTTGCATGTTTTAAAAAGCACCATGAATGCTGAAAGGTATATAAAGGTTTTAGAGCAACATATGCTCCCCTCCAGACGACATCTATTCCAAGGAAGGCCTTGTGTATTTCAGCAGGACAATGCAAAACCACATACTGCAGCTATTACAACAGCATGGCTTCGTAGTGGAAGAGTCTGTGTGCTGAACCGGCCTGCCTGCAGTCCTGATCTTTCACTGATTGAGAACATTTGGCGCATAATTTAACGAAAAGTCCGTCAAAAGGAGACCCAAAACTCTCCAGCAGCTGGAAGCCTGTATTAAACAAGAGTGGGATCAAATTCCAATGGCTAAACTCAAGAAACTTGTCTCCTCAATGCCCAGATGCCTCCACTCTGTGTTAAAAAGAAGTGGGGATGCTACACCATGGTAAACAGGGCCCTGTCCCAACTTTTTTGAGACCTGGAGCGGCCATCAAATTTGAAATGAGCTCATTTTGTGGATAAAATTGTAAAATTTCTCAGTTTCAACATTTGCTATGTTATCTCTATTCTATTGTGAATAAAATACTGGCTGGTGTGATTTGAAAGTCATTGCGTTTTGATTTTATTCACAATTTACACTTTGTCCCAACTATTTCAGAATTGGGGTTGTATGTGAACCCCTAGGCTAATGACTTCTCCAAGAGCTAATCGGAGTCAGGAGTCAGCCCAGGGTTCCTACAGGTTTCAACAAGTTAAATTAAAGACTTTTTAAGACAAAATTGAATGCCCATTTCATAGCCTATTTCACGGCCATACCGAGAAAAAAATTAGTAATTCCAAGAATTTAAGAAAATGTATTTATTTACATCAGCAGATTGCACAAAGAACTCCGTATGTGTGTGTGCGAGCCCGAGCGCTTCACTTAAGTCTGAGTGATCACAAAAACAGATCCCTCTACAATAATAAATACAATGTCAAACAGATAAATAGAACAACACTACAAACTAAAAAGAACAAGTCAAGTGTTAATTTCTCAGCTCTGCTCCCTTCGCCACAATCTCCTTTTCAATGAGCTCAATCTCAGCCATTTTCTCCTTGCTGCCTCTCCTCAGAATGTTGGACTTGGAGATGAGCTGAGCCATCTTGCTGCCTGCCTTCCCTTCTGCTTCTTCAGTCAACCTGTCTGCCTCTTTTGTCAGACTTTCAGACACCTTGATAGATTAGATAGACAGACAGACATAAGAGAGAGATAATATGATACTACTAACTACTAATTTGCCTACTGTCAAAAAAAAAAAAAATTGATGGGTTTTGATGGGGTCAAGAGGTCAAAGGAACTCATGAAAAATTAGGTTATTACAGTTCATTCTGTATCACCCCCCTCCTCCTCCTCCTCCTCCTCCCCTTCTCCCCTTCTCTCTCTCTCCTGGCTGCGTGGGGTGATTCAGCACCGTTCCCAAGCTCCCCTCCCTCTCACCCTCCCCCTTCATGCTCTGGTGAGGGGCAGTGATTTAATTTTATACATTTTAGCGTGTTGTACGTTTTTTGGGGATAACCCTTTCAAAGCATTTATTTAATTGTATTATTAATATTATTGTTTAGTGCTTTTTAAACGTATTATTTGAGTGGTTGGGGAAGTGGATGTGATAAGTGGTAAAACTTTATTTCAAGCGTTTTGTTGGTCGTGGGGTAACGAAAGAGAGTTAAAATCCGGAGAGTGTTTTAACGTTGCTGGCGACATGTTGGTAAAATAGTGTTTTGAAGCGAAAAAATGAAAGCAAGAAGTGCTAAAACTGGAAAATAATGCGATGGTGAAAGCATGCTGAAATTAGTGGTGCATGCGGTGAATAAGTGAGCAGAAAGGAAAGAAAGATAAAATCATTTACCAGAAAATTCTCTCGGCAAGATGTGCATGGAAAAAAAAGGCATCTTTAAATATCGGCGCAGGATTGTCGAAAGTTTTTCTAAGTTAGTTGACGAAAGTTCGATGCAAAATAAGGATGGTAATAGAGTATCCAGAGTGCTCATTCCATAGGTCTTCTTCCCTTCTCTCTCTCTCTCTGCGCAAAGGCATAGTGAGTGGCAGCCTATGGGGGGGCTGGGTTTGCTGTGTGTGTGTGTGTGTGTGTGTGTGTGTGTGTGTGTGTGTGAGTTGGCGGGGCTTGCAGGCAGCCAGTGAATATTTGATTGAATAGATGAATGAAACGACTTCTGTCAAAAATAATAATAGTGTAATGAGACTTACCCAGGGGTGGGGGGCTGAACGGGGCGGGTGTGTGCATTTGTGCGTTGGCAGGCTTGCAGGCTGCCGATGAATGATTGAATGAATTAAGCAAACCGCTTTTGTCAAAAATAATAAGAGTATAATGATGATGAGGCTTACCCAGGGGTGGGGGGCTGAACGGGACGGGTGTGCACGTTTGTGAGTTGGCGAGTTTGTGGGCAGCCAAAGAATGAAGCAAAGTGGACTTACCCAGGGGTGGGGGGGTGTGTGCGTTTGTGAGATTGGTCGCAACGGTCATTGCTATGTCTTAGGCCTTTACATAGTTGATTTTGAAAAGGTGCGAGAAGGGCATAGATCTCCCACATTCACAATGTTAAGTTTTTGAATGGGGCTGTGAAATAGTTCAGAAATATGAAAGGGTGCACACCAACATGGCTGAATGATTATTTTAAAAAGAACATCTGCAGCATTCACAATCTTAATTTAAAAAGGTTTGAGAAGGTCAAGGTCACTGGGATTCACATTCCTAAGTTTTTGAAGGGTATGGGAACTCACGAAGGTGAAAGAGCCAACATGGGATGAGAAATTATTCTGAAAGGGGCATGGGAATGTGAAGGTTGGCAGTCTAAGTTTTTGAAGGGTATGAGAATGTGCGCAACTATGGGTGTGATATTGTTCTCTGAGGTCATAGGTCTCCGGACTTTTTATTATTAAGCTTTCAGGCACCGCAATTAAAGTTTAGTCTAATGAGGGCATCATTATTCTTTTAAACAAAAACAGATTGGGTCAATTCAAGCAATATTGTATTCCAGGCCAGCCAATTGTTCCAAAAGTAATTTTTTGGAAGACAACAGTTACGCCATGATGCCATAAAACATATCTTGGGACCACCGCAGTGTAATTATTTTAAATGGTTACAGTGAAGCCATGTGGCACCATCTACCGCGTGATGGGCCTGTTGATTCCTACTTTGTTCCAATACATTCAATTGTCCGAAATGTACAGAAATGCATGTGTATAATCTTTTAATTAAGGATTTTTAACTGGCCATGTAAAATATTTTTTGTATTTTGTATTTGATAATGTTTAGTATTTATTACTTATAAATGTTTTATTAGCTCCCGCCGCTCGCGGTGCGGGAGCTATGGTATCGGGCTCTGTGCGTGCTTGCGTGCGTGCGTGCGTGCGTATGTCTGTCAACACATTTTGCTTTATCTCATCAACGATTTCAGGTACAGGCTCCAAATTTTTAGTTGACATGCATCTCATAAAGCCCTACACATGACATGCCTAAAGGTGACCTTGGCCTATTTTTTCAAGGTCACTGGCCTGAAATATTATCAAAAAACATTTTTGACAGGCTCCTAATTTTTTGGACATGTATCTCATCAACTATTTGACCTATTTTTTAGGTCAGGCAAAATATCCTAATTTTTTTTATCTCATGGACATGTTACATCTAATTCTTACTGGACATGCAAGGCCTACAAATTACATGCCTAAAAGGTGACCTTGGCCTATTTTTTCAAGGTCACTAGCCTAAAAATATCACCAAAAATTTCGGCATTTTGCTTTATCTCATCAACTATTTCAGTTACAGGCTCTTAATTTTTACTGGACATGCATCTCATAAAGGCCTACAAATGATGTGCCTAAAGGTGACCTTGGCCTATTTTTCCAAGGTCACTGGCCCAAACATACCACCAAAAATTTCGACATTTTGCTTTATCTCATCAACTATCTCACTTACAGGCTCCTAATTTTTATTGGACAAATGACATGCCTAAAGGTGACCTTGGATAATTTTTTAAGGTCACTGGCCTAAAAATATCACCAAAAACTTCGACAATTTGCTTTATCTTATCAACATTTTCAGTTTCAGGCTCCTAATTAGATCCTGCCGACCGAGTGGCACGGGAGCTATGGTATCGGGCTCCATCCATGCGTGCGTCCGTCAACAAAAACTTTGACTTTTTTTTTAATCTAAACGGCGGGAGCTTCTGGGGCCGCCAGTGCCCTATATTTTGCAATATATTTCAACTAGTCTTGGAAATGAGTCGCAATAAATAAATTAATAAATAAATTCCGATATACTGGATTATAGATAAACCATTTTCATAAATTTCAATGCTACATTAGTTTGTTAAATTATATGCGAGTTCCTCGTTTTAAAAACAGTCAAAGAGTCAAAATATCCCGCTATTTTTTCTTTCAGTATGAATAAACGAGCAGGGTCTTTTAGGTCTATGTATCAATTATGTTATATCATGTATCATTTTAAAGTTTTTTAACTTTAAGAAATGATAAAATCCTGATTTGGAAAGCTGGAAAATGTGTGTTTCAAAGTATATTTTTGAATTTTAGAATTTTATGTTGAATAAAGATTTTAACTAAGTTTTTCATTTGAGCTGGATTGCTTGCGGGTTGTGTGTGTGTGTGTGTGTGTGTGTGTGTGTGTGCAGTGAAGGGTGGGGGGTTTGTAAGATTTTCTATAAACTTGTCAATTTTCGAGGGAAGGGGGGTTACCCCACGGATCTATAAATTAGGGTTCTTGGGTATCGATAATCAGAAGGCCGTTCTGACTCATTGCAACGCCCGTCCAAGCTTCCAGAAGAAATGTCCTATTATCGCTCCATCGAAAAATATCAAGCTTCACTCGACTTGGAAGGTTCGTAAAATATTGCTACTATTTATATTTTACGGTTAAGTTCATAATCGTACAACAGAATAATCTCCTGGTTTGTAATTTGTTTTCAGATATTGAAGAAATTTTAACCTCAGGCCCTGCGGAAAACACAGCAGATGTGTCTGCCGACCCTAGAGATCTTGAAACTTTAGAAAATTACCTTCGAGACCAAAGTAAGTGTTCCATATATGGTTTTGTGAACAGTCACTGGCTGAAGAGCTTTTTATTTTCTAGCTTTCTAATTTTGCGGTATTAATCCACCGCCGGAAACGGAAAAGGGATTGTTTTTGCCATGTTTGTAGTCTTTTATTGCATTATTATTGCATCAACTGGCCGAGAGGCTTTAAAACTGTCAAGCGGAAGTTTACACACGGACGTGGTTCAGCTGAAAAAAAATAGTTCCACGATGACTAAATGGCTGCATGGCTGCCCTTAGCGGGGTCGGTCACCGACAGTCCCTGTTTTCCATTCTCAGACAGAAACAGGGAAATAAAGTGCAAAAATTACACAGAGGCAGGTACCCCCAGTCAGAAGTGAAGAGTTCCTACTCCTGTTGATGGGCAAAAAATGGGTTTTCTGTAGGGGCCGTGTGCACGCATGTGTTGCTCACATAGACAGCGTCAAATGGAACTTGTGCTCACCCTCAGATGTCTCTGACCCCTCGTTTCATAATCAGTTTGGGTTGCTGTCCGGCATCTGTCACGCACAGGCTGTAACCAGATGTGGTGCTCTTGAGCTACCATAATCACTCTTGGCTGCCCTAAGCGGAGTCGGTCAGCGACAGTGCCTGTGTACCATTCTCGGATAGACAGCCCACTGATTGTTGAACGGTGACAGTGCAAATGACGCATCGCCTCTTGGCATGTGAGACCTGCCTGTAACATGCTAATGGCTCTTTTTCTCTCTCTTGCGCCACAAGCCATTCCATTTTCTTGATGCAGTAGCATTTTTCGTTTTTTTTTTGTTGGCTTTATGTAGGCTATTGACCACACCCAAAAGAACAAGTTAAGTGTCACTGTACAGAACACAAACAGCTCAATGTCTGTTATTACTGAAGTGCTTGGCGCGTTCAGGCGGCGCGCGTCAAGATTACAATACCACGCGCTTTTCTTTATTTCCACTTGTGCCTCCCTGCAAAAGCAGTAAAAATCAATCGATTCTTCAATTTGCCGCAAATACAGTACATCCCTCACCCTTGCGTTTCTTTTGGAGTTAAGTGTATAACAAAAGTAATGCATGTCAAGTTTATTACTCTGAATTTAATCAGGTAAATAAAAAAAAAACTATGGTATTTTTGGCATAATCATTACATCACTGATGAAATTCAGAAACTGTTCGCTTAAATAATCTTAACTTTATCTTGGGCCATGGCAGACTGATGCTTTTAATGGTTCGGCCAAGCCCAAACATGCAATTAATTTACAGGAAAAAAACTAACTGTAACATAGTCTAGCATAAAAGTTTTCATCCATTTTGGAGTGACTGAAGAATGCGGCCTGCACGTTCAACTTCAAAATCATACTGCCGCATACACAGCATACCACCACACTGTAATTCAGTTAGTACGTTCCTACAACATTTCTGTAATAAAATTTCCCTAGCCCGAGCCGTAACCCTAACCGACAGTACAACCCAATGCCGAATAACAAGTACACAGTAGGAATAAAATATTTTAAGAGAGGCCACCGATCAGATAATGAAACCCATGAACTGCATCACCTGATTATGAATTGCTCTGCATTTATCGCCGAGTGTTGGTGCGAGGTAAGTGCTTGTTTCCATATTACAAAAGGCACGGACCGAATTTGATTACTGACGTCTTATCACATTCGGAGTGTTTTTTGATCCAAGACCACATGGGGAAAGGGGTGGGGGGAATGGGCATCTGTAATGATAAATTAATCTCCCATATCTTCCGTAACACGAGAATGAATAATTCACAAGTACCCTTTGAGATATGGAAACAAGCAGTTACCGTATGGTGAAGCCTCTGTTTTGGTCACATTGACCCTGCCCCGGAAGTGCTCCGACAGAAAACGCGCATGCCATGTGTAAATCGTAATTGTGAACTCACTTATTAACACTAAAGCTACTCTCATATATGTGCGAAACATCCTTAAGATTGTGTGCGAATGCAAAAATCACGCAAATGTGAGCGATTTTATACGAATGTTACAATTGCCTACGAATAGGCTATGCCGTCACCCTATGCTACCTTTCTACTGGTATGTATAATTGATATGTTGGTGTAAAATGTAATAAAATGCAATAAATGAGAGAATAAAATGAGATAACATGATGCTGTAATAATCTATATATACCTTTATTACATGTTATTATGCATTTTTTTTTTAGGAGGTTCGTACAAGTTAGAAACATGTACGACCGCTGAAAATTTTTGAACATGTGACATCCTATGAAACCTTGCGAATAGTGACGCACCTTACGATTGTCTACGACTACTCGTTACGAACATCTACAAATTAATAAGAATTGTACATCTCGCAAAATCCTATCCCCGTCTTAAGGATGTTTCGCAGATATATGAGAGGTACTTTAGTAGCTAATTAGGAAACATAAATGGGAATGGGTTTGGAGAAGTATTATGCTTTAAGTTGAGGTGAGAGCAGGGCTATAATCCCTATAATGGCGAATCCAGGGTGGAAGGTTTTTTTTTTTTTTTTTTGGACAAACTGAAACTTTCTTGAATTGCAGAAGTATCTTAATAAGTGGCAGACATCACGTGTAATTCATGGTACGATTCAAATGGAATCAAAAAATAATTTGTTTCTCCCTGTTAACTACCATGCAGATCTGCAAAATAGGGTCTCATGGTGGTCAACCAAAGGGGAGGGACTTTGCCTCTCTATATGCTGAGACATCACTGTAATTTCTTTTTCGCTCTATATTTACTGTGCTGACTGTCTACGTTAGTTGGAATGTGTTTGCATCTTTATTGCTTAAAGGCCCCTCAAGGTTTTGTCCGAGAACAATCAGTCCTGTAACAGTCCTTCCATTAGTCGCCGATGTTTGGGCCTTTTTGGATTTTAATATTCTGAAGTTATAAGACACTAATCAGATTTTCACCCTCATTTATATTTTACACAGAATGATTAATGAGTGCACAGTCCTTTTTTCTTCTTTTCAGCTTGTTTTTTACATTTTTCAATTGAAAAATTCAGCTGCCAACCTTCACTATGCCAACTAAGTTTTGTCACTTTGTATTACATTAGGGAACTTTATTAAATGATTTTTGGGATTAGCAAAGGCCACAGAATGAGTACATTTTTTATGTATGACAGATGGATGACCTCAGCTGTAAGCCTGGACCAATCAAGATTGTAAACCTATCAAATTTCTCTTCCTGATTTAAAATAATTTTCAGACTATTAGTTTTCTTTTTCAGTTTGTTCTTCCATTTGTACCTGCTCCTTAGAAAAATGATAGAATGATTAATTAATGTAGTAAACATCATTTTCCAATTCAATGAACCTTCTGTTTCTCTGTGTACCCTCAGAGTACAATCTACCAAATATTAATAGGAGGTCAAAATTTATTTATCACAGTACTGAAAAGCAGTTGTTCATTCTTCACTGCACACTGAGCTTTTGATAGTGAGGATTTTCTTGTTCATGCTCAGCTAACCATCATAAAAAAACAATGTAAATAAGTTGCATTGCTCTGCATTGTTTCCTGAAATCTGTGATTTAAATTATCCTGACAGAAAATTGGTTGTCATTATTTCCACAATAATTAAGGTCCATACTCCAGGAGCTTCTAATTACAATAGTGGACAATAGTTCTTATACAGTAGTTTGAAAGAAAAAGATCCGCGAATGAAAAAAGTACACTTTTTTTGCCCAAACAAGTGCAAGACATATCCAGTCTAATCCAGTGAACAATGATAAAGTCATTGTGGTGCAGTATTGATTTAAATTAAAAGTAAAGTCAAGGTGATGATCTTTTTTTAAATAAAAATTTCTATTTCAAGAAACTAATAATTAAAATTCCATTCATACAATTGTAGTGTGAAACATGAGTTTTCTTATTAGGCATTCAATAACTCAATCATTACTTTTTAGTTTTGCTATTCTGTGCTAATAATGTATTTTCAGTTTTAGAATAGGGGCACTTTCAATGTCAGTATGTTTGAGCACAAATAAAAATTACAACAATGAATACTTGCACTATTGCTTAAACAACCCAAATTTCATTTTGCTTTGATTATACAAATGTTTAAATACCGGTATATGAAATGAATGAAATGTATGTATGCTTTCAGTGGGTTGAGTATATCTTCTTTTTTGGGAGAATTAAGAATTACTGCTGAACACACCTTACTCATGTTTCACTGGGCCTGTATTTACTGTTTAAGTGAATAAACAAAAGAAAATGACTCACTGAAACTTGGGGAAATGTCTAACAAAAACACATCTTGTGGTGGATGAATACGGATGTTTTCTTCCAAACTTTGGAAATATGTGTTCTTTAGAGAAGCTGATTGGTTGACAGCTGACTGAAAAACCTTTATAACTCATGTTCATGTTCAAATGAAAAGCAAAAATTCAACTGCTGATACCTTCTGCCCTGAAGCTTTGAGTTTTGTTGAAACATAATAAAGGTAAGGAGTTTCGGGAATGTTATTTTTAAAAATGCAAATAAGAAACCAATACTGCGATATATCTGATGAGCAATTTGATATCTGGATTTGGTTTGATTAATATATGAAATTAATGAGTGCAAAATACTTTTTTCAGAAGCAATATACAATGCTGAGAATTGCCATTGTGACATTTTTGATTGGATTTTGCACATCGTTCCCTGTAAGTAAGAGTGGCACATTCTGTTCTTAAATGTGCCATTCTCCTCAAGCACGAACAAACACACACACACACACACACACAAAATCATGAACATCTAATTTAAAAATTTGTTATTTAAAAGAAAAAATGTTTATTATTACATCTAATGGTTATATATTAAATTTCCCCTGTCTGAAATTTCCCCTGTCCACATAATGAAACATCAACTTCAATTTCACAGTAATTAACTAGACTCTTCTCCAGCAGGTCCTGGATGAGCATGAACGAAGTGAGCGCTCCATCAGCAATGAGGTCTGCCATTATTTGCTCTTTTCTGAGGTTTTCACAACAAAGGGAAAGACTATAGACTAGACTGGCTGGGATATGGTGATGGAAATGACTGTGGATTGGGGTGGACGTGTTTGTGTTGCGGGTTTAGCAGATTGTTATGTTCCGTTGACTGACCTGGAATGCACATTTCCCAGTCATCAGGATTCTTTAAATGCAAAATACTTGTGAAACAATAATTTCTCACCAAATGGCATAATTAATAAGATGTGTGCTTACAGAAGGCCAACAGAGACAGAGATGATGATGATAAACAAACTTCAGCATCATCAGGCACAACTGGAGCAACAAGGGTAAGTTTCACTGGAACAACAAGGATAAATATTTTATGGAATAACTAGTGAAACTAAGTGCTATAATCACTTGAAGTACAACAAGTGCTATCAGTAATAAAAATACTTGAGCACTGATATAAAAGTAAGGTTCGTAGCACTTGCCCTGCATTCACACGAAGAGCGATTTATTTGCCCAGTAACTAGAAGTTCACTCATTTGGCGCTTTTCCACTACACAGTACCGGCTCTACTCTACGCTGCTCGCCTTTTTTGCTTTTCCATTAGGAAAAAGTACCTGGTACTTGGTACTAGTGGGTACAAGTGGGGACTTTTTCTGGTACCTGCTCTCCTGGGGTTCCAAAAAACGGCCGACCAGGTACTAGTAGGTACTAAAATGTGACGTGCAACATTGCAGCCCACTGATTGGTCAGGGAGAATCGTCTCTGCAAAAGACAACTCGCTTCCGCATTATCTCTAAGAAACTGGCTTCACTTGCCATCATTGAAACAGGTCTTCAAATTGTGTTTTTGAAACGTGTTGTTTTAGGCAGTTTGATAAATATAATGTGTGTTGCCTTACCTTTCAAACAAGGTTGTGTTTGTTCACGGAAGCTGCTGCTTTTATGAAATGCGTTTCTTTGTCTGTGACCCTGTTTGTAGCGAAATTAGAAGCAACGGTGTTGTGTCCAATTCTGTTCCCCTAATTCCCCTTGAGAAAGTTATTATGCTGCCCCTATTTTACGAAAGTTGCTCGAAAATAACTTTACGGGTGCTGATGAAGCATTTTGTTCTTAGGAAAGGTATCAGATGAGATGACGCATCGTAAAGCAATAAATTCTAATACTCTGCCATCTCCTGTGATTTGTGCATTTGCTACGTGTTTTGCCTTCAATTTCAAAGTGAAATGTTTCATGAAGCCTGAATATGAATACCCTATGCCTTTTACGGATATCATTGCTTTGCGTTTTTAGGTGGTACGTTATTTAATGTGCAGCCGAATCGGACGCAACACCAGCTGCTATCCTCTGCATCAGGAGAATGTCAAACAGAAATTACAATTAAACACTCGCGGACTTTAGTGCCATAACGTGGTGACGGTAGTGCGCGTCCCCTGATTTAAACACATACTTATTTAACAAAATCGACGGAATACAAATAACTGAGGATGCCGTTGCGGCAGTACCATGCTGCGCCGCAACGACGAGCAGGTACCACCGAGGCGGTACTATCCTCTAATGGAAAAGCAACCCCAAAAAAGTACCCGGTGCTGAGTAGAGTAGAGTAGAGTAGAGCCGGTACCATGTAGTGGAAAAGCGCCAAATTATTGTTTATGACAGCCAGCGATTCAGCGTGTGGACAACTAAGGAATGAAAGTTGCCTGATTAAAGTTTCCCAGAGCTTGCTTGAGCATTGACCATCAACAGCCAGTCAGTTTCTAGCATTCGGTCATGTCAACGGACTTGATATCATTATCACGAATAATTGCTCCTACTAGTTCTCATGCAGAAAATTGAGCAACAGTCGTAATAGCGACTCTGGTATTATACAAAGTGAAAAAATACTTCAGATAAAAGTACCTGAAATTGAACAGTCTAGTGCTAAAAGTATGAAAGTCACATTTTCACATACCATGAGGTAAGGATGATAGAACATCTTTTATAATTACCTAAGTCCTCTGCTCAAATTTTCTCAAAATGGACATTTTGTTACTTAAGTACTTTTTGCATTAGGGTCTTCAGCTATAGTTGGCAGGTAGTTTCTGGTCTCTGGCAGCAATCAAACCCAGTTTAATAAGCTTAAAGCAAGTTGAATACAGCGCTTGTTCATATAGTTCGCCAGCGTGCTATTGTTTAGCTGATTAGCATACCTTTAATGATCTAACATTACTTTTACTGAGAAGCAAGCATCAATGGCCTGAGAAATATCACTATGCTGATATCTAGCTATTGCTAGCAAGAACAAATAGTTACGTGTTATTACAATAGAATAAAAATGTAAATATTTCATGATAAATACATGTCTTTTTCATGTAGCTGTACAATACCACAGATGTGATACAACAGGAAGCTCTTGCCTCTTTCCTAGCCGTGCGCCTCAACAATCCATCTACAAAGTTGCTCAGAGGGTGCTTTTCCACTGCATAGTATGGCTGCACTTATCTTGATTCTACTAGTTTTTTTTGGCATCTACACTGTGGATAGCACTTGGGACCAGGTACTTTTTTTAGTACCACCTCAGCCAAGGTTCCAAACAAGCCGAGACATTACTAGAACGTGAGGTTAATGTCTTGCAGACCACTGATTGGTCAGAGGGAATCGCCATTCTTGCGACACGGGACCAGGACCATAAGCCAACAATTTTTTTTTTTTTTTTTTTTTTTTTTGGGGGATTTTTCTCCTTCACTGTGGGAATGCCGCAGCCTTGGGGGCATGCTTTAACCTGTGAGCCACCAGTGTGCCCCAGCAGACACAATGCTTCACAGCAAGTCAATTTAAAGTACACATCAAGATGTGGCTCAAGTAGGTATATATCTATCCAAACAACAAGCTGGCTAGCTTTCCTATAAGGTAATTTAACACAAAATAAAACATTTTGTGGTCTCATAACAAGATAGCAACTTTCAGATGAGACAATTATATTATCATAACTTGGCGAATAAAGGGAGTATGGAATGCTCAGGTGTCAAACGCACAGCAACTCATCAACAATTAGTTGCCAAATACAAGCAAATGGGTACCAGCCAGAAATGCAGAATATGACTGCATATGGGGCGCTAAAACATTTAGGCCAAGCTGCCGGGTTAGCTCCCTCGGTTTAGGCGCCGCAAAGCAGAGCAGTAGTGACTATCATGGCGCAGGTTCCATCCCGGGTCATACCAGCTGGCAGTGGTGAGCAGCTTTTTCAGAGCAACGCACAATTGGCTTTGCGTTGCAGGGAAAACAAATTGGGAAGGGACTGCCGGGATGGGATAATAAAAATAGTTGCTTTGTTCGTTGCCTCAAGCGCCTCCTGTTGGCATGCTGGTTTTGACCGGTTGCGAGGTTTAACCTGTGAGTGTAAAAAGAAGCAGCGGTTGACAGGCGTCTGCTTCAGAGGAGAGCTGTCAACTGTTTTGCTGTCCCGAAGTTGGCAAGATGGGTCGCATACGAGCAAGCCTTGTACATAGTTCTCGAATTAGGGATTCCAGATTCAGGTGGGATTGGAGATGCCAAATTAAAAAAAAACTTTTAGGCCAAAATGGATAAGCAGGAATATTTATTATTTATTGCTTCCTTGATGTATTTAAGGAATATATAAGCCAAGTGACCCATGGTAAACAAAAAACTTTTTCACACCTTTCTTTTGAAGTGCACTAAAGTTCATTTGGAAAAAAGAATAGCAGCACAGAGCTGCCAGGGACCTGTGGGGTGTACTTCGGGGCAAGATTAGGGTGTTAGCAAAGTGTATTGAGCCTAAAGACAGACCCCCGTATTCATAAAGGGTGTTTTTCCCTTGATCACGGTTAACTTGGCTAAACAGTGTATAAACAGATGATGATTGAGCAGACAAATT
The DNA here is from genome assembly GCA_029692085.1 of Gymnothorax javanicus. NCBI lineage: Eukaryota > Metazoa > Chordata > Actinopteri > Anguilliformes > Muraenidae > Gymnothorax > Gymnothorax javanicus. The sequence goes on along the minus strand of CM056195.1, from coordinate 136,539,750 downwards.
TAGGCCCGCATTCATAAAGAGAGATCAGATCAGCTGCTGTTTATCCAACGTACATGGTTAGTCACACCTGTCTAAGTAACAAAAGAAATTCTAATCGTCCCAAGGGGTTTGTTTATCTTGTGTACAAGCTACCAATTCTCTGTTGGCTTGCTTGTGTGGCTGGACGTATGACCATGGATCTCTTGCGCATAATTGAAATAGCAGAGGAAGAGATGGCTGACCAAAGGCAAGGTGCCAAATTGAGGGTTTTCAAAGACAGGACGAATCCTTTAGAAGAGTATAGCGACACGAAATTTGTCAAGCGATACAGAATTTCCAAAGAATCATACCGTTATATTCTAGACCTAATTGAAGCAGACATTGACCATCCCACAAGACGAAACCATGCCCTTCTTCCAGTACACCAACTATGTATTGCCCTGCGCTTTTATGCGAGTGGTGCATTCCAAATGGTTGTTGGTGACACGTGTGGTGTATCACAGGCTACCTGCTGTCGAGTAGTTTGTCGTGTTACCGAGGCAATATGTGCCAAGAAAAACCACTTCATGCCATGCAGAGTGTCACATGACACCACTACACATCGGCTTAGCGGGGACTTGTACATGGATGGGTAAACACCCGATTATGCTCTACCTGAATTGCGCTAGTCACAGGAGTTTATCCACATGCGTACTTCTCTGTTTTAGCCACCGTACAGTAGTTGTACGTGACTAAAATAATCGGGTGATCATCACCCTTTATGAATTCGGGCAAGAGTTTTCAGTGTCACAAAAGTGGCTTTTTAACCTGGTATTGTAACTTTTGGTACTTCTGCTGGTGAGTACAGGCTTTTTTGAGCCAGCTCATGCAGAGAAAGCCTTGCTGACATTGTGCTTGCTTTGTAGTACACTCCTCTGATGTGAAACACAGACACCATTGGAGTTGGTAGTAGTGGTTTGATATTGTGATAGTGTTGGTGTAGCTGTTCTGTCTTTTTATTTTAGGGTGCTGTGCAGACTGGCGGATTCTTCCAAAATCCTTCTCTGCCTTCAAATCAGCCCTTCTCCACGAATACCTCTCCCACACAGGTCATCACTGCATATAATCCTTATGCCCCTCCTACGCAGGCTTACTACCCCTATGTCCCTCCCACCCAGTTTAACCCAGTTTACAACCCTTATGCCCCTCCCACCCAGATCAACCCAGCTTATGCCCCACCCAATGTGATGAACCCTTTCTACCAGCCTACACAGGCCTATGGACCTGTGTACCCCTACCCATCATCCACTCAGTCAAGCACCTCCCTCCAGTCTGTCCTACCCTTCCTATTGGCTCGTCTCATCCCTTCTGCCTCGCCTATGATTGCTGGGAACTGATTATGTTGTGTGGTCTGTGGTGGAAATCTACTGTTTTTGAGCATGTGAGGTGCACTAATGCAAATAAACCATGTTAAAACCAAAATCTGATGTCTTTGTTTTTTCTTTTAGGCATGACTGAATTGTATTACTTGAAACAAGTAATATTGCATATGCTTGTGCGGTGATAATCACATAAGCAGCACAATCAGCAAAAAGTTGACATGTTCACTTACTTCCATATTTTCTTGACTGATGCAATAATGATTTACCATGATTACCTATTTTAATTCTAGTTTTAAGATGAGGGTTGAGTCTATTGAGTCATCCTACAGCAGTTTGGACAATTCACACTTCGATTTAGTATTTCGAGTGCACAAATAGAAGTGTGCTTTAGTCAGAAGCAACAATGGCCACGTTTCCCAGATTAATTTAAGAAGATCTTAGCGCTAAGAGCTTCTTTAGATCCTTCTTTAGGCTCCAGTAAGAAGCAAACGCGTTTCCCGGATTCCTTCTTAGCCTAAGATGGCTCCCTCTTAGCTGAACTCTTTGGAGCCTTCTTAACTCCTTAAGAACGCTCTTAACTGGGAAACGCGGCCGATGTTTGTTTCTCATAATAATGCATAAAGAACACAAGAAATGAGTAAAAAACAGACCAGCAGAAATGCTACAACCAATAAGCTTTCTGCATTCGTTTTTTAATTAATTCATTTATTTATAAGTGACTTAGTTTTGAATTAAATCCATTTAAATTTACAATACCAATCAACCCCCCCCAACACCATCTCTTAAGTTGTCTATCAATGCATTCCCAAATATATGCAAGAGGAGATTCATGTGGCCAAATAATTCACAAATAGAATACGGTGAAAAGTGTAATTTATTTTTCATGTCTGATTATCACTGAATTCAACAGAAAATAAACAATTTTGCCCTTCCATTTTTTATGGGGCTGCACTCGTATTTACTACATTTCACTTCAGGAATTCTTGATCATTGGCGGTAAGCAGGAGAGTGAGGTTCCATCCTGTAGAGGAGGGTGGTTAACAAATATTAAGTGCAGGTGTTTACTAAGTTAAGATGATGATCACTAAATGTTTTAAACGCAATATATTAATTTTGAATATCAGCAGCATTCACCGGGTCTCAAAAGTTGATGATTAAGTCATAGACTGTATAAAGCAGAAACTGTTGACCTCATTGGAGATGGGACAACTTCCTCAACACATTAACTCTGCTCTTTGGTAGTTTATTTTTCTTCTCGTAAATACTTCTGTCTCATTAATCTTTATACTTTTATTTTCTTTGTTGTGTAAATCGCAAGACGATTCTTTTCATTCAGTTTGAATATTGGGAGTTTTAGACATTAAAAGCACCTTCAGATGGGCAAAAAGTCCAAATTTTAGCAAATCACATTAATTGACCCATTGTAATTAAAGTGTGAACCTTGTGTAAGAGATGAGGAGAGGAACGGACCTGATTATGCAGGAAGAAGGGGAAGGAGCACTCTGAGGAGCTGGTCAACTGGTGGGTCGGTTAACCGTGCAGCAGGCTGTGGAATTAATTACAGACAGTGTGTGCGATGCTGACAGCCTTCAAACCACACTTCAAACTTAATTTAGGTTTCTGGATCTATAACTGCAAAGGTAACTTGACTGGGTACACCTTTCAGGAAAAATAAAGGTCAACATTTAACATGATAATAAGAATAAAAAAGGGATACATACAGGTGCAGGTTCCTCAGCAGATTCTGCAGATTCTTCAGAAGCTTCTTCGGCAGATTCTTCCGATTCTTCAGATGCTTCGGCAGATTCTTCCGATTCTTCAGATGCTTCTTCAGCAGATTCTGCCGATTCTTCAGATGCTTCTTCAGCAGATTCTGCCGATTCTTCAGATGCTTCTTCAGCAGATTCTGCCGATTCTTCAGATGCTTCTTCAGCAGATTCTGCCGATTCTTCAGATGCTTCCTCAGCAGATTCTGCCGATTCTTCAGATGCTTCTTCAGCAGATTCTGCCGATTCTTCTTCAGATGCTTCTTCAGCAGATTCTGCCGATTCTTCAGATGCTTCTTCAGCAGATTCTGCCGATTCTTCAGATGCTTCTTCAGCAGATTCTGCCGATTCTTCAGATGCTTCTTCAGCAGATTCTGCCGATTCTTCAGATGCTTCTTCAGCAGATTCTGCCGATTCTTCAGATGCTTCCTCGGCAGATTCTGCCGATTCTTCAGAGGCTTCTTCGGCAGATTCTGCCGATTCTTCAGATGCTTCTTCAGCAGATTCTGCCGACTCTTCAGATGCTTCCTCAGCAGATTCTGCCGATTCTTCAGAGGCTTCTTCGGCCGATTCTTCAGATTCTTCAGAAGCTTCCTCAGCAGATTCTTCAGAAGCTGACTCAGCAGAATTTGAACGTCCAAAGCGTTTCAGCTGAACAAAATCCTATAAAATAGACAAATCCATCTCATGTGTGACATTTAATACCTCTTAATATGACACATGACAAAATCTACAGTGCATCTCATAAAGCAGTGAAGGTGCACTGTACCTCATGGGAGCCAGAACCAGAACTGGAGCGGGCTACACGTTTATGCTCAACTTCAGCCTGCTCAAGGCAAAACACCAATAACCATTGAACGCTGATGATTCACATTAGTACCAAAGGCAATGTCATCTTGCATATCAATAAATTGTTTAGGGTAATAATAAGACGAAAAGGAGGAAGAGGAAGAACAAGAAGAATAAGCATGTATATTGTATATTTTATGTTGTACTTTTAATGATTCTTAAAGGCACTTTATATGAAAGAGTAATTACAATAACAAAACTTACTGTAAGAGCCAGACTCAATCCAATGAGACTCATCAGCAAGAGTGAAGTCTTCATTTTTAATTTCGGGTCTATAGAAGATACACAACCAATGGGCAATTTAGCGGAACCTCTTTTTTAATATTGTAATATCACTAGTAATAAACTATTGTTATAAAGTGCATATTGAAATAATGAAATGTATTTGGCAGGTTAAGGTACAAACATCTAAGAACAAAGGCATCATTCTGTAAAGGCTTACCCTTTTTCTCCTCAACAGTAGTAGCCAGCTTAATACATACAGGAATACAGTGACTTACTGTGTAGGTACCCCTTATATAGAGAGCTGGAAAAAGGCCAATGGTGAAATCACATTTATATAACATGGCATGGTCATTATTTATTACAATGCTTTGCCCGATAATTGAATGTTTTGAAAGCTTTAAGTCGAGAGGTAATCGGAGAGCTTTGCTAATGGTAGGATAAATTTTAAACCTTGAACAATTGCATCACACACAAAATTGCTGTCATATTACCAATACAGGTTTAAAATATTACGTTCTTTCTACCGGCTTCAATGAAATCTAAAAGCATTGATAAAGAAGTAATTGACCTGATTCCTGATAGTTTTACTTTGGATATAGATGGAATGGGTCATAAATATACAAAAAGTCGAATGAGAAAACCTGAATAAAACTAATGAATTGACAACAAACAAGAAACTACAGCTGGTGTTTTTTTTAATCTTCGATTCCTTCTTTCTCTTGATTGGAATGTTCTATGCCTCCATCCACATCAGGTGCACAAGCAGAACATGTCAGCAATGATCTTCTAGGGTCCTAAATACAAATTTTCCTAATGCCATGGTAATTTTATTTCAAAATTCATTTTAAAACCATTATAGAGGCTTTTGATGGAGTATTAAGACCTCTGGTGGTTTTACAACTGTCATGCATCTTTCATGTTATATTTATAATCCATGACCATTTTTCCACTCCTGAACATTTATCTTGGAGTGTTGTATTACTCTTCCTTTACTCCTAAACTAGAGGAGGATTAATTAGATTGAGCTGCAGCTTCTTGCTTCACTAGACCCTCCAACCCAGAGGGCTATGCTGTAAGAGACTAACTGGCCTCACATTGCTACGCCCATGTCTGCTGTGAACAGATTAATCTTTTTTTCTATTGCACAGAAAGAGCACATTACAACCCTAACACTATTTTATTAGTACTAGTATAATACCCATTAACAATATTTGATTATATTTACTTCGAGTTTCAATTTTTCATCCTCAAAATTTAAAAAAATATAATGCATTTGAATTTCAAGACTAATTTTGCCTGAACACTGAAAGCTATCATTTTCACAATACACTGAAACAAATGGTGGCTCCCTTTGTGAAATACCATTTCATCCTAGATGTCAAAAGTATCATGTATGTTGCAAAATTTACAGGGATGAACTTTGGTATTATGACATCTTTGTTTCGTGTCTTAAGAATCATCCTTCCACATGAAACAGGATTATACAGTACATGATACTGAGAACGGATGATGGAAAAATCCTATTTTTTGACCGAGTTAGAGGATGGGAAGATTCTAATTTTTTAAATTATTTAGCTCATACATTTACTCAATACGGCCAGGGGCCTGTCTGTGTGGAGTTAGCATGTGCTCCTTGTGTTTGCATGGGTTTCCTTCGGGTACTCCTGTTTCCTCCCACAGCCCAAAAAACATGCACAATGTTAGGTTGATTGGACACTCTAAATTGCCAATCAGTGTGAGTGTCTTGAGTGAATGGTGTGAGGGCCCAGCGATGGATTGCCAAGCTGTCCAGGATGTGTTTGTGCCTTTCACCAATAGTTGACTGGGATAGGCTCCAGCTCCTCTGCCACCCTGATAAGGAGGAACTATAGATATTGGACGGATATCCTGGCTTACATTTATGTATCAAGTATAGGTATATTTAGGAAAATGAACAAGGTTTCATGTTAGAGGCATTTACATCAAAATAATGAGGCAATTGCTTAAATTAACATTGACAAAGAAGGTTCATCTCACTTTTTGGTGTTTTTCCCGACGAGTGACGCATTTGCTTTGACCACTTAAGTGGTTTTGGTGAGCAGATAATGCCTTTGTTTCAAGCATGCAATCAGCCTTTACTAATTAGCATGTTACACATGGCAAGTGAGAAATCAGGGGTCAAGGTCATGTTTGATGAAACCTTGCTAGGGTTGCTCAACATAGAGCAGTATTTAAAAGGAACTGAGACTGATCAGGACCAAAGCTACGAAAAGCGTAAGGAAGGGTAAGCATGGAAAACCTTGGAGTTATTTAAAATGTGTATACTGTGTTTCCTGTTTAAATATTTCATTGAGCAATGTTTTGAGTGGAAGATTTTGACACTTTGCATTTTAACTATGACATACATAAAATTGGAAAAATAAAAATAAATCTTGATAGTACTTCAACTTGATGACAGCTTGACAGTGTTACAAATGTAAAAATATTCATCATCCTTAGAATCATTCAACTATGAAGATCCTGGTTGTGGGAATGTTTTTGGTCTTAGGAGCTGCTGCATGGGTGAGTTAATCAATTTTCTGGACATATTATTAAATGGCTTAATAATATAATATGCTAGCAATTGTCTAATAACAGGTAATGCAGTTGTATTTAGAAAAAGTGTATGGAAAGTAAAGGGAAAACAAAAAACAATTGACGTTAAAATTTTTTTTTGATATTTATTTAAAGTCACCATGCAATCAAATCAGGACCTTTTCCATCTTTTCTCATGGTCATAAGTATGTAGTTGTTTGAACGATGGATGTCATTGCCCTGTAAAAGTTCTGCTTGGTTCACAGTACCTCAACAAAGTGGACTGTGATTCTACCAATAGTAAAAATCCTATCCACAACATCTGCCATCAACAAGTACTTGTACTTTTCTCAGGCTGTGAAATCACTGGATGGGAAATTTTTGCGACGCCCCACTCTCTTGTCCAACATGAAGAAGAATGTCAGCCAGTGCCAACCAATAAAATAAATCTGGGCTACTCCCACCTTTAACTCTGGGCACACCCCACAACTATACATATCCCACCCAGCAAAAACTTTGTTTATGCACATTGGAAGTTCATTGGATCCAGGACGTAAAATACTTTCGTCGAATACTGACTTGAAAGGGGACCCAATAAGCTTTTGCGTATTTTTTGTCTTATATACAGTGTTACAATGAAAGATGTCTATTCTAAATGTGGCCAACGTTTAACATAATGAGGTAAATATATGTTGAAGCAATCAGTGTCATGAAAAATCTCATTCCCGTGGGCTCTGAACGCTCCGTCTCGAACAGTTTATTCCATATTAAATACAGTATGGTGTCACACGTTGCCAAATTTCTTTATATAGTAATCTGCTTCTAGCACAGGATAACATCAAAGAAAAAGAGTGACTGCAACCACTGTTGCCAACTTGGTGCCTTTGTCACTGGATTTGGCAATTTTCCAGACCCCCTTGATGACTTAATACATCAAAAGCGACTAATGAAAAAACTCAAAACATTTTCTGACCAAATGTTGTTTACTTTGTGGTCAATAAATTTCCCTAGTTAGAGCAACTATCTTTATATTTCACAGTAATGCCAGTTAGTTGATTAATTTATTCTGTGTGACCACCGCAGCCATTAGAGAGCATCTTAGCCCACTTTCATTAACTAACTTTAGGTAAGCATTGTTAGCTTACCTGAGCCTATGTTTTTCATCATGTAAGACGATCCAGACTGCTGGCGACACTGAGCCGGATTTGTGCCAGTTCTGGCACAAATCATCTGAAGCCAGCACAGTACTGAACAGAGTCGCTTGCTGTCCGGGATAGGCAGCTAAATGAAAGTCATTATGAGATGAATAGAGATTGACTATGTTACTGTTACCCAAAATGTTATGTTTGTCATCTGCATGAACAGGGAATCTATGTGAAGTGAGGCTCTCTTTATTATGTAAAAGCTTGAGTATTTCTCATTCAGTTTCTTCCAAAATTGACATTTTCACTGCTTTTCGAGCTGCTAAGAACTTCTTAGGTTTGTCTCGATTGCTGGGACGTTGTAATTAACAGTAATGCTACATAAAAAAGTAATGGTTACAGTAGAAAATTGTGTGCTTCTAAGGACAACTTACATTCAATGCACACAATACACACACAGCAATTGCAACTTCTATAGTTTCGGGACAGCCCCAGAGTGGCCACTATAGTTATTTTACCTTTTTACTATGGTTGTCTGGATTCCAATGTTAGCAATCAGAATTTTGAGAAAACTGTGCTGAAAGGTACAGTCAGAAAGATTCCCATTGATATGATCTGTTAGTGTTCACATCAGATGGTAAGTTGAAATAATGTCAGCGCTAGGGGAATAGTGCAACTGTTGAGTCTATTTGGTTGGACCTGGAATATGTATCAAACAGTTACACTGTCGATGAAATGGATTGTCAAAAATTAGTCGCCCATTTTGACCAAAAAAAAAACAGTTACCAGAAAAATATCTGCCTTTGAAAGTCAGCAGCTGGAAGAAATGATCCTATTTTCGACAATTTCTAGGAGCCACCATTGACAGAATTATATCCAATCAAAAAATTCCAGGTATTTGGACGGGACTGCTCTCTGACATCAGAGGTGCTACGGTCAGGGTGAAAATGCTGTGGAATCCTAGTGCACCATGTTATTTCTGTCACTTTCTATCTCCGGAAACGCAAAGACGCCGAGAGAAAACTTCCAGAGAAGTTCACCGGCGACTGAGAAACAAATTGTTTGGTTGTGCACTATTTGGCTGCAGTTAGTTAGCAGGTGTAGGACAACAGCATGGTTGTTCTTTATCTTGTTTTCTGCTGAAAACCCGAACTCGCTCAAGAAATGGCTAGCCAACATGAAAAGGAAGGATTCCACTCCCAACAACAGGTCCTGCGTGTGCTCAGCACACATTTTGGAAACTTGTGATGAGAAGGATCTCTATGTTAAATATACTGAGCAACAAAAGAAATGCAAGTTAATACTAGACTGACCAGAAAATAAGTATGTGTGTAATTATTATAAAATTGTCATGGATTATTGGCGAATGCATATTCACGCTAATTTCTGCTGACATTTCTGTTTTTGCGGTCACTTAAACTGGGTGACCATGCAAGTACATCAGCTAACTTGCGTTTGTTTTTCAGTGTAGATCGGCATGCCCAAAAGCCAGAAGAGAAGGGTTTGCATCTCTGATGCCATGCAACTCTGGTCTAGCAAACACTATGGCAGCCTACTTGTGGCATTAATAACAGCAATGGAAAAACTCCCCGTTTTATTGTAAAGGGCCAAACATGATTGACAGTATTTTTTTTGAATGGGTACATAATACAATAATCTATCAACCTACGCCTCAATATACGTTGCATTTCCTTGTTTTTAAACTGGTAACAATTAAAAAAAATGTTGCATTTGTAATAGGTAGAGTTTGTTAATGGTTAAAATGGCATGCATGGCAAAAAAACATTACACTGGGGTTTATTCACCAACAATGGTGGATTGCCACTGATAAGAGGATGCCTTTTTCCAGTGCTTCTGCGATACTTACCTCCTAGTCGAACATATCAGAGCTTTCAGAAAAAAAAAGAGATTCCTAGTTGTAACTTGAATTGGATGTTGACTTGAATGCTATTAACCAATTTAAATACCATATGATGTGAATGCAGAATTAGATAGGGGCATTGTATTTGGTGAATTGGAAACATGAGCTTTGTGAAGAGCTATTTACTTTTTGAAGTAGAACTGATTGTTCACTGAGAAATACTTTTGTAATACTGTGTGCTGCATTTGAAATCACTGAATCTTAGAATGGGCGTGAATAGTGAGATTCCTTTTTTCTTTTGCTCCAGCCTGACCGAAGAGGTTCAGGGCCAAGAGATGGGCCTCCTCACCCGCATTTTGGACGACCCCTGCCCCCTCGTGGAGGAAGACCCCCTTTCAGAGTAGGGTCATTAAAATATACTCCATCGATAAGCCCAAATTGAAAGTTCAAGATATATAAAGTAAAAGTCCTCCTTTTTTTTCCTCCGTTCTTGAAGTCAGCCAACTGATTTCACTGATTTTACTTCTTGGCTGAAGTAGTATGCTGATTATTAAATTTAGGGGGTTAGAACAAAATACTATGGAGGATTTTTGCATTCTGAAACTTGAATTTTGATGTCTGTTCCTAATTGATAACTTGTACCCATAATGGCGAATCCATAATCCAGGGGTTTTTCGTTATCTTCCAACGGCATTGGCAGTGTTTGATTGATGATGCGATTGCGTGGAATAAAAAAAGGGAAGGGCACCATGTGAGTCTGAGAAATCAATCCCTTGATATCTGCCACCTGAGTTGATGGGAGCAGATTGCTGCGGTGGACTAAATACCATGGCTGTGTTCAGGGTGGGGAAATGATGGGGGGGGGGATAAAAAGGAAAGCAATTGTGTGGATACAGAGCTTAATATCAGGCCTGCAGTTACACTTTTGATTCCATTAATCAACCCCCTGGAGACTTTGCTAAAAGACCTTGATTAGTAGAATCAGTTGTGCAAGAGCATTTTTTAAGGAATTAGAGCCTGAATCCATGCTGGCTTTTTTTTTGGGATGAGTTTGAAAAGGAAGGATTTCAGAGATTCAATAAAGTTTAGAATATTCGATGAATATCTGCCAAAATATTTCCAATGCAGTGTATTCATTTACCAGTGTTATCTCGGCAGCCAGATGGTGGGCTTCCTCCATTTGATAAAGGACCAATGGGAGGAGCAGGGGATGAAGACTGGATCCCTCCATTTAATGTTCCTGGTTTTAAATTTGGAATGGAAGATGGTGGGGACGTGGGGGTTAGTAAACCATACATGTCAAAATCGCAGTGATGATCTGTATTCAGGCATTATATTTTACAATTAATACAAGTGTCAATCAAATGCAAATAACATTAAACTTTTCTCGAAACATTTAATTGAGAAGTTATTGAATAAATCAATCAAATCCATATACAACACATCTTGGAGTAAAGAAACTGAATCACCCATTTGCTCTCCTTTAATAATGTCCTGGCTAGTCTACTGGCAGACTGCCATGTCCACAAAAACGTCCTGGCAGACCAAATGGTGGAGAGACAGGACCTGAGTCTGAGGGTCCGACAGTCAGTCCCGATGAGGATAATCGAGGTGATAGGATACCAAGCGAGGTAAGGCATTAAGCATGGGCATTTTTAGTTTGTCTTATATTTTGCTATGAAGTCATAAAGACGGAAATAATAGATGCAGTAGTGTAATGCAGTCGTGTTTTTATGGCCAGACAGAGCCAGTAGATCCCAGAGTTGAATAATCATGGCTTAGTTCAATAAGCTTGCGAATAATCCCACATAAAAATGGAGGAGAAAAAGGAGACCTACATTAATTTCAAGTCATGCATGGTTTTCATGTATGAAAATTGTAGTTGACATTTTAAAGAGTCTGTAACATGAATATGATGCAAATGGAAAATCCAAACACATCTGAAGACCACAAAGGAAAAACGATCAGAGTTCAAATTTAGCATTTTTGTATATTTTATATATTATTATAATATTTATAATAATATTATATATTATTAAAATATTTTTAAATTTTTTTTTTTGCATATATTTTCAGTGCTTTGTTTCTAAGATCGTTTTGAATTTTTAATTCATCATTTCTCCACAATGTGAAAATGTGACTCTGATCATTTTTCCATTGTGGTCTTCATCTTTTTCCCATGTGGCATTTTGTATTTACATGCAAATATTCACACGTGAAATTGATAATTTTATTTTTCTTAATGGGAGTTCACAATGTAAAAAAAAAAACTCTCCCCTTAGACTCCAGGATCTGATCGTCCGCGGGAGCGACGTGACCGACCCCGGGGCCAGGGACCGAGGCCTGACAGGCCCCAGAGGGGAGGGCGCAGAAGACGGCCCCAAGGTGACAAGGTGCCTGAGGTAAGCAAGAGGAGGGAGCACCAGAGTTAATGTGACATAAACAGTTATTTCATCATCTGACCTGCGAGATAACGAGGTAATCAGAGTTGCATCAAATTAATTTCTGAAGCATCAAAATGCTTCAGTATTTATTTATTTGATTCCGTTGTGAGGATTCATTCCTAATTTTCTTTTAAAGTCAATCACACTTAAACAGATGTTTCTTTTTTCAGTTACAGAGTCTGACAGTTTAACTGCCTGCTAACTCTTTTTTTATTCTTTTTATTGTATAGCATTTGCTACATGGTAAAGATATACAGTCATGAGATAAAGAAAGTACACCTCCTTTCAGTTCTATAGTTTTGCGTACCAGGACATAATAAAAAAAATCAGCTTGTCCTCATCAGGTCTTAAACTTAGGTTAATTTAACCTCAGATGTAAAACAACAAACAACAGATTCCACCTTGCCGTGATTTATTAAAATGATATTCAGTCAAAATGCAGAAGTCAGATGTGAAAAACTGAGTGCACCCCATGATTCAGTAGCTTGTAGAACCACTTTTAGTTTAGTTTTTAGTTTATTATAAAGAGAACAGTCCCTATTAATTAACTGTTACATCAGTAAACAGGGCAGTTTTAGCCAACATGGCTAATTTTCAGCTGTCATCCCAGTCAGCTGCCAATAAGGCACCCTATAGAGAAAAGAACATTAAGTCACAGCGCAAATGATTTACAACAAGACTAGGTGCACCTAGTATATGGCTGGGCCGCCTTTTCCCCGCCGGTCGACCAATCGCTGAACTTCTTCCCCGCCGGCCAGCCAGTCATTGAACTTGATCACTCACTCAGTCAGTCAGATACTCACTCAGCGACATTCGCGTTTATAGGGGCCGGGCCGCTGCTCGGCCCAGCCCAAAAATAGAGAAGCAAAACATATGACCATAACAGCTGCAAACACAAATGGGTTAAGAGGACAAAATAAGCGAACATAAAAGCAGCAACTGTAATGCAAATCATGTGGTAAAAACAATACAAGGAAACAGGGAACAAGGGGATATTCACAACAATCATCTTTAAGAAATGCAGACATGCAGGCAGTTAGCAATGACAGAGGAGCAGCGTCAATGATCATGTCACATGCAACAGGCACACCATATCCAAAAAAGATGAATGTAAGCAATTATAATTATTGGCAAACCATGTTTTTAGATGTTTAGTAAAAGTAGAGAATGTGTCGATGTCTTTGATGTGGGTGGGTAGAGAGTTCCAGTTTTGTATGTCTGTAACAGAGAATGATGATGGACCACAAGTACTTAATATTACCACAAGTGGTGCTTCTGGTATTCTGACATGCTGTCACATTGAGTTATGAGTGACTTTAGAGGAGGAGAAGCTAGATTGGATAAGATTTAATAAACCAGGCAGATGTAGCAGCAATAACTTGAATTAATCACTTTCTATATGATTTTATCAGTCTCTCACATCCTGGTGGAGGAATTTTGGCCTTCTCCTCTTTAACCTCTTCCACTCCGAAGTTACCATCTAAGGGATTGTGGCACTGCTCTCAACTCACCTTAAAGCGACGTACATCTCCAAACCCGTTCCCATTTAGGTTTTCTAATTACCAACTAAATGTTAATTTGTTCAGTCGCGAGGATCAATCCATATCTATTTCCCCTCATTTTGCAGTATTGTTTATTGCAAAAATTATAAAGCATTTTCCTGTCCACATTAATGGAAGACCTAATGTAAAACGTGAATGTCTGAATTTTTGCAGCTCATAAAAGGTTTTCTTTTCCTGCGTTTTTTCCCAACCGGCTTGATACGCCAGAAAATCTTTCTAAAAATGCGGTTTTGCAGTCAACGTGTTAAGGCTGCTCATGTAAAAAAAAAAAACTCTGTCTACAACCAGTGACATTACCATAATGCAGGTTAACACTCAAACTATTTCCGAGTAAGAATCGCAGAATAGATTTAATTAATTTATTGAGCAAATGGGCTTTCAATAAGCTGCATTGCCATTTACAATGAAGACATACAGCTTTGCTTCCACAAGGAAGGCTAGGATATGAGATTGCATGGACGGTAGTTAACTGAAATTTCTCAAGATTCCATCTTGATGAAGAATGTAATGTAGTAAATGCTGTTGAAGGTGATTTACATAAGGCTTAGATTTCGTTCAATCAGATAATTGATTCTTCAGAAGCTAGACTGTAAAGACCTTATGAATGACTTTGCTACCTTGCTACCTTGAAAGTTCGACACATGGCATGCATATTAAATGATTTTAAATGCGTGCCATGCGTTGAAGTTTCACAGTGCACTGACAACCAATTTACTCAATTATTCAATTTCCAATGCTTCGACGTAAGAAGTATTGGTAATTTAATAAATTAATTATTATCATTTGGCGCGGCAACTTATGCGCAACTATGCTTCCCTGCAAGTGCAGCCAATTCTTTGGAACACTGAAAACATTAGGATTAAGCGCAATCTTAAATAAATTAGGTTGCACTGCTGAAAAAAATCCTGGAACGGGATATGGGATTCAGAGGAAGCACTGTGTTAATTGATTTATTTTTTATCATTATTATTTGTTTTTTTTTTTTTTTGCATCCATATAATATCACGATTAAGTGCATTGTCAATGTAGCCCTTCAATGATCTGTCATTTCTAAATACTTTCCTAATAATCACGTTTATATAATGGTCTTGAATATTCAGTGAATAAATTGAGTAATTATTACTCATGCGATATTGAACAGCAACAGCTTGAAAGCAATTTTGCGTTTAAGGGTCAGAGGCTCACGGCAAGTCATTTGAATATCTCGTAATGCCGGCATTACCGCCAGGGAGACGTTGGACTTCAGGAAGTTAAAACATTGCTTCAATCCATTGAAATTTGAGGGTATTCGTTTATGCACAGCTCTCTTAAGGTACTACCATAGCATTTCAAGCGGGTTGAGATCTGACTTGGCCATTGCAACATCTTGATTTTTTTCTTTTCCAGCCATTCTGCCATAGATTTGCTGGTGTGCTTGGGATCATTGTCCTTTTGCATGGCCCAGTTGCGGCCAAGTTTTAGCTGTCGTACAGATGGTTTCACATTTGACTCTAGAATACTTTAGTACACAGAGGAGTTCATGGTCGACTCAGTGACTGTAAGGTGCTCAGGTCCTGTGGCTGCAAAACAAGCCTAAATCACCCCTCCACCTCCATGCTTGACAGTGTGTATGAGGTGTTTGTGTTGATACGCTGTGTTTGAATTGCACCAAACGTGGCGCTGTGCATTATGGCCGAACAACTCCACTTTGGTCGCGTCTGTTCAAAGGACATTGTTCCAGAAGGCTTGTGGTTTATTCAGATGCAACTTTGTAAACCAAAGCTGTGCTGCCGTGGTCTTTTTGGGGAGAAGTGGCTTGCTCCTGGCAACCCTCCCAAACAAGCCATACCTGTTCAGTCTTATTCAACTTGCACTATCAAGAACTTCAACATTTAACATACCAACTGAGGCCTGTAGAGTCCTATATGTAGTTTTTGGGTTTTGTGCACTTTCTCTGAGCATTGTATGGTTTGACCTTTGGGTCAATTTGCTGGGGCGTACACTCCTGGGAAGATTGGTAACTGTCTTAAATGTTTTCCGCTGGTGAATAATCTTCCTCACTGTAGAATGATGGGCTTCAAATTGTTTGGTAATGGCCTTATAACCTTTCCCAGATTGATGGGCAGCAAAAATTGCTTCTCTAAGATGATTGCTGATGTCTTTACTTCTTAGCATTGTGTTAACATTCACCTAATGCTCGAGACTAGCAAAGTGCCAAATCTTCTGCTTTTATAGAGGTGGTCATACTTGCTGATAATCAATTAATCAAGTGCATTTGATCAGCAACACCTGGCTGCTAATTATATTCTTAATTTTTATGAAAGCAGTAAGGGTATACTTAGTTTTACACACATGGCTTCTGCATTTTGGCTGAATTATTGTAATATAAATAATGGGACACAGTGGAATCTGTTGTGTGTTCTTCACCTGAGGTTAGATTTACATAATTTTAGGACCTGATTAGGACCAGCTGATTTTTTATTTTGTCCTAAAATGTAAAACCACAAAACCATAGAACTCAAAGAGGGTGTACAAAAATCATGTTATTTGGAAGACGTAAAAATAGTATCAAAGTGCAAATCATAATAGATAATGTAATTATTAGTAGAGTGGAACAAACAACATTTCTAGGTGTGATAATAGATGAAAAAGTCTGCTGGAAACCTCATATAAGATATGTATGCTCCAAGTTGGCAAAGAGTGTGGGTGTTATGGGGAGATATAAACAGTGGCTGAATTATCAGTCATTACTTATTTTGTACCATTCATTTGTATTATCGTATCTGAGCTATTGTGTCGAAGTGTGGGGCAATACCTATAAAACCAACCTGAACCATCTGTGCAAATTTCAGAAAAGAGCCATAAGACTAGTTCACAATATGAGATACAATGATCATACTCATCCTCTGTTTTTGAAAGCATCTGCATTGAAGTTTCAGGATCTTGTAAAATTTAAAACAGCACAAATAATCTACAAAGCTAAAACTAATCTTTTACCAAACAACATCCAAAATCTGTTTTGGGAGAGGGAGGGTTGTAAAAAATATAATTTAAGAGGCATTTTTAATTTACAAAAACAAGGTCCAAGAACCACACTGAAAAGTATGTGTATTTCTGTTTGCGGGGTTAAATTATGGAATAGTCTAGAAGTTGAGCTTAAATCCAGTAAAAACCTATACCAATTCAAACAGAGATTCAGAAAAGAAGTGTTTGAAAGTCATAATATGGAAGAGGGGAAATGAGAAGGCATAAGGCATTTGAAGAGAAGTTTTTGTTTTTCATTTTTGTTTTGTTTGCTTGGGATAGAGGGTGGTAGAGAGCAAGTTAAGTGTGGGTTCGTTTTTGTTGTTTTGGTTATTTACTTGTGACTACTGGGGTTGGAAATAGATAAGCACTGCTTCTTCCATCCCCATTTCAAACCAAGGTGGTTGTTTTGATTGGTGTTTTTGTCTGTTGCTGTAATGTCTTTGTTTGTTGGTACCTGTTTGGTTTGAAATAAACTATTTGAATTGAATTGAATTATTTTTCACATGACTGTAAATTGATTGAGTTTTTTCCCTGTTTAAATATATGGTGGCATTCCATCTCAGGAACCAAGGAGAGGTAGACCAGGAGTACGGAGGATAAAACCATTCAAAGGAAAGCGCCTGAATCCTGAGGATATGGTAAGTCCTTCACTGTCATAGTGGTAAAAAGCCAAAATAGTAAAAAGTCGTCTAAGACCTTTTCTTCACAAGGATCATGTTTTATTATTTTCCCATGGAGAAAGGGTGAAATAGTGTATTTTTCTATATGCTTTTTTCCACAAAATAGTGGGTTTTTCTGTCTAATAAGCTATAATCTCTCATTGTCCCACAGGAAAAAAGAGAATTCTTCCCCATCTTCTCGGTAATTCCTTTGCTCAGTTGAGAACTTTAACTGTATTTGCTGCTGAAAGACACATAATTCTTCATTTTAATACATACTTCTTTTTTCTGGCAGGCGGCAAATGTTACCATCGAGGTAAGTAATAATATGAATGAATTCATATATATTATAAATATTTAAGACTTTTCTGCTTTATAATGAACTCTATTCATTTCATTGTTTTATACCCTCTCCCCCAGAATGCAGCTGATATCCCCTTAATGGAGGTGAAGTGTTTCATAATTTCATTATCAATAATATTCTCATTTCATTTCACAATTATACTGCCATTCATTTGATCAAGTCGAAAGGGGCCGTTGCATTTGAGCAATATGAGGAGCATATACAGTATGTATTACACTGAATAAATACAGTTGATGGTTGAAAGTTAATAGTTTGATTAAGATAAGATTTATATGAAAGGTGAATTAAATATGCAAAGTATGTTATTTAAAAATCTCATTGCAACATTTCACCTTTAGGGAGACAATGCATATCTCCTACCAGTGGTAAGCAAAAATCTTTTTTAAGTTTTGCATATCTATAATGTGCAGCTCAGTTGAAAAAAAAAATTGTGACATTGAAGAGGAGATATTTGTCATCAGATTTGATAAGACATAATTACTGTTTATGTCAATGCCTGTGCTTTCAGGGTCCAAGACGTGTAAAACTCAACAAGGTATGAGCTGGTCATAACTTTGATTAAGTCAGCTTACAATGAAAAATGATGTGACCCCTTCCCAATTCCCTCTATTTTTGCTTATTTGTCATGTTTAAATGTTTCAAAACACCGAACTAATTAAATACAAGACAAAGAGAACAGGTGTAAAAACAAAATGCAGCTTTTAAATAATCATTTCATTTACTGAAGGTAAAGACGCCTGGGACGGTTCACCACTGTTTTCTCCATTTGTAGATAATGGCTGTCACAGTAGTTTGCGAGAATTCTAGAGCCTTAGAAATGGCTTTGTAATGCTTTCCAGACGGATACTTGGCAATGGCTTTGTCTCTCATCTCTTGATGAATTTCTCTAATTCATCTAAGTGGGCTGCTTTTTGCATACTTCACCTACTTTTGCCAGGCAGGATCTATTTACGTGATATTTAAATTGAACAGAGCTGGCAGTAATCATGCCTGGGTCTGGCTGGTGAAATAGAACTCAATTTTCAATTGCAGTGTTGAATTCGTAGATTTAGTGACTATTGGGGAAGATAATTTTTCACATAGGGCCGGGAAGAGTTGGATAGCATTTTTTCCTTCTCTAAATTAAATCATCAATTAAAAACTGCATTTTATGTTTACATGGGTCATCTTTGCCTAATATTAAAATCAGTTTCATTATCTGTAACATTTAAGTGAGACAAATATGCTAAAATAGAAGAAATCAAGCAGGCGGCAAGTACTTCTTCACAGCGTGTGCAGCAGTGGGAGATATGGATACTATGTGAAACCAATAAAGATTACTCTTGCAATATTTAAGAATTTTTTAAATGTAAAAATCTAAAAGAAGTAAATAATCATCATCATCAAAAGGTGCCCTGTCAGATCTTGATGTTGGTGACAATCATATCTTCTCTATTCTTGCAACAACTGAGCAATTCATGTGGAGCAATACCAGTGGCTCTCTCTAAGTAAATAAAGATAGCATAAAATGATTAAGATTTTAAATTAAAATTTATGTCTTCTGTAATATTTTACAGGCTGGAGAGAATGCACCTCAGGAACAGGTATTGTTGTCGTTGTTATTATTATTATTATTATTATTATTATTCCTTGGTATTTACCCATTTGAATAAATGCATTCCCCCTTCATTAATATTCCTTTGCCATTGTTTCTTTGTTTCAGTTTGGAGGGATTGGATATGGATATGGAGGCTTTTTGGTATTGAAAACATCACTTTAACCATTTCATTTTCACAAGCTTGAGATCCCTAAATGTATTCACATAATATCACTCTCAAAAACTCAAATTTATTTCAACTTTCAGTTATATAAATTAACTTCAGTAAACAAACCACAGGCAAGAGTGAATCCCGAATCGCAAGTACAAATTAAAAAAACATTAACATTTTCTCATTTACAGCCCTATCTGAACATCAAGTACAATCCATCATCTACGGTAATTTGAATTTGGTTGCTCTGGTTGGACATATTTTTGCATAAAATGCGAATTATTAGCCCAACCCGACATTTGTTTGGGAAATGTTAGTTAAGAATTTTATTTAAATTTTTTTGTGTTTTGTGATCAAAGTACCTTTGGAAAGTTAGCTGATACATATCATTTAAGATTCAATTTCAAAATAATTTTCGATTGAAATTTTTGAATATGAAAATAATTTTATGCTCCATCTGTCTTCATTTTGCAGCCCACGGTTTCCTTTGAATATGGAATCACACAATTTCTTGGCTGATAAACCAACGGTAATCATCAAAATATTGAAAATGTTTCTTCATGACGATTGCTTATGTATTGCTTATACCAGGGGACAAGTTGTCCCAGACAACTACTAGACTTCAATACTAACTGTAGCCTTTGTTTACATCCAACTGAATTGCAAATTTTAAGCAAATTCTTGTAAATGCAGCATAAGAAAATGCGCACTTGTGCGTGTTTCCATAACCAACTGTTATGCGCTTTTGTTTCACGAGATAAGCAGTAGGTGCCATAAGGAGGCGCTAATTCTGGAGTCAGTTGCCATTGCCTCCCTGAAGAATAAGACGGAGCACACAATGACATCAATGAGCGTGATGAAAGAAATCTTTAATGTTAATGTTATAGCTAGCACACCAGTGTAGCAAGCTACCTAGCTAGCTAGCTTGCTAATAAGATTACAGTTTGCTTCTACTGTAATAACCACTAGCCAGCTAGCTAAAGTGGTAATGAGCTCTTTGATGTTATAGCTGACACACCAGTGTAGCGAGGTAACAAGCTGGCTGGCTAGCTTGCGAATAAGGCTAAAGTATACCGCATGCACGCAGCTGTGGGGATACCAGATTTTACGAGGGGACCAGATTTTACACGACATCGGCCCCTCGTCGCCCTCCCTACACATGGGAACGTAGGCGAGCAAAAGTGACGTAGCGACTAAACACCATCATTTATTAGCATAACTTGTTCCCTGATCCATTTCCACTGTTCTAAAGCGCATTTATCCCTATCAATACAGCAAATTTTCCACCTCCTCCTTACACAAAAAAATTGATGCGATATTTCAAGTTGATGCGCATTTTGGGTGTTTCTACTCAGGTTTTTTGAAGCGCAGATTCAAAATGCGCATTGACATAGGTAGATGGAAACATGACTTGTATTTATCAAAACTGAATGTACTTTCCTCACAATTTAGTTTGTGAGGTAATAGTCCACATCAGTTGTAAGTTGGTAGCCTGGTATCCAGCTCCTATGAATTGCAGCTTTTGGCATTCTTCAAATTTTGCATGGTGATTCATTCTCTCAGGTGAACCTGGTGATTCACCGCACATCTGAATTAGATGCTGTCGCTTGTCACTGAGAATGGAAGATTTGCTTAAAGTGTTGACTCCTACATTGACAAGCCATTCGGGTATCTCAGGCGGTATCTATCCAAAGTACAGTAGAGTGCAGTGATGATTATACACTTTATACACAAATGTAGATAAATCAGGAACCAAGTACTATTCAGGTGTTTATTTCATGTAATATTGGATCATATATATGAAAATAAGTAAACAGATAAAAATATATGGTAAAAAACTAAAATAATTATGTCCTTTTGAGAAAAGGTCAATATCTTGTGTGACCATCTTTACTTTGATTACAGCATTTAATATTTCAGGTATAGTTTTCACATTTTTTAATTTCCTCACTCACTAAACCATTCCATATGGTTTGAAGTTTATTCCAAAGAGATTCTTTCAATGTTACCATAGATTAGCTCAATCAGAATAAGGTCTGGATTTTGAGCAGGCATAACTTTAATGTCACCTGATGTTTCTTTCCAAATGAGATAATTCTTGCATGACTTAGAAGTGTGTTTAGGGTCATTATCTTGTTGAAAATAAAATCCCTAGCCAATCAGTCTATTTCCAGATGGCAATGTGCCTCACAAGGATGCTCTGATACTGCTTTTGATCCATGATTTGGTCTATTTTTGTGATCCATGATTTGGTCTATTTTTGTGAGATCACAGGCTCTTTTAAAGCAGACTGAACCCCAAATAATATTACCACCTCCATGTTTTACTGAAGGGGTTAAACAGTCACTTTTGAAACGTTCTCCTGCTGTACGCCGCACATAAGTTCTACGTTTGGATGAGAAAATTTCAAATTTTGATTCATCGGTCCAAAGGACTTGTTCCCAGTCCATTGGTGTTCAATCGTTTAATTTCTTGGCAAACTGAAGTCTTTTTTTGATGTAGCCAGCTCTTGGCAGCAACACGTCCAATCAGACCAGTTTCACACAGGCATCTGGAAATAGTAGATCTTGATACTTTCATCTCTTCACTTCTGGCACTATTAATATCATCATGGTGTTGTCATGCTGTCAACAGCCAAATTTTTATTTTTTTTGCTTGCCATACACAGATAACACACATCAGAGGCACTTAACTTCCGTTTTGCACCTCAATTACCATTCATTTTCAGTGAACAGGTCTCTTTGAAATGCTTGGTGGCATTTCTTATAGTGCCACGGCAGTATTTCATGTCTTCGGCATCATATGAAGCCACAATGAGGCTACGAACTATCTCAGAGAGCTCCTTCCTTCATGTCAACATGTTTCATACTGTGGCACTGCTCAAAGTTTAAGTCACCTTATTTAGTGGAACAACTGACCATCATAGGTAATTTTGCAGGATATTGTTGCCTCGAACCAGTTAACAACTTTTTGTATCAATAATTATGGAATGAGCCTTCAAACTTCATTCAGGCTATGCAGGAGTCAAAAAAAAAAATTGCCACGTTTCAATTGTTATAAAAAATTGCCGTTTTGAGCGTTTTCGTTTATTACCCATATTTGTACCTCAGTATACTTGTGGGAATGATTTTTTTTGTTCGCATTGCCGACAATTGTATTTTAAAATACATTTTCACCAGGAAATTATAAATAGGTAATATATTAGGACTCCTTTAAGACAAAAGTGGTGGTGAATAATCATCTGTGCGCACCACTGTAGCTGCCAGGGATTAGGCTTGATTCCAGACCCTTATGAATTGCCTTTCAAATTCAAAAGAGTCTGTGAGTCATCGGGGCTGAACACCAGTTGTTTCATCATTCTTGGAATATACTGCAACTTTATACCTGCCTGCCTCCTGAACTTTTGTGTCGTGCCTTTTATTATACTGCTTCTTTAATCCTTGAGGGGGAGAGGTCAAAAATGTATGATTAGAATGTTCTTAAATGAACATTTTTGTGCTGATGTCATGATCAACACTGATTATTCAAAGCAAGTGAGTTCTTGAATACACATGTTGTATGTGGAAAAACATTCTAAAAAGATAAACCATCTCCATGTTCATAAAAGATTTTTTCATCTACTTTCTCAGAAAAAGACTGGATGGACCACCAAAAGATGAAAAGGTGAAATACTGATTTAATTCTCATCCTAATTCAGTTTATTATCAATAATGCATTCAATATTATTAATAAAAACTAACTTTTTTTCCTTCACAGAGTTATTTCTAACATGTCTGGGGATCCATTCAGACATGCAACATGAGAATTTGAGCTGGAAATATAGAAATGTTAGCAATTTAGTCCACAGAGTTTGTGTTTTAGTTATATGGTAATTTTATCATTTTCAGGTCTTGTTGTGCTTGAGACATTGAAGTGACTTTTATGATATCTATTGTCTTTCTTAGTGATTAAATCTTTTTGCATCAAACTGCTCCTTTCTGATTTGTCTTTAGTTTTGACACATAAAGTTGGTTTTAATTCATAGGAGTGAAACAGGGCTTTTGTAAACATAAGCACCTTGAAATATTCCTTAAAAAATATATATATTACACTCTTGCAATAAAATCGTTCTTAAAGGCTTATTTACGCCGTCTTCATTGGGGAAGGTTTTGTAGCTCTTCGGTGAGCCCTCTGTCATAGGTGTGAAAGGTGTGAAAGCTCCCAGATTAGAGCTCTGTTTTGAAAAAGGAATTGGTAAACAAAAAGGTTCCACAATGAAATCACAATGTCCTTTTTGGAGGAGTATAGTATCAGAGAGGAGCACACAGAGGGAATCCTGAAATCACACTTGAAATTATGCCGAATTGGATTTATTTCTCTTTGAATCAAATCATAATTTAGCAGACATTGACAATACAACAAACAATATCACTACTATGTCACAGTTCGTACACAGAAGGGCAATGCAATGCCATATTGCTTATTTTAACACTTACAAATGTTGTCATTCATCAAAAAATATATAGAGCATTGAATATGATCATAAAATAAACATCCATACAGCTTTATTTTATTTGAAGACCGACACACCGCTGGATCTTGTCAAAGTTCTCCTGAAAAGTAAATAAAATAAATAGAAGCATTACATTGACTAATATATGAATCATGCCTTATGTATCAACAGTGTGATGCTGATAAAATGTGCACTTGAGTTGCATGAAACTTCATTTATGAACAATTACTGACTTCGTTTTCATGGTAGTCATTTAAAGTATTTCAATAAATTATATTGTACTCCTGGTTTCTCCAAGATACAAATGAGGGCTTTTAAAAATTGGCAAATTAAAAAAAAAAAAAAATCTTTACATGCTGTTAGAATGGCAAACAATTACCTGCGATGTATGCGTCACATTTTGAGCTTCTATGGCTCAAACAGGAAGGAGAAGCTAGATCGACCCTGTGAATGAACACACAATGTATTTACTTGAGATCAATAGTAACACGTGCATTTGTTAATCAATATACACAAAAGTATTCGATTAAAATTTCATTGATAGAATAAAAAAACAGAAATAGTGTAGAACAAATTAATTTTGTGGAATTTCACTGAAATTTGTTTGCTTAAGGGATACAATATGCTTCAATCTCATCAGGGAATAAAATATGCTCAAATGATTTCTTTGATTGTAGAGCTTGATGATAAATTTTGATACATGCTATGCCACAGAACTGCTCACATTTCCATAGAAGTGTAGGCACTTACATCATCTACAGCAGTTTTAGGAGTGTCTCCATGTCGTTCAAGGGGAGGGGAGGATGTTCTGGATTCTGTTCCGGAGGTCACTTGAACCTTTAGAATAAGAACAACATAAATGCTCGATTAAAGGGAAACTATTGCCATCATGCTAAAAAATGAAATAATGTCAATCGATAGTTTATAATGTATAGAAGGTACGTACAAAATTTTAGTGCTATCCGATAATGTTTTGTATGTATGAACAAGTTTCTTTGACATTCCCGTGTTCTGTCATTGCAGGGACTCCAGAGAACTCTCGACAGCTCATTAGGTTCCGAGCATACATACAATGCATGCGTAGCTACGGTCTTCTGTTTCATTATCCCCGCTCACATATTATCACTCAATCAACAGACAAATGAAAAAAATTAACTATCGTTTATTTGCGATTATTGAGTGAATCCAGTCGACTCGACACTCAAGACAGCAACATCAAATGAACGAGAAGGATAAGCGACTGAATGTGCTATACGGACAAGTGACGTAAGGGCCATGATTTATGATCATGTGACTCGCAGAAAATGGTTAAAATGGCGGCCTCCGTGGAAAGCTTTGACAGTTCAGCGAAAAAGTGTCATAATATCAAAATGCCTGGGGGAATGTTACTGATTTTTTTCATGGTAGGCTTAGAAAAGGATACTTCATTGAAATATAGTGTTTTATTAAGTATGTTCAATGACTGGAGTGTCCCTTTAAGCTTTGCTAGTCTGTTTCAATAGACATGTCAAAACACAGTAAGATTATTACAGTAACTATTTTACCATTTTAAACATTTCATTTAATGTCATATCACTTACTGCCTCAATTTGTCCCTGGGTCTGGGAAACCTGCTCAAAAGACAATTGAGAATCGAGAGAAAAAAAGTTTTTTGTAAATATTTTTGATCCTTTTGCTTTTGTTTGCATTTGGCCTCAAAACCCTAACTTGTAGTTACTGTGATCAATAAGACTTAGAAAACAAGAAATGAAAACAGTGGACATTGCAGTCACCATAAATAAAGGTGATACACTAGACTTATTAAAAAAAAAAAAAAGATTTTATGACTAAATTTATCAAAATGGCTTAATATTTATCTATATAACTACTCTAATTAACAGATATGAAGATGACTAAGACTGGTGCAGTAACAAGACTATACCTGCAGGGGAAGCTGGGGAGTCTGTGTTGTCTGCTCAAAGTTCATCTGATTGACACCCTGTGTTGGCTGGAAGACCATGTTAGGGTTGGCCTGAGGGTATCTGTAGTAGTAATAAGGATATCCCTGTGGAAAGTAACAATTTTACCTGATAAATAAATTGTAAAAAAAATATTTTTGCTTCAATAACCGATCATGTGCTCCAGCACAACTGTGTGAATTTTTAGAAAAATTCTGTAAAATCAATGCAGTTTTGCGGTTTTGAATGTGTTGACCTGTAAATTTACAGGATTTACATGAGATAACAACAACAAAGGCGTACCTGTCCACCAGGTCTCAGTGGGAATGGCATGGTGGGATAGTACCCAGGAACCATCTGTGAAAATACAGGGGCAAGTAGGAAAACTCAAGGTTTCAAGGCTTTTGAGGTTAAAAAAGGCAATCCATACTGCATACAGTAAACACACCACTGAGTCATCATCCAGCAAATTTCACTCATTAGCTCCTACTTTGTGGTTGAACAATAGTGCCAATTAGCAAATCCTGGTGGCTGGAAATATTTACAAGTGAGGCCTTGCCTTTTCTGTACTGGGATATTACGTCTTTGCTATGTGGCAAAAGCTGTACCTGACTGGGGGCTTTAGGCTGCTGGGGGGCACTGGGGTCCTGGACTCCCTGTGTGCCCTGAGGGGGTTCCTGCTGGCCAGGGGGGTACAGCACAGGGTTCAGTGGATTACCCCCTGTAGGCAGCACCATGGATGGGGTCTGGGGGAGGAAGGGGCCTCCGACTTGAGTGTTGAAGGGCAGAGCAATGTCTGCTCCCTGCTGTATGACGTAGGGGGGCAGAAACGAAGCAGTCTGGGGAAATAAACAGGAAAATGTTTCAAGGAGACATGTACAAATGTTTATGCCACTGTTTATGTAGCACTGCAATCTGAGTGAGTATCACTGTACAGGTTGCTACCTGCCGTCTGGTGTAGTTATTCTAAAGCAGTCAAATTTATCTATATTGTACATATAAAATTTTAATAGTATAATATAACTTGCAATAATTCTTAAAAGTCACTTCATTACAGTCTGTTAGGAACTTACCTGTGGTTGACCAAATCCAACACCAGAGAACGCTAGCCCATTTAGGCGTAGAAGCTATAAAATGAAAGTGAAGACCATGTTGATGCATGATTCTGACATAATCTAGACTTCTTAATTAAGAAATGACTAAATTTGAATTTGCATGTTTACCTCATTACTGTTACTTGCAATTAGAATCTGAAAAGAAAAAAAAATGCATGGTTCTTTTATTTGCACACCTTGTTTGATCTAATTCTCATCATAATCTAAATTTTATTTTGATCATTTTAGGTGTAGTGAAAAATTCTTACTGGCAGTGCAGTGCAAGCACCCAAAATGCAGGCAAATGCAATCACAGTGTGCAGCTTCATGACTTCTAAATAAAGGGGTAGAAAAGAATTGCATGAGTATATCTTGTTCACCCCTTGATCGACTCTAAGCCTTCACATACAAAATAGTGGTAGCAGTGCAATGACATTTACAGAGGAAAACATTTTAATTTCTGAGCACTCTGAATTGGAAGCAGTTGCTTGAAGTAGCACAAAACCAGCTTGACATAGAAATATCCAGATTGTTAGCCAAGCATAAGGAAACAACAAGAATAAATTGATATTTTACCTCTTTTTGAAGTTTGGTAAGTCACAGACGTGCTTGGTTGTCTCCCGTTTTGGCCCCTCCAGGAACTTGTGCGATCTCCCAGTTCACCCTCGCTTTTTAAACTTTCACCGTCGCCAAATTCAACCTATCAGCTCTCAGAAAGGTTGAGGTTTATGTGACACAGCAGAACACCTGTATGACATCACTCCCCGGGTCTGGGTGATACAGACAGCCCCACGTTTGATGCAGAGACTGTGTTATTACAGATGAGCCATTATATCCTGTGCCTCATCTCAGGCCAGCCGGCAATTTGCAGGCCAGCTGCTACAGCTTTATTGTTTATCACTTTAATCTGGAAAAAAGGCAGATAACAACAGTCTCTCAGCCTGTGAAACATGAGCATTCTTCACAATTGCATCAGCCCCTTACCCACATGGGCCAGGTGCTCAAACCAAATGAAATGAAATGTGTTTTCACAAATGTTGTTATTATGCATAAGGAATGTTTGGCTGTGATTTAGTTTGATGCTCTTAATCTCACTGTGCGAATAACAAGCCTGCAGAGTAAAAATGCATTTGATTTATTCTGTAAAGATGGGAATATGCTGATATGACAGCTACTGTGTATCAAGTCAAGAGACTAACTGATTGGAAGCCAGACATACGCATTCCTTGCCATGGAGGACTTGCAAGACACAGGAGTATACTTATTCAAAAGTGTTTATCGTTTGACATAACTTTAATTTCTACGCACTGCGGAGCTGCCGCTGATGAATCGCAGGGAGCCAGATGTACAGTTCCCGAGTATGACAACATGTTATGGGCCACATTAGTGCAGTGCTTGTGGAAACTGTCAGCCTATGTCTGGCTTCTGCTCAGACACTTAAGACCAAAATCTAGGTGAACTGAGGTTGAGTGGCACCATCAAAAACAAATAACCTGTGGACGCAGTTGCGGGATTACATCAATGGGAAGGCCGTAATCACACGTGCGGTTAGATTTGTTGACATGAGCATTTGGTAATGGCGCATTACCTAAACATGAGGTACTGACAGTAATGCTAAAGAACAGTGATGTAGGATGAAGGACATGCGGAAAAAAAAAACACCTTTGCAGAAAGGGGAAGGACGGCTACGGTCCATGTTTTACAGCGTCAGCATAGCTTGGAGTAGTGACAGTGCCCAGTGAGGCACGAGCTGAAGACTCCGTGGAACTGGACATTGATGTTTGGGTGATACCCAGTTTGTTTCAAGAAGTCTGTGTAACATTGTTCTCAAGAAACAAAGTAATTGTTATTTACCTGTTTCATTAATAAAGGCTTTTCCATTTTTTTTTTGATCCTGGACCTATCAATTTTCTCTGAGCTTCTGGGAGCATGAAGAATTTTGAGATGAGCCATCTGATACCCAGAATTGATTGGATACCACCTGCAAATCAACTATTTTCATTATTGTCGGATGCAATGTTCCTCTTCCCGTTTATACTGTCACATCTGCTGATCTCTCGGAACTCAATTCTGTCAACTTGAGTTGTTTATCTATTCACTGAACATTAAACTAAATGAGGAATATAGCATCCGAGACATGTTCAAAATTACGTATGCAATGGGGCATTTGGCTTTGATTAAAACCAAATGAATGCGAGGATATTTATTTATGTTGCAACATGTGAAAATGTTGACTAAACATGTTATAATGTTTATTGTGTTTTTTTAAGTTGAAATTTCATAACTAGCCAGTTTGCTCTGTAATACCATAGCATTTATGAGATTTCAATTCCTGGGGATTTTTGCTGACATCATTTAGGTTTTAGTGTTTCTTGACTATGCAAGCTAAGTTCTCTGTATTGTATTTTAAATGTTTTGGATAACCTGCTAAATTTGCAATGACAAAAATGGGGGCGCTCAGGGCTTATGCACTCTAAAGCAGTGGTTCCCAAACTGGGTCCTGGGGCCTCCCTGTGAAGGTTGGTTTTTGTTCACCCTTGATTGCAATCATAGGATTTCAACCGGCTGTCAATTTGTCGTAATTAGGTGCACTCAAATTCAGAGCAGCACTTTATCATCTCGTGACATACGGTATTTTGACAGATATGCATACATACAGTGAGGAATACATTCACATCCACATTGCGATATATGAGTAACAACTGCATAAAAAGAGGAAAAAAATGAACCCAATCAAAGGAAAAAAATCAGTGGGTTTCTAAGTGGTCATACTGTGGGTACATGATTGCAAAAACTTAAAATTTACTAGACAAGCAAAAGACAGAGTCAAACCTGTTTTATGTTATGTTTTTGTTATTCAGTGCAAGAAAATTATTTTGAAAGAATTCTAATCGCTTGTGTATAGCAACCTGATTTGGAGGTTACTGATTTGTTCAGTGCCTGACTTGATCTATATAAAAATGTTGTAATCTGAACCTGCTTGCAACATAGAAAAAAAAGCAGTTTATTCAAGGTCTTCTATTCTTCATGGCACACATGGATATTTCTAATAAAATTTGGCTTAAGACAGCAACTAACTTCTTTACACATAAAATGCACCTAATTAGGACAAATTAACAGCTTATTAAAATCATATGATGGCAATTATGGTTGGAACGAAAACCAGCATACACTGGGAACCCCTGCTCTAAACAAAAACAAAACGGAAACATTTTGACCAACTCCTGAAAGATGTTTGTAAATTTTTAGTTCATGAGAGATTGGAAAAATCCCTAACAGCAAAGTCATTGACAGTGTTGGCAATGTTTTTTTTTTTTTTGTACTTGCGTGCCTTGCTCTGTTGTTGTCGTTGTTGTGGATGTTCTTTTATAGCCACTGCGGCGGAACCAATTGCCCCCCAGGGACAAATAAAGGTCTTGAATGAATCTTAAATGTCATCTGTTTTGGCCAGCATTGGCGATGTCATCATTTACAGCCAAAGTCAGCTTTAACCCTTTAAATTACAGTCCATTTTTGAGCAAATTTCCTCCCAAACTAAAATGCTTACTTTTCTCGAACCACTTTGATTACAGGTAAAATCATGACACTCAGTAAATTGATCTCAGATGGTCAGAATTACTGAGATTATTACCTAAATTGAGTAAAAACACTGGAAATATGTTTTTGTCAGTCTGAAAAAGATTTTATCACATAACTGCAGCACTTTCCCCATAGCCCAGCCAATGATGTATTTTTGATATTACCCTAGAGTAATATCACTTTTGCGAAAATTTCATCGGCTGAGAGCGCGGGGGAAAAAAGTCCCTCCGCTTTGTGTCACGTTGTTAATATTTCGCTTAACTGAATACCAAGTGTAACTTTGGTTCAATCGGTATGGCTCAGCGCTGTGGCAAACTCACTGGGTGCCATTCACATAACTAAGTTCATGTTACTTAGCTAACTAGGTAGTTAGCGTGCATGCAGTATGTTTTCATAGCCATTAAGTAACATTATTTTGTTAGCAGTGAGCTAACGATAGCTTGCTACTCAGTTAATTGAATGTACAAACCGTTACTAGTTCAGCCGCGAATGTCTATGACTCAGTGACTGAATTTGTCAGCAGAGTGATGGAGTTAGCTCAGTGCTACGAAACAATGGGTGGTGAAGGAAATTACATTCGTTTTCTATTTAATTATGCAATTCAGTTATGTGATAATCAGAATCTTATACTCTTAGTCATGTCATTTGAAAGTTATGAAACTCCTTGAGTAAATTTTGTGTTGGTTGCTCGCTTAAGCTCGCAACAAATGCAAAATTTACTCAAGGAGTTTTCATATGACAAGCAAACTCGTGTAAGACCCCCTATTTGTGTTTTCTTCTGCCCTGTGATGCTGTGACCAAGCCTCATCAGCCAAGAAAAATAATACAGCCACAGCCAGTTGCCTAAACAACAGCAGGTTCAAATATTATTATTCTGTGACCAAAAATGAATATTTCACAGATTTTTTTTTTCCTAGATTATGTTCATGCATATTTCAACTACCTTTTTTGGAGAGTCTAAATTCCCCTGCATTCCTAGCCATGGTCCCGTTTGTTTGTTTGCTTGAAGTTTTACAAATTCCTTCAATTAGGTCTCCTTCCCCATTTGAAGCTAAATTTTCACTCTAGTATACCCGTCTGATTTCCTGCACTGGGGTGCAATTAGATATGCGTAATAAAGTGGCTTCCAAAACGCATTTGCTTCATTGACAAAGTCCCCCCTTGTCTGAAACATTGACTGTATAAAACATGGATGTAGCCTCCGCGATATCACCCATAGGTTTCTGAATATCCACTGTGAAGCTCAATTGGTGGCCATCTTGGCACTTACCCAGACAGCAAAAACTTTTCGGCCCAGATACGGGCAGATTACAGGTTCTGACTCCATTTTAATTGGCCCGATTCCGTGTGGCCGTAATCTGCCCAGAATCAGATTGAATGACTGCCCGATTCTGGCGCAGTTGCCTTTCTGCCGTCAACGCCATCAATTTGCCATTACTCTCCCAGATCCGACCCGATTACAGAAAAACTAATGTGGTCCAATAACCACTTGCCGTATCATGTTCACAACGTGCCATAACCCTCCTAGATACGGCCCAGTTGTAGAAAAATTGATCTGGTCCGATAATCACTCCCCGGAACTCAGCCGACATTGCCTGCACATCGCCAGAATCCCGCCACATGCAGCCCAGTTCCAAGCCATACCAGTTTTATTTGGGCTGCCAGATCTTTACCTCCACAATATTAAATTATTACAAATAATATTTTAATGATATTTTACAATAATATTAACAATAATTCTAATTATAATAATAATGTCATTACTGTAATAGTAATGCAAAAACTTTGACTTGAATCTTACAACAGGAAATCAATATGCCTACATACTGTTTTAAGTTTCCTTAATTATAAAGATAAAATGATTCAATAATGGCAATAATGGCGATAAGTCAATATATTACATGATAAATGTTCATTGTCTTCACAGAAATGTTTCCCAAAATCACTTCACTGCAAAACAGACCTTTCCTAGCATTTTAATCTTGTATACTATTCAAAAAAAGTAGGGGATATTGGATTTACAAGTACCATGAAATGCAGATCATGAGGTCAGGAAGGAAACAAATGACATAAAAACATTAAGGAAACATTTGTCAATTTATTCGAAACCCTGTGTACAGTCAGTAAAGGACAGATTCTCCAGAATAAGGGTCAACACAAACACAGGGTCACACCGCAAATTTACCACCATTGTGAAACAGAGTCAGTAGCGGGTAAAACCCCCTCGGTTGGCTAGACAAGCTCGAATTCGGCGTGGCATACCCCTAACGAGACGTCCCAGGTCATTTTGGGGAACGTTATTCCATTCCTGTTGCAATGCTGCAGCAAGTTCTTGGACATTGGCAGGAGGTTGTTGACGTTGGCGTAGCCGCTGTCCAAGCATGTCCCAGACATGCTCGATGGGGGAAAGGTCCGAACTGAGTGCTGGCCATGGTATTGTGGTGATATTCTGCTGCTGGAGGTAATCTGTAACGATCCTAGCCCTATGACATCTGGCATTGTCATCTTGGAAAATGAAACGGCGGCCATAACGGCGTGCAAAACGGCACAACATGGGGTGCCAAGATGTTTTCCGGTAGTACTGCCCTGTGACACGTCCAGCAACAACATGCAAGTCTGTTCTGCGGCAGCAGTGATGCCTCCCCACACCATTACAGATCCACCCCCATACGGATCATGTCTAATGACGTTAACGTCATGGAAACGTTCGTTACGTCGGCGCCAAACCCTTCTGCGTCTGTCAAGGAAGTCCACAGTGAACCTCGACTCATCTGAGAACATTACGTTGTTCCATCGGCGATTATCCCAGTGTTGATGATGGCGACACCATTGGAGTCTGGCCCTAATGTGGCGATCCCTCAAACAGGGAATGACACGAGGGCGCCGGGCGTGTAAGTGAAATCTGTGCAGGCGATTCCTGATGGTCTGGCCACTCACTACCAAGCCAGTATCCCTTTGAAGTAGAGACCTTATCTGATTTGCTGTTACCATACGATTTCTCAAGACAATAGTGCGGATGAATCTGTCCTGAGCCTGAGTTGTTGCCCTTGGTGGACCGGATCGTGGTCTATCCTGAACAGACCCTGTAGGATGATGTCTGGACCATAATCTGCTGATGACAGACTGGGAAACATTCATTGCCCTTGCCACAATGACCTATCTTGTGCCAACCTGTAGCATGCCAAGGGCACGTAACCTCTCCTCCTGTGTTAGACGGCGCATGGTCTCTGTTTAATTAACGACTTCAACCACTGATAATCTGATGCTTTCTCTTCAAAATCTTCCTTTACAGTGGCTCTAACCTTCCAATTCAGAGTCATGCAAATTTGTGGCACAACCCCCTTGATCATCAATAGCATCCCGTGCAGATCGTGAGAGTGTCATTGATGTGTTTGGGTGATGAATTTCTTTGGAAATGCTTCCTCAGTAAGGAACTATACAACATGGTTTCGTATCCCTTTGTATATGTGAAAATTTTGATCTCAAAATAAAATATCCCCTACTTTTTTTGAATAGTATATTTAAACTTATTTCTATTACCTGTTTTCAAGCAAAACAAAAGTATTGCTACTGGTGTAAAAAGTTTTTATTCATTTCTACATTTGCCTATGGGATAAGATTTCATTCACCCCAAGGACAAATCTAGAAATGCGTCAATTCTCGCATTAGCGGCAGAACTTTTTTCCTCGTGGAAAGAAGATCATTGAATAAAAGTTTGAGTCTATATACAAGATTAAAATGTACAATAAGGTTTTTTTTTTACAGGGTTCTTTCTTCATGCATTTTACTGAAATTCTGAAAACTGCAATACTGAGTATAGTAGTCATAGAAGTACTTGAAGTTGCACTGGTAATGATAAAAGGGTTGAAGCACACACCAGGTATTTAAATTAGATTCAAAGCAATTTATTAATTTATTATATTCATAGAATGATACCTGACAAACTAGTAAATTGAATTTTTAATCAAATTTTATTTCAAATGAAATGGACATCAAGAAACAAACCATGCATGCTTTTCTCCTGATTTTTCCCCCTTAATTTTCTCCCCCAATCCCAATCATTCCCAAGCTGAAGCCATCACTTCACATACTGCTGCCACCAGTGGCTCCCTTGCAAGATCCATTTTTAGAAACAGCACCTAGAGAAAAAGCAGGAGAGGGAGAGAGATTTGACTTTGATTTTCTAGTCAAGTTTCAGTTAAACTGTCACATTAACCATTTACAGAACATCATAGTAATCCCACAAAATTTAGCAAATTTATAAGAGTCAGTAAAAATCTAAATCCTTCAGAGACCATACAGCCTCAGTTCCACCAAGCAGCCCAGTTCAGGGCCCGTATTCACAAAGCATCTTATCTTACCGCTAGGAGTACTCCTAAGTCGCGCTAAAACATTTTATGTAGGAGTAAAATCTTAAAAGGTTTTCACAAAGCCGCTGAGAGCAACTTTTAGTTAAGAAAACTGGTAACTCCTAGAATAGGAGTAGCTCTGAGATAGGTGGGAGTAAATCTCCGTTGCTATGGATGACGTCAATTCTCATGCACGAGTCTTGGGACAGTGAGCACGGTGATTGGTTGTTTGGTGACAAGGCGGCCCATTGAAAAAAATATCCCACATACGACCCATGGAGGGAAAAATGAGGAAATAGTCCAAGCGGCTGGTTTGTCCCATAAAATAATAACATGTTGAGCACTCCTGAAAATGCACTATGCGCAGTCCCCACATATCACGCTCTAGGCAAATAAACATACATAGGAAAGAGATAGTTGTAAAAACGCCAAAAGCATAAAGCGAGTCAATAATAAAATGCGTCATTTTCCCCATTAATTGGCAACTTATTACCCAATGAGAATATGTTGCGATCAATTAAATGTTGAGCCGTTCAAGTTTGTTTGCCCTAAACTGTCATGGATGAAAGTTGGAAAAGGATGTGAAAGCCCAACTGGAGCTACGACCAGTTACTGCTGCTGGCCCAGTTGGTGCTGGAGCGAAAGCATGTAATCAAAGGGAAATTTGGCTCGGGGGTGAACAGCAAATCCTCGGACGACAGACGACTGCGAGAAGCGGTGGTATGGACTGAAATCGCTGAGGAGGTCCGAGATTGCAGCCTATAAACGGGCTATCGTTTAAACAGGAAAGCATACTAAGCTTGGTTTGTAATTTATAGCCTATAATTTAAATATGTATACAATATATGACATAGGCTGGTATTATTATGATGATCTATTAAATGTAACCCTTGCTCAACAGCCTAATAAAATAATTCATGCGTAGCAGGAGGAGGTACAGCACCAAAGCCACTGTCCCCGAGCAAGTGGTGTCCTGCAGGCACATAATGCCTGTTAAATAATTGGCATAAGCTGCTTTCCATTAAAATGCGAGTTGTGCGTGGATCCTGGCCATTTCACAACAATGTCCAAAATATTGTATTCGGCATCAAGTACTATCTGGGTGTTCATGGAATGAACTTTTTTTTAATTTACAAATACCTCTTCATCTTGGGTCGGAGAAATAATTCAAATAGGCTATGGGTCTCGTCAATTGCACCAATGATACCAGGCATACCTGCGATGTGCATGAATTCAAGTTTGATTCTGTGTTGTTGGCGAATGTCCATTGGAAACCGGATAAACTATCGGATGCTATGGGGTTCACTGAACGCAATGATAATTTGTTAGTGAATTGAGCGACTGACAGATGACTGTGAAATCCCTAAATTGTCCGCGTTGCAAAGTTGCATTTTTCTGGTGGCCAAGTAACGAAGTGTTGTCAAACATTTTATTTTGGGGCTTATTGGGTTGTTTCTCATGGTTGGAGACGATATTCTCTCCCTCACCAAGTCAACAACAAATAAAATCCCTTCACGGTCTATCCGATATCTTTTCAACAATTGCGCATCATTCAGAATTTCCAAGTCATTCCGTCTTTCAACAGCAGAAGCCATTTTCCGATTCTTTGTGAATAGGTTTTAGCAAGTTAGGAGTCCTCTTGACTATTCTTAAGCTCTCCCAGACTTAGGAGCTACTTTTAGGCCTAAAATGCTTTGTGAATAACACTTAGTAAAAATAATTAGGAGTCCTAAATTTACAACTGACGCACCCATTTTTTTTAGGAGTTTCTCCTAAATCCGGCAATTAGGACCCACTTTTAGCGCTAAGATGCTTTGTGAATACGGGCCCAGTTTGTTACACATTAAGTTACTTTTGCGTTTCTATTGTCAAAAGTTGTGGATGGTACCAAAATAACAATCTCAACCAGTCCCATTTGTTGGTACCTCGCTATTGAGGTACCCAGCCCACTGATCCGAAACTAAAAAGTGGAGCAAGAAAGAGTGCAGTTTATTGATTGTTGAGGAGAGGCTCATCACTCTTGCTTGACTGAGTACACGGTTGACGCTGTTGTTGCCATCAGGTAACAGCCCTAGGCTACCTACATAGAAGAGTGGTCTGCGCAGCACTGCAAACCGCATCCAGGTTTTAAGGACTGGTCTACACAGGTTACGTACCAGTTCTACAGCCATAATACCATAAGTGTTTGGCTTAGTATAACCTATAATTCATGTACATGATATGCTAAATCAAAAACCACAACAAATAAAACAGACGTTTTACAATTTACCAAATACCAATGTGGCCAACAAACTGTAGTCAAGTTTTTCTTTCCCCAAATGGATGCCTACACATTAACTGTGGCGTTTAATTCAATTTGAGCCGTGCAAATTTAAGTTTGCACTCATAAAAAATGGCATGACAATTTCTGAAACAACGACTTGTGTTAGCTAATGAGCAAATATGTATGTAACATTTGATAAACATTTCTCTATTGCCAAGTTCGGCATTTTGTTGAGGTCTGGCATTTCTGTAACAGTAATGATGCCTCCATTGAAAGCTAGCTAGCTACCACGCCAATATGATGTAATATAAGTTTGCTAAATTAAATGCACGACCAAGTTTATCATATTGACCAAAGCCAACTTGCATGCACAAATTAGCAGCTGTAGCGAATTAGCTAACGTACTCCACGAAACGAGCTTGCAAACTAGAAAATGTTAACATACCTTAGGTTTGACGGTAACGTACAAAAACCCCATACAAATTAAGTTGGCAACTTGTAAGCGAGGTATTATAATCACTAACTCAGTTTAGCTAAATTAAGCTGGTCATTTCTAGCTTCTTACCTTCGAGTTGTTAGCTCGCAAGCTAACATTAAGTCGAAGTGGAGAAGCGGCTAAACTCATCAATCTGAAAGACAAAAAGATTTATGAAGCATACACGGTAATGTTTACCTTAGAATGCAACAATGCAATGTCAAACAAGTATTTTGTAACGTTAACATTTAGCTTAACTAGCCAACCATCTCAAAGGGGTTTACTTATTTTGCATACCAAGCCAACCAGCTAACTCTCAAACACAGCATTTCCAATCTTGATAGTGGAATAACGTTAGGTTTACCAGCTAACGATAGCATTTAGACCCAACAGCACAACTGCAACAAACAATATCGCTCATGTACCAAACAAGCTTTTGAATTCATTAGTTTAAAATAATATTAAAAAATCTTCACATTTTTCATAAAGTAAAACTTAGGAGCTACCTAGTGAATTTGCTAAAGTCAAGCAAGTAGTTGTTACACAAACGTTAAGTTAACATAAAAATTTTAGCACGCAATGTTTGCTCAAGATCACCAACTGAAAAGAGCTCTAACGGTCACGGTTACGTTATGGTGCCAACTTCGCTCGCTACCTCATTACCTAAGTTAGGCTAACAGTTAAATTAACTCAGCCAGGTATTTTTAGCTCTAATTACAGCATGACAGCTAGCAATATTTAAATAGACAGGCTTTATTTGAGACAATATACTGTATAGACAGGCTTTATTTGAGTGAGCCGGTTCAACAAACCCTGAACTCGCAATCAGAGATAATTGGTACCACAATGGTGGTTATAACCTTTCTTTGTTAATCTCGGCTTTGTGCTTTTAATGCTGTGAGCGCTCTCAATCAATCTGAAGGGCGTTCTAAGCATCAATTTACCATATTTCCATTCATAAAATGACCGATCGCGTGCTGAATGTTTCTCCGAGGAAGCTATCCTGATCCAGGATCAGGAAGACTGCCGGATATCTCCCCCTTCGGCACCAGGGGGCGCCATCAGCGCCTTAATGGGAGACACATATGAAGTTTTACACTGATTGGTTGGACACTTGAAAGACTGCATGATTTTGCATGTGCTTACTCGGGTAGACTTTTGGGAAATTGTAATTGAGATTTATGTTAGCATATGTATTCTTGTTGGTTATGCACTTGTTCATTGGATGTAATGTAAGTGGTTGCTGGGTGATTAATAAAATCTTTTAAAAAATCTCCTAGAAGGAGTGGGTCGTGATTTTGGACAGTTATGAGGAATGTAAAAATATAAAAACAGCAAAAAGCAACACTGTTGCTGCTCATAAGGTCAGAGAGGAATTCTGGCAGAAAATAGCTGACCATGTACTGTATCTCACAAAAGTGAGTACACCCCTCACATTTCGGCAATTAATTTATTATATCTTTTCAAGGGACAATGTTACAGAAATGAAACTTGAATATATTCTAGAGTAGTCATTGTACAATATGTGTAGCAGTGTAGATTTACTGCACTGTCCAAATAACTGAACAAACAGTAACTATTTCCAAAATGGGCGGCAACAAAAGTGAGAACACACCCCAATTGGTAATGGTCAACCAAGCAATGAAACGTGTCTTATTCATCATGTTCATGCTTTTGTCTGTTCGACTGGGTTATATGAGGTTGTGTAACATGTGATGAAGGTTTAAATTGAGGTGCTTTGGGTGCAATGCTCTCATTCTGGTCACTGGATGGTCAACATGGTACCTCATGGGACAAACTCCCTGAGGATCTGAAAAAGAGAATTGTTGCTCTCCACAAAGATGGTCTAAGCTACAAGATCTGTGAAACCATGAAACTGAGCTGCAGCACGGTGGCCAAGGTTATCCAGCGGTTTTCCAAGATGGGTTCTGCTCGGAACAGGCCTCGTCAGGGTCGACCAAAGAGGTTGAGTCCTCATGCTCTGCGTCAGGTGCACAAGTTGGCTTCAGAAAACAGATGCAGGAGTGCTGGCAGCATTGCTAACGAGGTTGCAGCAGTGGGAGAACAGCCTGTCAGTGCTCAGACCATACGCCAAGCACTGCACCAAGTTGGTCTGCATGGCCTTCGGCCAAGACAGAAGTCTCTTCTGAAGCTAGCCCACAAGAAAGCCCGAAAACAGTTTGCTGAAGACAACCAGTCCAAGAACACAAACTACTGGAGCTATGTTCTGTGGTCTGACAAGACCAAGATAAACTTTTTCAGCTCAGATGGTGTCCAGCATGTGTGACGGCGCCCGGGTGAGGAGTACCAAGACAAGTGTGTACTGCCTACAGTCAAACATGGTGGTGACAGCATCATGGTCTGGGGCTGCATGAGTGCTTCTGGTCCTGGGGAGCTGCGCTTCATTAACGGTATAATGGATTCCAACATATACTGTGACATTCTGAAGCAGAACATGATGCCCTCCCTTTGGAAACTGGGCCGCACGGCAGTTTTCCAACATGATAACGACCTCCAAGATTACCACTGCCTTCCTGAAGAAGCTGAAGGTGAAGGTGATGGTGTGGCCAAGTATGTCTCCAGACCTGAATCCCATTGAGCACCTGTGGGGCATCCTCAAGAGGAAGGAGGAGGAGCAGCAGGTGTCCAACATCCACCAGCTCCATGATGTTGTCATGGAGGAGTGCCGGAGGATCCCAGCAACAACCTATGCAGCTCTGGTGAATTCCATGCCTAGGAGAATCAAGGCAGTGCTGGACAACAATGGTGGTCACACTAAATATTGACACTATGGACACAATTTGGCGTGTTGATGGTGAGGTGTACTCACTTTTGTCGCCACCCATTTTGGAAATAGTGACTGCTTGTTCAGTTATTTGGACAGTGCAGTGAATCTACACTGCTACACATATTGTACAATGACTACTCTAGAAAATATTCAAGTTTCATCTCTGTAATGTTGTCCCTTGAAAAGATATAATAAATTAATTGTCCAAGTGCGAGGCGTGTACTCACTTTTGTGAGATACTGTAAATCCTCTGATGAACGACTAGCGGGAATCACTTTAGTTTCTCGGCCAAATGAAACAAAGTGAAATTAAATAATAGATTGAATATTATCTG
Organism: Gymnothorax javanicus; assembly: GCA_029692085.1. Taxonomy (NCBI): domain Eukaryota; kingdom Metazoa; phylum Chordata; class Actinopteri; order Anguilliformes; family Muraenidae; genus Gymnothorax; species Gymnothorax javanicus. Next base: position 136,498,920 of record CM056195.1, on the reverse strand, counting down.
ACTGATAAATACCAATAGTAAACTTTGTTTTTGGTTTAATGTATTTTTTCCATTGCTTTTCTTTTACACAGCATGATTTTAATAAAATTGTATCCCACCACTAACCCTAATCAGTTGCACCATTGCAAATTTACAGTAGTCCTGTGGCATAAAATACTATTTAATGTTGTAATTGATGCTTTAATAGTTGCAGTACCAGCACTGTCAAGAGGACATGGCAGCAAGTTAAAACAAAGCATGAGAACATTTTTCAAAGTGGTACGCCCTATGCTGCTTTGCTTTCATAATTATTTAAATTATTTTAATAGTATGCTGTGTAAAATGTATAGCGCAGCATACAATATTCTTGCTCAGATTTTCTGCTTCACCACCTGAATGTTGTCAGTTCCCGTGGCAAAAAAGACGCAACGCTATGCATACTGTTCATGCAACTCTAAGTGCCTCTCTTTGCTACATGGCCAATATATAGCTCCAGTAGATCGCATAAGTAGCAAATTCCCTCAGCTGAGAATCTGTAGCGTTCATAGAGAATATAGTCAGAAAAAGCGAACAGGTCATGCCAGTCTCCCTCCAAAGAGAACCGCGTACGATTAGGGCACCAAAGTCCACAGGATTATTCAAGAAAGGTGATGCCAACTTCAAAGGAGGTGCTTAGTGATAAGGCAGCACGTGTATAGCTGATTTAAGCCGAAAATTGGCACATAACCTACTCCCGACCAGGTTAAGTTCGCAGCATAAATTACCGTGGAAATCTAGCCACGTTAAAAGAGAGGCACCTTCGTGACATTGAAAAGCCCAGAATTAGGCTCGACATACCTTGCTAACCCACTTATCTTGCTTCGTAGTATACCCCCCAGGTATCATGTTTGCCAACACCAATAATCACTAACCTGTTTGTCAGACGGCGATGATGATCATCCAAGGACTGATTGGACGGCTCCAGATGTTCACTCGTGCATATCCGTACACTCACGTGGGAATTGGGCCGATTCCTTTTTGGGTAGAATCGGCCCGACTCTGGTGTGATGCAGTTCATATGGCATACGGCCAGGCAACATCAGCAAGATTATGGCTGTGTTGAAGCTACCCGAGGCTGCAGGTGAATGGCGGAGCTCCGGTTAGCAGTAATTGGCCCGACTGAATTTTCATGGAATGAAGCCATAATCGGCAGAATCCAGACATCGCAAGAGTCGGTCTGATTCCGGCACAGTCAGGATCGGCAGCTGTATGGCGTGATGGAATCGGCAAGATTACGGCTGAGTTGAAGCTACCCGCAGCTGCAGGTAAATGGCAGAGCTCCAGTTTGCCATAATCGGCCCAACTATGTTTTCACGGAATTAAGCCGTATTCCGTAGAATCCTTACATTGCCAGAGCCGGTCCGATTCTAGCAATGTCAGGATCGACGGGTGTACGGCGAGACAGAATCGGCAAGATTATGGCTGAGTTGATAGTGCCCGGATGTGAAACTTTGCCGACAGTGCCGACACAAAAGTGGAATCGGGCCGATTCCTATTGCTATCTGGGTACTTGACTCTGCCTACCTCCCGGCTAATCCAAAAATGGGAAAAAAAGGAGGACCATTGCTGGAGCTGAGGCAGGCCTACAGGGTGGGCTGAATGGAGCCTGGTTGCTGAAACACGCCTTCCTAGCTTGAAGCTACTAACCTAGCCACGGCTTACAAACTAGCCTAAGAAGCTGACTAATCTCAATGCTACATAGTTCGCTATGGCCGAGATGCTGGGTCATATCTGTCCTCGTAAAGGAAGGGAGCCTGCCAAGTTGCTAGCGGTGGCGGGTTGAATGCTGTTCGTATCCATGAAACAGCTGCGAGACGAACGTTGTTCATATGTGTGAAACGGTTGCGAGACGAACGCTGTATTCTGCTGGGAAGTTCAGGCGGTGGGCTCACTGTGTATTGATATGCCCCTGGGAGTGCGAGCAGGTGCTCGGCTAAGCTTTTTGATGCACCTTAGCCAGGTCACATTTACGTTAGTATGGCCAGTCAAACGATTATATTGCATTACGTAAGCTCACTAGCAAACCTGGTGACCCTTAATTTTCCTACCTCACACACCCATATTTTGATCAAAAGTATTATCACCCTACATTTTGACTTTGGTCAATGCTGAATTAATTGGCTACTGTGGCTAGCATACGCACGGGTTATCAATGTTAGCACAGCTGGGCGTCTGGCTCCAGGGCTGTACCATGGTTATTTTATCAGCTACCCAGCTAATCTATGGCCTTTATAATAGCTAACGATACCACTGCAACATGCAACCTATCTTTCGAATTGTACTGTAATTTAAGGTACTTCCAGACCTCAGCAAAGAGCCTTCGCCCTTAGCTTCACTTTTCACTTTTGTTTTATTCGTATGAATGGAGCGTCACTGGACACTGAATATAGTGTCTAGTATATATAACGTGTCTAGTTAGTGACACTAGTGACACTGTTCTCCATTGCCGTTTAGCTTATTAATTAGGTTAATGTAGCTAGCTAGCTTGTGGATGATGGACTTTATGAGGAAACACATTAAGCGATAGCTAGCTAGCTTGCTAGATAACATGGGATAGGCTAAATTGGCTATATAGCAAGCTAGCTAGCCTTTCTTTTTTTAAAATTTATATATATATATATTTTAATAATTAAAAATTTGGCATCTCCAATCCCACCCGAATCTGGAATGCCCAATTGGTGAACTATGTACAGGCACAAGGCTTGCTTGAATGCGACCCCTTGCTGCCAATTCAGGAGAGTGTAGATAGTTCGCGGCTGTCCTCCGAAGCATGCGCCCGTCAACCACCGCTTCTTATACACTCATTGGTTGAATCTTCGCAAGTTCAGAACGAGGGCGGAGGATACCCGGACATGAACAGGCTTAGAATCTTCCTGATGAGCGCCTGTCTGGCCAACAGGAGGCGCTTGAGCAACGAACAAGGCAACTATTATTTTCCCTCCCCGGCAGTCCCTTCCCAATTTGCAACCCTGTAGCGCAATAGCCAATTGTGTGCTACTCTGAAAAAGCTGCCAACCACTGCTGGTTGATAGGCGGGGATTGAACCCACGACATGATAGTCACATCTGCTTCGCAACGCGATGCTTTACCGAGTGAGCTATCCGGCAGCCCCTAGCTAGCCTTTCTATATACAATGATGCCATATCGGTAACCACACTGAAAATGGAACGAATCCATTTGTGGCGAAGCAACAGGAACTGTACCTTTATAAGATCTTGCTCTGTGTATCTATTGACTGTATAACTACAACAATCTCCACACAAGCCCTCCAAATGCTGCAGGAATCAGCTTAAGGACCCCGTCATCTGGTAGCGTGCTATGGTGGTTTTAATGCTGTAGCTTACTAGTCAGCTATGTTGGCAACCTGTCAGGGAAGCCATGACGGTTTGCCAACCCTTGACTGACTCCTTTTGTTCAAAAGTATTTTTACTCCAAATGTTGACACTTCTCTTTTACGCTGTTACTTCACTGCATGCCAGTATAACAACTGTGGCAGGCGTACACTACCATTGGCGCAGCTGGGCATCTGGGGCAAAAGCTGACTGAGGGCCTCCTGAATTCATTCTCTGGCTAGTTAGCTAATTAACGAACGAGTACTGACACTTGCTACTTCATGCTAACCTATAATGTTATATGAAATATTAGAATTTCATCACCTTTGAAAATAGACTACAGACTAACCACACAGCAAGACATTATTTTCCTGATATATCGATAAAAATTCCCCAGTCATAAACACGGCCAAAGGGTAAGGTTCCGTGACTCGAATGAGCCTATGTAGGGTTACCCACCACAGACGGCTGGGTTAGGCCAGGGTCAGCAGCTAGGCTAGCTGAACCCAGGTAACCCCCCACCCCCCCCCGTCTGTAAAGTGAAAACAGACAGTGTTCGTTTGATGTTTCATTACCACAGTTAATGTCAATAACGGTATGGCCTCCCCTAGCTTGAATGACGGCTTGACAACGCCGGGTCATACTGTCAATCAGAACCCGGATGCTTGCAATTGGAATGTTGTTCCATTCTTCAACAAGGGCATTTCCGAGCTCTTCTAGAGTGTGGGTTGTGCCCTACGAATCGAAATGGCGACCTGCAGCATGTTCCACACATGCTCGATAGGGTTTAGGTCCCGCGAACGCTGGGCCAGTCCATGCGGACAATTTTCTCCTGCTCTAGGAATTGATTCACCACCCTAGCACGATGGGGACGGGCGTTATCATCCATCAAGATGAAATCAGGGCCAACAGCACCAGCGTATGGTCTTATGTACACATTGAGGATCTCATCCCTGTACCGTACCCCTGTCATCGTCCCTCTCCCCATGACATGCAGGTCCGTTCTGCCGTTCCTGCTTATTCCTCCCCAGACCATAATTGATCCGCCACCCTAACGGTCGTGTTCGTTGATGTAGGCATCATTAAATCGCTTACGCCACACCCGTTTGCCACACCCGTTGCCTCCTGTCAGTAAAGTCCAAGCAATATCGGGACTCATCAGTAAAGAGAACTGGAGCCCAATCGTTGTGTGTCCATGTGACATGATCGTGAGCCCAATCCAAACGGTCACGCCTATGACGCACGGTCAGTGGGATTCGAACACATGGCCGTCTTGAGTTGAGGCCGGCAGTATGAAGACGATTCCGTATCGTCTGAGTGGATATCCTGACCCCTGAGGCGTTATGAAGGTCATTTCGTAGGGTGGTGGCTGTCCAGAAAGGATGACGTCGTGCCTGAAGTGTGAGAAAGTGGTCTTGTCGTTATGTAGTCGATCTCTGACGACCACCCCCATGACGGTGTGCTGCTGTACCAAACGTTTGATGCCGGTTCCTCGCTCTGTTCACAACGCTTTGGCTGACGTTAAGTGCATTAGCAACGTGATGTTGTGAGAAGCCAGAGTCAAGCATTCCGATGCTTCTTCCCAATTGCTCTGAAGTCAATCGACGTCTAAGACGTTGAGGAGACATTGTTATTGCTAAATGTAATGCAAAAAATTTGGGAACTTCCAAATTTTCACCAACAAGCAACACACACGTCTGAGTTGAAATGGTGAAGTGTTAGTCAAAGCCAAAATGTGAGGCTGCACGCTCATTTAATGTCATGAAATGCACGTGCAAATGTGTTTTGTGTCTGACTGCATATCATTTATCCAATATATTGTTCATCAGTGGCAGTTATCAAATTTGCATGTCATTTCACAAACAAATTCCTATGATCCCTATCAAATTTTGAGTAGTATAAATTGGAAGGTGACATAAAAATTCATCCCTCCCACTGTATTCTCAGAGAGGACATTTTTTTTTACAATTAAGTTGTAACTTGAGAAGTACCCACACCAATTTATGACCTAAAAAATCAGATTGCATCAGGTGAACAGACACATGGGCTCATCCATAGTAATTCAAAATTGTTAAAGTGTTCTGGCACATTCAATACTTTCAACATTACACACCATTCTCCAGCTGATCTAGCTGAACTTGATCAAGCCATGACTGGTGTCCAACTGGCTATGTGTTCATGCCGCAGTCTTGATTCCTGCAATCATCTTTTTGCTTTTTTTTTGTCACTAATGTGGCAGCTATGGCTCTGTTTCTTTTCACCTCTGTCACTTTGAAGAAGCTACAAGCCCACATCCCTATTCAATTGGCTTTCATAGCGCCTTTCATGAATGCTAACCTTGCTATGGCACTGCTTCATGAGGCAAGTGATGTCTGCAGGATTCATCCCCTTGTGCACACCTGTGGGCAATGCCTGCATTTTTGCATTTCAGGTTTCTCTATTTTTCATTGAGTAAACAGTGAACGTAACACATGAAAATTATTTATGAATATGAAATAAAATCACCCAGGCAATTAAATTAATGGCAAACTCCTCAATCGCAAATGATTTTACGTAATTAATGACATTTGGACACCAGAGCTGCAAATCCAGGCAAGAGCCTGGATATTTAACACATAAGCTCTCTTTCCTTCTTTTGGTCACTTGCCATAAACACTTCAGTAGTTGTCGCCCTGCAATTTTCTGCTTTCTGTTCTCCACCATCACACTCAGTACCGGCTCCCCACAGGGTTGTGTGCTGAGCCTTCTCCTCTATGCTCTGTACAGACACGACTGCTCTCTCATCCACTCCTCTCACACAATCATTACATTTGCAGATGACAGCACTGTGTTCGGGCTCATTACTGGAGGTGATGAGTCTGCATAAAGAGACGAGATTTGTGAACTATTCAACTGGAGCAAAAGAAATTACCTTGCATTCAACACCAGTGAAACAACATAAATGGTATTGGACTTCAGGAGACACAGAGCAGATCCTGCCCCACTTCTCATAAATGGGGAAGAGGTGGAGAAGGTCTCCACCTTCAAATTCCTGGGGACCACCATCCTCAGGATCTCTCCTGGTCTGCAAATACAACAGCAGTAGTTAAAAAGTCCCAGCAGAGACTGCGCTTTTTAGGACTGCTTCACAAAAATAAGCTGAAGGAGAACCTGCTGCTGTCATTCCATAGATCCACCGTGGAGAGCGTGCTAGCCTACTGCATCACAGTATGGTTCGCTGGCTGCTCAGCTGCAGACCAGAGGGCCCTTCTGAGGGTCATCTAGACAGCGAAGAAAATCATTGACTGCCCCCTGCCTTCTCTGATGGCTCTCGCCAGGTCTAGGCATCTCAATAAAGCCAAAAACATAACTAACATAACTAAAGCAAAACAAACAGACTCAGAAATAGTTTCTTCCCTTAAATGAGAATATATAATGCACATACATACATTAATTACTCTCACTTTCACTATATTCTATTGATATTTATTGGTTTCATTGGTTTTATGATGCCTTTTGATTGGCTTTGTGTTGTGTGTTGTTCTGTCCTTTGATACATTTGCACTGTTTCAGATTAACTTTTAATTTTGTTGTACTGTGTACAATGACAATAAAGGTATTCTATTCTATTCTATTCATGCTAGGTTGTTGCCAGAGCTGTAGCTGGGCTTTTTCGCCTGACTGTTGCCAAGAGCTCTGCTGGCACTATTTGGCTGAGGCATTGGCTCCTCTCCTTCTTTAATGATGGCTTTCATTTCAGGCTGGAGCCTCCCGCTGTTATTTAAAGCTGTCTGCGTCAGCTATTAGCTTCAGAACACTGTCGTAAGGCCTGTTACACTGCCCAGGTCCCTCAGCTCTTCATCTAACATGATAAATGATTTCGGCACTGGTCATCATTTGTTTGATAAATTAATATGTGTAACATAAGTCCAATTTCAGCTCTAATCATATTAGCTAACAGGAGTATTTTATTAAGAATAACTTGACAGCTTAGTCGCCAACCACCAAAACTAGTATTCCCAGACACTTTTATTACCTGGTCACCCAAGCAAAAGTGAAATACTGATCATTTGGCCTTGATCTCTAGGTCAAAGCTCAAGCCAAAGATCACAAGCTGATTCACCACATATGGGTTCCTGCCAGTCCTAATACAACCTGGGTCCTGAGTGTGACTGTTAATTCAATATGGGCCATTTCGTGCAGGCTCATGTCATTTAGATCCATAATTTTTAAATTAATCTTTTAAATTTTATCTAAAACCAACCAAAATTGCTCAGCACTATGACCTAACCACTGCCAAAACCTATGCCCACAAAGAACAAAATTGTGTCATACTGTAATCGTGACCTGCAGTTCAGTTACAAGAAACCTGCACAGACTCAGTGGTGGAATGAACGTAAATCCATAGTATCCCGAACTTTGTCTGGGGCTGCATTAAAAAGCCAGATACAAGGCATTTTCCTGTTTGACCTTGAGGTCAAATCCAAGATCACAAACTGGTGAAAAATATATGACTTTCTATTGGTCACTAATACTTACCTAAGCTCTTAATGCAATAATTAGCAAGATAGGGGCCGTTTTCCTGTTTGACCTCGAAGCAAAGGTTAAAGGTCAAATCTAAGCTCACAAAGTGATATGCATTGTATGATTCCTGTTCATCCCTAATACACACCTAAGGTCTGAATGCAATGATAAGCAAGACAAAGGGAATTTTCCTCTTTGGCCTAGAACTCAAAGTCAAAAGTCAAAGCCAAAATTGTTAACTGTTGTCCAATATAAGTCCCTAATACAGACCTAAGCGCCAATTGCAATGATAAGTAAGATACATACCTTGAGCTCTAACTCACATGTAGTGCAAAGCATGATGCAAGAGTCTTTGCTAGTGTAGATCATATTTGTCATTTTCCCGTCCAGTGCTCATATTTCTTAAATAGCAACTGCACTTGCAGTAAACTGAATGCCCATAAGCATGTTGGTCTTAAAATGAGGAGTGGTCAAGCACATTGTTGACACATTGCTATCTTGAGGCAGAGGAAAGCAATTGCGAGATTGATCTACAAATATTTGGATATTTTGGTAATTAAAATAGTACTATGCGCCACTATAGGTGGGTGCACAATGCAACTACACTATTGTTTGTAGTGTATATTACAGTGATAAGGCTTCCTTAGTCTGCTTTCAGCAATTAAAACCCCATTGCTATCACCTTTTACCCCATGACAGAAAAAAAGAATTTTAAAGAGAACTACAGCTGTGGTGAAGAAAAAAGCTTTGTGTATCCTACCCTCTGTCCAAAGTCTCAACTAGTTTGATAAAAAGTATATTTAATGCCATTAGAAACGCAGCGATGAGGTATGTACTGTATTTGTGGCAAATTAAAGATTCAATCGATTTTTATTGCTTTTCCAGTGAGATTTAAGTGGAAATAAATAATAGCATTACATGGTATTGTAATGCTAACGTGCACCACGTGAACGCGCCGAGCAATTCAGTAAAAACAAACATTGAGCTGTTTGTGATGTGAACAGTGACGCTAGACTTGTTCTTTTGGGTGTGGTCAATAGCCTACATAAAGCTAAATAAAAAAAATTAAAAATGCTACTTAATCAAGAAAATGGAACGGCTTTTGACACAGGAGCAAAAAAAGAGCCATTGGCATGTTATAGGCAGGTCTCAGCCGCCAAGAAGTGGCACATCATCTGCACTGTCACCAGTCAACAATCAGTCGGCTGTCTGTCAGAGAACGGAAAATGGGCACTATCGCTAACTGTGACAGATTTTTGGCAGCAACGAAAACTGATCATAAGACGAGGGGTCTAAGACGTCTGGGGGTGAGCGCATGTACCGTTCGACGCCATCTGCGTGAGCAACATATGCATGCACATGGTCCCCACAGGAAACCCATTTTTTGCCTGTGAGACAAGCCTTTGTACTGTTCATCACCAGTGGTTTTTTTTTTTGTTTGCCTTGGAGCGCTCACATAAATGCCATTTTTGCCCTGTTTCTTTCTTACTGTGAAATCGTGAACAATGACTCTAACAGCCAGGTGAGGCTTGCAGTTCTTTAGATGTTAATCTGGGTTCTTTTGTGACCGGCTCAATGACTTGTCATCAATGCGCTGTAGGAGGAATTTCGGTTGGCTGGCCACTCCTGAGATGGTTCATCACTGTTCCAGGTTTTCTCCATATGTAGATAATGGCTCTCACCATGGTTCGCTAGAGTGCCAGAGTCTTTGAAATGGCTTTGTAACCCTTTCCAGACTGATGGATATCAACACCTGTGTTTCTCATTTGTTCTTGAATTTTTTACATTGCAGCATCATGTACTGCTTTTTGATTGTTTCACATTGCCAAACACGTTCTCTTTAAGTGATGTTATGATTCAATCGGGCTGGGAGAAATCACATCTGGGTGTGTTTAGCGAACTTGAACCCAATTATCAACAAATCACTTGTAGTTTGTGTTGTGGGAATTTTGATTTTATATTTCTGGTATTACCTTCTCAGAAAGAACTCAGACAGAGACAAAGGAGTTAATATTTCCAAGCCAAAGGTCAGTTTACTTTTTCTGCAGAAAAAGGATCCCCGCACACAACAAGTCCAGTCAAACAAGGATAACCAACAAGGATTTTGCTGTGATTTAAGTAAGAATCCATCTTGACATCCTCCTCCCCCTCGAGCTGATTTACGCATCATGGTATCAACAGGAATGTTGCAGACGCACACAGCCCACGTAAAGCCAGCCCCGGAGTATGCATACATCGTATCGTTCGGCATCCCAGGCTCAACTTGTACTGTTCTTCCTGAGAACACATAAACTTGACAGAGAAAGAGAACATCTTGGCCCTGTCAGGACTGCATGGCTCCAGATAAACTATAAGCAATTACGCATTGTTCAAATTTGTGGAAGCTACAGCTATGAAGGCCTAGACTAATCAGAAACAGGCAAGAGTACACTACCATAGCCTAAGAAAAATTGAGCCAGAGCAAGCAAGGATAAACAATTAACAATAATTAAATGAATCAATATAAAAATGATTCCACAGTTTGATTGGTTGATTTATAAAGTGGCAGCTACTTTTTCAATCAGGGCCAGGTAGGGTTGGATAGCTGGTTTTCTTCAATAAATTAAATATTCATTTAAAAACTGCATTTTGTGCTGACTTGGGCTATCTTTTTCCAATATTAAAATTAGGTATGTTCTGAAACATTTAAATGTGGTAATCATGCAAAGATAGAAAAAAATTTGGGAAAAGGCACTGATAGATAGATGGATAGATTGATTGATTTATCGATAGATGCACCCTTCTTTTAACTATGCGCCTTACTGTGCGGTTAGATTAATCGCCATTAAACCATGAAAAGTGGATTTGGGTACGCCTTAAATGCACTTGCGCCATGTGCTTTAGACAGTGTGCTTTGATTGTTAAAATATAGCCTGTAAGCTTTAAATGCAATAAGTAGTGAGATACAGGGCTTTTCCTGTTGAACCCATTAATATATACTTTGAACACTAGATTGATAATGGTGTCGTATTTTCATTATCAAAAGTGAAGCACCTGGTTGCCATATACACCCAACTTCTTCATAAAAATGAATGGTTTCCTATGAGGCCAATTTCAAATAAGTTAGTATAATCGTTAAAATGTTGAGATGTGTGGCTGAGTTTTGCAGCAATATTCATTTTCATGCGTATGTTCACGTAGAAATGCAAATTTATCACTTTATTTGAAAAAAAAATCATGTTTGCGTGCTAGCTAGCTAATTAGCCGTCCCACTGACTTGAATAGATCGCTGACTAAAAGCAAATGCTAGCGATTGATAACGGTCACCAGCGAGCTACCTTGGTACCCTTACCGTCGCGGGGACTGCATTGACAGTAAATAAAATTAACAAGGTGGCTAACAAGCTTGCTACTTGCAATCTACATTAAACGGCAAAACTTCTTATCCGCATAATATTTAAAACAGTGGACAAGTCACTTTGTCTGTTCATATGGATTTCCAAAAGACAAGGGTGAAAGGCTTGGCTGTTAGAGGTCAGGAGAAAAAACTTTTTCCATTCCCTCGATCCGTGCTGTGCAGTGATCATTTTTTGAGAGCAGTGTTTTAGCAGGACAGGGGCAAATATGAAACTTAGTAAAGAAGTGGCCAGAGTGAACTAGCGCTTCCATTTGTTGCGGGCAAGCTTTTCCTGTCATTTTTCCCTGTGCCTGTTTTTCTGTCTGCCTGTCTGTCATTATTATCATTATTGTTTAAACCTTTCAATCTGTGAGTGGTCTCCCCTTTATGTTGTGTGCCCTAACAGGCCAGGGTTCCGTAACACATTTCACAACGTTGGCATTAGCCATATGATTCAATATAAACAATTCGGTTGACGGCAAATATGCTTGACCAGGGTACAGTCAAGTGCAGACACCAGAGAATAATTTGATAACGTACACAAACATTCATCTACGTTTCTTATAACGATGAAAACTTCCAAGCAATTATCCTACCAGAGGGTCATTAAATGCCTCGGTTACGTTAATTTGTTAACTTTTCTGGTTGCATGTTAATGTTGTTGCCGTCATATTTCGGTCTTCCCTTTCATGAGTGTGCCTCTTTCCATCCTCCAAAAAAAGCACATATTTAGGGAGACAAAATGTTGCTCTGCATCGCGACACCAAAATAACACCTACTCGCGCGCAAGTATTTTTTGAAAATGTAATTTTTAAGTAGGCGAAAATGAATGGGAGTCTACATGCAAATTTTACTTCTGGGTGTATATGCTGCTGGAACAGATGCTTCACTTGAGCGTACCCTATCAGCAATCTCGTGTTCTATATATGGATCTATGGTTGAACGCAATATCCCAGGTCAAATTCAAGGTGACGAACCGATTTGCAAAATCCCCAATACAAACCTACTCTGTAAATGTAATTAGTCAGGCACAGGGTGTGCTCCTCTTTGAACTTGAATCCAAGGAATTAGGATGAGTTCAAGGTCACAAACAGTACCTCTGATTATTTTATGCACCTACAAAGTGTAGTCACTAGTTAGCAGTATGCTTCATTTAAATCGAAACAACAGCACATTTGCCAAATGATTTTGAGACGCTTTATGTTATGCTGAAGGTAGTCAGATATGTGAATAAAAGCATTAAAAATATGACAACGAAAGAAAAATGTATGCAGTTTCTTTATAAATATCATGTCGGTTATTCATGTTTCAATTCCTGACCATGCTGTGTATAATAAGTGGCCTTGATCTGAGCAAATGTGGAGAAATATAACATGTATGACCAAACATGCAGAAATCAAAAAGAGGAACAATGCAAATAAATTATATATTTCACTATTTTAGATTGGCCATGAACCTGAGGACAAATTCAAGGTGATGGACTTATGTGCGATTTATGACCTCCTATCAGTCCCTTTTACAACTCTAAGTCCTAAAAGCAATAATAAAGGAGATACAGAGTGTTTTCCTGTTTGACCTCGATTCCAATATACAACCCTATTTCCATAAAAGTTGGGACGCTGTATAAAATGTAAATAAAAAATAAAAATAAATTAAAAAAACAGAATGCAGTGATTTTCAAATCATTTGAACTTCATATTTATTTGAAAATAGTAAAGGACAATATATCAAATGTCAAAAGTGAGATAATTTATTGTTTTTTGAAAATCTGTGCTCATTTTGAATTTGATGCCAGCAACACATTTAAAAAAAGGTGGCACAGGGGCATGTTTACCACTGCGTTACGTCACATCTTCTTTAATCAACATTCTGTAAGCATTTGGGAACTAAGGAGACCAACTGCTGTAGTTTTGAAATGGATATGTTTTCCCATTCTTGCTTAAAGTAGGATTTCAGCTGCTTAATACTTTGCAACCTCCTTTGTCATATTTCTCCTTTCATGATGCGCCAAATATTGTCAGTGAGTGACAGGTCTGGACTGCAGGCAGACCACTTCAGCACCCTGTAAGCAGCAATGGAACGCAGAGAGAACTACATGCGAAACGCGTGTGGATTCTCACCTAAGCAAGACTCTGGTAAACTTACCCCAATTATCTTAATGGCACCAGCACCTGGCAAAGGAATTTCTGGTTTGTTACAGAATATCGATAAGGGTTTTTAATGACCCAAAAGGCACCCAACCTTACTGGCCCATGGCTGGAGCGGTCACCGACCTCTGGGTTAATGGTCAGTGCCTGGTGTCCTCCAGTTAACCCTAAAACAACTTATGGAACTTTGGTCTGTGTCGGACAATGCCACAGTGCCATCAACTGGACTTTTCAGAGACTACACCAGCGAAATAATTCACATTGCTTTCCATTTACGAATCTTCAAGGACTTTTTTTCCACCGATTTAAAATACCAATTTCACCCGTAATGTTACAAATATAATATGTATTTCTGTTATAATGTATAATAAGAGCTGATTGATAACATTAATACAGATTATCCTTGTCATTCTGTTTTGTACCGGACGTTTCATGGCAAACCGTTGCGCAAGCATATCGTGTTTGGTATCATTCTACTACGCAAAATTTCCGAAATCGCATGAGGCATATTTCAAAGGCATTAGAATTGTGCCAAACCGTCGTTTAATAACCGAAAAGAACATACTTGGGGAAATTTCCCCTCTGGCAATATCCCTGCCCAAATTTCCTCCGGGGAGGGGTCACATTTCTGATTCAGTGACCCAAATAATTTATGACCCCGCCATAGAAAACCCTTATGGTGCTTGGGCATAAAAGATGGGGAAACAAACAGGTCTTGGAAGCTTGTATTCATCCTTCCCACATGGTACACGTTGTGTATATGTGTAGTTGCAAGTCGCGCCAGGTATGATTTATTTCTTTAAATTTCATGTAACAATGTAATTTGTTTCTCTGATTTAAGCTTTTGCCTGCCTGGCGAAATAAATTGTTAATTGCATACTGTTGTGGTTTTCTGACTCTAACTAACTTATATCCTTCCAGCTCGGAGTTCCTGTCACCCAATGGGGTATAATGTTCGGCTATGAGGCCTACCTGATCACTAGGCCTCCCTGCTAGGTACACGGTGGTGTTCCATGCTGCGATTGGTGTTATTTTGATTGACTTCGAGAATATTTTGTTAAAACTAAAAAGTCCCTGGATGCCTTCTTTTTTTTTTTTGCGTTACACTGTTATGTATGAGTGTTTTATGTAAAGCACTGTATATCATTTGTAAATGGAGATTTGTTACATACTATTTGTGCTGCCTCACTGGTCAGCTATTTGTTTATTTTGTTCATCATTTGGCACCCTCTGGTGGTATGTCTGCAGAAAAACATGATCTGATGCAATACCACCTGTGTGTGATGAAATAGACTAGTGCTTTCTAGAAGTTTCTGGCTTCTTCTTGCCTGGAGGGGGCCGGATCACCCAGGACTCCTGTAGATCTTTCCAGAATGTTCCTAGTCTATATAAATGCTGTGATTTTGGTCAGTAAAAAAGAGTTTTTGTTTTTGCATCAGAGTTACCTAGTGGCATTAGAGTGTTATTATAATATTGCTTAGTGGATTATTTATAGACTTTTTTTTTTAACTTATCAGTGAAGAATAAATTTGTTTAAGTTGTCATTGCTGGTTTTCTTTGTTGTGATTTTTAAGTCATAACAACATGGAATAACCATTCCCTGAATGCCTTTCTTTGCGTTCCAAACTTAAATCCCTGGCAAATATGTTCCGGTCCCCGGTGGTCCTTAGTCATAC
The DNA here is from genome assembly GCA_029692085.1 of Gymnothorax javanicus. Taxonomy (NCBI): domain Eukaryota; kingdom Metazoa; phylum Chordata; class Actinopteri; order Anguilliformes; family Muraenidae; genus Gymnothorax; species Gymnothorax javanicus. Next base: position 136,483,869 of record CM056195.1, on the reverse strand, counting down.
TTTATATGTTGAAACCACTGGGCAGAATGGGACCGCCAGCCTCTGAGTTCTTCACCGAATTGGGCTGTACAGATGTTTTTAGTTTGGCTGACTTAGGGTATAGAACAGTTATGAGTCCGATGCACAACAGAGCTCTAAATTCATAAATTGAAGTCAGATCGCATTCATGCAAACGCATGGTTTAATTGTAACCGCCACGATTTAAGGACTGCAGTGTCTGCTAGACACACTTCAGGCTAATTAAAAGCAGAACGTGGGGCGATGTCATCACGTTTGACCTGAGGCAGTGGTCTAACGCTGACGCTGTAGCCGGACCCCATTTATAGATGGAGATTGTTAAGTCTTTATTTTCCCCTGCAGCCTAGGTAAACACGGCGAGACCCTCCGCCTCAACAAGGACCCTCCTTGGCTTAGTTGCATGGTGCCTACAACCCACACCCTTTTACTACAGAGCCATGTGGTTGTAATATGTCAAGAGTATAGTATTTGGCATGATAAAAACATTGCTGAAATGAGCAATGCCTTCCCTTAGAAAAGGCATACAGATGGCACTAAATATTGCTCCAAAACCTGTATATATCGTTCACCATTAATGGCATCTTCAGGGATACTCAAATTACCCATACCATGTGTACTAGTGCATCCCCATACAATCATGGATGCTGACTTTTGAATTGTTTGCTGAGAACAAGCCCCTCTCCCCTTTAGCCCAGATGATGTGGCATCCATGATTTCCAAAAAGAATTTCACATTTCGATTAGTCAAACCACAGGACAGTTTACCACTTCGCCTCAGTACATTTTAAATGAGCGCAGGCCCAGAGAAGACAGCAGTGTTTCTTGATCTTGTTTATATCTACATGGCAGAGTTTTAACTTGCATTTGTTGATACAGTGACAAACTGTGCTTATTGACAATGGTTTACAGAAGTGACTTGGAGATTTCCACTTCAGAACCCTGTCTCTTTTTAATGGAGTGCCGCCAGAGGACCTCAAAATCGCAGTCATTCAAAATTGGATTTTGGCCTTGTCCCATGTATACAGAGATTTTTCTGGATTCTTGGAATCTTTAAATGATATTATGTACCATAGAGGATAAAATCTCCAAATTCTCTGTCATTTTAGGTTGAAAATGTCATTGTTAAATTGTTGAACTATTTCTCCATGTAGTCTTTCATAGAGTGGTCAAGCCCTTCCCATATTTACTCATGAAAGACTTTTTATACCCAGTCATTTACTGACTTGTTGCTAAATAATCTAATTAGCTGTGAGGTGTCATTTTTTTAGCATCATGCAACTTTTCCAGTCTTTCATTGTCCTGTCCGAGCTTCTTTAACACGTTGCTGTCACCAAATTTAAACTGAGCACATATTTTCCAAAAAAAACCCCAATATAATTTACTAGTTTCAACATTGTATGCATTTTCTTAATCCTATTTTCAATTAAATATGGGGTTTCAATTGATTTGCAAATCATTGCATTCTGTTTTATTCACATTTGACACAGTGTCACAACTTTTTTGGAAATGGGGTTGTATGATTTCCTATTAGTTCCAAATACAAACTTAAGCCCGAAATGTGATATTAAGTCATTGTTTGGGCAATTTTGTATTGGTTGGTGTCATTTAGACCCTAAATTAATTAATCAAATTATTTTGTAAATTATTATCTGATTTCTATGAAGATCGATTGCCATCAAAGCTTCGCCGCAACTTATGGTTATGCAAAATATAAATAAAATTGGATGACAGTTGTGTCCTGCTGTTCGATCGCTAGAAACCTCTACCAATGCAGTGGCCGCGGATACCATGGACAACGTAGCGGCAAAATGAATGTAAATCCTAAACGCCCCCAACTTTGTCCACGGATACAATAATACACAAGTCATGACTGCCAGCTGGGTCAGATTATGAGTGCCGACAATTATTTTAAGGAGTGCACCTTCACAGTTTGGCCACTAGATAGCAATATGCTCCACTTAAATTGGAACTGCAACACATTTGCTGAACAGTTTTAAGATGCTCTGCATGACACTGCAGATGCTAATGCTAATGAAACTTCAGAAACCTGATAACGATGAAAAGTGTATGTACTTTCTTTTTAAATATCATGCTGGTCATTCACATTTCAGTTCCTTTGCATACTATGTGTAATAGTGCCCAGTGAGCACATCTGCGCAAATATGTAGTAATCAAAAAAGCTAAAAAATATAAATAAATTAATTAATTAAATAAAAAACATAATAATAATAATGATAATATACATATATAATAGTATACTTCACTTTCACTATTTTATAAACATGATTTATTCATTTTAAAAACAGAGTATAATGAATTGCATCAGCAGACAATTTACTACAAGCAATATGTACTAATAAAATCTGAATTTCATTAATAGCAGAATGTGAAGGAAGTAGCTTAGTTAAAGGCTGTGTCCAGCTGGTTAATAAGTGCTTAATTTTAATGCTTAATTTTACACACTGCACTTCAGAAGTCTGAAAAAAATGTAAGTTGTTCAGGATATGGCAAAGTTCAAATTCTTTTACTTGCAGGGTTGCTTGGTGCAAAAGCTTTGCATGTCCGAGTATGAGCATAAGTACATCAGACTTCTATTGTTTTGTGGAGGGCTAATGCTTAATTTCAGCATAGCCAATGCCAAGACACATTTTGCCTTATTTATATATTTATTTGAATACAGATCAATGCCAACCATGTGAACTGATGACTTTATGGATTCAATAACCAATAAAGATGTACAATTCAACTTTACTAAAACATCCCACAAATTAATCAAGTTTGTGGTTTCTTGCACAAGAACTGGGGCCTCATTTCTGGAACTTTGCAAAGCTCTGTATGAAATGTTTGCAGTGGTATGCATTTCAGGAAGAGGAGTACGCCAAACAAAGAAACAAAAAAAAGGATTTATAAAATCATGTGCTGGCACACCAGTGCACAGTTTTGCTTTTACGGATGACCTTTTTTGAAGCACATGCACATAAGCAAGCATCAGACTCAGCGCTGTTACCTTCCCTGATTACTTAAAAAAGGTTGAGGTAAATTTTCTTTTGAATACATGAATAATGTGCATTCCGTTTGTTTGGGTGAGATAATGCCAATCCTACCAAGATTATGTAGGAGAGTTCATATTTTAGACATGACAGATAGGGAGGTGCTATTAACTGAAACTGATTACCTGAAAGATAGGCTCTTTGATGGCCTCAGCAATTGGAGAGGCAACGTTGCCATGGCCATTAATTTGGTAAGTTTGACCAGTTGCAGAGTCACAAAAATAAGAAAACGGTCCTGCATCAAAGCGAGTAACTAATTTCATAGCCAATAAAATCAGTGATGAAAATCCAGCTGAAGGAGAAAGGAACATTCACCTGGCCCAGCAGTGTCTATAGTGCACCGCGCGTGCTTCACCACTTACCCTGACAGCCTGAATGCCATCATGAGGGTCGGGGTTTCACTGTAGAAGCTATTTATTTATTTATTTATTTATTGCAACCTCCAAGATTAGAGAACATGTTTATTCGATAAACTTCCTGTAGTTTAGTAGTGTACTTTAATAATAGTCTGGCAATGCAACAGTATGAATTTTAAAAGCAACCAAATCAAGGCAGATTTTGTCTCCAAAATGCATTTGTAAACAGCCCCCTTTCCAAAATGAACATCTGATTTGTCGCTTACCTCACTCCCAGTAATTAAATAGATGTTCCCTAAATGTTTAAATAGATCTTTCACCACTCACCATAAATCAAGGTATGGCAATATATGTCTTCTCAATTTCAGAGAAAGTTGACCAATCATGCACCAAAACATGTCCAAAGTAAGCTCAGGTTGTGCGACTCAACTGAGAAAGAAGAAATGTCAGCAGTTATTCGTCAAGGTGCACATGCCCCAGAAACTGTACGAATCCCATCTCACCTTTTAATATGACTGTCTTAAAAAGAAAAAGCTTCAGTTCAGCTGCAGTATCGCAGAAAATATATAACTTATTCCTTTTATTTCTACAGTATTATGAGGCATCTTTTAGTTTTTCCCAGGGTAAGCTATGTCAGAACAAAAGATTTGGCCATGTTCACCAATATCAATATTAAAAAAAAGAAATAAGTCAAACCTGTTTGGTGCTGTTTTTGTGTTTTCTGAAAAACATTTTCAAAGAATTAAACTTGTGCTTTAAGAAACCCAATGAGCGGCTTACTGATTTACTGCAGTCCTAAACATATTGGCCGCTTGGCTTGGCTTGCTTACTTGGAATATCACAAAATAAGCACAGTATGACCATTGGGCTTTTTAGCATCATGGAATGAATAAAAATTTCTGTTAGAATGATTGAAAAGTGAAATGTCTCTCTTGCCTGAAAACCAACTAATTAAGAAAAATTAACACCTTGTTGATTCTGCTATTGTAACTGTAGTTGGAACAAAAACCTCCATACACAGTAGGTCCTCCCCAGGACCGAGCTTGGGAACCACTGGTCAATAGTATAGGTGTGCATAAATGTAAGCGATTGATTTCCATCCTGAGTGTTTTTACATGTCTCTTAATTAAAGTGATGCTTTACCAGCTGATCACAGAAGTGGTTTCAATAGCAAGGACCATGCCTCAACAATGTATTGTTTTTGGGATTCGACAGAAAATGAATGGTAGGGATGAATGGATGGGTGTAAAAGGGAGGGATGAAGGTGGAAGGAGGATTTCTCTGGTTGGCTGGTCGAGGAGCATGCATTGAGGCCCGGGCAGATGGAGACTCAGGGTGGGGGCTCTATCTCTGGCATGGTTGCGCCCGAGCTGATTACATTCCCCAAAGATGTAATTAAACAATTGTTTAAAGTGTGAGCATGAACAAGATCATTGACATTGTTGCAGAAGTGGGAGCACTTTGCCTGAGATGAGCAGCAGTTGAGAACTTAGATGGTTTCATTGGAGATGCTGTGAACACTGCTCTGATGTGGAAGTTGTGGCGTGAGTAATGTTCTGAACGTATGCTGGAAATGTACAGAATTTTTGGAAAATGTGGAATTATTGGAATGAATGAGTATGGTCTTTCTTAGATGTTTGTGTCTCCAAAGAATGGCAACTATGAAAATGGTTTAGAGTTCATGAAGTACAGATGAAGAAGAATGGGACTCTCAGTTGACAGATTTGAAAATGAAGACAAATAATGCCTGTTGATGCTACCACTTATTGAGAACTATTTACAAAGAAATGGCTATGGGAAGTATCCTTGCTGTGGAATGGTGGTGGCTGTTAGTGAAGACTGGACTCAACCAAGATAGGCTCGGTAGAGAACTGCTGGGATGTCCAGGGACCAGTTGTGGACTATCTTTGTAGAAAATAATTTGCTTTATGTCTGCACCAATGGGCGGAGCAGCATTGCTTAAAGAACAAAAACACTGAAATATAAAATAATGAAATTAGATCACTTCATCACAAATGTCTAATGTTTATTTTCCAAGTTTACAATATACAGTATAACAAAGAAAAAATAAATTTACCTGCAAAAAGAAATTCATTTCTCATTGAATATGCAGAATTCAGTGGCGGCTCATGAACTGTCAATAGGGGAAGCTCAAACAATCCCTTAAAATTCATGATTGGTCATGACCTGATTTCAATCAATCATTTAAATTACCATTACAGAAACTCCGATAACTCTCAACATTATCAGATGTGGCACCGTGATGACCAGTCCCTAACCAGCTACTACCGTCTTTCTCACTTTATCCTCACGGCGTTGTAACTTGTTAGATTTCCATCTTTTTGTGAACAATGCTGTATGGCTGGAATGGCAGCCATCTTGAAAATGCCATTTTGACTCATTTGTCAATAATTTCAGCCGTACTTCAGTTGTAATGTGATACAGACAAACTAAATACCAAGATGCAACACAAATATTTCAGGTTTTGGTTTAAGTTCCATTTTGACCTTGATTTCACCTCTGTCTTTAGGTCACAACCCTACATTTTGTAAATATCTCTAAAAAATCTTCTTTTTTAAAACAGTTTTACCAAGGAGGATGAAACTTTGCATGCATATTCCTGCACTTGAATACAGCCATGCCAGGCATCTTAAAAATACAAATACATACTCATTTGTCAATCATTTCTGCAGCAATTCTGTAAGACTGAACACGTTCATTCAAGGTTTAGAAGTATGTTCCATTTTGACCGTCATCTGACCTCTGCCATAAGGCTACACCCATACATTTCATGAATGTCTTTAAAAGTCTTCTCCTAAAATTACTCCACCAAGGAAGCTGAAACTCGGCATGCATGTTCCTACCCATGAGTACATCAATGTATGTTCATGGCATTCTGATCACATTTTAAATATGGATGCTGTGGCGGTCATTTTGAAATTTAGTCTTGACCCTTATGTGAACTATTATATGTCATTGGGATATCCCGCTAAATGTTATTTAAATAATATTTAAAAATCTTCCTCTCTAAAACTTCTTGATCAAGAAAGCTAAAAATTTTCAGACAACTTCTTGCCAATCAGAATGCCTGGATTTCTTCAGAAGGTCCGAATTGGAATTCCAGTGTGGTTGCCAAAGTTTGTTTGCGCTATTCCAATGTGATTCAATAAATGCTCAAAATTCACTTACAGAAAGAAGATGTGACTTCAGTCCTTGTTGACACGGCAACTTAATTTGAAACATGGCTGCTATAGTGGCCGTATTGCAAAAGTGGTTTTCGCTTATATGTCACCCGTTATTGCTTCCATTTGGATGAGTGATCAGGAGGGTCCTAAAAAACATGCTCAGTTTTAAATCTAGAATATTTTGCTATATTTTTATGAACTAGGCTTGATTAAATCATTGATTAATCCAGGTGTCCAGGAGAGCTACAATGCCTATTTTTTATATCTGGATATGACTGAAACAATTTTGAACTATACTTTTTAAAAAAAAATTCTTTATTGATATTTTTGGAGATTGATGTGACCAGGTTCCCATACTTTCAGCGATGATTTGCTTGCGCGCTTTCACTTCGCCCATGAGCTGACCCGTGTCCACTGCAGAGAAGCATTTTTTCCTACTATTTGGCAAATCCACCATTATAAAAGCAATTCGCTAGGTCAAAGCACACCTGGCTTTTAAAGGGAATGGGAGAAGACACTCTGATTGGTTTACTTCATGATACGACGAAAACAGGGCTATGATTAATTTAGAGATTAAAAACATATCTTTTGAACCAAGCCCATTACTTTGTGCTCAGACTACTTGCCGTTAAACCAGCAGAAGTTGATTAGAACATGCCCTGATTGAACTTTTGCCATGCGCTACGTGCCATGCGCTTCAGACCATGCACTCAGATCCGTAAAATAGATGTCTTTATCTGTTTTCATTCTTAGGCTGCTAGGGCAAACAAAAATCGCAATACAGCCCCATGTATGATACAAAAGGAATGTTTATTCAAGAAAGTGAGTCATTCAGCGTGAGGCTCTATAAATTAATACAATGTTAAGAAAAATCACAGCATCAAACATTAGCTCTGATGCATACACTATATTAAACTAAGTCTGCAGTATTTTCCTTGCAATCAGCATGCGCTGTTCAACAGAATCAGTTAATGCAGTTGTGGTCTTCAGTTTGGACTGTCTTTTTTCCATCCTGGGTTTCAGTCAGAATTCCTTTGATGAAAAGTTCCTATATAAGACATGGAGGTGAGAAATATAAATTTGATTAGATTTGCGAAGCAAAGTCCAGAACTAAAATAAAAATGCATCACTGTTCAGTGAATTATGGTGCTCACAGCATGTATGTACAGTAATGTGCATTATATTATACACCACACTTTTGTCAAAAAGGGGTCCTCTGTAATTTTTTGGTAAAAAAGCATTGAAAAATACTATTGTAAGCAATGAGAGCAAAAAAAAAAAAAAAAAATTCCCACAAGTACAACTGTATATTGAGGTAAAAATATGGGTAATAAACAAAAACGCTGACTACATCAATTTCTAAAAAAATTTTAAAGGTGTCACAAATTGTATTTATTTTACCCTAGCATGGCATGAATGCAAGTTTGAAGGCTCTTTCCATGATTACTGATGCTAAAAAATTGTTTAAGCTGGTTTGAGGCAACATTATCCAGCAAAATTACCTCCGAAGGTCAGTTCTTCCAGTATATAAGGTGACATGAACTTTGAGCAGTGTCACATTGTTAAACACGGAAGGAGCTTGCTGAGATTGTTTGTAGCTTCATTTTGGCCTTACATGATGCTGGTTGGTCACTTAGAAACATTTCTGCTTTCATGGCACCTTAAGAAACACCATCAACTGTTTCAAAGAGACCGGTTCGCTGAAAACCAGTGGCAATAGAAGTGCAAAATGGAAGTTAAGTGCCTCTGATGTTCGTCATCTGTGCATGACCATTTAAAGAATCGGCAGTTGACAGCTCAACAACTCTGTGATGATATTAATCGTGCCAGAAGAGACGAGGTGAAACCATCAATGTCTATTATTTCCAGATGCCTGTTTGAAAATGGTCTGGGGCGCATTTCCCAAAGGCGTAGTTGCTAACTAAGTTAGCAACATACATAGTTTGTCCATTCAAAGTCAATGGGCCCAACTATGTAAGTTACCATCTGTGATTTCAGGAAACGCACCCCTGATTGATCCTGTTGCTGCCAAGAGCTGGCGAATTCAAAAATAGACTTGAGTTTGCCAAGAAATTCAAGGATTGGACACCAGTAGACAAGGAACAAGTCCTTTGGCACAATGAATCAAAATTTGAAATTTTCGCAGAATTTATGTGTGCCGTAGAGCTGGAGAACATTTCAAAAATGACTGTTTAACCCCTTTAGTAAAACATTGGGGTGGTAATATTATGGTTTGGGGTTCAGTCTGCTCAAAAGGAGCCAGTGAAGAAGCATCACATCATCCTCGAGAGGTACACATTGCCATCTGGAAAGAGACTGATTGGTTGGGGATTTTATTTCCAAGAAGATAATGACTTTAAACACGCTTTTAAGTTGTGCAAGAATTATCTCAGTCGGAAAGAATCATCTGGTGACATTAAAGGTATGATTTGGCCCACTCAAAATCCAGATCTTACATCCAATTGAGCAAATCTGGGATTTGCTTGATACTAAGATAAATAAATCTGCTGCAACATCAAAAGAATTTCTTTTGAATGAACTTCAAACCATATGGAATGGTTTAGTGAGAAAGTATATATGTTTGTAAAAAAAAATATGTGAAAACTATTCCTGAAAGATTAAATGCTGTAATCACAGCTAAGGGTGGTCACACTAGATATTGGCTTATTCTCTTATTCTAAAAGACATTATTATTTTTGTTTTTACTATATATTGTTTACTCATTTTCCACTATATGATCCAATATTACATGAAATAAATACTTGAATAGCACCTGGTTTCTGATTTATCTTATCTATCGCCTTTGTTTTTCAGACAGAATCGTTAAACGGCGCAGTGGGACAGTACCTTTACAATTTTAACCATTTCTTAGTCTGAAAGTAAAGACTGCGAATGAGATGTGTGTTTGTGTACACGTGTGTGTGTATTCTGATATATGTGGATAAGAAAATGTTACAATACCTGTTCCATTCAGGACAGAATTCCCTCTTAAGCGGTATTAGGGATAGCAGTGGAGTCGTCAGCAGCAGTTGGTGTTGGTGTTATTTGAGTTGAAATCTTGAACAAAGAATGACAAAAGTTGACAAACACAAAATTATGAGTTCAGTGTGATATGAATAATTGTATCTTCAAAAATTGAATCATTTATTTACAATATTTTGTTTGATCGGGATTATATACTCATTCAAAATGTGCTGAAATTGTTGTTAAACAATAATAAAATAAACAATATATTCATTCCATCCAGAGTGGTAATAAGAGATTAGAAAACCCTACCTCAGAGTCAATGGATGGTCTCTCAGTACAGGCCACTCTAAGACTTGAGCGCTATGAGCAGGGGTATTTTGTCATTACCAAATGACCGTCAGTATGAGGCATTACATTATGATAAGCAGATTGCTCTATCCAATCACAAACAGTTGGACCCAGTACCACAGTTGAACATGACCCATAAGTCTACATAAGTGATAAACAATGACACGCCCATCACTATATGCAAACAATTGCGCGCCTAAGTGGTTAACCTGGGCATTGAGTTGTTTATTGTGCTTACTCCACAGTTACCACACATTTCCTCAGAGAAATATATATTTTTTTCTCTGTTCACAAATTGCATTGATATGAAGATTATTTGCTTCTGCCCCAATTACCTTATGCTGCTTCAAAACAGCCAGAACCTCTGTTGTTATGTGCAGGAGTGAGATCATTATTTCTACTCTTTCATTGCTAAATAAGAGCTGTGTCATAGCTCCACTCAGGCAGTCATTGTCACACTGTGCCTCCTCTAATTTTTCTTAATCACAGAAGTCATCATAGATATTATTAGGTTTATTGAAAAACTCAAACGTGTTGTCTGTGTCTATTTTAGCCTTCTCTTACAATGTAAGTAACTCCGTGACTCAAAGAGTTGGCTAAATTTAGCCTGGAATTCAAACGTTAGCGAATCAGTACAAAGTGTCTAAAGCTGACATGTTTGGAACTACTTCATGGGTGTGCAGATATAGGAAAATAGTGCACACTTTTGGAAGATCCCGCAGTGAATCACAATTGAGTATTCAACGGACCCCTGGTATAACATACCTTAATTCTCCTCAATGGCCCTGGCAGTGCAGGCCCCTGCTGTGGGTTAAAATTTCCAATACCTCCTGGTGCCCCCTGAAAATGAAGGTTCGAGATTATTCAATTTAAACTGCCATTTTGACTTAGGCAGACTTAAAAAACGCTGAAATCAAAATGAACTTGCTTCTCAATGTTCTCATTTCAGAAGACATAACCATGTGAAAATGACACAATGAAGGAAATGTTCTGCAAAAAATAATTAAACTGTGAGGAATTTTTGTTGTTTTATCATGAATATTACTGCATTATCAACATTATTTTGCTGTTGTTGCTACATATAGCATATCGCTGTAAATTATATTGTTTCAACGGCAATATTAGATTTTTATTGGCAGTAAATTCCAGTTGCATACATTATGTTACTTTCATAGTGACTGAAAATTCAGCAGTAATATGCTTTTGGCAGTAAAACTAACTTTGTTAAAAGCAACCCATCACTGCCTTTACCAATGCTATTTTCACCTACTGTCTTTATTTTAAAGTGTGTCTGTTTTTAATCATTATTTTTGAAGTGGTTTTAGATTGAAAATCTTGTGCCTTCAAGGTTTCCATTGATAACTTTGGAGCAGCGGAGTGCATTGGCTTAACGTTCACTCCAAATAGGTCCGTAAAAATCCTCTTGCACGTAAGTTTGTGTTGTTCTGCTGGCAATGCTGCACTGTTAAAATTATTGGACCGTGAAGTATTCTGTATGATCCCTTCATATGATTCTTTGCCTTTGCAAACACAGGTACCTTATCTGGATCAACACCAAGAAAAGAAAAGATGGCTGAATTTCAAAAGAGACAGCTGTCCAAAGATGGATGTTTGAGCATTTCAAGAGGAAAATAACCAGGCATTAATAAATAAGATATAGAATCTACACTGACTTTTTTATCATTGGAGATGATTGTTTTTATGTGCTGTTGATTGCTGACTGCTGTCGAACAAAATTTTGCAATTTTGATGAAAAAAAAGTTAAAACTTACATTTGTTCTTTGCATATTTGTGATAGTGGTATATCTGAATTTTATTTAGTAATCCTGTAATGTAAATTACAACATTATCAGTACAGTAAGAAGATACAATAAAAGCTATAGTGGTGGTATGTGAATTAAACAAATGGAATATCCGTCACGTTTAGTAATGTGTTTCATTTTACGGCATGGTGATAACCAGACTACAATAAAGTGGCAGTTGAATGCAAACAAGCTAACTGCTGGCTAATTGTTGCCAGCAATTTACTGTAATTTCCATAATATCTTTCTTTGTGTTGTGAAACCTTTGTAATTTCACTCCAAAGTTTAAAAAGATGTTGATTAAATATGCCTATCAATCATCTGCTCCCCTCCAAACAACACCGTTTTCTGAGTTTTCAAATCAATTGCAGTTTGGAATACATGTCCACATTTAAATTTAATCAAGTTGACCTTTTTTAAGATCCAGCTGAAAGTTTAATTTTAATCAAATGTACGGTGCTCCAAATGGCAAAAACTTGTTCTGTACTCACTTTCATTTCATGACGACTAAGAAAAAGCTTTTTAAATTGGTGCAAAAAATGAAGGCATGTTAGTTTTAAAAGTAACAAGCAAAAAAAAATATCACTCCATGAGCTTTGAAAGTGGCTTCAGAGATTATTTTTGGATTAAAAATAAATATAATGATGATTCCTGACCTGTGGCTGTAGTTGATTTGCCCCCATCTGAGCTCCAAATTGATTTGCCCCCATCTGAGCTCCAAATGCATTAACTCCCTGTTGAGCAGATTATCAATATAAGCTATTGCAACTTTAACATGCGAACATAAATGGATTAGTGATAAATCATGACAAAGAGAAATAACAGGCAATTTAAAAATGAAAATAAAAATTGTGTTGATTACAGATTTTGAGTCCACTTAAATACTGTATATTGATGATTCTGGCAAAGTTTTCAAAAGTACATCACAGCAAAAATGTTTTGCTGTTTGATTTAAGGGGAACAAGTCTAAGTACAATGTCTCGTATTTTCGATTCATTCATGCATTCTTACTTTCATTCATTCACTTCTGGAGAACCAAATCGTGAGCATCATTTCATCATGGAAGCATTCAGTGTAAATTAGGAAAATTTATACTTTCCACACAAGTGTGCGCTTTAGGAAACTTGCCACTTGCTGACTGATAAATGCACTAATGTGATTGGCCTAGCTATAATATTAATTGAAAAAGCATTTACCCCATTGGGTTGCATTCCACCCTGCTGTTGCTGGGCCCCAAGGTTTGGGTTGAAGGGCACCATGGGTTGCGGTGGTACCATGTATGGAAGACCTGGGATCACCTATTTGCAGAAGGAAACAGTTTTTAAGACTTCAAATGCCACCATAATCCCCCCACGCCCTCAATTAGCGAAGCTTTTCAATTACAGTAATTATAGCAGTTTTTTGGACTGTGGTAGATAAATAAAGTATTCATCTTTGCTGGTATTGTCTGATATTTAACATTATTTGTTGCATGTCTTAGTGTGCAACTAAAAGATGATTTTTGTTCTGATTCAATTAAAGTCTCTGTTAAAATCTCTCTCTTTCCGTGCTCCTCTGTTTCTGTTACACAGGCACACACACAACACACACATGCACACACACACAGGGACACAAATTCACATCTCAAGCACAGTTTTTCTTCCAGACAGTGAAATGTTAAAGTTATCATGTGTTTTGTGAAAACATAAGATCCATAAAACCTGTCCAACCTGGGGCTGTGCAATCAGACCTCCACCCAGCACTGGCTGAACTCCCAATCCTCCTCCAATCAAGGCAGGTTGGACCCCCAAGCCTGCACCAAGCAAGGCTGGCTGAACTCCGCCCACCAACAGGCCCGGGTTCACTCCAGTCACCACCCCTCCATTCAGACCAGTGATTAACCGCAATTTCTGCAGAAAATTTGATCATTTAAACCTCGTTTTTACCAGAACTAAGAAAGCTAAGTAGACATTTCATTACTGAGTGCACATCACATATATATGCTTAATGTTGAAGTTGCACAATTTTTCTCACCTTGGCAGTGCTGACCTGAAAGATAACAGAATGATTTTGAATTTTTAAAGTCAACAGGCCACACATTTTGTGTACAGCATAACAAATTTTATTTGTTTCATAATTCAGCAGCAAATTAATTTGGTTCATTCAGCCTTGTGATCAAACAATAATAGCAAATTGGAGTGGTAAATTGGGAAAAATGCAAAAATCCTGAAAATGCCATGATGGCGTTATCATATTTTGGCATGCAACTGATGTGGGAAGTAACTTACTTGAAAAAGAACGGCGGCAAATATGGCAAATGCAAGATACTTCATATTTACACGCTGAAGGAATGACAAAAAAGTGAAGGAGAATTATGAATTGTGGATTGCTTCAGTTTACTGACGTTAACAACAAAATGCACTTATACTAAAAACACAGAGGGCAACATTGAGCAGTGTTAACTGAAGGAATATACTATGAAAATTGCAATAGTGAAAAAAATTACCAAAGCAATATATAATAAAAATTGCAATAGTGAAAAAACAAACAATGATACCTGAATTTAAAATCATGTTTGTTGAATCTCAGTTACATATAATGAAAATATTGACATTACCTCCTTGTTCTTCCTTGATAAAGCTTGTAGATTTCCTCTGATTTCCAGGTCAAGAAAACCAGCCTGTTGCTCATTTGGACTGAAAACTCACCTTTTTATACAAATTTTCACAAATCCTGACAGTCACCAGCCAATGGGCTGTGGGGACAGAAATACAATTGTTGGTCAAACATTCCTCATGACTGGTATTACCATATTTAAACAGTTTTAAAACTCAAGGCTGTTATGGCAAGTTTAAACATGAGTTAAAGAAACCAGTATTGTGTGACCTCACTTTAGTGACAAATACCCTCTAATTCAAGACAACAAATTTCTTTACAAAGGAAAATATATTTTCTTGGCCACAGCACAGTAGGATCAAGACCACATTACATGGAATTGTCTCACTGGGTTACGTAATGAAGTCCAAAAGGAAGTGTAATTTGTTACATTGTCAGATGCATGAACAGATGGGGTAATGCCTTTCATTGGATCAAATCTCACCATGCCTGTAAGAGAGATAAAAGTGATTTTGTTTGTAGTTGCTGAGGCATTAGACTTTTTCATTAGAGTATTCTCTCATCGACATATATTTCAACTATATATTAAACTATACTAGCTGTACAGTGACAAGCAGTTGTTCCAACTAATAGATAATCCTCTGCTAAAACTAAAATACAAACTGACGAGCATGATAATAATAATAATAATAATAATGCGATGATGATGATGATGATGCTTTCATTGCAGTATTTTTATGTGTTCAAAACTTATGATTTGTTGATAAGTTCCATGGCTTTTGATCTCTGCTTTTCAATATATCACATAGTTACATGGCATGAAATTCATTCTCAAGAGATAATTACCCAGGACGTAATGGGATGTGGGGTGATAATTTGATGAATGTCTCACTTTTTTTCTGTGTGATGTTCACTGAGTATCTCTGAAAGGACAGAGCCTTTCAGATTCCTGATACCTAATGTTTCATTGTCTGTAATTGGTCGACAGTCATTCAAGCAGCAGAAAAATAACACTTACATAGCCTGATGTAGTGTGTTATTACATAACCACTCTTTTGTGGTTGGTGAAGTCAGAAATGGGGTGATTCTGGTAATCGTTTTTAATAATGTCCACCTGCTCATGACTAACTTCATTTGGTTTCTTTATAGAGCAACGTAAATACTGACATAGTCATTTTATATAGTCCTAAATCGGGTAAAGTTGGGAATTAAAGATAAACAGAAATTAAGAAAGATTTTTTCTTTTAATTTTTGAATTTTAAATTATGCCTGACCTATTTTGTTTAACCGCATGAATTTGTTTTTTTTTATAAATCTGTTTATTGATGAAAACCGAAGTAATACAGAGGATAAAGTAGACACTGTCCACAAAGACAAAGATAGTAAAAAGCAGTTTCCACCTTATTTCCTTTTATAAAACATGGAACAGCAACAAAAACAATAACACCATAAAATAGAATTCAAGCCAAGAAGAAAAGAAGAGAAGAAAAGGAAGAAAGAAAAAAGGGGGAAAATAAATAAATAAATAAATAAATAAATAAATAAATAAAGGGGGGGGGGGTGTTAATAAAACACATTCAGGACACCTATAGTGAATGTGAATAGCCTAGGTGTTCAAGAGCAGCTTCATGTGTACTAGACCTACTCACTCAAAAAGATCATGGGAAGGTAGCGCAAGCTATGTGGATTCAGCCTCCAGTTCTTTTAACTTATCAAAGTAAGGGATAAGGGGTTGCCATCTCAAGTAAAATTTTTTCATTGACCCTCTAAGAGTAAATTTAATCTTTTCTAATTTAAGAAAGAGCATAGTATCCTCCAGCCACCAGGCTAGTGAAGGGGGTGCGGAAGATTTCCATCCTAAGAGAATTCTACGGTGGGCAAGCAGTGAGGTAAAAGCAATGACATCAGATTGAGTTTTTGAAACTGTGTACACAGAAACACCAAAAATTGCACTTAAGGGGTTTGGTTCGATGGATATATTGAGTGCCTGAGACAAAGCCTTAAACACTCAAGACCAGTAACTTTCAAGGGAAGGACAGGACCAAAAACTGTGAGTGAGATTAGCTGGAGAAAAGGAACACCTACTACAGCTTGCATCTGCTCCTGGGTATATTTCAGCCAATTTAGCTTTACTATAATGTACTCTATGTAAGACTTTGAACTGAATAAGAGCCAGGCGTGCACAGGATGATGACAAATTAACTCCCAAATTAACAGTACCAATAATCTCCCAGCTCCATTCCTAACTCCTAACTCATCTTCCCAATTAGACTGAATCCTGGCTAGATTGTGGTCATCCAAAGACATTAGTTTCTGAAATATGACAGAAATTATACCTCTTTCTGGTTTTAAAAGAGTTAAGTCTCCCAGTGTTGGTAGAGTGGGGAAGGAAGGGAAACTAGTCTTGAGAAAATGTCGTATTTGGAGATACTGAAAGAATAATTGTCTGGGTAGATTATGCTGTTTCTGTAGATTTTCAAAATTGTCCATGGTCTTGGAGCTGTAAAGACTCTGGAAACAGTAAATATCCCTCTTCCACCACTCCATGAACGACAAGTCCATGGTAAATGGAGGAAATAGGTGATTTTGTGAATGGGGCCAAGGATAGAGGCAGAAAGAAATTTGTAATGTGAATGAAACTGGTTCCAAATTTTTAGTTTGGACAGAACTACAGGATTAGAGGAGCAGCGAGAAGGCTTTAAAGGTAAGGATGAGTAAATTAAAGCCCTAAGGCTTGAATGTCGGCATGACTGTTCCTTCAAAATACACCAGTTTGTGTTAGCGGCGTGTAACCAGTAAAATATCTTCTGGACATTCGCAGCCTAGTAGTAATGGATAAAACTGGGCAAGGCTAATCCACCTACACTTCGCTGCCTTTGTAAAAGATTCACCTTAACCCTCGGTACTTGATTGCCCCAAATAAATGAGGTCACAGCTTGACCTAGCAGTCGAAAGAAAGACTTGGTAAGAAAGAGAGGTAAACATTGAAAGAGGTATAAAAACTTTGGGAGAACCGTCATCTTTACAGTATTTATACGGCCTGCCAAAGTAAGAGGTAAAGCCGACCATCTTTTGAAGTCATCCTTCATTTGATTAACTAATGCTGTAAAATTAGACGAAAGAGAAGTGAAGGATTTAGTAATCTTTACTCCTAAATATTTGAAACCTGAACCGGAAAGGTGAAAAGGAAAGGAAGGTGTTTGTCCAGACGGTGTTGGAGAGTTTAGTTGGAAATACTCGCTTTTCTGCAAATTCAGTTTATATCAAGAAAATCTCCCAAACTCTTCTAATATGGAAACAATTTTAGCTGCGCAGGTGGTTGGATGACTGACATGTAGCAACAAGTCATCAGTGTACAATGAAACCCTGTGTTCCTACCCCCCTCTTATTATACCCCGAAATGCTGTTGTGGTTCGTAAGGCTATGGCAAGTGGTTCGATCACAATGGTAAACAAAAGTGGGGAGAGCGGGCAACCTTGTCTTGTGCCTCTACTCAAGGGAAAAAAAATTGACCTCAAGTCATTGGTTTGCACGCTTGCTTGTGGATCCTTATACAAGAGCTTAATCCATGAAATGAAATTTTTACCAATGCCAAATTTTTCCGAAACTGCAAATAAATATTTCCATTTGACCCTGTCGAATGCTTTTTTCTGCGTCTAAAGAAATAATTGCTTCAGGCAGACGATCTGTATTTTTTGTATATGCTATGTTGATAAGGCGACCTATGTTCGAGAATGAATGCCGACCTCTAATAAAACCGGTTTGATCTTCAGAAATGATTGTTGGAAGAAAATTCTCCATCCGGTGGGCCAAAATTTTAGCTAGGATCTTTGCATCCACGTTCAAAAGAGATATCGGACGATAAGAACTCCAATGGGTGGGATCCTTGTGCTTCTTGAGAAAAAGTGAGATAGATGCTTGAGAGAATGTGGGGGGTAAGGAACCTCTCTTGAGTGATTCAGTAAAAACTGCCAGGAGGAGTGGGGCAAGCTGATCTTTAAACTTTTCATAAAACTCGATAGGGTATCCGTCCATGCCTGGAGTTTTTCTGTTCTGCATGGCCATAATGGCATTGACGACCTCCCCTATCTCTAAATTTCGTTCAAGGGTAGATGCATCAGTGTGACTAAGGGAAAAGGCTTCCATATTGTTCAGAAAAGTCATCATAGGCATGGTGTCTGTAGGGAAATTAGAGATGTAAAGTGAGATGAAATGAGAGACAAATATGTCATTTATGTGTTTAGGGTCTGAAATTAATGTACCATGTTCATCTATTACTTGAGGGATAAGAGGAGATGCAGCCTGGGGTTTTAATTGATGAGCATGTAAATGAGGGATTTATCTCCATATTCATAGAAAGTCCCTCGGGTTTTAAGTAAAAGTTGCTCTGCATGTTTAGTGGTTAAAATGTTCAGTTTAGCTTACAAATCTATCTGTTTCTTGTACAATTCTGCATTAGGTGACTCAGAGTAAAGCTGGTCAAGCTTACTTATAGATTCAGTTAAGCCCGATATCTCCTTAGAATGCTTCTTATTGTTAAAGGCTGTATATGAAATAATTTGCCCCCTAAGATAGGCTTTAAGTGAGTCCCAGAGCATTGAGTATGAGATCTGATCAGTTTTATTTATGGCAATATAAACATCTATATTGGTTGCCAGGAGTTTGCAGAAGTCCTCCTCAGATAGCAAAAGAGGATCTAGTTTCCATAATGGACGTTGCTTTATATTCAGAGCAAAGGAGATACCCAGAAGAACAGGGGCATGGTCAGAAATAATGATAGCTTAGTAATCGGCTGTTTTTATTGAAGGAATGAATGAACTGTCGACAAAAAAAATAATCTATACGTGAGAAGGAGGGGTAGACTGGAGAAAAAAAGGAGAACTGTTTCAAATTTGGGTTGAGAAATCGCCAAGGATCTATACAACCACTTTGTGCCATGAAAGCAGAGAATGCCTTTGCCATGCCTGAAGGGGTTGATGTTTTGGAGCATGATCTATCCAATAGAGGATTGATTGCACAATTTAAATCACCTCTCAAAATGAGCTTATGAGTGTCTAAGTTTGGGAGCGTTGACAAATTAACAAAGTCTAATCCCAATTAGGAGCATAGTGGTTTACAAGAATAACTTTGGTTTGAAAAAGACATCCGCATATTATGACAAAACAACCAAGAGTATCAGTGATGACCTCTGTTGGCGTAAACTGCACTTTTTTTATTAATTAGGATGGTAACCCCTTTTGAACTACTATTGTGTCTGGAGTGATAGACTTGGCTAATCCAACGAATGTGATCCTTTACTTGTAAATGTGTCTCTTGTAGAAACAGTATATCAGCGTTGAGAGATTTAAGGTAGGAGAAAACTCTAGAGCGTTTGATTGGTCCATTTAGTCCCTTAAAATTCCATGAAACAAAACATACTACTGAGCTGCTATTCATTTTGTCAAGGGTAGTTATGGTTGAAAAATATAAAAGTGATGACACATTTTGTTAAGGGGACCTAAAAGAGGTGTTGAGATGTCAGTAAAGTGAGGTAGGATATGTGCTCTACAAACATTACATAGGCTGAGTATGACTGTAATATAGGCTTGAGTCCTAGGCTTACCATTAGCATTATAAGAACTGAAAAGAGAGGGGAGAAAATTAAAAATATAAAGTAAAAAAATAAAAATAGAAACAGCACAAACATCAAGAACACTCTCCTAGATCCACCTCTATTAGAGAACCTGAGGAGGATCGCAGTCTTAACCAATCTACAGACTATCCGACTTGACATTGCCTGAGAAGTAAATTTAACACACACACACAAAAAAGAAAAGCACTTATTGAGTGGCTCCCAAGGCCACATGTAAAACAGAACCCCATATATGTTGAGTGTTTAATAACCTTGTCCAAAAGTATTCCTAAATGCCCCATTCTAAGATGAGGAAAGAGTAAAGTAGAAAACAACCCAAGCTGCAAGAAAAAAACATCCAGGTTTCAAAACGAAACTGAAGCATAATATGTCAAGCCCAGCCAATGTTACTCCCTCATAGTAGGCTGATTACAGTGGCATGCTGATGATCACAGAAGACCAAAGTCATTTGTATAGTAGCCTATGTCTTATTCAACTAGGCATCAACTTTAGGATGGAGAAGAACGTTTCGTGCGTGGTCCATAATAGCAGAGTCCAATGCAATTTTGAATGTCTTTCAAAAAAAAAAACGCACCACACACCATTCACGATTTAGGCTAACATTAGGTTACGTTACCTTAGTCAAGAGACTCCAGTGTAACAGAGGTGCGGGAACCCCAATGCTCACGGTGAAAGTTCATCGCCTTCCCGGGAGGATCGAAACACAACTCCGTATTGTCGAACGACACTCGGAGGCGAGCTGGGTACACCATCCTGAACCTGACCTTCTTTGCATAGAGTAGAGCCTTCACCTCCTTAAATGCCGCTTGCTTGCATCCCAGTTCAGCGCTGACATCTTCGTGAAGGAAAATCCTGTGGCCCCGGAAGGCCATCTCTTGTTGACGTCTGTGTGTAATAATCCGCTGTTTATCTTGATAGTTGTGGAATGCAACGATTAAAACTCGTGGGTGTTGATTACCGCTCGCTGCTGATGTGGCAAGTGGTCCGAGCCAATGGGCACGAGCGAGAACGAGGGGGGTCTGGAAAAAATCTATCCCAAATAGTTCTTCAAAAAAATGTGTCATGAAAGCAACTGGGTTAGATCCCTCTACCCTCCCAGGAATACCAACCACTCTTAAGTTGAGCCTGCGAGAACGGTTTTCCAGATCGTCAACTTTGTCCTTCAGCCAGGCGTTTTCAGACTGAACAGTGGCAAGTTTAGCTTGTACAAGAGAAAGTCTCTGTTCGCTTTGGTCAAGAGTAGCCTCAATTCCACCAATCCGCTCCTCATGAGACTCGTATAACGATTTCACTTGGTTCAACGTAGAATTGAGAGGAGATAAAGCTGTATCAAGGTCCTTCTTTATGATCGTGTGGATAGATTGAGTAAGATCTGAAAGAAGCGCAGAGCAGAGTTTTTCAAACTGCTCGGTTAGCTCCATGCTTGAAGTTTGGATAGTCTTGCTCGTCGTCAAATTAGCAGTCTCTTTGTCCTTCAGTTTTCTGTCATGAGGAGGCTTGTTAGGCATAATTAAAATGGACTATTTTCCCGAGAAATGCTTAAACTTACTATGGTAAACGATAATACTAGATCATGCATGCCAACTTTACCGCTTTTGGCAGTAGACTACCGCTTTTGGGGCGTTTTTTTCAGAATGAAACGCCTGAAAGCGGTAGCCTAGTCTAAAAGACTAGTCTACCGCCAAAAGTGGTAGAGTTGGCATGTATGCTAGATATTAATGGGGTAAACAAGAAAATATAAAGTAAAGATTAGGGAGCCACTACATCGCCTTGCCACTCACGCCATATCCAACCCGGAAGTCCCTAACCGTATGAATTTTATTGAGTTTTCAAATTAAAACATTACAATTTTGACTCTTGCAACAAAGTTTCTAAAAAAGTTGCAACAGTAAAATTAAATTATCAATATTATTACTTTATAATGTTGCCATACTTTTTCACAACAATAAATGTTTAGGGACTGAAGATGCCAAGAGATTTAGTGTTTCAAGGGTAAAGGTGAGCCAGTGTCTGGGCACATGACTAGAAGTCAAACAAGCAGACATTGGGAAGCATATGAACAACATGGATTTCCTACAATATACTGACTCAAATGCTTCGCTAAATCCTATGGTTTTGACTGCTGATGACGTTCTTGGGGAGAACATTTGCATACGAAAGATTTCACTCTTTTTGTTGCTCTTGGTTTCACAGCATGTTATTAAACAAAAGAACATAAAGGAATTTGTGGGTCATAGGCAGGCTTATTCTACTATAAGAAAGAAAAGTAACATGTGACAACGTATTCCCGTTTGAGTGTGGGAGTCAGAGACACAAAGCTGTGAGGGTGTGTTATCTTGAAGCTTGAAGCTCCAAATTTTTTCAGCATTAATGTCGCCCTCACAGAAGCGCAAATGACCCATGCCAAGGGCACTGACACAGTTACCTTTGCCAAGGGTACTGGCACCACCTGATACCATGACAGAGCAATGCTTTTGGACTTGTTGCTGGTAACAGCCTGGGGTGCATTTCCCGATATCACAGATGCCAACTTACACAGTTGGACTCATTGACTGTGTATAGACCAACTATGTAAGTTGCTAATTAGATAGCAACCACGCTTTTGGGAAATGCACCCCTGGATGGTCCTTTTCTTCTTTGGTCTGGAGTACACAGCATTTATCTCTTCCTAAAAAGACCTGTAATATTGACTCATCTGACAGTAATACACATTCACAGGGCCATCGCAGATGCCTCTGAGCTCGGAGAAATCTACAGTGCTTCTGAACACTGCCTACATAATGCTCCCTTTTAAAGTTTTAACTGGCATTTCTAGATGTGACAATGTGTTGTAGTACTCTGTAAAAAATTAAAATTTGAGTCCACCAAATTAGGGCGACCAGCAGCAAAGCATTTTTGAGTTGGCTCAACTTCAAGTCCAAAGTTCTTTCATAAATAAGTTTGTGCAACCAATGTGAGTTGAAGTTGACAAACTCAAAAATGGTTTGCAGCTGGTTGCCTTACTTCAGTAAGTTTAATCAAATATTCATTTTTACAGTGTACTTGACTAAGGTTTGCTAAAATAATCCTCATTCCATATGGTTACATCACTTATAGTTAAATGACAGCTCTTAATCTGAGCGAATGGAGATCAGGGGTATTCAGCATAGATTTGCACCCTCGCCCATTATGCACAGAAATTCCTCGAGATTCCTTGAATCTTTTAATTATGTTACCCATCTTTCAGGGTGAAATACTGAAATCTCTTGAATCTTTCTTTGATGAACATTGTTTTGAAACTAGCCAACGACTTTCGCGCAAATTTGTTGGCAAATTAGCAATCCTTGGCCCATCTTTGCTCCTGAAGGATTAGGCCTTCCCTTGATGCTGCTTTTGTATCAAATTAAGATTACAATCAGCTGCTGACATAATTGGTTCAAAATACATCATGATTCAAGTTTTTCAACAGAAATATTTGCCCTGAATTTTCTACATCCAAATTTTTTGGAATGTGTTGCAGGCCTGAATGAGAGGAACGGGTGCAGATTTGCAAATAAAATGAAGTTGACCAGGGAAAACATTAAATATCTTGTCAAAGTAAAGTCAAAGTAAATTTAAACATTGCTGCTTTCTGTATTATGTCCATTTTCCATAGTAGCCCAACTTTTTTTAGTTAAGGTGGTAATAATAATAGTGTTTGTGTAACCAAATGAAATAGCATAATGAGCAAAATTATAACGAACTCAAAACCATCCCCATTGGAAAATAGTCTAATATAAATAGTTTCATAATGAGACTCGCAGTCTTTTTTTTTTTTGAATTCTTAAATGAATTAACGGCTTCTTGTACAAAAGATTTGTATAATGTCTTTTTTTTTTTTTTTTTTTGCTTTGCACTTAAATTGTCAATGTATTTTGGTCTATACCATACTACTGATATATTTAAGAGGCTTTATAAGTGTTTTATTGTGTTCAGTTCAAATTTGCTTGTAATTTTCCACCAACTGTACACCAGTGTTGTCTGTGCAACTATGTGGGCCTGAAATGCAGACACAGCAAGTTATGACCTGTCTTCCCACAGGCCTTGAACACAATGCAGGAGCTACCACAGAGACACAGCTGGCTGGTAAAAGAGATAAAGCTCTATTTTTCAAACAGGATGGCTGCATGTTATGTTGACTCAAAAGGTTGCACACTCTCTTTGTGAAGATGTGACGGATTGCTGTAAATAGCATTTAATAAAATAAAGCCATTTTGATAACAAAGTTTATGTTTGAATGATCTTGAAAGAACAGCTTTTTTGCATGGATTGTTACCCTATTAGAAAGCTAATCCTGACCGATCATAAAAACAGTATCCATTTTTTAAAAATTGTTCATCAAGAGGAAAGTGTATTGAACAACGCCATTATTTTCAGCCATATTGTGTGAAATTCCTGTCATTGATTAATTGATGATTGACTTTAGCAAGGGAGTCAAGGGATTCAACCCCGGCTAAGCAGGGGTGCATACTCAGCAAGGCGAAGACAGGAAGACATAATAGAAAGATTACAGAGAGGATATTTATGGTCTGCCTCCTTGCACATAGTGGGTTATATTTTAACAATCTAAGCTCACAGTCTAAAGCACATCGTGCAGGTACATATATGGCTTGTCCAAATTCACATTTGCTAGTTTAACAACGGTTAATTTGAGCAGAAAGTAAGGCTTAGGGTTCAAACAGGTTGTATGAGTCATATCCCATCGCTGTAAAAGCTAGGTGCGCACGCACATTGGTGGATTGCAATTATTATGGCAGATTTGCAAAGTAGTGGGAAGGAATTCTCTACAGAGGAAACAGAAACAGTATTCTCGTGTCAAAGTGTTCCATGTACCCTCCATCCAAAGCACTATTCATCCACTACAGCTCCACCAAAACATTGTCATTGGCTATCTATCTATCTATCTATCTATCTATCTATCTATCTATCTATCTATCATCTGCTGCAGGTTCAGATAATAGAAGTCATACAATAAAAGCAAAAATCAAGTTGTCTTCTGGTTTAGAAGAGGACACAGATTTCCTTTTTTTAATTTACACAAAACATGAAATAACCAAATAATGCATCATAAATGTGTTTATCTTGTTATCAAACAAGTTGAACACAGCTTTGGACAAACAGTACACAGATCCAAAGTGAAAGCGAAGCAAAATTTTCCATTTGTGTTTTTTATTACTTTCGAAAACTTCAAAAGTATGTTGGTCGTCATGTTTGTCTGTCTGTTTGTTTGTTTATGCTCTACAGGCCACAGTTTTTGTCATATCGTCCTGAAATCTTTTACAGTACAAAGATATCTCACCTCAGAAGAGGTGATTAGATTTTGGTGAAGATCCAGATCAAATCCTGGATTCTGGATCACTTTAAAGATTTAGTTAACATTGGGAGATAGGGCACTTTTTGACATTTTCCTCACTAACTCAGTGAAAAACATCAGTAATCGTTTAAACATCAACTCATTATAGCACCACAGTGCGGTCAACAATCGTGGACAGTTTTCTGGATGAAAAACCTATAAAATTGTGGCCATTTTTGAAAGTCAATCCTGATCTCAGTTTTAATTCTACAGACACCAAATTTGGTGTAGGCCATCTCCATTCATGTCTGTTCAACATAAGTTCCTGGCTTTGTGACGCAATGTCTGGATCATGCGTAACAGTCCAAAATAATGGGTAACCCTCCTAAAAAAGTGATCAGTTGGATGACTTTTTTGCATTTTCCTCAATAACATCAGGAATCATTTCAACATCAGCACATCACTGCACCTCAGTCAGATCAACACTCATGGACAGTTTGAGCTCGATTTGGATCACGATCCGGATCTGGCAGGTGAAAAACCT
Source organism: Gymnothorax javanicus (assembly GCA_029692085.1). Classification (NCBI taxonomy): domain Eukaryota; kingdom Metazoa; phylum Chordata; class Actinopteri; order Anguilliformes; family Muraenidae; genus Gymnothorax; species Gymnothorax javanicus. The sequence goes on along the minus strand of CM056195.1, from coordinate 136,458,062 downwards.
CTAAAATGTTTAACATCTTTGAAAGTGATTGCTGATTTCAATTTTAGGTATATTGGCCCTCATTTATCAAACGTGCGTACACCAAAAAAATGGGTGTACACCAAAACTCCCGCAAGGATCGGCATTTATCAATCTGAACGTGAGCGAACGGTCCGCAAAAATCTCACGCAAGGTCTGACCAGGTGTACGCAGATTTGAAACCAGCAAACAACATGCAGGAACGAGTGCAGCTGTCAAAATGAGTAATAAACCATATGCAGCGATGCGGACGTCATGCTGTTGTTACTCTTATTAGTAAAATCATAAATAGGCTAAATAGATAAATGGGCTAAATAAATGAATGAATGAATGAATGAATAAATAAATAAATAGGCTAAAATGAATAAATAAATAAATAAATAAGACACCTGTGTTAAGAAATTCATTAAACTTATATTTTGAGACAACCTGCTTGTCAGGCCAGACGGCTGACAATTACAATCAATTTGATTAAGCGAAATGCAGACTGTATTTTAACAATTACCCTCATGCAGCTCCGATCGAGGCGGTGGGGACTCATCCGTGCCCCGGCCGCCTCGTATTCCCACGATGGAGGGGGCTCCTCGAATGGAGACAGCTGGAGGTTCGAGTTTAGTTGGCTTCCACTGGTCCGTACGTTTGGCGGCGATCTTAAAATCGGACCACTTTTTTAACCTACATGTAAAGCATTTGGATTGTCAATTATGTAGGCTATATAACATGAAGTTTATAAGTGCTCCAGGTGATGACCATTCCGGGGCCGCTTAGAAAGTACCGCTTAAAATAAGTTCAGCCAAAAAAAAAATTTTGCTTTGGACACACTTAAAATAAGTGTGGGCAATGGAGAAATGGGCATCTTGGCCACACTAATAAGTGCGTCTAACAAGAATTTCGGTCAATTTTTGTGCTTGGACGCACTTTTAAGTGCGAATAGTTACTTCGATTTATTAATGAATTAAATCAAACCTCTGCTGCACTCCGGTTTTCCACCCCAACGGTGCCTACCGCAGCAGCAATAGTTCTCCAAACTGCAGCCTTCTGGGCTCCCTTTATGCCACAGTAAGGCTTCCAAATAAAATTATTTTGTTTTTCTCCATCTCGGACGTGATAATTTATATCCTCGGCCTGCTGATAAAATCTCGTATCTTCAAAATGATAAACTTTACAGGAGAGCAAAAAAAAAAAAAAAAAAAAAAAAAAGTTTCATTTTGCATGTAAGAATGCAGGTGAGCTGTGTTCGGGTAGGATGACTATTTTTCTTCCAAGAATGTATCCGATCAATAAAATTTTGTATTTTGCCATGTTTGTGTTATTATCGTGGACATACGATTTTTTGTTTCTTACCAAATTGTAGATACGAGGTTTTATCAGCAGGCCGGCGATATTTCCTTCTCAGCGAAGTTCTTTCTTCTTTGCCGTCTTTCGAGAGTCCATGTCGTAAAGTGGGCAGGACTATGCCTCCCGGAGCATGAATTTATAGGGGCGTGTCATGTAAATTACGATGGTTTCAGCCACCAGATTTATCAACGCCACGCCAGTTCTACACCGAAATCTGCGACGTACACACTTTTAGTAAATCAGACGTGACACCTGGCGAACGCTGATATTTACACCAGAATCTACACCAGATCCTACGCAAGTTTGATAAATGAGGGCCAATGACACCAAATTTGGTGTAAGTCATCTCCATTTATAGTTTTTCAGCATAAGTTCCGGATTTTTGATGCGCTTTCTGGATCACACACAAATACGCTGAATGCCTATTTGCATACAGAAGCAACATTGCATAGCAGCCTTCCATAGCTTGAAATTGGTTGAAGATAGGCATGCAGTTCCTCTCATTAACTAATAGTACGTTGGGTATGACGATTCTTTTGGCATGGTGACCTTGACCTTCAAGTGAACTTGAAAGGTCAAACTCAACATCACCATTTTCAGAGTGCTGCAGCAGCTAAACGGTGCAAGATAGGCCCATAGTTATTACTGTCCACTAATAGGAAATTATGCATGGGGAATCTAATAGCACAATGACCTTGACCTTCAAGTCACCTTGAAAGGTCAAACTCAATGTCAACCCTTCTGTTCGCTTCAAATATATCAGAAATGATCCTAAAACTACATATTACAAATTTATAACATAAATATCAACTAGTATACGGATTAGTGTCATTGACATTCGGCTCTGCATCACAATGAGAAGTTTTTGAAAGTGTCACACCTTAGTGCGATTTTATTATTTTTTTCAAAAGGTTCATTTTACTTCCAGCTTTGGTTCTCATTAAAATAGTTTTGTTCAGTCTTGGAGTAACAGCGAAAATCAGCAGAGTTGCATTTACGAAGCAAAAAAACCTGATCACTGTCAACTCCAAACATTTCAATAAAGAACTGTGTACATGAGTTGTGCACCCATCTATGCAGGCGCATATTACGGTCTTGATAATGCACCGTTAAAATACAGGGCGGCCAAAAAAAACCCAACCGAATCATAATGCAGAAAATAATTCACTTTAGTGAGATGGGGTAGTCCTGCCAAATTTATTTCTTGTCAACTACATGAAATAAATATCTTGTCTTATCAACCATTTGGTTGGGTTTTATTCTCACTATCATAGCAACACTCCAACCAGTACCCATGACCAAGGAACTGGCTTTAGAACTGGAGTTGGTCCCTGGGCGCTGTTCTATGGCTGCCCACTGCTCCTAACTATAGGATGGGTCAAATGCAGAGGACAAATTACCCCACAGGGTTCAATAAAGTGTATTTTATCTTATCTTATCTTAAACCCTGTACTACTAAAATACTGATACTAGCAAAGAATGAAATACAAGTGCTTTCATCAGTGGGTCATAGGCCTAATCATCATTGTTTTATCCCCCTCTCTGATGGACATTGACTTATCAGACAGTAACGAGACGGAAATCTTATGGATTACCACTTTAAGACCTGGCTTTTGTCAGTCAATTTTGCAGTCGCTTTCCACTGCCTCAAGACAGTGACCACACCCTCATTTTAAGACCAACACGCGCATGGGCACTCAGATGGGCGCAATGCAATTTAGACGACATGGGTGTTGGATGGGAAAACGATAACTGCATCGATCTGAAACTAGCAAAGATTTGTACTTGGTGCCGCTTTGTGACGCGTGTAAGATAGAGTCCACTGTGTTTACTTGCTTCACTGTCATGCCATTGGGTCTGTATATCAACCATTTAATGGGCCACGTTGCAAAGAATGCACTGTAGGCCACTTATATTGAGTGCATATTGAGCTTGTGAATTTTAGACTGTGTGGAAGATACATTCTATGATATTGGTTCTCATTTAAAATGATACTTGCAATTGTAGACATGTATCTTTAATATGTTCATGGTCTCTGAGATGCCACTGAAAGGGATGATGCTGTATGAAAGTACTTGTAAAAAATTAATGCCTGGAAAGTGGAGCCATTTCTCAAAGGGCTGATCCAAAGTCTCTTTTCTTAGCATAATGTGATTTAATCTGGTTGCTCAAGGTTTTGTTGGGGTTTTATATATTTTTCTGCAAAAAAAAAAGGGTCTATATTTAAGCTAACTTCCTACCAGCCTCAAGAGTATATCAAAACACAAAACCTCACTTGATATTGTTAAGCTGGGCATTATTTACCATGCATTGTGGTCATTAAATCAAGTTTTTGCGCACAGCAACAATAAGGCACATAATCCACAGGCAATTTGTCCCTAAATTACATAACGATAACGGGCGAGAGAAAAACCACATGTATGCAGCATTCAGACCAAAGCCATCTTTTTCTGAACAATCCCTGAGTCAATCCATGGTGGGCAGGCTTCTGTCACCTCAGTGCAGTTGAATCACCTTCCAAAAAATGTTTTAAATACGACAACAGGTCAGAAAGCTTTATGAACCTCAATAAACGTCATACAGCTGGTATAAGGAGATTCTAGAGTGATACAGAGATGCTCTGGTTACTTCATTTTACAGAACACCTTATTTTATGCCGTGTTTAACAGAGTATAGTGTTCAGTGTTTACTAGCTTAAGGTTTTCATTTTTTTTTAAAAATTATAAACTGCATATCTTTGATATTAAAAGAGATTATGCAGTTTGTACTGATTGAAAGTTAATTATTTAAAGAAAATACCTTTATGATTAGCATGTGGATGAACCTGAATGGTGGAGAAACACTCAAAGATTGTTTGTTGGTGGGCATTACATACAGATAATAATGTCAAATCTGATAACTGGAAAAATAACCATCTTCAGCATTAAACACATGCATGTTTTTGTCACGTCAATCGTACTAAGCTTATGGTTCACTTTGAGAGTATTTCTTAGTTAAACGCTTTTTTTTCCCTTAGTAATGTATTCTTTTTCAGTTTAACATGTATAGCATTTTACTCAGATCTGTGTAGTTTATCGCGACTAGAAGTGAATTATTTCAACAAAATAAAAACAAATGAATTATTGAATTTCAATAATCTCTGCTCGACACGTACATTTTGAAGGTAATCAATCATCATGGTCCTTCGAGACAATATTTATTCCATTTATTTAAACTTCAGACGAAACAGCGATGTAAACCAAAGCATTGTTAATATTTCATTTATTTAAAGAGATAAACATATATTTGTAGATGAGATATAACCATAAAACAGTATAAAAATCATAATCATATGAGTGTCGTACAATACAAAATCGTATTTCTCCAAAACGTGAAAATAACGAAAAGTGAAAAGCCCGACAACAAATTTCTTGAATATAAATAAGTCTCTGGATCATTCAACTTATTTACATGTTGCCGATATTATTGTGTCATATATAATTTCCAGAGCTCCCATCCATTGATCTTAGGCAATTAAGGTCATTTAGCTCCAAGTTTCACCCAAGCCAGAAGATTCTTCCATGTTCTCTTTCTCTTCTACAGAAATAGCCTGAAACAAAAAACAAGAAAAATATAGATCATTCATAACCGCAAGACAATGTAAAGGTATTTGCAGTTTTTTAGCAATGTATTCAGTTCTCAAGCAGATAGTGTAGTGTGAGTGGTCTGTGCAATGGTGTGCAAAATGTTTTCAACATGATTCAACCACACATATTTATCATGAACTGAGCACTTCACTTCTTGTGCTTTTTTGCAGAAATGTCATGCTTATAGGACAGCTGACCACAAATTTATCATGGTAATCATCACATTATTTTTGAGTACTCTAAGAGATGCTTCCCTCAAAAGCAATTTACAATTCATTAGATTAAGCGGGGGCCAATCCCCCCTAGGGCAATATGCAGTTAAAGTGAGACTAATGTTTTCTGAAGTGAACTGAAAATAAAAGAACTATCCCTTAGGTGTTATTTTTTGTAAATTTTTAGACAAAACTGAACTGAATGATAAATACTTAAACATCCGGACTGAAGCCCTCACAAAGGGCTTCAACAGCCAGAAATAAAAAAAGCCCACGCTCAAGACGCAAAGTGTCTGCTTTTATGTGAGTGTTCAGACACCCAACAGCCGAACACACAATTAAATGATCTGTAAAGAATCATATCCACCAATTAAAAAAAAAAAACTCCGCTACATAACCAACAAACACGATTATAATCAACTGTTAGTCAGAACTGCAAGGATAAGTTAATGCCGTACGTATAAACAGCCAATACAGAAATTAATTCAGAATAAAGTCAATTCTGGAAGTTTTGGGGACAGTGAAAATGTCCATTCACTGTACGGTGCTACGGTCATTCGATGTCACTCTCACATCGAGGGTTTGGAGCGCAATGGTTAAATGTCTGTTTTAGAGGTTTTGAGAAAAATTGAATTTTAGGTTTCCAAGTGTTCCGTTAAATCAGGTATTTTATGTCATTTTTTTTTTACCAGTCACTCTTTTGCTGCATGGTTCAGAAGTATATTGAACACCTAAGTTTTCATAGGAGTGTAACCGCAACATCATGGTCAAAATTGCCAAAAATGGACATGTCACCTCAGTGCTCCAACAATTCTAGCACATTATGTGACATAACACAATGGTGATTGGCTGAAGGTAAGTTCGTTTACAATGAAAGACAGACTATTCTGTATTAAAATTCACGTTTATTCATCAAAATGTCAGTGTTTAATTCATTTAAGCAGATTTTGTTGGACATATCACAAAATGAAAATGTGAATTCTGATTAAAAATGAATGCAGATGGACATATAGTTATTGTGCTCCAAGGATTAGCTGATAGAAAGCTGTGGCAAGGGGTAAAAATCTCAAAACCACAAAATTTGGACATATAACCATTGTGCTCCACACCCTCGACATGTCTACCAAAGCTTTCCTCAGCTTCTCATTGGCTAAACCTTTTCAAGGGATGTAAAGATATATTTTATTGGTTGGTTGCATTTTTTTATTTAAAGTGTTGTGCAAATGCACTAAAAATTGCAAAAAATCCAAGTCATATCTGGACTCCATATGGGTAGTTCAATTATTTATCACTGGTTTTGTGCGAAAGTTGTTTTTCACTTTAAGGGCCTTCCTCAACTGATTGTATTGTGACTGCACGAGGTAACCATCAACTTTCTGATTCCCACAAGGCTATAATTCACCCCATACTATTTGTTGAATTCATGGTTGTCAGATCTGTGGAAGTAGAGGCAATATTACCTATGGAAATAGTAGCATTATACAGGTAGGTATGGATACTCACAGGTTCATTCTCTGTGCATTCAGGGTCCTCTGAATCCACTTTTGAAGGAAAAGGAGGAAGCTGAAATGGAATGTAGAATTAAATGTATATTCATCAAGACTGGGTGTACGTGGGGCTTTTCATTCATAGTGAAGATCTTGATTGATAAACTACCTTTAAAGCCTTAGCAAGAGATGATGGCCATTCAACCATAGCAGAGGCATCCTGGTGACATTGTTGGGGTAGGAAAGAAAAAAAAAAACATTATAATAACACTGAGGCCTGAATGTTGTAGTGAAGAAGGTATAAGATAGAGTTGCTATGGAATGTGAATTACCTCTGTGAGTGAAGTTTCAGCATTTGGCTCATCAGGTAGTGACCGCTGCGATATAGGAACAGAAACAGAAAATGAAACCAAGTATTTTATTGGACCATTTATTGTAGATACGCAAAATTGAGGGCAATGAGCGATAGCCGCTGGGGAAAGTTCACTCAGCCGGCTGATCAATGGTGTGACTTCATCAGTCAGTCTCTTGCTCACTAACTTAGCCATGGACATCCACGGATGTAACTTTGTGATGGACCGTGCCAGACCATGCCAGTCCGGCTAAAAATATCCAATTCTTTGCTCACCTGGAATACTAGGTGGGATAAATCATTTCAGATATTCACATTGCTTGGAACACATACAAGTAGACCAGCATCTAGCCTACTCCATTCAAAAGAACATTATGATAAAGAGAATGAATAAATCACAAACTGGTTTTAAAAGAATATTTTAAATGGAAAAACAGTGAGTGTAGAAACTAGGGTGACCAGGTGAATAGAGACAGAAATCTGATGGGGTTGAACACTGGATATGTGAAGGGGAACATAACACATGTGCTTGCCTGGTGAAAAATACTAGCACACTAGTGCAACAGAAATAGTAACAGCACTCATATGAGCAAAACAGCGAAGTCCTGGCGAAGTGCAGTCATTGCACTCCTGCCCATTTCAAACACTGCTTGTCACACTTTTCCCGCCATCGTATTTTTTTAACTTGCCAGCCACCGCCAGCATTTTTGATAATGTTCGCTGATCTTTCAAGACTCCCAGATTATTTAGTTGCATTAATAAGGAAGAACAGAGCTTCAGGCTTAAGATGCAAAACCATCTGATTCTATCTTAATTCATTCTTTTCACAATCACTTGAATTTTGGTTATTTTCATGAAAAAACCCACATTTCCAACAATAAGCTGAGAAAAGCCTATGGGTGTCATTTAGCATCTTGCTGCTTTGTTTTCAAGCTATCAGCATGTTTCAAGAAGGGACATCAAGTCTGTGAAAAAGCTAAATCATGGAATTTGCTTAAGTGTTATATGTTTGCGAGGTGCAGCAGAACGTACAATTTTCTTGTTCTGTTGACCTATATTAGTCAGAAGATCCATAATAACATCCGCCACCATATAACAGTGAAAACATTGATTGATGGAAAATCTTGTCAATGGTGAGGAAAAATGTGAAGCGAAATGCAGTTTCATTATTTGCTGTAATGGAGTGGTAATTCCATTGAATCCAGATCATCTGGACGGGAGGTTCATACCTTGACCGTGTGTCCATCATGGCCTGCAGCAGCAGCCTGAGCCCCCATTCCCGGCAGCATCATGTTTCTCCCTCCCACAGGAACTAGCTGAGCACAGAACCGCCCAGATTCAAGTCAGCACATGAAATTAAAAGGGTTGAAGGGTTAATCTCTTTGGAGAGTAGCTTCTCTTGTACTTTTCTCCTAAAAGTCTTAATCAGTGGTCTAAATCAATGGCTTAAAAATGAAAGTAGAGATAGTTACATCAGCATAAGAATGCACATGCACAGAAAATAAAAACTTTTCAATCTTGCCTTGAGTCGTAAACTTTTTTTGCTCTCATATAAAAAAAAAATTACCTTGTTTTAAGTTATTCTTAGCTTGACAAGTGAAATTCCCTTGTCTCACAGGCAAATCTTGTGAAGAGTCCAACTTGTTGGCAAACATATTTTACTTCTCAAATAGGTAATTAAAATAAGTTTCTAAATACACGAGTAAGACTAAAATACTAATTGATTTGACTATCAACAAGTATGATGTGGCTACCTGAAACTGCTGTGCTGGGTTAAACATCTGTAGCCCTGGAATCTGTTGTCCTCCAAAACCATTTGCTGGTACAAGAGCATATAATTGTGTATTTGCAACACCCTGCTGCAAGCCCATGTTTGACCCCACAGGAACAGTAACTTGGCCAAAGGGGAGGCCAGGCTGCTGGAGGAGAAATGTCTGAGGAACCTGAGAAACAGGAACAAGCTGGTTGGACAGAAAAAAAAAAGAAAATGAGAGATTTTAGAAAATCTCTATCATGCTGTGGCCTGTGAAGCTGTAAAATGCTCAGCTGTGTTCTCAATAAAACCTCATTTGTTGACGCTGTGTTTGAATACTTTTTATTAGCTACAGTATTACACAGTATGATAGGGCATAACAAAAAAAATCCTAAGTTTCTAGTAACTCAACCGACCCTCCATAAAAACTGCCGACCTTAAAGTTTTTAGACACTCTTCAAAAATAAAATTACTGACTACTGATCTGACCCTATTCCTCATTGTACAGAATCTGGATTTTAAGGGTTTTTTTCTTGTATTTTAACAGCACCAAATGCACAAAGTAGTTGAAAAAAAAAAAACATAGAATGAACTGCCACAGCAGTGGAGAGCAAGAATATGCTTTTTCTCGGTTTCTGACAAACTTGAAAAAAATTGGGCAAATGCACCTCCTATTCTTGACAGTAGATGGTACAGTGTTGCTTGCCAAGATCAGTAATATCAGAAAGATGTTATGGGCCATCCCAACAGCAAATCACAAAATGCATGTAACCATCCATCCAACTATCCACCGTTACTAAGCCTCAGTGACAGCTTGATGGCTGCGACACTTTGAGTAGTAGGGACAAACCGTGGAAGTGGATTAATCGCAGCCAATCATTGTCGATAGTTTTTCATAAAATAGGTGGAGATGCATTTACTACCAGCATTTACTCTTGCTAGCTAGCACCTTAAAAAGAAAACAAAAGAAAAGAGTGCAATAAAGCTGCATGATGTATCGCAATATACACTGAAAAAGCCCAGAAATGAGGAGACAAACAGCATTGCCCTGTTAGTCTGTATCTATGGATGCAGGCAGAGATGGAAGCAGACTTTGAAACTAAACTGTCCAAAGTTCTCTGAACCATGCCGAGCCAGCCTGATTGCAAACTGCATTGCTTGCTTTGCTGAATGGAAAGTGGAGCGTGAATTAACAAGGCTGTAGCGCCCTCGCAACATAATTCCCCGCGAGTGAATTTTTGTAGCAACTTGCAACCTTAATGTTGAAACTATGTTATAGTTGTCACAATATACTTTCAAACACAAATTAAAACTGAAAATGAAACGGATAACAGCTGTATAAAAAAACTATACAGTCAGTCGCTCCTTGATCGACGTGTATCTCCGGATGCCCTGAAGCAATCACTCCCAAAATTGACAGGCTTTGTGATCTTACTACACACACGGTACCAGCCAAATATGAAATGGATCCATAAAGAACTGTGTCCTGTAGAGCATTCACAACAACTCTGCGGACATGACATGAGGCATACCTATCACTGATCCATGGTAACCCTGACTCGTCATCTGGGGATGCAGTTAGTTGGTTAGCATCTATGCCGCCCCATGAAAACCCTCCCACCTCTACTTTTTTAATTTTTAATTTTAATTTAAAAAAAAATCACACCAAAAAGAAAGTCAGAAATATGCATGCTCAGAATTTCTGTCCATGCATCAAAGGATCTGTTCTGCTTTCAATCACTGTACCCCTCATGGGTTAGGCAGATTTGATTCTTTATGTTTATACATGTATTTTTGATTTGAATTTGATTTGAATCTCAAACTTATTAAAATAAAATAAAATTTTTAAAAACCCCACCCGCCCTTGACAACTGAAAATTGAAAAGTGAGGGATACGCACCAAATTACAAGTATTTCATTTTACTGTACATGGCCTAAGCTAAACAAATATACCCCTTAGTTTTCAAAAGTGTAATCAACTCAAACCGCATCATAGAAATGTTTTCAATTAGTTTTTCCTGGATTACTTTGCCAGGGAACATTAGTGCAAAGTTTTGAAAACCATGCTTTGCTTGACCTGCATTTCTCTTGTTCAAAAGAGAAGCTTCAGATCTGTTCATTCTCAAGCTAAACAAGGAGGCTGTGTATACCAATTTGATTCTTCTTTCCTGATTTCTTTTTCAGCCTAAAGTTCTACTGCATGGTAAAAGCTGCGTTCAAGCTATGAACCGAGATGGATCTACATCTGCATCTAGTGTTCGGAATTCAATATTAAGTCTAAGTAATCGGTTGGGAGAACGTTATAGTTAAATCAGCTCTGTTTTTTCAGAGACCTGCAACTGCCCTTCGGTAAAATGCTCAATTGATGAATTGATCACCATTGTTGAATCAGTCATTAGCATTAATATTTTATATAGGAAAATGTCAACCCCTTGATTTTTTCTTTTATTTTACAATTCACATCCTGAATAGGCAACCACTGTGTGAGAGACCTTCTATAATTCCACTGTCACATAAATAGGCGATGATGTAAAAGTAGCTGCATCAGATAAAGAAACTGATTAAATGTAATAATTTCAATTCTGTTTAGGGTGGTTCATTACGTGGGATAGATTTTAGAAAGGATCAGGTTTAGGACTGACAACAGGCCTAAAAGAATTCTTAAAATAATTCTTGAAAATCCTACCCACCGACCCTACCTCAAATTCTTGATGTTACCGAGAACACAGGATTGTTTTTGTTCAGCTCAGCTTACTTGCCATGCTCAATGCAGTGGTACAGAATGAACTCTAATTTGCTGCCCTCAATATCCCTGCAGGAAACTCTAAATGCATCATAATGCATAATGACTCATGTTTCACAGAAATTGTTATACTGTATACAGAATACTGGACATTATGAACACTTTTTGATGGAGAGGATACTCCACATATTATAGAGACTGACAAACATACTCACCTGAGCTAGTTGCCCATTTATAAGCAAGTTATTCAGGAGCCCTGGGTTAGCTCCTTCTGCCCCTACACCTCCAGTCATCGTACCTGGATTAGCAGCAGCTGCTGCAGCAGCCTGGGCCTTAGCGGGAGAACCCATGATTAGTTAAATGTCCCCCTGAGCCAACACCACTATCCTCACTGCTCAGAAATAACAAATCAAACATAGTGAGCCACTGACATGAGTATAACCCAGTAAAGGGAAAATCAGGAGCACTCCGCAACTTGTTTTGTTAATTTTTGATGTAAGAAAAGTGAAGGAGTCGTACTTTACAGACATAAACCTGTGGATCAGTAAATTGCATTCCGTATGTTCTACATCAGCCAAAAAAATGAAGTCAGCACTTTAGCATTTCAGCAGAGATGAACCTGTTCTGAACTTAAATATTTTAAAAGTATTGTTGGTCAGATAGTAGGTCACTAAGCCTAGTAAAGGACTGCACCTTCCATAGTTGATAAAATACATTTATTTACCTCTGCACTTCCTGATCCTCCTGCATTCACCTATAGCGAATGAACATAAATTCAAAGCGTTAATCCCAAACCCTGTAGCTGGTGCTTTCAAATTATGTACCATTATCAAATAATTTACAAGAAACTCACCAGGTATGCACATGTGTGAATGAGAAGCAATACTATTCCAATCATTTTGCACGAGAGAAGAAGCTGAGAAAAAAAACTTTAAAGTTAAGCAACTTAAACCAATCAATATCATCACTCTTAAATCATGTATTCATTTCTTACTAAGTTGACAATTATAAAAAAACCCCAATAAAACAGCAGAAACGGTCAGAATACCTTTGCTGGGGTAATAACTCGGATGAGGGCAGAAAACTAATCTGTGAGACTCTCAACAGATCTACCTTGTTTTTAAAGAAATGTTACTGCCTCATGTCTACAGTCAGCCAATCAAAATCCAGAATACTTTGCTGATTCAGGAGGTAGTGTCATTCAGCCCAACTGTTTGGTTAAATTTGCAAACATGACCAAGCATTGCTCACCAGAGTCATTAAATACCCAACAAGCCATTTTACTACTCTGCAGGTGCATACTTTCAAATCGTACACACGTGCCATTCAAGCAAGCATGTTTTGCCTCAGGAATTTCAATACTAGCGACGGATCTTAAATCTGAAACAGAGAGATCCAATCTCACTTTTGAAGCTTTAGAAACAATATCCATATAGGGATTTGACTGCTGAATCAGCTTCCACAGTGGTTACACCTTAAAATCTCTTAGTCAATCCAGAAGAAAAAAATGAGAGATAGCATCAGCCTCCAGTGATATCACTGACCTCCCAGTCAGACCACAACACTGCATGCAGCATGACTGGCAGGCACTGAAAATCACTCTTTATGTTGGCTCTTTACCTCATTCTTTTTAAAAAACATTATGGTTGGCTATAATTTCTGAACACCTGTGCTGTGAGCATCCATGTATGTAAGAGGAAAGTTGTTTTGTACAAAATTACTCAGTCATGGTCACATGCATCTGTCTGTGCCCCTGCCTCCTTGCCCAATAAGTCTCCCATCTTCTCAGCAAACATTAGCAGCATAACAAAAAACACAAAAAAAACTGTAGGTGAAATTCAAAATGCACTTTATTAGTAATGTTAATAAGGCAGTGGATAAGATGGGTGAAACAAAATATCAATAGACAATAGACAATAGGTCTCTTAAGTAACAATCCAAAAAAATCTCCATTTCGTTCTCTTTAGCAGGAAAAAATGGCACAAAGCGGTGATTACAGGTGTGTTTTTGGACCTCACTACCCAGAGATACAAACAGTGTATACTGTGTAAAGTCAGTCAGTTAGCACCATAGACTAAATGGCTGGCCCATGGTCCAAGCGTCCATAGTAATTTTACATTGAGAAGGTAATGATAATGTCTTCTGAGACAGCAACAATATGGGGTTAAAATACTCTCCGAACTATTTGTAACTTTTAAAATGCAATGAACAAATAAATGCAGAGTGATTTGCATCTGAATATCTGTACCTATATCTGTGCTTCCAATTGGTAACTAATAATACACAATGAACAAATTAATGCTGAGTGATTTGTACCTGAAAATCTGCATCTGTATCGATGACTCTAATTTATAAGTAATATATCATCATTTGTGCATCAACATTGCTTCTTTCAGTGGAAATATATTTGTGAATCTCCACCGATTTGAGTGGATTAATTTGAGACTATGCTGATGTGCTGTATTGTGCAGAAAATCCATAACTACAGGGGGCATGTAACTGGTAAAATGTCACCTGACTCGCATCTCATGATCTGATTTGCATCTGTAAATCTGAATCCGTTCCTATCTCTGATTCACATCTTCTATATTATCATTTGGACATCAAGTGTTTTCGAGATGATGGTATTAATGCAGTTAAGTTAACTGGCATCAGGTGTGTAACATGATTGGCTATAAAAGGGATGTCTTAGAGAGGCTGAGTCTCTCAGAAGTAAAGATGGCCGGAGGCTCTCCAACCTATGAATGCTTACGTAAAGAAATTGTGGAATACTTTAAAAACAATGTTCCTCAACGTCAAATTGCAAAGGCTTTGAAGGTCTCATCATCGAAGTGCGTAACATCACTAAAAGATTCAGAGAAACTGGAAAAATCTCTGTGCGTAAGGGACAAGGCTGAAGACCTTTTCTGGATGCCCGTGATCTTCGGGCCCTCAGACGCCACTGCATCACTCACCGACATGATTCTGTCATTGACATTACTAAATGGGCCCAGGAATACTCCAAGAAACCACTGTCTGTAAAAACAGTCCGCCATGCCATCCACAGATGCCACCTAAAACTCTATCATGCAAAAAGGAAGCCATTGTTGAGCATGATCCAGAAGCGCCGCTGTGTTCTATGGGCCGAGGCTCATTTAAAATGGACTGGAGAAAAGTGGCAAAGTGTCCTGTGGTCAGGCGAGTCCAAATTTAAAATTCTTGTTGGAAATCATGGGCGTCGTGTCCTCTGGGCTAAAGAGGAGAAAGACCACCCCTCCTGTTATCAGCGTTCAGTTCAAAAGCCAGCATCTCTGATGGTATGGGGATGCATTAGTGCATATGGTGTGGGACACTTGCATGTTCTAAAAAGCACCATGAATGCTGAAAGGTATATAAAGGTTTTAGAGCAACATATGCTCCCCTCCAGACGACATCTATTCCAGGGAAGGCCTTGTGTATTTCAGCAGGACAATGCAAAACTACATACTGCAGCTATAACAACAGCATGGCTTCGTAGTAGAAGAGTCAGTGTGGGGAACTGGCCTGTCTGCAGTCCTGATCTTTCATCGATTGTGAACATCTGGCACATAATTAAATGAAAAGTCTGTCAAAGGAGATCCAAAACTCTGCAGCTGCTAGAAGCCTGTATTAAACAAGAGTGGGATCAAATTCCAAAGGCTAAACTCCTCAATGCCCAGACGCCTCCACTCTGTGTTAAAAAGAAGGGGGGATGCTACACCATGGTAAACAGGCCCCTGTCTCAACTTTTTTGAGACCTGTAGCAGCCATCAAATTTGAAATGAGCTCATTTTGTGGATAAAATTGTAAAACTTCTCAGTTTCAACATTTGCTATGTTATCTCTGTTCTATTGTGAATAAAATACTGGCTGGTGTGATTTGAAAGTCATTGCGTTTTGATTTTATTCACAATTTACACTTCGTCCCAGCTATTGCGGAATTGGGGTTGTATGAAAACAACTTAGGGGTCATCCATTTTTTTTCATCATTTTCACAAGAGTACAAAGAGTACTCTTTTCACTGACCCCCCCCCCAAAAGTGTTCAAAGAGAAAGTTAGAAAATGATGATCACGTGACACCATATGTGACCCATTCCAGCAAACCAGGCATAATGCACCAAAGATCAAAAGTGAGTTGTGAGCAAATCTTACTTGTATTCTTCAGTTTCTCAGCTTCAGTTTGATGCCTGATTTGAGAGCCGTTTGATCTTTGGAAAAATATGCATTAAATACAACAGGCCTTTTGGGTCTAATCTGAGATGATCAATTGTGCCTTTATGCCTGATTTTGATTAAATGGGTCACATATTTTCCACTCTCCTCAAGAATTATAAAATTCTGCATGATAAATCTGAACAAAAAGTGCAAGAATAAAATCAGATATATGTTTAATTATTGAAACTCATTTCCTCCAATGAGCAGCTTCAGGAATGGAATCTGCAATTCACTTGTTGAAATGTCATCAAGGTCGGAAGAGATCTTCTGCAAAAACAGATAGGCTATCCAGTTTCTCAAATTGAGAAAAAAACTTCATTTTTATCAGAAAACGCAGACGAGATTTTCCATAAAAATATCTATCAATAGCACCAAAACTGTCATACAATCATATAGCCTCTATGAATCTCAGCTACACCTGCATACCGGGGGGAGGGGGGGACAAAACTGGAAAGGAACTAATTTCCATCGTAGCTTTCATGGCCATCTGGCCCGCACGTAGTCAACCACAAAATGTTTATCGATAGTTATAAAGGAAGGGATGACTATTAAGGCGACCAGAAACCACTTTTTTACATACCATTCGACATTGTTCAGTCGCGTCAAGTCGACAGCTGTGCCAGAAGGCTGGCTTGGGCCAGCGGCACCTTGGTCACTGTCTCTCTTGGCGTTTTCATCGTCAGCTTCTCATGCATATGGCTCTCACAAATACCACAGGTTTCTCACCATTTCCTGCATGCTCGCATTTCCATCGGTGTCTGAATTATCTATTTCATACGAACTTTCTGACACTGACAAAACCAAACTTTTTTTGCCGCTTGAGCTAACTGTCATATAGGGCTTTTCCACCAGCACCTACTCGGCTCTACTTGACTCGACTCTATTCGGTTTTTAGGGTTTTCCATTAGGTGATAGTATCTGGTACCAGGCACTTTTTTAGTACCTACTCAGCTGGGGTTCCAAGCGAGCTGAGTCGAGCCGAAAATGTGACGTCAACAGACTGCAGGCCACTGATTGGCCAGGCCATCCTTAAAAATATGTCTGATGGGCGTAACCCAACCGACCCATCAAATTGCCATGACTGAAAAGTTTTTTTCTGGTGTTTAAAAACCATTTTTTCCCCCCGCGGGTTTTCACAAACGAGAGATAAATTTGTAAAATCTCTTTTCTGAGGCAAGAGTTAAGCTTCCTCCATCAGTCACGTGTCAAAACAGTGGCTCTTTTATTTATTTATTTAGGCTATTATTATTTTTTGCAGTGGCGCAGTCATGTTCATTTAGCTACTGATTGTCCGTCTTGAGCATCAAAGAAGATGTCTCCAGCTTTTTTTTGTGTCAGAGTAAATGCGAAGCATGGCGAAACTACAGAGTGTCGTGAAAAGCAGATTGAAAAAATATTGCAGTGAGATGCGATGGAAAGAAATTATTAGTGGCAGTTTGACGGGCCAAGCGGATCAATACTTGGGGTAGAGTATCAAGTCCATGCATCAACGTCAGGTTCTGATTCAACTTTAACCGAAGTTTTTGAAGTAGAAAAAGAACAAACATTTGAAACTGTTTAAATGTTTAATCCGTTGATAAAATGCGGCACATTTACAATCACGGACATTGAGCTCAAGAAAATTCCACTAAGTGCAGATGCCAGTGCAGGGTCGGCTTGATGCCCAGACGCAAAGAACATGAAATCCTATTAGCTTATGAAAGTTAGGATGCGAGTTGAGTGAATTTTTCGTTTGTTAACCAACCCAAAATCTACTCAATCTACTCAACTCTACTCAAAACTCTAGCTTTAATATGAGACGACCAAGAGTATAAGAATCAGTTTATCAAATAACTGAATTGCGTAATTTAATAGACAGCGAACTTAATTTCCAGTAGCCCCCACACAAATTGGAAGCTCTGTTGGTCTGATCGCTGTTGGTTTTATTTATTTATTTATTTGCTTTAATATTGTCCAAGAAATAGCTATTTGCTTTGAGAAATGTCCATCCAGAATCTTCTCAATTCACTGTAGACAGAGAGAGAACCTCTTTCAATTTGGTTTTATGGTTGGATATGGTTGGATTTGGTTTTTATGTTGGATATCTGATGTGTGACACGAATAAACAGCAAACTATCAAAAGACATTCATACAGTTTTATTGAATGGCAAGAGCTTGCTTCCAAGGCCCGACAGACAATTACGGTTAGCATTAATATAAAGAACAAAGCATTTAAAAAAAAAAAAACCGGCCGACCGACCCTGATTCTCAAAACAATGTTGGGTTACGCCCAACAGAGACATTTTTAAGGATGACCCCACCCACGTTGACGTGGTACTCAATTGTAATGGAAAACGACCAAAACCGAGTAGAGTCGAGTCAAGTAGAGGAAAATACTGCTAAAACTGTGTAATGGAAAACCAGCTCACCAGTTCATGATGCCACAAAGTTCTCATTGTGACGCCGTTGCAAATAGTCGCGCTGTGCTGCGGTTAAATGGTCGATGCTCAGCTACTTAATTTTAAAATCTATATTCTACCATTCTGAATTACCTTTTTGATATTCTTTTGTTGTCTTTACAATATCTTTAGCATAACCATTTGAAAGATTCAGTAATTCAGCCACTTGGAAATGCGTGACAGATTCACTTTAAGAAATTTCAAGTGTGCATTAGATTTGTGCCTGGAACGATCATCATTTTATAATTAATTTTAAAAAGCGTATGCTGGGTTTTGCTAGGCTTTAACTCCCTCCCCCCCAAACTACACTTTGTACTCTCATGAAAATTATGAAAAAAAAAAAGGATGACCCTTTACCCTGCTTTACACGCTCAGTGCGACTCCACTATGCTTGCAGTAGCTGTTGGCGTTCAGCTGCATCCCTATCATTGCCAGTTTCTTCCCCATTTTCCATCTCTCCTACCTCCGCATCATCATCATCATCATCATCATCATCATCATCATCATCATCATCATCATCACGGTTGCTAGTAGTTGAACTTGCACTTGAATCATCCTCTTAAAATTCGATGTCCAAGTCAAGCAAAAATTCTGACATTTTTAGTGGATTTTGTCATCTTGCTTGCAATGTAAAATACCCATACAATAGCCTGTGTGTCACAAATGATCCCATGAGTGACGACACAGCTCTTGGCCAGATTCACAGTGCTGTTCAAGGGAGAAATTGAGGGGGCTGCTAAAAGCAACAACGACAATTTTTTAATGAAGTTTCAAATTAATACATGTCTACTTTAATGACACAAGTAGCATTGCCATAGCAAGCAGTGAATTTGAGAGATGGTTTGGAGGGTCAATAGCGTATATAGCATTTTCTAATTGATAACTGTTTGCTGAGAATATGCTACTTACATTAGCTGGCTAGCAAACTTAATGTCACTTAACTTCAGAGCTGGCTACTGTGCATACCATTGGCTGAGTCTCAAAACCTAGTGTGCTACCTTGTTGTCTACAGCCTACAAAGGCTGCTATTTTCATAAACAGTGTTTTAACCAAAATGAAACCCTATAAGACAGGGTTATTGCAACGCTCTAGTAAGATAATGACTGTTTCTGGAATTATTTCTGCTGGCCAAGTGACCTGAGTTTTGTCAACTTGACAGGAACTCTATCGTCTTTGTTAAAACTTCTACCTCCAAGCAGACATGACAGAATTTCTGTGCCCAGCAAACAGCCTTTCTCTCTGATTGAAACCATTTAAAGGTATCCAATGCAGCTTTAGTCCCTGATTAGTGGAAAAAAGCCCTTACTGTGAATACAGTCAAGTAGCCAGGCATGCAGCTAGCCATCATAGATGAACTAGCTATGATTCAAAGTAATATTCTCGGAGTCCAAATTTAATGTTATACATTATGGTCGAAGCAGTTTAACTTTTAGCAACCCAGCTTGAATGATCAAACTATCTGAGATTAGTAGACACAGCAATGTTAGCTGGCCATTTGGAGCAACTGTTTATGTCAATGGAGCTAGCTTGCATGCTAATCTGTGGATGCTGTTGATAAAGATATCTGTATAACGGCACCCAGCATAACTGGAGTACATTGCACTTCTGTTGTCTAAATTAATTTTGCCTTTCCTGATATGGTCCAAAGCTAGCGTCTGCGCTGCAAATATTACGTTGTAAAATAAAGCAAATTTTCTTGCTTTGGAGTATCCCGATTATGAAATTCCAGCATTAAACCCTAGAAGAAGCAGAGCAGGGTGACTGTGACAACCAGATAGTGAACTAATTTGATACGGTCTACCTTAAGCTTCTTACTAACTATATTTTCTGAGGCAATTTGATCATAGCCAGCCATCACGATCTAGCTGAGTAAATCAGCTTAGGTTAGTAGTTACACGAGCTGACCATTTCAAACAATGGTCACGTTGACGGTGCTAGCTCAAATGCTAATCTATGAATATGGTCAATGAATAACAACTGTTGTTAAATTAATAAAAATTGTAATGCTTGAAGCATCCAGATAATAAAATTCCCCCATCAAACAGCAGAGAGAGCAGGGGACTTGGTCTACTAAATAGCCAACTATGTTGGTCTAACTTTAGCTTTTGTCCATATTCATTTTCTGATGGCTGAAATTTGAGCTTTGGTGGCACGCTACCACAGAAAATAAATAAGCTCTAAAATGGTCCTGTTCGTTGTTTTCAAACCTCATGATGATCAAACAGGCAATCTACAATTCCACCAGGTAAGTACCCCCAAAACAATGGTCCACAATTTAGGTAGATTTTATATTTATGCTGCCGGATAGCTCACTTGGTTAAAGTATTGCACTGCGAAGCAGAAGTGACTATCATGACGCAGGCACGAGCCCCGGTCGTACCAACCGGCAATGGTCGGCAGCTTTTTCAGCGTAGCGACCAATTGGCCATTGCGCTACAGGGATGCAAATTGGGAAAGGTCTGCCGGGAAGGGTAATGTAACATGGTTCCGTTGTTCGTTGCTTAGGCGCCTCCTGTTGGCCAAGACGGGCACTTGTCAGGAAGATTCTAAGCTTGTTCATGTTCGGGTATCCTCCGCCCTCACTCTGAACTTGCGATGATTCGACCAATGAGTGTATAAGAAGTGGTGGCTGACGGGCGCGTGTTTCGGAGAAGAGCCGCGAACTGTCCGCACTCTCCTGAATTGGCAACAAGGGGTCGCATACGAGCAAGTGTTGTACATAGTTCCCCAATTGGACATTCCAGATTCGGGTGGCATTGGAGATGCCAAATTTTTTAAATTAAAAAAAAAAAAGAATTTATATTTATATATATTAGCGGAACCTTCAAGTCCAATAAAAAGTGAGTCAATCTATTTCTTGGCTCAGGCCTTTTCCTCTTTTGATGCGCTCCACAAGACAACACCGATGTTAACACTGATTTTTCCTCTCTGACATTCATTTCACTTTTTTGAATAACCCCCTCCTAAACAGCACATTTTGTTTATTTTCTTTGGCTTTGCTCTTTTTTGAAGTTTCTTCATGTAATGACCTTTTTCTTTGTTTGTTCAGCCACAAACAGAGACTGGGAAAAAAAGCATGTCCACTGCACTAGCTCCACCCATGCCCTCTGGTGGAACAATCATTGTTGGGTGGTGGTAAGCATGTCCCTAATTGTGCATTGTTCACCATTTTTCCTGGGAACATCACCACAAGCACCAAGTTGTTTACAGTGATGAATAATGCAGATGCAGTGGCTTTTACCAGAGGGTGACAGGCTGAATCATCATAGTGTTACCTCATTCGGCGATAGATAGTGACTTAACAGATATTTATTTAATGAAAATCTTTGAGATTATTACTTTAATGGCACATTTCACATTTATACTCAAATTGATCATATAACTGAACTATTCTCATTTTGGCAACAGAAACCCGATCTTGTCCCTTTCACATATACATTATATAGAACGTTTATTTTCTGATAATCTTAGAGCATATCATACAGGGAACACCATAATTCTTTGGACAGTGACACTTTTTTTGGTTCTGTGCTCTGTTCCTTTTACAACCCCAATTCCGAAATAGTTGGGACAAAGTGTAAATTGTGAATAAAATCAAAACGCAATGACTTTCAAATCACACCGGCCAGTATTTTATTCACAATAAAACAGAGATAACATAGCAAATATTGAAACTGAGAAATTTTATAATTTTATCCACAAAATGAGCTCATTTCAAATTTGATGGCTGCTACAGGTCTAAAAAAAAGTTGTGACAGGGGCCTGTTTACCATGATGTAGCATCCCCTCTTCTTTTTAACACAGAATGGAGACGTCTGGGCATTGAGGAGACAAGTTTCTTGAGTTTAGCCTTTGGAATTTGATCCCACTCTTGTTGAGTACTGGTTTCCAGCTGCTGGAGAGGTTTGGGTCTCCTTTGACGGACTTGTCGTTTAATTATGCGCCAAATGTTCTCAATCAGTGAAAGATCAGGACTGCAGGCAGGCCAGTTCAGCACACGGACTCTTCTCCTACGAAGCCATGCTGTTGTAATAGCTGCAGTATGTGGTTTTGCATTGTCCTGCTGAAATACACAAGGCCTTCCCTGGAATAGATGTCGTCTAGAGGGGAGCATATGTTTCTCTAAAACCTTTACATACCTTTCAGCATTCATGGTGCTTTTTAAAACATGCAAGTGTCCCACACCATATGCACTAATGCATCCCCATACCATCAGAGATGCTGGCTTTTGAACTGAACGCTGATAACAGGAGGGGTGGTCTTTCTCCTCTTTTGCCCGGAGGACACAACGCCCATGATTTCCAAAAAGAATGTCAAATTTGGACTTGTCTGACCACAGGACACTTTGCCACTTTTCTACTGTCCATTTTAAATGAGCCTTGGCTCACAGAACACGGTGGCGCTTCTGGATCATGCTCAACAATGGCTTCCTTTTTGCATGATAGAGTTTTAGGTGGCATCTGTGGATGGCGCGGCGGACTGTGTTTACTGACAGTGGTTTCTTGAAGTATTCCTGGGCCCATTTAGTAGTGTTAATGACAGAATCATCCCGGTTAGTGATGCAGTGGCCTCTGAGAGCCCGAAGATCACGGGTATCCAGTAAAGGTCTTCGGCCTTGTCCCTTACGCACGGAGATTTTTCCAGTTTCTCTGAATCTTTTGATGATGTTATGCACTGTCAATGATGAGACCTTCAAAGCCTTTGCAATTTGACATTGAGGAACATTGTTTTTAAAGTATTCCACAGTTTTTTTACGCAAGCCTTCACGGGTTGGAGAGCCTCTGGCCATCTTTACTTCTGAGAGACTCAGCCTCTCGAAAACATCCCTTTTATAGCCAATCATGTTACACACCTGATGCCAGTTAACTTAATTACTTGCTAAATGTTCTTTCAGCTGATTCTCTTATATATTAATTGCTTTTTCAGCCTTTTTTTGCGTGTGTCCCAACTTTTTTGAGACCTTTTGCAGCCAGAAAATTTGAAATAAGCTCATTTTGCAGATAAAAATGTAAAATGTCTCAGTTTCAACATTTGAAATGTTATCTATGTTCTATTGTAAATAACATATTGGCTCATGTGATCTGAAAGTCATTGCATTTTGATTTTATTCACAATTTACACTTCGTCCCAACTATTTCAGAATTGGGGTTGTAGTTTGAAAGGATACAATGGCAACTAGAGGGTGTGTCCGGAGGCCACATACCCTGCCCGCGCCCACGACCTTCAAATTTCGAAATTTGCTCTATCTCCCAATGCTAACAAATTTTCAAAGTGGTCCAGAATCCACAGTTTGATCCGGATCTGCACAAAAAACTAATCACTTCTCAGTTGGACCATTACCAACCCCTCTGTGAAATATGAGAACGATCTGACCAAAACTGGGGCCTGTAGGCTGTCCACAGACAAACACACACACAGATAAATAAATAATAAATGGAGACAAACACATAACCGCACTTCGTTTGCGGGCGGGGTAATGAGGTTCAAGTGTCAACTGTCAGTTTCAACACCCACAAATTGTCATCCATTTCTGATGAACCATTTCAAAATGGCAGCAACTTTAGTACATAGTCCTCAAATGTTTTGGATGCATCCAAAAATGTAAGACAGCCCAACATAATCAAAATTAACTTAATAATTTTTATCCCCCGGTATGTAATATGGGGGAAAATAGCTCTCAGCATGTCCGTCTGATATCATTCTTGTTTCCGGCCCATAAATAAAGAACTTTTCAATTTTTTTTTCACAAAACTGTCTACAAGCATCAATTAAACACTGAAGTGGTGCCTTTTGCTATTTTTGAATTTTTATATTGATCAACCACAAAGTGGCGCCATATCAACAAACTATCAATTTTGGCTTATATCTCTTGAACTGTACATCTCAGGAACAAAATTTTTTCTTTGCTGGATTCTGTGGGTCCACTCAAATCTATCCATTCAAGTCAGATATTTGTTTATGCATACATCTTCCAGCAATTTGAATTTTCTCTTAAAACCTTTAAATTCTGTCTCCTCCTTGGTGGCCTGACCAATTCGCATGAAATTTGGTGCTCAACATCTTCGGGCCAAAATATTTTACGGCTAAATACACAAAAATTGCAATGTTAAAAGATGTGGCCACAGTTAGGCAATGAATTTCATGGGTGTGGCCTCTATTGCTAAAACTAGCTCTAGTTCCTGAATGCAATGTCACCAAACTTGATATCCCTCAACTGCAGCTCATTAGACTCAAACCAACCAAATTTGAAGTAAATCTCTCCATAGATGGCACTATAGCAAAAAAACGTCATAATAAATTGCCCAATCAACTTGAAATTTTGCATGCCTCATGTTGGCCAAGGGTCCTATTTATATCTGTAAGCAAAAGGTTATTTCACTGACAAGATGGCTGACATCAGCCAATCACATTTCACCATCCTTTCTTCTCTCTGAGCCATCATGTTTCATCATGAAACTTAAGAAGAGTATTTAGGATTTGTAAAAGCTCAAACAACCATGTGCTGGAGTACTGCCTTTACAAAATTTCAAATTTGCTGGGGCTGGGGAGATATGCCATCTCCTGATGGCTCTAGTTAAAATTTGGTTGCATTTCCTTCACATGCAATAACTGTTCGAAGTTTGTGAAGCATCACTAGACGCTGAGTACTTTCTTTAGTGATGCTCTCCCCAGCCTTCAGTTCCTGCTTGTTTTAAGGGCTTTTTACCTTCAATCTTCTCTTCAGCACGTAAAATTCCTCTCCAATTGGACGCACATGCAGTGATTGACTATGCCAACAGAACCAAAATAACAAAAATGTGTCAATATCCAATTAATTATTGTCCTGAATGTATTTATACTTCCATTGAATCACTCATTTCAATACAACATCGTAATTTCTTTATTAGGCTACAGCACAGGGAATACAATATTATTTACTTTCTTGCATAAAATACAATCATGCCCACTTATACACACACTGACGTACTAAAGGCAAATTGAAAGATTAATATACAGCCATATTTTCTCTCCGCTTCTGGTTGCGAAAACAGCTCTCAGTCCATTCAATTGGCAGTAAGATCAGGGGTCTAATCTTAGATTAAGAGATTCAAATCCATGTCCTCTGTTAAATAAAAAAAGAGAATGGTAAATAAGATGCTACAATCAAATGTTAGTTTATTTATACTGTATTGTGTTCAGTATGTTAACATGATCCATTCTTGCCATACAATGTATACTGGACAAAGAAAATTAGGGATCACCCCAATTTTCGAATTTCAAATTATGTTCCATATCATATTTCAATATTAAAAATCAGAGTGATCCCTAACTTTCTTTGTCCAGTATAATTATAACACATAAGCACTCTATGCCAGATGTTTGCCATTATTTCACCCTATAATTATCACATGCAGCAATAATATCTTGCGTTTATTTTGAAGTCCACCACAATGATGAATTAGACTTTTTGGTCAAATATGTTAAATAAGTAAAATTAAGTGTTTTAAAATATATATACAATGCACAGCATAAATAAGTACACCCCCTTTGAAAATTAAGACTTTTCTCCATTTCTCAGTGAATATGAATAATTTGTTGTACAGTGGGGTGCAAAAATTTGGGCACCCCTGGTTTACATGTCTGTTGTCTGTTACAATTAATTTCCAAGTGATTGAAAGCAAACCTGAACAATAAATGCTACAAAGTTAAACATGACACATTTCATCACATTTTAAAGCAAGAATAATTTTTATTTTTTAACTTTTTACAGTTTCAAAATAATAAAACAAGGAAAGAGGCCTTGTGCAAAAGTTTGGGAACCCTGTCAGCTAGTACGTTGCAACTCCTCTTCGGGCAGCTATAACAGCTTGCAAACGCTTTCTGTAGCCAGCTAAGACTCTTTCAATTCTTGTCTTTGGAATTTTTCCCCATTCTTCCTGACAGAACACCTAGCTCAGAAATATTCTTCAGCCTTCTTGCATACACGGCATGTTTGAGGTCTCTCCACAGATTTTCAGTAATATTCAAATCTGGGGGCTGTGATGACCATTCCAAAACCTTCATCTTCACCTTCATCATCTATCTTCCCTGGAGGTGCTTCATGGTGGATTTTGAGGTATGCTTTGGGTCATTGTCTTGCTGGAATACCCACCGCCTCTTCAACTTCAATTTCTGGATTGAGCTTTGAACATTAGCCTCTAGAATGTCTCGATATTTGGTGGAATCCATTCTTCCTTCCACCCGCACAATATTGCCTGTGCTCCCAGCTGCTACACAACCCCAAAGCATAATGGATCCACCTCCATGCTTAACACTTGGCAATGTGTTCTTCTCTACAAATGCTTCACCCTTTTTTTCTAAACATACCTTCTTTGGTTATGGCTAAAAAGTTCAATTTTGGTTTCGTCAGTCCAAAGGACATTGTTCTAATAGGCTTGAGGTTTCTCAAGGTTTTCTTTTGCATACTTCAGACGCTTAATTTTGTGTTGAGGTCGTAGAAAAGGCTTCTTTCTTGCAACTCTGCCATGTAGGTCTTTGTTAAGGTACTCTGTATTGTTGTCCTGTGAACAACTAGACCTGTGTCTGCTACTCTTTTTTGCAGCTCTGTTGCAGTGATGTATGGGTTCTTCTGAGCATTTCTCACCAGCTCTTGGGTCATTCTATCTGAAATTTTTCATAGTCTTCCAGATCTTGCCTGGAATTCAATTGTTCCATTTATTTTCCATTTTCTTACGATGTTTCTGACAGTAGAAATAGGTAGTTTGAAACGTTGCGAGAGTTTTTTGTAGCCCTCTCCTTGTTGGTGGAAGTAAATTATCTTGATTTTGACATCCTCGGACAACTGTTTAGAGGAACACATGGTTTTAAACACCAGACACAACAGCCACCACAGTCGGATATTTTAGAAGGCATGAAGTTACTTCAGAATATATAGTTCAACCCTGGAATTATATTCACCTGACTCAATGAAGCCCTAACGAGTAAATCACCTGGGTCTGGGCCTTAGTAATCATCTTCTTAAAAAGTAACAAAGAATGATCATAAAGGGTTCCCAAACTTTTGCACAGGGCCCTTTTTCCTTTCTTATCATTTAAAATCTCAGAAAACTTAAAATAAAAAGAAACCTTGCTTTTAAATTTGCAGAAAGGTGTCATGTTTAACTTTGTAGCATTTAGTGTTCAGGTTTGCTTTCAATCACTTGGAGATTAACTATAACAGACATTTAAACCGGGGGTGCCCAAATTTTTGCACCTCACTGTATTTTGACAAGGCTGAGTTTTATTTAACATTTATTTTATTAACATAAAAGTGTGGTCACCTAAAATCATTATGATAAAAAAATTCATTTTATTCAAATGAGGTGTTGCAAAAATTATTATACCCTACAACAAATTCTACAAAATCTAATATTTTGTATGGCCACCTTAATTTTTTAACCCTTTGATGCATGGACCTTTGCCCTTGGTTAATAGGGAGTGTTCATCCATCCAGGGGTGGCTGTCTTGTGAAAGCTTGGAGGAGGGGACTAAAAAACCTCACGTATGTGAGGCATATGCATCAAAGGGTTAAAACAGCACTGACTCTTCTAGACATTGAATGAACAAGTTGGCGACATACTGCTACATCTATCTTTCTCCATTCTGGGAGAATCAACGTTTTCAGATCCTGCAGGATGGGGAGTGATGCCCAACTTCTCTTTTCAGAAGTACCCACAAGTGTTCTATTGGGTTGAGGTCTGGTGACATGCTTGGCCACTGAATGACTTTCACTCTGTTCTTCCTCGTAAATGAAACAGTGGCCTTAGATTTATGTTTTGGGTCGTTCTCATGTTGAAAGAGAGCCCGGAAACCAAGGGCACAGAGTGATGGTAGCATCTTCTTTTCCTGTGTTTCACAGTATGTCTGTGAATTCATGGTGCCCTCTATTGACACTTTTCCACTACGCGGTACCAGCTCTACTCTACTCTACTCTACTCTACTAGCCTTGGTACCGGGTAGTTTTTTGGGGTTGCTTTTCCATTAGAGGATAGTACCGTCTCCATGGTACCTGCTCGTCGTTGCGACGCAGCATGTTACAGCCGCAACGGCATCCTCAGTTATATCAAGTTTACTTTTATTCCGTCGATTTTGTTAAATATTTATGTGTTTAACACCACGTCACCACGTTATGGCACTAAAGTCCGCAAGTGTTTAACTGTAATTTCTGTTTGACATTGTCCTGATGCATAGGATAGCAGCTGGTGTTGTGTCCGATTCGGTTGCACAAAAATGCAAAGCAATGATATCCGTAAAAGGCATAGAGTATTCATAGAAAAGGGCGATATATTCTCAAAGCATTTGTGTACCATCAGTATTCCATAATGTAATTACAACCCCTGGCAAAAATTATGGAATCACCACACACTGAGGATGTTAATTTACCTTTTTTTCCTTCATAACAAAGAAGCAAATAACACATATAACAAAACAATTATTGTTTATTAGCTTGTCATGCAGGCTTCATGAAACATTTCACTTTGAAATTGAAGGCAAAACACATAGCAAAAGCGCAAATCGCAGGAGATGGCAGAGTATTAGAATTTATTGCTTTACAATGCGTCATCTCATCTGATACCTTTCCTAAGAACAAAATGCTTCATCAGCACCCGTAAAGTTATTTTCCACGCAATTTTCGTAAAATAGGGGCAGCATAATAACTTTCTCAAGGGGAATTAGGGGAACAGAATTGGACACAACACCGTTGCTTCTAATTTCGCTACGAACAGGGTCACAGACAAAGAAACACATTTCATAAATGCAGCAGCTTCGGTGAACAAACACAACCTTGTTTTAAAGGTAAGGCAAAGCACAGTATATCCATCAAGCTGCCTAAAACAACACACGTTTCAAAAACACAATTTGAAGACCTGTTTCAATGATGGCAAGTAAAGCCAGTTTCCTAGCGATAATGCAAAAGCGAGCTGTCTTTCGCAGAGACAATTCTCTCTGACCAATCAGTGGGCTGCTGTGTTGTCACGTCACACTTTAGTACCTGTTAGCTAAGCGGGTACTTTATTTGGAACCACAAGAGAGCAGGGACCAGAAAATCAGGTACTTTTTCCCAATGGAAAAGCAAAAAAGGTGAGTAGAGTAGAGCCAGTACCGCGTACTGGAAAAGCGCCATATGAAATGCAACTCTCAGACACCTGCAGCTCTCATGTAACCCCACAGAAGAACACTGCCACCACCATGGTTTACCGTAAGTACGAAGCATTTTTCAATGTACTCCTCGCCCGTGCAATACCATACAGTTCGGAACCCATCAGTACTGAAAAGATTTATTTTTGTCTCATCACTCCAAGGTATAGAGTCTTAGTAGACTTGCCCTTTGTCAACATGGGTCTTGGCAAATGCAAGATGGACTTTTTTGTGCTCAGGCTTCAGAAGTGGCTTCCTTCATGGACAACACCCATGCATGCCAGTCCTCTGTAGTGTACTTCGAACTGTGTCACAGGTAACACTCACCCCAGTTTGACTTTATAACGCTTTAGCTAGCTATGATGAACTTGCACACTGATGTTCTTCAACTCATCACAAAATGCTCATGTCGAGGTGCTCACTTCCATGGCAGTCCTGGATGTCTCAATGAGCTTCCCACAAGTCCATCCTTTTCAAAATTTTGGATCACTTTTGCTACAGTATTCCAATTTATTAGCAACACTTTACTTATTTTCTCGTAACCTCAACCTTTCATGTGTAAACAAATTATTTTCTTTCTCAGATCCTGGGGCATTTCTCTCCCATGTGATGCCAGTTTTGTCAGCATTGAATGGGAGAGGACTTTCCCTCTGAAATACCTCCCTAAATTGTCAATAACCTGGTGGCCACTTGTGTGATGATTGATTACATTCATGTGTTGCTGAATGCCTGTTAATTAAAATTTTATCAGGTTTTATTCCAAGGACATTCATTGAAGTGTTCCCAATTTTGCACCATGATCATAAATCATTTTGTTAATTTACAATTTTGAGAATAGAGAATTTGCAATTTTGTTTTTGGTACCAACAAATCTCATTTAACCCTTAAATACCCCCTGTGACAAATTTGTCACACGATTTTGGAGGTTGTCAAAACCACCGACCCCACATAAATTTTGCAACCTAATGCCCATAGTGACATATTTAGACCATCAGTGCTGCCATCTGATGCATAAAAGTGGAACTGACACTACATTGGCTGCACCAGCTAACCTTTCCAATATGGCCGCCCCCATGGTGGAATCCAAGCGATAGATCAGCACCCATTCATGACTGGATAAAGTAGACAAACAGGTAAGCTAATGAAAAATAAGCTATGCCTAATACTTCAGCTATATGTCAACTACCAAAACAATGATGGACAAAAGTTCTCTTTTATAACGTACAGTGACATATATGTCACAAAACTAAAATGAGGTCAAAGGTCACCAAAAATTAAAAATTGCTATTGGGTTGTTATTGGCCCCTCCCCAGGACATATTAACAGAATACATAGATTTTTCTTTCAACTTTTACGATAGTTGGGCATTTAAGGGTTAAAACCAATAAGCCAGATTTGCGCGAATATCTTATTGTATAGGATCCCTCAGAACGTATTAGTTCAAAAAGAAAATAGATGTTTTTCTGAGAAATCTGATGGGGTGTGCTCATTTATGGTGAGCACTGCACTCAGTATGTGCTAAATGGAAAAAAACAACAACTATTCTAATATCAAAAGTAGAACTATCCAATATTACAGCAATATAAAATTTAAATAAAATACATTTTGTGAAATACTAGTTCAGCTCCTGTACAATTTCTTATTCCATTATTCATTTCTTTTAAATTTTGTTTAAAATCAAATGCATGTTCCCGGACTGACCATCAACTGAAGTTATGTTCGAGCATTTTCTCTCACTAAAGTCTTGATGAAGCACCTTGTTCCTAAGGTCAATTTTAAGCCACTAAATTGTGTTTGATCGGTGGCACTATATTCGATACTACAGAGCATACTCAAGAATGTCTGTAGGAACGACTGTTGAAGTACAATGATAAATCCTGTTTGATAGAAGCCCATCCTGCCACTAAAGCAGTTGATCTTTCCATGTCAAGACTTTTACCAGGTCCAGAATCAGCTAACAAGATAGCCAAAGCTCCTAATATTCCAACTTGAAGACATTACTTGCGGATATGCATTCCAAAATGCAATGGATTTAAACACTCGTGGCAGGATGGAAGGGTGGGCAAAAGTTTTCTCATTTTTGAATGCACTCCTGCTTGTAAAAGATAATGTCAAATTAAAGGTAAAATTATTTTTTGGAGGCAGAAGGAAACTTTTGAGTAAAACTTGCATTTTTGCATCAAAGTCTGCAATGGCCTATATGGTGAGAGGTAATTCAGTAGTTTTAAAAGCAGTAAACCATGAGAAAGGAGAGCGTATGAGTCATTCTTACCATCCTTGATGCCAAAGCAATTGCCCCACTCCTTGAAAGAAACCAGCCTGTCCTTGTCAGCATCGCACTGCTTGAAGAAGAGAGAAGTGCAATGCTCCATGGGAACCAAAGGCACTCTGAGTGGGGCCAGTTCTGAATGAGAGAGGAACCTATGGAAAGACAATGCACATCACATTGACATTCCCACTTTAAGGGACAGATTTTTCTGCATGCAATACTGAAGAGTGACATATTACTAATTTCACCGTAGGATGCCGATAAACAGAATTATGTGCCATGTAATTAGAGGTTTTGAAACCCCAACTGGGAAAAAAGGTAGGGTATGGATAATAAAAACATAAAAAGAGAAAGCAGTGATTTCTAAATATCCTTTGGCTTGTCTTCCAACCGTCTGCAATTAAATAAAAAAATGTTAATGTTGTGTCTCGTCAACTTAGTTTTATGTGTAAATATACACCCTTTTCTGCCATTGAAGTGAGCAGCGCATTAAAAAAAAACATTGGGATGGGGACAATTTAGGATTAGTAATGAGGTAAAAAAAAAAAACTTTTAATAATGATATGATTTGAAACTGACGTCTGCAGGTGTTTGTCATCATGATATGGTACATGATATGGTTTGGAATATCAATGTCCATCAAGGGACTGGTGTTGGAAATTAGCTTTGGCTGTATGCACTGTACATTACATCGGACACTGCATCTGCAGTTGTCAATGTTTTTTTTGTATGTGTCCCTTACAAATAAGTTAATAAATTAAATCAAATCAAAAGTAGCATCCAGGAAAAGCCTTTTCCTTTAGAGGCAAAAATGAACCAAGTATCGTCCAGAAATGCATGAGAAAAGTATTGAAAGGTTTAAAAACATTGTTCCTAAAAGAAAAATAGGCAGGAATTTGAATATTTCACCTTCTACAGTACATAACATAATTGAAAGATTCAAGAAATCTGGAGGAATTTCTGCGCATAAAGGGCAAAGGTGCAACCTGAATACCCACAATATCCGATCACTCAGACTGCACTGCATCAAGAACCGTCATTTCTCTGTAACTGGTGTAACCACATGGGCTCAAGATTACTTTGTCATATGTCAAGTACTATGAAATGGACTCCATGAGCTCCAGACCAAAGAGGAAAAGAGCCATCCTGACTGTTATAAGCCATGCTTTGTTACTGTGAAGGCACAATAAATGCTGAAAAGTACACTAAGATTTTGAAGCAACATTTACTGCCTCCAAGATAACATACTTTTTTTGGGGGGGGGTTTCAGTCTCCCGGGAGCAAAGTAAGGTAAAGTTAAATAAATTTAAACGCTAATTTAAAGAATAAATTTAAACTCTAAATAATTGTCTAAGTGAATTGTGTGATATACAAAGTAAAACAGAGTTGTTTTCAAGGACTGAGGTACTGTCGCCTGGTTTTCTGTAGCTGATTTAGCAAACGAACCTCAGCAAGCTCTCAACGCCAAGAATATTATCGAATTACCTGGATATCTAACTATAACCCAGCTTGGTTTCATAATTGGTCGCTTGCCTTTCATACAGTCTTCTAGCCAATAAATATTGACGTTCACCGGGGTTTTTTAGTCCCCTTTGTTCTCTATCCTGACTGCATTACCGCATAAACGCATTGACAAGCTTGAATATTAAGGCGAACCGGGGTTTTTATCTTTTTCGCATTTTATTATTACCGAAGGGCTCTTCTCATTAAACACATTGCAAATTACCCTATCTACCCTATAGTTGGGATTACAGAGACATGGCTTAGTGAGGAGGATGGAGATGAATATAATATAGAAGGTTATAAACTCTTTAGGAAGGATAGATGTAATAGGCGAGGAGGGGGCGTAGCACTCTATGTGAACGAAAACATAAATGTGCAGGAAATTCCTGAAATTGAACATTCCTTTCCCTGTGAAGATAACTGGGTCAGGCTCATTGGCAAACACGAGACTGGTTTAAACATAGGTGTATGCTATCGACCACCAGCTTTGGACAGTACAGTCAATGATATGCTTTTTAAGAGGATTACGCAAGCTTGTAGAGGTGGAGGGACTATTATTATGGGAGACATAAATTATCCTGGTATCGATTGGGAAATGGTGAAAGGACAGGGTAGGGGGGAGGAAGAATTTCTAGATGTTATAAATGATAATTTTTTGGTGCAGTATGTTAATAAACCTACAAGAGACAAGGCAAGTTTAGACTAAGGGCTCTATCTTTCACATTGCCTTACCCGTTGCCACTACCCGCAACCCGTGAATTACGCATTTAGCAGCTTCCACTATCCCTAAACGATATCTTGCGGCCACACTACCCGCTATGCATTATGTCTAATCCCTTATTTGCGCCTGGAGGTGTGCCCGTGGGCGTGTGTATGCGCTTTCCCTAAAATTGCTATCTTGACCACACACTTTAGGGAAAGCGTGTAGCGGGTCCTAAAACCACGCGCTACCCGCATTTGGGCTTTCACAAGAGCCCTATGCATTAGCACTCAGCAACGGAAATTTTTTTCCAGCGAGAGCGGCATTTCAGAACTTTCTTGCGAATGAAGGTAATTTCGGCGACAAGTATGTACACCTGTTTTTGCAGCACGGTCACGCAACTTGGAGAATGTAAACGGACGAAACCACGTACTTGTCACCAGAATTACCTTCATTCGCTGAAGAGTTCTGAAATGCCACTCTCGCTGGGGAAAAAAAAAAAAAAAGTTACGTCGCTGAGTGCCAGTGCATATACCTAATTTTATTTTTTCTAAAATGGGATTTTGTTCTATGCTTCATTTCAGACGGAGAGGGAGTTGGAAGTGCATGGCTAAACGCTTTTTTTTTTTTTTTTTTTTTTTTGAAGTTTCCATCACAAAAGGGGTAGTCTTGATTTATTTATTTATTTTTTTACTACATACCAAACATTAAACAATTTGTCAATGTCAAGTAATAATAATAATAATAATACAATTCATGATTAACTTAACAAAAACAGATCCTCCCCTGACTGGATTTGGCCTCATGCACGGGCAATTTAACTTCGTCAACGGTGAAACGTGGCGACCTTCCTCTCTCCATCACGGGTTTCGGTTTGAGGATTTGGGATAGCGCAGCCTGCTCCGAAAGGCAGTGGCACCTGGCACACTGATTGGTTTAACTGGCGTAACGCCCAAACCACGCCTATGCATAATGTAACGGGTAGCGCTGGTGTTTTAGGGATATAGGCAGGTGTGCAAGATAGCAACTTACGCGGGGGAACGCCTCTTACGCAATGCGAAATCCCCAAATAACGGGTTTAGGGACTCTGGCGTAAGATAGGGCCCTTAGTGCTCTGTAATGACCTAGATAGAATTAGCAATGTTGAGGTTCTGGAGCCACTTGGGACAAGTGATCACTCTACTGTTCATTTTGATGTTTCATGGGAAGTTAAAAAGGTGTCTTCAAAAACAAAAATTTTCAATTTTAGGCGAGCAAACTTTGACATATGGACATATGACATATGCATAGGATGCGCTCATATCTAAGTGAAATAAAATGGGAGACACTCCTGGACTGTGAGTCTGTAAATGAGATGTGGGAAAGATTTAAGGGGGTTTTACTTGATTCACAATGCAAATTCATTCCAAAGGTGTCCAAAAGTAAGCTTAAAAAGCAGAATCCTCAGTGGATGACCACAAGTATTCGTAGGATTTTGAGGGAAAAGAGGAATCTCTATAAGATGTACATAAAGGATAACAATGAGAACACTAAGGCTGAATACTGTAAAATGCAAGCTGTGGTCAAAAAAGAGCTGAAGAATCCTAGAAGACTGTATGAAAGACAAATTGCAGAGGGGGCAAAAACCCTAAGCGCTTCTTTCAGTACTGTAGCAGAAAAAGGAAAGTCAAAGAGCAGGTTAAGTGCAAAAAGAATAAAAATGGATCACTGCTATACGATAACAAGGATATTGCGGATACCATAAACGGTTACTTTGTTGAGAATTTTACCTCAGAGGGGGTCTTTATTTGGCCAGAGGGCATGTCAAATGCTCAAGATTATTACGAAGTATTAGACAAGTTGCATAAACTAAAGGCAGATAAGGCGGCGGGTCCTGATGGCTTATATCCTAGAGTGCACAGGGAAGTTAGTGAGATCATCTTTAAGCCGCTATCCGCCATCTTCAGATGGTCTTTAGAAACTGGAGAAATACCAAATGATTGGAAACAGGGCAATATAATACCAATATATAAGAAAGGGGACCGTACTGAGCCAGGAAATTACAGGCCAGTCAGTTTAACTTGCATTGCGTGCAAAATATTGGAATCTATCATAAAAGATGAGCTGGACTTATTTCTTGAACGTAACAATATCTTGAGGGATAGCTAACATAGTTTCCGTAAGGAAAGGTCATGCCTGACAAACCTCCTGGAATTTTTTGAAGAGGCCACTAAGACTTATGACCAGAGCAGGGCTTATGACATCATATACTTTGATTTTCAGAAAGCATTTGATACAGTATCGCATAAGAGACTAATTTTTAAAATGAGCTCCATTGGAGTCATAGGAGGTATTCTGAAGTGGATTCAAAACAGGTTACAGGACAGAACACAAAGAGTGGTGGTCAGTGGTATCTCATCTGAGCTAGGTATGGTGGGGAGTGGCGTCCCCCAGGGATCGGTGTTGGGACCCCTGCTGTTCCTCATCTACATTAATGACCTTGATAGGAATATTGGGAGCAAATTAGTTAAATTTGCAGATGATACTAAATTGGGAGGTTTGGCAAATAGTTTAGAGTCCACTAAAGTGATTCAGGATGATTTGGATAGAATCCAGAATTGGGCAGAAATGTAGCAAATGAAATTTAATGTAGCGAAATGTAAAGTAGTACATGTAGGTAATAAAAACATTAGACGGGAAAACTTCATGGGAGGTTTAAAACTTGAATGTGCTCCACACAAGAAAGATCTGGGAGTGATTGTTGACCAAACCCTCACAGGCTCTAGCCATTGTGCCGTAGCAGTTAAAAAAGCCAATCGGATACTGGGATACATTGCCAAAAGTATTGAGTACAAATCCAAGGAGGTGATGCTTCTTTTGTACAACACACTCGTCAGACCACATCTGGAGTATTGTGTACAGTTCTGGGGACCATACTTTAAGAAAGATATAGAGGCTCTAGAGAAAGTTCAGAGAAGAGCCACTAAGCTAATTCTGGGTTTAAAAGACAAAAGCTATGAGAAGAGGCTGAAGATCCTTAATCTCTTTAGTCTTAGGAAAAGGAGACTAAGGGGTGATCTGATTGAGGTCTTTAAATATGTTAAAGGGATTAACAAAGTGAATTATGTAGGATTCCTTCGACTAAGTGTTGTTTGTAGAACTCGGGGTCACAAATGGAAGTTGACCAAAGATAAATTTAGCACTGATATTCGGAAATATTTCTTCACCCAAAGAGTAATTTCGATGTGGAATAGCTTGCCTGACCATATTGTTGAGGCAGAGACCTTGGGAGTTTTCAAGAGCAGGCTTGACTTAAAGCTAGATACCACTGAGTCATTGAGTATCTGAAGTGATATATTCACAATAGTATAAAAAAACTGGTGAGCCTAGTTGGGCTGAATGGCCTGTTCTCGCCATTCATGTTATGTTATGTTATATTTCTGAGGGATGCCCGTGTGTATTTCAACAAGGCAATGCAAAACTGCATTCTGCAAGCACTACAAAGACATAGCTGTGTAAGAAGAGGATGCGAGTGCTGGACTGGCCTGCCTGCAGTTCCTCTTTGAAGTTGAGTTTTGTCTAATCGGGCGCACATATGAGGTAGCACTCATCATATTCCGTTCTGCTGGGGTTACCTGAGGAGAGGTTTACAGAAAAACTGAAGTCGGCAAACACATTGACAGATCGTCAATCTCCATATAACACCTACTTGCTGCTATTGCATGAAGACAGCATATGTTTCAATATACTCAGAAGAATCTTGTAACCACCATTGATGGATCGCAGAAGAGGTTGAAATTGTCCTTGCGTGTTTTGCGTATGATAGGTAAAATCAGCCCTAAGATTGTCATGGATGTGGTTCACAGAACAGAGCATTTTTGGCAGTTGTGTACTACAGGCAGGGGCAAAGCTATGGGTTCTTGGCTCCCTGAAAGAATTATTTTTAGGCTCCCATTCCCTTTGGAAATTTTCTGGGTAATGTCCCATGTGAGCCTCCAAATATGTATGCCCCTTGAATCCCACCTTCTTAAATCCTACAAGGCTCTGACTACAAGCATTTACTACAATGTGTTACTTAAAGTGTTAAGCTGAATTAGTCTTTTTTTTTTTTTTTTTTGCTGAACTTCTCCTAAGGTAACCCCAGCTGAGTGGCATATGATGAGGGCCACCTCATGTATGCCTGATCAAACAAAACAGTGGCATCAGGTGTGGCTGTGACGGAATACATAAAATACCTTTAACTGACAGTGAGAACCCCAGGAGAGGTAATGTGAACCACTGGCTTATATCATTCTAGCCCTCGAATACTAAATTGGCTGACTAAAAAAGCCCAGCTGTCTCAAACCACAAATTATCATGCCATGACTCATTAAGGAGAAGGTGTTTGTGTTTAATGTGTGTGCCCTTAATGGTGGCAGTACCTGTCTGCAGGGTGCTGGTCCAATTGAGCAAACTGCCAATGCACAGGATAGATGTACATGTGGTAGTTCTTATGGAAGTCTCGGATCAGCAGCTCAATGGGATGGTCATCCCCATGTAACCTTCTTTCACTCTCATAGATCTTCTGAACCTGGCAGGAAAATGGTCAGACATTGTTGTTATCCATCCATTATCTAAACCACTTATAAGTTTTCAGATTATTGACACCTTTCAATTGTTATAATAAATCGATGTTCTCAGTGTTTTTGTTTATTACCCATATTTTTACCTCAGTATACTTGTAGGGGTGATTTTTTTGGTCTCAGTGCCAACAGTAGTATTTTTAAATACATTTTCACCAAAAATTATTGAGAAGTGATGTAGTAAGACTCCTTTTAGATGAAATTGGTGGAGTATAATCATCATTGCATATTAATGTAGGTAAATCATTATGGGCATGACATGGAATTATATTCTATTGGCAAAGACGCCAAACAAGGCAATGACATTAAGTCATATCAGCATGCAAACAATTCTAATTGATACCTGTTTGAAAGCCCTGATTAGACTACTCTGAAATCAACCAATGGTCGCAATGAGCCAACTATATCAGTGTCAGTATTATTGCAGCTCATTATTCAAACAGTTTTAATAAATTCTAGATGTTTCCCACATGCAATAGACAGTAAATTTTTGTTAACACCACAAACTTCTAAACATTGTTGATTAATTTTTTTTCCCATCCATGGGAAAGTGCTCCGTCACCGGAGTTGTTGAACTATTGGGGCATGGCTGTTAGAAAAGGAAAAACAGGCTGCAAGTTAACAAAAGATAAAATAATATCCCATGGGCGTGATTTCTCTTGGGATTGAAGAACTGCACCACAAATGTGTTGAATATGGCAAAAAAAACATGTGCGCCATTGAATACAATGAAGTGCCAAAGTTCATACACCGCACATTGGATAATGCACCAATCCTGCCAGC
Organism: Gymnothorax javanicus; assembly: GCA_029692085.1. Lineage (NCBI taxonomy): Eukaryota > Metazoa > Chordata > Actinopteri > Anguilliformes > Muraenidae > Gymnothorax > Gymnothorax javanicus. The sequence goes on along the minus strand of CM056195.1, from coordinate 136,418,873 downwards.
CATTACAATGTCAAGCACTTCAATTTATTAAATATTTATGTTAATATATTAATTATTGTAAATACGCTGGGCTATGTCTTCTGGTGCAATACAAAGCTTTCCTCAACTACTGGCTCTGAAGTGCCACAGACTGCTAGACTCCTCCAAAGATGTTTGCAGCCATTATTATTATTATGATTATCATTATTATTATTATTATTGTTATTATTATACAACTCTTGGTACAGTGCGTTCAATGCAGCCGCACTTTGTCATTATTCATCAACTGTCTCTGTATAGAGAAATACAAACACAGTATAAATGAGCCCCCCGTGTTAACCTAGGTAGTGAATGGCAAAATAATATTAACCCTCTTGTAAGATCACAGATATGTGGTTAGAATGTTTTTAAGTGACCTTTATAGTGCTGGGCCCCGTTTTAGAAAGCAGGGTCAACAAACTCTGAGTTTGTTCTGTAACTCTGAGTTGACTCACTCAGAGTTGCTCAACTCAGAGTTTTTGGTTTCATAACAGGTGATAACACTTAGTTCAATCAACCTGGCCATAACTTACGCCAGAGTAAGGCGTGTGCACGAGGATAAAAAGCCCTCATCAATGGAACACAGAAAACATGATTCACCATGGCAACAGTAGAGAAAAAAAAGTTGCACGTCTCGCTTTTCTCCAGTGGAATTGGAGATATTAATGAATGCGTACGCTGAGCACAAACACATACTACAGAAAGAAAGTAATTCATTGGCAGCTGCAAAAGTGAGTTTTTGAAGCAGAAAATCACTGACAGAGTCAATGCGTATTTAAAAAAACAAAAAACAAATGAAGGTTAAATTAGGAGAGCTCTATTTATTGGACGACCACACACTACATATGTGACTTGCTGTGGTAAAAGGTACCTCCCAGCGGCGATCATGCTATAGACCAGTTCGGTTTAAGGCCAGAAGTCCGCGCGCGCATGCCCAATATAGCTGATGTGGGGCAATAGGAAATATAGTGGCTATTTGTTGCGTAGAGGGGTGCATAAACCGGTATCATAAAGACGGGGACATAAGGTTTTTTCGTGTTCCCCGTGGCGAGAGACAACTACAGGCGTGGATTCAAGCTATAAATCGGAAGAACTTTGTCCCGAATGATCATACTAGAGTCTGCAGTACTCATTTTTTCAGGGCTGGCCCAACTTCGTTGACCCAAATAATGTTGGCTTCGCTCTGTGTTTCCCTATAAATGAAAGGATCTCACACCGACGCAAGCTAAAAGGAAAGAGTGATCTGATCGGAGAAATATAGTTAAGGTACTGGTTGATATTAAGTTATTTAAGTTGGCCCACTAATCGTCAAAGAATTATTTCATCTTTTGTTGTTTCAAGGTGTTATTGTTTTATATGACTTGAAGTAGATGTTAAACTCTACGCAAACAAATAGCAAGCCAAAGGGGGAATGTTAGTGCCATACAACGTTTTCAGTCTAGGTAAGCTCTGAGGGGCGTACATTACAGAACTTAGCTCCTCAGAGCTAAGTGTAGGTGCGGTTTTCATTCAGTTGCTTGCAATAATAATTTGTTTTCTTTGTGATTTCGATTTCATAATTACTTGCTGTATATTGCCAACAAAGTTGAATTTGCTTGCCAGTTAGTTTTGCGGAGGTGAAATAATGTCATTAACACCACTATGATTGGGTCTCAAGCCATAAGTCAGTTAATGGCTACAGTCTTCTTGCGACGAATTCGCATTTTTCAAAACAACCGGCAAGCACACATGATCCTAATTGCCTCTTAACATGGATAAGTGTGCAGGTACACTTGTAAAATACAAGGCCATATCATTACTGTTTGACTGAACGCTACACATTTGATTTCGGATTTTCATCTGTGCTGAAAATAACAACGTCAAGGACTTTCCTTGAGAGTATCTTGCCGATGTAGTCTCTCAAGTCTCCGTTGCGCTGAAGAAGTCAATGCTTTCAGTTTGAAGGAGAAAACTAATAGAGCTTAGTCTAGCTGTATCGTCGGGGGGAAAAGAATTTCGGATCCAGCCTCCACTTTTTTCCGGCTTTTTATTTGCCAGAACGATTTTATAAGGGAGGCGCCAATATGTTTTAGTGGGTTTTTATCAGTGAGAAAGGGGGTTTAGAATTTAACATTAATATTTAATATCGCGAATGCATATGCTGCGCCTGCCCTAGCAACCCAGTGTGTCATCAGTGGCATGACAGCCGCCGTTAATGACATGCTACTGACATGAATAGCAGCACTTGAAACCAAACTCTAAATTTCCTTAACTGGACATACGCTTGACGTGTTTGCATATCCTAATGTTTCTCTGGGTACCCAAACATCAATTGATATTTGGCGTAGGTTGAATACAGAATTCTTAATCTCGCCATTCAGACACAAAATGTACGCTGCACACCCTAGAATGTTCCCGAACAAAAAATATTCCTGTTCATAGTCCGAATCCAAGCTGTAAACTGCCTTTTACCAAGGGGAAAGCAACAGAACTTATAATTCCCCACCTTTTAAATAGGATTTGTGTATCTTCTGCCCCACATAGTCTGCAGAGAGCACACGCACTCCAAATCTAGCTTTTTCACGTCCTTAAACCGAAAGGGTCCATTGAGAAAAACGCGATTTAAATGTCCCGCTCGCCATGTGGACTGTGTTTACTTTCGCATTTGGAAAACTGCTTCTGATCCACGGAATTTTGCTCCATATACGTCACGTGGAATCCGCTCAGTGTCTCGATAAATTTCCATTTCAATACTGCTGAAAATTGGCTATTATTCAGTGGTGGAGCTAGAACTGGCAATTGGGGGGGGCACAGACACGTCCCTTTATTAGTCCTGGCTAGTTCTCAATCATTTTCCTTCATTGACGTGTTTTCCGATTATCATAATTGGCACCTGAAGACACGGTTTCCCTCCATATGCGATTTAACAGTGATGAAATCATGGGCTTAATTCAGTACAGAAAAATAATTTACTTATTAATAGGCCAATACTTCGCGTTGATTGAATTGGTCCGCGTTCCAATGAAATATCGCCTTTCACTCTCGGTATTGCATGGGTTGATAAAAAAAAGTGGCACTCGGCAGTTAAATAGGCTATGAAAACGTGCGGCTCAAGCCATTTGTGTGAGAGTCGACAGGTATGTAATTTTGAATGACGTTAATTTAAATGCAGAAAACACGCGTCCAGATGAATTTCTGCAAGAGGAAGGTCCACTCTATAAAAAATAACGTAAAACTGAATTTTGAAAATTTTGACCTTGCCAGCCTTTTTTCATGGCTGGTCACATATGTGCTTGTGTGTGTGTGTGTGTGTGTGTGTGTGTGTGTGTGTGTGTATGTGTGTGCGCGCGCACGCGTATTTAACATTTGTGCAGGTGCAGCCCAACAGGCATTTGTTCTTGCAGTAGGCAAAGAAGTAAAAAATGCAAGTTGAAATTGTCCTTATTTATTTAAGATGATACAAGTGGATTTTTTTTCTTTCATGCCAAGCTGATACAAATAAATTCTTTCCAGATAATTCCACAGACTTTAAAGCTGTAGTATACGATTTGAAAGGTTGATCATTATTAATAACCTCATTTAAATGGTGGATATGGTCCTATAGTACAATCTACACAATGTGAAGAGAAAAAAAACGAAAAAAATCCATTCACTCTAGTGGCTGCAGGGCTGCAGAGACGTTGACCAATGTAAGCCATCCGGCCGGATGGCTTACATTGGTTAAGGTCTCTCTCCTACTCTCATCCAATCCCCTCGCTCTATTTGACACTCCCCCAAGAGCTTGCTCTGATTCCCCGTGATCCGTGTTCCGCCTCGTCCCCGCCCCCTTCCGCGTTATAAACTGCCGGCCCGCTTGTTGCTCTGGTAGAGGGGGTGTGTCTGGGAGTCTCCACGCGGACGGCCACACGTGCTCGGTGGGAAGGATCAGGGAGCACAGAGGGGAGGGGTGTGTGTGTGGGGGCAGGATGCTTTTTTCAAATTTTTCTCAACGTCTCAATCTTTCGCAACTGATTCTCAGATCGTATACTATAGCTTTAATTTTCGCATTTTAAAACATTATTTGTTCTTTTCAGCGCAAGGGTCACACTTCTGACAGCCCGACAGACAGTTGCCTTTGAAATATGCTCTGCGTCCCCAGTGTTATAAAGAAAACTTCCGTTTGCAAAAAAAAAAAAAAAAAAAAAAAACGAGGAGCTACACAAAGAATTTGTTCTGAACTGAGAGCATGTCCACGGTGTGACACATAAGCAATATGCGAGCTGAGAATGTTGTTTAAACAAATTATAGATTCCGCAGAGAAGCGGTAATACTCAAACAAATACTCGTCCGGAAATGATAAAACGTCCAAGTGTGGTCGGATAACGCTCTCCTGACGGAGATTTCTTCCCAGTATTTGCACTTCAATGTCCACTGGCTCTTCAAGGAACGGACATGCTATGTCTAACAGCTCCTCAGTCGGCAGTCTCAGGAAGGGAAGAAACTCAGAGTTACTTGAATATAACCTGCCAGCGAGTAGGTCAGCTTCACGGAGTATGTTGCCATGGCAACTGACTCAAAGTTGGACTGAAGTCGCTTTTCCTGCAACTCTGAATAAACAAAACGCAGCGTTACCAGTAAACCTGCTTTCTGAAACAGGGTCCTGATGGTAGAATCACAAATGAAACTAATCAAACTAATTGAAGATATTACATTTCTATAGCGCTAAAAAAAAATCAAGAAAACCTGCCGCACAATGGGTTAATGCATGTGATAAAAGGTATAGGTTTGAGCGACCGCTTACTTTAACACGCTGCTTAGGCAGCAGGAAGCCAGGGGCTCTCATGTCGCGCTCATAAAGCTGCAACAGGACATTCTTCAGCCAGTCCCGCATGCGTAGGGGAAACTGCAATAACTCTCCCTCTTGGCATGGAGCAATGTCTGCAAGGCCCAAGAAAACAGTCAAAATGCCGTCCATCAGACAAGCGAGCATCAGAATTTTAATGGATGAATTAATTTGCCAGTATCTTTCTTCTATATAATTTACAATTAAAAGCTCATTATTTAGAAATGACAATCTTACTATGCTGGAAATTTCATTTAATTATTATTTTATGTGTCAGGTGTGTTACGCAATCTTTCATTTACAACCTCAAATCTGAAAAAAGATGGGACGGTATATTAAATTAAATTAAAACTGAAAGAACTGATGTGTAAATTATATTTTACTGTATTATGTTGAAAACAATACAACAGCACATTGTTTGATGTGTCCCCTCATGAATTCTATTGATATTTCAAAATAAACACATTTCTGCTTTGATTATTGCAACATTCTGAAAATTGTTGAATTGAATTGTTGTAAAGTATTTACCACTTGTTAATGTGGCCATTCCTTTTGTGCAATGCCTAATAAACATCAACGGACTGAATACACCAAGTGATTAAGAATTTCAGGTATGATTTTCCCCACTCTCTCCCCACAAAAAGTCAAAGGGTGCGTAACAGTACAGGGCTTTCATTGTCACATTTTGTATTTCAAAATGCAATAGACTCTCCCTGTTGGGAACATGTCGGGGCTACAATGCAAGCCATTCCAGCACCACCACCCTCTTTTTACACAACCATGCCTTTGCAATGCGTGGAGAATGAGGCTTTCCATTGACTTGGGAAGTGTGCATGGGCGTCAATGAAAAATATGTCATCTTGAAGAAAGGCTATGTCGCTCCAAAACATAGTACTTTTCAATATTAATGGTGCCTTCACAGAAATGCAAGTCACTCTTGCCAAAAGGCATTGACACAAACCGGTACCATGACAGAGCATGGCTTTTGGACTTGTTGCCAGTAACAGTCTGGATGGTCCTTCTCCTCTTTGGTCCATAGCACAAAGCGTCCATTTCTTCTGCAAAAGACCTGAAATATTGATCCGTTTGACCATAATACACATTTCCACTGTGTTGATGATCCATTGCAGAGGCCTCCAAGCACAAAAAAGTTGATGGTGCTCCTGGACTCAGATAACATAAGGCTTCCTTTTAGCACAGCAAAGTTTTAAATGGCATTTATGGATGTAAATACATATTGTAGTACATGACGAAGGTTTGGCAAAATAATACGGAGCCCAGGTGGTAAGGTCACACATAAATAAATAATGATTCCTAATGCAGTGGCTTCTGAGTGATTGGAAATCAAAGGTATTCAGTCTTTGCCCGGTTCACACAAAATTCCACTCGATTCCTTGAATCTTGTAATTATGTTCTGCACCAAAGAGGGTGGCATATCCAAATACTTTCCTATCTTTTTTTGAGGATCACTATTTTAGACCAGGAGTCAAGAGCAGTTTGGTTAAACGAACTTGGTACCAATTGCGGAGTACAGGATCACGTAGAGAATGATAGGGCATATGAAGAACTGGACGTCTGCTGGGGATCCCCTGCTGCGTTTGGCCCCTGGGGACCCCCAAAAGAGGCAAAAAAATCAGCTCGATCAAACATAGATAGGTACCACACACAATGTATTTCAGGGTAATTTACACATCACACTGGGTAAAAAATGGTTCATGCCAGACATAATCTCTGCTGCATTAGGCCCGCCAGACACCCAAAAGGGCCTGCAAATTTTGGCTGGATCAAACATCATTGGTACCACTTGAAACAAAGTTTATATACTTCGACACATCTCAGAGAATACAGAATGGTCAATACCAGACAAATTACCCGCTGCATTATGCCCGCCAGACACGCTCAAAAGTTGACTCCACTCTCTGCTCTGGCAAAATTGATGTAGATAAAACATGAAAGATAATGCATGAAACTAGTCAAAAATGAATGTTAACATTCCATTGATATATTATTCCCCTTGCCAGACATTCTACCCGCTGCATGAAGCCAGCCAGACACCAAAAAGGAAGAAACTTTGGTTGGATAACATATAGTTGTACCATACAAAACATTACCTCATGAAACTACTTTAACATGATATTTAGAACTTTCAACAGAATATAAGATATGGTCCATGCAGCAGGTCTGCACGACACATCATACAGTGTATACTAGCAGCAATCTAATCAGACTCTAGATGCGGCAAAATTATTGGTTTCATCAGACATTATGAGACAAGTTCAACTTAAAAGCCCACCAAAACCTCCAGAACATTGCAAGTTACATACTGTGTATATATATATATATATATATATTCTGTTGAAACTTCTAAATATCATGTAAAAGTAGTTTCATCTAGTAATGTTTTGTATGGTACAACATGATCCTGTACTCCGCAATTGGTACCAAGTTCGTTTAACCAAACTGCTCTTGGCTGGTGGTCTATTTGTAAACCTTTCAATGATCTTCTCATGCATTTATAGCCAAATTGGCAATCCTCAGCCCAACTTTGCTCCAGAAGGACTAGGCCTTACCTAAATGGTGGTTTTGTACTAAATTACCATGATTTAAATCACGTACTGAGATCAGCTGTGTCACATCTCATCATTATTCGAGTTATACCCCATTTCTATCTCTAACTTGCCCCCATTCCACCTTCTTTTGGAAAGCATTGGAAAGCAATTAAGTAAAGTTGACCTGAGACAACATTAAATACCTTGTCTTCATACAGTCTGCACTGAAGTCAAAGTAAGTTTAGAAATCACAGCTTTCTCTTTTTATCAGGATTATACCGTCCCAACGTTTTCCCAAATCGTGGTTGTAGACTTTGTCCCTGAACCAGTGTAAAAAATGACTTCCGAAACAGAAGGCTGTTAACCAACTCCTCCACCCCCCCCCCAAAAGAAACTGAGGTACTGAGGTCCCTGAAATAGCAAGTCGGACTGGGGTGTCGCGTGAATGCAATACATTTGCAGGATCCAGTATAATCCAGGTGGAGTTGATGCCGTCTCTTGGTGCCCTCAAGTTTACACTTTGTGGCAAAAAGTGCACAGGAAGTGTCGTATGTCTTATTGTCAGTCCCACAAACCTGGAGCAGAGATTTTACAAAGAAAAGTATACAATCCATGAGAAATGCATTCCATAATTTTTGTGTTTCAATTTCATGTTGTCATTCTATGTTGTTTTTGATATCTTACTCTTTAGCACTTTAAACTTTCTAAAGCATATTTTATTTCCAAGATATAAGATATACAGTATGTACACTGCCCATCCAAGAGGAAGTCACACACTATAATATTTTGTTGGGCCACCTTTAGCTTTGATTATGGTGCTCATTTGTTGTGGTATTGTTTTGACAATCTTATACAATGTCACAACATTTATTTCCGACCAGATTTGCATTCATTTTTGGCGGAGTTATTGTATAGACCAGTGGTTCCCAAAGTCGGTCCTGGGGACCCACTGCGTATGTCGGTTTTTGCTCCAACCACAATTACGATCCCAGAGTTTTAACAAGCTGTTCATTTTTTAATTAGCAGTTGCTTGTCAGATACGAGGGACATTTTACCCCCTTAAACCACATTATGACAGAAATGGCTACGCATTCCATGAAATTTCAAAGCCCAACATTCATATTTTTTATTTTGATGTATTCCACGTAAGCACGACAATCAAAGGTGGCAGTATGTTTCATGTGATCAAATGCAAGACTTCAATCAGTCAGTAATCTGGTGATTATGGTTCTGAATGCAGGTGCTCAGGTTCTTTCCTGAAACCAATCAAGTGACATTTAACAGGTTTGACTCATCGTTTGCTTTGTCTTTGAATTCTTAATTGCCTAATAATTGTTAGCTTTAATGACCTTGGGTCCACAATTTTATCTACTAGAAGCCCATTTATAGATTCATGTCATCAGTTGCAAATTTCCATTTTTTTATGTTAGAGAAGTAATTTCCAATTTAGCACACTATGAAATGATTTTCATCATGGCCATTTTTGACATGTGGTTTAAAAGGATAAATAATCAGCGTGAACAAGAATAGTGCAATCAAGAGCAATGAGCAACTCATTAGCATTCTAAGATTGGAGCTGTGGTTGACACAAAAACCTGCGTACACAGTGGGTCCCCAGGACCGAGTTTGGGAACCACTGGTATAGACAATGGGTGAGTCAAACCACACCATTAAGCCTTCTCCAGCACATCCCAAAGATTTTCAATTGGTGAAGGTCTAGACTCTGAGGTGACCAATTCATATGTGAAAATGATTCCTCAAGCTCAATTAACCACTCTTTCACAATTTAAGCCCAATGAATCTTGGCATTAACATCCAGGAACATGCTTGTCCCATCAGGGATTAAAAAGTCCACTGATGTGTTACTGGTCCTTCAGTATATTCATGTAGTTTGCTGAATTCATTTTATTGCTGCAGAACAGTGCTGAGCCTTGACCTGACCAATAGAAGCAAGAGGCTTGCACAGTCAGCGGTATGCATGACAGGTGCATCGCTTCATGGGTTTCTTTTCTTACCCTGAGATGCTCATCACTCTGGTAAATTTGGGTAAATTAGGATTCATTAGACCACATCACCTTTTTTCCCCATTTCTTTCAGCCCAATCTTTATGCTCCCTTGCAAATTGAAGTAATTTTTCCCCAATAAGGCTCACTAACAAGTAGCTTTCTTGTGGTCACACAGCTGTTTAGTCCCAATCCTCCAAGTTCTTGTTACTTCTTGCATGTAGAAATGCCCTTACTATCATAATTAAACATGACCATGAATTCTACTGTTGATTTTTTTTAAGATGAGACTTCACAGAGCTTTGTGATCTCTAATCAGGATCAGTCATAATTTTTCTCCAACCCATTTCTTTTTCGAAGTTGACAGTTCACCACTGTCCTCCTAGGTTTTAATTAATTGTTGGACAGTTCCTGACCCCATTTCAGTGATTTCAGCAATCTCCTCAGTTTTTTTTCACATGATGCAGACCAATAATCTTCCTATTGTGAAACACAACGCATCTTTTCAGCGACCGGGAGATATGTATTCCGACATGGCTTTTTTTTTTAAGAATTGAGGAGTTACATTCTGAATTTATTCGGGATTAAACAAATTATTGCCAGCTGAAACATATAAGCTGCTGCAAAAATGATTCAATCATAGGCTCTTGAGTATTTGCTTATTTCAATCCAAACCGCAACATTTTTTTTTTTTGGACGGGTTGTGTACATACAAAAAAATCAACAGATTTTCCCAAGTCAGAAGAGTGCTTTTTTGTTTGGTTTATGTGTGAGCTGGGTGCTGGTGTTTTGCATTATATACTCACATTCTCAATTTCAGTTGTACTTGGTGCGCAAGACATGGGGTCCTGACAGAAACAGGATGGTTCATTTTTGTCACTCACTTTGCATGTCTTCCCACGCTTGCACCGGAAATTTGCGCAAGGATCTAAAAGAACACCGTAATAATGACTGTTCTCAAGCCAAACTTTCTTATTACCCGGGCCTGAAAAATTAATACTTACCTTACTCTTGTTATACAAGTAAAAGCTGAATAAAATGCTCAAAACAAATTCCAAAGTTTTTCCAACCCTCCCATATTCCCTGCTCTCTCATGCAACAGTACATACACATTCCTCAAATCAGAATATACAGTCTGGGAAGCAGATATGGGCTGTTTTCAAGGTCACAAGCTAGGGATTGTTTTGGGAGCAAGGGATGATCAAACAGAAAACATTCTCACTCAAGCGAAAACCAGACCATCAGCAGATTTCTAGCAGTCTGCCCCCTTCCCCCTGCATGCCAAGCTTTGAGAGCTATGCATACTGAAACAACACTTACTGACTAAAGCTTCCTGTGTGCTCTCATCCAGGGATACTCGCTCAAAGGGGTACAGCTCCTCATTTGCCCTAATCTGAACAGGATTCAAGCCTGCCAGGGTTGCCTGGGGAAAAAAATTTGAATGGTTGAACTGATATTCCTTAAAATGTTTTTACACAGTAGATTCTGAAGAAGTATACTGCACAAAAGTGTTTTCCCTTGTAATAAATCTATTGTTTCTTTTTTTCTCTTGAGCTGAAGCTTAACAAGCAACATTGTAATGGGAAAATCTGGAAAACAGACAAAATTTCTCACCTTATTGGTGATATTTTTTGCTTTAATTTACATAAAAGTAACAGAACAGAAGCAGAATATAAAGAATAAAATACTTGTCGTGATTGACTAATTGCTTGCCTTTAGCAGGGTAACAAGTGAACTGTGGTAACGCTGATCTATAATGATAAGTTAAAAGTGAGAAGTTAAAAGCAGTCACCGATTTCCCAGTTGTCCTCTTATTCACTTCCTGGGCAGTGTTCTCCACAAGGTCTGTCTCTTTTTCCATGTTGCCCTTCTGTTGGAAGCCTTGCTTCTCCTCATCTAAGATCTCTGAGGGCTTTTCGGCCCTTCGGTCTTTCTTCTGTTTGTAGACTTTGCCTTTGGAATAGGTGACACTGTCATTCCTGTTTCTCTCCTCCTCCTCTCTTCCAACAACTGCCTGCCTAATGCTGGGCCCTTCTTCAAACTCCACATTGTTTTTGGACTCCTGGGTGTCATTGCTTCGGCCTTCACCTTCATTCTGGCCCTCCTCTTGGCTGGCACTGGTCATCTCCTCCAGATCCTCCCTCTCAGCAACAGGTTCATTGTCTTGCTCTGCCAGACTCCCTTCGATCTTCTCTGCTCCTTCCCCTTCTTCTGGTTCATAATCACTGCTGAATGGGATCTTTTCCATAGATTGGCTCCCCTCAGTGGGAAGAATCTCGGAGTATGCATCAATGAGGGGTTTGACCTCTTCCTTGTGCTCCAGTGGGTTGTCCTGAGATTCCAGATCATGGCTGTCTCCGGCATAATCCATGTCGGTGGAGATCTCTGACTCAGTGCTGCTGTCACCATCTCTCTCTTCCTCCTCACTCCTTTCCTTTGTCGTACCCTCCTCAGCTACCTTGTCCTGGTCCGCATTCTGATCTTCATCTTCCTCTTCTTCCTCCTCAGACACCTCCAGCAGGTCTCCAGCCAACACCTTCTCGCTCAATAAGATGGGGGCACTCTTCTCCTCCAAAGGCCTGGCTTCTTTGAGCTGGATCTCACTTTTGTGGTAGCGGATGTCTGCGCTCTCCTGCTCCTGACTGTCGTCCTCAAAGGTGATGGATGTAGGGAGAACCTCTTCCTGTTCTGGGTCAGCCTCCTTCAGAACAGACTGTACCAAAACACAAAGGGCCAGTTTTGCAATTGCACATTAAGCCTATTCCGAGACTAAATTTCATTTTTAATAGAAAATCTTGAATCAATAATTTAGACAAGGACTAATCTAAATCTGAAAAAAAAAAAAAAACTGGCCCGAAGGGTATGATATTTGATCACTTCTTTTATATTATAAAATATCTTTGAATTTTGTTGCATAGGAGAAACACTGCATTCTTTTGGGTATTTCTGGCCCAAATAATACAACCTAAAATAGAATACAAAAAAAGTTCAGTGTACAATGTGGAGAAATTTTTAGATAACTCACCAAGATCTTTTGTGAGTCTTGTGGTTCATCAAGAGGTGCTAAATTGTGGTGATTACTGTGAGGTTTGCCTCTCACCTTCAATAGTTTCAACATCACAAAACGACAGTGATTAATCAAGGAGCAATAAAAGCAAATTAATCCTGAAAACACAACTCAGATTACATTCAGAATAATTATATACAGCCATCAACTGTATATGTATTGCTGTATGCCAGGGGTCTCCAACCCTGTTCCTGGAGAGCTACCATCCTGTAGGTTTCCACTCCAACCATAATTCAACACACCTGATTCAGCTCATTAGCAGCTCATCAAGATTTCTAACTGGGAAAGCAGGTGTGGTTTGCTTTGGTTGGAGTGATAACCTTCAGGAAGGTAGCTCTCTGGGAGCAGGGTTGGAGACCCCTGCTGTACACTGTATGTTCTAATACTCATTTACCATATATTAGTTTCATGGACCTAGAAAAGAGTACTTTCCACTTAGTCTACAGAGAAACAAGCATATAACAAAGTGAATAATACAAACTTACAGTGGTAGCTAAGGCTGATGCCAAAAAGTGAAGAACCAGGAGGTGAGTCTTCATTTTTCTTTACTATTTTACCTGAAACTATGAAATAACTATTATACAACACACTCAATTTATTCCTAGACAGCATACAGTTGATTGGACTCAGCAGGGGCCAGTTCCTCCAGGGGATGTGTGGGGTTACTGGCTGTGCACTTGGGTGCAACAGCTGCGTGGGTGACTATACTGTAGCTGGAATTTCCGATCATCTGAGTCCTAGTGAACTACCTTGGCTACCAGACATTAGGCTGCGCCTAAGCAGTAACATGTTTAATGAGCAAGCATTAACATCAAATTGAATCTTTGAAGATGAAAGCAAGTTTTGTTCTGAACTCTAAGTCATATATCAACACAACTATTTCTCTAAGAAAAAAATGCATTCACCTGTGTTTTCAATGAGAAAAGAAATGCCCACTTGTAAGAACTGCTCATACAAAAGCACCAACAATATTGCATTTGCATTTCACAAAGGCTGGATTTCACTATCATTGAAAATTAAATACCTGCAACATTAATAGATTTGAAGGCTTGATTTCATAATGCCTAGTCACTGAGGTGAGGTGAGTTTTCTAGGAAAGGGAAATCCATTAAACCAGTATTAATTTTATGTATTTTTGCAATAAGCAACAGCATTTGAAATGCATTCTTCTCTGAAAAGCAACCATCTCATGAACTCCATAGTCTCCTTGTGAATATCAGAATCAATCTGTGTGCCTGCTGTGCACCATCCTTTGCAGACAGGCCTAAATCAGTGGTCTTAGTAGTCACAGCAACAGGATCTGAGATATGCCCAGTTCAAAAGTCACATTGAAAGCTTGACAGGCAAAAGTAAATAGTCGAGGGTGCTGGACTGGAAAGAGAATTCACTAAATATACACACACACACACACATACACACACACTTTTTTGTCTCCTGGTCAGAACAATGTCATCATTATTGCATCTGCCCTAAAGAACAATGCTTGAGTGGTTCAGTCACACAGGAATGAAAATACTGCTTGCCAGAGATGATAAATGGCATGAAAAAATGTGATGTTGCTTCCAAGCAACTTCCAAGCTATGCGAGCTCCTGTGTATATAAATTTTTTTTTCATTACATATAATGAAAATTTTAAAGTCCTGTATAACTGAATTCAGCATTTTTATTTTATATTTATTTTTATCAGACATTAAAAATTTCAAACTACTGTAATTTCAATAGTGTAAGGTAAATGTAAAAAAAAACTCTTCACTATACTCAGTAAAAACAAGCATACTAAGTATGTTTATTATTATTTTCAGTGTATGCTTTTGCTATGTCATTGCCAAAGAAAACAATTAAAGTTTGTTCATGCTCAATTTCATGAAGTTAAAACTTTCAGTCCACATAAACTGAGTTAATCCTTGAAAATGAACTGAACATGTACTTTCCAAGCATTCTTTGGCGTCCCACTTCAGATAAATTACATTGCAGGCATTTAGCAGACACTCTTTTCCAAAGTGTATGTAATGGGACCAAAAGTGCTGAAAATCCCTGAGGAAAATAACAATTGATATGCCCAAAATGGCCACAGAACTTGGAGCCTGTAGTAACCCTGTTGTGCAAACTGAGTCAGTCGAGTAATCCTAGCAGAACAAAGAAAGCTCCACATCATTAATAGTTTTTTTTTCTTTCAAAACTCACTTCAAAAGCCTTTGTTCAAACTACAGTTAAAACAAAAATGCCAAACATATCAGCATGATATATGTTAGAAATTTTTAGTTTGTAAACTAAGAAAAATGATATGTAGCTACATATTTTTAATATGTAGATTTAATTGCAGTGAACATGTACGAGGGCTTACCTGTGGGTCTTCAGGCAATGAAATACAGCTCAAATGGCAGAGGAAAAAAGAAGCTTGGAGACAGCAGACACACACTGAGCCAATGCCACTAAAAACAAAATCCTCTGCTCCTTTTATTCCTGGCTGCCTATCTGTAATCACTGAGCAGGTCTGCTCAATGGGCCTGAGCTTCAGTGGTAGCTGACAGCCTGTAGCTAACAGCCAACAGTGCAAACTGCAAGAAAACAGGGTGAATGGTAGAGTGTTGCATTCAATAAAGATATTTTGGTTAGCTTTTTTGTTTTATTATGTCTATTTTTGTTTGTTATAGAGTAAATATATACCAACGGTTAAAAACTATTAAATTTTGAGCTTAAAATCTTGTCATGTCATGTAATTGTAATAATTAATTTTTTATCTATATATTTTGACAGAGGACCCTTAAAAATTATGAGTGCATTTACATAATGGTAAGATGACACAAATTCTACTGTTTACAATTGATAGAATTGTTTAGGAAATATTATGATGCAAATATATATTTAGCAGTGCAATTGTTTTTTTTTTTAAAATAAGGGATAAGCACTGAGGGGAAAATGTGATTGTCAGTTTTCTTTATTATTATTAGCCAACCTTGCTCTCCATCTACCGTAATGGCCCACAGCCAGACCTAAAAGCTGAGATGGCATGTCAGGATGATGTCGCCTCCCTGGTCTCTTACATCAACACCTCCATCCGCCTGGACTAACTATTACAGGAGAGGCAAGGGGGCCACCACCAATACCAGCAGCAAACCATCCATCTACCTGGCGCTGAAGCTGAGCCCATGGAGATCAGAACCTCCAAACCCTCATCCACTGAGCGCCAAGAATAGAGGAAATGAGGCGCCGCCCCCACAGGCGACTCTGCTACCAGTGTGCGTTTGGACGTCTGTGTTTTATGTGTTTTTTAGAGTTTCTAACGGCCTTCATCTCTGGATTATCAGCGTGATCGATCCATGACGACGTGATCATGGCTTCATTTAATAATCGCACCTTTGTCTGCCTTCTGTGGTTGTGGACATTGATTGTTTGGAAAGCCGCGCAAACACTCCAGATGAGGAATGAGCCAGGCCTGCCTGTCATTTCCTATAGCCCGCAGGAGCCTCTTCAGCTGCGGCTTTCTGCGCCAAGTGCAGTGGATCCTGATGTCGATCTATCAGGAATCAAGCCTATGACAAAAGCAAGAGTAAAGAACAGAGGCAGCAGAAGAGGTGTGCGGGTCAGGAACAATCGACGGGGATTTAAACCTGTTTTACCTTCTGTCATTATGGGGAACGTCCGCTCCCTTGTGAAAAAGGCGGACGAGTTGACAGCTTGTATCAAGTTTGACCGCATCGGCGGTGCAGTTTACTCTGCTTTTCAGAGACGTGGTTGTCTGATGGGATTCCTGATTCTCACGTGGAAATGGAAGGCTTTGCACTTCACAGGATGGATCAAGATCATGAAAGCACGGGCGAAAAATGCGGTGGCGGTGTTTGTCTGTACGTGAATAACAGGTGGTGTCATACTCAGCATGTCACGGGAAAGGAGACCTGTGACCTTTTTTTTTTACAATATGCTATTGTAAGCAATAGCCACTGAACTTAACAGTAAGGACTATAGTAGTACATAAAGTCAGTGGTCAATCAGTGGCTCACAGCTGCCAAGAGTATCACTGATATAAGTCTAGAAAGTATTTATGAGTTCTTGTTTTGAAGGACAGCAGGCCATTGTCCGTGATGTTTCCCACAATGCTGGCCAGAAGCTCATTCCAAGTGTGAACTGCTGTGTGAATGAATGTCTTGCCTATGGAGTGGCGTCTTGATACTGGTTCTTCTAGTGCATGACTCGGCATGGCTAGGCTGGTGCAGGTTGTGTGTCTGATGGTATATGGCTGAGGTAGCATCCTCTTCTGTAATGGGCGGTGATAGGATGCCAGGTGCAGCGACCAGTGAGAGAAAGAACAAAGAGCAGCCCAGATAAGAGACAAACACAAAAGGAGGTACACACCTACGGTAAAAGCTCGCGCTTCCAAGGATGAATAAAAGTCCGCAACACGGAAGCAATGCGAGAAAGAATCAACAAAGAGAGAAGAGAAAAAACTTCTAAAAGAAGAAATTCCTAACAATAAATGGAAGATAAGTTACTAGGAAAACTGACTAGAGAAATCTTCAGCCGAAGTGCTAGAAACAAACAGACACTCAAGCGATAGGCGTGGCGAACCCCTGGCCATATTTATAGAGTCCGGAAAACTCCGCCCCAGCTCCATCAGCCAGCTGGGCCAGGAATTCGATGCAAAAGAAATCCGATATCATCCCGGACGATAGAACAAAGAAAGGTCCAACAAACAAACGCACGCTTAAACCATGACTGGACCCCCCCCTAAGGAACGGTACCAGAAGTTCCCTGAGAACCCCGTGCACGGAACTCAGAGATGAGGCTGGGATCGAGGATATCCCGAGATGGGACCCAGCACCGCTCCTCAGGCCCATATCCTTCCCAGTCCACTAAAAATTTGGCTCCGCAACCTACACGCCTCTCGGCCAAAATGCAATGCACAGTGTAAACTGGGCCCCCCTCAATTATCCGTGGCAGCGGCGGAGGTTTGTCAACCGGAGCCAGGACGCTAGTGCTAACCGGTTTTAGCCTTGAGACATGAAACTAGGGGTGGATACGCAAGGACTTGGGGAGTTTTAACCGGACAGTAACAGGGTTGATCCTCTGCCTATTTTAAAAGGGCCAATGAAGCGAGAAGCCAACTTTTGTGACTCCACCTTTAAGGGAAGGTCCCAAGTAGAAAGCCAAACTCTTTGGCCAACCCGATAAGATGGGGCCAACCGGCGCCCTCTATCGGCAGTGGTTTTCTGTCTCCGCCTAGATTGCAACAAAGAGGACCGGACCCTGGCCCAGACAGAGCGACAGCATCGAATAAAATAATTGACAGAGGGGACTTCAGAATCCTTTTCAGTCTCAGGAAAAAGGGGGGGTTGATAGCCCAACTGAGCCTCAAATGGTGAAAGGCCTGTGAAGGAGTTGTCCAGAGAATTATGGGAATATTCAGCCCAAGCTAAAAAACGACTCCATGATGATGGATTATCAGCCGCCAAACATCGAAGGATATTCTCCAAAGACTGGTTGGTCCGCTCTGTCTGTCCATTAGTCTCTGGATGAAAGCCAGAAGAAAGGCTCACAGTGGCCCCCAACAGACAGCAAAAGGCCCGCCAGAACTTAGCCGTGAATTGAGGGTCCCTGTCAGAAACCACATCTTGCGGGAGGCCATGCAGGCGGAAAACATGGTCCACAACAAGAAGGGCTGTCTCCAGCGCGAAGGCAACCGCAGAGCGATAAAATGGGCGGCCTTAGAAAACGGTCAACCCGACCAAGATGACAGTGTTGCCTTCAGAATTAGGCAGACCCGTAATAAAATCAAGAGCGATATGGCTCCGCGGGTGTTTAGGGACGGGTAACAGCCGCAACAAACCAGAGGGAGGGAGGTGGGAAGTCTTATTCCTAGCGCAGACGCCGCACGCTGTTACAAACTCCGGGATGTCTTCAATCATGCTGGGCCACCAAAAACGTCGGGCCAAGAACTGTTTGGTCCGATGAACCCCCGGGTGACATGCCAGACAGGAAGAGTGCCCCCACTGGAGAACCTGGGTGCGTACAGAAGGTGGAACAAACAAACAGCCAGGTGGCTCCCCACCAGGACCGGGATCGGACCTTAAGGCCCCCTCCACATCAGACTCAACGTCCCATTGAATGGGAGCCACAATCTGATCAGTCGGGATAACAGGCTCCGGAATGGAGTCGTGACCAGAGCGGTCGTAAATCCGCGACAAGGCGTCAAGCTTGGTGTTTTTAGACCCTGGGCGATAAGTTAACGTAAAGTTAAAACGATTAAAAAACAACGACCACCGCGCCTGCCGGGAATTACGTCACTTAGTCTGTTGAATGTATTGGAGAGTTTTATGATCTGTCTAAACCACAAACGGATGCTTAGCCCCTTCCATCCGATGGCGCCATTCCTCTAATGCCAGCTTAACAGCTAGCAACTCTCGGTCACCAATACTGTAATTCCGTTCGGCCGCTGACAATGACCGGGAGAAGTAGGCGCACGGGTGTAGCTTATTGTCCCGAAGGAGGCGCTGGGACAAAATAGCACCCACTCAACTTCAGAGGCATCTACCTCCACAATGCACGGGAGGGAGGGATCGGGCAAAACGAGAATGGGCTCTGAGCTAAAACGTTTCTTTAACTCCTGAAAAGCAGCCTCAGCTGCTGGGGACCAATCAAACGGCGAGGAGGCATTCATCTTGGTGAGCGCAATAATGTGGCAGCTACTGCGCTAAAATTACGGATAAACCTCCTATAAAAATTGGCAAACCCCAAAAACTGTTACACCTCCTTAACGTTTTGAGGGGCAGGCGAATTCCTGACTGCTGCCACCTTATCAGGGTCCATGCGGACCGACCCCTCCGACACAATGAAATCAAGAAACAAGACAGTTTTGGCATGAAAAACACATTTCTCAGCCTTGACAAAAAGCTTTGCTTTAAGGAGGGCCTCAAGCACTTGCCTGACGTGTTTTTAATGCTCTGAGAGAGTTAAAGAAAAAATCAGAATGTCGTCAAGATAAACGAAGACGAATTTCTCCAACATCTCTCGGAGAATGTCATTATCGAGCGCCTGAAACACCGAGGGGGCGTTAACCAAACCGAACGGCATGACCAAATATTCCCAGTGCCCGTCATGCGTATTAAGTGCCGTTTTCCATTCGTCCCCCTCCCGAATGCGAACTAAGCTATAAGCATTCTGGAGATCTAGCTTGGTAAAACATGATGCCTCCTGCAGACGTTCAAACGCGGAATTCATCAACGGAAGGGGGTATCGGTTTTTAATGGTGATCTTATTCAAACCCCTATAATCAATACAGGGTCTCAGACTGCCATCTTCTTTCCCACAAAAAAACCCCCGCTCCGGCAGGAGAAGTGGATGGCCGAATAAAACCATTAGCAAGAGCCTCCTGAATATATTCTCGCATGGCCTTACGCTCAGGCCCTGACAGTGAGTATAGCGAACCCCCAGGGAGGAGTAGTACCTGGGTGGAGATTGATCTCGCAATCGTACGGGCGATGAGGAGGTAAAGTCGAGGCTTGTTTTTTGCTAAAAACCTCCGAGAGATCAGCATAATCACTAGGAACTTTAGGAGGCAGATAAAAATTCAAAGCGGCCCCCAAACTCTCCACTTGTTCAAGACCCGCCATCTCCATGACCGAATCACAGTCAGAGAGATCGTCCAAATCACAATCATTCTCTGGCTGCCACCAGTCAAATTGAGGATCCGACTCCAGCCCTTCCTCCGCCTCCTCTTCCCGACTGGGAGGGCTGTATGAGACAAACTCCTCAGAATCACTCGCGACATCAGCCTCCTCCCTAGGTTGATGCCCGGGACTACATGTCAAACTCTCCCTACAGTGGGAACTACAATTAGCGCCCCACTGGACAATAGGGCTAGTCTGACTACCCCAACGGATGTGAGGCTTATGTTTCCGTAGGCATGAGTGTCCTAAAACAGGAAAAACAGGGGAACAAATAATAAAAAATCGGACCTCCTCAGAATGGCCACCAAAGGGAACGAACATGGTTAGTGCTTCAGAGACCTCAGTTATAATTCCAGAACCTAGCGGGCGACCGTCCAAAGATTTAACAGTGCGTGAGGGTATCAGAGGGCGTATAGGAATAGAATGCCTCTCAGCCCGCTCCGCATCCATAAAACAATCCACGGCCCCCGAGTCCAAAAAAACCTCCACAGGAATTATCTGTCTACCCACAGTTAATTCTACGGGAATCAAGGTTCGGAAGGGAATTTGGGTCTGTCCCTCTAGCCCCCCCCCCATATAGCTAGAGGGACTTCCCATTTCACAGACATGATTACTTTCATTTCGGAGCTTTTAATGCAGGTTATGGGTCCCGAAGTTTTCACCGACCCGCCTAAACTGGAGAGGGCACAACGGACCCCAACTTTCAGATCCGGTCATGGAACATCTCTGTGCACTTTCCTGGTGTGTTTCTCCCATTTCCAACAGAAGGAGGCTGCACTGCGCTGGGCTAGGAATCACGAACTTCAGTTTCGAGGTACTGTTATAAGAATTTATCAAGACCTTAGTGCAGCGCTCGCTAAAAAGCGAGACGCACTAAACGATATTAAACAAGCTTTGTACCGCAAGAAGGTGCGGTTCCACCTGTTATACCCGACCCGGCTACGAGTGATGCATGGCAAGGATGTGATCACCTTCGATTCACCTGACGAGGCGCTGAAATTCTACGATCAGGCCTTTGACAAAGAATAGACACGGACAATTTTTGCTCAGTGCTGGACCATAGGCCGAGAAGGACTCTGAGAAGGAATACTATCTGAATGGACATGAGGAAAGTTATTTGAAGGTAATATCCTGTACCAATTATTAATGCCTGCTGCATGTTTGAGAATTTATGTTATACGCGTACATAAATATAAGACTGTTCTATAGCCCTGATTTTCTCCTTTCGAGGGGACTGGCCTGGGTTTTACTTTAATTCTCCGTTAATAATCGATCGGCATGTTCCGGTCTCATCTTTCTTTTTCCTGCATACTATTATTTTGGATCTTTAATTGTTATTTCCTGAATTTTATTATGGTCATTTCTGTAAAAACGCGAGTTTCTTGCTAATTACTGGGTCTCTCTTGTTTAGATGTACAGATTGAGTTATACCGGATGTTTTCAGTAGCAATGATAGCGGTATGCGTAGCAATGTGTAGCCTGCAGCTTGTCTCTATAGGAGGAACAAGTATAGGCTTGGGGTTAGTTTCGTTTGTGTTTGGGATGTGGGAATGGGTTATGGCAAGAGCCACCCCTAGACTTTTGCAGTTGATAGTTTGTGCCCCCCTTTGGAAGGTTAAAGGGCATCTAAAGTCAATTCTCAGATGGGACGTTGAACGTCTAATGCTTACAAACAAATCACTTGCTTTTGTTGACATCTTGCATTGTCACATGACCAATTTCATTCATCAACCAATGTTTTGGGAACATGCGTAGATAATCCTTCTATTTCGGTTTATTTGCGCAGATGCGGCTCTCTGATTGGCCGATAAACAAAAACAATGGGAATTGACTTTAGATGCCCTTTAACTATGAAGTTGTGAACCATCTCACAATGTATTTAAATCTATTAACTTCTAGTACTGACCCCATACTTCTTATTTTGGTTTCAAATGGATACTAACTATAAAGAAGGAAAGTCTAACATACGTCTCATTAGTTGGAATGTGAAAGGTTTAAACGGCCCTGTAAAGAGAGCATGAATATATAATCACCTTAAATACTTAAAATGTGACATTGCATTTCCTCAAGAAAGCCACTTATTGGTTAAAGACCAAGTCAGACTTAGAAGAGCTTGGGTGGGCCAAGTGTTTCATTCGGATATGAACTCTAAAACACAAGGAACAGCTTTATTAATGCACAAAAAAATTCAATTCCATATGACCAAGCTTATTTCTGACAAACAGGGACGTTTTGTTATCGTGTTGGGACTTCTTTTTCACAAACCCACCACTTTGGTTAACATTTATGCTCCGAACTGGGATGATGTTTCATTCATAGACAATATTATCTCACTAATACCAGATTTGAATTCACATCAAATGATTTTTGTTGGAGACTTGATCTGTCTAATTCATCCAATACTAGAGAGGTCTAACCCTAAATCGACAATCCCCTCAAAAATGGCCAAGTCACTTTCACTCTTTATGGATCGAATAGGAGGGGTTGATCCTTGGCGTGCCCTATTTCCTCAGAGCCAGTCTTTTTCCTTCTTTTCCCCAGTACACCACTCTTATGTTAGGATTGATTATTTTTTCATTGATAGTACCCTTCTCCCTTGTTTTACAAATGTTGAATATTCAACCATCATTGAATCTGACCACGCTCCCGTGTTGCTTGATCTTAGACTTCCCCTTAATTTGGCATGACCCCCTTGGAAAATGGACAAAACTCTACTAGCTGATAATACCTTTTGCGAATTCATATCCCATAAAATTTATGACTTCATGGAATTCAATAAAGATTATACTTCCCCCTCACTTTTGTGGGAAACACTGAAAGTGGTAATAAGAGGAGAAATTATTTCATATTCTGCCAGATTTAACAAAATTCAGAGATCTGAACAGGATCAGCTCATTGCATCAATAAGGATAGCAGATGCTCAATATACCTGTCCACTCAACTCTATAAAAGGAGACTTGAACTCCAAATGCAAATAACCTTTTATCAACAGACAAAACTGAACGACTTCTGTCAAGGACACGTGGTTATGTCTATGAACATGGTGAAAAAGCAGGCCGTCTTTCAGCGCATCAACTTAAATCACGCTTAGTCACTCAACAAATCCCACAAATAAGGAAAGCAAATGGTGACGGAACGATTAACCCAGAAGAAATTAATAAAACATTTTCCCAATACTATTCAAATTTGTACTCATCAGAATCAAATGATGATGATCTGGATATGGAAAGCTTTTTTTCCTGTCTTCAGGCCCCCTCCATAAATGCGTTGCATAGAGTAAAAACAGAACTCCCAGTGTAACAAGCCGAAATTATAAATGCAATAAAGGCAATGCAGAGTGGTAAGGCTTCAGGCCCTGATGCAGGGGCGCAAGGCGCAGCTACCCATTTTTTGGGGGGTATGCAATGGCAACAACAGCGCCCACCCAACACCTACACCCAGTGTTCTCCACTTAATTTCTAAATCTTTCAATGACCGGGCGGTAGGTGGCATTCTGTTGCAAACGGGTGCTGCACGTTTCATTTTGTTGAGCTCCTATAGCGCCCCTATACACTGCATGGATTGCATACCCACTTTTTGCGCCACTGTCCTGATGGATTCCCTATTGAATTTTTAATACTTTCTCTAATAAATTATCTCCCCTTCTACTTGAAATGTTCAATGACTCAGTTTCTTGTGGGTCACTCCCTCAAACATTGACTGAAGCATAAATTTTTCTGATGCTTAAACCAGGTAAGGACAACAGAGAGTGTGGATCATATCGTCCAATCTCTCTTTTAAACAGTGACGTTAAAATACTAGCCAAGGTTCTTGCCAATCACCTAGAAACCACAATTCGTGATGTGGTCTCTAGTGACCAAACTGGCTTCATTCTAGGACGACACTCATTTACTAATATTTGCCAGCTTTTGAATATTATTCACTCTCCTGCATGGAATAGGGTGCCAGAGGTGGTTATTTCGCTGGACGCGGGGAAGGCTTTTGATAGGGTCGAATGTAAATTCTTATTCGTGTTTAAATAAATTTGGATTTGGCCCTAATTTTATTTCCCGGATTAGACTTTTGTACACCTTACCCGAAGCTTCAGTAACCACTAATGGCACACAATCACAATGTTTTCAGCTCTCCAGGGGAACTCGCCAGGGCTGCCCCATCAGTCCTCTGTTATTCGCCATAGCTATAAAGCCCTTATCTATTGCACTTAGATCACTGACGTCAATATGTGGAATTTATAGAGGCGGTGTAGAGCATATGTTATCAATATACGCGGATGATCTTCTACTTTATGTGTTAGACCCAGCTCTAAATTTACCCCAAATTATACAAACCTTGAAGAGATTTGGTTCATTCTCTGGGTATAAACTGAACTTTAGTAAAAGTGAATGTTATCCTGTTAACAACATGGCCCTACAAATTCAAGATGGCACCCTTCCATTTAAACTGTCTTGAGATGGCTTTAAATATATTGGCATTAATATTGCAAGAGACGTGCAGGGTCGATATGAAAAAAATTACTCCCCCTTGCTTGAGAAAGTCAAATTAAATTTGAAAAGATGGGAATCCCTTCATCTGTTCCTGACAGGAAAAGTTAACTGCCTTAAAATGAATGTGCTCCCTAAATTTCTCTTTTATTTTAGTGTATCCCACTCTTCCTTCCTAGATCCTTTTTTAAATCCTTAGACAAAGCTTTCAGTTCATTCATTTGGAATAATAAAAACCCGAGAGTACGGGCAGAGCTGTCGCAGAGGTCCGAGGCTCAGGGATGGTTTGCTCTTCCAAATCTTTCCAACTATTATTGGGCTGTTAATATTCAGAGAATTATATACTGGCTTCATGCTCCAGATACGGATTAGTGTCGCTTTGAAGCTGCTGCCTGCATTTCATCCTCTCTTCTGGCCTTGGTCTTTTCTAGTCTCCCGCTTAATGCCTCTCAATTTACGGAAAACCCAATCGTTATCAACACACTCAAAATTTGGTTTCAATTTAGAGAGAAATTTGGGTTCAAATACTTTCTTAGTGCAAGTCCTATATGCAATAATCACCTTTTCCCCCCTTCTAGGCTGGACTCTGCATTCTCCCTCTGGCAAAGACGAGGCATCTTAGACTTTAAAGGTCTTCTGCCACAGAATTATAAATCGAACTTATATTTTGTAAATTTTCTCTCTGAATTCGAATATGACCATGTTTTTGCCAAAAATCATTCTATAATGCAGAAATCTAAACAAAGCGACTATGTTTGGGAACGCCCCTAAAATTTTTTTTTTTTTTCACAACTGTTCCGCAGTTTGGGTGCGACGTATACTCGGGAACGCTCAGCCCTGCCCCCAACCCGGCATTCATAGATCGTGCATGCAATCCTGACCTATACCCATCGCGCTTCCCGTCAAATTGACCAACATTGTTCAAAAAAAGAACGCCAATCTACAATTATGTATGACGAGCAATCAGAAGAAGAGAATATTTCAGGTGCGGAATTGTCTGATTTTGAAGAGGGAGAGGCAGAAGAAAGAGGGACTCAACCGTACATGTTCGAGCCGCAGGCATCCGATGATGGCTTGGAGGAAAGCCAAGGCATTCCTGGCGTACATGATGAGAGGGAAGATCTTGAAGCGAGACTGGGCAACAATGACTGGTTAGTTATTTACAGCGTTTCCTCCGTTAGATTTACATGAATATGAGAACCTATGCGATTTCATAGCTATTCATTATTGCAAGGCAGTCACTCAGTTGTGAGATATGAAGGTGTGCACGTCGCTGGTTTTCATATTAGCAGCAGGTTTAGCGTTAGTTAGCTGTCAAATACGGCGTGGCTCGTGGCCTCTGATTCGCAAAAAAAAAAAAAAAAAAAAACGTTTTTACGTTCGCTTGAGGTGGATTCTCACTTTGCAAAACAGACTTAATACGCATAATCTGAAATGGAAACACATTTTTCTAATAAACGCTGATGCGGAGGGTTGGCTCCGATAAAGAGCAGGCACATGGCCACTTAATGCACCTTATTCTGCATAAGTAGCCATGTGCTTTCTCAGCCCGCCTAACTCTACACTGTCCATAGTCAACTTCCGCATATACTTCACTTAGCGGTAAAGTGCCTTTTTTGAGATTATCCAAGATCAGTAGCACGATCGAGGGGTACAGTCATGAACAGTAGGCAATGCCAGACTGAAAACACAGTCTGACCGTTCTCCATTCTCATTTGAGGTTGCCTAGCAAGAAAGTTGGTATGTGTTTATCTGACATAGATACGCACGCACATCACCGCCTACTTAGAGTTGTTTATTTGCTCGTTTCTCTTGAGGGAAACACATGGAAACGTTAGCGAATTTTCACAAGATTCGCTTCAAATTTAAATGGAAACATAGCTAGTGACTGCTGTTCAAAATATATTAGCAGCCATGATCACCATGATAATAATAATAATAATAATCATCATCATCAATACACTATCCAGTAGCAAATTTCGAAACAAACATCTAGTATGTTGTATGACAATTTCTTACCGACTTTGGGCTTGCATTGATAAACTTTTTCTGTGGCATTAACATGGAGTGAATGCCGATAAAAAAAAAAAGATTATGTGCTTGTATCACTTGTATCCTAAAGTGCTTTGACGGACAGTTCGACTTCTTCAGGTGTTCATGTAGTGGAGGCTGTCAGCCTATGCCTGTAGTCAAGGAGTCCATATGCTGCAAAGAGATCGAGGAGATAGTATCGAAGATGGACAGTTTTGCTCACCGCAGGAAATCAAGACACACAGCTTACCGACAGCTAGTGAGATGGTGCTGGGGTTTTCTTGGCAAGTCTGTAAGAGTGCCTCTGCCTTCTTGCGCTGTAGTCAGGATTAGAAACTCTTATCCATCAGAGACTTACCGCGGCTTTGAGGAAATCTAGTTCTTAGTTTTTTTTTTGTTTGTTATTGTACTGCAACTCGTTTTTTTAAGTTGCCCACTAATCACAATTACAAATGTACATGTAATTTCAATTTATTTATTTTTTTACACAACAGAAAAAAAAGTTTCATACATGCTACGTTTGAGTTGTTCAAACTATTTTGTCACTTTCAAACGTTAAATGAACATGAATTTCAGCGGACCCGGTTAATGGGTACACATTTAATGCAAAGACTAAGTTTGGTAAATCTAGAAGTACTGAAGAATTGTTTCTGAACTATATTAACACTGGCACATGACAGGAAAATGCTTTGAGACAAAAACAATGTAATAACTTGCATTTGTAGTTTACTGATTATAAATGTAACTTTAACATAAGTACAGAACTCAAACACAAGATCTCTCCCCAAAGTGTTTTAAAATTTTGTCTGATCAATATTTTGTTTTATTGGAACGGAAATGTCAAGAGAAACAATTCATCTATTAAATTGCAAACTTGATAACTGATTATTCAGACATTTATATTGTCCAGTCTTCATTGTGATTATTTATCATTCATTTGCTTGTCATTGTATTCCTTCCTTATTGAATTTTTTTAATCAGGTACCATCTGATGATTGGAATCATCATCAATATCACCACCACCGCCACCACTAGTTTGTTATCCACCTCCTCCTCCCCATCATCCTTTCTGTCAACATAAATAGCATTCCTGTCAAATTGATCATCATCATCATAGTTGCCATTATCACAAGTGCTTGCTGATAAACATACACATATTTCTATGCATGTACAGAGAGCAATTTGGTATTCCACAATTGTTTCACCTGCTGAAATGAAAGGACACATATGTCTGATGTGATATTGAATAGTTTTTGATCCTTACAAAAAAAAAAGCTCCCTTGAATTTTCTTTTCAGTGCAAACATACACATACCTTTTAAACGTGGACTAAGGACTCCTAATGACTTCCAGATCACATGAGCCAATATGTTATTTACAATAGAACATAGATAACATTTCAAATGTTGAAACTGAGACATTTTACATTTTTATCCACAAAATGAGCTTATTTCAAATTTTCAGGCTGCAACCGGTCTCAAAAAAGTTGGGACACAGGCAAAAAAGGGCTGAAAAAGCAATTAATATATAAGAGAATCAGCTGAAAACACTTAGCAAGTAATTAAGTTAACTGGCACCAGGTGTGTAACATAATTGGCTATAAAAGGGATGTCTTAGAGAGGCTGTCTCTCAGAAGTAAAGATGGCCAGAGGCTCTCCAACCTGTGAGGGCTTGCATAAAAAGATTGTGGAATACTTAAAAAAAAAAAATGTTCCTCAACGTCAAATTGCAAAGGCTTTGAAGGTCTCATCATCAATAGTACATAACATCATAAAAAGATTCAGAGAAACTGGAAAAATTGTGCATAAGGGACAAGGCCGAAGACCTTTACAGGATGCCCGTGATCTTAGGCTCTCAGACGCCACTGCATCACTCACCGGCATGATTCTGTCATTGACATTACTAAATGGGCCCAGGAATACTTCAAGAAACTGCTGTCTGTAAACACAGTCCACCGTGCCATCCACAGATGCCACCTAAAACTCTATCATGCAAAAAGGAAGCCATTGTTGAGCATAATCCAGAAGCGCCACCATGTTCTGTGGGCCAAGGCTCATTTAAAATGGACTGTAGCAAAGTGGCAAAGTGTCCTGCGGTCAGATGAGTCCAAATTTGACATTCTTGTTGGAAATCATGGGCGTCGTGTCCTCCGGGCTAAAGAGGAGAAAGACCACCCCACCTGTTATTAGTGTTCAGTTCAAAAGCCAGCATCTCTGATGGTATGGGGATGCATTAGTGCATATGGTGTGGGACACTTGCATGTTTTAAAAAGCACCATGAATGCTGAAAGGTATAGAAAGGTTTTAGAGCAACATATGCTCCCCTCCAGACGACATCTATTCCAGGGAAGGCCTTGTGTATTTCAGCAGGACAATGCAAAACCACATACTGCAGCTATTACAACAGCATGGCTTCGTAGTAGATGAGTCCGTGTGCTGAACTGGCCTGCCTGCAGTCCTGATCTTTCATCAATTAAGAACATTTGGCGCATAAAACGAAAAGTCCGTCAAAGGAGACCCAAAACTCTCCAGCAGCTGGAAGCCTGTATTAAACAAGAGTGGGATCAAATTCCCATGGCTAAACTCAAGAAACTGGTCTCCTCAATGCCCAGACGCCTCCACTCTGTGTTTCAAAGAAGAGGGGATGCTACACCATGGTAAACAGGCCCCTGTCCAAACTTTTTTGAGACCTGTAGCAGCCATCCAATTTGAAATGAGCTCATTTTGTGGATAAAATTGTAATATATCTCAGTTTCAACATTTGCTATGTTATCTCTGTTCTATTGTGAATAAAATACTGGCTGGTGTGATCTGAAAGTCATTGCGTTATGATTTTATTCACAATTTACACTTTGTCCCAACTATTTCGAAATTGGGGTTGTACATGCATGTTAATGCAGATTGGTGACTACTCAGTAAAGTCCTGTTTATTAACACTTGGAGTACTACATGTTCTCTGAACATCTGTCCGGAAAAAAACGATCTACCTAGTGAAAGAAAACCAAATCTGACAACAGAAACAACAAAGCTGACGAGTTCGGAAAAAAACAAAGCTCAGTACACCTGACATCAGTCATTACTGATCTTTGCCAAAGCGACTACAGTGGCGTTTAATTAGAGTGTCCTTCTCTGGATATTCATGGCTGCTTCTCAGGCTGGGTGGAGCAGGTTTCCTTGGGGGCATTTCACTGAAGTGTAAACTCTGAATCAAGACATCACCCACCAGTTCAGCAACATATGCTGGAATTAAAAAGAAATGGAACAAAACAAAAGAGTTCAGAGAAGGTATGGAAAATGTATGACAACAAAGAGAAAACATGAAGAGTGTTTTTACATTTTCTTTTGAGATTTAAATCCAAGCCCAATTTTGAGCAATCTGTGATGTGCCAGCTAGATAAAATGAAAATTTAGCAAATATACATTGCCATTTCAACGTGCTGTTTTGCTTTACTTTTTTGCTTTTATCAGTCCTTTATAGTAGGGAGAGGGGGGTATTAAAAAATAAAACACCTAAAGTAGTTTGTGGGCTCTTTGACTGGTTTAACTGCAGTATGACCGGCCTTGTACTTAGGCTTGCTGATGCTGTACCTCTTTTCCCCTTGCTTTGTCGTTGCCTGCCTCCTATCACTGTTGGCATTGTAGTGCAGGGCTGCCAGGTGAAGCCTTGAAAACAACGCAACTGTAAAGGATTAATCACTGGTTGCTCATAATTTTTAAGTCTGTTATTGTTAAAATTGATATAATGCAACATTCAAAGAACAAAGAAAAAAGTAAAGACAACACTTGCCTGCTTGTCATTCCATAGTAGTTGTACGACTTCATCTTTGGAGCGAAGTAGTTTATCACAGGGGCGTAGCTAGGGAATTTGGGCCCCCAGAAAGAAAAATTACACAGTCCCCCCCCCAGCCAAACAAGAAAAGTGTTTTTTCTTTTTCTTTTTACAAATATATATGCATTTTTATGTTTTTTTCACTCTTAATTTCCTTGTATGAAAAGCAATAGTTTATTTCCTTCACATTACTTCGTGTTTATTAGCATATTCCCGAAGTAGGATATAATATCTACCATTTAAGCATCTAACCCCACATTCGGGACAATTCTTATAACACTGCATATATATTTCTTGACTTTACCACTTGCAGTTCTTTATGTACCTTACACGGTTGCACTTTATAAAATCACAACACACCAGGTTCTTTCAAGTTTGAACAAGATTCCAACTGCTGGGTTTTATTCATAGGTGAAAAAAGTACACAACTATTGTACTCAAGTAGAAATACAGTTATTCTGGTTGAAATTAACTAAAGCAAAACTAAAAGTACTGGTCTATAAATCTATTCACGTGAAAGTAAAAAGTATGCAACACACGCACACACTTAACAATTTTTGATAATCCGGCGAAATGCTGTAGTATTCGAAAAGCAACACTGACATAGGAGGTTGCATTGGCTAAAGTTGCTTGGATGCTCGTTGTTTTAATAACAAGGAGAGGCAACGTTGTGCATTGCAATGCAGACGCAACAATAACTGGCACCAATCTGGCGCAACTACATGAGCCATCACCTGAATAAATGCCAGGTACAGCCTATCGGAGACTGGCACGCAGTCAGTGCACTTGCAAATGAGAGCCTGTAGTATCACCGATCGTGTGACATTATTTAACCATCCATCTACAACAAATATGATCAGACAGATACATCATTGAACGTACACACAAAGCACATTTGCCAAACTGTGCAAACAGGCAATCTCTCAAATTGGAAAAAAGCACCACGGCGGATGCTGACAAGACAGCCTACTAACAACAAGCCAAGCACCACCACAGCGGTCAGCGGGTGCACTCTCACTCTCTCACGCACAGATACACACACGCGCGCAATCACGCCAACTTCTCCAACTCCAAGGCTAGGCTGCTTCACTGAGACCACAGCCAATCACAAGGCCTACATAACCATGCAGTATGCCGAAGCCGAAGAGGACACACGCCCAGTCGCACACACTCATCTATTCGTCCAGTCGCCCACTTATTTCACTGTCCAACCAGCCGGCAAGTCGCTTGTGCTAGCAGCGGTAGCAACTAACGATACCTCAGCACCTACTGCTTCAGAGGAGCACTCGGCTTCAGGGTCACTGGGTGGGAAAGGAATCAGAGGATCCTCCGTTTTTGGTAGCGAGAGTGGGCCCACTGTGCTAGCTGCCCCAGCATCGACTTTTCGGTGCCTCTTCATCTCTGAGTGCCACACTTTTGGATGTGAAACCAAAGCGCATGAAAGTGACTCTGGTTTAGTTTTTCGCTTGCTCGCCATTTTTAGTACAACTTCTCAACGTTATGTCTTTCTTCTGTTTGGCGCGCATGGCTAATTTGCATACGTGCCCAGGACTGGCTGGCTCCGCTTGGCAAAACATAGAACATATTTGTGAATAAATGTTTTGAATTCTGTATACTGGACATGGCGAGCTTAAAACATTTTAGTGACCATTAGTGACAATAAAATATTTTATTTTTTATTTCTTAAGACAAAATATGAGACCCCTTCAAATTTTGCTTTTGAGGCTTTCAGAGGGTCTCATGGGTTGATCGGGGGGTTTGGACCCCCCGTATGTCGCACACTGCTCCAGCCAACGAAATATATAAACTAGAGGCGCTATGTTACGATTTCAATGTGCAAGTCTGGCCGGCATCTTGTGACGGGCGTTTATCACAGAAAGGTGCAGCAAAGTGGGTTCATGCCTTCCAGAAATTTTTGATTTCCTCTGAGTGCCATACAGTCCTAACAAGTGAAAATACCGCAGTACTTTGAATCACTCCCGACTTAAGAGTGAGGCACGTCCGAAAACCCATTGAAATCAGCAGCCGCTGTCAGTAGATGCGAATAGATGTTTACTTGTTCCTCATCCATCGTAATGTCAGTGTCCGGGTCTGCACCATGCAGCTTCTATCAAAAAAAAAGTCATAGATACGTGTCTAATCCAATTACAAACCAATTATTGTTTTTCTTTTTTAATAGATAGGCCAACGTGTCAGATTCAATTACAAACCAGCGGTTTTTTTTCTCTCTCTCTAAACTAATAAACTAGTTTCACGACTTGGCTGCGGTTACTATAAGACACTTGTTATCAAGGTTCACCGGCATTTGCGATGCTAATTTATCTTACTAGTTGACAAGTGTCCGTCCTTGATCGTACTGCTAGAGAAATAGACCCGGCCTGACAGAACGAGATCAGTCATAATATTACCGTACCGACTACCGAAGGGGTTTCAAGATGGCTTGGGTGTGCACCACTGTATTTTCAAACATTCCCTACGGAAAAATATCAATCGCTCAGGGGTCCGTTTCCCGAAATCACAGATGCTCACTTACGCCGTAGGAACCATTGACAATGAATGGACCTACTATGTAAGCTGCTAACTTAATTAGCAACAACGCTTTTTTGAAAACGCAATGGGCGATAATAGACAGAAATGGCGCAAGCTTAACTCTTCTCTAGTTATCGGTCAGAAAAAGGCCGGAAATCAAAACGCTGCTGAATGATTATTATTGATATTTACCGAAATATTAACCAGAGCGTATTTATTTACATGGGTTCAAGCAGCAGGCACGCCCGTCATAAGGTGGGGGCCAGCTCTGCACACTTTGGAACGACCAACGTAGCGGCTCTAGTTTAAATATCTCGTTGGCTCCAGTGATCTCCAGGCTTGAAGAAGTTGGAAGCCATAAACTTTAGGGCGGCATCACACTTCCTGTTTAGTCACCTTTCTCCTCTCCTCTAGGCTTGCTCTCCCGCGCAGCGCAAGGGGTGGACTATACCATTTGTACATTTTAGAAGGGGGGAGCAGAGGCCCCTAGTATTTTATTTTACTCTATTTGAGACCAAATTTAATCTTTTGACCAATCCATTTAATTGCTTTTGATTCAATAATGACATTAATTACTAAGAAAAAATTAAATTAATGAAAAAAATTACACTTTTCATTCCAGACTTCTCAAGGGCCCCCCTCCCACTGTGGGCCCGGGTAATCAGTACCCTTTTTCCCCCCCATGCTACGCCCCTGGTTTATCACACTGTGGAATGATTCCAGTGAGGAAGTCTGGTCCCCGCTCAACATTTTCTTGATGTCCTTCACTAGTGTGATGTTGTTGATGATATCGTCCAATTTCTCACATGCCATGGATCCTGAATTGGAAAATAAAAATTTAAGCATCATTATTCAAAATTTTGTTTCTGGACTGAGTTCAACATCTACAAGTAGAATGACTGAATTGTACACATGAAATATTTCTCCACAGTGTTAAAAAAAAAAAAAAAATTAACATTTTTTGGGAAACAACATGTAAATTTATAACAAATTATTCATGTGTTCTAGCTTTTCTAAATATTTATTGAAGATAAAATATGAATGATTTAGGTTTTAAATTTACATGTTTCTTCCCTCATTTAACCCATGAGTAACACTGAAGGAAAAGACATCAATTGAAACAGGAGGCTGGAAGGGACTGATGATCCATTAGATTTTTGATTAGTGCATAGGTAGTCACAAATAAAGTATGTACCTGACTTCAGCCACTGCCTGGGGCATTCTGTATCAAGATCTTCATGCAGGCACTTCGGAAAGATTTCCGAGTGGCCTTGGTGGATGTTCTGCATGTGGTTCATCAAGCTAGACCACTTTGCTGCTCGCAGCTCTTCCTCTCTGTCATCAGTAGATGCTGCCACCCAGTACAGATGATTGTTTATGCTTTTCTCCCAAGCAGCAACAGTCTCGCAGTTCTTTGTCTTTGACAGAGCATGAACCTTCTTCTGGACAGCTGTCACCAAAATATGACTAAATCGTTTATCAATTTAGAAATTGAGTCCTAGTTTTTCAAGTGTCAAAAGACATGTCACAATGAAATTAAATGAGATAGAGGGGACAGAGAAAATATTTCCATTTACAACATGTACCCTGAATCCATGCAGAGTGAGCTTCTAAGACATTACTAGTCTTAGAATTTTCCTGCAGAGGAAAAAGTTCTAACTAACCTTTGGCACCATGCCACACATCAAATGTATGAAGAATAGTTGGTGCATTCTCCCTAACATATTTTGCAAGCTGCCTATGTCGGTCCATAATAAGTTTTCCAGCTGTCAAGCCGTTGCTGCTAAGGAATGAGTGTAACCTCTCGAACCCCTCAAGCTCCATATGATAAGAGCTCTTGACCTCATTGCTCTGCAATTTGTGAAGACGAAAAAAAAAAAAACTAGTATTAAAAATAAAGTAACAATTTGATTAAAGTTCAATAATTATAGAGGATGCATGTCTGTTTACTATACATTGGCTTTTTGTAACTGAAGTACTGAAATTAAGTTGATAAAGGGAGAGAAATGCAATAAAAAAATAAATGCATGATTGACACAAGTATCTTGCACGCCATTCAGAAAATACATGTTTGAAATTGGTCACCAAGTCTCAACATTTACCTGAACCAATATGATATCCACAATTTTGTTGGACCAGACATCAAGGCCTGTGTAGGCGCCAAATTTTGCCGAGTACCCAGGGCTATCGGCCCGCCCGTCACCTGCAATGGTCAGAGCAGTCCCTGTTGACTTCAGTT
This sequence comes from Gymnothorax javanicus, assembly GCA_029692085.1. NCBI lineage: Eukaryota > Metazoa > Chordata > Actinopteri > Anguilliformes > Muraenidae > Gymnothorax > Gymnothorax javanicus. Next base: position 136,383,664 of record CM056195.1, on the reverse strand, counting down.
GCCCGACCACCTTCTGTTGTTCCACTGACCATTTTCTCTCTATGACAGGCTGGAGGATGTTTTGCTGGTGGCGGTAAAAAGTCCTCTCGCTGATGCTCGCCACTCTGAGATTATCAAAAATCCTTATTATTTTGGCACAGCTTCCACCAGCAAACAGTTTAGCAGTGGAAAGAAGCAGATTTCCTGCTGAGTGCTTCCAACATATGGCTGGCTCTCCCATGTGTCCTTTCCCTGGCATGTCCAGCAGTGCACTGTTACAATCAAGAGTGCCAACAACCCTCTTTGATGCCTGGATGTGTCCAGAATGGCAGGAAGAGCATGTCTTGAAGAGGCCCATGAGCTGCTGCTCGAAGACAATGTATTTCATGTCTTCATGGGCAGCAATATCTCTCTGAGATTTCATGGGAACTGTCGCCCGTGTGCATCGACCGGGTCGCCTGTAAAATCATACGTAGGATGTACATTCAATCCAAAAGTATCTTATACATGCATGCATACAATATAGCCAGGAAATGAAAGAACAGTAATAGAATTGTTCTCAATGCATTAAATCACTTCCAAAGAGTGCAATGGCTTAGTTTGTTTGTTGATTATTTTAATCATGATGAGAATCAATACAGAAATTTAAATATGACATAATGAAAAAAAGACAGTAATATGATTCATGAAATTACTAATCAGTACTGATTTCACATATTTTTGTAAATGGGGAAATGAGAATCTAATAAGTCTACGATACCATATACCAATTTCCAAAATTAGTCATTTCAAACAAATTTTTACTAGTAAGCTGATTTGCATGCTATTCATTACTCACGTCTTGCAGAGTTTTTTTCCTAGGCTTCTGCGGCGTGCTCTGCTCATCATCGGTGGATGATGACTCAGGGACATATCCAGGGGACATTAGTCTCCTTGCAGGTGGATCGCTTTGCGGGGATCTTTCCCTAAGTGGACACCTGCGGGGAGGGGTGGTGTCCTGGTCTGTGTCCTTTTCTCAATTTGGCACATTGTGCCGATGGATGCCGTCTCTACCCGCATGAAGCATCCTGCATCTTTCGTCTGCACTGATGCCTGAGTGCCTACAATGGCAAGAAAATAAGTCAAATACAATCTTGTACTTCCTCTGGATTTTTGGGTTTGTTACATTACAGGTAATTGATGCACAAAGACTGCAATCACCATTAAAGAAATATGAAACACCTATATGAAGTAACTGCTTTTTTTTTTGGTTGTTGAAGAAACTTGACATATACATGTTCATTTACCTATTCCATCTCTGAAACATCAAATTCCTAAATGCTTAGATACTACAAATGCAAAAACCTACACCTATGGTGTACATATTAGATGCTTTTCAAAAAGTATGACTAGTCATCTGGACACATGTAGTAATTCTAAGTAAATCACGTTAAAAAAAAGTAAAACATCAGCAACAACAACAACAAAAAAAAAAAAAACCCCCCCAAAAAATGCAAACTTACGTTTAAGACGGGTGCATAGGTCAGTTTGAGTTCCAACTGATCTTGTTGCTGGCACTTCAGTAACCAGTGCCGATGTTTGCTCCTGTGGATACAAAAGACAATTCTGTACTTGAAGCAATATTGATATTGAATATGGGGGGGAAACTTCCAACAATTCAAATCATTTAATTGCAATGATTATATTCTCATTGAATTTGAAAAAAAAAAAAAAAAAAGACTTGTGACTTCCATATAAACAAATGGGTCAAGGGCTACTTTACTTGTACATGAAAATAAATGTAATTCCCTTGAATTATTATGTAACGATGAGCAACTGTTAAAAGCTCTTTAGAAAAGGAGTTAGACTTAGCCATTAACGATGAAATTTATTCACCTCTTCTGTTTCACGAGGTGGAACAAAGTGTTGGTGCTCTTCTTGGGGTAGGCTCTCAGCTGAGCAGTGACCGCATCCTGGTTCATCTACAGGTAGAGGTGACTCATCTGTAGTAATTGGCTCCTCTGTGGCCACTGACTCCTCAGTGGCTTTGGGTTCCTCTGCTGCCAAAGGTGTTGTGAGAAGATCATCCAGCGCCTAAAATGAAAGTCAACTGAATGAACATTCGGTGCCAGCGTACATTTCTTTCTAATCTTCATTTATACTATTGTAAGATATACTCAGAGCAGAACAGCAAACGCGAACTAGTATGAGTACACACAATGCCGAGACAAGTCAAGTGCACCTAATAATGCATTAGCTAGGAAACAAGCGCGCATAAGTGCGTTTCCCGAAAGCACAGATGCTAACTTACATACTTCGTCCATTCATTGTCAATAGCATCTAGCCAGCTACGCTTATGTGATTCGTCCCTCTTTTTGCTGAAGTTGTTTTTCGTGCGCCATGCAGCCTTGCATACAACACATATTAACGACTACTCAAGCAAGATTTGACATTTCATAAAGTTTTCATTTTTTATTGGCTTTGACCTCACTTTCACACTGGAATTCTTCACAAACGTTTAAAAAATTGCTGCTAATGAAAACGTAATGTAACTTGTTATAACAGAACGTACCCTCTTGCATTCACGCTTCTCTGCTGCCCCTCTTCTTGGTGGCTCTCTGCTACATTCATCTTGATTCACCGTCAAAGTACCCAACTTCACCGTAGGAATCGCATGAGGTTTTAATATTCGCTTTCTCCCCATATTAAAAGCACTGTAGAGCCCGCTGTCGAAGTCGGTGTCCTGGAAGTGGTCACTGCAAATTACGCTAGACTCACTCGGTCCGTGCCACTTGGCTCGAGTTAGCCTCACTTTCGCGGCCCAAAGTTGTCTTCGAGCCTGTAGGCTTACCGCGTCTTTGGTTGTTTTGCTACAACCCCCCACGATGCACCGACCTGGCATTTCAAGTATTGAAGCAAATTTTATACATAAAATATTGCACGAATACACACCGCCAAGCTTAAAAAATGTCAGATGCGTTCCCAAGTGTACGTCACAGGTGCACGTGATCATGCATACTCGTTTTTTTCCCGATTTTTGGAGGCTGGCCGTAAAAACTGGCAGAGTGGCTAAAATAGTAACTCCGAAAATGTTTTTTTTTTTTTAATTGTCGAAACGCTGTTCACAGAACTGTTAAAATGCTTATCAAAAGCAGTCCCTAGAACATATATCAAATTTAAATTTTAGGTGGCAGAAGACCTTTAAGGATGTGTATACAGATTCAGTATTCGCAAACTTTGTTGACCTGGCACATAAATTCAGCCTTCCCAGATCCAGTTTATTTTGTTACTTCCAAGTTCTTCAGCACCATGACCCAAAATTTCCTAACTTATCCTCAATTCCGGGTTTGGAGAATATTTTAACTACCCCCCCAAGCTCAAAAAGACTAATTTCGAGAATTTATGACTGGATCACTCTGCTCAAAAACATGCCTCTAGCAAAGATTAGGGCAGACTGGGAGAGTGAGTTTAGGTAGGACTTGGATGAGGAGGCTTGGAAGAAGGCATTAGAAAACGTAAATAACAGCACCTCTTGTGCAAAGCTAAATGTAATACAGTTTAAAATTTTACACCGGGCACATTATTCCCAAAGCAAGATTAGCTAAAATATACTCTCGTGTAGAGGCAAGCTGTGACAGATGTCATAACACCCCTGCTAATTTAGCCCACATGTTTTGGTCATGCCCAGCTCTGACAAACTACTGGTCGACAATCTTCAAAGTAATATCAGAAGCACTTAATATTGATTTACAACCCAATGCACTCACAGCTATTTTTGGCATCACAGGTGGTCAACATTCTGTAAACTGAAAAGGTTATAAAAATATCATCGCTTTTATAACTCTACTGGCACAAAGAGGGATTTTACAGCAATGGAAATCGAGATCTCCACCCAAAGCATCTGTTTGCCTTAATGATCTGATGCAATTTAATTCAGCTAGAAAAGATAAAATACACTCTCAAGGGAACTAAAAACAAATTCTTCTCTGTATGGGGTCCCATACTTGCATACATTGGAGGTCTTAATACTTTACCCAATACCCCTTAATAGTTTTCTCTGAGTTACAGTACTCCTGATATATACTGATGCATTATCCTATCTGTTTGACTTTATTTACTTTTGATGGATATTCTTAAACCCGTTTGTTTATTTATTTATTTATTTTATTTTTTTCCAATTAGCTAACAGCATTGTGTTCACACCCGGATTATGTTCAAGAGCTATCAGCACTTTGCCTGCGCAACTAAATTTGATTTATTGTGACTTATTCTCTTCCTTCTGTGACTCTAGTGGGTGTACTCTCCGTGGGTGGGGTGGGGTGTTTGTTGTATGTCATCTAATTCAAAAAAAAAAAGGGAAATGCTGTTTTTGAACCCATGGTAACGCTGTATTGCACATGTTAACGTTTCCAAATAAAAGATTTATAGAAATTGTTGAGTCTTATAAATACCTTGGTGTTCATTTGGACGGTAAACTGAACTGAAAGAACAACACTGATGTTCTAATTAAGAAAGCCCAGTCCAGGCTTTTTTGTCTGCGTAAACTTAGATCTTTTGACCTCATTACAAAGCTCCTGGGTGTTTTTTATCACGGTATCTTGGCTAGCTAGCACGGTATCTTCTATGCTGTACTTTGCTAGGGGGGGCAGCACATCTGTGGAGGATAAAAATAGGTTCAATAAGATGATCAAGAGGGCTGGTTCAGTGATTGGTTTTACTGCAGACTTACTCAAGGTCACTGAGGAGAAGAGAATGAAGTCTAAACTTAAAATGGCTCTGCTCTATGAGGGCCATCCACTCCACAGTGTTTTTAAGGGACTCAGCAGCTCTTTCAGTGAGCAGCTTGTGATGCCCCGGTGCTCTACTGAGCGACTTAGACAGTCCTTTGTTCCTGCTGCAGTTAAATATTTTTAAGAACACCGTTAAAGCTGGCCTGCTGCTTTTTTTGTGTATCTATTTATTGATTTTATTTGACTACTGTCATCATCATCTTGCTGTTCTTGTGATTATGTAATTGATTGTGTTTGATTGGCCTGAAATTAAGTCCTATGGGTTCTTAATCATGCTCGATGGTCTCTTGAGGTCGTATTATCTGTTGTGTTTGTTTGTGCTGTTTGTCAGCTGTATGGTATGATCTGGTGGCAAACCAGTTTCCCTATTGGGATTAATAAAGCTTTCTAATCTAATCTACTCTAAATCAGGCAAGTGCCACTACTGTAGGGAGTACAGGCGTCCACCTGCGGATACTGCAGCCAGAACAAGCAGTACATTCAAGAGGAACTCCAACAAGGCTTCATTCGACCCTCCACCTCAACAGCATCAGCAAGCTTCTTCTATGTGGAGAATAAACATGGAGGACTGCATCCCTGCATCAACTACCGGGGTCTGAATGAGGTTACGCTGAAGTACCAGTACCCCTACCCTCAGGTCTCAAGCAGGTTGGAACAGCTTCAGGGAGCCAAGTTCTTCACCAAGCTCGACCTGTGCAGTATATATAATTTAATCCGGATCCGAGAAGGAGATAAATGGAAGACAACCTTTAGCACCACCTCTGGCCACTAGAAGTACTGCGTGATGCCTTATGGGTTTCTTAACGCCTCATCTGTGTTCAGGTCCTTCATCACTGACGTACTGAGAGACATGCTCGGAAGATTTGCCATCGCTTATATTGGTGACATCCTGGTCTACTCACATCCTACCAACAGCATGTCCAACATGTGCAGAAGGTGTCAACCTGGCTAACGGTACACTGACTCTATGTGAAAGCAAAGAAATGTGCGTTCCATCAAATCACCATATTCTTCTTAGGATGCGTGATTGGACCAGAGGGAGTAGCAATGGAAACCAATAAGATAAAGGCGGTAGCAGCTTAGCCTGTCCCACGCAACATCAAAGAGCTTCGACGCCTCCTTGAGTTTGTCAACTTTTAACGCTAGCCTCATACAAAACTTCTGCATGGTTGCCTGTCCATTAACTAAACAGCTCAAGGGGAAGCCCAAGGGGCTAACCTGGAATGAGGAGGCGCAACGTGCCTTCGACAGTCTGGAAAGGCTCTTCACTACAGCTCCTATTCTAAAGCTTCCAGACCCCAATAAACACTTTGTGGTGGAAGTAGAGGCCTCAAATGCTGGAGATGGGGTGGTCCTGTCACAGTGCTCGGAGTCTCCCGTGAAACTTTACCCTTGTGCTTTTTTCACCCGTAGACCCTGTTCAGCTAAGGCGAACTACAACGTGGGCAACCAGGAGCTCCTGGCGGTAAAGTTGGCATTTGAGGAGTGGAGGCAGTGGCTCAAGGGGGCACGTCATCCATTCGTCGTGTTCACTGATCACTGCAATCTGGAATACCTCCGCTTAGCAAAAAGGCTCAATCCACGTCAAGCCAGGTGGGACATGTTCTTTACCCACTTAAATTTCACCATAACCTATCCCCTGGTTCCAAAAATGTAAAAGCAGACACTCTGTCCGGACGCTATGACGTGGAAACGGACCAACCCACTGGCAAACCCATTGTCCCAACCATAGAGATATATAATAGAACCAGAGAGAACGAGGAAGTACCTTTGCTTCAGCCAGTTAGCATGTTAACTTCCTGCTTCCGCGTTTCCCAAGGATGCAATTTTGTGGCCAAAGACGCTGAAGCTCCATAGACACCAATTGAAAAGTGTGCATTTTTTTCTTGCCAAATAAAGCGAAAACAAAAGAAAATGTATTCGATAATCCTTCATTATTTTGCTCTTTGTCTGACGCAACTGTTCGATGTTTTCAAGAGGGCCTGTAAAATAAGAACTGCTACTTAGAGCTTGATGACAGCTCGTGCACAAGTTTGGTTGTCCAGCTGTTGCTCTGACTGCAGCAGATCAGCCAATGAGTGTATAGTGCGTGCGCATTCCAGATGACAGCATTGCTCGTCATTTTACCTCGAAAACATTCGCCAATTGTGAAGCGGCGTGAGCCGCGTGTGTGCTTAAGACAAATGCCGAAGGATTCTAAAAGCGACTCGAACTGATCAAGACGCCACTGGGTTTCTAGTGAGACGTTAATTAGGCAAGGGATAATAAAAGCTAGAATAAGTCCTCCCAGGGTAGACCCTCAAAGAATAAATCTCCAACGGAGACAGAAACAAAAGCCTGGAGGACTAATTTCCACTAGCCAATCAGTGGTTACGTGAAAATGAAAACAAAGAATCCTCTCGTCCCACAGAAATCGGACGAGAGAAATACCGTACTTCGGTGTAAACTTTAAAGAGAACTACTCTCACAGACTTGCCCTGCACAGAACACAGGTGCAGTCTAAACTAAGATAAGAAAACGAGACGGCTCAGTTAAACAGCCGAGAGAAGCACTATAGAACCCCGGCTAAAAACCCAGCGGGGATTCTAAGACAAAGGAAACTCAAACACTAGGTCTCGCTACCTCCTCCGTGTTGTGGAACAACACGAAGTACCCTGGGAACCGAAAAGTTTAACGCTGCATGTTCAGCTCCTTTCGTGACTCCAATTACCCAGCTACCAGAGAGACCAAGAAAACCACCTAAGAAGGATAGAATGCGCGAACTGTCAAACAGTCTAGGTAAGAATGACGGTCAAGTGCTGATCAGCTGGAGACCCCTCCCTGAAATAGGTCTCCTGCAGGGCGGAGCCCAGTCAACTAGCCCGTCAGCGCACAGCAGAGCTGAGTATTGCACGAGGCAATTAAGAACGTGATCAGCGAAAGCTGGTCTGGCTGCAATCCGCAGCCAACCATGACACCAATCCGCACAGACGACACATTTTCTTGGCCATTTGTGCTGTGCAATCAGATTGGCAATCAAATGGTGCCGGAAATAAGCACCCATGGAACGCCATTTTTATAGATGGCGTCGGTCAATTCCGTACTTCCTGGGCTGAAGTAGCTGGCCTAGCATCTCCCATTGAAAGTAATGGGGATGGTACTTCCTCGCTCTCTCCAGTTCTATTATATTACCTCCATGGTCCCAACCTCCTGCATCATCGCACTGATTCGCTGGCAGTTGAACAAAGAAATCCATCACGAGTCCAAAAAAGAGCCTGCTCCTGTGAACGTGCAAGCAGGGAAGACCTATGTCCCCTCCACTCTGGGCGCATATTTCTCTGACCACAGCTTACCAGATACGTGCCCTCCTGGACTCCAGATGACACAGAGGACGGGTACTGTACCTGGTTGACTGGGAGGGCTACGGTCTGGAGGAGAGAAGTTGGATACCATCTCATGACATCTTAGACCTACAAATCATCCGCAAATTCCACCATGCCTATCCGGAACGTCATGCCCCACGACACCAAGGTTGGCCTCTGGGCTACCGCAAACATAGCACTCCGGGAGGCGTGCCTCAAGAGAGGGGGGATTATCATGCTTCACCCTCCGTGGTCCGTGTCACTGGGGTACTAACTACCGGCCATGCTCCAAACCACATTACTCAATCTGCTCCCCTGCTGCTTAATTGGATATAAACAATTTGATTAAGCTTATTTAAGACTGAAACACAGTGGCTACGGCTATATCATGGACAGATCACATTACAAATGAAGAAATACAAAAGAGAACAAACCAGAAACTGTGAATCCAAACCATAAGAAATGCAGAATAGTGTGGCTTGGCCATGTACTCAGAATAGAAGATGGCAGAATACCCAAAATAGCAATAGATTGGAAAACACCAGCAGGAAAAAGAAAAAGGGGCAGACCAGTAATAGAACAATAAATAAAGATTTGACTGGTAAAAACCCTTGCTGAGAACAAACAAAGACACAAGCTCAAGACCAGAAGCAGTGGTAGAAACTCGCGGATCGATGTCCTCTTGATGATCGAATGACCTAAGGTCTGCGGTCTCTCCTCAGCAACAGCATGAATTGGACAGAAACGATTGTACTGCTGATGTAAAGTTTTTCTTTGTGTTAATGTTGAATATAATGGCCTATAAAAATTTTTAAGTTGGCATTATGACAAACAGGGGAACGCACACCTACTGTCCTGAGGTGCTGGCAACGGCAGTGATAAATATAGGATAAAACAAAAAGATGCCGCGCACTCACGCAACTTCGATGCAACAGATAGAAAGAACTTTATATTTAAAATACACCAACGTTTCGGCATAAAGCCTTCATCAGGGACATAAGCATATAAGCATTTGACAAGCTTCTATACCCACAGCCATGAAAGTAAAAAGATCAGTGGACACATCTGCGCGCTGAAGATAATTAAATACACCTGATTACTAATTAGTTGACCCACCCGATAAATTAAGTACATAGTCTTCCATTAACCTACAAAAGAGACACGACAAAATAATACTCAATTGTGTTACAAATAGAATGACAGTACAACACTCATTCAATCAACTCAACGAGGCCATATAAGAAAAGCGGAGAACATGGCACAATATGAAATCCACATCTACCGTGTGAAACATTATGAAATTAAATGTCATAATTGATATTTTAAGGCACCATACAAACAAGTAATGGTATTCAAGAGGTAATTGGACTGATAATTTATATGGGCTCAGATTAACCATCAAGGGAAGTCATCATAGTCCTTCAATTAGTCACCTATAGAAAGAAAATGCAACAAACATGTTTCTCATTAAGGCTTTGACAGGACAATTGCATAATATAAAAAACAATGTAGAGAAAAACATTTATAAAAACCATCATATAAATCAATTAACAATTAAACCCTAGGGAGGTCAAGTCAACAATTGGAGAATCTAAATGGTAGCCAAAAATAACAGGATTACCCAGATCCCTGTAAGTCCTGTATTGATCCTAAATTCAATAGAAAAAAAGGAACTACAAAAAGGGCCTGAGATCAAACTGCACATTGAGACTCTGGGGGACAAGGGTCTTAAGATAAAATATCCAGGTTGCCTCTCGTTTCAATAATAATGAGTCTAAATCTCCCCCTCGTCTGGGCATAGACACTTTTTCACTGCCTATATAACGCGAGGAAGAAACCGAGTGATTGGCTTCTATAAAATGAGCAGCGATGGAGCTTCGATGTTCAGCTATGCGTACTTTAAGTGCACGTTTAGTTTTACCCACATATGCATTACCACAAGGGCAAGTAATTAGATTACTCCTGTCGTAGTACATGTGATTATCCCTTTAATAGGTATTTTTTTGCCTGAGTGAGGATGTTTAAACTCATTATATTTAAAGGTACCATTACATTGGGCGCATGAGCCACATCGGTAATTCCCATTACGAGTGGGTGCTAATTGACGCTGCACAGTGACTGGGGGAGGGGGTAGGTCTGACTTAACCAATTGGTTGCGAAGGTTCTGACCTCGAGAAAACACCACCAAGGGAGGCTCAGAAAAAACACCACTCAAAAGTTTATCTGTCCTAATAATGTGCCAATGTTTATGCAAAATGCCTTTGAATTGTTCGGCACATTTTGAGTAACGGGTAGAGAAAATAATTGATGATTGACTCTTCTTTTCTGGCCGTCTACCAAGCAGGTCTGACCTGGATCTGGGCTCAATCTTGTGGACAGCTGGATCTGGTCTCATTGTAACCCCTTTCTTTAAATTTGTTGTACATGTCAGCCAAATTGCAATTAAAATCAGACGGTTTCTTGCAGATCCTTTTAATTCTGCAGAATTGGCTGTAAGGAAGATTATTCTTAAGGGCCAGCAGGTCATGACAACTATTTGCCTGCAGTAAGCTGTTGCGATCAGTGGGCTTCTTGTGTAAGTTCGTGTATAACACTTGATCTTCCCCTCGAATGATCATGAGATCCAAAAAAGAGATGGCAACCCTATCATAGTTCATAGTGAACTTCAAGTGGTCTGAACCAGAATTTACAAAGGCAAAGAAAGAATTGAGTTTCTCAAGATTCCCTCGAAACAGTAAAAAAAAGTCATCAATATATCATTTCCACAGGACAATACTGGACAAAAATGAATTTTTTTACAGGGTTAAAAATACAGGTTTTCTCAAAAAACCACACATACAAACCTGCATAATTGGGGGCCACAGGGGAACCCATGGCTAACCCCTTTCTTCTGTAAAAAGAAGTCCTCCTGAAACAGGAAATAATTCAAGGTGAGCACCATTTCAGCCAGAGTAATAATACAAGAACTAGATGGTTTGAGTCCGAAGGACATTGTGGTAAGAAATGGTCCAATGCCTGAATGCCTCCCTCATATGGTACATTTGTATAAAGTGATTCAACATCAAGGCTCACTAGAAATATATCTTCCTTTAATGGCTCAAAGGCTTCCAGTATATTAATCATATGACCAGAGTCCTTCACTGACACAGGGCTGGCCCAATGAAACCTCTGAGCCTTCCATCCTCTGGGGAAAAAAAACGCAATTGGGTACGGCCCGTTGGTAGCTAGTGGCCCACATTAAGGCGAGCAAACAGCAGGATGACTTCAGCTAATTTGAAGTGGAATTTCATACAGAGAAAATCAAGATATAGATAATGCATAACTTACCTCACACTATGTTTCTTAAAGAGATCTCCCTGAGATCTTCTACATTCTACTTGTATTGTGGCACATGCTTTATATACCACTTTTTAATTCTTCTACTTCAATATTCCGGTTATCTTGCATCTTGGCCATTTTTCAGTTTCTATTTACATATTTGTTTTATGATATAGGAATTACCGAAAAACTATTCTTGCAGATAGAAAAGGCGATGCAAAGGCTTAAGCCATGTACAGTTTATTTAATGTTATTGTTTTCGTCCTAAAAGTTTAAGAGGGCAGGCTTGCTGGGAAATTAGTTTGACCAAGGGCCTTGCATGTCCCCAGTTGTCTAAACAGTCTAAAAACGCGTTCAGACAAAAATATCAGAAAGCAGTGGCGAGGCGGAAAAGCTTTGAGAATAAAGTAAACAGACATTGGAGCCTCAGGCTTTCAAACGCTGACCAACCGTTTTGCCACAATGATCTTCATGTAGCAAGCGGTATTCATTTGGAGGGGGACACGGAAAATGGTAAGACTGACGTTAAATTAATAGGCTATCGTAAGTATGTATTCGGTTAAAATTTGCTTGAGCTAACAAAAGGCCCCCACTGATGGACCAGCTGTTAATAACCTACTATTTGATGCATATTGATTTGTTGTTTTACACTGGCAAATAAAATTTGTCCTTCAATACAGCAAGGAAGACTTTCAAATTTTCCTATTTAAAACCCTGTCTTGATGTTCAGAATCACCGGCCAGTAAACTTGCAACCAGCAAGTACTGCGGTTCTGAAGCTAGTGAGCTATTCTATGTCCTGTTGAGTCTGTAAGATATGTAACGTTATTTAAAAAGGTTATGTGTGAATCAATCCAAATAGTGCAATGGTCTTATTGAAAAATTATAAATGGCCCCAAAGTCACATTTCTTTTTCACATTCCTTCATGTAGATATAATAAAAATAACAATAACTTCTTTGTCATGGTGGTGCAGTGATTAGCACTGCCACCACACAGCAAGAAGGTTGTGGGTTCGATTCCGGCCTGAGTCTTTTCTGTGTGGAGTTCCAGGGCATGTAGGCTACGACTGAGCTTAATTTTAACTTTTGGTAACAGCAAAGTGTGCGCGTATGGCGGGCGGTCACGTCACGATCAGGTTGGGCCGCCATAGCCGAAAATGCCAGAGCCGTTTTTTTTGTGCCAGTCAAGCCCTGGTGGTGGGGTTGCCAGGCAGTTTAATGTAGTAGTGTTCATCTTGCAACTAAGTGATGATTCTAGAAAATTTCAAAAGTGGGCCAACTCCCCCTGACTTAAAAAAAAGTGGGCCAATGGGGAAAAAAAGTGGGCCAACTGGGTGTACCTGGTAAAATGCCATTTATATCAAGTTTTTAAACAGTACCTTGACTGGCTCACTTATTTATATGTACACACATTCAGTTTTTACACCTTATTGACAAAACTAAGACATGAATGACAGTTTGAGTTTAAAGTTTTAATAGAAAACCTTCACAGTCTGTGCCAATCATAACAATTATAAAGTCAATGAAAACATAGGAACTATTATTTTATGCGCTAACGCCTGATTTGGTGCATAGCTTAAAGCCCGCCTCCAAACCGAAGTCCTACTGCTAAAGTCGTAAGTACGGATTCTTCACCAGGCAGTGAAGCCATTCTCTTCATAGGTGTACGTTGAGCAGTGCGCAGAGACTCACAATTTTACCTACATTTCGTTTTATTCATTCAAATGAGTTCTCAGCCATATATCGTAACCAATTAGCAGGCCGTGTGCTGCTTCGACCTTAAGCGATGCAGAGATGCCAAGTCTCACGGATTCGTTAGTGGCATTCACGTACCTGTGCCATAATTTTCATTGTGCATTGAGTTAATCAGTTTCACGTGCATTACGGTGGATTTCCCCACTAGTGACATGGAAATCGATTATGGCTCGGGAATTCTCACGCTTGTCTTTACTGAGGGATTGAAAGCAATGGAATTGCATAAAGATGTTTCAAATGGTCTTATTTCATTTAAACAATTTAAACGATCATGAAACACATGCATTGTTTCCAATCCCTAAGTAAAGAGAAGCACGAGAAGTCCGGAGTCATAATCGCTTTCCATGTTACTTGTGCTGAGGTCCACCTTTACGCAAGTGAAACTGAAACTTCACTGCACAAGGATTTTAATTCCGCGTGAGAATCTCATTAATAAGCGTTCATTGAATATTTGTGGACTAAGTTGAAAAAGCCAAAAAAATGCGTGAGACCTATACCGAATGCATGAGACTTGGCATCTCTGGCGATGCCGTAGCTTGCACACCAGAAGCTATGACTATGGCTATGGCTCCAGTACCCTCCACAAGCACTGCCCCAAACCAGCTCCCTCTCTCTGCTGCCTCAGCCCTACCTCATGCGGTTAGTGACTTGAATGGCGATGCTCCATCCCAGCTAATATTAGCTAGTTACCCAGAACGTGCATTCGGTGCTTTATGGCGATCATTCAATCCAGCCTGGTATCGTACACAACCGTGGCTTGAGTACTCAGTTCAGCGGGATGCATGCTTTTGCTTTCCCTGCAGGAAATATGTTACTGCCGGTGAGAGGGATGCTGTTTTTACTTTGCGTGGTTTTACCAGCTGGAAAGCAGCACTCGAGCGTGACAGGGGGTTACAGAAACATGCATCCAGCCACAGTCATATACAGGCATATATAGATGTCTCTCGCTGCCGACATTTTGACAGCAATCTTTGCAGTAGGTTTATAAATTTGTTGAATAGATGCATAGAAGTTTGTTATAGATGATGTTTTCATATCAATCTACGCACTAGAACAAAGGATTCGCGCCAAATCATAATGTAATGTGTAGTTGCTGGCGCACTGAAATCTTCGTTTAGCGCCAAGTCTGTCAAACTTGCGGGATCCCGCAAATTACGCATCCTAGAATCATCACTGCAACTGCTTATAACACTCATTGATATAGTCAGATTTATCGAGTACCACAACTGCACCATCTTTATCAGCTTGCCTTATAATGAAAGACTCATCTGACTTCAAATCATGAAGGGCTTGTTTCTCATATTTATTATGATTATGATGAGATCTCTGTCCATCTTTCACATGCAAGAGAGCCATAACATCGTCTTCAACCAGTATCATGCTCAGTGACTATGTACGACAAGGAATAATCCCTAGAGTAGAGGTCATCGGAAAAACCCGACAGCCCGAAAACCCGAGGTTCCAACCCGACCCGGCTCGGGTTTTGGGTCCATTCACAAGAAGTGACTCCCGGGCTGGGTCGGAACCGGGAGAGTTTGTCTCGGGTCTTGGGTCTTTTATAGTGAAAGGCCAGGTTATGTAGTACCCGAGAGGACCTGGCGATTGGCGGTCAAAGCTGTCAATCACCCCCGCCCTCCCCTTTTACCCCCTTCCGTCCAATGCGAGGCTGCGAGCTGCCTGTGTGACTACGTCACGTAATTTTAGTAAGGCAGTCAAAACAACTACACAATACAGTCAACAAAAAAAGAAAGCATGATGGAGCGGGAGCCCTTCAAAGAGTTGAAACGAAAACTGCGTAACGGAGAGTAAAGTGTGGAGAAGGCAAAGGGGAACAGTCCCGTTTGGACCTCGTTCGTTTTAATAGTCCACCATGATGGGAATAAGGTTGGCGCTGTTAAATGCGTGGAATGCAACGGTTTCCTCAAATATGACATGGTAAAGACCGGCACCTCTACTCTGCTTAAACACCAGCGTGGATGCCAGAAGAAAAAGCCAGATCAATTGCCCTTGGGCGCGTATCTTAAGACCGGATTCTCTTCAAAAGCAAAGAATGCTGTATTGGAAAAATGCATTAAGGTCTATGCAAAAGATATGCGGGCTTTCCAAGCTTTTGAGTCGCCAGCGTTTACCAAGTTAGCGCAAGTATTAGTGGATACGGGGGCTACATACGGTAAATGCGACGCTAAAGAGCTGCTGCCTTCAGGCGTGACTGTCTCCCGACACACACAGGGGAAATGTGTCGACATAAAAGCCAAGCTGTTGCCAGAAATTCAGAAGGCTATATCCGACGCACAAGCCTGTGGAGCTGCGACTGATATGTGGACGGACGACTATAGAAAAGTGAGTTATACATGTATAACGCTGCACTTCATTGATGAGAATTGGAAATTCCAGAGCCATGTGATCTGCACGTGTGCTTTCCCAAATCAGCCAAAAACAGGAGCAAACATAAAGACTGAAATAATCAAACAACTGAAAGATTTCGGCCTGACACAGTCGGAAATTGACAAGCTGGTTTTTGTCAGTGACCAGGGTCGGAACATCCAGTCAGCCCTGTCAAGCTGGACTCACAACAGCTGCATTGCCCATGTGTTAAATACTGTGCTCAAGCACACTTTTAAGAAGGGTGAAAATGAGGAAGAGGATGCTCTTGAGGAAGTGAGGTTATGCATGGATGAGTGGAAGTCCCTGACAACCTTTTTCAAACACTCTGGGTTGCAACTTCTACTGTCCCGTTCACTCAAGCAAGACTGTGAAACCCGCTGGAACACCAAGCTGGAAATGCTGGAATCTGTGCTGTTCTCATATGATACAGTGCAAAACATTCTCCAGACCAGGGGAGAATGGCACAGGATGCGCAACACCTCAAAGGACACACTCCAGATGTTAGTAACATTCTTACAGCCATTCAAGAAAGCTACAGAAGAGATGAGTGGATCCAAATATCCGACCATTAATCTGGTGGCACTGTGGAAGTCCACCCTCATGAGCCACTGTAAACCGACAGCATCTGACCCCCCTGCACTGGAAGTGCTGAAAAGAAGATGCCTGCAGCTGCTGGATGACCATATTGAGCTGAACGACCATGCAAAACTTGCTGTAATGCTGTGGCCAAAATTTAAACAGCTACGAATGTTTAGCCGGCAAGACAAGGAGGCCATATATGACTTGGCACGGGTGGAACTGTCCAATTTTCCACCACCATTGGCTGAGGAACAAGAAGAGCAGATGGAGGCCACCACCGCAATGACTGAGGGAGATGAGGATGAGCCCGAGCTAGAAGCACAATTCAGCCAGTGGAAGGATCTGGAAGATCCTGTGCCTGTTGATGGTGATGAGGTTGAAAAGTACTTGCAACAAAAGATCTCCCCAGGGACAGATGGCAAGGAACTGGTGCTAACTTTCTGGGAAAAGAATGCCCAAGTGTTTCCAATGATGGGCAGGCTGGCGAGAAAGATACTCTGCGTGCCAGCGACAAGTGTAAGCTGTGAATCGGCGTTCAGCATATCAGGACGCACACTGGAGAACCGGCATACTAACCTTGGGACAGCCAGTGTCAACGCTTTGCTTTCCCTCAACAGCAACATGTGATAGGGTAAGTTATGATCTGCTTAGCTGGTAATAAAGTTATTTTATTTCATTAATATTGTTGCTGTGATGGTGGTGGTTGTTATCTTATTATTGATGATTTGTTTGTTATCTCCCTTTTCTGTCACAGCAGGATGCAAGTCAGAGACACCACCAGTCCGATGCCGTCTGCTGTTGCCAACATTCTGCCACAGCAGAATTGAGGACTACTAGGTTATGGTACCTCTGTTTAGCCACACTCAGGGTTGTTTATTGCAGTTGTTATATCCTGTTCAATGTGAAGTGAATCTGGAAAATGTAAACAAATATGTCTGCAGAATATTGCACAGAATAGATATTTTATTATAGTTATGTTGTGCGTTTATTTAGCCCCCATTTTATTTTATATGTGCAATAGCACCAAGGAATGACTTTCCTCAACTAGTATCATTACACTTTGTGTGTACTAGCCTGTAGGCTACCTTTTTGTTTTATAGTTTTGTATCTATTTTACATGTAAAGAATGTAGGCTACATGCACATTACAATGTAAGCCACACTCAGGGTTGTAGACATACCTTAATGCCTAAATATGTTCCGCATTGCACTGTTGTTATGTTTGAAGAAGTGAACGTTGTAAACAAAAGCAAAAAAAAAAATGTTTTCCAGATATTGCACAGAATGCACACTAAGCACTGTTATATTTTATCTTGTTTTGTTATATTTTATTTTCTGTTCTGAACTATGCTCTGTACTGTTGTATATTATTTTCTGTACTGAACTGTTAATACTTTATTAACATTTTGCACATAGTACAGCAAGATACATAAATACAAGCAAATGTTAACAAGCCCTCTGGCTTTTTTTAGGTTGTACTACTAGGCTACACTGTGTGGACTGTAGTTTGTTCAGTAAAAAAAATAAATAAATTTGAACTAGATTGTTGTCCCCTGATGATGGATAATGTGTATGTCATTTTCACAAAACTCTCGCCACAAGATGGCACTAAATGATTGACTCATGACTGTCACATTCTGATGATGACGTCAAAGGTGAAAGTTCAAGCAAAAGTTAGAGCCTAGGTCAGGACCCGGAGCAGTTAAAAAGATTGTTTATTAACGTAACGTTTTGGTTAACGGTTCAAAATGGTTAAACAATCGAGCTGCCGTAGCGTGTTGTTACCGCGGTATGCTCTGCAAAGCTCAATGGAAACTCCAAAATTATAACGTTAATTAAACAAGAGAAGATATGTTCTACTGACCGGTGGATTAGCGTTAGCAATGGCTAAGAAGAAGGATTACAGTACATGACCATCTAAACAAGAAAATGACGACGTGGATTTATTTTTGTTTACATCACGTTATGGCCAGGGGGTCTGGCAGTGCCCGCAGCAGGAACCAGGTAGAAGAAGACTATGTTTAGGTAAGAAACAGAAAGTAATAAAAACAAGTCTTATTTAACGCTAGACAACTTGTATTAAATCATAAAGCAACTTGGGCATTTCGGGTCCACGGGTTTTTTAGGGTTCGGGGCTGGTATGTCACGGTTCTATTCGGAGCCGGTTCCGACATACCTCGGTGCTGCTGGGGTTCGGAACTCAGATTTATAGTAATAGCTCGGGGCCAGTCGGCTCCGGGTACAATTTTTACGGGTCCATTTGGGTTCGGAACTCAGAATTATAATAATAGCTCGGGGCCAGTCGGTTCCGGGAACAATTTTCACGGGTCCATTTGGGTTCGGGTCCGTCAAATTGGACCCGTGAAGACCCGTGGCAAATTGAACCGTCCCTCGGCCAGTGCACAGATGAGTTTTGCGACCGCTGGTGCGCTATTCTCAACAAGTGCTCAATTGATCTTATGACACTGTTGATTGATCAGTTACGCAAAGACATGTCTGGGATTGACCAGACTATTATAGAGAAAACGCACAGCGCTAGAGCAAGTCATAAATAATGAGAATAAATTCAATTACCTCCTGAAATTGAATCAGGAGCTGAATGACAAACTCAGTTCTGAACTTAAGGAGAAAAAGATCAAGAAATTTAAAAAGGACAAGAAAGAGAGTACAGAGGGCTCCGTCTCCTTCTGGAGAAAGAAGGAATCTTCAGTCTCTCCGGCCCACCCTACAAATAGGGGAGGCCCACCCCTGCATCGGCACATTCCCCTTTCCGATCATCTACCTCCAGTGCTGGTTTTTTATACTGCAACACCAGCAGCCGACGTGGATGTGGGCGCAGCCGTGGAGGCTACGACGGACCAGGCGAGGCAAGAGGACCAGACGTGAGGAGATACCAGACACTATTGTCTAGGGGTCTCAGTTTCGTACCTACCACACAATCAGGGGGACTTTGATGTGAAAGTTGATTTATTCAAATTCTTTAGACAAATACCTCTTCGAGAGTTTTTCAGTAACCCCACTGATACTGGTATAGATACAAATGATAGCTCGACCATTGACCCTTCTGTCACACTTTTTAGGGGTAAGAGCAGATTCCTCCCCTGTGAACTGTAATTTGTCGATTGAAACTTACTGTAGACTGGTTGAAGATGATGTTATGGCTCTCTTGCATGTGAAAGATGAACAGAGATCTCATCATAATCTTAATAAAGATAAGAAACAAGCCCTTCATGATTTGAAGTCAGATGAGTCTATCATTACAAAGAAAGCAGATAAAAGGGGGTGCTGTTGTGGTGCTCAATAAATCTGACTATGTCAATGAGTGTTATAAGCAGTTGCAAGATGAACACTTCTGCATTAAACTGCCCGGCAACCCCATAACTGAGTATAAGGCTACAGTAAGAAATGTTTTACAAGGTTTTTTACAGTCGGGAGAGATTTCAAAAAAAGAATTTGACTTTCTTGTTAACGAACACCCAAAGATCCCTGTTTTTTATACTCTCCCCAAAGTCCATAAAAATCCCACGAATCCACCAGAACGTCCCATAGTTGCAGGTATAGACTCGCTGACCTCCACACTCTCCTCCTTGTAAACCACTCTATCAGGCCTATCAATGAACAACTTCCTTCCTATGTGAAGGACTCTGGTCATATGATCAATATATTGGAGGCCTTTGAGCTATTAACGGAAGATACAAGCCCGATTCTGAAATAGTTGGGACAAAGTGTAAATTGTGAATAAAATCAAAACGCAATGACTTTCAAATCACACCAGCCAGTATTTTATTCACAACAGAACAGAGATAACATAGCAAATGTTGAAACTGAGAAATTTTACAATTTTATCCACGAAATGAGCTCATTTCAAATTTGATGGCTGCTACAGGTCTCAAAAAAGTTGGGACAGGGGCCTGTTTACCATGGTTTAGCATCCCCTCTTCTTTTTAATACAGAGTGGAAGCATCTGGGCATTGAGGAGACAAGTTTCTTGAGTACAGCCATTGAAATTTGATCCCACTCTTGTTTAATACAGGCTTCCAGCTGCTGGAGAGTTTTGGGTCTCCTTTGACGGACTTTTCATTTAATTATGTGCCAAATGTTCTCAATCGGTGAAAGATCAGGACTGCAGGCAGGCCAGTTCAGCCCACGGACTCTTCTACTACGAAGCCATGCTGTTGTAATAGCTGCAGTATGTGGTTTTGCATTGTCCTGCTGAAATACACAAGGCCTTCCCTGGAATAGATGCCATCTGGTGGGGAGCATATGTTGCTCTAAAACCTTTATATACCTTTCAGCATTCATGGTGCTTTTTAAAACATGCAAGTGTCCCACACCATATGCACTAATGCATCCCCATACCGTCAGAGATGCTGGCTTTTGAACTGAACGCTGATAACAGGAGGGGTGGTCTTTCTCCTCTTTAGCCCGGAGGACACGACACCCATGATTTCCAACAAAAATGTCAAATTTGGCCTCGTCTGACCACAGGAAACTTTGCCACTTTGCTACAGTCCATTTTAAATGAGCCTTGGCCCACAGAACACGGCGGCACTTCTGGATCATGCTCAACAATGGCTTCCTTTTTGCATGATAGAGTTTTATGTGGCATCTGTGGATGGCACGGCGGACTGTGTTTACAGACAGTGGTTTCTTGAAGTATTCATGGGCCCATTTAGTAATGTCAATGACAGAATCATGCCGGTGAGTGATGCAGTGGCGTCTGAGGGCCTGAAGTTCACGGGCATCCAGTAAAGGTCTTCGGCCTTGTCCCTAATCTTTTGATGATGTTATGCATTGTCAATGATGAGACCTTCAAAGCCTTTGCAATTTGACGTCAAGGAACATTGTTTTTAAAGTATTCCACAATTTTTTTACGCAAGCCTTCACAGGTTGGAGAGCCTCAGGCCATCTTTACTTCTGAGAGACTCAGCCTCTCTAAAACATCCCTTTTATAGCCAATCATGTTACACACCCGATACCAGTTAACTTAATTACTTGCTAAATGTTCTTTCAGCTGATTCTCTTATATATTAATTGCTTTTTCAGCCCTTTTTTGCCTGTGTCCCAACTTTTTTAGGACCTGTTGCAGCCAGAAAATTTGAAATAAGCTCATTTTGTGGATAAAAACGTAAAATGTCTCGGTTTCAACATTTGAAATGTTATCTATGTTCTATTGTAAATAACATATTGGCTCATGTGATCTGAAAGTCATTGCATTTTGATTTTATTCACAATTTACACGTTGTCCCAACTATTTCGTAATTGGGGTTGTATATTTCTAGTGAGCCTTGATGTTGAATCACTTTTTACGAATGTACCATATGAGGGAGGCATTCAGGCATTAGACCATTTCTTATCACAACGTCCTTCAGACTCAAAACCATCTAGTTCTTGTATTATAACTCTGGCTGAAATGGTGCTCACCTTGAATTATTTCCTGTTTCAGGAGGACTTCTTTTTACAGAAGAAAGGGGTAGCCATGGGTTCCCCTGTGGCCCCCAATTATGCAGGCTTGTATGTGGGGTTTTTTGAGAAAACCTGTATTTTTAACCCTGTAAAAAATCCTTTTTTGTCCAATATTGTCCTATGGAAACAATATATTGATGACATTTTTTTACTGTTTCGAGGGAATCTTGAGAAACTCAATTATTTCTTTGCCTTTGTAAATTCTTGTTCAGACCACTTGAAGTTCACTATGAACTATGATAGGGTAGCCATCTCTTTTTTGGATCTCATGATCTTTCGTGGGGAAGATCAAGTGTTATACACGAACTTACACAAGAAGCCCACTGATCGCAACAGCTTACTGCAGGCAAATAGTTGTCATGACCTGCTGGCCCTTAAGAATAATCTTCCTTACAGCCAATTCTGCAAAATTAAAAGGATCTGCAAGAAACCATCTGATTTTAATTGCAATTTGGCTGACATGTACAACAAATTTAAAGAAAGTGGTTACAGTGAGACCCAAATCGATCCGGCTGTCCACAAGATTGAGTCCAGATCCAGGTCAGACCTGTTTGGTAGACGGCCAGAAAAGAAGAGTCAATCATCAATTATTTTCTCTACCCGTTACTCAAAATGTGCCGAACAATTCAAAGGCATTTTGCATAAACATTGGCACATTATTAGGACAGATAAACTTTTGAGTGGTGTTTTTTCTGAGCCTTCCTTGGTGGTGTTTTCTCGAGGTCAAAACCTTCGCGACTAATTGGTTAGGTCAGACCTACCCCCTCTCCCAGTCACTGTGCAGCGTCAACTAGCACCCATTCGCAATGGGAATTACCGATGTTGCTCATGCGCCCAATGTAATGGTACCTTTAAATGCCATGAGTTTAAACATCCTCACTCAGGCAAAAAAATACCTATTAAAGGGATAATCACATGTGCTACGACAGGAGTAATCTATCTGATTACTTATCCTTGTGGTAAGGCATATGTGGGTAAAACTAAACGTGCACTTAAAGTACGCATAGCTGAACATCGAAGCTCCATTAGGCGTCAAAACATTACCTATCCAGTCGCTGCTCATTTTATAGAAGCCAATCACTCGATTTCTTCCTTGCATTATATAGGTATTGAAAAAGTGTCTATGCCCAGAGGAGGGGGAGATTTAGACTCATTATTATTAAAACGAGAGGCAGCCTGGATATTTTATCTTAAGACACTTGTCCCCCAGGGTCTCAATGTGCTGTTTGATCTCAGGCCCTTTTGTAGTTCCTTTTTTTCTATTGAATATAGGATCATTACAGGACTTACTGTCATAGTTTGGGGGTGTGTGTGTGTTAAGGACTTTTCTTTATTTATTATGTTCCCTGCAAATGTTGCGAGGAACATAATGTTTTACCCTCCGTCCGTCAGTCCTTCCGTCCTTCCGAGAAAGTTTGTCCGGGCCATAACTTTTAAACCGTTCAATATTTTTTCACAAAATTTGGTATATCATTAGATCCCATGGTGTAGATGTGCCTTTTCATAGTTCTCTCTTCAAAATGTTCAACCAAATATATATAATGGCGGGGAACATCATAGTGCTTCACAAGCACAGATTCTAGTTTAACTTTGACAGCAGTCTGGATGAGATCGCACAGGTGACAAGGCACCTATAGTAAGCAATCCTCCAATTACATTTACAGAAAATTGCAAACAGAAAAGGGCAATTAAAAAAAAACAAAAGAAGCCTCAGAAATACTGAATAAAAAGCGGCCAAAAAAAAGTAACTATATTAGGTGGCAGCGTGTACAATGGCATTTGCCAACCCATGTACAAGAGTTGTTGGGCGAAAAATTATCATTGAACTTTTTTGTGTAATAATTTAATAACCTTGATTTAAAAACAGCTGTGGTATCAGAAGGTCGATAAAGGTCATTGGCATTCCATAAGTAAAATATTCTATTGAAATATGAATGTCAGAAAGTTTCCGTCCTAAATTTTGGAATTTGCATTGAAAAAGTATTCTCAGTTGGGAATGAAACAAAATGCTCAAAGGAAATGTCATATTCACCCTTCAAACATTTACACAGAAATACACAGTCCATTTTGTCACGCCTGTAGCCAAGCGGTAATAAGTTCAGCTTCATTAGACGGACTTTGTAATCGCTTCCTTCACAATCACTGTAACCAAGAATGTACTTAGTTGCTCTCCTTTGCACACCTTCAATGTGAAGGAGAGATTTTTTAGATGATACAGCCCAAGATTGGGTAGAATATTCCAAGAGTGGTCTTATGAGCGAAGTATAGTTTTCTTTTCATTTGAATTGAACATGAGTGGCCACAAGTTCTTTTAATTAATCCTAGCATGCAATTTGCTTTACTGACCAGTACATTTGCATGTGCATCCCATGATAAATTTGATGACACCACAATCTTGAAATCATGCATGCAATCAACTTTTTCAATTATACTACCATTCATTGTGTACTGGTGAAGAATGGGGGATCGCTTCCTTGTACCACTCAAAAGTTTACATTTGGCAGTGTTAACTCTCATATCCCATTTGCGACTCCAGTCCAAGATGTTTTCAAGGTCACACTGCAGTTGTGAACAGTCTTGCGTGTTTTTGATTTCTCTTATGCATTTTGAATCGTCCGCGAACAAAGCAACCTGTGTCTCAGGACTTACGCAGTCTAGTATGTCATTGCTGTACAACAAAAACTTTAAAGGACCTAATATTGATCCTTGTGGAACTTCTGATGTAACAGGAGGGTAGAGCATCATCGACAACAACTCTTTGTTTGCGATTAGATAAATATGACGTAAGCCAATTTCAGAGATTGCCATGAAATCCATAAACCTGAAGTTTATGCAGAAGTAAATCATGGGGGACAGAGTCAAAAGCAGATGAAAAGTCTAAATATAGAATGTCAATTTGTCCAGACTGATCCAGGATTTTGCCGACTTCGTGAAAAACCTGAATTAGCTGAGTTGTTGTCAACCGTCCCTTTACAAAACCGTGTTGTAATTGATGCAAAACAGACACAACGTGAGGATAAACCAAATTTAGTATACACCTTTCCAGCACCTTGCTGCATATGCACAATAACGGTACTGGTCGATAATTTCTCACATTTTCTTTATCGGATTTTTTATGCACAGGAATAACATTTGCTCTTAGCCATGCAAGTGGCAAATCTCCAGTTTGAAGAGATTTGTTAAACAGGCTACAAAGTGATGGCACCAATTGATGAGCACATTCTTTTAAAATCCGAGCCGATAACCCATCTGGCCTGCACGCTTTGTTCGTATCAAGATCAGTCAGAACAGATTTGACATCCTGGACAGTAATCGTTACATTACCCAAATAAGCATGTTGAAAAACTGTTATGTCTGGATATGAACGTTGTGAAGGCTGGGGGATGAAAAGGGATTGAAAATACTCATTAAACAGGCTAGCCTTTGCGCAAGGATCAGAGGCAGTTTTCTCACTATAAGCAACAAGGCTAGGGACACTTTTTGTTTTTGTTTTGCTCTTGAAAAACCCCCAAAAGCGCATTGGTGTTTTGGCAAGAGAATCACTGAGAACATCTAAATACTGATTATACTTAAAAGCACATACATTTTTTAAATTTGTTCCTTAATTTACGAAATTTCGCCTACAATGCTGCAGTGTTGCGTTTTTTAGCCTGTTTCCGTGTGGATTGTACTTTGTTGCTCAGGCGACGTACTTCACTGTCAATCCAGGCAGGAGAATTTACATCCTTGATTGCAGTAGTAGGAATAAATTCATTGAGAGATGAGTGCACAAGATCTAACCAACTTTGCCAGTTAACATAAAGGTCAGGATGAAGCATAGCAGAGTGGAATGACACTTTGCCCATGTAAGATCGAACCCCATTAAAGTCAGCTCCCTTGAAATTGTACACTTTACGTGCGCATGTGAAGTCTGTTGACTCGAGTTTGGAAACTGAACTCGATCACAGCATGATCACTGTCAAACTGACCAAATGTTATATTTGGTTCGGAGCAACGTTTGGGGGTATTGGTAAATACTAAATCGATTACATTGCCCTTAATATGAGTTGGTTGATCAATGATCTGGGTTAGGGAAAAACTGTCAACCAAATCACACAGTGTGTGACCAGTGTTCGCTGATTCATCCCACCAGGGTATGTCTGGGAGATTAAAATCGCCAAGTGCAAAAGTAATTTTGCACTCCATACTGCATTTAGTAAACACGTTTGACAATAAATCATGAAAAGATACTTGATCGCTATCCGGAGGTCTATAGCACAAGATAATGCACACTTTCATTGATTTACAAGGCACAAGTTTGCAGATGCTAATTTCGCAATCACTGGGTTCTAATTCCAGCCGTCGGCGGGAGAGTATATTTTTACGAATCCCAATAAAAACTCCGCCGCCTCGTTTGCCATGTCTATCTCTGCAATACGGAATATAACTGTCAGAAAGAATTTCATTTGACTCAACAGAGTCATCCAGCCGTGCTTCTGTAAGGGCAACAATGTCTGGCATGCAAGTGTATATTAAGCCTTGGAGCTGAATCAACTTGTTGCACTTTTTATTCACAGATTTCACACTTCTTGTGTTCAATAGAAAAAAATTAAGACCCTTGACTAAATTACCTTGTGATTCTACTCCAACATGAGAGATATGACTCGAAACACTTGGTAAGTTCAAGGAAGTTGCTACGTCAAGGTTAGCCTGTGGCCGAGTGGTTACCCTCAGGTGTTTTGGCTGCGCTGCTTGGCGTAGTCATTTACGTGACAGGTCTGTTGTGAATAGAATGTTATCAACAAGCTTTTGTGTAGCAAGTGGAGTGGGATGAATTCCATCTCTTTTAAAGAAAGCTGCACGCCCCCAAAACAGATTAAAATTGTCGATATAAAACATGTTGTGTGAACAGCAAACGGACTGCAGCCATGTGTGGAGACTAAGGATTCTGCTAAAATGCCCTATCCCTCGACCCAGAGACGGGATAGGACCAGAGATAAAAACACATTTCCCACTCAACTCAAGTGGGTTAAACAAAGAAATAAAATCGACTGCTGGCAAGAAGTGTCATTAGTACCGTCATGGATGACAACATTACGAACATGCGAATATTTGTCCAGCAGACTGGGAATCCGGTTTAAAATGTTCAAAACTCTGGCTCCTGGGAAGCAGTGTGTAATGACCGACCTCGCCCCCATGTGCCTCACGATGGGGCATTGTCCGAAGACCTGGTTGCCACTGGCGGAGTAAGCACGGTGTCGTGAATTAGCGGGGGGACAGTGGAGCTTGACTTACGGGGCCGAGTTGCCTCCCTCATCACGGGTGGCATAGGTGCAGCCGGGCGTACAGGAGAGGGCGGGGGTGCAGAGTCCTCCTCATCCAGGACAAAGAACCTGTTGTCGAGCTGCAGCTCCCAAGTAGGGGGGGCGCGGTTGAAGCGCCTGCCGCAGCGTTTACTTCCGCGGGATCCGACCCACAGCTCAGCCTGGCAGGGTGTGGAACTCACGACCGCCTTTGGCCTTGCTCCCAGCTGGATCCAGGGGTCCTCGGTCTGGGTCGGGGCGGCTTCAACGAGGGGAGCCGTGAAGTCTTGCTCAACCGCGGTGGAAGCATTCACAGTGGCGAGAGCTGGAGCCACTAAGGAATCCTTGAGTTGCTCATCTTCCCTGATTTGGTGGAGGGTGGAAATTCTCCCCTCCAGCTCCGCGATTTTCTGCGACAGGCGGGCGCAGCTTACACAGCCAGGCGGAGAGGTAAGTGGAGTCATAATGATTACTGTAGCCTGCTGAGCCTTCCTGCAGCCGGCCAGCCAGGCTGAACTGCTTACTTAAAAGTGTTGCATTAAAATATTAAAAAAATTAAAATAAATAAAATGATAAAACCAATATAATGATAAAATAAAATTAAAGAAAAGGATGTTAAAAAAGTTTAAAAAATAATAAATGTCAGAATAATAAGATAAAAGATAAAATAACTAGAATCTGTGCTTGTGAAGCACTATGATGTTCCCCGCCATTATATATATTTGGTTGCACATTTTGAAGAGAGAACTATGAAAAGGCACATCTATACCATGTAATATAACAATATGCCTAGTTTGGTTGAGAAAAAAGTGTTTTGGAGTTTTGGTTCGGACAAGGTCCACACTCTCAATACGCACTGAGTTGAAAAGGTTGCCATGGAAATCGGAAAAAAGAAAAATTTCTGAACAAACAAAATATCAAAAGGCACATCTACACCATGTGGTCTAACACTATACCAAGTTTGGTAGAGAAATCTCTCATAGTTTATGAGTTGTGGTCCGGACAAGGTTCCCAACCTCATTATGCAGTAAGTTCAACTTGTTACCATGGAAACTAAAAAATTAAAAATTTCCGAATGAGCAAACTATTAAAGTTGAACTGGAAAAAAGAGAAATTTTTAAAGAACCAAAATATCAAAAGGCACATCTACACTATGTGATCTAAATATATGCCAAGTTTGGTGGAGAAATCAAGGTCATAGTTTAAGAGTTGTGGTCCGGACAAAAGGTCCCCTACCCATGGGATCTAAATATACCATTAAGTTGAACTTGTTACCAAATGGAAACTGGAAAAACGGAGGGGAAAAATTTCGCAACAAAAAAGAAGAAAAATATCAAAAGGACAAGGTCCCCATCTACACTAAGTTGAACTTGTTACCATGGGATCTAAACAACCAAAAATGATATATGGGATCTAATGATTTAGTGAAAAAAATATTGAAAAATATCCCCACCCTCAAATGCACTAAGTTGAACTTTATGGGAACTGGAAAAAAAGAAAAAATTTTAAAGAACCAAAAATATCAAAAGGGACAAACTTGGGATCTAATGAAGGAGTGAAAAAATAGGACGGTTTAAAAGTTATGGCCCGACAAACTTGCTCGGAAGGACGGAAGGACGGGACGGAGGGTAAACATTATGTTCTCCGCAACATTTGGGGGAATAATAATAATAATAATAATAATAAAATGATAAGATAAATAATATCAACTAAGAACAAGCAGCAACAAACCGCCGACGGGCAGCCGGACGTGACGTCTTTGAGGCTCTCGTCCCGGGACGAGATCGAATTCCTTTTCAATTGGATCCTTTACCCAGCTGACTGATTGAACTTGGGCAGCGCCTCCCCGGACTCTATATAAGCCAGAAGTCCGCCACGCCTCCTTCGTATGGAATGCCTTCCTGTCCTTGTCGCATGGTCTGTATTATTCTCTGTATTTGTATTGTATTGCTGCTCTATTTCCCTCTTGCCGCTGCACTTGGCCTCTCAGTTCTACCGGCCATTACGCTTACAGGGATCTGGGTTATCTTGTTATTCTTGGCTACCATTTAGATTCTCCAATTGTAAACCTCCCTAGGGTTTCATTGTTAATTGATTTATTATAATTGATGGTTTCATAAATGTTTTTCTCAACATTGTTTTTTATACTATGCAATTGTCCTGTCAGAACCTTAATGAAAAACATGTTTGTTGCATTTTCTTTCTATAGGTGACTGAAGGACTATGACAACTTCCCTTGATGGTTAATCTGAGGCCATATAAATTATCAGTCCAATTACCTCTTGAATACCATCACTTCTTTGTATGGTGCCTTAAAATGTTAATTATGACATTTAATTTCATAATGTTTCACACGGTAGATGTGGTTTTCATATTGTGCCATGTTCTCCGCTTTTCTTTTATGTCCTTGTTGAGTTGATTGAATGAGTGTTGTACTGTCATTCTACTTGTAACACAATTGAGTATTATTTTGTCGCGTCTCTTTTGTAGGTTAATGGAAGACTATGTACTTAATTTATTGGGTGGGTCCACTAATTAGTAATCAGGTGTGTTTAATTATCTTCAGAGCACAAATGTGTCCACTGATCTTTTTACTTTCACGGCTGTGGGTATAGAAGCTTGTCAAATGCTTACATGCTTATGACCCTGATGAAGGCTTTACGCCCAAACATTGGCGTGTTTTAAATATAAAGTTCCTTCTATCCGTTACATCGAAGTTGCGTGAGTGTGCGGCATCTTTTTGTTTTATCCTAAGTTGGCATTATTAAGCATAACTTTTGACTGGAATGTCTCATCATGCTAAAACCTGTCACGCGTAATCGCCACTTGTACTTGCAAATTTTGCTTGGTAAAGTGCAATTTCACCCTCAAGTGGGGCTGTAAATAACAAAAATAGAAAAATGGCAATATCTAAACAGTCATTTGGTCTATTGATATAAATACTTTTATTTGACTCCGGACATACTACAAGTAATCATAATTACTCCGTTGAGTCCATTTGCTCATTATGACTGCCATCTTGAATTTCATGCCCTTCTGCAATTTTTGCCACCAAGTGTGGCTCAAATCACGCCATGCGTCCCTGATATTGGCTATTTCCTTTTTTCTGAATATGTCAAACCTTATGCCATGATGATGTTTTAAGGGGTCAAGACTAGGTTCAGACTTGGAAAAAATATATTTTTTTCATTTTGTTAAAAAATCTTTCAAAACATTCATTAAATGTGATTTTAAGACCAAAAAACTATCTTTTAAGTGGATTTTTATCATGTGAACGCCTCCAGTGCATTCGTTTCGCGACAAAAACGCAATTTTCTCGCATCGCAAAATTTCATAGTTTATCAGGCTTGTGGCGGGCATAAAATCCACATTTTTCAAGGTATTGCTCTGAAATTTTCACCATAGCATTAGTTTGTTATGTTCTATACAATGACATAGCCATTTTTGGGTAGGTAGATACATGGTGTATTTATGATCCATCTGCCAGGCAGGTTCTGCCACCCACTTCTAAAATTCTATAACCAAATAATTTTTCAAAATATTTTCCCATGCACATACCCAGAATGAGTATTTCATTGTATAGCTGGTGATATTAGCTTCAAACAAAAAAAAGAATTACAGGAAAATATGGTATAGTTTCTGAGATATTGTTGCCAC
The DNA here is from genome assembly GCA_029692085.1 of Gymnothorax javanicus. Taxonomy (NCBI): domain Eukaryota; kingdom Metazoa; phylum Chordata; class Actinopteri; order Anguilliformes; family Muraenidae; genus Gymnothorax; species Gymnothorax javanicus. The sequence continues at coordinate 136,353,134 of CM056195.1, read as the reverse complement.
AAGATTTCACATTTTTCGCCAATAATGTACGGTTTTCACGGCAACAAACTTATTAAATTTGATTAAAATCAAATTCCATTCTGAGCTTTTTTCAGTTGACACAATTTTAATGTGTTTTTAGTGTTTAGAAGTACTTAAATTGAGTGAACCCAGGCTTGACCCCTTAAGGTATGTCCTTGGTTTACCTTATCAAACAAAACTTATGACTGGAGCGTTCTATCGTGATTAAACACTCACATTTAATCAGCAAACTGTGAAGACCAATTTTGCTATGTATAATGCAATTTTGCCCGTCAGTGGAACTGTTATTAACAAGAATGAGACATTTGTCTATATCTGAACAGCCATTTAAAACAAATCTTTAATTTACCCCAGACATTATACTACAAATAATTACAATGGTTCAATTGAGCCCTAAATTTGCTCATTGTCGCTACCATTTTGAAAAAAAAGAGCTTAAAAGGTCCCCTGTTATGTCACTAGGTGTACAGCCAATTAGTTATTACAAGCCATTTCAAAATCTTTCCCCTCTTGACATCACATGGGGAAGTAACCAACCAAAGGCCAACCAACCAAGAAGTGATCATCTTCAGCCAAGCAGTCAATCAGATTTCATTATTCTGGGTGGTCACACCCTCTTGTGATGTCAGGAAGGGGAGATTTTGAACTGGCTCATAATGGCTAATTAGCTGTGTACCTGGTGGCATAATAGGAGACCTTTAAGTAAACTCAAAATACGCCCATCATCAGGAACATTGTCAGTAAAAACAATTTAGTGACTGTGGTATCTTTAGAAGTGTGATGTGGCGACCGCAGCAACAGACACGCCCACCATCCACATCACACCGCCAGGAGCCACTGATTCCCCTACCCTTATCATCCTCCTCCGTCAGCACTATGGACAGCACTTGCTGAATGGGTCTCCACTCAGCGCCCTTGGCCGCCACCCAACACTGGACAGCTCCCTCCAGTTGTGGCCAAGCCAATGAGAAGGGCTCTCCAATCACCTGCTGTTCGATGCCACACACTAATCCCTGTCTGCCTCAGGAAAATTGGCTATATAAAGCCAGCAGGGCAGCAGACTGGGACAGGTAGGCGAAGAGAGCGGATTGTGAATGTGTTACTAACCTCTGTTCTTTTTTTACTTTCCCTATTAAAGTCCGAAGGCGAAGAGATGGGGGACCCCGAGTATGCATTCCCTCTAGAAAGCCTTGTTCTGACTGCGACTCTACTACAAGACAGTAGCTCATTCCCCCAAGGGTCTTTGTTCTCAAGAAGTTTATGGTGCTTTGGCTTATTCTTGAAAATAAAATTATCACCCAGCGGGTTAGACTCTCGCCAACCTATTGCGCTGCCTGCGCCTGCTTTTCTGGTGGTTCGCCACAGTAGGGCTGTACAAAGTGATATCCCACGTTAGGTATTTAAAATGGGCATTATGGTGGGAGGCAATTACTTGAACATAATACAATAGCAAAATAACAGACTAATCCTTGGGTTCAACAAAATCAAACAGCATTTTGGGGTCTTCGGGATGAATTGTAGAAATAACCATAATAATGCAAAAACTAAGAAATAAACATATTCAACATGATTTTAACCTCATAAAATGTAGTATTTTGATAAAAAATGTACATGGTTGCCATGGAAACGGCACTTTAATGACAAAATCTGAAAATATTTTGTGGCACTGATATTTCAATTTTTACTCAAATTATTCTCATATGAAAGGTTTAAGATAGTTCTATGAAGTGACATAGGATTTTTTTTTGTTTGGAACATTTATATTTAATATAATATACATTCAATATTTAATGAGCTCTGTAATGTAACCATAACGAAAATCGCTATTATCAACTTGCTTCATTTTCAAAATTAACCACCTAGGGACGCACCTATCTAGAAAATCCTGTAGATCTCCAACAGATACAACTTAAGTCCAAATTTCAAGTCAATCTGTTGAATATTAATGATTTTATGAGTGCCACTGGGTTGAAAATCAGTCAAAATTGTGATTTTCGGTAATTTGCATTTAAAGTCACAAGTAACAATTGAGGCAGAGGAAAAACATAGATTCTTGGTGTTTACTGACATCTCACTGCATTCCTTTATTTATTACTCAGGCCAGTAGGCCACGAGTCTAAGTTTTGGCTCTGGATCTTCTTTTTTTTTTTTTTTTGGGGGGGTTGCGATTGTCCTGCTCATGCGCGCGCACGGTTTCGCGATTGGCCCAAGCCCAGACCCGGCCAGAGCAAGTTCAACATAGACAGCCTTTATTTCAGTAAGCCGGTTGAACAAACCCTGACCTCGCAATCACAGATAATTGGTATCACAACCGTGGTTATAATCTTTCTTTGTTAACCGCGGCTTTGTGCTTTTAACGCCTTGAGCGCTCTCAATTAAAGGGTGTTCCGTGTGTCAATTATCCGTATTTCCCTTCATAAAATGACTGATCGCGTGCTGCATATTCCTCCGAGGAAGCTATCCCTGATCCAGGATCAGGAAGACTGCGGGATATCTCCCCCCGCGGGCACCAGGGGGCGCCCCAGCGACTTAATGGGAGACATATGAATTTTTATACTGATTGGTTGGACACTTTGAAACACTGCATGATCATGCATGCGCTTACTCGGTTAGACACTTGGGAAATTGTAATTGAGGTTTATATTAGTATATGTATTCTTGTTGGTTGTAATAAGGCCAGGGAGGAATTCTGCCGGAAAATTGCTGACCGTGTAAATGCGTAAGTCCTCTGATGAAGGACTAGTGGAAATCACTTTAGTTCCTCAGCCAAATGAAACAAAGTGAAATTACATTATAGATTGAATATTATCTGACTGATATATACCAATAATAAACTCAATTTCTTCGTTTTTGGTTTAAAGTATTTTTTCCATTGCTTAGCATGATTTTCATAAAATCGTATTCCACCACTAACCCTAACCAGTTGCACCATTGCAAATTTACAGTAGTCCTGTGGCATAAAATACTATTTCATGGTTGAATACGCTTTAATAATTGCAGTACCAGCACTGTCAAGAGGACATGGCAGCAAGTTAAAACAAAGTATGAGAACATTTTTCAAAGTAGTACGCCCTAAGCTGCTTTGCTTTCATAATTATTTAAATTATTTTAATGGTATGCCGTGTAATATGTATAGCGCGGCATACAATATTCTTGCTCATATTTTCTGCATCACCACCTGAATGTTGTCGGTTCCCGTGGCAAAAAAAAACAAAACAAAAAACGCAACATTGTGCATACTGTTCGTGCAACTTAAGTGCCTCTCTTTGCAACATTGCCAATATATGGCTCCAGTAGATCGCATAAGTAATGAATTCCCTCAGCTGACAATCTGTAGCGTTCATAGAGAATATCGTCAGAAAAAGCGAACAGGTCATGCCAGTCTCCCTTCGATGAGAACCGCCTACGTTTCGGGCACCAAAGTCCACAGGATTATTCGAGAAAGGTGATGCCAACTTCAAAGGAGGTGTTTACTGATAAGGCAGCACATGTATAGCCGATTACAGCCAAAACTCGGCACATAACCTGCTCCCGACCAGGTTAAGTTCGCAGCGTAAGTTACCATGCTAATCTAGCCACGTTAAAAGAGAGGCACCTTCATGACATTGAAAAGCCTAGGTTTAGGCTCCACATACCTCGCTTACCCACTTATCTTGCTTCGTACTAGTATACCCCCCGGCTCTGAGGAGCCTCTTGTTTTTTTTCGGGGTAGCGATTGTCCTGCTCATGCGCGCGAGCGGTTTCGCGATTGGCCCAGGCCTAGACCCGGCCAGAGTACAGGCTCTGAGGAGCCTCTTGTTTTATATGAAAATCAAAAATATTTACATTTTTGAAAAAAAATGTGAAATTTTTACCCTGCAGACCCCTTAAAATGACTATGTCAGCTGGGATGCATGCGCATGACGAAGCAAAACTTCTTGAAAGCGTTAGGTAAACTATTTCAAGATCTTCGGAGATTTCGTGTAAGGGTTTCAATCTGTTTATATCGCGTTCATCTTTGAGAAGTTTGATGAAATTTTTACCAAAACACTATCTTTATTCATCATGGAGCCTGTTCGTGGCATCAGTTTGTCATAGTTCGGTTTTTGTAGCGTTATTATTGCTTTTAAGTTAGTCTACGTTGATTGTCATGTCATCCCATGGCGGCCATTGAACTGGAAGCGGTCGCAGAAGGATCTATGACAGCTGCATATCAGACAAAATGTTGCGACAAACAGGTTCTGCGAACATTAAAGACAGTTACTTGATAAGCTGTGAAAACTCCCAATAGGATGTTATAGTGCAATTAAGGTGTATACATGCCAACAATGCACTTCAATAATGCAAATGAAATCGGGATACTCCGCGTATCAATTATTAATTCAATTATTGCTTACTTCAGCGATGACTGTAATGTGATAAAGGTTATCAGAAGATGTGTACAGGACTAGGAAAAGGGGTCACTTGGGATTTTTTTCCATTCTGAGATTAACGGGGTTTCTCAATGATATCCCAGTGATAGTGATATCCCAGCACTTCTGTACTGTCAATTTACAACACTTTGCTGTGCACAAATTCACCCAATTTTTTTCTCAAAATGAAAAACATGGATCCCTCCTTGATTTTGTTGGAAAATCTCAATTTTCATAAAATGACCCAAGTGACCCCTTTCCCTAGTCCTGCACACATATGCTTTTTACATGGCAGTGTCATATTCAGAGTATTGTCTTAATCCGCTTAACCCATTTGTGCACAACCGTTGAGGCCAGCGACTAAATGATGACATGATTGTAATTGCTCCTGGAGCACGTTATGGTTGATTGAATATTCATGAGGAGGTGGTGCCCTAGAACAATTCCAAAGACCAGAGTTCTCATGTCTAAAACAGTAAAATAAATGTTTTATTAATCATATATCTCCATAAAGGCTGATCTGCCACCAGCCTGGCATATGTGGCTACAGAAGTTACCAGGCATTATTTCATTATATATAGTGATTATTGAAAATTTGTCTAACCTCCTAGCAAAAACATAAAGCCATACATACTCAAATGAACATGAATACAGCAGTGAAATGCTACTGGGGGAATAAAAAATACACAATAAATTTCAGAGTCATCAGTTTGCTATCAAAATCTGCCATTTATTATAATATAAATACAAAATGCTACAGGTGCTAACGCATTGAGAGGTCCCTTTGAAAATGTGGCATTTTTTTTTCTCGTGTGCACGAACCCTCAGCAAAATAAAATCATGAATTAGAGAAAAGGGCCATGTCCAAAAATGGTCTCTCTCTGCATATCTTGTCCAGTAAAATCTTAATTGCGGCTCTGCTAAGACCTGTAGCTGTTTAATCTGATACAATACAATGTAAAATGCAGTATCACTGTAATTATAATTTTGTTCCTGAGGGGTTGTAAATTGCCATGTAAAGAGATTTTACTTTTCGCATTTTATTTCAACTCATTAGTGCGCGCAGGATAATAGTATTCAAAAGACCTACAGTAGTTGTGGCAAAATAACATTGTTCAATTGTCCATTCCCCACTTACCAACTGAGTTGGGAGCTAATTTTCACATTGTGATTGAGTGTTAACACTTACAACACGAGCAATCATAGAGCCTGGATACAATGCACATGCCTGAGGCAAGTGGTAAGTTGTTCAGCTAGCTAAATTTAATTATTTCCATGGAATAATTATTTTTATATTTGTCCGTTAAATACGATCGTAAAAGCCAACTTGTGGCTTTTGCTTGAATAGTCTATTTTCCCAAGTATATAACACGCCCATCGGATGCATTAATTTTCCTAGAGAAATAGCACGAGCACATTATGTCCGAAATTAGTTAATTTGCTTGTGGATTGATTGTGACAAATAGTGACACTTGTATCCCACTAGAGAGGAATTATGATAATATACTTGGAGTATTGCATAATGTACAACAGAGAATGACGTTGTCAGTATGTATTGCTAACACAGAGACTGTGAGTTTCATTTTTCATTCTGGGGACCAGATTACGTCATATTAGAGGATTGTATCAAGGTTTTATAGACATATAACTTTCAGTTTGTTTTCTGTTTAATTTGGACTGTGAATGGAAAGGTTTTATATGAGGCCCCCTCATTTTGACTATTAAAAATGTTTAAAGATAATACTATTCACTTGCATTTGTTGCAAAAGTTTGTACCATGCATAAAGACGGTTGGTAGTATGAGACCGCATTATCTATAAATGACACCAAAGCAAAAATCTCTCCATTTTTAATGGTTTGAAAAAGTAGAACGCAGCGTGTACTTTGCTTCACAGATTATTCTCTGCATTGAGTAACACAGCCAGATTTAGGTGACTTCTGGTCAATGACTTTATGATCCAGGAAATGTATTGTTTTACATTTTAATGTATTGATTTGGCATCTGCACAATGAGGTTATTGTCGGATTATTGCTGTCCACATAAATGTGTTCACAGTTGTTTAATCAATTCTAGGCTACATTCTCCCTGTCCATTTCAGCAGTATATACCACTGCTTGTCCATCTGTCAATGCTTGAAACTCCACTGATGTTTGGATGGTAGACCACATGATAACAGATAATATTTAAATCAACCTTAATTTGGAAAGAGTTCATAAAGAACTCTACAAATAGCTGCATATATAAAGTTGATGTTTGAAAGGGGAATAATTCTTGGCAAAAACATCACAGAACTATCAACAAGAGCAATGCGAGGTGTGGCATATCCCTCTGACAATGCATTTAAAGAACGTGTACTGAGGTTGAGTGTGTAAGTCTCCGAGTGGGCATTGCAAACAACATTTCCAACTTGGTTGGCAGGCACTTTGCTTGATGAAAAATTGCTAAGCATCAATTTTTGAATGGAACCTTCCTCCTCTCGCCTTCAACATCCAGAGAAAATGAGGATTTCATCAGATAGTTGATTTTAAGGAGCATGAACTAAGGATGGAAACTAAATTCAAAATGGCTGCAGTGCAACTGACAATTTCCACAAGCCCATTTTCAAGAGGGACCTTCCTCAAACTACCTGCAACAGACATGGCAAATATGAATTTTATTAAATCAACTTTTCCCCTCGAAATCAATGGAAACAAATTTCAAGATGTGTGGTCATTTGTTAAAGAAACCTTCCTCTTCCCGCCACCAAATCACACTGCAAATTTGAATGTGACTGGATCATCCGTTCTCATGAAAATCAACGGAAACCAAAAAAAATCAAAATGACTGCAGTCATGGCCATATTTACGATCACAATGTGGCTATTTTTTAAGAACTGTCCTCAACCCGCTACCAATGAACAAAGCAAATTTCATTTTGATCTGATAATCCATTCTGCTCAAAATCAATGGAAAGCAAATTCAATATGTCTGCCATGGCCGCCATATTGAATATGGTAGTTTAATTTAAATTATTGACTTAATATAGCGCCCTTTAACATGTAAATTATCAAAAGCGCTTTACAGTCAAGCTAAAATATCAAAAATGAATCTACTATTGATAGAAACCCTGCATAAAATTCCTACACTACTATACATGGAGAGAGGGAGAAAAAAGAGAGAGAAGAAAGAAAAAAGAAAAAAAACTAGTATTAAAATTCTTCAAAGAACTAATTAAAAGCTAATCTAAAAAGATGTGTCTTGACATATTTCTTGAAAGCGGCAAATGATTCAATTTCACGGACATGCGCGGGCAGGCTATTCCATAAGGTAGGGGCAGCAGCGTAAAACGATCGAGCGCCTAAAGTTGTGAGCATCCGCCCCTTAGGGCGTTCCAAAAAAATAGTACAACATGATCTTACTGAATATGTTGAACAGGACCTAATGCTGACTAACTTACTGATATATCTAGGTGACATACCATGAATGGCCTTGAAAGTGATAATCAATATTTTAAAATGGATGCGATAAAACACTGGTAACCAATGAAGCTCGTACGAAACTGGATTAATGTGATCTCACTTCTTTGTATTCATTATTAATCTAGCGGCAGCGTTCTGGACTCGCTGTCGTTTAGAAATCTGATATTTAGGCAGGCCATAAAGTAAACTATTACAATAGTCCAGTCGTGAGATTACAAAAGCATGGACTAATGTCTGAAGGCACTCCTTAGATAAATATTTAGAAATACGACGAATATTTTGAATGTAATAGAAAGAAACTTTACACAGTTGGTTAATATGATTGTTCATGTTTAGTTAGTTATTGATAATAGCCCCCAGATTCCTAACATGTAGTGAAGGATCAATATTATGATCACCAACTTGTAGACTAAAGGGGCTAAGTTTACTGAGCTGTTGATGAGTCCCAATGATAAGAAACTCAGTTTTATCATCATTCAGTAACAACCTCCCATCAATCAGCCAGTTCCTTATATCACATATGCACTTCTCTATAGTGCGCAGTGCCACATCCTGAGCATCATCATCATCTGGTCTGAAACTAAGGTACAATTGTGTATCGTCCGCATAACAGTGAACTTGGGGAAGGTGGCGTTTGATAACCTTGAACAGTGTGAAAGTGTAAATGATGAACAACAGGGGGCCTAGACAAGAACCCTAAGGTACGCCACAGGCAAGTGAAAACTGCCTGGACAGCGATCCATCAATGGAGATTTGCTGGCTCCGATTCAATAAATATGACCGGAACCAGTCAAATGCTTTCCCACGCATGCCAAAATCCTTGCGCAGTCGCTCCAACAAATGATATTAAGATCGACCATGTCGAATGCCGCGCTAAGATCCAATAAGACCATCAAAGTCACATGCTGCAAGTTCATTTTCAAAAGAACGTTGTTCATCACTTTCAGCAAGGCTGTTTCAGTACTATGGTATTGGCGGTAAGACGACTGCAGCTCAGGATAGATGTAATTCACAACCATGTGCTCATGCGTTTGCCTGAATACAGCCTTTTCGGTAAGCTTAGAGATGTACTGCAGATTACTGATCGGTCTAAAGCTCTGAAAAATCAAGTCAAGTCCAATCTTCTTCAGGAGAGGATGAACTAGCGCATTTTTCCATTGATCAGCGAATGTACCCGTCTTTAGCGATAAATTAATTATCTTGGAAATGACTGGCAACAGAATATCAATACAGCCTAAAACTAGAGACGTAGGCATTGGATCAAGCAAACATGACTTTTTGGGTGTAGTCTCAATGAGTTTTCGGACTTCTGTCTCACTCAGTTGTCTGAAACCATCCATAGGTTGGATGACAGGGGTGTCTGGTGCACATTCAGCACCGCTATGCGGCACTGCAGCAGCCAAGTCATCTAGTTTGTTCTGTATAACAACAAACTTCTGGGCGAAAAAATCACCAAACCTATTAGAGAGTACAACTTTGTCTTTGAAAAGGATATTGAGAATCTCGCTCCCCCTCAAGCAGCCTTTTTGTTGCTGAGAATAGTTTCTTCTGATTGTCACTATTCTCCTCAATAAAGCCTTTGTAGAAAACTCTGTGTGCTTTATTCATCAGATTATTTGTTCTATTCCTAAGATCTTTGAACGCACACAAATCAGAATCCAGGCCTGTGCGACGCCATCTTCTCTCTGCCTTGCGCCTTTGTCCCCTCGCCTCCTTTATTTCATCATTAAACCACGGAACAAGGGGCCGGGCTGGAACTGTCCTAGTTACGAGTGGAGCATGACGGTCAAGAGCAGATGCAAGTGTTGCGTTATAACAATCAACGAGATCACCAAGCGTTTCGGGGGTATTCATACATAAATCAGAGGCAGAAAGTTCATTTGACAAAGCTCCCAGATCAACACGCTTGATCCTCCTAAATGTTACAGTTTTCTTTGTTATACTAGGCTTATAAAGGTTCGGCAGACAAATAACAGACCAGTGATCAGATATGTGATAGTCAGATATAGGAGTTTCCCTGACCAGGTTTTCACACTGCCGCGTAATAATCAGGTCCAATGTATGCCCAGACTCATGAGTAGGCGTAATAACGTGCTGTTGTAAACCCATAGATTCAAGCAGCTCAAGAAATTTTGCCCGATCAAGGTCCCCAACATCATCAACATGGATATTAAAGTCGCCAGTTACAAGCAACGGCTCTGAAGAGAGAATAATGGACTCCAGATAGTCTGAAAACTCCTCAAAGAATACACTGGTAGTTACAGGGTGTTTAGGGGAATACTGCAGATGGTAGACAACAGCAATGCGGACTTTGCGAGAGCCCCCTCCAAGTACAATCCACTCAGAAAATTCAAATGATCTCTCACCAACGGCGACCTTGGTCAAGCCTATATTATCACGGCACAACAGTGCAGTACCGCCCCCAGTTCGTCCAGTTCTGGCATGATCATACAACTTATAGCCAGGCGGAGTCACCTCAGCTCTATGCGCTGAGTCTCTCTCTGTGAACCAAGTCTCAGTGATGGCAAAAATATCTGCGGCACAAGATTGGAAGTAACACAAGAAATCGGCAGATTTGCTCTTAATAGATCTTGTATTCAGATTGCAAAGTTTCATTGAATTGCCACCAGACATGGGATATTGTAATCTAACAATGGGTACATCAGTAACCCCTGGATTCCACCGAACGCGTGTTTGCAGCGTGACGTGAGCGACGCTATTTTGCTGCGTCTTGTACGCGACTTCATGTTCCACTGAACGCGGAACGTCAGCGCAGCGTCCTGCCAGCTGATACAATCGATCTGCTCAGATTTCGCATATTTCGTCATTTTTACCGGCATATTTGTGCAACGACCTTATATGCTTTCTGTTATTTTTACTGCTTTAATTGCATTTAATGTCATTTCCGTCTTTGTTGAGCTGTAGAGCCTACTACAGTCCAGCCGTGAACACCATAGATTAAAAAAAAAAAACTGCACCCGTGTTTTAGTTAAAACAAAATCACAGCTTTGAAAAGTAAGTTATAAACGAATTTTATAGCAAACATTTGTGGCTGGTTTCTTTTAGTTAAAAGCGTATTCCCCTTGATAGTTACTTCCTGCCTGGCACGATCTGGTGTGCGTTTCCCATTGGCACAAATACTAACGTAGTTGGATCCAATAAATGTATATAGTCGAACTATGGGAAACGTATCCCTGCTATATTCAGATCAGCGCGACTGCGGCTCGCCAACGGCAGAAATAGACTCGGCGCGTATTTTCAGTGGGGCAGCGCGGAGAGCCGCTTCTGGAACGCTGCCGAGATGTGCCGTGGCGCGGCTGGTGGAATCACAACCATTGTCTAGAATGGCCGCGGATCAACTCTGGCAACCGCGTCGCGGCAGTAACGCGTCCAAGACGCTCCCGGTGGAATCAGGCCTTTAGAGTGCGACGCGCGGGCTTACTATAGCCAAAGGTGTAATGCTGTCGCATTGAAACTAATGAGGGAATATTAAACAACATTCTTGGTCCATTTTTAGAGATATCTGTTGTTTTGGCCCAACTTGGATTATGCAAATTACAGCCATGAAGTGGTCCATTAGAAAAGATTTCAGAAGTGGGCCCTGGATTTAGAGAAATATCCATCCACACTGTCTAAGGGAGGGTCATGCCCAGCAATCAATAAAGAAGTCGATCCATGCTTTGTCCATTTCGTAAGAGAGACTTTGGTGCTACAGAATCCGACAGATCGCGCTTGCACACGAATACAAACCAATGATGGCTGTGGTTCCGTATAATAAATGCAATGACTTGAATAACACGCAGCAGGGCAAAGCACCGATGGAAATGGAAAAGATGTCAAAACTAGATTAAATTTAAAAAGGAATAGAAAGCTATAAATTGTCAGTAATTCCCAAGAACTAGTTTCCACCTTCATTGCTCTGCAGTCCTATAACAAATACATACAAACCAGTTGAACTTTCAGATAACAGCAGTTTGTCTCAAACGGCACTACCACGCATTGAATTGTACCGCACAAGGCAAACAACTCAGACACGGAAGCAAATCAAGGCTACATCACCTATAAAAGCTTAAAAGAACAAAATTACCTTACAAACAAACTCACGCACATACTCTCTCAATATAAAAACAAACCATATGCTTTGGGTAATGAACAACTCCTTACCTGATTTACCATATGCAACTAACTTCGCCTTGCTAGTCTTCGCGGTTACCAGGCTCGGGGCGACTTTAAAACGCTGAACTCGTGGGTAGGCAGAGGACCAAATTGCAGTCAACCACCAATCCCGAAGCGTACCCCCACCCGGGATAGCCGCTGTTATGTATGAGTAATTTGTGTACAGCACTGTATATCATTTGTAAATGGAGATTTGTTAGACACTATTTAAATGCCCATTATGACTGGTCAGCGATTTGTTTATTTTGGTTATCATTTGGCACCCTCTGGTGGTATGACTGTCGAAAAACATGATCTGATGCAATACCACTTCTTTGTGAAGAAATAGACTAGTGCTTTCTCGAAGCTTCTGGCATCTACCTGCCTGGAGGGGGCGGGATTACCCAAGGAATCCTGTAGATCTTTCCAGAATGTTGCTAGTCTATATAAATGCTGTGATTTTGGTCAGTGGAGGCAGAGTTTTTGTTTTGGCAACAGAGTTACATAGTGGCATTAGAGTGTTATAAGATTAAACAGTGGATTATTTGTAGAAGTTTCTTTTTCAGTGAAGAATAAATTTGTTTAAGTTGTCATTGCTGGTTTTCTTTGTTGTGATTTTCAAGTCATAACACCGCATAATATGAAAATTGCTAGAAAAACAAAAAATTGTACTCCGAAGGAAAGGTCGCAACCGACCTTACTGGAGCACTCTACCTCAAGGAGTTAGTTCACTACACAAAGCAAACACAAAGTATTTCATTCCAACTTCACAAGTCTGAACGATCTAATGCCGTTAATAATAAAAGCTTGATTTTGACAGTTCAAATAACACTAATAGCTAGTGCTTTAAGATTTTTTACCACTCTTAATTATTGCAAATCAGGGTCAAACTCAGTTTCTATACTCTGGCTCATCTATTTATTTCAGAATTACGAGCATGTTGGAGCAGTTTTCAGAAAAACTGCAGATGTACGTTGTAGAAGGTGCGGCAAAGAACCTTTTTGAAAGGAACCTTTTAGGGGTGACCTGGAATAGTCGACTATTCGACGATTCGTTTTGGAGGAGTCTGATTCGACGATCAACCTCGTAGTCGAATCGTCGGAAAATGTTGTTATGTGACCAAGATCGTACCATTCTGACTATATGGGGGTGCCCAGGCTGCTGAGCATAAATCTTTACATAGAATAGGCATGGGCAACGCTCTGCATAAACTCTAATGGAATGCGTAACAGCTGAACTGGGGCGGTAAACAAGCCTCAGAAAACTCATTAAAAAAATGATGTAAATACCATTTTCATACAAAAAGAACACCATGGTTTGATTAAAAGCAACCTTTTCAATAGGATACCCGCATTTCATACATGAAGTCTGCGTATTACGGCCAATAACGCGATTTGAACAGAGCTATAATTCGCCCGTTGGATGAATGCGTGACCTCAATTTGCGCCTTGTTTACAAACTTTCAAGTGCACGGCGTGGCAAAAATATCCATTTTGGAGGTAGATTTCAAATAGCCCGCGCTGACGTGATATCCCAGCTACGGCCCTGATTGAATTACAGCCATCTAATTTGAGAAATTACGAGTCTGTTTGTCCAGTCTAGACCTCCAGGGGATGTGAAATAAGTTCGACAGAAGTTGTTGAAGTTCGTTGCGAGTTCGCCGTGACTTCTTCTCAACAATAGCAAGAAAGGTGAATGTATTTTTACTGTTAACCTACATAGTTAGTTGACAGAATATCCTGTGACCCTATTTGTGAAGTTTCAGTAAAACATACCGAGGAATAAACCAGCGCCAGGCGTTCAAAACCTACCAGTGTTCTGACAAATTTTGCTACCTATGCCACCTCGCGAACACCGGTCACAAGATTCATTCACTTATACCCTTCAATTCGAGACTGCGAGGATGGAAATCTGAATAATCAATTAGGAAAAATTCTCGGCTCTCGGTAATTCTGTGTATCGTTTAATCATTTTGTTAATCGGATTATGAAAGAAGACTGAAAATAAGCGCCCGCTTTTTGTTTGGGTGTAAAAGCGCGTATTTAAAGGAGAATACATTGTATATTGATTAAGCATTGAACTCTGCATAAGTCGAACTGTTTTAATATTTGTTGATGACATTGCTTCGGCTTCCTGGAAGCAAGCACGCCGCAAATCTGCTGTCTAGTGAGCATTTCAGGTTCGATGTACTGAGTAATAACGCCATGAAACTTAAACTGGCCCGTCATTCTGCCGAATAGTCTTACTAAACTAGTTAATCATCTGATTGCTAATCAAGCAAAGGGAGGTTTCTGCCTCACCAAACTAACCTCCGACTGCACGTCACTGTGTTTTACTATGAATTATTCACAGTAGCTCATTGAAACTATCATGGGAGGAGGGTATATGGACATTGTAAAAAAACAGTGCAAAGGTTTTTTTTTTAATCACCACGGGTTATTGCAGGGGGAACGTTTGATTCATTTAAGTAGCAGTGGGAGGGCAAACAACTGCGGCATCAGCGAATTTTACTGCATTTTATATAGTAATGGGCGAGTAGCGTTCATGTTTGCCCTCCCACCGATAATTTTGACATTTTTGCAGGCCATTGATCCAAAAAAAACTTCACAGGCAACCCATTCATACCATTTTTTAATATCAATGCAAAACCTAATGTTTGTTGAACATAATTGGGTGAAATTCAATGCATTTTCCATTAAAAACGGCCTAGAGGGCGCTGCTGTACTTCAGAAAAGGGGTTGATGACTTTAGCATCAATTATTTCTGTTAGGGTACCCTAATGGATAATTTGGCCAGGTTTATTTCTGAGTAGACTGCATTTTCGAAAATGCCCTCAGGCTTCACCCCCCCAATTTTCACAATGGGTTTTGTTGATAAATGCCGAAATCAGCCATTTTTGGGACCCTGTGGCTCTGAGACCCTTTCCTGTAAAGGCGTTGGACTTGTGGCAAACTCTTCGTCTGTGTCTTCTGTACTTACCTGCAAAAAATCATTAGAAAATAATAAAAACTTTTTTCTCAGCAACTCAAGAAATGTTGTCATTTTATTCATTTGTATTGCCCATGCCTACATAGAATGTCTTTGTTTTCGTTATATATAGCCTATTTTGATAAAAAATCAGCCTAATTTCTGTTACTAAAGAATTGAAAATGACGTGCATTTAAACAGTAGACCTATACCTATACTACGCATTAATAATCACCCACTGCAGTCAGCGCCGTTGCAGGGGGGGTGCGAGGCCCTGTGCTGACTTGATGCGCGAGGCCCTGCTCACATGTACGCGCATTAATCATGTCAGGCTGCAAGCAAATAGCTGTTCTAGTTATACCCGATGAAATGACATGCATTTTCAGACTAAAACAGCATTATTGTGGCAATAATTTCAACTAATATTTTTGGATATCATAATCTTTCAAAGGAAAAAAAATCAACTGCACAACGATTGGCTTTTATCATCAAATCAGCTCAGCTGTCACTTTATATTGGCATGTTGAAGTATGACAGTGCGTCACGAATTACAATTCAACAAACACTAATACCTAATGGCTCACACTCACTGGTGACAATGGCTTATTTTGACTCATTTCTATGGAAAAATCTCAGATTAACAAAACTGTAGTATCTGCTGACACCCGCGACAGTTTAACATTTGATTACGATGCAGTATATTTTCTAATACTAGTCAGTCACAAACGCACTGCTGCAGTATAACTTTAAAACATCAGATTCCCACTCACTATTCATTTATTAGGTGATGGTCACTTTCCTTGCCTTTTGGGCCGCAAACTCAGCAATTAAATCCACATAATCCAGCCTGGATGCAATGTCTTTTTCGATAGACAGAAGGGCGAGCCCGCATAGTCTCTCCTGTGACATGGAGGTCTGAAAATAGTTTTAAATTAGTTTTAACTTTGAAAAGCTTCGCTACCCTGATTATTGCCAATTATTGATATTGTCAATAAGACCCCGAGAGCAATCTCACAGTTAGCAAAGGCAAGTGAGCAGCGAGACAGAGCATGTTAACGTATGACAACATACAATTAAAAAAAAAAAAAAAAAAAGATCAGGGTAAGCTTTTATCGAGATGAAATGGTAAATAAACTGACACAGAGAGTTGGCATTTTAGGAGCATAATTTAAAAAAAAAACATGACTCGACGATCAGTCGACTATGGGCAAAATCTGACGAATCAGATTCGACTATGAAAATCCCTAGTCGAAGACACCCCTAGAACCTTTGTTCACCCACTACCAACACATACAGCAAGTTCGGAACATCCGTTCTCAAAATTGATGGGAACCAAATTGAAGCTGGCCACTGGGGCTTCCATACTGAATATTGCAACATGCCCATTTTTGAAAGGAACCTTCCTCTACCCACCATCATCGCACACAGAAAATTTAAATGTGATCGGTTCATCACAGAATCCATAAAGAAGTCCAGCACTAGTAGAGTTTACAAGGTTGTCATAGGAAAGGGGAACAACCCTCCTTAAAAGCAGCTCTGAGTTCTCAAAAATGTGCATGTGCACCTTCATCAAATATGATTATGCAACTTCAACTTGAAAACAACTCATAAAAACTTTAGGATGAGTTGCATTTACAAGAAAAGTTCATGGATGGACAAACAGATGGACAGACAAATGGATGGACAGCCATCCATTCATCCATTTTTTTTTTTTGCTTGTCCGGGGGTAGCAGACTAAGCAAAGTGGCCTAGGCATCCCCCGTCCCGGCTACTTCCTCCAACTCCTCCTGGGTGACCCCAAGATGTTCCCATGCCAGTAGAGAGATACAATCCCAAGTCTGCCTTGGGGCCTCCTCCCAGTTGGACATGCCCGGAACACCTCTAAAGGGAGGCGTCCAAAAGGCATACGAACCAGATGCCTGAACCACCTCAACTGACTCCTCTCAACGCGGAGGAGCAGCAGTTCTACTCTGAGCCTCCTCCGGATGTCTGAGCTCACCCTTTCCCTAAGCATCAGCCTAGCCACCCTGTGGAGAAAGCGCATTTCAGCTGCTTGTATTCACAAATCTTGTACTTTCAGTCACTATCCGAAGCTTGTAACCAAAGGTGCGGGTTGGAACCTAGATCTCCCAGTAAATCGAGAGCTTTGCTTCTAAGCTCAGCTCCATCTTCACCACAATGGACCAGTATAGCGGCTATATCACTGCAGATGCTGCAGCTATCCACCTGTCAATCTCACGCTCCACCTCACATTCACTCTAGAACAAGACCCCGAGAAACTTAAACTCCTCCACTTGGGATAACAACTCACCCCCTACTCGGAGGGGACAATCCACCTTTTTTCCGACAGAGAACCATAGCCTCAGATTTGGAAGTGCTGATCCTCATTCCTGCTGTCTCACAATCAGCTGCGAACCGCTCCAGTGTGCATTGGAAGTCACAGCCTGATGAAGCCAACAGGACCACATCATCTGCAAACAGCAGCAATGCAACCGTGAGACCACCAAACTGGACTCCCTCCAAGCCTCGGCTGTGCCTTGATTCCTGTCAATGATAATCATGAACAAAATAGGTAACACATTCTCATCCCGGACTCGTCATATCTTGACGCTACCTGCCCAAACGTCGATATACGAGGCAGAAGGAAGCTTTTGGCGTCATTATTTGAGGGTTAGGGTTCGGGTTAAGGGTTAGGGGATAGGGGGCAGGGTTCGTTTTACACTGGCGTTGATAAAGGATGCTAAAACTAACCTTTTGCCTTGTATATCGACGCTTGGTCAGGTAGCGTCACTATGACGCATCGGAATGAGAATGGGCTCAAATAGGTGACAAGACACACTCTTGGCTGAGTTGAACATCAACTGAAATCAAGTTTGACTTTGTGCTAAGAATGCGAACACAACTCTGGCTTTGGTTGTACAGAGATTGGATTGCTCGAACCAATGGCTCATACTCCCGCAACATCCACCACAGGATACCTCGTGAGATACTATGTCATAAGCCTCTCCAAGTCTATAAAACACATGTAGATTGCATAGCAAACTCCCACAGCCCCTTTAGTATCCCTGCAAAGGTAAAAAGTTAGTCCACTGTTCTATGGTCAGAACGGAATTTGCTCCTCCTGAATCCGAGGTTCGACAATAGGGCATAACCTCCTTTCTAGCACCCAGGCATAAATGCTTCCTGGGAGGCTGAGCAGTATGATTCACGATGGTTGGAACACACTTTCCGGTCCCCTTTTTTTAAAACCCAGTCTGCCAGTCGAAAGGCACAGTATCCGACATCCACGCAATATTCAACAGGCGCGTCAACCATGACAGCCCGACAACATCCAGAGCCTTAAATGTCTCAGAATGAATCTCCTTCAACGCTGTCAACTTGCCACTGTAGAGTTTTCTGACCATCTCAGTGACTTCCACCAGGGAGATGGGCAGAGACTCACCAAAGTCCTCCGTCAACTGCCTCCTCAATGGAGGTTGTGTCTGCCGGATTCAGGAGTTCCTCATAGTCCTCCTTCCACTGCCAAACAATATCCCAGTCGAGGTCAGCAGTTCCCCATCCTGGCTGAAAACAGCATAGGCAAAGCCCTGCCTTCCCCTCCTGAGTTGTCTGACGATTCAACAGAACGTCTTTGAGGCCACCTGAAAGTCCTTCTCCATAGCCTTCCTGATTTCCTCCCAAACACAAGTTTTTGCTCTCCAATCACCGCAGCTGCAGTCCCTCTAGCCTGCCAGCACCCGTCGGCTGAGTCAGGAGTTCTATAGGCCAACCAAACCCAAAAGACCACCTTCTTCAGCTTGATGGCTTCCCACACCACTGGTGTCCACAAACCGGTCCTTGGGTTGCTGCCATGACTGGCACTGACAACCTTCAGGCCACAGCTCGAGGTAGCTGCTTCCACAATGGATACTTTGAACAGAGTCCACTCGAACTCTATGTTCCTCTGCCTCGGCTGGGTTACAAGAAAAGCTCCTCCAGAGGTGCGAGTTAAACATCATCCAGATGGGGCCCTCTGCCAAATGTTCAGAGACAACCCTCACAATACATTTTGCTTTACTAGGTTTGTCCAGCAATCATCCTGCCATCTGATGCAACTTACCATCAGGTGGTAATCAGCTGACAGCTCTGCTCGTCATTTCACCCAAGTGTCCAAGACATACGGCAGCAGATCTGATGACACGACTACAAAATCGATCATTGACCTTTGGTTACGGGTGTTCTGGTTCCAAGGACACTTATGAACACCCTTATGCACGAACATGGTGTTATGGCTAATCCAAGCTTAGGACAGAAATCCAATAACAAAGCACCACTTGGGTTCAGATCAGAAAAGCCATTGCTCCCATAAGCGCAATTAAAAGTCAGAGCATTCCCCTCTGCAACTCGCAAGCGCATTGCAGAGACCCTCTCGTACACCGGAGTGAACTCCAACACAGTGGCACTCAGCCGAAGGGATGCAAGTATCCCCATACCTGCCCACCGCCTCTCACCTTGGACAACTCTAGAAAAGGAGAGAGTCCAACCCCGATCAAGGAACTTGGTTCCAAAGCCAGAGCTTTGCATAGAGATGAGTCCGTTACCACTGAACCACCCACATAAGCTTCAGCTCCTTCCCCGCCAGAGTAGTAACATTTCATGTCCCAAGAGTCAGTATCCATAATTGGGGCCCAGCACGCCAGGGTCTCTGCCCCCATCTGCCACCCATCTTCAATGCACTTCTCCCGAGTGGTGGGTCCACAAAGAGATGGCTCCCTGCATGTAGCCTTTTCAGGCTAAGCTCGGACAGTGCCATACCATAATACACCCATCATGACAGATTGTCAGGCGTAGAAAAAAAAAATCAGCAAAAACCTGACATTTTCCATTCCTCATACACCATTCAAGCAAATGAATTGAAGTTATAAGTATGTTATCTGGTGGGCATCTTAACTCCCTGAAGCCCAACGTCCCCCTGGTGTTAATGCCGGCATTGTGGGACTTTCAAATGACGGGCTGTGAGTCTCTGGCCCTTAAATGCATAACTGCTTTCAAGCTGACCCTGCTTAAGATCGCTTCATTAATAGTCACAAATTATTTACTGAATAATCAAGACCAATATATAAGCCTGTGATTTTATTGAGAAAGTATTAAAATAACAGATCACTGAAGGGTAACATTGTCAACAGACTTAAAAGTGATATTGTATTGATGGAAAAAAACAAAATAACAATAAATATAATTAATTAACCCAGTGCTTTCCCTGAATACCATCTCCTGTTCTAGGATTTTTTTAAACAGTGCAACATAATTTATTTTAAGATTGCACTTAATCATAATGTTTTCAGCGTTTACAAGAATAGGTTGCATTTGCAGGGAAGCTAAGTTGCACACTGGTTGCCGCGCGAAGCAATAATAGTTAATTTATTAAATTACCAATGCTTCTTACGTCGAAGCGTCAGTGATTGAATAATTTACAAAATTGGATATTAGTGTATAGTGGCATGCATTTAAAATAATTTAGTATGCATGTCATGCGTAGAACTCTCAAGGTAGCAAAGTCATTCATTAGTAGGGTTGCACATCTCTCTGTGATAAACGATTGGATACGAATCTAGATTCACAGGTTACAATACGATTCAAAAACGATATACTTTTATTACAGACCGATTCGATACGAATCGATACAGTGTAAGAACAATACGATTTGATTCTACGGTTAATATTTGTTGTAGCCTGGAATCCATACTTATCAAGTGCTGGTCGCTCCCAACGGTCACTGACTGATCAGTCTGGCCTTAGTCGTATAGCCAGCATTTAGCCCTAGAGTCACTAATGAAGTGAATATATGAATATTCATGTTTTCTGCACTGGCGAGAACCACCAATCGAATATGAGTTAGCTGGCTGGCAACGGCATTCGTGAATGTTATTTGACATGAGCTTAAAACTTTGATTTGATATGGCCAAACAGGATACTGTTTGGCCATATCTGCATTTTGTTTATTTCAGTGGGATTCCCAGTT
The DNA here is from genome assembly GCA_029692085.1 of Gymnothorax javanicus. Classification (NCBI taxonomy): domain Eukaryota; kingdom Metazoa; phylum Chordata; class Actinopteri; order Anguilliformes; family Muraenidae; genus Gymnothorax; species Gymnothorax javanicus. Next base: position 136,332,141 of record CM056195.1, on the reverse strand, counting down.
ATAATAACACCGTGGCTATTCTTACGTGACCATAATCCGTTGCAGGCAGGCTATTCTTACGCGACTCTCATTCGGGCATGCGCAGATTGAAATTGTATGACAGCACAAATTTTGTCAATCATGTCAATTTAGCGGCCGAGTTTTTACAAGGGGCCGAAGGGTTAAGCCCGTAACCATGGCATCGGTAAATTGAAATCTCGTCCCCGGGGCTTCTATACTGAGCAACAAAAGAAATGCAAGTTAGCTAGTTAGTTATTGTCCTCTCATGGTTACTCAGTCAAAGTGACTGCAAAACAAAGTAATGTTTGATGAAACGAGTGTAAATGTGCACGCGCTAGTAATAAATTTGATTTTCGATAATAATTACGCGCACACTTATTTTCCGGTCTGTCTTTAACTAACTTGCGTTTCTTTTGTTGCTCAGTAAGCTATACTTGCTTCCCCAAGGCTGGGCAATCTCGTGGTAGCATCTGGAACCAGGCCGTTAATCAGATAGGAGAACTCCCGTAAAAACAGTCATATATATTTACATTACGTGAGCATCAGTCACGCAAATCATCAACATGTGTCTAGCTATTTTTACGGGAGAACAAGAAAGGTAAGAAAATTATCTAAGTCCGACAATTTCAATCTGCGCATGCATGACCGAAAGTCACGTAAGAATAGCCTGCCTGCAACAGATTACGGTCATGTAAGAATAGCCACGGTCTTATAATAAAGGCTCATTTAAATAATACTCAAATTACATAACGTATTTCACTGTAATTGGCATTAGCTATAGATCGAAGGGCATGATTACATCAGCTAGATTAAAGTGATACTCCACCCAAAAACTATAATTTGTATATTAATTACTCACCATTAGATGTCTTGAACGGACGAAGTTGTTCTTCACCTGGCACAACTTTATGGCTACCGGAGAGTTTTGAAAAATTATCCAAATTCCTTTTTTGCTGGAGGCAAATGGGGTCACCCAGTTGCAATGGGAAAACTCCACAAACGTCCGTTGACAAACTTTCAAACCATCGTCCAACGCATCGTCCAGTATAATCCAAGTCTGCTTTGTCCGCTCGTATCCTCAGAACTCTATAAACGCGGTTATTTTTTGCTAAAAATAATAGAATGCCAGTTAAGCCTGATTCATGCTTCTTGCGGTCGGCGCGGTCAGCACGGCCCACACGGTGAAATGACGCAATTGCGGCCAGGGCGACCAGCCTTGAAGGGGAGGCTCCGCCGAGCGCACCTGGAGGAATTTGAACGCCGCGGCCGGGTCGCACCTGGAGCAATTTGGCTAGCTTCAGGACCCGAAAGTACATATACCGATTAAAATTAAAAAAAGCGGAAAGCTTTAAAGAAAATCCAGCAGAACATACAAACAGCTGAAAATACAAACATCTTTACGACAGTTCCTGTCGGATCTACAAGGATGCTCATATGAATCTCGTTAGCGAAGCTTACGTCATTCAGGAATACCCATATAGCTCGTTGCCCATACAGTCATTTCGGAATACCTCAACGTCTCTCCGTCCCCCCCATTAATGTCATTAATTGCGGTATTAATGTCATTAATTCACGGTTGGCTGAACTAACTGGCAGACAAATTAAACTTAGTTTGCTATATATAACAAGTAATCTCTATGCATCTGAAATCACACACACACACACACACACACACACACACACACACAAAAAAAAAAGATCATTGCCAGACATCGGTGCAGAAACTGCCGAAATGCAAACCATGTCAACTTAGTTTTCGGAAGTTTCAAGTAACCCAATTATCGTAATAGTGAAAAAGAGAGGCCAGTAATATTTGTTTTGACAGCGACGCACTGTCTAATCTAATTCAAAATAATCGAGCCGTGTGTTTGGTGGTAATATTAATAATAGTAATAATAATAATAGTTACAATATGACAGTAAAAATGAACGCATTGATCACAGAAATAAGATTCAGTCGAGCAAGAATAGAACAGGCCCGTTCTTGAAGCCGCTTTGACCGCAAGAAGCATGAAACGACTCGACCTTCGTGGGGACCGTGCGCGCCGTCCGCACTGCTGGAACCGCGCCGACCGCAAGAAGCATGAATCAGGCTTTATGCTTCAAGTCAGCTCGCGCATTCAACGGAAGTCCCGCCTCGTTCATTGCCCAGAGACTCTGCTGCCACTCTGATGAATACTCGTATAAACACGAGCCGGGAGGCGGGACTTCCGTTGAGTGCAGAACTGGGGTATTTTTATTTATTTTTTAAGTCTGTCTAAAGGGGGAGGGGGGCACCCTTGCGACCAACGAGATGTGTGAAGGTACCAGCCCAAGTCTCGCGATACCCGATCCATGACTCGACAATCGATTCATCTAGGAATTCGTGGCTAATTCGTTTCGATTGAGGAGGCTGCTACCGATGCAGCCGCACAGAGATATAAGAAAACTAGAGTGGACGACGAGTGGGCTGGACCAAAGCGGAAACGGCAGAATAGCTTCGCCATCTTGTGTATGTATAAATGTCCAATGAGGCACATGTAAACAGTAGGCTAAACATGGGTGTCAACAACTTAGAGACTTATTTTCCGTGTTCTTTTTATCCTTTCATACTTAAAATGAACACGAATAAGGAATTGTAATCAAACAACAAAATTTATTGAAAAAAAAAAAATTTTTTTTAAATCCGGTGTATTCGATGTTTATTTAATCGGAAGACATTACAGAGAAATCGGAACTTCAGCTGTTGTCCCGTATGAGCAAGTTTTCGTTTTTTTCGAGCACGGTTTAGGCCAGTTATACTGCATTTTCCATTGAACGTCTGCCCCGAAATACATACACAAGATGGCGGTGGCGTGCTGCCACGGAAACGACGGGATTGTCCACTCTAGTTTTCTTTTATCTCTGTGTGCAGCCGTATCTCTCACTTGTTAAACTGAATATCCGGTCGCATCGGTTTATCTTTCACAACCCTATTCATTAGGTCTTTGCTGTTCAGCTTCTGGGAAAGTTGTAGGAACGCTGTAATATGAGATTGTATGAACGACAATTATCTGATTAAACAAGAAACGAGAAAAACGAGAAATTTCACTTAATTACCGTCTATGGAATCTCATTGTAGTGTTTTTTTTTTTTCGTTGACGCGGAGCTGTAGGTCATAATCGTTTACGGCAACGCAGCTTATTGGAAGCCCATTTGCTCAGTAAATTAATTCAGTTTGTCCGATTCTTACTCAGAAAAAGGTTGAGTGTTAACCTGCATTGTGGTTATGTTGCTGGTTATAGACAGAGTTTCATTGTTAAATGAGCAGCTACACGCGCACTTTAGTTGGAAAAACCGCTTTTTTTACTCCTGCATAAGCAAAGCTAAAGCCTGCCCCAGGTGGTGCAACTTTGCCTGAGGCAAGTGACACGCGTGTATACCGCATCAGGCAAAGTTGCACCGTCTGGGGCAGGCTTTAGGAAGGAGTGTTGTGATGAGACTCGAGCGTCTCTCTCTAATCGATCGGTCAATCAATCAATCAATTTGCCATTATCAGGACCACGGGTGGCAAGATTCCCAAACAGTGTCATTTTGATTAAATACGGTTTCTTCGGCATATCACGCTGATCAAAGAAATAAATATATTCCGTTTTGTGAGCTGCAGGAATTCAGAGGCTTCGTAAGACATTGACGTTTTATGTCACCATAAATGTGCATAGGAAAATGCCAGATAATTGTATCAAAGAACTATAAAGCCAGCCGAGGGAAAATGGATGCAGACTCATCCTCGCAACAGAACAAATTAACAATTTGTTGGTAATTAGGAAACCTAAATGGGATCGAGTTTAGAGATATAATGCGGTTTAAGGCGAGGTGAGAGCAGTGCCAATATTCCGCCGATGACAACTCTGGAGTGGAAGAGGTTGTACAGCTATATAAAAATGACACTGATAGGACTGAGTGTATGAGTGTGAAACTTCATCAAATTTGACCATAATGACAGCATACAGGAAGTCAGATTTAAATGCTAGGCCTTTTCATATAGAAATGGCAAATTCTTTTTGAATGTTCAGAAAAATAATAGAAATTATTAACTTTATTTTGAACACTTTTCAAAGCGAAGTACCTACAAAGTGCTTCACAAAAGGATAGGAGAGAGCTCTCACAATCAGCAATGCAATCGGCAGTGGCAACAGGAGAGGCTGGATTAACTAATTGATCAACAGTTTTACAAAGGAATCTGGGGTTTTGGAGATGGGCGGAAATAAGACCAGAAAAATAGCGCGTTCGTGCATCTTTTGCCATCCAATTATACCAACGTAACAACTCTTTCATAGCCACAAAGAGAATGTGGGGACCAGATTTTTTGTGTTTTTGTTCTGCTTTCCTGCATTCCTTTTTATAGCTTCGGATACTGTCATTTAGCCAGCGTTGTTTTCTATTAGAGTGTGATCTTATCTTCAGATGAGCTATGCTATCTAAGATTGAAGAGCACAAGGAATTAAAAGATTTAAGCAAATCATCGGTGTGAGAAAAATCAGATAACACATTATCAGAGCAGTTCAACAGTGTGGAGAATTTAGAGGTGCTGTGCTCATTTAAGATACGAGTATAGCCTACCTTAGGCAGGGTAAAACCATGCTAGCAGCCTGTATTTCAGTTAAAATTAATACACTGGTGATCAAACATAAACATGTCCATAATTTCTAAAGAAGATATTTGCCCAAACTAAAAACAAGGTCAAGAGTGTGGCCCTGGAGTTTGGCCAGACGCATGTTGTTTGAAGTTAAGATATTGAGAAAGTCAGTAACAAGGCCACTAGAAAACCTTCTAATCAAGTCTCTCCTAAGGAATAAAGTCCCCTGTTGTTGCTTGAGCCACAGACAGCAGGCTCAAATTTGGTGATGCACCCTACACTGCTAGAGTGATTTACGACCCCAATTCCAAAAATGCTGTGTAAAATGTAAATAAACACAGAATGCAATGATTTGCAAATCTCATAAAATGACATTTTATTCGAAATAGAACATAGACAACATATCAGATGTTGAAAGTGACACATTTTATCATTTCATTAAAAATATTTGCTCATTTCGAGTTTGATGGCAGCAACACCTCTCAAAAAAAGTTGGGATAGGGCCATGTTTACCATTGTTTGGTATCCCCTCTTCTTTTGAACAACAGTCTGTCAACATCTGGGAAGTGAGGGGACCAATTGCTGAAGTTTTTGGAGGGGAATGTTGTCCCACTCTTGTGTGATCAAGGATTCTAGCTGCTCAACAGTCCTGGGTCCTCTTTGCCGGATTTTTTGTTTTATGATGCACCAGTTGTTTTCTATTAGTGAATGGTCTGGACTGCTGGCAGCCCAGTTCAGCTCTCAGACTCTTCTACTGTGAAGTCATGCTGTTGTGATGGATGCAGTGTGTGGTTTGGCATTGTTTCTCTGAAATATACAAGACCTTCCCTGAAAGAGACGTTGTCTGGATGGGAGCATATGTTGTTGTAAAACCTCTATCCACCTTAATCCTGAGGGCGCTACTGTAGATATGACCATGGGTGCAACTTCCAGCGGAAGTAGTTTTTAGCGAGTGGCTAGTCAAGAACAGCGGCGTTTCTTTCAGTTAACTTAGTGATTACAGCTCATTTTTTTTTAACAAATTAACTTGATTTTCTTAAAATGTCCCTTCAGAGCTCCGGCACCTATTGTGCTGTTCGAGGCTGAACTAACAACCAGAGGAAGCTAAATTTATGGTTTGATCAACAGTGTTTTGAACACGCACCCAGAACATAGGGGATTGTCCTTGTGTTCAGCGAATCGGTTTCCATTGCCTACCTACAGAAGAGGAAACCAAAATTTGGCTGAAAAACCTGAATTTGAAAAGACCCCCGAAAACATTAGGTGCTCATTTCATTATGTCGACAAACAACGATTCCTACTTTATGGCTAGGCTCAGACAGTCCGCCGCAGAGGAGACGCTGGGTCCTCAGAAGCATTTTGACAGCAGTGCCAGGAGAGCACAGGGTATGATTTCGCATGTAGGGAAGACAGAACATTGTTGTATTTGTCCGGCAATGCCAGTCAGTGTAGCTAACGTTTCATCCTGTACAGTTTAAGATGAGGCTGTAGAAGTAGCAATAGTCTACTACAATTTGAAAATAGCCTACTCTGTTCCAAACAATAGTCTTGCACTCCAAACCTCATTTCACTAAAATTAAAAGTATGGGAAAAATGGATTCACTGTGTTTTACATGTTATAGTATTGGATTAGCTAGCAACTTAATATCGTATAATGTAGTTGGCTGGAGTAGAGCTAATTTGACTCGTGCTGTCGGATGGCTTAATTTACTCTGTATAACAATCCATTACGTTTCACATGTAGAGCAATATTTACCACTGAAATATAGTGTTTCCTTCATAAATATTCTCAGAAAGTACTTTTATATCTGTTTTAAGGTACATAAGGTCGTATACTACCTCCTTTAACAAAACGCGACTGACCTTGTTGCTGTTGAAGTACTGCACACGCTTCGGAGCTTTGTAGATTGTTCATAGCTTCGCAATCTGTGGCAACGGAGTCGCTAATGTAGCCAAATGCGCTAGTGTGGCCACTGCTTCAGGTCGATCTCCCATTCTTCGATAGTAGAAGGCAGCAATACCGTAACTTTATCCCGTCAGAGGGCTAAAAGGTGATGTTTCCTCATTTATTATTTTCCAATCGCTGATAAAAAAAGAGGATTCGCGTGAGCCGCTACCATGGTAAACAGTTCAGTGACAGGATGCAGCAGAAGTTACGCCCAGAATTCACATAAGAGATCATGGGACGTGGGAATAAGGTGGATATACTTTCAGCATTGATAATGCCTTTCCAGATGTGTAAGCTCCCCACGCCATAGGCACTAATGCAACCCGATACTATCAGAGATGTAGGCTTTTGAACTATGCACTGATAACAAGCTGGATGGTCCCTCTCCTCTTCAGCCTGCACGACACGGTGTCCGTGGTTTCCAAAAAGAATTGAAAACTTTGATTAATCTGACCACAGAACAGTTTTCCATTCTGCCTCAGTCCATTTTAAATGAACTTGGGCCCAGAGAAGACGGCGGCGTTTCTGGATTGTGTTCACATGTGGCTTCTTCTTTGCATGATATAGCTTTTGCTTGCATTTGTAGATTGCACGGCGGTCTGTGTTCACAGACAATGATTTCTGGAAGTGTTCCTGAGGCCATGCAGTGTATTCCAGTGCAAAATCATGCCTTTTGTTAAGGCAGTGCCGCCTGAGGGCCCAAAGATCATGAGCATCTATTGACCTTCGGACTTTTCCCTTGTGCACATAGATTTCTCTAGATTCCCTAAATCTTTTGATGATATTATATACTGTAGATTCAAAGTCTTTGCAATTTAGCATTGAGGAACATTTTTCTGAAATTGTTCCACAAGTTTCAGACACAGTTTATTGCAGATTGGTGAATTTCTATCCATCTTTACATCTGAGAGACTCTGCCTCTCTAAAATGTTCTTTTTATACCAAGTCATGTTAATTGGTTGCAAAATCCTCCTCCAGCTGTTTTTTATTTGTACCATTTACTTTTCCAGCCTTTTGTTGCCCCTCTCCCAACGTTTTTGAGATGTGTTGCTCCCCTCAAATTCAAAATGAGCTTATATTTTTCATAACATGATAAAATGTCTCGCTTTCAACATTGGATATATTATCTATGTTCTATTGTGAATAAAATGTGGGTTTATAGGATTTGCAAATTATTGCATTCTGTTTTTATTTACAATTTATACAGCATCCCAACTTTTTTGGAATTGGGGTTGTACAAAATGCTACACTCGAAGTGAAAGAAAGCTTTTGTCCTAAATGAACTGCAAACAAAAGAACTGCCCTTTAGGTGTTATAAAATATTTCTTGGCAATTTTAGGACAGAGCCAAGCAGACTAATAAATACTATAACATCTAGATTGAAACATTCACAGAATCTTCCATTTTCCTGTTAATAGTGATGTAGGTTAAGGTTAAAAAAACATGCGCTGAAGACCTGAAGTGTCTGCTTTCCCATCGCTGTTCAGACAGCCAACAGCTAAAAAAAACACTGCAGTTTAATGAAGACTCATATCCAACAAATGCTCTGTTACATAGCCAGACAAACTGGAAGAAATGAGAATGGATGTATGTAAGTAAACCATTGCACAAGTATAGTAATGTAACAATGAGTGTATTTACATGACGTTATAGAAAGTCGATTTATTGGGTTAGTCCGACTAAAACCGAACTTTTAAAATACATGTAAACATGTTTGTCTGACTGGAATCGAGCTAAATGGATTTCTCAAAGTTGGACTAACACACCCATATAATGCAGTTACAAGTCAGATTACTCCCCCATGTATACGGTTAAATTGAACCGAACTGGACTATGCGCTCTGCGCATGCTCCACAGTTCATTGTGCAGGGCTTTGACCTGGAAGTCTGAAGGACTTGAGAACATCAAACTGACTCGCAACAACTCTGTACTCTGCACTACTAGCAAGTCTGTGCAGAGCAGTAGCAATCCTCATCTGCATTGGTGTTGGTGCTCGAACAATTACGTCTTGGGGGCTCATAACTTCTTCCATTAATCCGCATAATTTATTGAATGACCTGCGCATCATCCAAAAATTTCCCCCCAATCACAAATGGGAAAATCATTCAAAATGACTCTCTCCTACCAGTCTTTGCTCCTGACCCGCGGGAAGGCTGGGGTGCGTTTCCCAAAAGCACTGATACTAACTTACATAGTTGGAACCACTGACTGAGTGTGGACGAACAATGTAAGTTGCTAACTTAGTTAGCGACTACGCTTTTGGGAAGCGCACCCTGAGGTAGTAGAGAGGGCAGGAAGGGTAGCATAGCAGAGGTCACACTTTTAGAGCACTACAGGAGCATTCAGCGTTGCCGCAAGCCTTCGACTAACACCGTAACCACCAGGGATAGCGTGCATCTGAACTGTACGAAAAGCATAGCGTACAGCACGTACAAAATGTACAGAGCCGTAAAGTTGTCCATCTTTTCGCCACGGAGATGGACATGCTTTGGTCAATAAATCAATTTCCCAACCGTGCATGTGTACTGGGACAAGGACAGTAGTCCAATTAAATGGACTAATCAAGCTATAACCGTAGCTCAGCTTAACTGTGCATGTAAACGTACTGACTGATGCCAGCAAGGCTAAACACAAGCTAAAACATACATTAGTATACTTTTATTATTTATTTATTAACCTTTATTTAACCAGGTAATTAGCCCATTGAGATCAAGGACCTCTTTTGCAAGGGAGACCTGGCCAAGAAAGGCAGCAACACACGTCTGTAACACAAAATTAAAAAAAAAAACAATACACACAACATTCAGAAGCAAAAATGGAGCAAAGTACAGAGCAGATATACAAATAATAAATAGTGATCATATAAAATGCAGATTTTTGATGATACTGATGATATTTCAGTACAGCAACACTGTCCAATGGATTTACGTTCAAGGTCCTTTAAAATCATAGCGAAGGCATCATAAGTAATTAATTCTGGCAGTTTTAAATCTTTTTGAAGGGTGTTCCATGTAAAAGAGGCAGCATATTTGAATGCTCTCTTTCCCAGCTCCGTGGGGACACGCGGAACAGTCAATTGCACAGTATCCTTTGAGCGAAGCCCATATTGGCTTTGGCTTCTCAGGATATATGTACATAAATACGAAGGGACCAGCCCAAGGACAGTTTTATAAATAAAACCCAACCAATGCATACGTCTGCGTACATACAAAGAAGACCAATCAGATTCTGCGTACAAGATACAGTGGTGGGTGAGACGTTTACATCCAATGACAAATCTTAAAGCACAATGATACACAGAATCCAGTGATCGCAAACATTGGGCTGAAGCATCCATGTATAACACATCCCTGTAATCTATCAAAGGCAAAAAGGTTGATGATACAAGATATTTTCTGACTGTAAATGAAAAGCAGGATTTGTTTCGAAAACAGAAGCCTAATTTCACCTTTAGCTTAGAAACCAGATTGGCAATGTGAGACTTAAAAGATAACTGCCAATCAATGACAAAGCCCAAGTACTTTTAACTGGATACCAGTTCAATTACTTCTCCTTGAGCGTTTAGAATGTTTGGGAGATTTGGCGGTAATTCAGCGGAGTTTTAAAACATACTAAACATAACAGTGTGTAGTGATCAAATATGCCACAAATTTCTCGGATGCCTGAGTGAGAAAAGGAGCCAGATCCTCTTTATAGCTAGTCACGGTAATACCTACTCTATTGTAAATATCTGCTCCATATTGAATATGAAAGTCAACTCACGTTCCACTCATGCATACTTTGAAGTAAAGAAACTAACAATGAAAGAAAAAGCCAGAACCCAGACAAATCTCTTGACGCTGGACAACCAACACAGACAGGAAGGGGGAACACTAGCTTATGCATTAACCAATTTAAGCTTAGAGAACAACTCAAAATTGAGCACAATTTGGGAATAGAGCACAAAATAAGTAAACCTATACACACTTTGGTTAAGCTATGGTCAGTCTGCGTCACTGTCATAAGACTATCAAAGCGATCCTTGGCCTCTCATCAGATAAACCTTTTTAAGGGATGGGAAGATGGTGACCTTCAATTATTTTTGTTTGGTCGCATTATCATCATTTCAGCCACTGTACTCATTATATCTGGACTCCATAGGGTTAATTATTTCATTTAACCTTGGTTTTGAGGGAAAATTGTCATTCACTTTAAATTCATGTGGCACATTCTTCACACATTCAGAATACATTCAGTATTCAGAAATACCTTAAGACCAACCCTTTAAGTACAAGGTCAACTCCTGTATTGTCTCATGGACCGCAGGCTGCAGCCTTTACTTGGCCCCTCAAATGCCGCTTGCATCTTTCTAATCTATTATTTAAGCATAGCCGGATTATGAAAGACTGCTACTGTAATATGAAGCAAAACATAGGTGAAAATTGAAAAGGATTTTCTTTATTCCTATATTTATTTCTTGATCATGTTAGGAATAATAATGCTAATTCACGGGCATGCATCTCATGCCTGTAATTGCAAATTTCCAAGGCTTACAAAGCTACCAAAAGATGATGGTTCTCTCTCAAGTGAAGCCATTTTCCACAAGCTTAAAATATACATTATACTGCATGCTAGAATTTGCATGCAGCAGGATGTGCTGCAGAGTAAAGAATCTGCTGAATCTCTTGAAGTTCCAATAGTTGTGGATTCTATACATCATCGAAGATATATTGCCCTCTGCTGTAGAACACAGGGCATTGCAAAGAGAAAATACATTTTTAGTCTCGCCCCCGGAGGGGTTTGCAAGACTATTGTAATCACCTTGTGAGTCTGTCTGTCTGTCTGTCTGTCTGTGTATGTGTGTGTCCGGGCAGATATCTCCAGATCTACTTGACCGATTTCGCTCATCTTTCACATGCAAACACCTTGGGCTGACCTCACGGCATGACATAAATTTTGGGCTGTTGGGCGAGACTATGAATTCTCTGAATGCTTGTCTATAAATGTTACCCCTACCAATATGAGTCTGTGTTGCCATATAAGAATGTGGTTTGTTATATGAACAAAATAACTGCTTTGTCATTCACATTCGGACATAAATCTTGTGAAATCATGTTTTTCAGAGGAGATATGTTATAATGCTTAGGCTACCGTGCTTTGCAAATTTAGAATTTGCAAACTGACAACCTGGCATTCGTGTTAAGGAAAACCCTTTCATACCTCCAGAGAAAATTAGCTGTGCCACACGTTGCATGAAGAATTCCAAGACTGCATAGACATCTAATTGTTCAAAAATAGGTATTTGTGGGTCTCATAAGCCCATTTTCTTGAATTATAAATCCCTTCGCTCCCAGTCTTTATGGGAACACATCCTTCATTCACTCATCATATTCTCACACAATGCATCAGATTCAAAAAAAAAAAAAAATGCAGTTATCATCCATTTCAAAAGGCAAACAGCTGCCATTTAATGAAATAGAGTTAACATAGTGATGTTTGAGATGGCAGTATTATTTTATTTAATTGAGCTTTTCCCATTGAAACCTAATCAAGTAATGTGAGCAGCCTCCGACACTTCGTTGAGCATGATAGAATACCACAAACTCTTTTTTAGATGCTGGGAGAGCAATATTTGCTCTAATGACACATTGGGAGCTCCCACACCCAGAAGTCAAGTCAAAAACAGAATTTGAGTGACCACAAAATGACAACCAAATTTGGGCACTGAGGAAGGAACACATACTGGGAGTAGGAAAAGTCTGATGTGAAGGTGTGATATTTCAGGTCAGGTCAACAATTTTAGTTATGGGCCCAAAACATCACAAATTCTGGTGTCAATGAGTGGACTGACAAGAATTTAATTGTAAAAGGAGGGCTGTGACCTTCAGAAACAGCAGAAAAGCTTACTATTTAGTATGATTTCTGTGAAACAATATTAGGCTTAAGCAAGTATGGTAAAGGGCCTTGCTCAAGGGTTCAAGAGGTATCCTGATCTGAATGGGGCTGCGCAAAGTCTTGAACAACCAACCTTCTGAGTCCAAGTCAAACAACTTCACCACTGGGCTACAAAATAGGAAAACATTGCAGCACAAAATGAATGCTTAGAGCCCTTGTTTAGCTGCAGTTGAGATAGTTGCAATAATGGAGAAGGGAAGTTGAGATACAGCCGATCACAGCCATGAGGAAACATGGGTCTTTTGCGTTTTGAGCAAGAATAGCAAGTTTGTTTTTACTAAGAGTTTGTATTACTGCAATGCATTTCTCATGCGAGAGCAGAGGACTGATCTGAAAACGTCCACAGGAGTTATTGACAAAAGTGTTCTTTTTGCACCTTTTTTGCCTTTGTTTTTTGCGGAAAGGGTGCGCAAATACCTCAGACTGTACAACCTTGTTTCCAGAAAAGTTGGGACGTTGTGTAAAATGTACATAAAAATGGACTGCAATGATTGGAAAATCATTTCAACTCCATAATAAATTGAAAATAGTCCAAAGACAACATATCAAATAATGAAACAGAGAAATTTTATCAGTTTTGAGAAATATCTGCTCATTTTGAATTTGTTGCCAGCAACACGCTTTGTTTGTCATTTCATAATGCACCAGTTTTTTAGCTTACCGGCCCTATGGGCCGATAAGCTATTGTCATGGCGTGGCATCCGTCGTCCATCGTCCAGGACTTTTTTTTAATATTTTTTTTTGGCCCAATAAATTTCAGTGTAAATTTTCCATAACATACTACTAGACCATATCTCCAGATTTTTTTCTTTTTTTCAGATTTTTGATTGAATCATTTTTGTCCGTTTTATGGGCCCTTGAAATTTTGGCCCCAATGTTTAACCCTCTGTTAACCAAGTACCTTTCCAACTGCGTAAAAATCATTTCCCTAGGCAAATATGTTGATTATGGGGCAATATTTGGAAAAATAGTAAAAAAAAAAAAATTTGACCCTTTGGCCCACCTTTCCAAAATGTAGCAGATCTGCTACATTGGGTAATAATGTGAATGGAAAAATTAAAGCGACGGACCATTCAAGTTATTCTCAAATGTTTATTTGGCAATAAGAAACAAAACCAGCAGGGTGTCCAGGCTGTTAACCCTTTCACTTTATGTAGCAGATATGCTACGCTGGTTAATAGAGGGTTAAGATAGGACTGAGAAATTTTAAAAAATTATTTCTCAAAAACTGTGTGAATATTTTTTCCTAAATCAGGTAATCAACTTTCCTTGGTACCGTCAACGTACAGTGCGAGTGCTATTTTGATTGAATCGATGATAGTGGGGGCACTGTACTTTAACATTGGATCCTATAGAGAATATGCAAGACGGCCTGTGGAGGCCAAATGGTTGCAGATGGAGATTAAGTTTGTATTATCGACATTTAGGGAGTCCTATATGACCTATATTTTGGCTGTTAAAGTTGACCTCCGATTACCTTGAAAGGTCAAACTTCAGGTCAAGCAAAATGTTACAATTTTTAACGGCTTCTAGGCTTGAAAATATAGAGGATTGGGAACATATGTATTGAACACTTATAGGGAGTCCTATATGAACTGTCATTGAGTGGCCTTGAACTTGACCTGCGGTGACATTCGAAGGTCAAACTTCACCTGGTGAATTTTCAATGACTTCTATCACCAAAACTATTACAGATAGAGCTTAGATTTCTATTGTGGGCATATAGGAAGTCATATATTAAGTTTCATTTGGCAACCTTGAACTTGACCTTCAGTGACCTTCAACGGCTGAACTTCATAATGAAATTTCAATGACTAATATCAGCAAAATCATTACAGATTTGGTTTAGATTTGTTTTGGAGACATATAGGAAGTCATAGATGAACTTTGATTTGGTGACCTTCATATTGACCTATTCAAACTTGTTCAAACTTGTTCAAACTTGACCTATTGAAAAATCTAATGACTTCTATCACTAAAAAGGTCACAGATAGAGCCTAAGTTTGTATCACAGACTTGAAGGAAGTCAGGCATGAACTTTCATTTGGTGACATTCAACTTGACTGTTGGTGACCTTTGATGGTCAAACTTGACATAATACAATGACTTGTATTGCCAAAACGGTCACAGATGGAACCTAAATTAGTATTAGAGACTTATAGGAAGTCATATATGACATCCATTTGCTGATCTCAACTTGACTTTCTGTGACCTTTAGGGTTCACAATTGACATATTGAATTTTCAATGACATGTATCACCAAAACTGCTTCAGAGTTTAGGATTGTACAAAGTATTACAGGTGGTCTTGTAAATGTATGTGAACCTTTATTTTGTAACCTTAACATTGACCTTCAATGATTCTAAGGTCAAATTTCACATGAAATTTTCATAACTTGTATCATCAGTATAAGATTGCTTGCCGGTAAGCTACAGGACCCTTGGTCCTATTTTTCAATGTATGACACGTCTGAACAGGCAGGCAAGTTTAGCACCCGGACTCTTTTACTCGCATCCATGATGTTGTAATACGCGTGCATGTGGTTTGGCATTATCTTGCTGAAATGAGCAAAGCCTTACCAGAAAAAATGTCTGAATAAATGTATATGTTACTCCAAAACCTGTATATATTGTTCAGCATTAATGCTGTCTTCGCAGATGTGCAAGTTGCCCATGCACTAACGCATCCCCATACTATCATGGATGCTGGCTTTTGAACTATGCGCTGATAAAAAGCTGGATGTTCCCTCTCCTTCGTAGTCAAAAGAATGTGGCATCCATGATTTCCAAATAAATTTTCAGATTCTGTCGGCAGCGTTTCTCGGTAATGTTTTTTTTTTTTCCCCCTTTACATTGTAAAATTTTGACTGATTTTCAACCTTGTGGTATTCATAAAATCATTAATATTCATCTGATTGACATGAAATTTGGACTGAAGTTGTATCTGTTGGAGATCCATGAAATGACATAGGATTTTCTAGAAAGGTGCATCCCTAGGGGGTTAATTTTGAAAATGAAGTAAGTTGATGATACAGGCCATTTTGGCCAGGTCTCCCTCGAAAAAGAGATCATTGATCTCAATGGGACTACCTGGTAAAATATGGGTTAAATAAATAAAAACTGATAGTGATTTTTGTTATGGTTACATAACAGAGCTCATAAAATATTCATAAATGTTCAAAACAAAAAAATCCTATGTCATTTCATAGAACTGTCTTAAACCTTTCATATGAGACTCATTTGAGTAAAATCTGGCCAAGGGTTATTGAAATATCAGTGCCACAAAATATTTTCAGATTTTGTCATTAAAGTGCCGTTTCCATGGCAAACGTACATTTTTATCAAAATACTACATTTTATGAGGTTAAAATCATGTTTAATGTTTATTTCTTAGTTTTTACATTATTATGGTTATTTCTACACTTTGCCCTGAAGACCCCTTAAGCCCTCACCATCTTCTGAAAGACTCAGCCCCTCTGAGATGCTCTTTTCATACCCATTCATGTCACTGGCCCATTGCCAATTAATCTAATTAGCTGTGAGATGTTCCACCAGGTGCACTCTTTAGCATTATAAAACATTTCCAATCTTTTGTTGCCCCTGTCCCAACTTTTTTTTTGAAAGATGTAGCTGGCATCAAATTCGAAATGAGAAAATATTTTTCTAAAAACAATAAATCTCTCAGTTTCAACATTTGAAATATTGTCTTTGAACCATTCTCAATTAAATATAGGGTTGTAATGATGTCCAAATCATTGCATTCTGTTTTTAATTACATTTTACAAAGCGCACCAACTTTCCTGGAAATGGGTTTGTCCTTAATTTAAAGCACCGTCTTGTGGATAATAAGATCATATAGTTTTTGCCCACAACAAAAACAAGCAGTAACTGAAAGCTGTTCAGGAGTGCAAAAAGCACAGTGGATGCCCCTGTCTATTATGTCTATTATAAATGCATCTGCCTCAATAACCTTTCATGTCATGTTGTATATTACATGTGTACCATTTAGCTAAACACACAATCTGATATATGCAAGTATTGTTCCGGGATCAATAAAATAATGTTTGTCCAGGAATAATATTATAGTTCCCAAATGAATAGCAGCTCTGCTATGTTGAAGCCATGAAAGCTTTACAACCATGTATTGCACCCGCCGAGCGAGGGCCTTTGGCCAGCAGTTCAAACCAGCAAACTCCCGGACACTGAGCAATTTAAGTGAAAATTAGGTAAAATTCAAAAGGCAAAAACTGTTTTCGGTTTTTTTGATAACATGCGTCCCTGCAAGTCATTGCTTATCGACGTGCAAAGCTTGCTATCATTATTAGCAAGTTTTAGACAACAAAATACATTACAATTTTCAGTGCAGCATTGAGATCTTGAGTGTTATGGAAAAACTTAGTGAGTAACAAAAAGCAGATTTTGAGAAAAAGACAAAAACTATCTCTCTGGGATTTAGCTCTTCTCTGACAACGGTTCTGACTTAGCAGTTATTTATTTATTGCATAATAATCAAGAAGGCATAGGCAGCACTCCAAATGCAAAAAAAATATATTTATTGCCACACTATAGGACGTTTCGGGTGGTACCCTTCCTCAGCATGTATGGCAAACAAGATCAATTGGCACAGGTGTGTTTTATAGGCACAGGTAATCTCATCACTATGGGCATCGAACAGGTGTCTCTAATACTACTTAATTAACATGCATAATACACTCACAAATAGGCTGTAATGACAAACCCCAGTCACTGATTTCATAGTTACATGATTTCATGAATACACAGTAAATATAAAATGATATAAACTAAAAATGAAAATAATAATAAATCTCCTCATTCAGGCCATTCAGAATGAGATTAAACCAGGTGTCATTAATACTGGTAATTGACATCCATTAATGACAAACCTAAGTCACTAATTATGTAATACATGAACAAAATCAAACCGCAAGCTTCATAAAAAACAAGAAAAAGAAATCTCCTCATTCAGGCCATTGGGAATGAGAGTGTCGAGGTAATGTATCCAATATGACTCCCTCTGGAGAAGAATTCTGTCTCTAACACCACCTCTCCGTGGTCTATCAACTGTCTCTATACCCATAAATTGTAGATCACTGAGATTGTGTTGATTACTATTGAAATGACGCGCCACAGAAGACTTATCATCATAATTGCGGATTGAACACTTATGTTCACTAATCCTAGTCTTAAGCTCACGTTTTGTTTTCCCCACATAGTACAAATTACAAGGACATTTCAACAAATAAACAACATATTTTGTGTTACAAGTTATTCTACCCCTCACTCTAATGGCATCACCTGATTTTGGATGAGTGAACTGTTTGCCTTTACACATAGAATAGCACTGTACACAATTATGACACGGAAAATTACCACTGGGTATCTGTGACAAAAAATGTGTAGGGCGTTTTGATGAGCCGACATCTGATTTTACTAAAAGGTCCCGTAAATTGGAAGACCGCTTATAGAAATATCTTGGCCGAGTTTGAAAAGCACTTGCAATTTGTGTATCTGTCTCCAAAATATGCCAATGTTTATTCACTATGCGTTTGATCTCCCCTGAAATGGGACTGTATGTGGAAACCAAACCAATCCCTTGAGATGAACTATCCTTAGACTTGGGTGTAAGAAGGACAGATCTAGGAATTTCTGAACCTTCTCTAAATGGCTATCGAGTAACGTAATATTGTAAACCACGCAATCTAAAAATTATTATACAAAGATTCAGCATGCGTCTCAAAAGACTCATCAGAGTGACAGATCCGTTTAATCTTAATAACTGACTATAAGGTAAACTTTTTTTTTCAAAGCCGGAGAATGAAAACTATTAAAGTGTAAAAATGTATTTCTATCTGTTTCTTTTTTATAGACCTCAGTGTGTAGAGATTGACCCTCTTTTTTCACCATGACATCCAAAAATGAAATACAATGTAGGTCAAAAGACAGTGTAAATTTAATGGATTCCATTCTGGAATTCATAAGATCATGGAATTCCTTTAACTCATCGGCACTGCCGCTCCAAATGAAGAATAAATCATCAATATACCTCCAATAACTCTTAATAAACTTAGAATAGGGGTTGTTTTTGTAAATATAATCTAACTCAAATTTCCCCATAAATAAATTAGCATAATTCGGGGCGACTGGTGAACCCATAGCTGAGCCCCGTAATTGAAGGTAGAATGTGTCTTGAAACATAAAATAATTCTTAGTCAATACTTCATTAGTTAATAATAACAGAAAATCAGTGGACGGATGCATCACAGTCCTATCATTCAAAAAATATTTCAAAGCGTCTAAACCATCGGTGTGAGGTATACTGGGATACAGGCTAGAGACATCCATAGTACAAAGAAAGTCATTCGAGTCCACATTACATTCCAACAATTTGTTCAAGAAGTCCGTTGTGTCCTTGAGATGTGAAGGCAATGCATATACTAGATCTTGAATATGAGAGTCAATGAACTGTGAGAGCGGCTCCGTAAGCGATCCATTCCCCGCTACAATCGGGCGGCCTGGAGGATTTGTCAAATGTTTGTGGATTTTAGTTGTGGATTTTTAGTTTATATCATTTTATATTTACTGCGTATTCATGAAATCATGTAACTATGAAATCAGTGACTGGGGTTTGTCATTACAGCCAATTTGTGAGTGTATTATGCATGTTAATTAAGTAGTATTAGAGACACCTGTTCGATGCCCATAGTGATGAGATTACCTGTGCCTATAAAACACACCTGTGCCAATTGATCTTGTTTGCCATACATGCTGAGGAAGGGTACCACCCGAAACGTCCTATAGTGTGGCAATAAATATATTTTTTATGCATTTGGAGTGCTGCCTATGCCTTCTTGATTAGTATATTTTACTTTCTATAGGTTTTAGCACCCATTGCTTAATTGTTTAATAACTCTTTGTGAGTTGAGCGCGTCTGTGTCTTTTTTATTGCATAATAAGCAATAATTAGGGAGGACATTCCCTTTCTTTTTTGTCTGTATCCATGGCAATATGACTTAACAAGGTTTTTCCATCAAAAAATGTAAAATATCAATTATCAAAATTATGAACAAAAGCCTAGCTATTACATAATGGCTGTAGTATTTGACAGTTCGATCAGTGCTAACTCCACCATCTGCTTCCCTTTTGAAGCCATTATTTCAGTCGTTATTAGCACACAAATTATGTGAATTAAGTATTTAGACCGTGAATGTCCTCCACAACCAGTGCTATGCATGTGAACTGATCTGACAGATATTATGATATGTATGCTTCTTCATAATTGGCTAATTCGACATGCTAGGTTTTGTCATTACAAAAAACAGAAAATTTCAGCTGGAAAAACCCAATAAGATTGACTTGTTAGGTTTTTGCTTCACAAATGATTAAATACTGATAACTTGCTAGGTTTTGCCATCGTAAGATATAGGGAACCAAGATTTATTTTTGTGTGCCTTATCATATGAGATGAGGTAAGCCTAGTAATGGTCAAAAATGGTCCTAACTCAGTTTCAACCAAAATTAGACTTACTAGATTTTTCCATAACACTCAAGAGATATCATAGCCACCATTGATTGGAGAACTGTAATGCTACTCCTCGACAAGCATTACTTTATTGATCCCAGAACAACAGGAACACTGCAATGTCAGATTTTTCGTACTTATTCTGTCATACAGTGCCCTCCAGAATGATCGGTGCCCTTTCGTAAAAAGAGTTAAACAAGATGCTAAAAAATTCTTTGTTTGTCCTCATGATCTTTTATTTGAATTATTCACAAAAATTGAATTTTTATTGAAGTAATGTAATTGAAAGAAACATCAAATTCCTATCATTAAACAAATATTTTCCTCAAAAGTAACTGTGCCATAATTTTTTTCACCCTTTCATTCAATATTTTGTGCAGCCTCCCTTTGCTAAGATACCAACTATAAGTCTTCTCTTATGATTCATAATGAAGTAATATTTCCAATCTTTTCCGAATCATAACTTTTCCAGATGCATCAGATACCAACATCAACCCATGCGTGGTCTCATTTTTAGCTCTTCCATATTTTTTTCTATTGGATTTCAAAAGACTGTGATGGCTATGACAAAACCTCTATTTAATGGTCTGTGAACCACTTTTCTGCAGATTTTGAGGTGTGATTCGGATCATTGTCCGGCTGGATGTAAGAACCATGGTTCATTTTAAGCTGGCTGATGCTGGTAGGTTCTAATTGAATATCTGCTAGTATTTGATGGAATCCATGATAACGTGTCCCAACAAGATATCCAGGGCCTTTGGAAGAAAAACAGCACCACAACACTAAAGATCCATCACAATACTTCACAATGGGTATACGGTGCTTTCATGGATGGTTATTTTTCTGTCTACACTGTAATAAACTGGCACCTTTTTGCCATTTATTTTAACAGGCACCTTTTTTGCCAGTTATTTCAACTGTAATTTTACAATCAGTTTATAACAGAGGTTCCGTGTATGTTAACTGTAAACCACAGTAAAATGCGTGCAGGACTCTACTTTCATTTAAAATAACAAGGAGACTTTGTTAATTTAACTGTTAAATTCAGTCACTTTATAATAGTGTACGCCGCACCCACCTTCAATGTTTGTCACTAAAAAGCCCTATTTTGGTCTCATCTGACCATATATCCAGTCTCACTGAAAGTCTGAGTAATTTTTGGCAAGATGTAGAGGTACTTTCGTTTGTTATTTATTGGCGGCAGAGGCTTTCACTGGCAACCCTCCCAAACAACTTTTGGTGGTGTAGGTGGCGTCTGAAGATAGTGTTGGAGACTTTCTGACTCCCAAGACTCAACTAACCTCTGCAATTCTCCAGCTATGATCCTGGGAGACTAATTGCCAGTCAAATCAACCTCCTCACAGTGCACGGGGTCAATGTAAACACATATCCTGTTCTAGGCTGATTCGTTAAATCTCTTATTGCTTTAACCTTGATGGAAGAAATTGGTATTTTCAACTATTTATAGAGATTTTCTTTCATCCATTTCCTGATTTGCAGTGCTCATCAAGTCTTCATTGCACATCGTCATTGTGTTCTCAGGTCTTTCCCATTGTGATGAATTTGGGAATATATATATATTTTTTTATTTTATTAGTTTATTATTACGAGGACAGTCCCCATCAATTAACTGTCACAACAGTAAACACAGCAGCTTTAGCCAACATGGCTAATTTTCAGCTGTCGTCCCCGGCCAGGTGACAATAAGGCACCCTAAAAAAGAAAAAACACAGGGCAATGGGAAAATGGGAATGGGAAAAAGGGGAAAGAGACAATACAATGCAATGCAAAGCAAGTATAAATGAGAACAAATACAAACAAAATAAATGAGATGAAATAGAGCAGCAGGCCGCAAGCACAAGCATAACGCAAGCACAGGCACAAGTACAAACAATGATGCAAAATATATGAACAAATAGGTACAAACACAAACAGGGTAAGGGGTCAAAGTAGCGAACTTAAAAGCAGAAAACAGTAATACTAGTCATGCAGTAAAAACAATTCTAGAAAACAGGGCACAAGAGGACATTCACAACAATTCATCTTAAAAACATGCAGATATGCAGGCAGTTAGCAAAGGCAGAATTGGACTGTGTCACCTCATATATTTACCCCAGTGAAACAGGAAGTCATTGTTCACCAGTTAAAATCAAACAGGTGAACTTAAGAATGTAAAATAAGATATGATATTCATTTTTGTTAGATTTTAATGAAAGGATTTTCTTGGAGTGCCAATAATTGCGGCAAACGTTTTGGAGATAAATATGTATTTAACGTCAACATTTTTTCTTTCAATAATTTTACGTCAATAGAAAAGTAAAAAGTTTGTGACTGTTAAGAGTATAAATTGAAAAGACAGTTTTCACACACTGTTTTGTTTGTATTCACAAGGGTGCCAATAATTCTGAGGGGTACTGTATATTGGCTGTAACTGCAAGTCTGTGAAGGAGACACAGACTGATTTCCAAAGCACAAAATGGCTGCAGTCATAAAAATAACACCGTGGTCACCCAGGCAGAAACCCAAAGCTGACAGAATGGTAATTAGATTTAAAGTTTAGGACAAGCTTCATCTGAAGTGAACTTAGATGTCACAAAATATATTTTTGGTAATTTTAAGTCAAAGCTGAACGGTATACCAAATGGATCGAAACATTCACAGAATCCGCTATTTTCCTGTTAACAGCAATTTCAAATGTCCTACAGCTCTCTCACGGCAAGAGGTAAAAAAATCTATTTCTAACCCAAAGTGTCTGCTTTCACATGGGTGTTCTGACACCTAACAGCCAAACACACCAGTAATTTAATAATGATCTGTGAAAAATTGTGTCCACTAATACAATGCTTTGCGATATTACCAAATCAGCACAATTGCACGTGCATAGTAATCTGATAATGATGCCAGCTAAATAAGCTGAAACATAAATTAGTTAGCTAAACATGCTAGCTCTGTGTAATGATCAAATCTGCAGTGAACTTCCCAGATTCCAAAATTATAAAAGGTGCAACATCCCCATTATAGCAAATCAGGATTATGTCTGCGCTAATATAAATATCTGCTCAATGTAATGAATACCAAAGACAACTCACTTTAATTAGTGAAAAGACTGGAACAAACGTAAATAATCTCCCCATACTAGACAACCAATGCAGAAAAGGAAAGGAGGCAGTAGCTCGTGCATCAATCAATTTAACCAGACAAAAAAGATCAGAGCAAGTAGGAATTTAGTATAAATGACTTCAGTCATTTAACTCATTGATTAAGCCAAAGTCAAAAGCATAGACTGTATAAAAAGATGGACGAAGCAACCTGACGTCACCCAATGGTTTCAGCATACCATTTATGAAGCCTCAATTTTGGCAATTTGAACTGCGTGATTTTGTCAGTTTGAAACAGAATGTGATACCTATTGGATGAGAGCGTGAATTGAACATCCAGGAAGGTGCAAGGGGTTGCTATATGGGTGGATCTGACCATATCTGACAAGGACCAGAAGATAGCCACGCCCCAAAAGCATATCTGGCTTTATCCTTTATTTTAGTCTATTTGGGACCATAATTTACAAAAAATGAACATCATGATATATCGAGGGAGACTTGAAACTTGTGATAGATACCATAAAATAATGTGGAAAATCATTGTTGAAATAATAAATCAGGTGGGATAGTAGGGTCATTTTCTCATAGACTTCAATAACATTGAACATCTTTCGGCAACCACCGACATTGACATCTACTGGCCATTAAATGGAATGCGATTTTAAGAGATTTCCGCATTAGCATCACTTTTCAGACCTGGGTGCTGGGTCCATCTATTTATACTGTCTGTGGTCAAAAGATGTCACTGTCATGCGATAGCCAAAGCATTCCTCAGCCTCTCATTGGCTAAACCTTTTCGAGGAATGGAAAGATGGTGACCTCCAACTTTGTTTGGTCACATTTTCTTGATTTAAAGTGTTGTACAACTTTACAAAAAAAAAAAAATCCAAGTCATAATACCTGGACTCCATATGAGTAATTATTTTAGTAAACAATGGTTTTGTGCGAAAGTTGTCTTTCGAATAAAAATTCAATAATAATTGCTTTAGAGAATCTCAACTCGCGCTGTAGCTACCAGAAACTTTGGCTCTGCAATAATGGCAATAAACACTGGCGCTGGATAATGATGGTGAACCTTTGCCGAGTAGCATAATCCATGGTTTGAATCTGCACTTTTCCCCCTAGTTTTGGTTTCCAGCATGATGAAGTCAATGGGGTGATTCCATGTGTGTTGTTTGGGACAGTCAGAGAATGTTTCCTAACTTTGTGATCAACCTCTTTCACCTGGGACTTGGCATCAGAGGAATTCTATCCCAGCTGTCACCTCACCGGAAAGCGCATTACTTTCAAAACCTGTTCCCATTTACTTCTCCTAATTAGCAACTAAGTATTAATTTATTCAGTAGCGAGGATCCATTGCTCAAATTACTGTCCATTTACCCTCAGTTTGCATTATCATTCATTGCAATAATTATCAGGCATTTTCCTACCCACATTAACTACATAACATTCTACCTCAAGAAGGAATTTTGAGAAATTTCACTCAATTGCCATCTGTGCAATCTCATATTGTAGCCTTCCTCTTTGACACAAAGCTGTATATCATTAATGGCAACGCAGCTTATCGGTAGCCTATTTGCTCAGTAAATTACTTCAATTAGTTGTTTGATTCTTAATCGGAAACAGGTTGAGAGTTAACCTGCATTATAGTAATGTTACTAGCTGTAGATAGCGTTTTCTTTTTACATGAGCAAACTTGTAATGCAGACCTGAGTCGGCAAAACCACATTTTTAAAAACGCTTTCTTAGGCATACCAGACACTGATGCAGTAAAAAAATCTAACGTTTTGTGAGCTATGGGAACTGAGAAGCTTCAAAGACGTTAACATTTTATGTCACCATTAATGCTGCTGAAGATGTTATTTACATAAGGTTTAGATTTTGTGTCTAATTAATTAATTAATCAGATAATTTCACACAATGTCACACTGTGGCCTTCCCACAACTTTCCTAGAAGCTGGACTGTAAAGACCTCATTAATGATTTTGCAACCATGAAAGTTCAGCAAATGGCATGCATTTTAAATTATTTTAAATGCTTGCCATGTGTTGAACTTTCATGATGCACTAATAACCAATTTACTTCATATTTCAGTTACCAACGCTTCAATGTATGTGTAAGTACAGTTTCATATAGCACATAAAAAATGTAGGTACAAAAATTTTCCACACAATCCTTCCCCTTTCAGCAATCCAACAGTTCCTCCCATTCCTTCGCATCCTTTCCATCCCACTCGGCAACCAGGGTTTTGGCGCCCAAGGCTCATTAATGTACAATGTCTATGAAGGGTATCCTTCTGATCCAAACCAGTAAACGGGCTACTGTCGTATCAGTCGCTGTAAATTTAATTGATTCAAGTGACATCAGTTTGATAGAGCTGTTTTGGTAGCACAAGGGGCAACATCACGATATTCGGCAAGAGGTTTTAATCTTGTGGCTGGTCGGTGTATTAGATGCACTTAGATCTATTATTATAGTTGGACTGAAGAAAAAGATTTTGATCTACAGAAAATTAATATGAATGAAAAGTCAAAGTGTTTCGTACAGGACAAAGTTCATATTTGTTAATAATGGAGAAGCTAATTCATTTTTATTTTGCATTATATAACTGCTTGAATACAGAATTCAGAGAATCCTGTATAAAAAAGATTTTAGACCCCCAAACTAAACTGGGGCTTAACTTTTTCATCCCCATGTGTCATACGGGACATTGGAAGAAAGGGCCTTCTAAAAACTGGCGATCAAGTCTCTGTCTTGAAAATTTTTATAAATGATGCATAGAGGCATTCGTGATGATCTATTCCTTAGATTTACAGTATTTAAAGATATGAGGGTTAATATTTTACAAACCCCAATTCCAATGAAGTTGGGACGTTGTGTAAAATGTGAATAAAAACAGAATACAATGATTTGCAAATCCTTTTTGACCTATATTCAATTGAGTACACTAACAAAGACAAGATATTTAATGTTCAAACTGATAAACTTTATTGTTTTTTTTGGAAATAATCACTCATTTTGAATTTGATGCCTGCAACACATTCCAAAAAAGCTGGGACAGGGGCATGTTTACCACTGTGTTACATCTCCTTTCCTTTTAACAACACTCAATAAGTGTTTGGGAACTGAGGACACTAAGGGCTCTATCTTTCACACTGCCTTACCCGCTGCCACAACCCGCAACCCGTGAATTACGCATTTCGCAGCTTCCACTATCCCTAAACGATATCTTGCGGCCACACTACCCGCTATGCATTATGCCGAATCCTTTATTTGCGCCTGGAGGTGTGTTCGTGGGCGTGTTTATGCGCTTTCCCTACAATTGCTATCTTGACCACACACGTTAGGGAAAGCATATAGCGGGTCCTAGAACCACCCGCTACCCGCATTTGGGCTTTCACAAAAGTGCTATGCACTAGCACTCAGCAACAGAAATTTTTTTTTTTTTTCCAGCGAGGGCGGCATTTCAGAACTCTATTGCGAATGAAGGTAATTTCGGCGAGAAGGATGTACACCTGTTTTTGCAGCACGGTCACGCAACTTGCTGTAAAAAATACACAGCTGTCCAATGGAAATTGTAAACGGATGAAACCACGTACTTTTCACCAGAATTACCTTCATTCGCTGAAGAGTTCTGAAATGCCGCTATCGCTGGGGGGGAAAAAAAGTGATGTAGCTGAGTGCCAGTGCATATACCTAATTTTTTCTAAAATGGGATTTTATTCTATGCTTCATTTCAGACGGGAGAGGGAGTTGGAAGTGCATGGCGAAATGCATCTTTTTCTCTCTTTTTTTTTGAAGTTTCCATCACAAAAGGGGTAGACTTGATTTTTTTTTTTTTTACTACATTCCAAACATTAAACAATATGTCAATGTCAAATAATAATAATAACAATAATAATAAGAATAATACAATTCATGATTAACTTAACAAAAACAGATCCTCCTCTGACTGGATTTGACCTCATGCACGGGCAATTTAACTTCGTCAACGGTGAAACGTGGCGACCTTCCTCTCTCCATCACGGGTTTCGGTTTGAGGATTTGGGATAGCGCAGCCTGCTCCGAAAGGCAGTGGCACCTGGCACACTGATTGGTTTAACTGGCGTAACGCCCAAACCACGCCTATGCATAATATAACGGGTAGCGTTGGTGTTTTAGGGATATAGGCAGGCGTGCAAGATAGCAACTTTCGCGGGGGAACGCCTCTTACGCAATGCGAAATCCCCAAATAACGGGTTTAGGGACTCTGGCGTAAGATAGGGCCCTAATTGTCGAAGGTTTCTAGGTCGAATTCTTTCCCATTCTTGCTTGATGTACGACTTCAGTTGTTCAACAACTCCGTTGTCGTATTTTCCGCTTCATAATGCGCCACACATTTTCAATGGGAGACAGGTCTGGACTGCAGGTAGGCCGGTCTATTACCCGCACTCTTTTACTATGAAGCCACGCTGTTGTAACACTTGCAGAATGTGGCTTAGCATTGTCTTGCTGAAATAAGCAGGGACGTCCCTGAAAGAGATGTCGCTTGGATGGCAGCATGTGTTGCTCCAAAACCTGTATGTACCTTTCAGCATTAATAGTGCCTTCACAAATGTGCAAGTTACCAATGCCATGGGCACTAACATATCCCCATACCATCACAGATGCTGGTGTTTGAACTTTGCGCTGATAACAATCTCGATGGTCCTTCTCCTCTTTAGCCCGGAGGACACGATGTCCATGATTTCCAAAAACAATTTGAAATGTGGACTTGTCAAACCACACCGCACTTTTCCACTTTGCGTCAGTCCATCTCAGATGAGCTTGGGCCCAGAGAAGCCGGCGGCGTTTGATAGAGTTTGAACTTGCACTTGAACTTGAACTGTAATAAATGACAATGGTTTTCCGAAGTGTTCCTTAGTTCACATGGTAATATCCTTTGCAGAATGGTGTGCGTTTTTAATGCAGTGCTGCCTGAGGGACCGATGGTCATGGGCATTCAATGTTGGTTTTCGGCCTTGCCGCTTGTAGAGATTTCTCCGGATTCTCTGAATCTTTAGATGATATTTTGGACTGTAGATGATGAAATCCCTAAATTCCTTGCAATTGCACGTTGAGAAACATTGTTCTTAAACTGTTGGACTATTTTCTCACAAAGTTGTTTGCAAAGTGCTGACCCTCGCCCTATCCTTGCTTGTGAACAACTGAGCCTTTCGGGGATGCTCCTTTTATACCTAATCATGACACTCACCTGTTTCCAATTAACCTGTTCACCTGTGGAATGTTCTGAGCAGGTGTTTTTTAAGCATTCCTCAACTTTTCCAGTCTATTGTTGCCCCTGTCCTAGCTTTATTGGAATGTGTTGCAGGCATCAAATTCAAATTGAGTAAATATTTCCAAAAACACAATAACGTTTACCAGTTTGAACATTAAACGTCTTGTCTTTGTAGAGTACTCAATTGAATACAGGTTAAAAAGGATTTGCAAATCATTGTTTTCTGTTTTTATTCACATTTTACACAACGTCCCAACTTAATTGGAATTGAGGTTTGTACAATTATTCCATGCACATTAATATTACTTTTGACAAGAATGGCTAAATTTGAAAAAATTCAAATTTTGGAACGTTTGTCCTGAAAATCTAATTTTGAGGTTACACATCTAATGAAACTCACTTGTTCAAGATGCTTTGGACTTTAAACTATGATATGGCAACAATGGTTGCCAATTTAAAGCAGTTTTTAATTTTACCATTTTTCCATGTTCTTATATGGAATTGCCCTTTGAAATGTGACCATAGCATTTCTGTGAACATTTTATAAGTTTTTTTTTTCCTTTACACTTTCCACTGGAATCGTATTATTCTGTATTAATATAAGATGGTTAAGATGGTGTGTGGATGAAGGCAAGATAATCATTAAATCAATGAAGAGGCAACGAGCAGCAAAAACGTCCGATTGAGGTCATCTGCAATTAAGCCAGGCAGATTCCGAGACAGGAAGGTGTTGTCATCTTCCTCCTTTGTATATGTCCATTGTATTTTTGTCTGCTTTGTGAAAATGCCTGGCAGTCCTGAATTCATTCATAGTTTGTGTGTTTTTTTGAGGAATTGACTCAGCTTGTCTGTATGAAACAGTGAGGTAATACAATAATATACTGGTATGAAAGCCAATCCACAGAATGTGGATGCAATTCTGGACTTAAATTTCAAATGAGGAATAACCTGATAAATCCATAGTAATGTTGAATCATATAACATAGTTAAACTGAAATTCACTTATATGAATTGCTTTCTTTTTAAACTTATTACATTATTGTTTAGGCAATTTGTTGGAAGGGTTTCGGGCAAATGAGACATATCCCAAAAACTACTTTTCAGAAAATAAACATGTTTATCTTCCACAATCACATGTTGTCTTACTTTGTTAATTAAAATTATATTAACAGTAATTTTACTTTAAATAATTTTGTTAATTAAAATCTACGCAGTAAGACAACATGTCATTGAATAATGTAAAAATGTGAATTTTATCAAAAGTAGTTTTTTGGATATGTCTCATTTTGCCCTGAAACTCTTGAACTGTTTTTGATTCCAAACTACTCAAAAAATGCATGGAAATATACTGAAATTTTTATATATATATATATATATATATATATATATATATATTAATGTAAAAATATTTTGAGATTTTCAGCGTATTTTTGAGTGAGAACAGCTGAAACATTTTTTTGATCAATATAATTGTCATAAAGAAGGATGCACTGACTGAGGTCCGGGTGAAAGCTCATGAAGCCTATGCTCAGTGGATTTCCACCCTGCAATATTCTTCTAAAATAGTTTACTCTCTCTCTCAGACGGATTGCAGAATTTGGCAATCGGAAGTATTCTCAGACCGCCAGCGCATTCCGGAGCACACCTCCAACAATTTGTGGTGGACGGAAAAGGGGGGGAGCTGAGCTGGCGGTTAAAAAGCGAAGCCTTCCGCTGAGATCCACAATAATAAATAGCTCTGTCAACCTCCAAGTGGTGAACAGCTTGTGAACCTGGGCTTTTCTGTTTCAGGATTTTACTCCACAGACACCGCAAGTTTGATTAGTCATTGCGCAGTCGATTCTGTTGTTGGATTAAGCCACGACATCTTAAGCTCACAAACTGTAACAGGTACTGCATGGGGTGCTGGTGATCTAATGCTTTAATTTATAGTCCAGTCAACTCTCATGTCTTGTAGAATGAGCAGTTGGGTTTTCATACTGGAAAATATAAAGACTATTCATAGCCAAAATCAGGCTATAAGATGCATGTTGGACTTGTTTCTATTGCATTTTAGTAGCAAATCAACTGTACAATTTCATTGCAAAGAGCAGTTTCACATTTAGATATATTCCTTTAAATCTTTTATCAAAATAATTGGAGTAGATGCTGTCTTTTCTGAACAACATTTTTAAAAAATTTAATTTATTCATTCGTCCATTCATAAATTCTTTACTCTGTGCGCATTCATCGCTACTAAAGTCTATTTCAGCCCTGTTATCACTCAAACCCTGACAAAATTAGAATAAATTATGTTGGACAATATAACGCTGTGGTTTGGTGCATGCCATTGCTCTTGACTTAGCCAAATGCTGTCAGATTGGATGTAATAGTTGCTAGGTGCGGTCTATAAAAGGTGCAATATGTCATTGATACCCAGTGGACTTAATGACAGTTGTTGCATTTGTTACAGGATGAGGACTGCTGTGGTTTTTGTTGGCCTGCTGGGTATTGCTTTGTCTAATCCTGTGAGTATGTTTATATTAAGGAGGTTACATAAACCAATACAACTTGTTATTGTAAGTACTAAAATTATCTTAATTTCATTCATGGTGACAGATTTATCTGGTTTCTTTTTGCATTGGACAGATACATCAAAAAGATGGTGTAGAGGGAATCGGTCAAGATGTAAACACAGTGAGTGAGATATTTCATTGAAAGGGATGAATAGGGTTTCTGAATTTTTTGTCCAAACAGAGATACCTTCAGTACACAAAATTAATTGTTAAGATATGTAATGACTTGAAAGTAAGCTGGGGAACATGGATTATACTTCAATGGGTGTTTTCGGTTTGATAGACTATTGCTTTATTCATAATCCTTATTATGCTTTTTGAATCTGTGTTTGAGTTCTTCAATACCACAGTGATGCATGAATTTCAAAAAAAATGTATTCTCTGTTGCAAGATGCAGGACTTTCACCGGAGAGACCTAAATGTTCCTGATGAGAATGTATTTTGTATTTGAAAGTCATCCACTATCATGGTTCGATTCACCTTGACAAATGAAGTTCTGACAAACCTGCTCTGTCTACTGTTGTCTTTCTCAGCTAAATATATAAAAAGGCTAGACATGGATAATGAGGGCATCTAAATATGTTGAAGACAAGCAACTGTCTGGCTCCCCTGCTGAAAGCTTCCATACCGTATTATTGGAGTAATTGGTACCTCTGGTTTTCCTTGGAGGAGCATTTCCACAGGAGTGCTCAAACGCAAGCTGGCGTCTGAGGAGACGCCTACATGGTCTTATTTTTGACATGTTTCAGAGGGCATGAGTCAGCAAAATGAACTGTGTTTTATGGCGCACAGTCTGCTGCATGTGAGGGCTCTGCCTAACATGTGCAGCACAGCCAGAGAAAGTGTTGCATCAGAGGTTTTCAGTCTGCCTGGATGGAACTGAAGACACTACACTCTTTTAAGCTTTAGAGCACAAGTTTGTAATCTGTGCATCATTTATGAGGATCAAGGAGAAATCAGACACACCCACAGAAGGATTTTTTTTTTTTTTTACCGAGCAAAGGCTTACACATTTACAACATTGAAAATATCGACCAAGAAAGCACAAACACTCGTGAAGTTGGTTTTACAAAAAAAAAGAAGATTATTGCCATTTGTATTGAAATTGTTTTATTGCTTATTTGGTAAATGATGCCATTTTCCTTCCCCCAAATTTCAGAAAATTACATATTTACAAATTCCGCGACATAATGACACAAATGGGGGTAAGTTTTCTGATGAACTGGAAAGCATATGTTGCAGGTTTGGAGGAGAGGACAGTGAACTTTGTAGAAAGTGAGAAAATAACAGACTCATAAAGGGATTTTTGTTCATGTTTTCCACAGACGCACAGTTCCTCAGCCGCGCTGTCTGCTGAACATCGATCTGCAGAACGTGAGGTATACACATAGCTGACCTGTAGGCAAAGTCTAAAATTTTCAGGGTACAATAAACTCTAAAGGAGTCTATTTGATCCCACTAGGGAGGACACAAAAAATTGACTCTACAAGAGATGGCTTAACTCTGAATGTTTTATTTTATGTGAGTGAGAAGGTTCTCGGTGATACGAGGCAGTGTTTCTTTTGTAACCACTGAGCTACTCTGTCCTTAACTGGATGTTTGGATATTACTTAGGAATTAAATTTTGAGAGATACACTTGCACCTAAGCTGTCACTGAACAAATTATTTATTGAAAAAGTGCCCTATTTGTCCTTTTGTTCGTTAATTTCATAGCTGAGTACCATGTGAATATAGGTTAAGGCACCACCTGTGCATTAATTTGTGATTTTAAATCCCAGTGTGAAATATTCATGTGCATGTCATAATACCAGTATATATGTGTGCAGGACTAGGAAAAGGGGTCACTTGGGATTTTTTTCCATTCTGAGATTAACAGGGTATCTCAGTGATATCCGGGTGATATCCCAGCACTACTGTACTGTCAATTTACAACACTTTGCTGTGCACAAAGTCACCCAATTTTTTTCTCAAAATGAAAAACATGGATCTCTCTTTGATTTTGTTGGAAAATCTCAATTTTCATAGAATGAACCAAGTGACCCCTTTTCCTAGTCCTGCACAGATATCTTAATTTTAAAAATTTGAGGGTATACAAACTAAGATTCCCCAATGTATGGACTCTCAATCCCTCTCAATCATCAGTGATGTCCCATTTGTCTGTGTCTACAGAGACCCTGCTATCTGCCTGTATTTTCTTACTGTTATTTGTGCGGGATGTTCCTTGGTGTCAGCCTTTGGGCAGAGGGTGTATAGGCTCCAGCCAATGACAGTGCATGGGGTGTGAGGGCAGAACATAGCGCTGCACTGCAGCTTAAAGTTTCTGTCATCACTGAGAGGGGGAGGAGGAGCCACCTTTGAATGTTCTGTTTACAAACTGTAACCAACAAATCCAACTCAGTATATCTTTAATTTTTGATGTAGAATATTGGGACAATTTTAAACATTGATTTTTTAAAAATTCATGATACTCATAATTTTGAAATAATTTCAGGGCTCGCAAGAAAATACTTCAGAAAATAAGGTGAGTTTGACTCTACAGTATATATGCACAATTTATCTCCTGTCACTAAGATGAATGAACTGCAACAAAGGAAAGGAAAATTTAGAGGGCAATAAGATGTATGAACTAGTAATTGAAGTAATAGAATTTTAAATTGATGCGGTGCAACAATATACATTTATAAATTCTACCCATTCTGTGATTATATTTTTGAGGGATTGTCACATAGTTGGTGGCTTTTAGTGTGTTGCTTCCTGACAAAGTTAACATAATCCCTCTGCTGAGACTAACAATCAGAAAGACTAAGGAGTTTTGGCTGTTTGTTCGATATTACAGTCAGTGGTCCATTACTTAGACCCATACTGAATAAATGGGAGAGAGTTAATGTGCTGCAGTTTTTTATTTTTAATTTCAGTGAAATTACAGTTTATATTTAATGGATAGTAATCATTACTGATTAATTTATAATTATTCATTTCCTCCAACAGACCTCAGAAGAAACCAATACTTCAGAAGACAAGGTAATTTAAAAGATTAATGTAATTACATTTCCTGCTTCAAAAAAAACAAAAAATAGCATTCAATTATTTCTCTCTTTAATGTGATGCAAAGGACAATAGGTCAATAATAATTACAACCCCAATTCCGAAATAGTTGGGACAAAGTGTAAATTGTGAATAAAATCAAAACGCAATGACTTTCAAATCAAACCAGCCAGTATTTTATTCACAGTAGAACAGAGATAACATTGCAAATGTTAAAACTGAGAAATTTGACTATTTTATCCACAAATTGAGCTCATTTCAAATTTGATGGCTGCTACAGGTCTCAAAAAAGTTGGGACAGGGGCCTGTTTACCATGGTGTAGCATCCCCTCTTCTTTTTAACACAGAGTGGAGGCGTCTGGGCATTGAGGAGACAAGTTTCTTTAGTTCAGCCATTGGAATTTGATCCCACTCATGTTTAATACAGGCTTCCAGCTGCTGGAGAGTTTTGGGTCTCCTGTGACGGACTTTTCGTTTAATTATGCGCCAAATGTTCTCAATCGGTGAAAGATCAGGACTGTAGGCAGGCTAGTTTAGCACACGGACTCTTCTACTATGAAGCCATGCTGTTGTAATAGCTGCAGTATATGGTTTTGCATTGTCCTGCTGAAATACACAAGGCCTTCCCTGGAATTGATGTCGTCTGGAGAGGAGCATATGTTGTTCTAAAACCTTAATATACCTCTCAGCATTCATGGTGCTTTTTAAAACATGCAAGTGTCCCAAACCATATGCACTAATGCATCCCCATACCATCAGAGATGCTGGCTTTTGAACTGAAGGCTGATAACAGGAGGGGTGGTCTTTCTCCTCTTTAGCCTGGACGACATGACGCCCATGATTTCCAACAAAGATGTCAAATTTGGACTCATCTGACCACAGGACACTTTGCCACTATGCTACAATCCATTTTAAATGAGCCTTGGCCCACAGAACACAGCAGCGCTTCTGGATCATGCTCAACAATGGCTTCCTTTTTGCATGATAGAGTTTAAGGTGGCATCTGTGGATGACACGGCAGACTGTGTTTACAGTGAGTGGTTTCTTGAAGTATTCCTGGGCCCATTTAGTAATGTCAATGACAGAATCATGCCGGTGAGTGATGCCCGAAGATCACGGTCATCCAGTAAAGGTCTTCGGCCTTGTCCCTTACACACAGAGATTTTTCCAGTTTCTCTGAATCTTTTGATGATGTTATGCACTGTCGATGATGAGACCTTCAAAGCCTTTGCAATTTGACGTTGAGGAACATTGTTTTAAAATATTCCACAATTTTTTTTACGCAAGCCTTCACGGGTTGGAGAGCCTCTGGCCATCTTTACTTCTGAGAGACTCAGCCTCTCTAAGACATCCCTTTTATAGCCAATCATGTTACACACCTGATTCCAGTTAACTTAATTACTTGCTAAATGTTCTTTCAGCTGATTCTCTTATATATTAATTGCTTTTTCAGCCCTTTTTTGCCTGTGTCCCAACTTTTTTGAGACCTGTTGCAGGCAGAAAATTTGAAAGAAGCTCATTTTGTGGACAAAAATGTAAAATGTCTCAGTTTCAACATTTGAAATGTCATCTATGTTCTATTGTAAATAACATATTGAATCATATGATCTGAAAGTCATTGCATTTTGATTTTATTCACAATTTACACTTCGTTCAAACTATTTCGGAATTGGGGTTGTATTTCAAATCATACTTCATAATTATCAGAATGAGGAAAATTCATTAATTTCATGCTATTTTGGACTGAGGGGATTTCTGCCACCATATTACCAAGTTGGGTTTTGTGAACCGATCAGTGCTGGTGCTTGATTGTTTTCCTTACATTTTTCAGACAACTGAATCACAGGACACCACAGACGAGAACACGGTCAGTTACAAAACTTTGTCATCCTCATCAGTGTGTGAGAGTTGGACTTCTGACATTTTTCCTTGTAAAACTGTCTGTCGTAAGGGTCTCCCCTATCTCCTGTATTGTAATGCCTACATTTTTTCATTTGCAGACTTCTGAAGAAAGCAAAAGCTTTTCACGTGAAAAGGTATCCGTCATCATGATTCACAGTACAAACAATTTTTTTCAAAGAAACATTTTAACTCATTCCCTACGGCAAGCCGCTGCCAACGGCACTGCAAATTTTACCATTCCCTACGGTAAGCCGGTGCCAGCGGTGTGGATGACCATTCGCAGTCCGGTGAAAACACGAAATCAGTTGACGATCGCGGTGATGGGCCACCTGTACTTCAATACTTTATTTTGTGTAATTTTCGGGAAAAGTATTCCATACAAATGCAACAATTTTATATAAAAGTATTCTGTAGGGAATGAGTTAAATCCACTATGATTTAAACTTTCTTTGTGAACATCTTTTGTCAATAAACGTAACTAAAGAGAGTCTAGTTTGATGAAATAGCAGGGACTCCTGTACTTACTCTTCTGTCACTACAATTTCCACATGATATTGCTGAAGCCACTTCTGTAACATATTTCTACAAAATGCATGTTTATGTCATATTGGTATTTATTATTTTTCTATATGCTATGTCAGTAGAATATTATGTCTCCTGTGGGTGAGTGAATGACCCTGTTGTTTCATTTGCCTGAGCAGAGTGACTCTACTGAGGATGGTGACACCAGAGATGACAGCAGGGGCAGTGATGAGAACCTAAGGAAGGTAGGTCGGGGGACTTCAGGGCTGGGTTACGGTTAAGCCTGATTCATGCTTTGAAAGAATTTGAACTTCTTTCTTCAAGGCAGACTGGAACAGCCTCGCCAAAAAACGTGTGACCTGACGCCCTATAATCGCGACTTCTTTTGAAAATGCAGCTGTTTATTTTTTTAAATCTGTTTGATAGCCATTATAAACATTGTAAATAATTTTAATTTTAATTTTTATTGGAAATAACCTTGACCAGTTCCTCATTATATATCCTTTGAGCATTATCTTGATTGCAACAGATGGCAAACCACCCTGGCCATCTCCATACTTTTTGGGAAAGAACACCTTTATTAATAAATGGCCACCAGACAATAGCATCCCCAAGCACATCCCATGTGAGTGACTACTGATCAAGGTTATTGGCAATAAATGCTGCAAAA
Source organism: Gymnothorax javanicus (assembly GCA_029692085.1). NCBI lineage: Eukaryota > Metazoa > Chordata > Actinopteri > Anguilliformes > Muraenidae > Gymnothorax > Gymnothorax javanicus. Next base: position 136,295,074 of record CM056195.1, on the reverse strand, counting down.
TAAATACTTCAAGGTTGCTTGATTGTTTAACGGAATTTCTAAATGGGTACACAACCTTACTTACTTCAAAGTCTGTCTTTGGGGCAAGCTTCCAGAGGCAGGCAAACAACTGGTGTATGTGATCTGCTAAGCAGAGCAATTTCCGACCATTGCTACTTTATATCTATTTATGGATTAAAATGCTCTCTGTGTCCTGTCCTAAAACACAGCCTACGTGCCCTGAGAGGTATAACCAAAAAAACCTCCCACACTTGACCAAGGAGAGGGGGAAAAAAAAATGACATCCCTCTTACGATCTAATTTTGATAACATATTTCTACAATGAAAACTACTTACATAATACTAGCATGCAGAACTACATATGATACTCTTCACTTATTGGTCTTTATTTCAATGCATTTTAAAATCAATAGGGTGATGCATAAATTGCACATTAAGTTTCACTACATTTAGCTGACTTTTGGACATCTTAGTTTAAGACAACTGTGAACTATCGTATGGTTATGATTGAAGATACGCTTTCTTCTTGAAGAAACAGTTCACCACCTGAAAGTCATAATGCTTCAAAAGCACAATCATTTTCTGAAATATTAACAAAAATATAACATTTAGTTGAAAAACAGTGACTAAAAAAAATTATAATTACCATCAATAAATATTATTCTCGAAAACAAGTGACACAATTATTGGATCCCTACCATTAAATGCTTTGTGCATCTTCCACTTGCCAGAATGAATACTTTGAGTCTTCTCCGTTTGTGCGTAATGAGGCTGGGGGAAAATGGCAAGGAATCTGTGACCATTCCCCGTGTTCCTCCAATTTTTGTATTATTCATATAAAATGTGTACCATACTTAATGACATTTTCATGTGGTTACCCAAACCTGACAGAGTTGTGAAAGAAATGAAGTTTGATTTCAGCTTGTTTTTGGCAATGTTTTAAATTGACGTGTGTGTTGAATATGCAGAGCTGGGTTGGAGTGTTTCAGATCAACCTGAAGAGTGAGGAGGACAGCAGCATGAGCAACAGCACAAGCGAAGAAGACTCCGAGGAGGCCCCCGACGTCGAGGAAAACACCGGAGATGCAACCAGCAGCAGTGAGAGCCACCAGAACGAGGACTCCAGAGAATGCGAGGAGGGGGAGGACGGCCCAGACTGCCACCGTTCGGAGAGCGAGCAGAGTCAGGAGGGGCGCTCTCCGGAGTGTCAGGACTCTTCATCCAGCCAGGACTGCAGCCGCAGCAGCGAGGAGCGGTCCTTTGAGGACGATCAAACCCATGACTCCATCGGCGACATGTTGACACTGGATGATGAGGACACGGAAATTCACATGTGGTGATGCGTCCGTGCGAGCAACTGAGCTTTATAGAGACTGGAGCATTCTAGGAGTTGGCTCCCAATTCAGTGCAACCTCTTATTTAGGCACCGGAATCAGGGCATCCACCCACACATCCAGTGTAAAAGTCAGACTGGGCAGGGCAGGGCATTCAGCCGAGGCTTGGTCCATAAGCAGTATTTATATGCTGTGCTAATTTTTCCCTCCTGCGCCAAATGAGTGTTTACCTTGTTGGGAATTTAGTTTTTGCCTAGATAATATAAACCTCAGGTATCTTATTTCATCTGCGTTGAAGGTGATAAAATGCTGTATGCTGTCAGTGTTATTGCTGTGAGAAGCACCGTGAATTGGAAAGTACGATAATGACCCAGGAATTTATTTTATTGTTTTGATTCAACTTTTAGAGTTTTATTTATCAAATTGGGAATGTGCTGTATGCTTACATTCAATCACTTGTGTATAGTATTAGTCACATTAAGAGTAAAAATATTTATCTTCAGTTAGCTGAACTACATTTTTTTCTGTTATAAGTTGCAGAATTTTCCTTTCATTCAACATAATATGATATTCATTAAATGCGCTACAGTTTCATAGAACAGCTGATTTGTAGCAAAATCCACAATTGAATCAATCTTCCTCCTCACTCCTCAATTTTTTTCTGCTATATGAAAAAATCATGTATAAGAAGAGGTTCATTGTGAACCTCTAAAAAAACTGAAAAAGTGCATAGCATAATTAATAAAAATAATAATAATATAAAGAATAATTACTAAAAATAATTACATAGGGCACAGCTACAGGGCGTAAGTAAACCTGTCCTTAATGCCTTCAAAGTATTCATACTTGTTCATTTTTGAAAAAGAAAATCTTCCGATTTTGGCCAGATGGTAAAAAACCAGAAATCGAATCCTCACCCATGTATGTTCCACAAAATATATATAAAGTATACGAACACAATAGACATTTTGCCTTTAAATTAGACAGTATTATAAACATATTTCCCACAGCATACATGTTTTATGTAATGCCAATAATGCAGTGGTTCAGAGAGCTTGATTAAAGCTTTTATGTACATTTGTGACAGATTTGCCGCAGAAAATGAAATTCAAACTGAAATAGACCATGAGTATTATCGCATATTATAGTATTATAGCATAACTTGTATTATTAATTTGTGTCAATCTGACAACATAAAAAATTATACCAAGAATTACAAACATTTGTATTTATTCAAGAATTTCCAATAAAATGTTTTTTTGAGTCAGCCAAAATTTTTTTTTGTTATGTGCAATAAACTTGTAAATATTATTTGTTATTTTTGTTTTTATCCCAAGTATGGCCTACTCACTGTATCTCCAATACAAGCATAAAAACATAGCTGAGCTGCACTGTAGAATCATATGCATAGTTTAAAACTGATCATACCTTTTCTGAGATTACCATGGCCTAGCTGCAATCCCTAACAAATAAGACTTCCAGCAGCCAACAATCAGCATGGTTGCAGTTGATTAATGTAACTATTACGATGGATGGCTGGTCTGTGGGGATACTTGTGGGTAAATAAGTCTATGCTGTGTCCCCCGTATTCAATACAGTTAGCATTATGGTGGCTGTGCAGGTAAAAAACTGTTAAGCTTTGGCCAGACCTCACCTCAATAAATAGAGACAGTCACGGTCCACACAACAAGTATGATTAGATTATATCACGGAATTTGTCTTTTGTTAGTTCCTCGCAAGTTACATATCCAAGATTAAATTAGGAGATATTCTAAAAATATGACCGGTGACGAGTTGTTATTGCACAAACATCTGTTATTAACACTGTACTAACAACTTAAAGACTTAAGGCACTTGCATCATATTTAAAAGCATCGTTCAATATGGGATAAAGAAGAAAATTACTATTTACAAAATATAAACAAGGATAGTATGGTTTTTTTTGTTCTTAAATATAATTCACAAAATAGAAGAATCTTGACAAACGTGAACTCCAGAACAGATAAACCCATGATGTCTGGCATCGATTTCAATTGCATGCATGAGGAAATAATCCACAGGAACTTTATAGATAGCAAATGTCCTGTGTATTGTAGCCCCCCCCCCAACGAACTCACAGGAGAATAAAAGGAAGCGGAGATCTTTAAATGGTTGCCTAGATCTGCCAAATCAAATAAAACACAAAATACAAGCATATATTGTCAGTTTTTTGTTAACTCTGGTTCTTAAAGGGCATCTAAAGTCGATTCCCATTGTTTTTGTTTATGGGCCAATTAGCAAGCCACACCTGCACGAACAAACCGAAATAGAAGGATTATCTACACATGTACACAAAACATTGGTTTATATGAAGGAAATTGGTCATGTGACAATGCAAGATGTCAACAAAAGCAAGTGATTTGTTTGTAAGCATTGGACGTTCAACGTCCCGTCTGAGAATCGACTTTAGATGCCCTTTAAGGAAGCCTGAAATTGAAGAGCCTAATGCTAAAAGTACTTATGTCACACACCGCGAGATAAGGATGGGAAAACATTTTTCATAGTCGCCTATGTCCATGAACTCGATTTTCTGAAAATGGACATTTTGTGACTTTTGCACTTTAAGCACTAGGGTCTTCAATTTCAGGTTTTGAAGCTATGTCAATGCCATCAATGCTGTTTGCTCAACCAAGCTTTACTTCAGGCATTTCAGGATTAGCATTTCACACTACCACAAAATTTGAAAGGTGAGAATAGCTTTTGAAGTAATGTCACACCCTGACACCCCAAGATGTGAAGGAGGGTGCCAGAGCAAGGAGTGCATAGGAGGACCCAGTTACAGGGACGTGGAGTTTATTAAATAAAGAGTGGAGGGATAAATAAACCAATACAAACTTTGGGAGACCATAAAGGGGAGTGCTACAAACTCAGGCGGGCAAACCAGACAAAGGCTACCAGCCTGAATGAGGGAAAACAGAAGTATAAATACTCTTAGATAACCAGATTAAATGAAAGAAGACAGAAGAGGACAATCAGGAATGTGAACAACAGATAATTGAATAATTGATGCAGGGCAGGTAGCAAGGGGAATATAATGCCCGAGGGGAGGGGCATTACATGCAATCCGAAACAACATGCATTGTTGTACTTTCATATGAAATCTACAACCCCTAATCAGATTAAATAGAGACAGTATGTTAAATCAAAATTAAGCTGAAAGCAGGAATTTGTAAATAATCTTGACCTGAATTACAATGAAAACATGTTTCACCTCATTTATCTTATTGATTTTTTTTGAAATAAACAAATTTCAATTATTTTTTCTTGCAACATATTTCAAAAAAGGTTGGGACAGTAAAGTACAGCCCCAATTCCAAAAAGTTGCTGTGTAAATTGTAAATAAAAACAGAATGAATGATTTGCAAATCTCATAAACCCACATTTTATTCACAATAGATCATAGACAACATATCAGATGTTGAAAGTGAGACATTTTACCATTTCATGAAAAGTATTAGCTCATTTTGAATTTGATGGCAGCAACACATCTCAAAGAAGTTGGGAGAGGGGCAATAAAAGGCTGCAGAAGTAAGTGGTACTAATAAAAAATAGCTGGAGGAGCATTTTGCTACTACAACCCCAATTCCGAAATAGCTGGGACAAAGCGTAAATTGTGAATAAAATCAAAACTCAATGACTTTCAAATCACACCAGCCAGTATTTTATTCACAATAGAACAGAGATAACATAGCAAATGTTAAAACTGAGAAATTTTACAATTTTATCCACAAAATGAGCTCATTTCAAATTTGATGGCTGCTACAGGTCTCAAAAAGTTGGGACAGGGGCCTGTTTACCATGGTGTAGCATTCCCTCTTCTTTTTAACACAGAGTGGAGGCGTCTGGCCATTGAGGAGACAAGATTCTTGAGTTTAGCCATTGGAATTTGATCCCACTCTTGTTTAATACAGGCTTCCAGCTGCTGGAGAGTTTTGGGTCTCCTTTGACGGACTTTTCGTTTAATTATGCGCCAAATGTTCTCAATTGGTGAAAGCCAGTTCAGCACACGGACTCTTCTACTACAAAGCCATGCGGTCGTAATAGCTGCAGTATGTGCTTTTGCATTGTCCTGCTGAAATACACAAGGCCTTCCCTTTAATAGATGTTGTCTAAGGGGAGCATATGTTGCTCTAAAACCTTTATATACCTTTCAGCATTCATGGTGCTTTTTAAAACATGCAAGTGTCCCACACCATATGCACTAATGCATCCCCATACCATCAGAGATGCTGGCTTTTGAACTGAATGCTGATAACAGGAGGGGTGGGCTTTCTCCTCTTTAGCCCGGAGGACACAACTCCGATGATTTCCAACAAGAATGTCAAATTTGGACTCATCTGACCACAGGACACTTTGCCACTTTGCTACGGTCCATTTTAAATAAGCCTTGGCCCACAGAACACGGTGGCGCTTCTGGATCATGCTCAACAATGGCTTCCTTTTTTGCATGATAGAGTTTTAGGTGGCATCTCTGGAGGGCACGGGGACTGTGTTTACAGACAGTGGTTTCTTGAATTCTTGGGCCCATTTAGTAATGTCAATGACAGAATCATGCCGATGAGTGATGCAGTGGCATCCGAGGGCCCGAAGATCATGGGCATTCAGTAAAGGTTTTCGGCCTTGGCCCTTACACACAGAGATTTCTCCAGTCTCTCTGAATCTTTTGATGATTTTATGCACTGTTTTATGCAATGATTTCAGAAAAATGTTTCTCAGTGTAAAATTGCAAAGACTTTGAATCTACAGGTCATAATATCGTCAAAATTTTCAGAGAATCTGGAGAAATCTCTGTGCGCAAAGGACAAGTCTGAAGGACAATATTGGATGCTCATGATCTTCGGGCCCTCAGGTGGCACTGCTTTAAAAACAGGCATTATTCTGCACTGGAATACACTGCATGGACTCAGGAACACCTCCAGAAATCATTATCTGAACTGTTCGCCATGCAGTCCACAAATGCAAGCTAAAGCTGTATCATGCAAAGAAGCCACATGTGAACACAATCCAGGAACGGCGCCATCTTCTCTGGGCCAAAGCTCATTTAAAATTGACTGAGGCAGAATGGAATACTGTTCTGTGGTCAAATGAATCAAAATTTGAAATTCTTTTTAGAAACCATGGACGCCGTGTCATCTGGTCTAAAGAGGAGAGGGACCATCCAGCTTGTTATCAGCGCACAGTTCAAAAGCCTACATCTCTCATGGTATCAGGTTACATTAGTGCCTATGGTGTGGGATGCTTGCACAGCTGGAAAGGCATTATCAATGCTGAAGTGTGCGTGTGTGTGTGTGTGTGCGTGTGCGTGTGCGTGTTCGTGTGTGTGTGTGTATATAGAGGTTTTACAACATCTGCTCCCATCCAGACAGTGTTTCTTGCAGTGGAGGCCTTGTATATTTCAGAGAAACAATGCCAAACCACATACTGCATCCATCACAACAGCATGACTTCACAGTAGAAGTCTGAGTGCTGAACTGGCCTGCCTGCAGTCCAGACCATTCACTAATAGAAAACATCTGGTGCATCATAAAACGAAAAATACAGCAAAGAAGACTCAGGACTGGTGAGCAGCTAGAATCCTACATCTGACAAGAGTGGGACAACATTCCTCTCTCAGAACTTCAGCAATTGGTCTGCTCACTTCCCAGATGTTTACAGACCGTTGTTAAATGAAGAGGGGATTCTAAACAATGGTAAACATGGCCCTATCCCAACTTGATGTGTCGCTGCCATCAAATTCAAAATGCTAATTTTTCATGAAATGGTAAAACGTCTCACTTTCATCAACTGATATGTTTATGTTCTATTGTGAATAAAATGTCTATGAGAATGTGTATGAGATTCCTTGCATTCTGTTTTTAATTACATTTTACACTGCACCCCAACCTTTGTCAGTGGGGTTGTATACTGTTGCTCAAAGTTGGAATAAAATATTTATTTCCCTCTTTTCATAAAATGATGGTGATTTATTCTTGATAGTGTCTGAATACAAAATTATTCCAATTTTATGGGCAACTGTGTATTTACCAGTTTGTAATGCTGCCATTCCTTTTCACAACAATTAAAATTTAGGGACTGGAGACACCAAGTGTTTTAATAACTCTATCGGGTGTAATTTTGGGACTGCAGGCAGGCCAGTCCAGCACCTGCACCATCTTCTTATGCAGCCAAGCCTTTAAAGTGTGCAGAATGTGGTTTTGAGTTATTCGATTGAAATATACATGGGTGTTCGTGGAAAGGATCTCATTAAGGCAACATGTGTTGCTCCAAAATGTGCTTTTCCTCATTAACTGTGCCTTCACACAGGAGCAAGTCACCCCTGCCAAAGGTTCTGACACAGTGTCATACTTTCACAATGCATGTCTTTTGGACTTGTTATTAGCAGTTTGTAGTCCTTTTCTTCTTTTTACTACACTGTCCATTTGCTCCAAATAAGACATGAAATTTTGATGATTTTAGACCATAATGCTTCTTTCCACTCTATGATGGTCCATCGAAGATGCCTCCGAGCCAAGATACAATAAGGTTCAGAAATATTTGGGTAGAGACACACTTTTTGTCATTTTAGTTTTCAATGTCACCATTATGGATTTGAAAAAACAACCAAGTGTGCATGAAGTGCAGACTTTTAATTTTAATTTGAAGTTTGGTGTTTTTTTTCTCCCAAAATATTGTCTGAATCATGTTTGCATTACATCCATTTTATGTGCAGCCCCCTCAGTTTTAGGAGCTCGGAAGTAATTGGACAAGCTGACATAATTTAATAGTCATTTATAACTTGGTGGCATATCTGTTGCAGTCACAGACTGTCTGAAGTCTGAAGCCCATTGACCACCAGGTACTGGCTTTCTTCCCACACCTTTCCCATAATTCATGGTAAACATGATGGTCCAGTATCTCACTGAGGAATGATAATGGTGAAGTGGAAGATGAGACCCAGAGTTTGTCCCAAATTAATCAGAAAATGATGATTCCTCTTCACTTTAAATGAAACAGAAGGGCATTCAAAACCTGCATAAGAAGTGCATGTGCATGATTTTATGTACCTTGAGTTTGTAACATATGCAGTGTTTTTTGTTGCCACTGACTCTAGATGACACAGGAGGCTGGCAACTTTGAGTCTCATTTTCTCAAAAGTACCCCAACGTGGGTTGGCACGATGTGGTTCAAGGGACTCATTTGTGGTCTTCCTGATCTTTTTGTATTCTTGAACTCACCAGTACTTTCCTTTTTAAAAATATTCAGTTGGCCACACCTAATGGTTTCTCTTTTTCTCAGGTGGGTTTGTTTTGATTTTTCAGCCGAGTAATGGCCTGCTTTACTGCCACTGACAGCTCTTTGGACTTCATGATTTACCAGCAACAGATTCCAAATGAAAATTCATTGTAATAAGTAACCTATCGAATTTACCCAATAAATCTGAGGTAACAATTTGCATCGACTTTTTTTGGGTAGATTTAATTCCATATATTGAGTATAAAATAACTGAAATAAAAAGCTATGAAATACTCAAATGAATTGGGTTAAATTTGCCTCACATTTATGTATATATTCAACCGCTACTTACTCAATAAAATTGGGTAAAATTATCTCTTAATTGCTAGTAGGTAATACCTGATAATTACTTATAAAAGTTCATTAATATCAGTTAGTAACCATTACTTATTCAGATAAGGTAAGATTTAACGCCCAAAAAAGACTTTCAGATGGTTATCATCTCAATGTTTTTAATCCATAAAATCATCACAAAAAAAAACACAGAGTAAAGTGCAATACAACAGCTTCACAGCCATGGTGCCGCCAGGGACAGATTCAAATTTTCGTTTCAAGTAATGGCACGTAACACAGACTCACGCCGAATACAAGTGAAGTGGAATATCTCATCATTTCATAAATTACCATTTGCATTCGCACTATACACAGCAATAGCCCTATACCTTCACTTCTGCGGTTCCATGGCAGCCGGAGCGAGAGGAAGATGGCAGTCCAAGAGTTCCCTGTCTCGCTCGCTCAAGTACACGGTCTGACGCATGCACAATTTGGAGCACAGGACTCACGGCTTTGGGGTATATTTTACCCTATTTTTCCATGTAACAGTTGTTACTGTTAACGAATGGGTAGTATGCGTAAAATTTACCCATTACTTTATAATTCCTTGGCTGACTACAATAATCGAGTAAATTTTATACGGTTTGCATAGATTATATTTACCACTCTTCAAAATCACTTCTTACAGTGTATAACTCTTAAAATCAACAGGAGACCTTGTATGCGTTCACTTTTAAATGCCATTATCAGGAAATAAAACACAACTGGCCATGGAACATCTTTGCATTCAATAGTCCTAAATGCTTTTAGTTCCAAAACAAGGAGAACCTCTAAAATACTTTGATTCCTACACTGTACGCCCAATTTCTGATGTGTTAACCCTCAAACTGAAGCAGAATGTCCTCACTCTGAACCCATAATTATTAATTAATTTTAACTCCAATATTCTATGGTCGACAGCTAAAATTTAGTGAAGTTTAAACTGGAATTTGAGACCGCTACCACGTTCTAAACTCTTTTAAGACAGGAATAAAAACCTTTTTATTCAGGAGGGCTTTTTCTTGTTTTGTTCTTGCAGTACAAATAAAATGTATTATTATTAGTGTAGTACTAGACAAAAATTTGTAAATTAATCCTGAGCCCATGTGGTTCTATAACTTATAGACAAATGATGGTTCTTGCAAAGCTGTCTGAGTGATCAGAGATGGCAGGTATTCAGCTTGAGCTTGAGCCCTTGCCCTTTTTGCACAGAGATTTCTCCAGATTCCTTGAATCATTTTGTTATGCACTGTAGAGGGTGAAATATCCAAATCCCTTCCTGTCTTTCTTGGAGGAACATTGTTTTTAAAACTTTCAGTTGTGGGCAAATTGGTGATCCAAGACCCATCTTTGCTCCTGAAGGACTTGGCCCTTCCTCGAGGCAGCTTTTGCACAAAATCATTGGTGCAATCACCTGTTGACATCAGCTTTTTCAAGTCACGTCATTATTAAAATTATAACCTCATTATTAGCCCTAAATTGTCCCCATCCCAACTTTTTTTGGAATGCATTGCTGGCCTGAATGGCAGGAATGGATCTATATTTAGGAATAAAATTAAATTGAGAAGAAAAAAATAACAGTAAATATCTTGTCTTTATATTGTGTGCTATGAAATAAAAGTCAAATCAAATTTAGAATTCACCACTTTCTGTATTTTTGTGAATTTTCCACACCATCCCAACTTTTTCTGAGCCAAGGTGGTTGAAATCAATCAGTCCAATTGATAGCACTGAAAACAAAGCAACCCAATATTCACAGACTGTAAAAGGAAAAACTGAATCATTTTGCACAAAAAAAAAAGTTTCAAGAAAAGGCAGGCCAAGCCATAGGCCAAATCCCAGCAATCTAGTTTCCCAAATATGATTCTTTTTGCAACATGCCACAAAATAAATTTTAAGTACACGTTTACTTGCAACAGAGCGCAGATCCATCTTTGATAACATGCCAAAAGGCAGAGTCTTACTCATAAATTAATTCACAGGCTACGCAGGGCTACAGCTGTACAATACATAAATTGTGGGCAATACGTAAACAACGAAAGGTTTGACAACACTGTGACAAAAGTCATAACAGTAATTATAGTTTTCCAACAGTCAATTGACATAATTTTCACATTGGGATCTGAGTAAACTAATGTTAAAGTTCATGGAAATAAAGGGTTAACCATGCAACCTTAATCACTCTCTGTTCCCCTGGTGGACCACCATAATTAGCACTAATGCAGTGATTGCATCAGCAAGAGACCAACGCCCCAGCAATAAATCAGGTGTTTCTCTACAAGTGTGCCACGTCCAGAGAGTTGTCCTGTCATGCTGTTGTGTTATGTGGCCACTCTCTATACCTTCTACTAAGAGCTGTCAGAACACAGTTGAGCACTATTGAAACTGGAGGAAAGGCCGTTTAAGGTAACCATTTGCCTGAATTAGCTATTGGCATAATTTCTCTGGTGTGTTTGGGTACGGTTTGCTATGGGGAGGTTTGATAGTTGGAACTAAAATTTAGATATTTTAGATAAAAAAATTTAGATAAATTTAGAAATTTCTATTTTCATGAAGATTTAAAAAATTATGTGCACATAATCTGTGTTGATTTAAACTAAACTCGCTATTTCCATTTCTTGCCAACAGAACAGAATATTTTGATTGGATTTTTTCAGAGCTGTGATACTGCAGAATTCAGTTTGTCAATCAAATCATAATTCATGTGACACAAGGTCAAGACTGGAGGCTCTGTAAAATACATTTGGTTTAATACACCAAAAACAAAATAATTTTGTGTGCACGGCTAAAACTGCTTTTACAAATAGTTTCACTGTTTAGATTTCTGCGAAATTTCAGGCTATTATTCAGACTAGACCAGTGCTTTTCAACTCCAGCCCTGGGGACCCACAACCCTCCATAATCGCATGCTTGTTCAGGAATAGCATGATCCAGATAATCAACAAGTCCTAATTATCAATCTCTTGATTAGTTGAATTAGTTGTGATAATAAACCAGGGCTGGTACAATCAGACATAATACTTTGACTATTTTTTGAGATAAGAAACAATGTTGAGCAGGATTTGCAGGGGGACAAAAAAATTTTTTAATGTATACGTGTACATTAATGTACATTTTAATTTATACATTTTAATGTATACATTGATTTTTTTTTTTTTTGGTAATTATTTCAAGCACAGGGGACCAAACATTGAACTCTTTAATTTTTCCTGGAATTTAAATTTCATGGATTAGGCTATGTTGTGAAATAAAAATTATCCACAAGGTAATGTTAATATTTTATAGTTTTATTGCAACTTGTTCTGTTTGATGTTCTTATTTTGATTTGATACATCAGTGGTAAATAACTTCAAGGTACTCTTTTCACTACGCTCAGGCAGATCTATAAATCCAGAAACATTTAATTGTTAAACACAATTAAATTCTTAATTAGAGAGTTTAATGTTTTAAGGTGACATTCCTTAATTTGGGACACCTGATTCAATGAACCAAGAGACTGATGATTAGGATTAGCTGATTCACTGAATCATGCCATTGCTGAGCTGGAACACAAATGTCTTGGGCTGTGGGTACCCTAGACTGGGGTTAAGAGACGCTGAATGAGATAATTCTTATAATGGTAAATTTAGACATTTCCAGTGTTCGTAATTATGTGTAGAGCACAGTAAGATATCATGCCTATCATAGAGCTTTAGAATCTGGCAAGTATTCTGCGGTTGAAAGTCTTCCTGTTATTTTTCAGTTTTATTGCTAAATATTTATTCCATGAGAAGGATGAAGGTAATCCTATGTGAATACACTCGGCATTGCTGTATTAAGCTTTGCCTGAGCCAGACCGTTTCACCATGTATACCATAATAATTACACATGGAATTTCTCTCAGAATAATTTTACACTCTTTCATTTGGACTCAGGTCAGTCTCATAATGAATTAATGCATACCGAAGGATTCACGAATGCATTTTAGGATTCAGATATGAATCCCTGCAAAAATATTTCCCTATGCATACACAAATGTTTATTGTTCTATATAAATGTAAAATAAATAAATAAATAAGTTTCATGAATGTTTTCCTGACGCACACACAATTTTTTAAACATATGTAATAATAATCCACAAATACTTCTATTTAAAATTATTTGCATTTGTCATCAAAAACATATTTGGATGTTGTTACATTTTTATAAAGACTGTAGCACCTGAATTTACACAGTGCTTTTCATTCAGGAACTTTGTTGCATTTCTGTGTGAATTTTTTTGAGAATCCCCTGACAGCACCTGATTTACAAATGAATTTTTTTTTCCTGCATGGAATTATCTGTGGCCAATTATATATCTCATTCCTTTTCAGCTAATCACGAGAGTGTTGCGCAGTCAGATATGTCCAGGCAATGAACTGACGGAAGACCAAGATCTGATAGCTATAGCTAGCTCGCTAGCCTGACTATCTTCACTTTCCAATTGCAACCAAAGATAATGTGCATTACTAATAATCTAGCATTTCCAATTTACAGCCACAAATTATTGAAGTCAGTTTATTTCAGTTCCATTCTTGTTCCAAGTCTTGTTCTCAACTCACATAAGAAGAAAGCAATCACGAGCTATGACGTCAGCTAACTGGGGACACCTGCAGCTTACCAAACGCACAGTCGCGATTTTGTAATTGGTCATGTAATGTTTCTATATAGTGAAGGTTAAGAACCCTTATTAGTGCTCTACAGGCCATTAAATTCATTTCATATTTAACGTGAACCTTGTTTGTGGTAAGGTCACAAAGTTGACTTTGGAAGCGATTGCTTTAGGGGGTCCGGGGATAAACGTCGGGCAACCGACAGTTTTATTAGCTCTAAATATAGATGCAACACTGAAAAAAGTGAGACTTTGGATCAAAGTAATAAAATTGCGTCAACTAGTTACAGCTAATTTTTTTAGTTTTTCTCAATTGAAAAAAAATGTAACAAAGGTAATTTTTTTCAATTGAAAAAAAAACTAAAAAAAATTAGCTGTAACAAGTTGACGCAATTTTTTAACTTTGATCCAAAGTCCCAATTTTTTCAGTGAATGCTATACATTGCCAGCTAACACTTAAATACTCAACACATTAGCGAAATCAATTGATCTTGCAGAAACATTTGCACTGTGGCCATCATTCCGGATGGTTAAAAATTACGCTGGGGATTTCCTCATCAAGGATAGCAAAACAACGTTGCTATAACTTAGTTCTCGAGAAAAGTCGAGCAATATTATACTTTGATTCATTTTCTTATATGAATTATAGTTACAAGTGGGAAGGAAATATGATTGTAAACCCCCTGATTTAATAAAAATGGCAAGAATGACGTCCATTTAGGACTTAAAGGACATTGAAATTTAAGGTGCACTTGTCCCCATGTAGGTTTCTGTAATCTCCAACTTTTCACTCTAACAGCATCTCCAGGTCCTCACACTCATTTGATTGGCTGAAAAGGAGTGAGATGACTGATTGGCAGCATATAATTCCTTGTTGAAAAAAAAATGCATTAGTGATTTAGGTGACATCATGGGAGTCTCAAAAAACCCACTCACAAATGCAGTGAAGCTAGCAGATGAAATGCGGTTCATTAATTCACTCTAAATAAATCTAAGAACATCCAAATGTGGGTTTAGCAGTCTGTATATTAACAAAACAACGTTCAAATGTGTTTTGGATGAAAATACTTTTGAATACATGTATTCGTGGATTTCTATTACATATATTTAATACAAAAAATGTTTGTATTTGCATCAGAAATACAATTGTGAAGCCTTTGTATGTGGGATTCTTTTTTTTTTTTACATCTACATATGACAATAAACATCTGTGTGTGCATTGGAAAAAATTTTGTTGAGAGTCATTTATATAAATCCAAAAATACATTTACTTCTGTGTGCATGTATTCATTACGAGACTGATCTGACTCCATACTTTTAGGTGAGAAACTGCAGTATGGATGGAAGTGTTGAGTTAGGTTTAGTAACAGCTTGGTACGAGCAAACTTCCATGCTTGAAACACTCACAGTCAACATGAAGCCAACAGCATGTAATGGAAACAGTGTCCCACCACACTAGTTCAGCATCTGATGGCCATATATCATTTTCTTGAACACCTCCTCATCAACTGTGTTTAGAAATGTCTGATGTTGACATATTTCTTCCATGCGTGCCTCCAGTAAGCTATTTACGATTAAGGTTTTCTTGCTGTAAATGCTTGCTAACAGTTCTATATAAATGATAATGGTGAAAATGTTTCGATGAGGATGTTCATGATGATCATGGTGTTGAAGGTGATGATGATCATCATGATCATGAATATTAAAACTAGGTTGAGTGCTTTCCATTTATGAGCAACAAACATCCCTCCCTTTTCTAATTTTTTAGAAAGCTATTTGATTACATATTAGATTGCTGTCCAGCAGACACTAGAAATAAATATCCCAGTACTACTTGTGCTCATTCAAAACAGCTGCTATGCTGCTTGGTTGGCTCACTCGCTAAAGGCACCGCTTGCAGTGGAAGAGTGATCAGGACATCGGACTACATCCAGCTCTGACAGTGCCGACTGCGACCAGCAGTCTCCTGTGAGCAGCACATAATTGGCTTTGTGCTGCCAAAAGATATGGGAGGGATACAGGCAATTTGGGTGAGGATTGTCAGCTACTCAAGCGCCTCCTACTGGCCATACATGCACTTGTCACTTACATTGTAAGCTAGGACATGTTTGGACATCCCATGATTCAGGGGCATGCTGGAGCATAAAAATATAATTATAAATAAATATAATATTATTACATGCTATTCATTTGATTTTAATTGTAATTTGATCATAAATCGTAAAATTTCAGTATGAAGGCATATCTGTGACAGCATAAATCTGTCCTTGTACGTTGTAAATATTTGTCAAAATTCATACTCCTATATCAGTATTTGTGATTCTGTGCCTTGGATGTATCTTTGTGTGGTGCTCTTGATTCTGTATGGAGTGGTGGATGTTGCAACAGAGCCTGCTGAGGCAAAAATGTGAAAAAAAGGCTACAGTGAAGCCAAACTAAAATCTGACAGAGCTTCCTCTATAACCTGAATCACACTTTTCTGTTAATATTGGCTCTGATGAAGATATGAAGACAAGAATAGAATTTTAAAAGTGAATAATAGTGGGTGGTGGTAAAGACCACACATCTTTGATTGTAAACAGGAAGCCACATTAAGGCAAAAATCCTGTATATTGTGCGTTTGAGGTTAGGTTTGCCTGCAGTGTCATGACCTCTCCCTGTCACTACTTGCATCCTCTATCTACATGAGTGCTTTTCTCTCTAGACCCTCTCAAGTTGAGATTATTGGAATGGCAACACAGACACCATTTAACTAGGTTTTTCCTTATATGAAGTGTTTGTTTCCAAAATGCAATAAGCGCCACAGTTAAAAAAACTGAGATAACACCATAGAGTGTATAGAGTGCATAGCCCTGTGCCCCTTACAAATGGCGCAAAAACCCATTTTTAGAAATTCATACTATAAGGTGTATCTTTTCATGGTCAAAGTTTGTGGTTTTTGATGTAATGCAATAGGCGCCAAAATAGAAAAAGCTGATTTACTCAAAATGAGTAAAATGGATATATTGAGTTTTGGAAACAAACTCCTCATATATTACGGTATTCTGTAATCATGAAAAAAACATAGTGTGTTTAATTCTATTTTTAAATTCAAATAGTAATTTAAAAATGGAGAAAGGTAATTTCTATATCTGTACAATGTAAATGTCTTTTTTTTGTTTGTTTGTTCATAGTAAATTATACATTGACCATATTAACTATTTACTATATCATGTGAATTTTACAGCGTGTAACAATGAAAACTGCATTGTTATTCACCTGTGTCCTTGCAGGAGCTGTTGCCTTTCCAGTAAGTAAACATTAAATTACAATATAATTTATAGTGCTATAGAAGTCATTTGTCACCATGTCAGTATTATTCCTTCTGGATCCACAAGAATATTATCCAGATCACCAACAATTATAATCAATTCTACATTAGTGTATATTCTATGTGTTTAACGCTGAAATTTTATGAATATCTGTTCATTACATAAGGGACAATCATTTAATTCAGGTAAATTTTTACTTCTTCCGGATCTAGAAATCCACAGTATGTTTCGGATCACTTCCAAAACTGAATCTGCTCATCCTTGGACCTACCATGCTACCAAATTTCATGCCAATCCGTTAAAAACTTTTTGAGGTGTCCTGTTAACAGACAGACAAACAGACAAACATGGGTGAAAACATTACCTCCTTGGCGGAAGCAGAAATACATGAACTGATTTAAATAATTGCCCTTATGCAGGAGTGCTAATTTCATGACTAATAAATATTTTCTCCATTATTCCAACTAGGTTCAGAGCGGACAGCTACCCTTATCAGGCAGCTATATGTACTACACGGTGAGTTGTAGCTTTACACTTCTCTGCTTTGAAATACAGATCACACAGGGTACTGCTTCGCCTCTCTACTTCCTGAACATTTAAAACATAATAAGATAAGATATTCGTAAGGATTGTGATATACTTTCCATGCAGCCCAGTATTTGAACCAATTACTACATTTAATAAAGCAGCCAATGCATGACGGTAGTGCACTAGAAAAAATGGCACGAGGAACTAGACTTACAGTAGTGTGCAGTGATGATTATACGCTTAACAAAGTGAAGATAAATAATGAACCAAGTACCATTCAAGTGTT
Source organism: Gymnothorax javanicus (assembly GCA_029692085.1). NCBI lineage: Eukaryota > Metazoa > Chordata > Actinopteri > Anguilliformes > Muraenidae > Gymnothorax > Gymnothorax javanicus. The sequence goes on along the minus strand of CM056195.1, from coordinate 136,277,362 downwards.
AATTTCATGTAATATTGGATCACATAGATGAAAATAAGTTAAAGGATAACAATATATAGTAAAAAGAAAAATAATACTGTCTCTTAGAGGAAAAAGTCAATACCTAGTTTGCTTTGATTGCAGCATTTAATCTTTCAGGCACAGTTTTCACATATTTTATTTCCTCAATCGCTAAACCATTCCATATGAAGTCCATTCTAAACAGATTATTTCGATGTTAAAACAGATTTGCTCAGTTGGATGAAGGTCTGGACTTAGGTCATGACTTCATAGCAAGCCAGGTCATAACATTTACGTCACCAGATGTTTCTTTATGGCTGAGATAATTCTTGCACAATTTAGGAGTGTGCATAGGGTCATTATCTTGTTGAAAATAAAATCCTGACCAATCAGTCTCTTTCCAGATGGCAATGCGTGCCTCATAAGGATGCTGTGATACTTCTTTTGATCCATGACTCCATCGATTTTTATGAGATCACCTGCTCCTTTCGAGCAGACTGAAGCCCAAGTCATAATATTACCACCTCCATGTTTTACTGAAGGGGTTAAGCAGTCATTTTTGGAACGTCCTCCAACTCTATGGTGCATATAAGTTCTGCGTTTAGGTGAGAAAATTTCAATTTTTCATTCCTTGGTTTAAAGGACTTGTTCCCAGTCCACTGGTGTCCAATCCATGAACTTCCTGGCAAACTCAAATCTTTTTTTTTTATGTTGCCAGCTCTTGGCAGCAACACGACCAATCGGGCCATTTTCACAAAGGTACCTGAAAATAGCAGATCTTGATACTTTCATCTCTTCACTTCTGGCGCTATTAATATCATCGCAGCGTTGTAGTGCTGTCAACTGCCGATTTTTAAAAAAAATTTTTTTTTACTTGCATACACAGATAACCAACATCAGAGACACCTAACTTCTGTTTTACATCTCTATTGCCACTAGTTTTCAGTGAACCAGTCTCTTTGAAATGCTTGACAGCGTTTCTTACACTGCCATAGCCACATTTAAGAGCCATTCCACGAGAGATTGACATTCGGTGCGCAGTTGACCCCCCTAGAATTGAATGAAAATTGGCACATAGGTAGATATGGGTGTCTCGCAGAAAAAGCCGAATTTTTAGGTCCGTATTTCATTTTGCTTGCTGATAGCGCCACCTGGAAGCCACTTAAGTGGCTCAGTTTTACTGTTGACACCACATTTTACATCAACTATCATGACTTAAGGGTACCCAGTACCAAATATGTTATACTTCTATCATGACCTGTGACACTTCAAGTCCGGTTAGACTTCAGCACCACATCAGCGCCAAGCTGGGTAACTACGTTATCGAGCCAGAATTATTTGAGAAATAAAAATAAAAATTGAAAATGGGAATGGGAATAAAATAATACCCCAGACATATACCAAACTTGAATGCTTTATTATGTGTTTACACACAACAACACTATCATTTAGTGTTGTTGTGGTAGTGTAGTGTTGTAGTGGGAAGTTAGTGAGATCATCTTTAAGCCGCTATCCGCCATCTTTAGACGGTCTTTAGAAACTGGAGAAATACCAAATGATTGGAAACAGGGTAATATAATACCAATATATAAGAAAGGGGACCGTATTGAGCTAGATAATTACAGGCCAGTCAGTTTAACTTGCATTGCGTGCAAAATATTGGAATCTATCATAAAAGATGAGCTGGACTTATTTCTTGAACGTAACAATATCTTGAGGGATAGCCAACATGGTTTCCGTAAAGGAAGGTCATGCCTGACAAACTTTCTGGAATTTTTTGAAGAGGCCACCAAGACTTATGACCAGAGCAGGGCTTATGACATCATATATTTGGATTCAGAAAGCATTTGACACAGTGCCGCATAAGAGACTAATTTTTAAAATGAGCTCCATTGGAGTTACAGGAGGTATTCTGAAGTGGATTCAAAACTGGTTGCAGGACAGAACATAAAGAGTGGTGGTCAGTGGTATCTCATCTGAGCTAGGTATGGTGGGGAGTGGCGTCCCCCAGGGATCGGTGTTGGGACCCCTGCTGTTCCTCATCTACATTAATGACCTTGATAGGAATATTGAGAGCAGATTAGTGAAATTTGCAGATGATACTAAATTGAGAGGTTTGGCAAATAGTTTAGAGTCTACTAAAGTGATTCAGGATGATTTGGATAGAATCCAGAATTGGGCAGAAATGTGGCAAATGAAATTTAATGTAGCGAAATGTAAAGTAGTACATGTAGGTAATAAAAACATTAGACGGGATTACTTCATGGGAGGTTTTAAACTGGAATGTGCTCCACAAGAGAAAGATCTGGGAGTGATTGTTGACCAAACCCTCACAGGCTCTAGCCATTGTGCCGTAGCAGTTAAAAAAGCCAATCGGATGCTGGGATACATTGCCAAAAGTATTGAGTTCAAATCCAAGGAGGTGATGCTTCTTTTGTACAACACATTCGTCAGACCACATCTAGAGTATTGTGTACAGTTCTGGGGACCATACTTTAAGAAAGACATAGAGGCTTTAGAGAAAGTTCAGAGAAGAGCCACAAAAGCTAATTCCGGGTATTAAAGATGAAAGCTATGAGAAAAGGCTGAAGATCCTTAATCTCTTTAGTCTTAGGAAAAAGGAGACTAAGGGGTGATCTGATTGAGGTCTTTAAATATGTTAAAGGGATTAACAAAGTGAATTATGTAGGATTCCTTCAACCAAGTGTTGTTAGTAGAACTCTGGGTCACAAATGGAAGCTGACCAAAGGTAAATTTAGCACTGATATTCGGGAATATTTCTTCACCCAAAGAGTAATTTCGGTGTGGAACAGCTTGCCTGACCATATTGTTGAGGCAGAGACCTTGGGAGTTTTCAAGAGCAGGCTTGACTTAAAGTTAGATACCATTGAGTCATTGAGTTATCTGAAGTGATATATTCATGATAGTACAAAGAAACTGGCGAGCCTAGTTGGGCTGAACGGCCTGTTCTCGCCATTCATGTTATGTTATGTTATGTTATTTTCAGTGAATAGTACTTTGGTATCTTGCTGTGTTTGTGCAATGGACAGCCAGAAAGATGGTTGAAATTCATTTTTGGTGCATGTTTGTGGTATATTTTCTCTGTAACCCAGATTTGTACTGTGAGGGTAAATGCTGTTTGTTGTGCTTTTGGAACTCTATTTTCAGGAAAACCAAGCATTTCTTTGGGAGTATCCATGCTTTCAAGCTAGACAGAGCCGAAGTTGGAGGAAAACTCAAAATGGTCAATTTCATAGCAGATTGTGCCTATGTTTAGGTGGCATTATTTTGTTTACGCAGCAAGATCGAGATCTGATATTCTCTGGATACATAGAACCTTTGGGGTACATTACAGCATTAGTAAAATCTCAATGGTAGCATTTTCAGTGGAGATGATTTTAAACATCAAAAGTCGGAAAAATTCGCCTCCAGGGGGCACTGTACGCTGGATGCAAGTACTGGCCATCCCCAGCGAAATACCAAAGGAATTGTTTTTGAATTGTGATGCACACAGCTAGTTTTCTCTGCATATGAAGAGTTTAGCTTGGTACTATGCTGGGTAGATAGCTATCTGACCAAAGGTGGTGCTCTAAAGAACTAATGTTCTTCCGACCTAACATTCCATATTCCCAGACATATACCAAAGTTCTGTCTTTTGACATATATAAAGTACATGCACAGTTATACATACAATTTGTAATCTCTTTGGTATAAAGCTGGGTTGGTTGTAAATTGGAAAAGAATGTTGGTGGTGATTGTAGCATTCTGTCAACATGCAAGACTTTTACCGGTAGTCAGTACAGTGTACAGTTTTGTAGTGTTGGTGAGTTTCAGAAAATAACAAATTCTCTGCAATTTTGCATTACTATTAGAATCGGAGAGCAGGCTTCAGTGTTAATCCTAGGATTTCCCTAGGGTATGGTGCTTGGGTATGAAAAAGGGCACAGCAGTTGCGTCGAGCGAGTGGTTGTCCTGATAAAGGACACAGAGGTCCTAGCAAGCAAGCAGCACCCTGCCAAGAAAAGGGCAGTTCATTTGTAACGGTAACTTGCATGCCTTCATTCCTAACACCTGCCCATGATGCCTAGCCTACGAGATGCCCGATGGTTGGGAGGGCGGGGTTTCTTTTACAGACTTCCCATTTCCGTGCATACCAAGCCATGGGGGTTGACGCAACTATTGCGCCATATAAGCTGCAGCCCGCTATTTAATTCAGAGACAGACAAGCTCACTATCAACGGCCTGTAAGCAGCCCTGTTGACACCCAGGATGCAGCGTAGTAGGGCTTGCCTCAGGCTCGAATGGCTCCATGGATAACATCAACCCAGATCCAACGAAGAAGGCCATGGATGGCTGCTCAGGGCCAAGGCCAGGGAGCACCTCTGGTGCACACCGCTAGGTGCCGCCAACCCACAATCCAATTCCAAAAACAGATTGACGGATAGAGCTAGTCACATGCTGTGTTGACATCATTTCGCTTTGGATAAAATGAAAAGTATAAAACAGTTTTAACTTTTGTACTAGACATTCTGTCTTCATGTACATGGTTGTGTGACGAAGATTTTTTTTTAGAGTTCAAATTATGGACTTTTATTTTATGTAAGTGTGCGCATACTTTTGACACATGTCTGCGTACTTACGGTGGTACACCTTTTACATTAGTTCTTTTATTGGCATTTAAAAATTTTGGACTGGTCATGTTTTATAACGTGCTGTATGTTTCTGACTGCGCTGCACCCTTACTTGGTAATAGCCCATGTATTGTGCGTTTGATAATGCTCACAGTCACCACCAGTTTACAACCAAACAAGCTTCATGCCAAAGGGATTACAAATTTTATGTATAGCTGTGTGTGTGCTTCGTATATTTCAAAAGACAGAACTTTGGTATATGTCTGGGAATATGGAATGTTAAGTCGGTGGAACATTAGCTCTTTAGAGTGGCATCTTTAGTCAGAAAGCTATGTACCCAGCATAGTACCAAACCAAGCTCTCCACTTTCTGAGAAAATTAGCTGTGTATATCACAATTCAAAAAAAATGTCTTTGGTACATTGCTGGGGATGGCCAGTACTTGCATTCAGCCTACAGTGCCCCCTGGAGGCAAATTTTTTTGACTTTTGATGTTTAAAATGATCTACATTGAAAATACTACCATTGAGATTTTACTAATGCTGTAATGTATCCCAAAGGGACTATGTATCCAGAGAATTTCAGATCTCTATCTTGCTGGGCAAATAAAATAATGCTGCCTAAACATAGGCACAATCTGCTATGAAATGGTCCATTTTGAGTTTTCCTCCAACTTTGGCTCCGTCTAGGTTGAAAGTGTAGATACTACCAAAGAAATTCTTGATATTCCTAAAAACAGAGCTCCAAAAGCACAACAAACAGCATTTATCATCATGGAACATATCTGGGTTACTGAGAAAATATACCGCAAACATGCACCAAAATCAATTTTGACCATCTTTCCAGCCATCCATTGCACGAACCCAGCAAGATACCAAGGGAATATTAACTGTAAATGATAGTTTTGTTGTGAGTAAACACATAATAAAGCATTCTTGATTGGTATATGTCTGGGATATTATTTTATTCCCATTCCCATTTTCATTTTTTACCGTGATTTCTCAAATAATTCCGGCTCAACAACATAGTTACCCAGCTTGGTGCTAATGTGGTGCTAATGTCTATCCAGACTTGAAGTGTCACAGGTCATGATAAAAGTATAACACATATGGTACTGTGTACCCTTAAGTCATAATAATTGATGTAAAATATGGTGTCAAAAGCAAAACTGAGCCACTTTAGTGGCTTCCAGGTGGCCCCACCGGCAGACGTCTTGAGATACGGACCTAAAAATTAGGCTTTTTCTGTGAGACTACCATATCTACCTATCTGCCAAGTTTCATTCAATTCCAGGTGGGTCAACTCCTCAACTTCTTCAAAAAGTGCCATTTTCTCACCGAATGGCTCTTAATATCTTCAGCATCATATAAGGTTTCAATGCAGCTATGAACAATCTCAGAGAGCTTCTGTCGTGCCATTGCGTTTAACACTCTAACACTGCCCAAAATTCATGTCACTTTACATATCTTGATAACTGACCACTAGAGGTATTTTTGCTGAATAGTGTTGCCTTAAACCAGTTTATTTGATTTGATTTATTTCATAATAAAATGCCACATAAAAGCATACAAAACATAAATAGAGATAATTACATAACATAATAAAAAGTACAATAAAAGAAGAACATAAGAAAAAAACACAATGACCAGTATAATAACGACACAAATACGAAGAAAAAACATAGTCTAACCACCACACATCCCCACAGTGAACACTAATTAGAGTGGCATCCTATTATATGGAGCATTAAAAAGAAAAGGTATTAAAAAACCATCTTATTTCCATAATGGACCTTTATTAAATACCACACAAGATGACTTGCTCCTGCTAGCTATTGCTGCTGTTGTAACACCCCCACCCGCAACGAGTTACATGTGCAGAATTAAAGACACACAGGAAAAAAAAAAAACCTATAAAGAAGAGATAATACTGATTACAAGGCAAAATTACTGGAGGATACTGATTCAGAGTTTTTGTTTATTGCCCATATTTTTCCTCAATATTGTGGGAATTATTATTTTTTTTATTGTCATTGCCCACAATAGTATTTTTCAATACTTTTTCACCAAAAAACTATAGAGAAGTAATATATTAGAACCTGTTTTAGACGAAAGTGGTGGTGTATAATCATCACTCCACACTACTGTATAACTCAACGCTGGGGTCGATTCCACACTAAGACCCCGCTTTTAGATTAAAAAAATTAATTTAAAAAAAGATTTAAAAAACGTATCCTGGCAAACTTGGCTGAATAAGCATGTTTACATGATGCTTCAATGTAAACATAATATTGTGTTTCTGTTGCAATAATGCGTGTTTATCACTAGATGGCAGCAAATGTAGTGTCATTTAAAATATTTTTCTTAACAGACAGAAATGAGTGATGAAGGTTGACAATTCAAATTTTTCACAATGTTCAGTTCTCTATCAAAGCTGGCTTTCATTTGTATTGTAGTTTATATAGTTATATACGTTAAACGTAAAGTAATACAGGACTGTTCAATCCTGGAACTGTGAAATGAAACTGTGATAGTTCTGAGGCCTATCTCATGAAGCATGATTCTCTGATGACTCTTAAATTTGCCATATGATGTTGCTTTATTTAATTGATTTCTAGGAAGATTTACAAACTTTGTAGGCAAAAAAAGTAAGTTTGTCAGGGATTATAGGCCATTTAAGGAAGTAAAATTGAATGGGCCAGCAGTAGTAATATAGCGTATGCCCGTCCTCCTCTTTACAGACTGACTATGGTGACTTAGTCCTTACATACGTAGAAGAGGATGAGGGACTCAGAGTGGGGGGGGACTCTGAGGAAGATGATGGACCGGGCGGAGAGGGATACGGTGGATATAGAGCATGGGACGAGTCAGAGAGCCAAAGATGGAGAGGAAGACGGGGAGAAGAGAGCGGAGAAGACGATGGAATGCAAGCAGTAGAAGACAGTGGAAATGAAGAAAGGCAAAATATAGCCAGAGGGGAGGAGAGTAGCGAGCAGAGTGAGGAAGACGAGGATGAGAGTGAAGAGGAAGAAGAGAACAGTGACAGTGAAGGAAGTGATAGTCAGGAAAGTACAGAAGGAAATGCAGAGGGAGGTGGAGAAGAGAATGGAGGAGAGACTGACAAAAAGGAAAGTGGGGGTGAAGAAGATGGCTCTGAGGTAAATTTTTTCTTCCAGTAGAATTACAAAGTCTATCTAAAATTAATGATAATACTGATAAAATTATATAGTGTAGTTTTAATTAAACAGTGATCTCCCTGAATTTTTTAAACAAGTAAAAAAAAATATTTTGTTGTGAATGAAATTTGATGTGAAACCAAATATTCCAAAAAGTTGAAGACCAAGATATCGAAAAGATTGGTGCTACATTCATAATTCCGTGTATTTAGTGATATATTTAAGTATGATGAAAATGTTTCTACTTATGAATCTGATCAAATAAAAATGTGTGTGTATGTGTGTGTGTGTGCATGCATGTGTGTGTGTGTGTGGGTGCGTGTGTGTGTGTTTGCCTGTGTCTGTGCGTGTTTTCACATTCAATTTCTGTTCTTTAGGGGAGGGGAGATTCCAATGGAGAGACTGACGGGGCCAGAAATGAAAGCAGTGAGGGTGGCACTACAGATGAAGACCAAGCCAGTGAAGGGTCTGAAGAAAGTGATGAAGAGGATGAGGAGGGGGATAATAGTGATGCAGAAGAGGAAAACAGTGAAGAAGCAGCAGAGGAAGAGACCGAAGACACTAGTGAAGATGGAGAGAGTGAGGAGGTTGAGATCAATGAGACGTCCAGCAGCGACAGTGATGAGACTAGGGAGGACTCTGACAGTCACAGTGAGAGCGAGGAGACTGAGGAAAATGGTCAAGATACAGGCAGTGGTGCTGAAGAGAGTGAGGAGAACTCTGGCAGCCCGGACAATGGGGGCAAAGACACTGACAACACAGACAGAGGTGATGAAGACAAGGACGGCTCTGTTAGTACAGATAGTGGGGGTGGAAAGAGCGAGGGGAGCGATGAAAGTACAGACAGCGAGAGTGAGGAAAGTAATGAAAGCACGGACAGTGATAGCGAAGAGCTTGAGAGAAAGACTGATGGTACTAACCCCGATACTGAAGATGCTGGCAGTGGTGGTGAAGAGACAGAGGAGCAGACTGGTGGCACAGATGGCGGGAGTGATGGAAATGCAACTGAGGACAGCAGTAGTGAAGAAACCAAAGAGACCACTGATAGTGAAGACAGCGATAGTGAAGAAAGAGGGGGGGATACTGACAATGAAAATGGAGGGAGTGATGAAAATGGGGAAAATACAGTAAATGAGGGCGGAGAGACTGAGGAAAACTCTAGCAGTACAGACAGTGATAGTGAAGAGAGTGAGGAGAACAGTGACAGTACAGACAGTGGTAGTGAAGACAGTGAGGACAAGAGTGACAGTACAGACAGTGATAGTGAGGACAGTGAGGACAACAGTGACAGTACAGACAGTGATAGTGAAGACAGTGAGGACAATAGTGACAGTACAGACAGTGATAGTGAGGACAGTGAGGACAATAGTGACAGTACAGACAGTGATAGTGAGGACAGTGAGGACAATAGTGACAGTACAGACAGTGATAGTGAGGACAGTGAGGACAATAGTGACAGTACAGACAGTGATAGTGAAGAGAGTGAGGAGAGTAGTGACAGTACAGACAGTGATAGTGAAGACAATGAGGACAATAGTGACATTACAGACAGTGATAGTGAGGACAGTGAGGACAATAGTAACAGTACAGACAGTGACAGTGAAGATAGTGAGGAGAATAGTGACAGTACAGACAGTGATAGTGAGGACAGTGAGGACAATAGTGACAGTACAGACAGTGATAGTGAGGACAGTGAGGACAATAGTGACAGTACAGACAGTGATAGTGAGGACAGTGAGGACAATAGTGACAGTACAGACAGTGATAGCGAAGAGAGTGAGGAGAATAGTAACAGTACAGACAGTGATAGTGAGGACAGTGAGGACAATAGTGACAGTACAGACAGTGATAGTGAGGACAGTGAGGACAATAGTGACAGTACAGACAGTGATAGTGAGGACAGTGAGGACAATAGTGACAGTACAGACAGTGATAGTGAGGACAGTGAGGACAATAGTGACAGCACAGACAGTGATAGTGAGGACAGTGAGGACAATAGTGACAGTACAGACAGTGATAGTGAAGAGAGTGAGGAGAATAGTGACAGTACAGACAGTGATAGTGAAGACAATGAGGACAATAGTACAGACAGTGATAGTACAGACAGTGATAGTGAGGACAGTGAGGACAATAGTGACAGTACAGACAGTGATAGTGGAGACAGTGAGGACAATAGTGACAGTACAGACAGTGATAGTGAGGACAGTGAGGACAATAGTGACAGTACAGACAGTGATAGTGAGGACAGTGAGGACAATAGTGACAGCACAGACAGTGATAGTGAGGACAGTGAGGACAATAGTGACAGTTCAGACAGTGATAGTGGAGAGAGTGAGGAGAATAGTGACAGTTCAGACAGTGATAGTGAAGACAATAAGGACAATAGTGATAGTACAGACAGTGATAGTGAGGACAGTGAGGACAATAGTGACAGTACAGACAGTGATAGTGAGGACAGTGAGGACAATAGTGACAGTACAGACAGTGATAGTGAGGACAGTGAGGACAACCGTGACAGTACAGACAGCGGTAGCGAAGATAGTGAGGAGAATAGTGACAGTACAGAAAGTGACAGTGAAGAGAATGAGGACAGCAGTGACAATACAGGAAGTGATAGTGTAGAGACTGGAGGAAATACTGACAACACTGACAATGAAAATGGAGGGGCTGATGAGAATGGCAGAAATACAGAAAAATAGGGTGGACAGACTGTGGAGGATGTGAAGAGTACAACCAGTGATAGTGAAGAGAAAAACACTGACAGTGCAGGCAGTGAAAGTGAAGGGACTACAGAGAATACTGACAGTGCAGATGATACAGGTGAGGTAAGATAATACTCAAAGTACAGATATTGATCATAAATAGGACTGAGAGGAACAGTAAAAACACAAGCACTAACAGAAAAAGAGTTGGAAGGAAATCCTTAAGCAGTGCAGACCATGACACTAAGCAGATTAAGAACCATTTTGAAAGCTCAGAATAGCACATTTAAGCTATCAAAGAGAGCACAGATAAAAGTAATGGTTTTAGCAGTGGAGAAATTACTTAGTGAAGAATTTTAGGTCAGTGATCAGGAGAACATAAGTGAGAGATTGTTGTTAAAGTTTTCAGGAGCTAACCAAGAATTGACCACTTTTTAAAAAATAAAAATTATGACCTGATAATCACAAGAAGGAAATAAGAAACAGCAATATGGAAGGGGTGGAGGAAGATAAAGTTAAGAAGTGAGAATAAACAAAATATAACATGATAGTTAATACACTTAAACTTTTAACCTGTTTTATAAGTCCAAAATAACACAGGTTTGTATAAAAAAGACACTGTTTGCATTTGAATTCAAAAACAGTACGTACAAGGGCCTCATAATCATCCACTGTTTTTTTTTTTTTAATAAAAAGAGGCCAGGAAATGATGATATTGTGGTTTTAGAGTAAATATCAAATAAAATCTGATTGTGGTCATGGTTTTAGAATAAATTATGAATCACAAAATCCAATTGTAAATACTTTCTTACAGTAGAAATGTTTCTATAAATGGTAGAATGAATGTAAAATTTTTGCTTGCTTCTTGTTGCTGTTTGTCAACATGTTGAATACTTGGGCTTGCTCATTCCAATGTCCCATCTTGTGAATAAAGCTTTTCTTTATACAATGTGCTAGGTCCTTATTTGACATGTCATGAGTTTTTCTCTCTTGTACTCTATGTGAAATTACATAAATTAACATGAATACTTGCTCCAAATCTGACTCTGGATCTACAAGTAAATAGAAGACCACTGGGAGGATGTGCTATAGTGCTATAGCACGAGTAGAATTTGTATTTTGGTCAGAAAATTGACTGTATATACTGTATATAGTTGGACAACCTAACAACTCCCCAAAAGTGAGACCAAAACTTCTTGATCACCATCTAGTGGCTGGATGAAGTACAAGATATAAGCCCGCCCCCGCCATGCTAGTGGAAGGGACATGGGCCTCACTAAAATATTTAAAGGTCCCCTATTATATCACCAAGTGATCAGCTAATTAGTTATTACAAGCCATTTCAAAATCTTTTTCCTCTTGACATAACATGGGGAAGTAACCAACCAAAGGCACAAAGAACTGATCACCTTCAGCCAAGCAGTCAATCAGATTTCATTATTCTGGGTGGTCACTCCCCCTTGAGATGTTAGGTAGGGGAGACTTTGAACTGGCTCATAATGACTAATTAGCTGTGCACCTGGTGGCATAATAAGGGACCTTTAAGTAGCAGCACCAGAATAGAGTGAGGGACACGCCAGTCAATCAGAAATGGGTCTTGTGGGTGTATAGGGTTTGATGATCTCCTAAAGATAGGCTGGAGCTGTCCCTTTAGTTGCCTGGAGGGCTAGCATCAGTGTTTTAAACTTGATGCGAGCCATGACAGGCAACCAGTGGAGGGCAGTGAGAAGGGGAGTGATATGGGAGTGTCTGGGGAGGTTGTAGATCAGATGAGTTGCAGCATTCTGGATCAGCTGCAGGGGTCTGACTGCAGATGCCAGGAGGCCAGCTAAAAGCGCGTTGCAATAGTCCAGGCAGGACAGAAGCTGGGTTAAATAAGTGGTAAGAAAGGGAAAGATTGTCCTGATGTTATACAGGAAGTACCTGCATGTCTGGCTCACAGCTGAGATGTTTTCAGAGAGTGACAGACTACTATCAATCACTACTCTGAGGTTCCTCACAGGTGGTGAGGAGGACACCATAATGCCCCCAACGGAGATAGAGAAGTCCAGGACTTTGAAGGATAGAGTAGGGATGAAAATCACCACCGTTTTGCCTGGGTTGGGCTTAAGATGGTGGTCATCCATCCAGCTCTGGATGTACCTCAGACAAGCAGAGATCTGAGAAGAGACTTGAGTGTCAGATGGAGAAAAGGAGAGGAACAGTTGGGTGTCATCGGCATAACAGTGATGGGACAACCCATGGACAGCAATCACAGGACCAAGAGAATGTTTATAGAGGGAGAAGAGAAGGGGTCCCAATAGTGAACCCCGGGGGACTCCTGGAGCAAGGGGATGAGGTGCTGATACTGCCCCATCCCAGACTACCCTGAAGGAGCGGCCTGAAAAATAGTGCTTGATCCAGTCAAGAGCTGCACTGGATATGCCTACTGCTGCCAAGGATAACAGGAGGATGGGGTGGTGAACAGTCTCAAAGGCTGCAGACAGAGCAAGGAGGATAAAGACAGAAACCCTTTACCTTAACTCACTGAAATCAAAATATACCTCATTTTCATCTAAAGTCGAAATGCTAGCAGGACTCACAGCAAGGGCTTCTTTCAGGAATATTACTGTCTTCCCCTGCCCCCTGCATTTCAGAAATTGGCTTGAGGGTAGCCTATGTAAACCCTGATGGATATCATCTTTTCTCACGTTTCGAGTGACCCTCGAGTGATCCTGGCGGACTCATCCAAAGAACCACCGTAACACACCACATGCAAAGCTAATAATATAGAATATTTATCAAAATTTTCTTAAATGGATTTGTTCTGATTGATAACAAATTTAGAACTACCATGTGCCGTGCGTATGCACATATGATGAAGGACCCAGGGAGTGTAAACAAACAGTTTTTAACTAAATGCAAAGCCTATTGAAACTGCATTTATCACAGAAGGTTTTACTGGACTACAATATTTAAAGAAACATTGACTGCATTAGAATTACCATGTTGAAATGCAACAGTCTTGGTTTTTAAAGGCACAACCTTATGTGGGTCCTCACAGCAGGGCTGCACTTCCGGCTTGTCATGTGTGAATCTGGTGTCTCTCATGATGGTATGTTAAAATTTTAGGCCCATCACTGTCTCCCTCATGGCATCGATGAGAGCAAGCTGGTTCTGGTCAACCTTGTTGTTGGTCAGGATGCGGGCAGCCAATGAAATTCCGGTCGCATGCTACTTTGGGAGGTCAACTGTGCAGCTGTCAAGTGGGAGTGAGTGGTCGACAGCATGTCATCGTCCACTCCAACATCACCTGGGATGGCTGTATATGTTGCCCCAAAACCTGTGTATATTGTTCGGCATTAATGCTGTCTTCACAGATGTGCAAGTTACCCATGCCACGTGCACTAATACGCCCCCATACTGGCTTTTTGAACTGTGCGCTGATAAAAAGCCAGATGTTCCCTCTCCTTCTCAACCAAAAGGATGTGGCATCCTTACTTTCCAACAAAAAATTCAGATTTTGATTGCTCAGACCACAGGATAGTTTGCTACTTCGCCTCTGGCCATCATAAATGAGCCTAGGCCCAGAGAATGCAGCAGTGTTTCTGGATCTTGTTTATTTATGTTTTTCTCTCTACGTGGTAAAGTTTTAACTTGCATTTGTGAATGCAGTAACAATTGTCCTCGCTGATAATGGTTTTCAGAGGTGTACCTGAGCCAATGCATTGATTTCCACCATAGAATCCTGTTTGTTTTTAATGCAGTGCCACCTGAGGGTTTGAAGATCATGACCATTCAATATTGGTTTTTGGCCTTGTCCCTTGCATACAGAGATTTATCCAGATTCTCTGAATAATTTTATGATACTATATACCATAGATGATTAATCCCCAATTTCTTTGCAATTTCATTCTAAAATTGTTGAACTATTTACCCATGCTGTATGTCACAGAGCTGTGAAGACCTCACCATGTTCTGAAAGACCAAGCCTCTGTGAGATGCTCTTTTCGTACCCATTCATGTCACTAACCTTTTGCCAATTAATCTAATTAGCTGTGAGACGTTCCATCAGGTGCATTTTTTTTTAGCATTACAAGATATTTCCAATCTTTTGTTGCCCCTGTCCCAACTTTTTTGAAACATGCTGCTGGCATCAAATTCAAAATCAGCAAATGTTTTTCTATAAACAATAAATTTCTTAGTTTCCTCATTGGATATATTGTCTTTGGACCATTTTCAATGAAATATACAATTTAAGTGATGTGCAGGTCATTGCATTCTGTTTTCATTTCAATTTTACACAGCTTCCCAACTTTTCCGGAATTGGGTTTGTACAACCCACCCAATTAGTTGGGACAGTATGGAACATGCAACGTAAAAAAGTCATTATCATGTATTCAGAACACAGGAGCCACTCACAGATCACAGACAAGCCGCAACGGCATCTTTAGTGATAGAACGCAGAAGTTCAAATTGCACAAACAATGAGGATAATAAGAAGATGGTCCACAGTCAGGTGGGAGTGAACTTAAACTCAAAAGGTTAGGCTAGGCATGGTCAAATCGACTGGCCTGAGGTCAGTAACCAAGATTGAAAACTGAATGAACCAGAACTGGAAGAAGCCACTTGCCAGGACTATAGACTCTGGGAAAAGTTTACCTAATAAATAGTTACTTGCTTCCTTTAGATTCAACACTGAAGATGGAAGACAATAATCCAGCAAAGGAGAGATGCAGACCAGAAACTTAAATACACAAAACATCCTTTAACAAAATGGGTAAGAATGTGCAAGCATGGGGAAGGACACACAGAGGGAGCGGAGAGGAACGAGACAATAATTAAATAACTAGCACTCTGCCCGTGGGGATCCACGGGTTCTATTTTATGTAACTTCGTGCAGCATTATGATGTCATCCCATGCACCTCTAAGATGTCATCACGTTGCTATGGTGTTGTTATGGCGTTTCCATAAACACCAAGGTGGCTGTCACGCGACCAATGTTTTTATAGTAACTAAAACTAAGTAACCATCAAGCGAAATATGCTGCACTGACATTCCGCGCTTAGTGGAACACGAAGTCGCCTGCAAAACGGAGCATAATAGCGTCGCTCATGTTATGCTGCAGATTACGCGCTACTTTCTCTTGCGGCCTGGCATCTGTTTTTTGAGATTCAGGACTCCTGTGGAGGAATTGGCTTGGGTTCAAAAGGGGGAATCCCCAGGAGAGGGGGATACCGGGCGATTCCCCTTGTATGTCTATATTATAATAGCGTCGCTCACGTTATGCTGTAGGTACGCGCCCGGCGGAGTCTAGCACTGATTGGCCGTACACAGTCGCCTGCAAGACGGAGCCAAACAGCGTCGCTCCCGCTATGCTGCAGATACGCGCCCGGTGGAATCTAGCACCGATACGCGCCCGGCAGAGTCTAGCACTGATTGGCCGGACACAGTCGCCAAATAGCGTCGCTCACGCTATGCTGCAGATACGCGCTCGGTGGAATCTAGCACTGAGTGGCCAGATACACACACAGGCACACACGAACGCACACACACAGAGTCCACTCAGCTATTATAATATAGAAGAGAACCAATTGGGAAAATGAAACAGAAACTGACAAGAACAGCTGGGGGGTAACAATTATAAAAAGAATCAGGATGTCACAGTGTCATCCCTCTGAGTGGCACCACCTGGCAGCCATGTGGCTGATCCTGGATGCTGATGCAGGAAAGCCCGGACCATGGAAGAGTCCAGAATGTGCCTTGCTGGCACCCAGGAGCACTCCTTAGGGTCATACCCTCCTAGTCTACCAGGAACTTACACCCACACCCCCTGCACTAAACATCTAGGATTTGACACACTGTGTAAGCGGAACCACCATCAATGAGCTGGGGGGGAGGTGGGGAGCGGAGTGAGGGCTAAGATGAGACAAAAAGACAGGTTGATTCCGGAGACATGGAATACAGGGTAGATGCAGCAAAGGGGTGGAGGGGAGGATCAGTCTCACTGCCAAAGGCAAGAAAACCTGGGAAATAAAAAAGGTATCGATGAACTGAGGGGAAAGCTTCTAAGACTGCGCCCTCAGGGAAATGACTCGTTTCCAGCCACATCTCCTGTCCTACTCAGTTGTTGCGGGCAGGGCAGCGTGGACAGTTACTCTAGTTTTGGAAGGCCAAGATGCATGTCAGCAGGAGCTGTTCTCCATTCCTGGTGAGCGTGGCGGACCAGGAATTGAGTCGAAGGGAATTTTGCTTTCCTCTTTTTGGCTTTGAATAGGGGAGTTGATAGCCTAATAGCACTTGAAGCGGGACATTCCAAGACCTGCCACAAGAATGTTATTATGAGCAAGTCCCACCCATGATAGGAGATGTGACCTCTTGGTAGATGTTCCTCCGAAAAGGCAGTGGAGAGTTGATAGTCATTAGTCTCGGGATAAAAGCCAGTTGAAAGACTAGGGGTGGTGCCTACCAAGGCGCAGAACACCTTCCAAAACCAGTGTGAGAACTGTGGCCAATGATCAGAGACAGTCTCCTTGGGGATGCCATGGAGGCATACCACATGCTGAGGGAGAGGCCTCACTATCTCCTTGGCTGTGGATAGACTCACTTGTGCCTTCTCCTCCCATAGGCTAATCCCTACAAAGAGAAACTACAGCATCAAGGACTGTGAGCTCCTGGCAATTGAGCTTGTGTTTGAAGAGTGGAGGCACTGGCTCCAGGAGGTGCTATGCAGCAGTGTGTCTGGAGTGGGAGTGGTTGAAGACTTTTTTCATCTTAGTGACAGCAGAAAAAGTGTGTTCAGCTGGGTCTCCAACCTACCAGCACATGACAGCCCAGTCGCAGGTGCACCCAGTCGGGTGGGTTCTGGCAAACGCGACTCTGGAAAGCTCAGTAGGAAAGGGGGACGGCTCAAGTCAAACACCAGAGAACATTGTGACAATACGCTGAGGCAGGCTGATGGTTTGCTATCATACCGCTCCAACAAGGTTAGATTGGGCTTCGAGGTGTGGAAGACCAGGCTTGGGCTTGCTAAAGGAATGAACTGGAAGCATGGGCAGCAGCGATGGAGTCCTGGGAGATTTCGAGATGGCGGCAAGCTAGCTGAAGATGGGCCCAATGGATTTTGATGGAGCTGACATAGCTCGGCCTCCTGGTACCCCAGGCAGACTTCCTTGAAACCAAATCACCGCAGTAAGAAAAGAGAAATCTGCTGGATCTGTGGGTTTGCTAGATTGTTCTGTCACATATTTGAAACAGAGGAGCCACGTGCAGATCACAGACAAGAAGCAAAGGCATCTTTAATCAATAGAATCTTGGAGTTTCAATAACATGAACGAAGAGGATAATCAGGAGATGGTCCAAAGTAAGTTGGAAGAGAACTGGAACACAAGAGATCAGGCTAGGCGTAGTTGATGGGGCTGGTCTTCGGTCAGTGACCAGCAGGGCAAGTTGAATGAACCAGGGCACGCTGGGGAGGTGTACACCTTCAAACTGGGATGAAGAAAGGAATGGAGGGAGCCACTCGCCAGGACTGCAGATACTGGGAAATGTTTCCCTAATAAATATACTAACAGGTATTAAAAATGCAACAACATAAATATTTGACTTTTAAATAGAGTTAAAGTGCCCCTTCCCCGAGGAAATGGACTTATCTGTTAGTATTTGAATATGGTAGGTCCATAATCAGTTTGTGACATGTCGTGGTTCTTGAACTCCAACACCACTTGAAGTATTGGTTTTTGCGAAAAAAAAAAAGGAAATAGGCGGAGAATTTACGCCAGTAAAAAACGTGTTGCAGTATTACGCAACACCGCAAATTGAATATTCACAGTCTCGCCGGTTCTCGCCCACTCTGGAGTGTAACCGCCCACACAAAGATTCGAGCAACGTGCCAACTGTCAGTGTCATCCACAGTCTACGGGAGGGGTCGGAAACCCGCGGCTGTGGAGCCGCGTGCGGCTCTTCAGCCCTTCTACAGTGGCTCCCTGCAGCTTTGAAAAAAATTAATAACGGCTATTTAAATTTATTTTTTTCTTACAAACAAAATATCGCTTATTTTGGAGATCAGGGTGATACTGCGACACTGAAAAAAGCATTTAATATTAGTGACCCCGCCCGTGAAAACACGGCTAAACTCGCCTGATCTAATTTTTAAATAAAGACCGTCAAGTAGTCCCTGTGATAAAAAGTGACAAAGATATGAGCTGTGAGTTTATGACTGTAAATTATAGGTTACATATTGGGGTTTCGAAATAAAGTTAAAAAATTAGACTAACATCATACATAGGCTATAAAAATTAATGAATTTATTTACACTTCGTTTACGCGGAAGTTGCTTTCCACAAGCCTGGTCTATTATGTTTTCAATCGGCTTTTAGTTTACCTTCTGCGGATGAACGCCTGATAGTTTGGGTGTCATTTGGTTTAGGAACTTCTTTTCTACCTTTGAAAATGAATGTAGACGATAATGCGCACCATCGTAAAGCAGGTCAGTCGAAGGTACGGCAGATGAGTTGCGATTTAAGCCGGGTGAGGATTTCTCCACGGATTGCGTCGTATCACCACGGAAATTTCAGAAATGAAGCGTTTGCATTTGTTGGTTAACGTCTTGAGAAGCTAACCAGCCTAGTTTGAGGACATGTCATGCCTGCCAAAACTTTGAAATGACCTCACTCAGTCAATATTAGAGATATCAGTTAGATTTTTTCACGGAATACTCCTTACATGATGTAGAATGACCTTGCGTAAAAAATAAAAAAACTGTTCATCACCAGTAAATGACTTTAGCTGGGTTATCACAGGCAGGGATGTAGGTGACCTATTGGCAATTGCAAATGACGAGACATCTGTTTCGTTGCGTTTTCATTTTGGCAAGGTGGGATGATACATTGGGGCTCGATGCATAGGCTGCTAACATGAAAGCCCATCCGGGTAGGCTATTCCGAGAGCTAGGCCACCTTTAGAATGTCTTAAAAAAAATCAATAGCCCAATCGCAGGGCTGCCAAATTTCTTCGCATTCTCACGCATACGGCGTAGGTCTCAGGTATTTTCGAGACATTTTCACCGAAGTCAGCAATTGTTCAATCCGCGCGTATATTAATGAGATTCTTAAGCGTGATTGAAGTCTTTGTGCATGGAAGTTTCAGTTTCACCAGCGTTGCGGTGGATTTCGCCACCAGTAACACGGAAAGCGATTATGACTCTCTTCAATGCGCATTGAATAATCGCAGTGTCTACGTGTCCGAAAGTCGGACAGGGTTTTAATATAACTCCGTGTCCGACAGTCGGATGGTTGCGATGTACGCAGTGTCTCGTGTCGAAAGTCGGACAGGGTTTTAATATAACTCCGTGTCCGACAGTCGATTATTGTTTTTAATTTCTTAAAATCTACTGAATCTTTTAGATATTAAACGTGAATGTTTTCATCAGAGGGCTCAGTTCTTCAAGATGAGTACCGAGAATTTCAATCAATGTTTCTGTTTAAGCTCTGCTCAATAAAGTGAGTCGACATTGGCGCGGGACTTTGTGCATTTATGACGAATTTAGCGACTGTCGAACAGAGATCCTAAAATACTCCGTGTCGAAAGTCATAAAAGTTTTAATTTTTCGAGTATTCCAGCAATTATTAGACGTACAAACTTGGCCATGTTTGTGTTCGACCTTCACAAAATGCATATTGACCGCTATCGACTTTTCTTGGTTTTTTTTATTCGTCTGTTTTCTTCCGTTGAAGATAGACAACAGTCTTTATTCGGTCTCTCTTTTGAAAATTAGTCAAATGGATCGAACTGATTCACGCTTTATTTCCACACCAGAGATAAAATAGTGTTTGTAGTCAGTGAGCGAATCAATTCCATGACCATTTTGGCCGAGTTTCCCAGATTCATTTAAGAAGATCTTAGCGCTAAGAGCTTCTTCAGATCCTTCTTAAGGCTCCAGTAATAAGCAAACGCGTTTCCCAGATTCCTTCTTAGCCTAAGATGATCTTTTGTTAAGAAGGATTTGAAAGAAGGGTCTGGAGCGCTCTTAACGCCCTTCTTAGCGACGAAACACTGCAGATCCAGCCGCGTCAGGCAAATCAATGTGACACTTAGCAAGGAGATATTAGATAGTTAGTTTATTATAAAAGACAGAACATAGCAGCCAGGAGGCTGAATTGAGTCTGGTTAATAACAAAGGGAAAATAATCAAATAAAAACAATACACAATATTTACATATTACAAATATTAAAATACTTGCTAATGCTATGAAAAAGTCTAAAATCTAAAATTCTACAAGTATGATTTGGAAGCGTAATAATTGATAAAACTCTTGCTGTTCTCTTTGTCTTAGTGATAACATTAAATTTACGCGCCCCTCTAAGATTATAGTTTTTAATGGCAATAGGCGGCAAGAGTTTGTGCAGTCGATGATTTTCGTCTTGCATAATTGCTTCGAACAAAGAGGTGCATATCTCATCATGATGTTGTTCTAGTGATACTTGGTTAACTTGATCAAGAGCGTCATAGTAACTTACGCCGGGTACTATAATTGAAAGAGCTCTTTTCTGGATACGCTCTAAGTCTGACATTAAATACTTTTGTAACGATATAGAATACTGGGGCTGCATAATCCAGTACTGCTCTAATACAACTTTTATAAAAAGAAAGTAGGTCGTCCACAGGGACGCCCGCCCTCTTCAATTGTAAGAGAATATATACAATTCAATTAGCTTTATTGGCATGACTGTATTATATACAATATTGCCAAAGCATTTTTGGACAGACAGGTAACAAAACAGTGAGTGATGATATACATAAATAATACAAACGATAATAAGTAATTAATAAGTAAATATTGAAATAAATAAAATGGATTTCATTGTGACAATATTCATATTATCTAATATTTTTTCAAGCATTTCTATATGTGCATATTAATTTCATATTTACAGTATATCCTATGCATGTATTTGTGTGTGTATGTGTGTGTGTGTGTGTGTGTGTGTGTGTGTGAATGCATGCGTGTGTGTGTGTGTGAATGCATGTGTGTGTGGGGGTGTGTGTGTGTGTGTGTGTGTGTGTGCGTCTAGGTCACTCACTGTCCCTCACGTGGTGGCATGCTTATATGTACTGGGCAGCAAGATCTCCTTCCCCCAAGGGTATCTTTAGTTTTGAGAGCTCGTTCCTCTTTGAAATCTGGGATTTTGCAGCTAAATTTGTTAAAATAGGAGTTTCTTATTTCTTTGAATTTTTCACATTTTAGGAGGAAGTGCATCTCTGTCTTTACCTCACCTGTCGAGCAGTGGCCGCAGATCCTGTTCTCTTTTGGTTGCCATGATTTTTTGTGTTGTCCTTTTTCGATTGCCAGTTGGTGGTCACTGAGCCTGTACTTGGTGAGGATCTGTCTCTGCTTTCTATCTCTGACAGTGGAGAGATATTCTGCCAGTTCATATTTTCTTTTTAGGGCCAGATAACATTTTGATCTGTTTTGGTTTTTAGTTTCTTCTTTCCAATGTTCTAAATAGGTTTCTTTACATTGCGTAATAATTAGTTTGACTCTTGATTGGTGTTTGGGAAGCAGTGCTGGTGTGAGGCTGGTCAGAGTGTGTCTGAGGGGGGGCGGTGAGTCTCAGCACCAGCTGACATAGGGGACTCTTTTCTGGGCTCAGCTGTTGGGTTTTAAGGGCTTTGGAGTGCAGGGCGTCAGGGGGGCTGAA
Organism: Gymnothorax javanicus; assembly: GCA_029692085.1. Lineage (NCBI taxonomy): Eukaryota > Metazoa > Chordata > Actinopteri > Anguilliformes > Muraenidae > Gymnothorax > Gymnothorax javanicus. The sequence goes on along the minus strand of CM056195.1, from coordinate 136,255,175 downwards.
TCTAAGGTGGTTAAAGATTTGAAGTGCTCTCTTTTGGATGTTAATTATCAGCGGGTATCTGCCTAATTCTGCTCTACATGCGTTTGTTGGTGTTTTTCTGTCTACGTGTAAAATGTATCTACAGATTTCTGCGTGTAAAGATTCAGTTGGATGTTTGTCCCAGTGGGTATAGCTATGATGACTGAGTGGACCCAAAACTTCACTACCATATAGCGCAATGGGCTGGATGACACTGTCAAATATTTTAAGACAGATTTTTACAGGAATTTGGAAATTATAAAATTTTCTTTTAATTGCATTTAGAGCTCTTCGGTGTTTTTCTTTTAGTGCATTCACTGCCATGTTGAAACTTCCTGGTGCTGTTATTGTTAGACCGAGGTAGGTATAACTCATACTATGGTCAATGATCTGGTTATTTATGGTGAACTGGTGTTTATTTCCTTGGCATCTGGGGCATTTTTGAAAAATCATAATATTAGTTTTCTTCATATTTTCTACCAGGGCCCAGTTTTGACAATATTTTTCTCCTATTTCCAGCTGTTGCTGTAGTCCTTGCTCAGTAGGAGACAGTAGGACAAGGTCATCAGCATAAAACAGACACTTCACCTCTCGATCTAGGAGGGAGAGGCCAGGAGCAGCACATTGGTCCAACTGAACAGCAAGTTCATTTATATAGATACTGAACAGAGTTGAACTCAAATTGCAGCCCTGACGGACGCCTCTTCTCTGGGTGAAGCATTTGGTTCGTTTGTCTCCAATTTTAACAGCACAACTATTTTCTAAATACATTGATTTAACCAGATCATATATTTTGCCCCTATACCACAATGTAGAAGTCTGTAATAGAGCCCCTCATGCCAGATAGTGTCGAAAGCTTTCTTGAAATCAATAAAGCAAGTGAATATCTTACCATTTTATTTTGGTGTACATGTTTGTAATTAAAGTGCTAAGGGTATATACATGGTCAGTGGTGCGGTGTTTTGGGAGGAAACCAATTTGGTTTTTACTCAAAATAGAGTGTTGTTCTAAGAAATCTAGTATTCTTTTGTTGAGAAAACTACAGAATAATTTACCCAGGCAGCTGCTGACACAGATGCCACGGTTGTTTTTAGGGTCCGATTTGTCCCCACTCTTATGAACTGGGGATATCAGCCGTTTGCACCAGATGTCAGGAAAATGTCCTGACTGTAGTATGATGTTGAACAATTTCAACACTGCACCTTGCATATGTGGGGTGCTGCATTTAAGCATTTCATTTTTTATGCTGTCTGGACCACAAGCTTTCCTTGGTTGAAGAGTGTTTGTGTGATCAGTTCTTCCCAAGTAATTGGGAAATCAACGGGGTTTTGGTTGTCTTTAATTGTTTCCTCTAATGTTTGGAGTTTTTCTTTCATGATGCATTGATCTGAGTTAATTTGATTTATTGGTATGTCTTTGTACAGATTTTCAAAATGTGCTCTCCAAATGTCACCATTTTGGATAGGTAGTGCTTGTGGTTGCTTTGTGCTGAATTTGTTCCACATACACCAGAATTGATTCTGATTTATGGCATTCTCAATATCTTCAAGTTTCATGTGGGTATAATTTTTTTTTGTTCCTAATTGTATGTTTGTATTTGCTTAAAATTTCGTTATACCTAATGCGCAGGACTGGGTTGTTTGGTTGCCGATGTTTTCCATTTGCTATTTTTTCTCAGGTCCTGTCTGATCATCTTGCACTCTTGATCAAACCATTTTTCTGTGTTTTGCCTTTTAACAGGCTTCCTTTTTTGTTTAAGGTCAGCTTTAATGGCTGCCTTTTGAAATAGCATATTAATATCATCTATGGCCCTGTTTACACCATTTCTGGTACTCTCTTAGCAGCTTTCTTTGTGACTTCTGATATGTGTTAATTCCAGGATAAGTTATAAACTTATGACTACACCTAGTAATTTTGCTGAGCTGACTGCCTCTAGCTCTTTGCCATTTACTAGCAGTGGCTCAAACTCTGGCTTGCTTTTTGTAAAAGAGATTCACATTTCTTTACATTTGTCACTATTTAGTTTGAATCTATTACATTGTGACCGTTTTGCTACTTGATCTACAGTGCCCGACAAAAGTCTTGTCACTTATCCAAGTTGTAGGAACAACAAATCATAACCTGACTTGTAGTTGATCAATTGGAATAAAAAATGGCTTATATGAAAGGCAAAGCCCTCTAGATTATGCGAAATATAACAAAATAGAGTTTTGTGTCATTCATCAAGTTTTATAATTTAATTAGTACAGAAAAGCCAGATTTTGCTGAGACAAAAGTCTTGTCGCATTGAAAAAAAATGTGGAAATTATACATACACTTTATTTTGAATACACAAATATGCCACTATAATATCAGAACATAAAGTCATGGTGCCTTGAAAAAAAAGAATTAATATTGCGTATGACTCCCATGAGCTTGGAGGACTGCATCCATACGTCTTGGCAATGACTGAAATAACTTGATGATGAAATTATCTGGAATGGCATAGAAAGCAGTCTTGCAGGACTCCCAGAGTTCATCAAGATTCTATGGTTTCATCCTCCAAGCCTCCTCCTTCATCTTACCCCTGAAATGCTCAATAATGTTCATGTCAGGTGACTGGGTTGGCCAATCCTGGAGTACCTTCACCTTCTTCGCTTTCAGGAACTGTGATGTGGAGGCAGAGGTATGAGAAGGAGCAGCAGTATAAGTAGGGCAGCAAGAACTTCTTGATATTTCAGGCTGTTGATGTTGCCATCCACTCTGCAGATCTTTCTCACACCCCCATACTGGATGAAACAACAAACCATGATTTTTTCCTCCACCAAACATGATTGTTTTCTGGGAGAATCTTGGGTCCATGAGGGTTCCAACAGGTCTTTTACGGCGACTGGGATGCAGTTCAATGGATGATTCACCAGAAAAATAAACTTTTCGGCCACTTTTCCAGTATCAATCCTTTCTGCAAGCTGTGGGCCTTGGCAAATGCAATGCAGATTTTTTGTTTTCTGTTTAATGCTGGCTTCTGTGTACTAATTTGGCAATGAAAACCACTTTGAGAGAGAATTTGACAAACTCTTCTCGTAGATACCGGAATTTCTGGTGACATTTCCTCATGTAACCGCTGTAGTTGAAGAAGGGCTAGCCTTGCACAGTTGAAGCAACAACGGTCCTTTCAAACAGTTGTCATACTGGGGTCTGTCTGACCTGCACTTGCCATGAACGTCACCAGTTTCTTCAAATCTATTTCTTATCCCCTCCACTTGACATGTGGATACATTAAAGATGTCTGCCACCTCAGCAGCAGACTCAGTCTTCAGGCTCTTGATGATCAGCACTTTGGTCTGTGGTTGAATCATTGGTATGTTGTCAGAGGTCTAGTTGCACCTCATATGAAAGTCTGGTGTGCTGGGGTTATTTCTATACACATCTGGGAATGTGTTAATTACAGTATTTGTCATAGGTTAAGCTCTAATCTGTTATTTGTTGCATCATCTGAAGAGAAGACAAGACTTTTGTCCCAGCAAAAACAGATGTTATGGGCTTAGCCAAGCTGTGAACATCAGAACACTTTTTGACAGTTTCATTTTGCACCAAATTATTAATGTGAAAGCCCTTGACATTAAAATGGACCATTTATTGTAACAATTGATTGGTTAGAAATAAAGTTATATGCTATTTTTAGTTACTATGTCCTTATGCGACAAGACTTTTGTCAGGCACTGTACTATGCCCTGAGCATTAGTACGGCTGTCCTTTACCACAACATCGGACACGGTGGTATCATCAACATATTTCCACATATTTCCAGCAATTGATGCAGTGCGTACGGTTCATCCTTATTTTATCTCCCCCCCCCCCCTTTCTTTCATGCACCCCTACGACCCATTAAGCATTTAAAATGAGGGAAAATTTACATCTCTCTTCTATGGTTCCATGTGTTGCAATATTTTACCGTATTTCTCTAATATTTTCCCTAATATTTCCTGGAGAACAATGATGACCCACCACCACCCCACCATGAACCCCGAGCAGCACTCCACCAAGCCGGTCTCCAGGTCAGGCAGGAGCTCATCAACCTGTTCTGATTTCGGACATCCCCACTTCCCCACCCTTTCACCTTGCAGTCACCAACCAGTCCACTGAGCACTTGTACACCACCCACCCCCCCAAACACCACCACCACCAACAAATAATAAAAAAAAAACACTAAATAAAATAAGCCCCCTGCCACCATGCAGTGCGGCAAGCATCATATCAGCTGTTACTCTTAGGGATAGCAGCAAAGGTTATAGGCTTTGCTGCTATCCCTAAAAGTCTTAAAAGTAAACTGCATAATTATATGCAGAATTATATCAGAAAAATAAGAATGAAAACATAAAATGAAATAATATGACATTACATGAGGTACAGTATCGTGTAATGTTATATTTCACTCATGTAATGTTATGATTTTTGTTTTATGTTTTCATTCTTATTTTTCTGATTTCTTATCTGTGTTATTGGTCTTTATTTGCGTCCGTTTGTTTTCAGACATTCTGCTGCGTGCGCAATGGCATTACGCCACGTTCATTTTTAACATTATCGCCACTTATTACATCAAAACTTCAATTATGTGCGTAAGTATGTGGAACAATCGGTTACTCTGACATCGATTGATCAGTTGAGCTCCAGTTAAGAGGGCAGTTAAGAAGGGCACAAAGACACTTGTTAAGAAGGGCACTAAGAACGCATCTGGGAAACACTCTTATCTTAAGGCTCCCTCTTTGCTGAACTCTTCTTTGGACCCTTCTTATCTCCTTAAGAACGCACTTAACTGGGAAACGCGGCCAATGTCAATGGTCATGGAATTGATTTGCTCACTGACTACGAGCACCATTTTATCTCTGGTGTGGAAATAAAGCGTGAATCTGTTCCATCCATCTGACTAATTTTCAAAAGAGACCGAATAAAGACTGTTGTCTATCTTCAACGGAAGAAAACAGGCGAATAAAAAAAACCAAGAAAAGTCGATAGCTGTCAATTTGTATTTTGTGAAGGTCGAACACAAACATGGCCAAGTTTTACGTCTAATAATTGCTGGAATACTCGAAAATTAAAACTTTTATGACTTTCGGACACGGAGTATTTTAGGATCTCTGTTCGACAGTCGCTAAATTCGTCATAAATGCAAAAGTCAGCGCCAATGTCGACTCACTTTATTGAGCAGAGCTTAAACAGAAACATTGATTGAAATTCTCGGTACTCATCTTGAAGAACTGAGCCCTCTGATGAAAACATTCACGTTTAATATCTAAAAGATTCAGTAGATTTTAAGAAATTAAAAACAATAATCGACTGTCGGACACGGAGTTATATTAAAACCCTGTCCGACTTTCGGACACGTAGACACTGCGTATATCGAAACCATCCGACTGTCGTGCACGGAGTTATATTAAAACCCTGTCCGACTTTCGGACACGTAGACACTGCGTTGAATAATTGCTGACTACAGCACGCGAATGCCACTAAGAAGCGTGAGACTTGAGCTGAATGCCTTGGAGTTGTCAGCTCTGCAATCGAGAGAGCTGCGGGACATTTCGTCTTATTTGTTGGATTGGCTAGTAAAATAACCACTATGAAACGTCCATTGTTATACGTGTTGATGGCATTTCCAGTATTGCATCGGCCTCCTCTTCAGTTTCGGGGTCATATATATACATAAGGCAATATTGTGAACATTGTGTAGCCATTGCCTCGCTGAAGTCTTACTATGCTACCTGTAAAATCTGTTGTCTTTCACCGTCTATGGTTGTAGCTAGCTCGGCTCTGGGCCAGTATGGCGTTGGGCCTGTTTACACATTGAATATTCACAAATGTAGCTAAACTATCCAATCAGCGCGAAGCTCATTTAAACGCCGGATATTCATGAGGGAACTCGCCCGTCTTCTCAGACTGCCTTTCTGTGATGCTGAAAAGGTCATCAAATAAGCGATCCAAGGCACTTTTCCCACAAATAATGGTATGAATACGATGGCAGGGCATTGGGGATTAACACAAAATGTCGGGATATGTCAGGTAGGGGCACTTTAAGGATTTAAAAAAAAATGAAATATGTTACAAATTTTAAAGGAGACATATTATGCTGATCCATGCTTTTTGACATTCTGAGAATGTTATAAGCTTCCACCTCCATGCCGAACGTCAAAAATGACACATCAGGGTTCTGCCGTAATTCTCAAACGGGAATTGATTCCTGCCAGTTTCCACAGTTATAGCGTTGCTGCTGCGCATATGGGCCTACTGTTGGAAATTGTTTTTGTTTTAATCTTTTTTTTTTTTTTTTGTGGGAAATACTATGTGTGGCGTAAATGCGTGACATCCGACTGAAATGAGTGACAATCATGCTCATTGCGTGAGACTTGAGAGCCCTGATATAGTATAGAGCAGTGTCTCCCAAAGTCAGCCCTGGGGACCCACTGTGTATACTGGTTTTTGTCCCAACCACAATTACCATACCAGAATTTTAAGATGCTATTGATTTTTTTAATTAGTTGCTTTTCAAATTAGAGGAACATTTTTACCCCCTAAAATCACATTATGACAGAAATGGCAATGCATTCCATGATATTTCAAAGCCCAGCATTCTTTTTGTTTATTTTGATGTTCCAAGTAAGCATGCCAAGCCAAGGTCCCGTTATGTTTCATGTGATCAAATGCAAGACTGCGATCAGTCATTCAGCTGCTGATTAGGGTTCTGAACGCACATGTTCAAATTCTTCCTGAAACCAAACAAGTAACATTTAACAGGTTTGACTCATTATAAAATGCTTTGTCTTCTTAATAGCCTATTAATAGTTAGTTTTAGTGACTATGTGCCCTCAATTTTATCAATTAGAAGCCAGTTCATAGTTTACTGTCATCAATTGCGAATTTCCATTTTTTATGTGATAAAAGTCATTTCCAATATAGCCAACTTTGAAACTTTTTTTCATCCTGGCCATTTCTGACGTGGTCTAAAAGGGTAAATAATCAGTTTGAACGAGAAAAGTGCAATTAAGAACAATTAGCAACTCATTAACATTCTAAGATTGGAGTTGTGGTTGGAACAAAAACCAGCAGACACAGTGGGTCCCCAGGACTGAGTTTGGGAACCACAGGTATAGAGTATACTGTGTATACTACCAAAAGAGCACGTGAAGCCGGGTGGGGGCGGGCCTTGGAAACCTAGGTCCGCCCCTTCTGCCTCTGGTTCCACCCCTGGAAGGCTCCACTAAACTAAACATTTGTGTCCATCTTTTGCGGCGAGCAGTGCCTGAATCCTATGTGGCATAGAGGTCACCAAATTATTGATGTGTCTCTGTGGGATCTGATCTCACACTGCCGCAGAGCAGCGCAAAGGTCATAGTGGGAGGGTGATCCCCATGATGAACTCACTGATCCAGAATGTCCCAAAGAAGTTCAATGGGGTTTATGTCTGGCGAATAAGAAGGCCAGTCGAATACCCTTCCGTTGTTAGTGTCCAGGCAATGCCAGGTAATCTTTGCTGTGTGAGGACAAGTATTGTCATACATTAAGATGGCGAGATGGTTTTGGTGGATATGGGGCACAGTGTGTGGTTTCAAGATCTCATCCACATGGCGTTGTAATGTCAGTGTTCCATCAACAAATGCCAGAGGAGACCTCCAGGCATTCCCTATAGCTGTCTACACAATCACATGATGAGCACCGAATTGATCCACTTGCATGCAACATGGATCAGCGTACCATTCACCTTGTATACACATTCACTCCGGTATACACGTCGCCTCTCATCATTGTGATAGAGCAAGCAGCTTGACTCCTCACTAAAAGTAGCGTGACACCATTGACGATATGGCCAGTTTCTGTTGGAATGAACCTGTTCCCACTGACAACGAGTAGCATGTCTGCAATCCGTCAGGACGATCCCAACATTTCCTCTCAATGAAGAGATGCCTTCATCCCGGAGCCTTATTCACACTGTATGGGAGCTGGTATGGTTACGGTATTTTCCAGGAACCTCGGCAGCGATCAATGTTGCTGGAGGAAAGCGGTCTTGAGATGCATCTTACGAATGTGATGGTCCAGTGCATGCGTAGTCACACGTGGCTTCCCAGGTCACGGTCAATCTGGGTTGCTTCATGTCTGCCTATATCGCATCTGTAGAGACAAAATTCTTCAAAATATGTTATAACTCTGACTGCACTCATTTCCGCCGTCAGCGTTCCGATTGCCTATTCCCCGTTCAGTTGCGTCAATTGTGGGATCGTGACTTTTCACAAAAGTAAAGTTTTTTAGCCCCGCTATTTATAGCCTGGGTTAATTTTGAGCAATGCATAAAACATTTCTTTGCTCACTCTCCTTCTTATGGATCATATGGGATGTGGCTCAGGTATCAAGCTATAGTTGCTGACATGTGGCTAGCTGACATACCACTTTGTTAGTATTCACCACTTGTGAGCAAATACTCTGCTTTAAATATCCTTGCATTTACTTTTCTTAATTGCATTATTTGTACACAATTTTTTGCTCACTGTTTCTTGTTGTATTTTTAATGCCTCTTAGTATAGTAACTTGCTTTCTTTAGATTCAACTCCGAAGACAGAAGACAGCAATCCAGTGACGGGGACACGGAGATCAGAAATTTAAAAACACTAAACAACAATTAACAAAGTGGGTAAAAATGTGTGAGCGCAAGGAAGGATGCACACAGGGAGGGGAGAAGAACAAGACAGCAACTAACTCATGAGAGCCAATTAGGAAAACTGGCATGGATGGCTGGATTGCGAGGGGAAAATAATGAAGAAACAATCTGGACATAACAGGCAAGTAAAAAAAGCACTGATTAGTAAATCATATTTTAGATGTATTTGTATTAAATTGAAAATGGCACAAAACATAAAACAAATTTAATTATTTGCCTTATCAACTTCACTTTTTTCAGAAGTACACACTCATTCTGAATTTGATTTCGGCAACATACTTAAACTAAGTTGGCACAGGAGCAATATAAGACCAAGAAAGAGTCGGAATGCTCAATATCGGGTGTACAGAGGGATTTACTATGAAGCGAGATAAGTGGGTTAGCGAGTAATGTTGACCTTAAAGCCATGGTTTTTACTGTCAGGAAGGCGGCTCTCTTTTAACCTGACATAAGAACATATCTCTGATTGCGAGTTTGGATTATGTCCAGCCAGCTCATGTAAAGAAAGCCTGGCTAAGGTTGAACTTGTTTAGTACTAGTACACTCCGCTGGTGTTGAACAAGTGATGCAACTATGTTTGCATATAAAAGGTGTATCCACAAAAAGCCTAATTGTTTACAAGCATTGACTGTATAAAACATGGATATAGCCTCCGTGATGTCACCCATAGTTTTCTGAATATCCACTCTGAAGCTCATTTGGTTGCCATCTTGGCACTTACTTGACTCCGTCTACCTCATGGCTAATTCAGAAATGGGCAAAAGGTGGACCTTTCCTGGAGCTGAGGCGGGCCCAAAGGGTAGGCAGAATGGAGCCTGTTTGCTGAAACACGACCTCCTTGCGCAAAGCTACCAACCTAGCTACGGCTTACAATCTAAGCTTAAGAAGCCAGCTCAGCTCGATGCTACCTAGTTCGCTATGGCCGAGATGCTAGGTCATATCTCTCCAAGTAAAGGAATGGAGCCTGCCAAGTTGCTTGTTTTGGCTGCTTGAACGCTGTTTTTATCCGTGAAGTGGTTGCGAGGTGAACACTGTACACAGCTGGGAAGTTGCGGCGGTTGGCTCACTGAGTATCAGCATCCCCCCTGGGAGTGTGGGCGGGTGCTCAGCTTAGCTTCTTTACGCACCTTAACCAGGTCCCATTAACGGTAGTATGGCCAGTGAAACAATAACATTGCATTATGTAAGCTTACTAACAAACTTGATGGACTTTTATTTTCTTAGCTCACACTCGCACATTTTGAGCACAAGTATTATCACCCTACATTTGGACTAAAGTGAATGCTGAATTAATTGGTTACTCTGGCCAGCATATGCACGGGTCATCAAAGTCAACACAGCTGGGCGTCTGGCTCCAAAGCTCCATGGTTATTTCATCAGCTGCCCAGTTAATCAATGACCTTCACATTAGCTGATGATACCACTGTGATGTGCAACTTTTCTATTTCGCCGTATTATTGAAGATACTTCCGAACCTCGGCAAAAAGCTTTTACTCTTAATGACATCGAATGTAGCCAAACATGGCTAGTTAGTGACACTGTTTTCCGTTGCCATTTGGCTGATTAATTTGGTTAATGTAGCTAGCTAGCTTGTGGATGATGAACTTTCTGAAGAAACACATTTAGTGACAGCTAGCAAGCTTGCTAGATAACATGGGATAGGAATTACATGGGATAAATTAGCTATATTGCTAGCTAGCTAGCCTTTCCCTTTACGATGATACCGCATCAGTAATCGCACTGAAAATGGAATGAGTCCATTGGTGGTGAAGCAGCGGCAATTGTAGCTCTAAAAGATCTCGTTCTGTGAATCTATTGAGTGTATAACTCCAAATGCTATGGGGAATCAGCTGAAGGATCCTGTCATCTGGTAGCGTGTTATGGTGGCTCTGATGCTGTAGCTAACTAGCCATCTACGTTGGCAACCTGTTTGGGAAGCCGTGACGGTTTTCCAACCCCTGACTGACACCTTTTGTTCAAAATTATTTTTACCCTAAATTCTGACACTTCTCTATCACAGTATTACTTTTCTACATGGCAGTATAATAACTGTGGCAGGCATACACTCCCGTTGGCACAGCTGGATATCCTGGGCAAAAGCTAACTGAGGGATTACTGTACTCATTCTCTGGCTAGTTAGCAAGGTAACAAACTAACGCTACTACGTGCTGACAAATAATGTTATATGAAATAATATTAGAATTTCATCACCTTAGAAATACAGTGCCCAACAAAAGTCTTGTCGCATAAGGACATAGTAACTAAAAATAGCAAATAACTTTATTTCTAACCAATCAATTGTTACAATAAATGGTCCATTTTAATGTCAAGGGCTTTCACATAATAATTTGGTGCAAAATGAAACCGTCAAAAAGTGTTCTGATGTTCACAGCTTATCTAAGCCCATAACATCTGTTTTTGCTGGGACAAAAGTCTTGTCGTCTCTTCAGATGATGCAACAAATCACAGATTTGAGCTTAACCTATGACAAATACTGTAATTAACACATTCCCAGATGTGTATAGAAATAACCCCAGCACACCAGACTTTCATATGAGGTGCAACTAGACCTCTGAAAACATACCAATGATTCAACCACAGATCAAAGTGCTGATCATCAAGAGCCTGAAGACTGAGTCTGCTGCTGAGGTGGCAGACATCTTTAATGTATCCAAATGTCAAGTGGAGGGGATAAGAAATAGATTTGAAGAAACTGGTGACGTTCATGGCAAGCGCAGGTCAGACAGACATGACAACTGTTTGAAAGGACCGTTTGTTGCTTCAACTGTACAAGGCTAGCCCTTCTTCAACTACAGCAAAGCTACATGAGGAAATTTCACCAGAAATTCCGGTATCTACGAGAAGAGTTTGTCAAATTCTCTCTCAAAGTGGTTTTCATAGCCAAATTAGTACACAGAAGCCAGCATTAAACAGAAAACAAAAAACCTGCATTGCATTTGCCAATGCCCACAGCTCGCAGAAAGGATTGATACTGGAAAAGTGGCTGAAAGTTTATTTTTCTGGTGAATCATCCATTGAACTGCATCCCAGTCGCCGTACAAGACCTGCTGGAACCCTCATGGACCCAAGATTCTCCCAGAAAACAATTATATTTGGTGGAGGAAAAATCATGGTTTGTTGTTACATCCAGTATGGGGGTGTGAGAAAGATCTGCAGAGTGGATGGCAACATCGACAGCCTGAAATATCAAGAAGTTCTTGCTGCCCTACTTGTACTGCTGCTCCTTCTCATTCTTCTGCCTCCATGTCACAGTTCCTGAAAGCGAAGAAGGTGAAGGTACTCCAGGATTGGCCAACCCAGTCACCTGACATGAACATTATTGAGCATTTCAGGGGTAAGTCCTCCAAGCTCATGGGAGTCATACGCAATATTAATTCTTTTTTCCAAGGCACCATGGCTTTATGTTCTGATATTATAGTGGCATATCTGTGTATTCAAAATAAAGTGTATGTATAATTTCCACATTTTTTTTCAATGCGACAAGACTTTTGTCCAAGCAAAATCTGACCTTTCTGTACTAATTAAATAATAAAACTCGATGAATGACACAAAACTCTATTTTGTTATATTTCGCATAACCTAGAGGGCTTTGCCTTTCATATAAGCCATTTTTGATTCCAATTGATCAACTACAAGTCAGGTTATTATTTGTTGTTCCTACAACTTGGATAAGTGACAAGACTTTTGTCGGGCACTGTAGACCACGGACTACTAACCACACAACAAGACATCATCCTGATATTTCAATAAAAATTCTCCAGTCACAAACGCGGCCAAAGAGTCAAGTTCCATGACGCAAATGAGCCTATCTAAGATAATGGCCCACAGATGACTGGATAGGGCCAGTCCCCCCCAGACAGCCAGGCTAGACCAGGGGTTAGCAGCAGGGCTTGGCATTCCTACTGTATAGCCTGGAGCCATGTAGGCTTGTGCTCTAGCCTAGCCACATGACATAACTGGATGTGAATAGTCCTGTCCATAGACTGTGTAATTCAAGGTTCTGTCACCCAAAGTGGCCACACCCTTAATTATGCACAACTTTAAGCCTTTATATAATGTAAATAGTAGAGTGACAAAAAAAATTTACTCTCCCCACAGTTTTCGCGGAGGGGAAAATTAGCCATAGGGACCAAAACCGTATTTTGAACCAGGCTGTAACCATATTTATTTCTGCTGTAAAATTGGGCTTTTTAACATGGGGGTCAATGGGGATTGACTCACCTCTGCAGTCAGCCTCAAGTGGCCATTCAAGGAACTGCAGTATTTGGCACTTCCCTATTGGCCTCACGTTTCAACCTCTGAGATTGCCACTTGTTTACAAGCAACGAGTGGTCGAGGCTGGCCACTTCATCAAAAAAATTTTAAAAAAGAGCTAATCAGTGGTCCAACAGTTTAAAAACAACAAGAGCACCCCCCCCGCAGTGAATAATTACCACTAAATTTAGGGAATCCGGAGAGATCTTTGTATTAAGGATGAGGTTGAAAATCAATGCTGGGTGTCCGAGATGGGCGATCTTCCTTTACCAGTCGCACTGCCATTGCTTAGACCAGGCTTTCCCAAATGGTCCTGGGGACCCATAGTGTATGCTGGTTTTCGTTCCAACCATGTTTACAATCCCAGATTGACACACTATTTATTTTTTAATGAATTGCTTTTAAGGCCAGGGAGATGGTAGACCCTCTAAACCGCTTTGACAAAAAAGCTATGCATTCCTTGATGTTTAAACTCCCAACGTTTATATTGTGCTAATTTTTTGACATTCCTTGTAAGGAAGCCAAGCCAAGGTGGCAATAAATTTTAAGTGATCAAAATTAAGACTGTGGTGAATCAATAAACTGCTAATTAGGCCTCTGAACACAGGTGTTCATGTTCTTGCCAAACAGTTTTCCTAAAACCAATCACAAAAACAGGTTTGACTCATCATAATTTGCTTTTTCCTTGACATCTTAATCAACTAATAATTGGTTAGTTATACTGACCGCATGTTCACAGTCTCGACAATTAAAAGTCAGTTGATTCAATTATTTCAGGAGAAACTATTTTCCTCTCTTTCTATGCAATATAATTATTTGTAATGTATTTCAATTTTAATATGCTGCTCTCTAGCTCTTCAGCAATCACCCAAATTGCTATTTTTACATATTGTGGATATATATATAATCCATATGAGTATTGGTAGCGCAGTTAAGAAAACTTAGCAACTCATTAAAATACTGGGATTGCAATTGTGGCTGGAACAAAAACCTGCAGGCACAGTGGGTCCCCAGGCCTGAGTTTGGGAACCTCTGTCTCAGACTGTGAAGCTCACCTGCTCCAGTTCAGATTTCCTTATGAACAGCCAATAGCGCTCTAACCTATCAGGTTAGTGACGTCAATATTAAGCAGTACCCTTACAGCACTGAATATAGCAAGGACTTAATATGCCGCTACTATTCTGTGCTACTGCACGCCTTATTTCCACCTAGTGCCGAATGTTGTTAATGAGCTGCTTTTTGGTAATCTTAAAATCAAGAAGTGCATGATGGTGCGATTCAACAGTTATTCCGACATAATATAACCCGTGTATGCCGGAGCGGTGCAAACAGGTTTTTGGGTTTGGACATCCGAATTTGAATGTCAACACACCATGGGATGTAACTATACTAGGTCTACAACAGCATCACTCGGTGTTAACGTTCGTGCAGCGATCATTTTCGAAAAAGTGAGGTTGGGTGCCTCTAAAGTGACTTAAATGGCATCCTATTTTCACTCATTTGCGTCTTTTTCTTGTTCTTTGTGGCCAGGAATTAGAAGATGGGACGTATTTTTGACAAGTGGAGCACAGCCTCAAGTTATTCCGATTGTATGGGACATGTAAACGTGCACATCCATTCGAAACTTTTGTTAGTAATCATCAATGGGAGTGAATTCATTCCGAATGAAATCACATGCGAAGTCACCGGCCGGTTAGCTCAGTTGGTTAGAGCGTGGTGCTAATAACGCCAAGGTCGCGGGTTCGAGACCCGTACTGGCCATCTGCTTTTTCGACGTGCAATTCGTTCGTAGGAAATGAAGGGTTTCGAATGTCATAAGTTACTACGCATAAATAACGCATGCTGCTCAAACGGGAGTTTTAAAAATGGCAACACAACTTATGCTTTTTCTGAGATAATTAATCTTGCGGGTTGCCAAGAATCACGTGTAGTCGACGCGCCGAGTCGACTATATTAAAATTCTCATCTTAAATCCACAAAGAGCAGGCGACATTAAAAAGGCTAAGGTGATGTCGAAAAAACATTCAGAGTTTATCAGTTAAAGTCCTTTGGAAAAAGCAAGACAATAAAATACTGCAATGGACTCAAAAAACCTAGCCAAGAAATGACGATGATGATGATGATGATGATGATGATTATTATTATACCCTAACATTATATTATTGTATATAATAAATTGCACGTGAGAACACTCAAATTTTCACATTATCTTCAGCAATCAGGTAAGTGATCTGAAGCGGCTGAATGCGACGTACGCATGCGATACGACCCAACTCGCAAAAGTTTTTTTCCTTTTTATATTTTTATACCGAGGCATGGTCACGTCTGAAATAAATTAGTCCTTTGCCGTAAATACTTGACATACGGTCTATGACAAGCACACAATTTCGAATACGTAGAGGCCCGCCCCGGGAAGAGTGCTTGTCATTTTAGTATACAGACTTGCCAAGAAGCAGCATAGTCCACCAGAAAAAGTCCGCCTCGCAGGGGAAGTCCCTCAGGGAAATCCCCCTTAGTGGTGGACTGTTATTAATAGGTTTTTCAACGCGCCCTTTCTCTTGCGCAGTGATCTGTCTTCTTTGAGATTGTCCATTTTAGCACGTACATTTCCCATCATGCAGGAAAGTGGCTGCACTCTGTAACCTGGAAATTAACACTGACTGAAGAAGACAACGAATGTCCGCGCAAGGAATCCGATTCGTGGATTTGACATCAAATGAAATGGAAAATACAAAGACTGAAAAGGACGCATAATTTAAAACCACGTCGGAAAACAAGTTGAAAACTTCATATCACCGGACAGTAGTCCAACAGGAATTGACTCGGATATATTCTTGAAAGACAGTGCATGTTTTGATCTTGAAACCCGATTGAGAGGATACAGTACTGTGTACTAAGGTGGAACCAATGGAACCAACGGCATTCGGACCTTCAAAATCTTTGCGAGAAAGTTTGCGAAATGAAGCACGAAATATGACGCAAAGACTGCCAGACGGGCCGATTGAGACGCGCTTTGTCCACCATTCTAAGTCAGACAAACTCGTGAGTGGACCTTTCTTTCACAGATTCTTTATTACCAATTTCAAATTCTTGTAAATTTAAATGCCTTAGTGTCTGTGACTTTTGTGCCAGTCGCTGCATTCCAGTAGGCAAAGTGATTCTCAAACTCGGTCCTGGGGGAGCACTATGTATGCCTGCGGTTCCAACTACTATTACAATCTCAGAATTTTAACGAGCTGCTATTTTTTATAGCGCAATTCCTGTTTATAGGGATTCTTTTGATATCGTTTTAAGACAGTATGTCAGAAATAGTCACTTATGCCCCGAATAGATCCGTAATTACATTGCTAGATTGTGAATGACTTCATTTCGCTCTTAGAAAAGGATAATTATTCGTTACTATGATTGAGAAGACTCCATTAGCCTGAAATTCGTTGAAAATTTGAACACGTAGTCACTAAAAGTTAACTAATCATTCATCAGATAATGAAGAATTCAAAGACGAAGCATATTACAATAATGAAACTAAACCGTTATGCATACGTTCCTAGAAGAACACTTTGAAAGAACTTAAACACCTGAGATCAGAAAATCTCATTTGCAACTCATTGATTGAACACAGGCTTAAATTTGAGCATTTATATATCAGTTTTTGCCCAGTGATACCGAGGCAGCTGAATGACCTAAATATTCTAAGATAACACCCACTGTTTTACTGAGCCTTTTACAATAGCTGTTCTATTGTCGATACAAATTTTGCTTTTTATTTGCTTTTATTTTATTTTTAACTGATCAAATTCAAGACTGTGTTGATTCAATAAGCTGCAAATTAGATCTCTAAATGCAGGTGTGCAATTTCTTTAAAAGTGTTCCTCCTGGAACTTAACACAAAAATGACACTTAACAGATTTGATTCATTATAATTTGCCATTTTAGTTCTTGTTACTTGGATAATGGTAAAACGAGACACAATTTGATGATTGGGCTTTTATTCCTCATGGAGTTCATGTCCATTTTTGGGATTATATGGTTATGAGGGTAAATAAGCCTTCTTAATACGAAAATGAGCCAATTAAGTGAAGTGAACAGCTTGATAAATTTATGGGATTGCAAATTGATATACAGCATTCCCCCAGAATTGACTTTTAGAACCACTGTTGTAGTCAGCCTATCACAGGAAGTAGAAGCTGGGAATTGTGAATATTATTGGCTATAATCAGTTCTATATGTAGGATATGTCATGTTTTGTAATGTCCTTGGGGTTTTACGGTAGCTGGCTGGACCCAAAATGTTGTGGTTCATGCTCAGACACCTACTAGTTTGATTGAATTTCAAAAGTTTTGGGAAGAATAATAGGTTAAAGGGGACCTATTATGCTGATCCTTCTTTTAATACATATTAGTAATGTAATAATGTTGGTTGTCCACATTCAACCTCTGAAAAGTTTCTAAACATAAGATACATAGGTTTTGCTGTAATCCAAGAACATGATTTCATGAACGCGATTTCCTCTCTGAACAGCTCCTCCCGAGATCTTCGCGAGATCTGGGCAAAACCTGACGTCAGGTTGTGCCGTCCAATTAGTACAGACCTAGCCAGAGCCAATCACGGCGCTGGACCTGCCCACACCGGAAACTATCCAAGCAGGCACTAACAACAGCAGATCATACTATACCTTAGTAGCATGTACACTTTTGGAAATGCATAATAAGAACCGCAGATCATTTGAGGTGTAGTTTTGTCAGTATCTCTCCCAAAGCTGCATGTCCGTTTACTTTTGGACATGAAGAAAAACACCTATTTCTTTTCCAAAAGAGGATGCCACCAGAAATCAGTGGGTAGCTTTTTTTGTTTGCTGGCAGCAAACAGCCACGGCCAAAGGGAACGTTAGCTGTTCGTGCTCAGCATTTCACCAAAGACAGCTTTGTCAATAAAGGATAATTCGACACTGGATAAGCGTTTCAGCTGCTTCTCAAACCTGAAGCAGCTTGATCGATCAAGCGCTCGGAGCCACAAGCTATAAGTAACGATATAACAGCAAATAATGTAAGTGAAGCTAACGTGTTACGGGTGGCTAGCAGGACCGCTAGCGATAGTTAGCACTAACAACTGGCCTCAAATGCAGGCTTTGTAAAATATCTGAAGATAAAGCCTGTATCAGTTGCAACTGTCCGTGACTCTCAGACACAGAAGCTGTAAGTTGCTTTTATTGCATAAGCCAACCTGACGTGATGGCTTGTTAATTGTGGCTGTAGCACTGCGGCTAACGTAGCCAAGTTACTTTTGCTAATGTTTGTGTCCTAAATATGCAAGAGTAATATCAGGGGAAATTCTACAGAAGGTGTGTGAACATAGACCTCATTTGAAGCTAACTTTTAATACTTGTTTGTAATTTGGATGCTTGGTACAACTGTCCACGTTAACGGAACTTGCTGTCTGTAAAACCTGTATTGCAAGGGTTTGTCTCTGTGGTTGTGACCGCTCGGTTACCAGCTACTGCATGTTAGTTTGCGTGCTGCCGTGCTAATTAAAAATGCTCCTGGTTAACTTATATGCAGTAATTCTGATCGGTATGCTTGTTACTTCGGTAAGCATCAAAATGGCAGTTTCATCATAACGTTGCCCGATTGTAGCCACTACAGTTGAAGAGGCTGCTTGTGATCGCTTCACTTATCCATGACCGGGATCAGCCGGATCCCTATCACAAATATCTGGGTTAGCGCTCTGATTCTACCATGAAAGCAATCGCGAAACGCAGAAGCTCTAATGTGTCTGGTATAACAAAGGATTTCTCTGCACTACCGTGACATCATTTCATCCCCCTTTAGAAATTGTTGTGGGTAATAAAAAGCCGAAAAAGGCGGAGATTAAATAGGAAATTCTTTCCTGTAGAAGTGATCGATTCACTGGCTCCACACAAGCAACTTGTCCATGCTAACGGAACTTACGGTCTGCAAAACCTGTATTATGTTCATAACATAACCGAGCTCTCTCTAGCTGTTGCGTACTATCCATAAAGCTGCTTTCACATCGGATGCAAAACAAATTTTTTGCGGGACAGATTACATTCAAAGTCAATGCAAAGACTTGAATACACGCGTTATGGGCGTGTTAAGCAGCTTTCACACTGGATGCGAAACTAACAGATTACATTCAAAGTCAATGCAAAGACTCGAATACACGAGTTATGGGCATGTCAAGCCGCTTTCACACCGGATGCGAAACAAATTTTTCGTGCGACAGATTAGCTACATTCAAAGTCAATTCAAAGACGTGAATACACGCGTTATGGGCGTGTTAAGCAGCTTTCACACCGGACGCGAAACTAATTTTTCGCGCAACATATTAGCGACATTCAAAGTGAATGCAAAGACGCGAATACACGCATTATGGGTGCGTTAAGCAGCTTTCACACCGGACGCGAAAGAAATTTTTCGCGCGAGAGATTACATTCAATGTAAGTACAAAGACAATACATTGACTTTGAATGTAATCTGTCACAAAAAATTCATTTCGCATCAGGTGTGAAAGTGGCTTATCACGCCCATTTTCTGCGAGCAAACGCTGGTCATTCCGACGCAATAAGTAACCATTACCACGGGCAATTTCCGAAAAGGCCGTTTAGCCTGGAGCTTTCGCCCCTTCGTCATACACCAGCGCAGAAGCTGTTCATTACTCCACGCTAACGACACACCACAGCTATGCACACGAACCAGCAGGTCATTATAATACACACCGAAGCAGTCCATAAGTTGTTGGTCCACTTTTAGCTGCTCCTCACTGTCCGTGTTTCCCTCTAAACTCAGACCCACCGGATTTCTACGGTCTCCGGTCTACACTTGGGTTTGTCGACCCGTTCTACAAATGTGTCTAAATGGGGTGGATTCTAGCTTTCCCTCAATCCTAGCTAGAGTAGAAACACCGGTGTACTCACCATAGTAGCCATAGGTAGACAGCAAATTCGAGCTTGAGCTGCCAGACATTCGCACTGCGTCCTCCACTTTCGCCATTGCGTTTATTAGAACAAGTTAGTTTCATTAGATCTATACACATGTACTGCGTTTGATTGCGGAATATGCCCGTCAATTCCTTCGGGAGACGCGTCAGTTTCACTCTGAGGAGCCGGACCCGGAAAACTGCGTTCTGCTGCCTCGTCCCGCCTAGATCCGCCCTCCACAGAGCTGGCCAGTCAGAAGAAAGTGGGCATATGGGGAGTGGGGGCCATAGCAGAAGAGCCACCCCAATGAGGCGTTACAGGCAGAGATGACTATGGACTACAAATGGGGTTTTTTGAGGATGGCAGTATGAGCAAAAGAAGCACCCTTTTTTTACTTTGCACGATCAAGAGTACTCTAGGGGAGTCAAAGACCAAAATATAAACTTGGAAAAATAGCATAATAGGTCACCTTTAAAATTCCTCCACTGGGTTATGAAAGACTGATGCAAATGTGAGTATCAGAATTACTTAGTAGTAATAAAATGCCTATAGATTGTATGTCGAATGATTAAGTTTAAGGCAGTGTTTACTTTTTCTTGTGAGATACAGGCATTCATTCTTTTTTTAAAAAAAAATCAAAGCAATAATAATAATAATAACAACAACAATAATAATGCAATGTTTTGCATAAACGGTTTACCCTAATGTATATTGGCATATACATTTGTATAAAGATCATTCAGTGCGCAAAATAAATGATTGGAAAATTCGGGAAGTAGGCCAATGTCAATAAATCCATGACTATTATAAAGCCTCTTGCTTCTACAGTTAAATTCTTCAGTTCATATGAGCTTTATGAGCATATACTAAAGTAAAATACCTTACTTTGATAACAGAGTCGGCAAGATATAAGTGAGTCGAGAGACTATGTTGACTCTATTAGAGTTTATTTAAGGTGATTGAACAC
The DNA here is from genome assembly GCA_029692085.1 of Gymnothorax javanicus. Lineage (NCBI taxonomy): Eukaryota > Metazoa > Chordata > Actinopteri > Anguilliformes > Muraenidae > Gymnothorax > Gymnothorax javanicus. Next base: position 136,234,295 of record CM056195.1, on the reverse strand, counting down.
TTTCAACGATAGGCACCAGACTGCATTACCTACACTCGCTGGAAGAAAAGTGAAAGACAACATGCCTTTAAGCTAAAGATAAAATGCTTGTCACTGGAGTTTTAGCCTGTGATGTAGGTCTGCCTGCATAAAATTATTCGTTGAATGTTTCCACTTGTATGATATACTTTTTCATTCCCAAATTGAACATTATTGTTTTTCAAGTAGCCACTTGACCATCTTTATCCATAAAGAACAAAAAAGTAATTATAGCCTACCTCTACTAGTTTCTGAGTGATACTTTCCAGATTTGAGCAGCAGGCACAAGTAATACTGAACCATTTTAAGATGGCTCTATGAGATGTAGCACAATGCCTTTTAAATACACCCTGCTTGCAAAAAAGGGAAAAAATTAGAAATTTTTGTGATGTCGGTGTATTTCCTTCCTGCACCTTAGGAGCAGGACCAAGTGGTGTTCCGTGCTTGGGAGACAGAGCAAAAGATATTGGGGATTGCTGATATGCTGCTACTCCAGAAGGAGTTTAGATGGAGAACCGCAGAGGGGCAGTGGACGACCAGCAATGATAAGAACCTGGTGTGCAACTCAACAGACGAGAAACCAGAAGATGAGCTGAAGGGCCAGCTTGGGGCCATGATCACAGTTTGTCACAAGTTGCGAAAGAGGCTTGAAAAGAAGAGGCAGGGGGATGGGCCTATATGGAAAGACACGCATGAGCTGATGTTCAGAGAGGTGTGCATTACAATAAATAAAGATAGTCACGCAAAGCGTGGTAATATGCCTTGTTAATGACACTTGACTGAAAATTTTCCAATCATCACCAAAATCAATATCTTCATATCACCATTGACCCACAAAACAAAAATTAAACGAATCCAGCTAAAATTGTTTAGCCTGGCACCGCCAGCCTTCGTACTTCCGCTCAATTTCATTTTGCTTCACCACTCAGTCTGGTCACTCGGAGCTCTGCCTTGTTTACCACGGCAGAAAATACGCCGGACCAACCAGCGAACAGAAGGCGTGGCTGAGAGCCATGATGTAGCAGCTGCGCCGAGTTTGAAATTGTAGTCTCCGAAATCAACAATGGCTACGGACATAGATGCACGGGAGGTTATTCACTCTGTCGTGGAGAAAATCCCGGGTATCAGCGACTTATAGCCACAACAAGATGAATGTTAGGTTAGTTTTTTGAATGGAAATGATGTTGTAGCGCTACTCCCTACAGATTGTCATATGTATTTAATAGCCATCATGAAATAGGCACCCTGTTCATCTCTGTGAGAGATAGCCGAACCACCTAAGCTAGCTTGTAGCTTCTAGTGTTACATTGCCCGCGAATTTGCCACTATAAGTTAGCAGCGAGCTTTTTAAAAGCCGTGTTTTTGTTCGTGTCACAAGACCTATTCACTGTCTCAGTGTTATGTTACTATCCATGAATGAAATGGCTGCTTAGAGCCAAACTGTGTTGCTATAAAGTTAGATAGCGAGCTCGGTATGATGTTAGCGCAACTATGGTTAACGGTTCAGTTTTCATGTCAATGCAGATTTCGTCCTGATGTAAATAATGCGTTATTCTCGCCAATTCTGCCGTTGGTTTTGGGTCTCTTACGTTTTTTTTTTTTTTAACAGCAGCAGTATCTGCAGGAAAAACGATAGCCCAACAGTTTGTTTCTTGTAAGGAGAACAGAAAGAGTACCTTTGGTTCTTTTTAGTGAATGAGTGAAGGCTAAAATTTGGTAGATGGGCATATGTATGGGTACAGTATTAACTTTATTGTACTGATCAGTCTGTTTTCGCTGCATTCCTGGTATGAAGGAATGTGTTTACAGCAGAAGTACTAGGCGGCTGAGCTGGCGCATAACATACGTCATCGCCAAATGTTAGTGATTAGTTTACTGGTAAACCAATGATTTTAAACTTTAGACAAGCAGCCACCCACCAGGAAGTAAACACTTGTCAATGACGACTGGCCAGACTCTGTGTACGAAGCAAAGCGAAGTAGCAGAGTCTGGTTTTACCAGGCTAAAAATTGTTGTCCGGAGAGTGAGAACAATAAATTGTTGACGGACCGACAGACGGATCAACAGACGGACAAGAGTGATCACAGGATGCGGCCATCTGGTGGAGTGGGCGCATCAAAATGATTGTTAATCCTGAAGTTTACCATGCAATTGATGTAGACTTGATTACCCACCAGTTAAAACTGACTTTAACTTGTTGTTCATTGCTTTAAGGACATTTTTATGGTTTGTTGTAGAGGAGCTAAAATGCTAAAGTTGTCAATTTCCAAATATCTACAGTGGACTCCAAAATTGCTGGCACCCCTGACTGGCAATGAACAAAAAATACTTCTAAAAATTCTAAAAAATATATTTCAAGAGAAACTCTAAATAACACATGAGAAATACTGTACAATATTAGTGTTCCAATGGAACCGGCCTAAGTCATTTACTGATTTAATGAAAAATCAATTTCCTCCAAATCAAGGTTTCACAATTTATGGCACCCCTAAAGATTATTGTGAAGAACATTCAGCAAAATTAAACCAGGTATTAAATTCCGCTTATTTAAGTTCTATCTAAGTGTTAAGGAACTATATTGAGCCATTACATCACTGCCTGTTCCACATGCAATATCCTCATCTACATTGATATCCTCATCTCAGTGACCTTGATAGGAATCTTGAGAACAAATTAGTTAAATATGCAGATGATACTAAATTGGGAGGTTTGGCAAATAGTCTAGAGTCCACTAAAGTGATTCAGGATGATTTGGATAGAATCCAGAATTGCGCAGAAATGTGGCAAATGAAATTTAATGTAGCGAAATGTGAAGTTGTGCATGTAGGTAATAAAAACATTAGACAGGAATACTTCATGGAAGGTTTTAAACTGGAATGTGCTCCACACGAGAAAGATCTGGGAGTGATTGTTGACCAAACCCTCACAGGTTCTAGCCATTATGCCGTAGCAGTTAAAAAAGCCAATTGGATGCTGGGATACATTGCCAGAAATATTGAGTACAAATCCAAGGAGGTCATACTTCTCTCGTACAATACATTAGTCAAACCACATCTGGAGTATTGTGTACAGTTCTGGGGACCATACTTTAAGGAAGATATAGAGGCTCTATAAAAAGTTCAGAGAACAGCCACTAAGCTATTTCCAGGTATAAAAGATGAAAGCTATGAGAAGAGGCTGAAGATCCTTAATTTCTTTAGTCTTAGGAAAAGGAGACTTGGGGGTGATCTGATTGAGGTCTTTAAATATGTTATAAGGATTAACCAAGTGAATTATGTAGGATTCCTTTGGCCAAGTTTTTTTTAGTAGAACCCGGGGTCACAAATGGAAGTTGACCAAGGGTAAATTTAGCACTGATATTAGGAAATATTTCTTCACCCAAAGAGTAATTTTCATGTGGAATAGCTTGCCAGAGGTGGTTGCACTAAGCACTGAATGAAGTGTGCCAATAATTACGAAACCTTGATTTTGTTGAAATTTATTTTGTATTAAATAATTGGTATGATTTTGGTTGTTTCCATTAAAAAATTATTTAAAGTATTTCAGACATGTCGGTATATTCCATTTCTCTGTAATTACATTTATATATTTTTCTGTATTGTTTGTGCATCGCCAGTCAGGAGTGTCATTAATTTTGGAACCCACTGTATGGGCCTCCGTGAATAGAATTTAATTTGAATTTATTCAAACTCCGTGAGAACTGAATGAGCACTGAATGCGTAACCATGCACCTTTAATAGTAATTTGGTTGAAAGTAGGAGCAGTACCTTTATGTTTATGTGCAGACAAGTGATACTGTTGTTGGAATTGTGACTTCTGCACCAGTTTGGTGTGTGAAAAGCTAGCTTTGCAATAAATAAGCCCATTTTCAATTTTTCCTCTTTCTATTTTGTCAGTTAACTGATTCCACAAAAGCTGCTCATCTCCTCACCCTAGTCTTCAAACTGAGAGAAGAAAATAGCGAGCTGATGGAAAGAATTGAATATGTAAGCAGGCTTATGTTCATCATAACTCATCGGTCATAATTTCTTATTGCGTTATTGTTTGTGAGTTGTATGCCTTACTGGCAAATGCTGTCATGATTAAACTTTGGCCGACAAATAAAAAATAAAGATAAATTCTCTTGTTCACCCATAGATTTTGGGATTTTATTTTGAACCTAAGGCCAAGTACTCGCAAAACAATTTTGCTAAGTCTTTCATGGAGAAATATGTTGTATAAAGTGTCAGGTATTTCCTCTGTCTTACAAACACAGGTACAGAACCTTAACTCCAAATGGCAGAAGTATGACCTGAGCAGAGAAGAGTATGTGAAAGGATTGTGCCAGAAGCTGAAGGAGTCCAAGCCCCTGACTGGTCTGGGTGCCGGTGTAGTGGCGGGGGTGGGGAATGAACATGTCAGCACTGCACTGCTGCAACAAGAGATTGCGAGGCTGAACCACATCCTGGATGAAAAGATGAAGGACTGTGATAGGCTCAGTACGGAGCTGCATAACTCCAGGAAACAAGACCAGGAGCGAATTCAGACTCTAGAGCAGCAGGTCATTCTTCACAGATACATGACTGCCTCGTTATATGTTTAAATATTAATCTGAAAATAATAGTTAAGTTATAGTTTAATTTTTAGCACATAACAAATGAGTAATTTTTTCTGGAATTAGAAAAATGTTACAAGAAATACAAACTTAATGATTTATGTGAACTAAGAGTGTGGTGCATCTACAGCATTGTACGATTCGTATAGACATAAGAGTACAGCTGGGATGACAGACAAAAAAAAAAATCACATCACATTTATTGAGCTGGTGCTTTTATTCAAGTGGCTTACAGTATATTACAGTAAGCAGGGGCTATCCCTGAAGGGGTTTAACAGTTGCATTACTCCTATTATCCCTACACTGGGACATAAACCACCAAACTCTGAGTTCCAAGCAGAGCCACTGGGCTAAAGGCCACCCAAACCAGGAAGGGAACAAAAGGGCTGAAAGGACAGAAAGGGAAAGTCGATAAAGTAACAAAATGATCTAGAGCAGCTAGACATCTCTCTACTGTTTATGAAAATGGGCATGTTTTTTCTCAATGCAGGTTCTCATTTATACTGAGGACTTTATGGCTGAGCGTGCTGATCGGGAGAGGGCACAAAGTAAAGTCCAGAATCTGCAGGAAGAGGTGTTGCATCTCAAAATGAAACTCCGTAAGAAACAGGCAAGAATTGCGTTGCCCTTGACAACTATAAGCACTATATTAATCACAAAGCAAAACAAATAACAAGTATTGTCTTGAATTCAGCAGGAGCGGAGAGATCCAGCAGCTGCATGTTGGGTGCACATTGGACACAGGATGTCTGCGCACATGCAGGTGGAAACAGCAGAGAAATTGGTGGCCACTGCTGATCAGCCAGGACTGCAACAATCAAGCAGACATTTGGCTATTGTTCGGCCCCGTCACCGTGCCATAGCGGAACTGCAGTGTCCTCGTTGCTTCATTCCGTATGATGATGATCACATGACACACGAGGATTACCTGAAGCACTGCGAAGAGTGTGCCAACTTATGACAGGAAACAGGAAGTGACATCTTCAGCTATGATTAAAACCACTACATGTCAAAGATGTGACTTATTGCTCATCTTGACTCTTTTCCTTTCAAAGACAGCAAGTTGATATGAAAGTCTTTGAGACAGTTTTATTTTTATACTGTGTTTTGAAACGTATTCCTAACACAAATAAGTACACGTTCTTTATGAATTAATGAAATAATTTTGCATGATTAATGATGGAAAACAACTATTTTAACCTCGTCAACCAGAATGCTTCTGAATTTTTTGTGACATGTCGTCAGAGGTATTGAAGCCTCGCATCTTTTAATACATAATTGCTCTTAACCTGGTCCCATTTAAGATTGCCTGATTAATAATCAAACAATTTATTTACTGAATAATCAGGATTGTTACCTAAGACTATAAAGATAAAGAAATTATTAATTAAGAAATGACAAAGAGACGACCAGTAGGCTACACAGACAATGTAAATGCAATGCACATGATATTTTAAGGATGCCAACAATACAAAAAATCAATTAATATAAAACTTATTCTGCATTACATCTCCCATTTTTGCATTTTTTTCAGCAGTGTAAGTTAAGTCAACTCATTTAAAATGTTTTCATGGTAAAAAAAAAAAAGAACTACAATTAAAACGGGAAACATCTCTGTAAGCGAATCCAATTATGAATACTGGCGCAAAATGGCGTCACTTATAAGCCTTGCTAGCATATGTGCTGTTTAATGAGCTGCAGGAGTTCAGAATCTTGGAAAGACACTGACGTTTTATGTCAACATTAATGTGGATAGGAAAATGCTCAATAATTATGTGATGCAATGAACAATAATTCTTGGTAAAAACAAATAGTCCAATCATTCTCCTGATTAGTTTTTGCACATGATTGAAATAATGTTTGGTTGCTGATCAGATGTGTAGAGGGACAGTTTCACACTCACAGCCACAATGCAATAATGATTAATTTCAGAAATAACTAGTGTTTCTCCACAATTCCTCTTCAGGGCATTGAGGGATGATTTAATACCTTGAAGAAGACTTGCATCAAAACCGTTGGTCATTTGATAAATGAATTATTATCACATTGTGGCTATGTTCCTTCTCTCTCCTAATTAGGAAAAGTAAATAGGAACTGGCTTGGAGTTATAATGCATTTTAAGAAGCTATTACTGGAGGGCTTTTATACCTCCAACAACACGGCACTGAAAATTCAGGGTAGAAGAGATTAAGGTGAAACTCAGTTTGTTAAACATGAAAACAAGTTTTTCTATAGGCTGTGTAATAATGGCTTGGTTCCCTTTCATGACTCTGAGAAAGCAAAAGTAAACTTCCATAGCACTTAAGTTGCCCTCGTATTGTCTCCACTAAATAACTTGACTGAACACAAACCTGGTGCTCCACTATAGTCAGTGTGTAGGCAAGGAAAAGATACTTACACCACTTTCTTTGCAGATTTTGGATTCTTAAAAACAAACTTGATAGTAACCAATATGCAAAATTAATAGGATTGTGCACATGTACAAAATTCAAAGTTGATCCTGATTAACTAAAAATGAATGCAGTTTAGCTTGCCCAATGACGTAAAATATTATTTTTTTTTTGCCATACGCCGCTTTTATTTTTTGTGCCTATGCAATATTTCAGCACAAAGTCTTCATTAACTTATGTAAATAGGCCCACTGGTAACCGAAAGTACCTCAGTCATTTTTCTCATCAATGTCAGATGGTGCTATGAAATCTGAACTTTGTTAGTTCAAGTGTTTTGAATAATTATTTCAAAAACTGAAAATTTTGTATTTTTTAAATGTTTTTTTAATTATCACAATGCTGCTTGTTTAACTGTTTTGTTGTTCACATTGTAGATTATATTTTGCATTTTTATGATTTATTTTTATGTTATATGTCAAACCCTTTTTTTAGTTTGTATAATTTAACATATTTATGCAGGGTTTCATTCTGCCAGTGTATTGCTTGATCTAGTGCATTTAAACATTATTTCAAAGAAAAAGCTTTTAACGTTTTTGCATTTTTCTATAAAATTAAATGCATTTTGGAATTTGAAACAGTAATAAATACAGTAATAAACTGTCCTATATTTCACTTTTCACAAAATTAGTAATTTTCTATCTCAAACTAAGTATTCATATTTTGCTGTCTTGCTGAGATGCACCCTTTTATTCTCTGAAGTTAACAATAATACATGTGCTAATTATGCTGAAAGCCCATTATTAAAAACAAAAGAAAAAGAAATCACCCTCATAATTTCAGACAACCATCAAATTATTACAAATGTTAATCTGATAGAAGCAAGTATTACAATATACAAAATTGATGAGAGGGTATATTTGCCATTATTTTAAAATGGTCTTAATGGCATTTAATAAAACCCCAAATTCAAGAAAGGTTTCAAATCATGCCAAATAAAATCATAATACAAAGAAATAAGGACTGATTTGGTGAGTACTTTCACCCTCTACTATGCTGCTCTATTAACAACACTACAACAACACATTATTTGATGTTCTAACATATGAATGTAATTGCTTATAGAAAATATACAAGGTGATAACTGAAGGAATTGCAATAAGAGTCCAAAGTAGGCGGCACAATGAACTGTTCACTACTGTGTAACATCACCATGTCTTTTCATGTCACTCAATTAGTGTTTTGGACCTGAAGGCATCAGTTGGTCAAGCGAAAAAAAATAGGGATATTCCCTCATTCCACCATTGTTTTGGTCTTCAGCTGCCCATTTGTGCGGGGCCTTCATGCCAAATAGTGGGTTCCACAATGCGCCATACATCCTCAAACAGAGACAGATCAGGACTGCAAGCAGGCCAATCTACTACCTGCACTCCCTGCCTATGCAGCTACGTGCTTGTAACCTGTGTAGTATGTGGTTTGGTGTTGCTGGAAAATGCATGGACATCCGTAGAACGGATAACGTCTAGATGGCAGTACATGTTACTCCAAAATTTGTTCATATCTTTTTGCAATAATGATGCCTTCACAAATATGCAAGTCACCAATGCCATGTGCAGTGACACACTGCCATTCTATGGCAGATGCTGGCTTTTGGACCATCCAAAGCTTGGGATGTCCTTGTCCTCTTAGGTCCAGAGAACACAGCGGAGTCCTCACAGAAGGACTGACAGGTGACAGTTGGACACAATAACAAAAATGCAAACAAGAAAATGCATTTTCTTTTTTTCATGGCATTTTCACATGGAGATGAAAAAGAAAAGTGACAGATTGAATTTTCATATTGCCAGTGAGACAAATAATGTATTTCTTACCATGCATATTCATTGTTAAGAGCCATGTTTTCATTTTATTTTGATAGCAATATGGCAGGGCATATTTTGAAGATGAAATGGCACAGGGGTAATACTATTTAATTTCAATTTGTAATAAAGAGGGCATACATGTATTTGAAAATTAAAAAGCAAAGCAGAGGTACAGGATTATGTTTTCATTTTCATTATGAGACAATGGGCTCTAATTTCTTGGCGCAGCGTGTCGTAGCGTGGCGCAGCCCACGCAGTGGTAATTTCGTGCGGTGCAACAACGTGCGCTGCCACTTTGGCAATTTGGTAGACGGACATGCGCCAAGATGGGTGTGGCGGCGTAGCAGGGGGAGGTGTCACATATTCATCAAGAAGCAGTGACAATTTCGTTGCAAAAGTCTCCGCTGAAATTGCACAGAAAGCTCGCCAGCTCCAACCTGGTTTACTTTCTGTGCAGTGGTAATTTGGCTGACCGGCGCACAGTGCGCACGTCACCAAAACCTCACAGGCAGGTTTCCAGAATGTCAGACATATTTCAATGCAATAAATAATTACAGCAACCACTATTTAATGTAACTATCTGAATCAGGACATAACTTATAGTATCTATATCGATTGTCCTGATGTCAGATCAAAGGCGGTTGGCACTCGTAATGGAAACTCGACCTGGCTTAATCAATGCAGCTGAATCTGTGATGCAAATTAACGACTTCACATCTTTCTCAGCGCAACCACAAACTGCCTCGGCATCAGGCAGTGCGTATATATAATGCTTGCGTTCTATGCTCAGTAAAGCCGCTTGCACACTGGACGCGAAACGAATTTTTTCGCACGACTGATTACAGTCAAAGTCAATGCAAGGACTCGAGTACACGTCTCATAAAGTGAGTCGACATTGGCGCGGGACTTTGTGCATTTATGACAAATTTAGCGACTGTCGGACAGAGATCCTAAAATACTCCGTGCCCGAAAGTCATAAAAGTTCTAATTTTTCGAGTATTCCAGGAATTATTAGACGTACAAACTTGGCCATGTTTGTGTTCGACCTTCACAAAATGAAAATTGATAGCTTTCGACTTTTCTTCAACTGTTTTCTTTTTATTTGTCTGTTTTCTTCCGTTGAAGATAGACAACAGTCTTTATTCGATCTCTCTTTTGAAAATTAGTCCGATGGATCGAACAGATTCACGCTTTATTTCCACACCAGAGATAAAATAGTGCTTGTAGTCAGTGAGCAAATCAATTCCATGACCATTGACATTGCGAATTAAATATCGCATGCACGATCAAGACTGTCCGACGCGAAATGCAAAATACTCCATGTCCGGCAGCCAGCAAAAAGTAAAGGAAGTGTCTGGAGACACGGCAGTTTTTATTGGTACGGCACTCGATTTCAAGGGATTAGGATAAGGATTCGGGATCATGGTTAGGGGAAGGGTTAGGGGTTGGGGTTAGGATTAGGTTTAGGAAAACAATCTTCCTTTCCCAAGTTTCCCCTTATGAGGGCTCCTTGGGAAAGAAAAGTTTGCACAGGCCATTCAGTGTACTGGAGCCTTTATATAGGAAGAATTTGGTCCCTCTTGTGCCGAAGTTTTAAGGGCGTTTGTTGAGTCCTCGTGGGAACAAAGTGCTTAGTTTTATGATCCAATGTTTTTCTGTCCTACGTCTGTCCTCCGGTGTCCAATTGTTGTTTGTCTGGAGCCCAGATATTTCTAGTGCCTCAAGTCCATGGTGAAGGAAGTGAGCCACTAGGTGTGTGTCTGTCTCCCTATGATTTCTAATGTTATATATGTGTTGAGCTAATCTAGTCCTTATCTTGTTACCTGTTTCTCCCACATATTTTATGTCACAGTGGTTACACTTAATGACATATATGCAGTTTTTTGTGTTGAGTGTGAGTGTTTATTTGATTAGGTATGTTGTGTTTGTTGTGTTGTTTCTGATTGTTGTGGCTTGTTTGTAAAATGCTGGGTCTTGTGAATGTACCGTGTTAATTTCTGGTAATTTGCTGTTTACCAGATGGTCCTTGAGGTTTTTGCCTCTCTTATAAGCTGAGATGACTCTATAGTCCTGGAGTACGTCAGTGTTCCGTAGAGATCTGTTTAGATTTTGCTTCATTTTAATGTTTGCTGCTTGGCTAAATGCTGAGTAGGTGGTGATGAGTGGGATTATTTTCCTCGGATCTTGTGGTCTTGTGGTCAAGAAATTTTTCCGGATCTGTCTGAGGAAGGATCAAGTGTATCCCCTGGGTTTTAATGCTTTGAAGAGGCTCTATGTAGCCTCCTCAAAATCTGTTGTTTGTGTACAAATCCTGTGGTACCTTAGCAATTGTGATTTGATCAGGCCTTTGAAAGTGTGTTTTGGATGAAGACTGTTTTTGTGTAAAAGTGTGTGTGTGTGTCTGTGTCTTTAAAGAAGACTTTTGTGTCTAATGTGTGTGTCTGGGTAAATGAGGGTCCTTTATATGTGGTGGTGTCCAAGAAGTCTATGCGTTCTTTATGTGTGGTGTATTTCACTGTGATTGTTCTGTGGTGTGTGTTGAGGATATGAATGAAGTTTTTGAAATCTTATAGGCTATGTGTCCATGTTCCCATATGTCATCTAAGTATCTAAAGTAATTAGTGGGTAGTTTGGGGCATTTTTGGAAAACAGTCTCCTCCCAATGTGCCATGTAAATGTTGGCATATGCTGGTGCAAATTTTTTGCCCATAGCTGTGCCACTGATCTGCAGGAAGAAGTCGAATTTGAATTCGAAATCATTCTTGGTGAGGCTGATTTCCAGGAGTTGCAGGAGAGGTGTCTCCGAGCGATTGTCGTCCGGGTACTTCTCCATCCAGGCTTTTACAGCTGTTAGTCCCGCCACTGTGTTTATGTTTGTGTACAGACTGTCTATGTCTATTGTGAACAGGATGGCTTCCTGTGCTATTTTGGTGTTTTTATTTTGCGTATAAAGTCATATGTGTCCTTAATGTAGCTGTTGTGTTTTGTGGATAGTGGGTTGAGGAAATAGTCTATATATTCAGCGATCCTGTAGGATTCACTGTTGCAATCTGAAACAATGGGTCTCCCTGCTGGGACCTCGTATGGTATGGTCCAGGACTGTGGTGGTTTGTGTATTTTGGGGAGGAGGTAGAAAATCCTAGGTCTAGGATTGTCCTCCCCTCTGAGATAAAAGCTCTGTTTTTTGGTGATATAATTGTTGTCTAGAAGTGTTTGTATTATGTTATGTATTTCCTGGGCTGTGTCTGGATATATGGGTCTAGTTAGTTTTCTGTAGTGTGCTGTGTTATTTAGCTGTCTGTTGGCTTCATGTATGTATTGTGCTCTGTCCATGATCACTATGGCACTCCCCTTATCTGCTGGCTTTAAGATGATTTGTTTTTTGTCAGTTGGTGTAGGGCTTGCCTCTCCCCTCTGCTGAGGTTGTTTTTGTCCTTGTAAGCCTGTGGGTTCAGTGCCTTGATGAGGGTGTTGTTGTTTTTATGATTTGTGTGATTTCCTCTGGGATTTGATTGGTCCTTGGTTCCCAGGTGGACTTTGGAATGAATGGTGTGTTTTGTGTGTTTTCTGATCCCTCGAAGAAGGCCACCAGTTTTAATTTCCTGTGGAATTCCTGGGTTTCTCCCTTGAGGGTTTCTTTTTGTTTTTTGTGTGTGTTTGTGGTGGGTATAAATGATAACCCTTTGGCTAAAAGACTTAGTTGGTTCTGTGTTGGTGTGAAGTCTCTGGCCAGAAGTATAATGTTCTTATTCCCCTCCCTGATTGTGTTTGGGTTCGTTTGGATCTTCAGTTTAAATGCTGGAGCCAATGGTCCAACATCTTGCTGGCTGTTCTTTCTGTCCAATGGATGTTGTCCTGCGTGGTACGGAAGTCCCCCTCTGGAAGCTTCGGGATTCGTGGCATGTTTCTGCGTATGTGTTCATTAATTTCTTCCAGGTTGGACTTCTGGCGGGGTTCCAGGTGGGTGGAATAATTGATGAGTGGAATCCAGAGTTCCGCAGCCGGGAAGGTGGTTTTTCGCAGCTCTCAGCATTGTTTGTAGTTGCTTGATTGCTGTCTTCTTTGGGTGCTGGTCCTTGTTGTTGATTCCAAAGGATAGGACGACTGGCTGGATCTTGGAATCTGTACCTGTCTTCTCCAGGAGTCCCGCAGCATGGTAGAATGTTGCCCGGGGTAGCTGTCAATCTGGAGGTCCCCTCTAGAGTGGGATGGGATCCTGGAGAGGTTGGAGTCCTGGCCTGTGCACTCACCTTTGAATAGACTAGCTCCCCCCTCCTGAATTGCAAGTACCCATTTTACTCTAAACTGTTGCAATTATGTCTCTGGCGCTATGACTTCTTTTTACACATCTCCTAGAACTACTGGCCTTGGTGAAGAACTTGCAGTCATTTTTAAAGACCTTTTTGGATGTTGCCCCATCTTATCTTCATTTGAGACCATTATGTTCAAATTTTCTACTCAGAGCCAATCCTACGTGCAGATGTTCACCAGCCTTTCCCCAAATGCTGATTTGAATTTTCTGGTTTTATGTCCTTCATTGTGCTAAATTATGACATTATGACATGAAGTTATTACAGCTGGATATTTTAACATCTATGTTGATGATACCTCAAATAAATTTGCTGCTGAGTTTTTAAATATTTGAAAGTCCTTTAATCTTGCTGACCGTGTCTCTGGGCCAACTAATACATATAGCCACACTTCAGATTATTTTTTCACACTGGGCCTGAATGTCAGCTTCCTTATCCATGAGTACGTTGTCATATCTTACCACTGCCCCATCATATTTGATGCCCTGTTTCCCTGTCAACCTGTTAACTCGTGTTCCCCAGGTCATTCTTCACACCCTATCAACCCCTACACCATAAAGATTTTCAAAGGCTTATCCAGCTGCCTCCTGTTACCACTCCTTAGACTCTCTTCCTTCAAACCTGGGTGCTGAGGAAATGGTCTCATCATTTAATTCCTTCTGCACTTAGCTTTTTGATTCTGTTGCTCCTGGTAAGACCAGACGAGCTAAATGTAAATCTAACCCCTGGCACTAATCCCACACTCAGAGCTGCAAGAAGCCTAAACAGAAATGGAAAAAAAGAAAAGCCACGAAAGATAGGCTCCAGCTCCCTCGCAACCCAAGTTAGGAAGAGGCTTTATAGAGAATGGATGGATGGACGGCTATATTCTGCGGTGAGAGCCAGCTTTTTCCTATCATGAGCTTTAGCAAAAGTAAGATCCTTCTTGTCATTGCAGGATTCTGAAAAGTAATTCATACCCTTATTATCTCTCGCCTTAACTCCTGGAACTCCTTGAACATGGGAGTTAGTCATTCTTCACTCTCACATTTGCACAATGTTCAAAATGCTCAGTGAGGTTTTTAACCCTTTTGTGCAGAAGCTAAATCTGGCTATTTATGCGTTACCTTATTTAACTTGTTAACTGTCACTTTTTTCAAACAAATTTTGAATCCTTCATTTGTAAACTATGACTTAAATCCTCAACCAATCCATGTAAACGATATACCATTTGAAAGCTTAGACCCTTAGGATTTAATTTCTACCCACCTTTTTGCCCTATGTCAGTCATAACAAATGCAATAAATCAATTTCTCGACATAGACACCACATACTTGAGTGCAATGAAACTTTTCAGTCCTCATCATCAAAGTTGTGTTGTGACAGTCAAACCATGTATTATCCGTTCCATTTGGTCTTGTTCGAAAGCTAAGAACCTGTGCAATCAAGATATCCACGTTGTTTGTCCCAAAGTCACAACATTTTATGATGCATTTCATTGAAAACCACTATGTCTCATCTTTCCAATGAGACCAAGCATGTGTAATAGAACCATTGTATGTGGGAGCAGTGAGCATTTGAAATGTGGTATACCAATCCGGGCCAAATGAGAGAAAATGCAGGTGACAGTTAAGAGGTTAAGGCTTCATAGTTCAAGATATGAGCTCCACAAAGAGATGAAAATGGCTTAAATGACACAAGACACTTGTAGCGTTTAGAATTTAATCATATTTCAGTTTATTTTCATAATTTCAGTACAGAATAACGGCTGCAAACGTAAAAAAAATCATGAAAATTCAGCATTAAAATTGAAGAAAAAAACTACAGAGAACTGAAAAATGGCTGGAAGTTAAAACAAAATATTTTTGGGATCATGAACTCCTTGACCGTAAGAGTGCTAGATCTGACTGTGATATTCAAAATTACTGTTTCTGACCCAAATAAGATTGCTATCCAAGTGGCTCTCCGCGCTCAAAATTGTGCACAGTCAAATCATAAGATAATCATATTTTTTTTTTTTTTAATTTTAATAAAAATTTGGCATCTCCAATCCCACCCGAATCTGGAATACCCAATTGGTGATTTATGTACAAGGCTTGCTCGTATGCGACCCCTTGCTGCCAATTCAGGAGAGTGTAGACAGTTTGCGGCTCTCCTCTGAAGCACGCGCCTGTCAACCACCGCTTCTCATACACTCATTGGTTGAATCTTCGCAAGTTCAGAACGAGGGTGGAGGATACCCGGACATGACCAGGCTTAGAACCTTCCTGACGAGCGCCCGTCTGGCCAACAGGAGGCGCTTGAGCAACGAACAAGGCAACTATTATAATCCCTTCCCGGCAGTCCCTTCCCAATTTGCAACCCTGTAGCGCAATAGCCAACCAGCGCTACTCTGAAAAAAGCTGCCGACCACTGCCGGCTGGTACGCGGGGCTCAAACCCGCAACGTGATAGTCACTTCTGCTTCGCACCGCGATGCTTTACCGAGTGAGCTATCCAGCAGCTCTATAATCATATTTTTAATGCAAATCAACTTTTGACTCAGGTAGCTCAACATGAATAAATTATTTTAAAGTGGTATTTTGCGTGACTTCATTAATATAGGTACGAATGGACATCAGTGGTCACCAATAACCTCCCCAAAATGAAAATATGCTTTTTCTTCATGATAAAGTTTAGTATTTTCTCCATTTTTCTGATCTGATCTGATCTTCAGATTTTGTGCTTGACCCATCGGACGTTACAGGTTAACCCTATTCCTGTGTTTTGGGGTCCAGTGGATCCCGGAAGACTTTAAAATGGCATATCTTTGTCGGGTGAGAATATACCATGTTTTTCTTTCATGTAAATGCAAATGCAAATGTGCAAATGCACTTCTGTCCATGACTTGCATCTACTGTGATTTTATGTGCATTTCACTGTGAAATAACGCTAGGCCGTGAATCGCATTTACTGCAATATTCTGTGCTAGTCACAGCAAAAAACGCCCCTCCGTGACTTGAATTTACCATGATTTAATGCGCATTTCACTGTGAAATTACGCTAGTCCGTGACTTGCATTTGCCACTCTTTTACATGTAATTCACTGCAAAAATACGGCTGTCTGTGACTTGCATTTATCATGATTTTATGTGCATTTCACTGTGAAATTACGCCTGTCTGTGATTTGCATTTACAGAAATTTTACGTGCAAGTAACAGCAAATTTACTTCTGTCCGCGACTTGCATTTACTGAGATTTAATGTGCATTTCGCTGTGAAATTACGCTAGGCCGTGAATTGCATTTTCCACAAGTTTACGTGCACCTCACAGCAAAAATACGCCCCTCCGTGACTTGTATTTACCATAATTTTATGTGCATTTCACTGAGAAATTCTGCTAGGCTGTGACCTTTATTTATCGCAAATTTTCATGCAATTAACAAAGTTATATGTACCCATGACTTGCATTTGCTGTGATTTTGTGAGGTTACACTCAGGAACCATATGCGAGAACCAAGCAATGCAGCAAACTTGAGTTTTATTAAGGAAGGAGGTGAACCCCCGCAGGGCAGGAAGCAATGGTACAGAGTCCACAATCCAAAAATCAGAATCCCAGGGGCGTAATCCAAATCGTAAACAGGGCAGCAAACACAATACTCGTGGTCGGGCAAAAAAGGTTCGATACACAGATGCAGACAAATCCAAGACAAAGCTAAAATCAGAATCAGGGACAGTCCAGTCAGAAAAGAATCACAAAGAATAAAAGGCGAAAACAAGCATAGCACAAGAGAAACGTTCTGACAGGGAATGGCTGTGAACAGACAGCTTAAATACACATAAGGGAGGTCACATGCTATGGTTGGGAACAGGTGAAGTGGATCAGATTAATTAACAAGGGAGCAGACACGAGGGAGAACCTAACCACATGAAATTGGCAAAAGCCAAAACGCGGACAGGGATCACAAGACAGCCTATTGACAGACATACGACTCCGGTTAGGGAGTTCTAACATGCACAGATAATGAGAGGCAGAACAGAGTTAAACAGGTGCGGAGGATTCGCTGAAGCGCAGCAAAGTAGATTGAGTAAAGACAAGGGGCAGAGACTAGAATAGGGCGAATGCTGAGAGCTCATTAGTCAATTAGTAAAGTGCGGCTATACAATCCCTAGTGCTCGTTAGTAAGTTAGTACTATAAACAATGTTAGTTCTGGTTAGTAAATTTTACTAAAATAACAAACTGTTAGTAATGTCAGTAATGACAGAACAGCAAGGCGAAGGAAGCAAACGAGATTTAGAAGGAATAATTGAAAACCCAGAAACCATGAAATCACCCGAAAGTGTGGCACACAATACTGGGGCAATGAGCTGTCACATGACATAAGACCAGACAGGGGAGACAAAGTGCAATGCATGGCAAGATACAAAACAATGACCGGAATCTAACGGAGGGAATGAACTATGGCAGAAATACAGGCAAAACAGAAACAAAAACATGGCATGGATCAAGACATAAGCAAAATATGAACAGAACATGGCAGAATCATAACAGATTTCACATGCATTTAGCTGTAAATTTATGCATGGTCGTGATTTGCATTGACAATATTTTCATGTGCATTCCACTGTGAATTTATGCATGGCTGTGATTTGCACTGTCTGCGAATTTACGTGCAATTAATAACAAAATGACGCCTGGCTTTGATTTGCATTTACCTCGATTTTCTATGCATTTGACTGTAATATTACGCATGGCCGTGATTCGCATTTGCCATGAGTTCATGAGCAGTTCACAGTAAATTTACACCTGCCCATGACATGTATTTACTGTGATTACTCATATTTCATACCAATACAATTCCCTTGACCTGTAAATGAGCACAAAATTTTTAGGTGATGATGGGAGGATAAATAATTTTTTACTTTGACAGGAATGTTTACCTCTAAAAAAATAGCTGAAAGGAGGGAAAAAAAGATGACACGAACCACAACAGATCTTGAATAAACTTTTATTAGATGTTCGGCTGAACATTTAAATGCACAACCCCAAATCCAAAATATTTGGGACAAAGTGTAAATTGTGAATAAAATCAAAACGCAATGACTTTCAAATCACGCCAGTCAGTATTTTATTCACAGTAGAACAGAGAGAACATTGCAAATCTTGAAACTGAGAAATTTTACAATTTTATCCACAAAATGAGCTCATTTCAAATTTGATGGCTGCTACAGGTTGCTGCTCACGCAAGCTATCGGCCTACATCCACCCATATTAATACCAGCTGTATGTTACATTTTTTCATTCCACAATCTCACATAATACTCATCAGCGTCAAAAAAAAAAAAAAAAAAAGTTGCATGTATAGGTGTCACCATGAGACAAAGGTTCAGTTAAGCTTACACAGTATCAAACTTGCAACCTGGATAAGTTAAATTAATCAAGCTCTTGTAAGGCCAATAAGGGGGAAAAAAAAAGATATGTGTCTGTTTATCTTAGAAAGGTAATATATTTGCTGTACACCACATTTCAATCATAAACTTCGAACTTTTTTAATGTACAAACTATACATTGTTTGTTCCTGGGTCGGTGCCGTAGTCTACACACTAATTAGCTACACAGCACTGACAGACGCATCGCGGCAAATGAATCGCTTCCAAATGCATTTAAAAGACAGCCCAGCTCTGACCATTCTGACACTCGTCCGGGGCTGCCCTGAATATACAGGCTGTGTTGAGCGACGTCACTTACACCTACCGATTCTGATTAATTAAGGAAACATACTACACCAAGAAATTTTGGCAAGACCTATGCAGATTTATTATTGATCATATTTTTAAAGACTTTACATTATATTGGGAAAATGCGGTGTTTGGTTTTTTTAAGAATCTAAGAAAAAATTTTTTTTTTTTTTATAATAAATTTGATTCTGATATTGGCAAAATCTTCATTCATAAATGCAAATTCAGTAATAATAAACCTTGTATTGTGGTCTTCTTAAAGGAGGTTGAACAATATGTGACTGCTATCTAATTCCGCTAACAAAAAGGCTGTCAAAACAATGTATGTTTTTTAATGTTTTTGTCTAATGTAATATACCCCTGGCTCCTTTATTTTTTAGTTTTTTTCCTGGTTAATTGTCTGTGTAAACTGACTGTTAAACCAAATCCTCTGTATACTGTATTTTTGTTATATTAACGATTAAAAAAAAAAATTAAGGAAGCATACAATTTCTACAAAAGCATTTAACCAACATGCCAAAACAAAACTGCTGAAGAGAATTTTAAAATTTACCTGGTAATATCGACAACAATGATTGTTGCGCTTCCTGTGCCTCTTTAAACGGAGGACCTAAGAGACAATTTAATTAAAGAAAAATAAATGCAAATAAACTGTGCAAATAGACAAAACACGTGCAACAGTTCATCAGATTGACAAACCAGCATTTCAAACATCTTTGTCAAATTGACATCACATCATTTCTCCGTGGTGTTGTTGAAGAATGAGCAAAATGTTTTCAAACATTTATCGCAGATTGGTATCATTGCAGATTTATTTTGTCAACATAGCGGTGGCCTTCTGCTTATTAACCTTCCAATTAAATAGACGTGATACGGACAATTTATTGTGAAGATCACTGTACCAGTTAGGTAACAGTTTTGGAACCCATAATTGAGAATATCATGTTGAACTATCGATAAATTTTGCTGACGAGACAAGTAAAATGAAACGTGTTGCTTCGTTACTTAATCCGTAAGCATTCGTAAACACAGCTGGCGATCGTAACTAATTCCCAGTTAATTAGCTATCAGCTAATTGGAGGATGAGAACTTCGCTAATGGAGCGACACGGGAATAATTTTGGGATCGATCAAGGCCTATAATTCAAAGAAAGTGCGTCTTTGTCCCCCCCTACTTTTTCTGTTTGTGAGCAGGACAAGATTTGTGCGTATTTCGTCAGGTTATATTTGAGCTGGGAGGCTAATAGCCTATGCGTAAGACCAGCGCTAGTCAATGGCATGTATCTGCAGCAGTATCCGAATCATGCAATCGCAATGTTTAAGATAGCACTTACGTTTTAGCTCATTTTTAGCAAGCTGCCTATTTGCATTTTTTCGGTGCTTTCCATGTTTAGAGCAGTTATTTACCATTGCAAAGCACAATGCTGATGGCCATGTATTTAATCTTTCCCCCATTGCATCTCATTATTCAGCGCCCATTTACAACCCCAGATCAAAAAATTTTGAGACAGAACGTTGAATGGAAATTAACTGTAAACTGCGATTTTTAACATTATTTTTTATCTGGGTTGCATTGAAAACTATAACAGAGCAGTATTTAATGTTTCACAACATGATTTATAAAAACACATTTAATTTCGATTTTTGCGACATTTTTTTTTTTTTTGAAAAAAGTTGGCTACGGTTAATTTCCCACCCTGTAATGATGCCGTTTTTTTACAACCTTCACCTGATTGGTGTCTTAGGTGTAATTTTATCAGATTCCTCCCACAAGCAAGTCTCAAGATGTGCAAAAGTACAGGGTTTTCATTGGCAGATGTTCCATGTCTAAATTTAGCACGTTCTCCATGTAGGACAATCGTTGGTAAGGAGCGCCGCGCAGGCAGCACAGGAACCGGCCTCCACCTGGTGACGCCAGCCCAAGCAAACAAAGCAATCATTATGCTGGTCCTCGGTCACCATGGGGGAGGCACACTGCAGACATGACTTCATCATGGGACAGCCTTTCCTTAGTCCAATCTCTTCTCAATGGCTGAGTGAAAAAGGGAGACGAGCATTGGCAGCACCGGGGCTTTATAGGAGGTGAGTATGCTACCCACTCCTATGGAGCAGGTGAGTTCAATTTTCTTCTCAGGCACCGAGGCGGAGCCTCGGAGGGGTAAACCAATAGCAAAGCCCGTTAGAAGGCGGAGCACGTACGAGATAGAACAATGCAAAGTTCATATCCACATCATGCTATATGGGAAACACCTGAATAATAGGAGAGAAATTTAAACAGATGCACTGAAAACTTACAAAATATGAGTAGGCTCTAAATTAGCTTAATTATTGATGCATGTCACTAAATTGAACCATTTATTTGATAATGAGGAGTTAGAAGGTAAAGCATTTGACAATGACTCACACCTGTCTTTTGTTTATTTCGTGGAAAAAATTTTTTAAGAACTTTAAGCTTGTGTGGAGCAACGCATAGGATAATTAACTTTTGCACGACTTGGATCAGTAAATATAATAGGCCTTGTGCAATTACTTGTATTGCAGCATTATAAACACATGGCAGGCATTACATTTCTTTCATAATGTGAAGTTAGAGGGTAAAAAAATCTGACTAATTAAGGCAAATCAACAGCTTAGAATAATTCTGGGATTGCAATCGTGGTTGCAATGAAAACCAGCATATGCAGTGGTCCCCCAGGACGAGTTTGAAAACCACTGGTCTAGATTGTCCTTTTCTTTTTAGGTATATAGCACATTTGCATTGAGGGAGAAAAATATCCTCAGTCAGGGCCAGTGGACCAAGTGTTCCTCTCACCCTTGTAAATCTATCTTCAAGGAATGGACACATTCTTCAGAGTCTGATGTAATTGAGTTTATTCTAAGTAACTCAAAGTGAAGTGCAAAAACCTGGGCTGGTTGGCGCAAACCAAGTGGCATTCATTCTTCAAGAATCACCTGACACAGACTTACCAACGATTGTCAAGTTTCCCAATTTATTTCCATTTCTGGTTTCTCCTGGGGAATTACTGAACTTGACACCGTCCACCTAATCAAACATCATTAGCTCCTGATTGTTACCTTATCTACGAGTTTGCAGGAATTACCTTTTTCGAAAGGTGTGAAGTCACTTTAGGCCTCTAGGTTTGCTCATAAACTGCACCTGTCCTCCTTAAAAAAAAAAAAAAAAAAATTCTGGATTCAGCTAACCTTAGTTAACCCCTCTGGGTTTCCATCATGAATTGACATGAATTGGCTGGACCCTCCGTTTTGTCCAAAATATACCACTTCTTTTTAATGAAGCCTCTCATAGCTGCTACCATTATGGACATTCTGGAAAACTTGTCACAAGCTTTAAAGGCTGCTAGTCTCTTCATCTGGTCTATTGACAGATTTGGGAGTTTTTAGCTTTTTTCACAGTTCTGTTGTTTTTTTTTTTTTTTTAGTGATTCAAAAAGCCACATAAACCTGCCTCAGTTCTTTGTTGAACTGTGATTATGGCTATACTTTGATCTTTAGGACTATTTGTCCACTACTACATCCAAGAGAAGTAGACAGGCTTTCTGGACACTTAACATAAGGCTTCCTTTTTGCACTGTAAAAAGCGTTTTGCTTGCTGGCCATGGCTATTTTTATGAAGATCGTAAACTTATTGTAATAGATATTCTTAATAACTTGCGCATGCACATGGACCATGAATGATGTTAACAAAATCGAGTCCCGTTTCTGTCCTCACGCTCCTGCGTATCACATGTCTAACTTGAAAGGGGCTGCTTGGGTGAAACCCGTTAAATGTTTATGAAACTAACAGATTCTCTGCGGATCGAGCTGGTGCAGCCGTATCCCATCAGCCTCGGCTGTGTGCAAAGCTTGGACCACCGCAGTGACGTGTCCAAATGTCGCTATTCCGTGTAAGTTAACTGCAACCCACAGTTAAATGTGCGTAGAACTGGATTTACAGTGAAAATAACAAGGAAACACTGCGTAAATTTAACTGTAAGATCCAGTCAATTTATAACTGCGTAAATAGAGAAAGATGGTGTATATCAATGAAAGAAAAGTCTAATCATGCAATAAATACATCCCAAAATCCATAGATTTCATACTGGTTTTTAAGAAAGGCATTGTGAACAGAAACTTGAAGTTGCTTCCAAATTTTTGACCTTTATTGGCCTTGCTTCCAAACTTCTGGCCTGTAGTGTATGTACTGTTTAGGGTTATGGTGAGGGAAAGGGGTTGAGGAACGAATGCAAGTCTATGGAATGTCCCCACAAGACATGAAAACCCAACATGTGTGTGCGTGCGCGCGCGTGTGTGTGTGTGTGTGGACTCAATCCAAAAGAGCTAAAAAAATTAAAAAAAAGACCCAGGCAACCAGAAAAATGGGCTAAAAACAAGCGAAAAAGAAGTCTGGCAAAAGGTAATCTTTTTTAGCTGCTTATTCTTTGGCCGAACTTTCTAATTATCATGCCACATCCCTATCGTTGATGAATGAAGTCTTTAAAACTGTTCGGATGGTGGTACTGCCCATTCATAATTTATGGAGACTGGTTTTTATTGTGAACTTTGTTCAGCTGCATTTACCTACCTTTTCACTGTATATATCTTCCATTCATTTTGTTCAAGAAGCTTTTTGACATTCATGACTATAGTATACTGATAAGACTATATTTGCAGTTCATTTTCATTAGAAGTGGTCTGTTCTGTTTTCAAAAAGATGCTCTGTTTTAGTACTCTGAAATAATAAAATTTAATGCAGTCAATTTTTTAAATCAAGTTCAATCAGGTTCTTGGGGGTCCACATTACAGCTGATCTCACCTGGGCTCTAAACACCTCCAACCTCATGAAGAGGGCTCAACAGAGGCTCTTCTTCCTGAGGAAGCTCAGGCAGGCCAGACTCCCCTCTCACCTGTTGGTGAACTTTTACAGGGCCACCACTGAGAGCATCCTCTGTCTCTCTGTGACTGTCTGGTATGGGAGCTGCACAGCACAGGAGAGGAGGGACCTAGCCCTGGTGGTGAAAACAGCTCAGAGGATTGTGGGAAGTCCTCTCCCGGATCTGGACTCGATATATGCTGGCCGCCTCCAGAAGGCGGCCCACAGCATCGTCTTAGATGCCACCCACCCGTATCACAGGCTGTTTGTCCCCCTGCCCTCAGGGCACAGACACAGGGCAATAAAAGCACGGACAAACAGACTGAGGAACAGTTTCTCTCCCAGAGCTGTGACCTCCATTCCCCCGCTGAAAAACTTCTCAGAGCCTAAAAATCAACACTGAATGTGCAATATATTGATATGCTGCTATAGTGGTGATTTAGTCCTTATATGTATGTATGTGTGCAAAATGGTATATGTGTGTATACGGTGTTTACATGTGTATATGCATAGGCCTATATTTATGCAAATGAATGCATGCATGTGCAGATGTATGTGTATGTATTTATGTATGTCCCAGTGGGGGTATATGAATATGGGCGGGCATGTGCATTTAAGCTGTTAAAGTGTATATTGGGTGTATATAGTGTGTGTGTGTATGTTAAAAGCGTATATTGGATGGTTTTTTTATTGATTTTATTTATTTTTTTATTTATTTATTTATTTATGCCGAGGAGTACGAACTTAATTTGACAATCAATGTTCTATTCTATTCTATACTCTATCTATTAAATGTTTATCACTATCATTACTTTTGAAGACTATTTAATTGATCCATAAGGTAAAATCAGGTGGTGAAACGGGGTTTACATGCCCTTTAGCGGATCTGTGTCACGATTACTGATTAGCCTAACAAAGTGAATCTGCTTGACTGCATGTCAAAATCTGATTCCATCCTTGCCAATCCATCTGTGTTTTACATTGTATTTATATGTTTTAGTTACTCAGGCACTATGCCTTTCATATGAAGGAGTTTTTCAGGAAATTCCATGATTCAAAGCGCCATTTAACGCTTTAGCTGAAGTATATGAAGAATGTAAGCTGGTTTGCCAACCGTCAATAAACGTCATTGAAGAAGAATACCCAACAGTAACGTGTGGTAATAATGCAAGATACGATCATGTAATTAAATAGCAAATACATAAATCGTGAAAAGTTTTATCGAATGCTCAGTATTGTTGAGCTTTATAATAGATGTTCATAACATAAATAATAGTTGTCAATTTGTATTCAAAAATCAAATCAAAAGCATTAATATACAAAATAAAAAATTAAGTTAGTAAGGGTTTCAGTCGTGTGCCTACGTGACTGGCATGGAGGACAGGAAATTGAGGACTGGACTCAAGTGCAAGGATGGATTCGGTTGTAGGTTTATTACTCTGCCAACTGCGCAAGTGGGAGGCATACACAAAAAATATAAACAAAAATAGGAAACAAGTTTCCTTAATGAAAATAGACTAATTATTCAAACAGATTGCTAAGTATAGCAACACTATGACAAATAGAAAACAAAAACAGGAAGCAAGGTTCCCTAAATATATAGTGCTGGAATTACACAGCACTAAGATCAATTGGTTTAGTTTTATAATTATGATACGTGAATACGGTTTATAACAGCAATAGTACTGTCGTGGAGCTTAAGCGACTTTGCAAAGAGCCAATGTGAAACTGTGGTATTTATATCCGCTGCTACCACTCAGCGGCAATGAGGAACAGATGATTATGCTTAACTGAAGAGTGGAGGAGCGGTCCGGGTTTTAATTGGCGTGCTGGACCGCAGGAGGCGAGACCTGACAAAGTTATGAACATGACATCTATCTATGAAAATTACTGAGGCACCGTGCTTAAGCACCATAAAAAAAACCTAAGAAACACTCATAAGCATAATCTCTGTAAACTGGAAAAAAAAGGATTTGCACTCAAATTATCAATTTTTTTCTTACCCCTGCCCGAAGGGGAGGAGGCATTCTTAGAAAAAGTCTGCAATGGTCCAAGGATCGTCTGATGAAATGTTGGACATAATTTGGTCATGCCTGAGGTTAATGTCAGCGAAAAACAGAAATTTGTTTTTTCATGATAACTTCCTTGAATTAGTTCGAATCAATTTCAACCTGGATTCAAAACGTCCATTTTTCAGTTCTGCTGTCAACCACGTTTTTCTATGGCTTGACATGATTAGGTTTGTTAGCAGTGGGGGGTCAATGAGTACGTTTACACGCACACTAATTAAAGGATTATTATCGGATTACTGGAGTTATCGGATTATTCAAGTGGTCATGTAAACGCCAAAGTTCGATAATCATTATCAGATTAAGGCCGTTGTCGGTTTATGAGAAATCCGGTAAACACACCTAGCTTTTTGCCCAATAATCCATTTATTCTGTGCATGTATACAGCAAAAGCAATCTGCGGATGTGCGACTTGTGGAGGGAACAGGAAGTTTGCAACAGGAAGTTTGCGTTTTACGTCATGTGCTTGGAGAAAAATCCGACTATGTGACTGAATAATATAAACCAGGTTTTCCCAGATATCGGTTTATTAAAGTGCATGTAAAGGCCTCAAATCGGATTATTGCCATTTTCGGATTATTCCCAGTTACCGGATTATGATGTGCATGTAAACGCACTTAATGTCAGGGGGGATTCCAGGTTATTCAACGCCTAAAGCAATAAAATGTCCGTGGGGTATGTTGTGCCTGGCTCCACTTGTTAAAAAATAATTTTAGCTAATTTTCCTGAAGGGCGCCAATATTGCTGGAGTGGACTATAACTACATTTTTGGTTACTTCAGAAAATCATGTAATTCTCAAAATGACAGCAAGGCCAACCAAAGAAAGCAATATGTTGGCTTATGGGGATTTCCCTTCTCCTACACCATTGTTGGTGGCCTTCAGTGGATTTCCCGCAGCAGACAAATACAAGCAGCCCACTCGCCTTCAGTGGAAACAATTCAGTCAGGCATACAATCACACTTAGGAGACACTCAGAGTGGATCTGTGGCATTTTAATATTATGTCTTCAACCCAACCACTACTGAATACGTTAGTTTCAGATGAAAATATTTTTGCGGACATTTGATGCCTGAGAAAGTTAGATGGACTATAACTTCTCAGAATGAGTTAGCTAGATAAGATTACTGACTTGGAAACCTAGCAAATCCACAATATATACTGAAGCTGTGATATCTGAAAAGGCTAGTCTGGATGCTGGTTTTTGTTGTAGCTCAGCAGCATAACATTTGATTCAGTAAAATTACTTATGAGTCCTGAACTTGATCAGAGAATGAGGGCTGTTACTGCTAGGCTATAACAAAAAAAACCCTTCATCTACCCTGGCCCTATTTGGCCAAGATTAGACACCAGGAAAAAGACTTGTTCTCAAGTTTTAAGATATACTTCATTGAATCCCGTGGCACAATTGGTCCTTGCATTTGACCCCTCCTATAGTTAGGAGAAGTGGGCAGCTACAGAGACCAACTCCAGTTCAAAGGCCAGTACCTTGGTCAGGGGTACTGGTGGGAGCATTCCTATGATGCATGTTTTTTTGTGGGTGGGGGAAACCAGACTACCCAGAGGAAACTCACGCGAAGAACATGCAAACTCCACACAGAAAAGCCCCAGGCCGGACTCGAACCCACAACGTTCTTGCTGTGAGGCAGTAGTGCCAACCACTACGCCACCGTGCCACCATAGTTATCCAAATAATTAATCCCCAAGCTGGAAATCCTGCTTCTCCTTCTTCGCCATGAATCATATTGGTCTACATGACACACAGCCTTGAAGGAAAAAAAAGTCTATTTGCAGACCATGAGTTGAAGTCCAAAACTATTGGGGAATTCCCATTAACAAGGAAATTCCCTAACGCCCACTTCCTCGTAAGCTTGCCTCAGAGAAGTGCAGTATAGTTTAATAGCTTTGTTTTCATGTATAGAAAGCATAGTTTTATTATCTGGTCGTTTGGGTTTTAAAAATATTGAAAATACAGCTTTTGCTATCACTCAAACAGGCTACGCGTCACTGTGAGAAGCCAGTATCTTTCCAGTATGTAATTATTTCAGTAAAATATCACACCAATCACAAAGTAGTTATCCAATCCAGATAAAAATGGGAATATGTTTCAAATTCATGTGGCATTCTTCCCAGGATGCTGCCAGCGTTTACAACCTCAATTCCACAAGAATTGGAACAGAAAGAAAAATGCAAATAAAACAGAATAAGAAATTTGTAAAACCTCTTTTACCCACATTTTGTTGAAAACAGCACAAATAATAAATATTTGAAGAGTTCGGTCTCAAAACGCGATAAATGCTACATTTGAAAATTTTACAGAAATCACGATACATCCCATCAGTACTAGACTGTTGGAGGTAATGAAGGCCTGCGATAACCTTGCCTTTCAAAGCTTAATTACCTTATCATGCCTCAGTTTACTTTGCATGATTGCTTAGTCTAATTGTTAGAATGATTATCAAATTAATTTTTTTGTAGCATTAGGCTTGTGTACTGCTGCATGTAGGCCCAAATGACAATGTTATACGTCAATGTCTTTCAAATATTCTGAACTCATGTCGCTCATGAAACAGAACAAATTTGCATCAATTAGTCTGTGAGGCTTATTAAGCAATAAAGTCCGAGAGGCTGTACTATTTGTGGATACAGTCACAGCTTAAGGGCGCAGTTGGGCACATTGAAAAAAAAAATGTTAAAAGGAGAGGTAGAAGTCTGTGAACAATCTGGACAATCACTATAGGCAATTATTTCTTTTTAAAGATTATTTTTAGGACTTTTCTCCTTTATTTGACAGTACAGTAGAGATAGACAGGAAATGCAGGGAGAAGAATGGGGAAGACATGCAGCAAACTGCCTGGGCCATATTTGAACCCAGGCTGCTGCGGGAAGGTCTTAATATACTACGCGCACTTAACCGATCGAGCCACCGGAGCACCCATAGGCAATTATTTCGTAATCATTGTAGGCCATATAATGGTTTTAGATATTCAGTAAATAAAATGTTTGATTGTTAATCAGGCAAAAATCAAATGGGAACAGCTTGGGAGCAACATTCAGTAAAATGTAAGGTTTCTGAGGGCCCTCTAAGCCTCTTTATGGCTCATGGCAGCATCTTTAAACAGGTTCATTTCCATTATGTTGGCCTTTTACAGACTTCAACAGGACTTTTTTCATATATGCCCTATGTTAGGTATATGATCTGAAATGATAGAACATGGCAGAATACATTGTATTCAGTTTAATGATTAAAGCAGAAAGATAATGTTTTGTGAGGAAACACCGTGACATGGACATATAGCCTTTTAACCCCTTTGTGCAGAAGCCAAATCAGGCTATTTATGTCTTAACCTCCTTAAGGCTTCATAATTAAAGATTTGTGCTTCACAGAGAGGGGGAAAATGGCTTAAACGAAACAAAACAATTGTAGCATTTAGTATTACATCATATTAAAGTTTCTTTTCATAAATTAGCACAGAGTAAGGGCCACAAAAGAAAAAATCTTCGTGAAAATTCAGCAATGAAATTCTGAAAAAAAAATACTGAGACCTGAAAAATGGATGGGAATTAAAAGAAGACATTTCTAGGATCAAAAACTCCTTGACCACGAGTGTACATCATCTGACAGTGATATTCAAAATGATCTACTATACATGAGCCAAATAAGATAGCTCTCCGAGTGGCTCCCCATGCTGTCAGAGCCCTCAAAATTGTGCAGTCAAATCATAAAATAATCATATGTTTAACACAAATCAACTTTTGATTCATGAGGTTCAATATGAATGAATGATTTTCTAGTGGAATTTCGCATGAGTTTATCAATATAGCCATGGATGGACATCAGTGGTCACCAGTAACCTCTCCAAACTAAAAACATGCCTTTTCTCCGTGATTAAGTTTAGAATTTTTTCCATTTTTCTTCAGAGCCCCATCAGCCGGCACAAGTACTCAGTAAAGGAACTGCTAATTTTATGGTAAGAACGTTCTCCCTGCACCCTGTTCCCACCAACGAGCACCCAAGCGAGATGCAAGGTTGCAGCTATAATCGCTTTCCACAACCTATAAGGAGCAAGTATAATGCACTAACACAATAAAATCTGAAATATGCCTTATTTTTACTGGACATTCCACTATCAGGAAAAAGAAGGTAACATGCTACCCTAGATAGAAGAGAATCAGTGTAATGAACATAGCAGGGGTCTACCAAAGTCCTTGAGCTGTTTGCATTTTAAACGAGCGAATACCTGGGGATGGAATTCTATTTCCCTAAATGCGGTATAAATTCTAAAACAGATCGCCACATTGAGCAAAATGCCACCACACACACTATTATTAGCAACGGCTAACAGTTACTCTTATTGACCAATGGGGCAAACTAGCTCTGTGATCACGGTGGTATACTGATAATAAGAAATAGCTTGCTAGCTCGCTCACCAGCTGGCTATACGTAATATGTAGCTACACCATGCAATGATAGTTGTACTTACAAAGCATGAAGAAAAACTCTCCATCATTGAATTTCTCCTCTATCAGCCATCCAGTCCGGTTCCATTTGGAATGAATCCCCTTATCCATGTCCTTATCACATTTCCATTTCATAATCGTAACCAAAGCACTTCTGGCTAGCTTTTGGCAGTCTTTTTTCAATTCATTCGCCTCATTCAGATGCTCAACCTTCAGAGGACATGACCTAACTTGCTGTTATGAAAGGATTTAAATACTTTTCTGAGGGTCCAATCAATGTCTTTCAATTACTGTGGAAAGTTTATACTGCCTGGAATTGGATTAAAAAACACTTCAATCAATAGATAATTACCAGGAAAGTTGAACTACATGAACTACAACTGTGCTTTACACAGATAAGCCAGAGCAAGCAATAAAGTGACTGGATTTCAGTGAGAGATCATATGAGGATTTAATGACCACTGAATTCTTCAAGGGACAAATCTACCCATCAATTAATGGTAGAGAATCACTCATTTTTAATATCTAATGACTCTAATTGATAGTAGAATGACTTAGTATCAATACTATGTTGAAGTTTTGCTTCAGAAGACTGATTTTTTTTTGGGATACCTTTTGCCAATTATAGCTGAAGTGGTTGCAACAAAGGGCAATGATTTTTTCTGTCGCAAGAGATCATTTTTTATTAACTGCTGGATAGATACTATGGGCAAGTATATTAGGCAGTTTGCACCTCAGGCTTGTCTGAGGAGTTTAATTCATACAAGTCCTGGGAAACAGGGAAGGGACTTACCTCATCCATATTCTAAATTGTTTACAGGCACCGCTTCCTCGTGAATACTCAATAATCATTTCGGGTGTGCCACCGATTGATAGAATAGTGTAACTGCGTGCATAAATAGAGCAGCTGCATGTCCGCAGGCGTCTACATCTGCAGACGGGTTAAATAACTAATTATTTCAGTTAAAAGTAGTTAATTGGTTATAAATTTGATTTTTTTTTAGTTTATTATCATTAAACAGTAAAGTTTAAAACATGGTACAGAGGAATCCCTTTCCCACTTCTCCAAACTAGAAATTTTTTTTCATAAAACTGAAAATGGATATATAGCGCATTTGAACCAAACTCCTCAAGTTTCACCTTACCAACTGTATTGATGTTGGTAAATATTCTCAAATTTCAAATTTGATCCCTGCAACACATTCTGAAACAATTGGCACAGCGGAGTGGATAGACTGGGGACATTCATCAGAAAAATACCCATTTCAGGCATTCCACATGTAAACAGTGCAATAGATAACAACAGGCAATTCAAGTAACATTAAGTATAAAATGAGAAATGCCATGGTCTTTCACCAGCAAGACAGCTCAAGGTTCGCCATTTTGCCAAAAGCTGCCTGAACAAATAGTATAAGACCAACGCTTCTCGATTGCACGGAATTTAGGGATTTCATTGTCGAGAGTTCATAATGTGGCAAAAAGATTCAGGAAATCCAGTGAAACCCATGTAGTCTCTGTGCATGAAAGACAAGGTTGAATGCCAGTATTGGATGCCCTCAGCCATCACTGCATCAAGAACCGGCATGCTTCTGTATTGGACAAAAACATGGGCTTGTAAATGCTACAGAAGAGATGTGTCAGTGAAAACAGTTTGTCCTAACATCATCAAATGTAAGAGAAGACTCAAAAATGTGAAGAGTAGGTTACTTATCAACACCATCCAGAAGCACCGCCAACTTGTTTGGGCGCAAGTTCATCTGAAATGACTGAAGTTGAAAGGAGGGCTGCGGACTGATAAGTTCATCTTTCAAATAGCTTTTGTAATTAGTGAATGCCATGTTCCCCAGATCAAACAGGAGAAGCATCATCTCGACTATTATCAGCTGCATTTTAAAAAGCCAGCCTGGAACTGCATTAGCACTGTTGGAATAGGTATCTGGAACATCTGTGGAAGCACAATTGATGCAATAGGGTAGACATGCGTATTAGAGCATGATATCCTGAGCCTCATGGCATAAGGCCTATATCAGGCAAGAATGGGATCAAATTTTGCATTGCAAAACTCCAACAATCATTGTCCTCAGTTCCAAAACAACTTCTGATTATTATGAAAAGGATAGATGGTGTTGCAGGGGTGAGCATGTGCTTGTCCTCACATCATTGGAACATGCTGCAGACATCCTATTTTAAAAGCGATTTTCAAAAAAACAAATTTGATGAGTTAAAACATTACTTCTTTTGTGTTTGTACTCTTTTCAACCGAATTCACTTTAAAAGGCATAATCAAATAAAGCAGTTATTGCTTGCTTTTTTGTTTACATTTTACACACTGTCCAAATTCCTCTGAAACTGGGGGTATATTTTAACAGAATTACTATGCATCTTTTACATGAAATATATAAGTCATTATTGGAGACTGTAAATGTTGGGGACATCAGTCAATCAGCCGCTGACCAGAATATCGCAGGGGTGTGATTAGACTGAGACTTCTCAGATGGAACAAATAACTGAATGTGAAGTGAGCAAGGATAAGAGACTATTCTCTCAAGCCACAGGGAAACTTGCTGAAAATTAACTGCATATTGTGATCATTACGAATAGGGCTATTAATTCAGGGTTTACCCCATAAAATTGCCCCAGTCCCTGCACTGGAATCACTCATATCATCTGACGGTTCCATCATGCATGACAGTGAACTTCCTGTCTAACTTCCTGCCCGCTGCTAAAAATCCAAGTATCACTTGTGTATTGAAACTAAGTTACTTCTTATCTGAGTATTATAATATGAATAACATAACAAAAGTTCAGCAGATTAAGTAGTTTGAAATCAATTTCACCACATACTACAAGTCTGGCTGAAATGTAAAAGAGCTACCAGGTGAAGTTCAGACATTGTGACTAGGGGAGGTGACCACACTGATTGTGTCATTCAGAAGGGTATTCATAAAACTAATCAAATCATTGCATTACCTGGACCACAACTCTGGCAGCCCTATTAAAAAAAATTCAAATCGCATAAAAGTCCAAATGGAAATTACACAATTTTTTCCCCCCTACCTTCAGTATTATCTTTTTAAAAATCCCCAAGTGATTTTCAGTCACGTGACCGGAGCACAGCCGCTTAACCACACTGAAGTGCTGCACTACAGGATGTGTGTAACAACCACAGTTCTTTAAGATGACATAATAGCCAGAACTTCCCTTTCTCTATGGCATTAATAGACACAGACACAGAGGGCATGCGGGCTGATCTATTTTTACACTGAGCCTGCTACGCATTTAATTTTTAGTTTAGGAACCTTCCAGAAGTATGGCAAGGATTACCATTTTTGTATTAGTGATTCCAAATGCAGTTGACATTACCAAGTACTTTCTTAAGCTATGTTTATATTTTATAAACATACTTATTCAGTTTTTGAACCCCTTAGTTTTTCATGTCAAGTAACAATTTTTAAATGAAGATTAGTGTGAGAGCATCCTTATCACACATTTTTGACCACATACAGTAATTCTAAGGGTTGAATAATATGCAGTGAACAGAAATGAAACCATTGTTGCGGATGTTTCTTTCCACTTCGTTCACTTCTCATGTACCCATTAGTCTAGCAATTGTATTTTTTTGTGGAAAATAGACACCTCACAATGGAAAACCACTTTCGTTTCCCTTTCTTTATTGGCCTGGACAAAATCTGGTCAACTGTTTGGGCCTTGAAATTCCATTCATCTATACAATATCTATTCTCTCTTCCTCACTGGGGTTGTGAGGGAGCTGAGCTGAAGCCCATCCCAGCTGACAATGGGCAAAAGGCAGGGACCCACCCTGGACAGCTCGCCAATCCATCGCACAAAGCACACACCATTCACACACACACACACACACACACACACACTCTCATACCTATGGGAAATTTAGTGTCTCCAATTAGCTCGGTGTGCATGTCTTTGGAGGAAACCAAAGTACCCAGAGGAAACCCAAGCAGACACGAGGAGAACATGCAAACTTCTCACAGAAAGGCACCAGGAAGGATTCAAACCCACAACTTTCTTGCGGTGAGGCAGCAATGCTAAAGGGCACCATGGGAGGGTGCTGAAGATCCTGGTATAGGAAGTCCACACAGGCAGCGAGGCTTGCTTGTGTTGGAAAGTTTACCCAAGCTTACCAGAAACCTTTCCCAGTGGAGCCTTGTTATCATGAATGTGCCAGCCTGTTCTGCGACAGAGGATATTCTCAAGATGAAAAAATTCCTCATATCTGTCAAAAAGCCTTACCGCACACGCCATAGATTAATTCACCTTGGAACAGGCTCCCAACTGGTGCGAGGGACTCCTGAATTTTGTTCCAATTGCAGATGCAATCACTTCATTTTAAACAGCTGTTCATTTTTCTTGACTAGGAACTTCCACGTTCCAAGGGTTTATTTACCCACTTAAGCCACAAAGTCAGAAACGGCTACAGCCAAATGTTATATATACAGCATTTAGAGTAAAAATGGTGCTTTATTGACAATTTATCATTAGCGTTATTGTTAAATTCATCAACTTCCAAGCGGAGCCTATCCACCCAATTCAGTCTGAAATGTCATCAGTTCACCCTACCCCTTTGAAGACCCACTAAAGTGGGTCCACAACATAAAACAAAAAAAATTCGATGACAGGACATTGTTATCATGGTTACAGACAGGCTGGGCAAGTAAAAGCTTAACTATCCAGGATCTCAAATATATCCATGTGACCACTTTAAACTTAACCCAGAAGTGTTCTGCAAACTTGAATGAAAATAAGGAAAATATTCTTGGGAACACTCAGGAGGGAAAGGGTTGAATAACTAGGAGTCTCTTCCAATAGAATTCTTTGTAATACATCAGTGTGAACCAGAGAGGTTACTTCTAAAAGTCATGCATAGGTATTTATGACAATGTGGCTTAAGAAGCCAAATTATCTGCCCAATCCCCCGAACATGTAAATGGCCAAAGATATTGACAAAAGTTACACCACTACCTCCAGGTTCTCAGGTTCTCTTTGCTCAACATTATAATCTTCTCTGTATTTGTTAGGTGAATTTACTTTGGGGACTTATGGAGATGCAAATAGACACAAGACACATTTCTTGCCATACTACTGTATTCCATCTTTCAAAAAGAAAGACAAGATTTTTAATATTACTTAACAATATGTTAAAAAGTAGCCAGGTTGGCTTCAGTGTTAATACAATATACACTCTATGACAGGTCGACAGTGCGAGTACCATTCTTTACTCAAATTCCTCCTGAAAATCTCATACAAGCTGGCAACAGGTCAAAAACGAAGGGAAAAAACACTGTCTTTTACACTTGAAACGTGGATTCTACACAGGAAGAGAGGGGAGGGCAGATTTTTTCCTGTGATCAAGCCCATTTCCATGTTAGTAATCTGGCGAAGTGCCGTGCTGGGGGTGTGTGTGTGTGTGTGTGTGTGTGTGTGTGTGCAATAAAAGCCAAAGTGACCATAATCTAAAGGCCGTTTTTCTTTCCACTTTTTTCTTTAATAAATTAAATCTCTTTGTGCACCTGCCTTTGAGTGGGCCTTCATCAAGTACACGTCAAGTAGCCCGGACAATTGATAAGCCCAAGAGAAGCGGGGGTGTGAATCCAGGTGAGAGAAACAGCACATCCCACTCACAGACCGAAAGCACACAAGCAAACAAGTTCAGGTAGGAAGTAGCATTTAGTTGTTTTTTTTGTCATTTCATTTTAATTTTTGTGTACAGTTCTGCAGGGAACGTGTCAGCTGAGGTGGGTTCCCAGGGATCACAGCGAATGGGGCAGGGGCGAGGCAGCAGTGGCTCCAGGCCAGCAGGGTGGGGCAATGTGTTCACAAGACTTTCCCAGGTATTCACCTCCCGCCAGAGTCAACATGTCATGGCATGGAGGGGGGGGTCAGTGGGCAGCAAAGGTGGCTTTCTTCAAACTGAAGTTGGACCAGTTGATCGACATCCGCTGTCTCGTCTGCCTGGCAGAATCCAAGCAAAACCTTAAGAGTGGAGAACAAAATTGTTATACATCTTCAAAAATATAGTACGTGCCAACACACACACACACACACACACACAAAAAAAAAACTAAGGAGAATATCAGTAACCAATAAGCAATGCTGTCTTTAGTGACTAGGCATAACAATGTGAACACTTACATTCACGGCCACTTCATTACGTACACTGGTTCGACTGCTTGTTAATGTAAATATCTAATCCGCCAATCACATGGCAGCAACTCAATGCATTTAGGCATGGTCAAGACGATCTGCTGAATTTCAAACCGAGCATCAGAAAAGGGAGGAAAGGTGATTTAAGTGACTTTGAACATGGCATTGTTGATAGTGCCACACGGGCTGGTCTGAGTATTTCAGCAACAGCTGATCTTCTGGGATTTTCCACGCGCAAACATCTCTAGGGTTCACAGAGAATGGTTCGAAAAAGGGGGAATATCCAGCCAGTGGCAGTTCTCTGGGCGAAATGCCTTGTTGATGCCAGTGGTCAGAGGAACGGCCAAAGTTGTTTGAGCTGATGAAAAGGCAACAGTAACTCTAATAACCACTCGTTACAACCAAGGTATGCAGAAAAGCATCTCTGAATGCACAACACGTTGAAGCTTGAAGCAGATGGGCTACAACAGCAGAAGACCACATCGGGTGCCACTCTTGTCAGCTAAGAACAGGGAACTGACGCTACAATTCACATGGGCTCACCAAAGTTGGACAACAGAAGACTGGAAAAATGTTGCCTGGTCTGGTGAGTCTCGATTTCTGCTGCAACATTCGGCTTGGAGGGTCAGAATTTGGCGTACGTAATATGAAAGCATGGCTCCATCCTGCCTTGTATCAACGGTTCAGGCTGGTAGTGGTGGTGTAATGGAGCTGGGGGTATTATCTTGGCACACTTTTGGCCCCTTAGTACCAACTGAGCACTGTTGAAATGCAACAGCCTACCTGCATATTGTTGCTGACCATGTCCATCCCTTTATGACCACAGTGAACCCATCTTTTGATGGCTACTTCCACCAGGATAAAGCACCATGTCACAAAGTTCAAATCATCTCAAACTGGTTTCTTGAATATGACAATGAGTACACTGTACTCAAATGGCCTCCACAGTCACCAGATCTCAATCCAATAGACCAACTTTGGGATATGGTGCAATGGGAGATTTTCGTGAAGGATGTGCCGCTGACAAATCTGCTGCAACTGCATGATGCTATCATGTCAACATGGACCAAAATCTCTGAGGAATGCTTCCAATACCTGGTTGAGCCTATGCCACAAAGAATTAAGGCTATTCTGAAGGCAAAAGGGGGTCAAACCCGGTATAAGCAGAGTCTACCTAATGAAGTGGCCAGTGAGTGTATATAAATCACTGTAATATACAACCCCAGTTCTGAAATAATTGGGACAAAGTGTAAATTGTGAATAAAATCAAAATGCAATGACTTTCAAATCACACCAGCCAGTATTTTATTCACAATAGAACAGAGATAGCATTTCAAATATTCAAACTGAGAAATTTTACAATTTTATCCACAAAATGAGCTCATTTCAAATTTGATGGCTGCTAAAAGATTCAAAAACGTTGGGACAGGGGCCTGTTCACTATGGTTTAGCATCCTGTCTTCTTTTTAACACAGAGTGGAGGCGTCTGGGCATTGAGGAGACAAGTTTCTTGGGTTTAGCCATTGGAATTTGATCCCACTCTTGTTTAATACAGGCTTCCAGCTGCTGGAGAGTTTTGGGTCTCCCTTGACAGACTTTTCGGTTAATTATGCGCCAAATGTTCTCAATCAGTGAAAGATCAGGGCTGCAGGCAGGCCAGTTCAACACAGGGACTCTTCTACTACGAAGAGTAGAAGAGTATGCATCCCCATACCATCAGAGATGCTAGCTTTTGAACTGAAGGCTGATAACAGGAGGGGTGGTCTTTCTCCTCTTTAGCCCGGAGGACACGACACCCATGATTTCCAACAAGAATCTCAAATTTGACCACAGGACGCTTTGCCACTTTGCTACAGTCCATTTTAAATGAGCCTTGGCCCACAGAACACGGCAGCACTTCTGGATCATGCTCAACAATGGCTTCCTTTTTGCATGATAGAGTTTTAGGTGGCATCTGTGGATGGCACGGCGGACTGTGTTTATAGACAGTGGTTTCTTTAAGTATTCCTGGGCCCATTCAATAATGTCAATGACAGAATCATGCCGGTGAGCGATGCAGTGACGTCTGAGGGCCCGAAGATCACGGGCATCCAGTAAAGGTCTTCGGCCATGTCCCTTACACACAGAGATTTTTCCAGTTTCTCTGAATCTTTTGATGATGTTATGCACTGTCGATGATGAGACCTTCAAAGCCTTTGCAATTTGATGTTGAGGAACATTGTATGTAAAGTATTCCACTATTTTTTTACGCAAGCCTTCACAGGTTGGAGAGCCTCTGGCCATCTTTACTTCTGAGAAACTCAGCCTCTCTAAGACATCCCTTTTATAGCCAATCATGTTACACACCTGATGCCAGTTAACTTAATTACTTGCTAAATGTTCTTTCAGCTGATTCTCTTATATATTATTTGCTTTTTCAGCCCTCTTTTGCCTGTGTCCCAACATTTTTGAGACCTGTTGCAGCCAGAAAATTTGAAATAAGCTCATTTTGTGGATAAAAATGTAAAATGTCTCAGTTTCAACATTTGAAATGTTATCTATGTTCTATAGTAAATAACATACTGGCTCATGTGATATGAAAGTCATTGCATTTTGACTTTATTCACAATTTACACCTCGTCCCAACTATTTCGGAAGTGGGGTTGTAAATTAATAGAGCGTTAGTTCCGGTTTGACTGCCAACTGGATAAGAAAAGAAACCTCCAAGCAGCGTGAAATCTGAGGTCAGTAAACACTGTGCTTTGGGTCAGTTTGTCCATGTTAACGGTGAAGAGGCTTGCACCTTTTGAAGTGCTCCACCTCCCGCTCGGTCTCATCCATATCAACGCTGTCCAGATCAATGTCTTTGGGCAGAAACACGTCATCTAAAAAAACAAAAAGAAATACACTTCCACTTACATGAACTGGCTCAAATAAACCTTCTCAGACCTGTGAGGCCCAGTTGTGAACTTGATCAACAGGTACAGTGCCAGTCAAAAGTTTGGACACACTTTGCTAACGTCACAGCACTCTGTTTTCAGAGAAATTTAGATGGTTTAACCTCCCTATATAATCTCAAATGGAATCTCGTGAGAGGTAAACAGTCAGAAATTAAAAGAGAATAATTTACTTGTTTGAATAAAGTTCAAAGTTTTGGAATTCTCGAAGAAGCCATATTTCGCAAAGTAAACGCACACACAAGCTCCTTCCATTTTCCACGCAAATTAAAGTCAAGCTGTTTTGGGACTTCTTTGGCAAAAAGGTCCATGAAAATCAAACCGCAAGTGCAGCACATTTATGGGAACTTAGACAGGGCTGCACAGCAGCAAACTCATGATAGCCATAAGACTGCCCATATATATATTAAAAAAAATGTGAGTACGCTCAGCAGATACGACAAGAAGAGCACATTAGTTTGAAAGATTTAAGAATCAGATATTTTTTCCAAAATAATGGGTGCTTATTTCTTTATTTAACATATATTGTAAGAAAAAAATGGGTATGTCCAAACTTTTGACTGGTACTGTAGGTGGACAAGAAAAAATGGACAAGATTTAATGAAAAATCATGAATGAAAATCATTTAACAACCAATAATCATTGATTGATGAAGGTAAGTAATTAAGAAACCATGCAAGGCAGGAAGGCAGCAATAATTAGCGGCTCACCAATGGAGTTACCACTCTTCTCTCCCTTCTTCTTCTTGTTCTTCCGGGCCTTTCCTTTAGGCTGAGGTGACTCCGCAGTGACGGGCTTCCCGTTCAGCTGAGGCATCGTCTCCGGCGGAGGCGTGGTCCTCTCGGACAAAATTTTGGGCGGAGCCACGTTCTCTTCCCGGATGTGATTTGGCGGCTTCCTTACATCCGCCTTGTCCTCCTCCTCTCTACCCTCCAGGATGGGGTCCTTGCTTGGGCGGTGTGCAGTTTCGGGCTCCGCCTGTAGGCCATTGGCAGCCTTGGGGGTTGACTCAGCCCCCTTGAGCGTATGTGCAGGTCTTTTGGGTGCATCGGGGGCAGGCCTGGGCTCCAGCAGCTTGCCCTTGGGCTTGCCGTTGGTATCCCCATGGGGTGGGGCCTCTGGGGAAGCGAGGCGCCGGGCGGAACCATTGGGCAGGGCGGAGAGGAGGCTCTGTAGCAGAGGGGCGGTTTTGCCATTGCGCAAGCTTTCCAGAACGTTCTGGGCCGACTCTTTCAGGGGCTGGGGTGTCTGAGTGGGCTTGGGCGCCTCCTTGGCCTTCTCCTTCCTCTTCTTCTTTGCTGCTCGGAGCTGCTGCAGCTCCTGCAGCCGGAGAAGCTCCTGCTTCAGCGCCTCCTGCTCCGCCTCTCTCTGCCTCTGCTCCTCCTCCTCCCTCTCCCGCGCCTCCGCCTCCTGCCGGGCTTTCTCCTCCATCTAAGAGAGAGACGCAGGGCTGCCCTCAGCAAACGCATTATAAGTGGCATAGTGCAAACACAGATAGGTTACAAACATCATTCCTAGTCTTAACTCCACTCTACAAGCGTAAAGTCCCCAAATTCCGCCCGCCCGCTAATGTCACCAACATCTGGTCACATTGAACTTTCCCTTTCTTGCTCACCAAGCAACAAACAAGTATTCAAAAAATGCAAACGTCAGCCCTTACTTAACCATCAAATTTTCTTCTCGTAAATTATCAGTCATTTTGACTATTTTTAAACATCATTAACAACATTACACCGTATTTTTGTATGTATGAAAGTGTACGTGATAGAACACATGACTTCAATTTAGCGTCCATAATTTTCATGGGCGCAAACCAGTGAAACCAAATGCAAACACCAGTTTTTTCCCCTCCCAAGAGACATCGAAACAGTACAAACCTAGGATAATATTATCTGACTATGGATCCTGACAAAGTATAAATTTCTTCACAGAGATAATAACCAGAGATCCACTGCTCAAAATGCTGAAAAGTATTGCACCCAAGTGATAACGACCATGTGGATGCTAGTTCCTTCCTGGAGAAATTAGCTGCATCAGACATAATAATATAAGAGAAAACGAGTATACAGTGGGCTACAAAATTACTGGCACCCCGGACAGGCAAAGCAAAAACAATATTTTAAAAAATTCTTAAACATATACTCATGGAGAAACTGTAAGAGATGTTCTATGGAGATGTTATTCACAATAACCTTTAAGGGTGCCATTAATTGTGAAACCTTGATTTGGAGGAAATTGATTTTTAATCAAATAAGTAAATGATTTTGGTTGGTTCCATTAGAACATAAATATCAGACAGTATTTCTCACATGTAGTCATTTTGAGTTTCTCTATATTTTTGGAATTTTTTTTTTGGAAGTATCATTTGTGCATTGCCGGTCAGGAGTGCCAGTCATTTTGGAGCACACTTTATATACCTCATTATTCAAAGTTTTACAAACTAACTAAACCCAGAATGTCTTTCGAACTATTTACACACATCTCAAGCAGAAAGATGGGATGTAAAAAAACCTAGAAGTGGCATGGGCGGAATCAAAAATCCCCTCCAAATTTTCACAATTCAGAGTGAAAGTTCAAAAAATGACTAATTAAAAAAACCAACAATATGAAGTGTGCACAACTCACAAACACATTAAGGTCCATAAAAATGAATAAAATAAAAATATGATATTTGGCGACCGATGTGTAGCCAATTTTTTATATTTGAGTTTGGATTTGTAATCTCTGAAGAATGCGTGGAATTAGAAGACTATGCTACAATCAGCTAATGCTACATACGCCTGCTCATTAACCTAGGATAACTAAATCTGGCCCTCAAATCAAAATCAGCCTTGGTTAGGGCTGAAAAATTTGAGAAAATAACAAAAAAAAATTTTTTTTTTAATTCCAATATTGCAATTGCGATTTAGTATGCGACTTATTTGAAAGGTTCCTTATTTTCAGTATTATCCACTACACACGAGCAATAACCAGTAAAATCCTGTTAGCACTAAGGATTTACTGTGTGTAGACCAGGCATACGCGTCATGATGAAACAAGATAATTGATGTCTGAATTGCCAAGAATCTCTTTATTCAGGGCTGTACAGTGCGACATATATGTCGCACATGCGACATGAAAATTGGTCCGTGCGATGAATGAACGAACTATTGTAGCACATGGATGTATTATAAGAACTGGATACTGAACCGAAAATGGCCGCCCATTCATTTCAATGGAAATTGCTCAGTGGCGCAGCATGCCGACATGGGGCTGCATTTCCGGAGTCACGAGGACATGCGCTGTGTGACTTTTTGTTCAACCATGCTTAGTGTGGGGCTCATGAACGCGCTGACGTCTGAGGCATCTATGACAACGGCCCACGCCCGTGGTACTCCCACAAAGGACGGGTGTTCATGACCAATGTTCTCCGGAAATGTAGCTAACTATGTCCACGGCGAAACCCATGCATCAGCTCTGTACCGAACGGGCAAACAGCACTCGGCTTAAATATAGTTTGGAAAAAAAAATTTCTATACCTAATAGGGATATAAAATGTTGATGAACTATTTTTTATTTAGCAGGGAAAAAAAAAATTATTCACCATCGCAAACAATGTCAGCAAAACAGTTGACTTGCTACTGTATAAGGTGACAGTTCAATCTCGTTTTCCACACAGTTCAAAGCTAAATGTATTCGTAGAAAGTGAAACGCTTCGAGCTTGTAAGCTTGCAGCCTCCTCTATTCTTACTGGATTCATAACGATAACCCAACCGCACAGAGCACTGCCCGTGCTTCATGATCTGAGAAGTTTTATAGTAGATGACGTTGATCAAAGTATATGGCCAATTCTGACAAGCGAAATTACTTCTAGTGTACGCATGCTCAAAGCTCATTAAATCCATTCTTTCTCTATACCTGGAACTGGAGCCCATCCCAGCTGACTTGCAGGGTGCACACACCATTCATTAGAATTTAATTTTAATATTTAATATCGCGAATACATATGCTGCGCATACTCTAGCAACCCGGTGCGTCATCCGTAACATAGCTGCTGCCGTTATATGCTATTACCATGTTTATCAGCACTAGAAATTAAACTCTAGCCTAAATTTTCTTGACTAAATTCACGCTTGCCATTTTCCTTCCCCTTATACAGGATTAGCAAATTCCTAAGTCCTCACATGATCAGCAGCCCAGTTATAAAATATACATAAAGTCGATCTTCGTTTCATTCTCATCTGTTTCTTTCTTCTGGGACTCTCGTATTTTTTCAGCGCAGATGGAGATCAGCTGCATCCGCTGCATCAGGGAATCTCCGCAGCATCACTCCCATACACTGATGCCGCTCACGCACAGTGTGTCGTTCACATCACAGGCTGAACAACAAATACTGTCTGTTTGTGCAGTGCTGTAATGCAAGCTCGGCGCATGCATAAAATAACAGAAACTTCATATTTTGCATCTTATCTTAAAAGTTGCAGAAAAGTCACGACATCAAGTATGCACATCTGCTATTGTTTTAATAATTAAGAATGAGCATGCAATGGTAAATAAATGATTAGCTGTGTAGTTTTTTGGGCTGAATTTATACCATGCTGAAAGTGCACATATGGACGTAGTCAATGCTACTTAGCCAGCATATAATACATGAAGCAGCAAAGCACAGTACCGTGAATCGGTGTAAGATATTCAAAGTGATAGAAATAAACAACTCAGCTTAGGTGCATTTTGAACATTTTAATACGAAAAAGCAAAGCAAGTGTTAGCTACATGCACGATTATAGGATGTCACCTTCAATAGTTACCGAATACACGCCCGTTATCCAACCTAAATTAATTAACAACAGCCTTTGCTACCCTTACTGCATATTCTGTAATGCTACAAAAAAGATAGCTGAAGCAGTCGAGTCGCTACATAACAAAGCTATTCATCAAATACAATAAAAGAAAACACTGGTGTCGTTACACCTGCTCACTTTAGCGACTTGGTAATAACGTAAGCCGACAGCACGGAATCACCTGACCAGTGCTGCACGCAGAAGAACCGCAGCTGCTGCACTGCCTGCGAGAACGTGCTTAGAGAC
Organism: Gymnothorax javanicus; assembly: GCA_029692085.1. Classification (NCBI taxonomy): domain Eukaryota; kingdom Metazoa; phylum Chordata; class Actinopteri; order Anguilliformes; family Muraenidae; genus Gymnothorax; species Gymnothorax javanicus. Next base: position 136,189,848 of record CM056195.1, on the reverse strand, counting down.
AAGGTCCCCTTGGTGTCCACGCAGCCTGAATTAAAATTAAAAAATTTTTCGCTACCGTGGAAAAAGGTACCAATGATATAAAAGAGAAAAATCAACAGATTATATATTGATCATTTGTGGTAGTCAAAAAAAATTATTCACGGATTTATTAGAGTGTCTTTTTCAATTATTCCCTATGGAAAAATGTTCTTTTTGCCCCCCATGGCATCACGTGACCTGCAATCTCAGCTTCACCGCTAAGCCCTTGTCGGCGTGCGTTCTCACCCTGAGTTCAGTATCCAGTTATAATATATACATATATATATTATATATATTATATTATTATTATAATATATAATAATATATTATATATAATATATATAATATAAAATATATATTATATATAATATATAATATAATATTATTATAATATATACTTATAATACATCCATGTTGTAGCACCGGTGTGATGAGAGACAGAGGCGTTGTGCGTGTGCGAGAGAGCGAGACGTGAAACAATGCCACCTCTAGACCCTGCGTGCCACTGTGGGTGGGTCTTTATAAATCTGACTTTCAACGTACACCCACAGAGGCACTGCTGGATCCACTCACTTCAGGCATATTTTTTCGCTCTACGTCTGTAACTTTCCCCCCAACTCCTCGGATCGAAACAAATCAAACGCACATACCTTCTTAGCTAAGACAGCTAGACTCAGCCGCGAGTACACGCCAGTAGATGCCTTCCATATGGAGATATGAGCAAAACTTCCACGAAAGCGGCGCGGTCAAACGGTTTCAACACTACCAGCCATTTTCTAATCCCGACGCATAACGATACGCTAGGGATTCCCAAAATGTATGCCATCATTTTGGGGAATCCTGGCATCGCTGCATGTCGGGATTAGAAAATGGCGACAAGTGTTGGAAACCGTTTGAAATGCGTCTCCTCGGAGGGATTTTATGCTCATATCTCCGCACGGAAGGCATCTACCGGCGTGTACTCGCGGCTGAGTCGGTCAGCAAACCAGCTAGCACTCTTCATATCCTTTGGCTAAAACACTAAAATAGCACTTTGAATCCTCTAATTTCCATAGATACTCCTTCATATGAAAAGCATATTACCTGAGTAACCAAAATATATAAATATAATGCTAAACGAAGACGGATTGGCGAGGATGGAATTATATTTTGACTTGCAGTCGAGCAGATCCACTTCATAAGGCAAACAGTTTCTGAAATTCTGAGTATGTGCGATAATTGTGACACAGCTCCTTTAAATTTTCAATGAAATCTGAAAAAGGAACTAAGCACAGCGGAAGAACAGGCCTGACGAATAGGAAAAATATTTTTAAATCTTACTGATCTCTAGTCAGTAACAAATCACACAAACTAAAGTGCAGAAATGCAGAGAAGAAAAAATCTCTCGCTCTGACTCACAGTTGTTTTAATAGGTCACAAAAACTGAGATTTTTTTTAAAAAGGTAGTTTCTGCGTATCAATGTGGACATTTGAAATGGAGCTTTTCAAATATCACAATATCACAGTTCATTTTACGAGAGCCCACTGTTGCATTGTGTGATGTTCCTCTCAGGTATTTGACTTAAAATGTAGATGTTTTTGCCACCTACTGTCGGGGAATACTAGATTTGAACATTTGTATCCTCGTGCGGACGCAGATATTTTATATTTTGTAAAACAAGGGCGTGTGGCCTGACTTTTTTTTTTTGTTTGTTTTTAAAATGGAGGGAGGAAAATATCTGTTCAAAAAAATCGGTGTATGCGTGGACACGGCCTTCATCAATGTGTTCTGTGGAAAGCCCTTATCTACACGGAGGCTGCTGTTCTGTTCGGCATGTCACACAAAGGTAGGATAGCGTGCGTTCACATGAAACCTCTCAGGACCAATCATCGCAGCCTTTGCAATTCGAAAATTGTATTCTAGAACAGTGCAATGTAATCAGAAATGCAATTAATCAATCATCCCAAGCCCTGGTTCTCTTTTTTCTGCCATGTCATTAACTACTTAGCCGAAAAATTTGCGTTTCTGATTGGCATGACTGTTTTTACATGACACCTCAGTAAGGAGAAGGTGGAAAACCAGAGATTCTCCAGACCTTGGACTGGAAGTTGATGATCCCTGCCACAGACTTGTTACCATCAACCTTTCAAAATACGAGATTAAACTCTAGTATACTCCAATAATTTTAGAGTTAGCTTCCGTAATTCTTCCTTCACACTGCTGACAACTACATATATTTTACCAGCTATTTGCTTAGTGAGCCTCTCGAAAGTTACTTGAACATGGCAAATGCACTTAATTCCCTCTACCGTATATTTTCCAAAAGCTTTGGATGTTAAATGAGACTTTACATCACATTAAAGAAACCTTTTATTTCCTTCCTTTTATTTCTCAGAAATTCCTTGCCAGCTAAAAAGTAGCAAGGTAAAGTAGCTAGGTTTAAAAAGGTCTCTCTCTCTAACATCATGCCATTCAGTTGCTGAATAGCCATATACGGGACGCCCCAAGGGATTTATACAACACTATACACCATCTATACTATACAACTTCGCAAGTCCATCTCGATGTACAACCCCAATTCCGAAATAGTTGGGACAAAGTGTAAATTGTGGATGAAATCAAAATGCAATGACTTTCAGATCACATGAGCCAATATTTTTTTACAACATAGATAACATTTCAAATGTTGAAACTGAGACATTTTACATTTTTATCCACAAAATGAGCTTATTTCAAATTTTCTGGCTGCAACAGGTCTCAAAAAAGTTGGGACACAGGCAAAAGAGGGCTGAAAAAAACAATTAATATATAAGAGAATCAGCTGAAAGAACATTTAGCAAGTAATTAAGTTAACTGGCATCAGGTGTGTAACATGACTGGCTATAAAAGGGATGTCTTAGAGAGGCTGAGTTTCTCAGAAGTAAAGATGGCCAGAGGCTCTCCAACCTGTGAAGGCTTGCGTAAAAAAATTGTGGAATACTTTACATACAATGTTCCTCAACATCAAATTGCAAAGGCTTTGAAGGTCTCACCATCAACAATGCATAACATCATCAAAAGATTCAGAGAAACTGGAAAAATCTCAATGCGTAAGGGACAAGGCCGAAGACCTTTACTGGATGCCCGTGATCTTCGGGCCCTCAGACACCACTGCATCACTCACCGGCATGATTCTGTCATTGACATTACCAAATGGGCGCAGGAATACTTAAAGAAACCACTGTCTGTAAACACAGTCCGCCGTGCCATCCACAAATGCCACCTAAAACTATCATGCAAAAAGGAAGACATTGTTGAGCATGATCCAGAAGCGCCGCCGTGTTCTGTGGGCCAAGGCTCATTTAAAATGGACTGTGGCAAAGTGGCAAAGTGTCCTGTGGTCAGACGAGTCCAAATTTGACATTCTTGTTGGAAATCATGGGCGTCGTGTCCTCCGGGCTTAAGAGGAGAAAGACCACCCCTCCTGTTATCAGCGTTCAGTACAAAAGCCAGCATCTCTGATGGTATGGGGATGCATTAGTGCACATGGTGTGGGTCACTTGCGTGTTTTAAAAAGCACCATGAATGCTGAAAGGTATATAAAGGTTTTAGAGCAACATATGCTCCCCTCCAGACGACATCTATTCCAGGGAAAGCCTTGTGTATTTCAGCAGGACAATGCAAAACCACATATTTCAGCTATTACAACAGCATGGCTTTGGTGATCTTTCACCGTCTCAGAACATTTGGAGCATAATTAAACAAAAAGTCCGTCAAAGGAGACCCAAAACTCTCCAGCAGCTGGAAGCCTGTATTAAACAAGAGTGGGATCAAATTCCAATGGCTAAACTCAAGAAACTTGTCTCCTCAATGCCAAGACGCCTCCACTCTGTGTTAAAAAGAAGAGGGAATGCTACACCATGGTAAACAAGCCCCTGTCCCAACTTTTTTGAGACCTGTAGCAGCCATCAAATTTGAAATGAGCTCATTTTGTGGATAATATTGTAAAATTTCTCAGTTTCGACATTAGCTATGTTATCTCTGTTCTATTGTGAATAAAATACTGGCTGGTGTGATTTGAAAGTCATTGTGTTTTGATTTTATTCACAAATTACACTTTGTCCCAACTATTTCGGGATTGGGGTTGTAAATAGATACATAGGCATCAGGCTATTAGTGACATTCAGAAGTAGCTGAGCCCTTGCATGACATAACACAGTGTAATAGTGCATGTATTCCTGAGCAGTACCTTCTTCTGTTTGTGTCGGGCACGTTTGGCTGCTTTGGAGCTGCTGGCCGGCTTGTTGTCGGCGCTATTGATAAACCGTAAGAGGTCCTCCACCTTGCGGTGGTCCTCCACACCGTCTCCCCGGTCCGGCAGTGACTCCTCTTTCTTGGGCAGCTCCTCCTTGCGCTTGGTAAGTCGGAGGCGTAGTTTCTCTCGCATCTCTGCATAGTTCCTGCTGGTGGGGGCGGCTGGAGGCTGTAAAAGCAGACACAGAGGCTTAATATTTTCTCATCGGTATGGCTGGGCAGTCAGGGGTTCAGCTCCCACTCAGGGGTTATCTTAACACCAACATTAATAGCTCTGAGGAACATAATATGCATTATATAATAACTGAAGTACTCAAAGGAGCTGTGTCATTGAACGAAGTAAAATCCGCTCAACTGTAAGTCAAAATCGAGAAGGTATTGTTCTTCTATGATTACATGCGATTCCAACCAGCTTATATTCTTCATATCCCTTGGCTAAAGCTTAAAATAGCACTCTAAAATCCTCAAATTTCTATAGAAAGCTCCTTAATATAGAAAGCATAATGTCGGGGTGACTAAAATATATAAATACAATGCAAAAGAAGGATTGGCAGGATGGAATCTAATTATGACTTGCAGTCAAGCAGATTCATTTTCTTGGGATGTGTGTTCTAAGCATGCGCAGTAATCCGGACAGCTCCTTTGATTTCTTCTTTAACCATCAAGAAAATAAAAATAAATAATTGGTGCGGTAGATTCATACGAGCCGTTGCCAATTGCGTTCATCATAGTTGCATTCAGCGAGACGACTTGGCAAAGTGCTTACTCTAATCATGTGCTTGAGATGAGCTGTCACCAACTTTGAAACTACATTTTACATGTCAAGAATGAGGAAAACTAAGCACTTAAATGAAACTAACTTTTCACTTAAGCTTCCTCATAAGTAGGTCCAGAGTCAGAAAAAGCATTTTTTATATTATAGGACAATGTCACAAATATTCTGTATCTGCTAGTTACACCGCTTCACGAAAGCTACATCACACCTATTGAGAAATATTCAAACCCACAACGCCATGTTTTTATAACCATAGCAAAATACTAGATCTAGTCCATCATTTTATACACATTTCCGGTAATTCAGCAGGACACATTTGTGATAGTTGGAAACTAAGATCTCAACTATATTTTAAAATAGTTGCACAAGGTTTGAGTACAGCAGCTGCATTTGTTGGACCCATATATGGGTCTGTAGGTTTTATGGGGTTAAAAGACTCAGCAGGAAACAAAGCATCAGCGTTTGAAGATTTCAGTCATCATCTGCTCAGGATTTTTCGTACTTCCGTAACACTGCTCTCCTGTCCAAACCTAACAGCCTTTATGATAGTTTTGAGTGGGAGTGGCATCTTACCCCGCCATGGCCGAAGAACTCGCAGTAGCAGCAGTCACAGTACTTTCCCTCTTTCTGATTGGTGGAGGTGGAGGTGCTGGAGCTGTGCTCGGAGCAGCTGTCCTCGTCCTGGCTCTCCTCTCCGTCGTAGGGCTGGTGCTCGTACGCCCCATTCCCCTCGCACCGGTGCCCCTCGCAGTCAGGGTCACTGCCAAAAACCCCCGAGAGCAACACAGAGCATGACCTACGTCACCAAACTCACTGCCGAAGATTCATTCTTGCTACATCCTCATCTGAATAATTCACTTTTTTTGCCAATTATTACAATATGCTATGGACATATTAATACAAAACCCATTGATACAAACAGTGAAGATTTAGCTGTAGTGGTCTGGTAAATGCAGGAAGGACACCGAAAAGCTGAATGCCTGATAACAGACAAACTGTACAGCAGAATCATACTATGGGACTATTACAGATTTTAAGACGAAGAACTTCCTGATATACCTGGCATTTGCTCTCCTTTAGTAACCCATTAGAGTCAGAGCACAGGTTTGTTACCATAGCAGGTGTCTGGACGTATTGTCAGTTAGTATAATATTCTTAACCCTCTAAAGTTAGCGCACAGTACTTTTGCTGAGGAGGATAACACTCTAGTGAGTACAATATGCCTTGTGCTTTCATACCAGACTAGAAATTATTGCTGGCCAATTTGGCAGCTTGGGGCATGTGCACAACAAGCAACCAACAATCCAAGTGATTATAGGGTACAAGATGCATGTAATGCAAATCCCCCGAGCAACAGTATAAAGATAGCCATATTTGAAGTGCATTGAGATGAGGCGACAGATAACACAATTAGCCTAAACATCATATTTACATGGCAAAACGGTACAGGCTGAGCTAAAAGTGAGCTAAAAATGCAACATGAAGTCATTTCACAGGGTTTCAGTGATACCACATAATTAGCAATAAGAGCAGGACAGGTCATATCTCATCATGCTCCCATCTTCATAAACACACATGCAGTCACGCGCCCATGAGCGCACACATACCTGCACACGCTCGGAGGAGCGCTGGCCGGACCCTCAGCAGGAGCGGAGGCCTGGTCGCTGGAGGGTGGGCAGGCCATCTGGTGGTGAGGCTCCAGGAAGCCGGGGGCCACCAGGGCCGTCTTTGGGTAGGGCTGGGGCCCCATGCTGGGGAGGTGGGGGGCAGGAGCCGGAGAAAGGGCCGGGGTGGGGAGCGGTGGGAGAGAAGCCAGGCCTGTGGGGCTGTTCCGAGGGGCGACGGGGGGCAGGTGTCTGTGGTCCTCTTTACCCATGTTATGAAAAACTTCACCTGGGACAGATAACAACATCGCAAGGACAGTAAGCACTGTGAGGACATCGAGCTTTGTCAAGGTTAAGCAACAGGTTGCTCATTTTCAACACTCACATTTAAACAGATGAGCATTTCGTACCAGCATGTGGTTTGCAAGTCAACACGTGGGAAAAACAATCACGAAGGTCACAATTACAAAACCAGTGTCATTACAAACAATTTTACGCACAACAAATAGGTCCCAAATCAGTTTGCTTGAATTCAGGCATCTTGTTAAGATAGACATTTCAATACTCAAATATTGAAGACTGCGTTAAGGCACATTCATAAGGTCTGTTAGGACACTGCTGGAATATGCCAATAGTCAGTTACTCATGATGCAGTTTTAATTGAGTGAAGTGGCTCCGCAATAAAACTGAATGGGTGTTTACTTGACTGGACAGTGGAGGCCGTGCAGGACACAGACGAGGCAGCCGAAGACGTCGCTGACATAGCCGATTTGTTGGCCTCCATGAAGGCATCCTGGAAATTGTACAGACACTTTTTCTTGGCTGTGTTCTTCTTCTCCTTGGTCTCCGGAGGGGCGACAGGGTCACTGCCAGACGATGGCAGGGGGACCTCCGGAAGGGTGGGGCCCAGGATGTCACCTGTCGCACAGACCACAGAGGCTCCATTCAAACCATGGAGGTAATATAATAGAACTGGAGAGAGCGAGGAAGTACCACTCCTATTACTTTCAATGGGAGATGCTAGGCTAGCTACTTCAGCCCAGGAAGTACGGAATTGACCGACACCATCCATAAAAATGGCGTTCCATGGGTGCTTATTTCCGGCACCATTTCATAAGATTGCCAATCTGATTACACAGCACAAAAGGCCAAGAAAATGTGTCGTCTGTGCGGACTGGCGAAGGCGTTCGAGGGGAAATGACAAGCAACGCTGTTAATCCGGAACGCACACGCACCATACACTCATTGGCTGAACTGCTGCAGTCAGAGCAACAGCTAGACAACCAAACTCGTGCACGAGCTGTCATCAAGCTCTAAGTAGCAGTTCTTATTTTACAGGCCCTCTTGAAAACATCGAACAGTTGCGTCAGACAAAGAGCAAAATAATGAAGGATTACCGAATACATTTTCTTTTGTTTTTGCTTTATTTGGCAAGAAAAAAAGGCGCACTTTTCAACTGGTGTCTATGGAGCTTCAGCATCTTTGGCCACAAAATTGCATCCTTGGGAAACGCGGAAGCAGGAAGCTAACATGCTAACTGGCTGAACCAAAAGTACTTCCTCGTTCTCTCTGGTTCTATTATATATCTCTATGGTTCAAACACCATGCCAGCCCAGGACCATACAGAACTCAAAAACACGTGGCAATGTCTACCTTTCCCAAAATGCACGTCAGTAGTGCAGCTAATTGAAGTTATTGAGTTCACCTTGCTGTGCCTCTGAAGTTAGAATGGGTGCTGCTGCTCTACCATTGTCAAAAGCACATTGGTGAAGCTCACTCATTTCATTCACTACTCTATAGCCAAACAGATACAGCTGGAATAAATTGCAATTTACGTTACTGATGAAAAATACACTGAGCAGAAGGGATAGCATTTAACTCGCACTTTGCAGCTATCTTAACATCACGAAGGTGATGGCATCCAATGCTAAGAGAGATCTGGAAGAAACAGGGGCGTGAACAAAAATATCTTGTATTGCTTTGTGCGTATTTCTTTTTTCTCCATTTGCAGTTCGTTTTTCCATGCTAAAAAATATGCATTACCACTGATGAATCATTACAAATTTCAAAACTGATTCTCTAGTTCTTATTTTTCTCTAAAGTTACTGGTGTACAAAGCATTTTTGTACAGTAATCTGGCTCGTAGGGCTACTATATCACAAGGCCAATTAATTGCATTTGCAATTACGATTGTATGTTGCCACACTTGAAACGTTTACCAGATATTGCATGATATTTTCCAAAATCAGGACATGGTACAGTGATTCACCAACTAACAAGAAATTGTTTTATCACTGAAGGATTCAAACAGAGAATCAGCCAGAAATAATTCTCACAAAATGAGCATGTGCAAAATAAATTCCAACATTTGAAAAGAACAAGTTCAATGTGACTCCAGACACACTTACAGCAGCTACAACAAAGTACAATTTGCAGCAGGGAAAATAAGTATTGAACGCGTCAACATTTTTCCCAGTAAATATGTTTCTAATGGGGCTTTTGACATGAAATTCTCACCAGATGTCGATAACAACCCAAGTAATCCACACATACAAAGAAATCAAAACAAATAAGTCCATAAATTATGTGTAATAAAGTGCAATGACACAGGGAAAAAGTATTGAACACACTTACTGAAATTTATTTAATACTTAGTAAAAAAGTCTTTGTTGGTAATAACAGCTTCAAGACAATTTCCCATAATAGCATTTAAAGGAGGGCTGATTTGCCCAAGAAAGGCTCTATCACTGCCAAGCATTTACTGTATGTCATCATATTTTACCGTTTAGAGGCAGACCCTTCCAAGCATGCTAATGCGTAATATTGGCAGAAATTTTCATATCGGGCCAATGCTGATATTTAATTTTCAAGTCTAGAATGGCTGATACCACAGATGTGCCAGAATTATTGTGCATCCCTCAGGCCAAATATAACTTAATGGGCCTTAAAACATAGTCTAATGAGCCCTTCAAAAGCAAGGGTTTCCCCAAACATTAAGGTAAAAACTGCCCCACATTTATTTTTGTTAATACTTTCCTTCATGTGAGCCACCACTCGAGTCAGGTAGAGCATGAAAAAAGCAATTAAATGCACCACAGGTCAAATGATTATTTCATCAAGAAGGAAGGCAACATGAGGCACAGACACTTCTAGAAGGTGGACGGAATGTCACTGGCATCATCATCATCATCACAAGAGGGTGGAGCTCACCTGGAAGGGGCTCCTGTAAAAAGATGGCGGGGTTCCAGTTCTTCATTACATTGGCATCCCAAAGGTTTTCGAACTTGAGTGAAGGACAGTGCAGGGAGGCATTCCATTCTCCAGCCCCGCCCCCTCCATTCCCAAGGCAGTTCTGCAGGACATGATCTTGCAGGGGCGGTGTGAACACCTGATGTTTTCCGCTGCTGTGATTGGACGTGGGAGCCGATAGGAGAGTCTGTGAAATACAAGGGGTGTCAATTTAATGACCATCCTCAATATAAACACGGACATACGAATTTGTATATAAAAGCTCAAACACAGCCACGCCAACAGCTGCTGTACAAGCTAAGGATTGTTCCGGAATCAAATGCAGGCTGAGTTAAAAAAGACCGTTGACTCCCCTTAAATAAAAAACAATAAGTTTATTGTACTTGGGCCAAATGAGAAAATCTCAAGCAACATTCAGGAAGCATTGTTAGTTATCTCTGAAATCTAGCTGATAATAGTGTGCTGAGCAAATGAGCAAATGAGCATGCATACTGGGTTGCAACAAATGGGGCAGGAGGTAAACTCGTAAGACACCGCAGAAGGCACAATATGGAGGCTCTTGAACTGTTAGCAGGAAGTTACAAGATTTGGTAGCCATTTTATATCTAATCAGGTTCTACTACAACTTCAGTGAAGAGACAGGCAGGTCATTAAATGAAAAATGAATGGCTTTGAAACAGAGTGATAAAATTTTAATTGTAAAGGTTAAATAAAAAAAACAGCAGATTGAAGGACATTAAATCAGAGAAGCTTTAAGGACGTTATGGCCAAAAACCAGATTTTTGGTTTTTCTGTGACCTTTGACCAAATCAGGTTCAAAATTTAATCAGATCATCCATGGACCACTGCACACCTTCCCTAAGTTTCATGCCATTAGATCAAACCATTTTTGCCCCAAGCTTCTGAAAGACATGCAACGAAACAAATGCCACCAAAAACAATTCCCCTCCCCCTTCCGGTGGGGTGACAAAGACATGCCACTGAAAATGACATCCATCATCCTTCGTCAGGTGGGGTTACATATGCCACCGAAAACAATACCCCTCTCCCCTCAGGAGGGCTAATAAACCTTCTACAACCCCAATTCCGAAATAGTTGGGATGAAGTGTAAATTGTGAATAAAATCAAAATGCAATGACTTTCAGGTCACATGAGCCAATATGTTATTTACAATAGAACATAGATAACATTTCAAATGTTGAAACTGAGACATTTTACATTTTTATCCACAAAATGAGCTTATTTCAAATTTTTCGGCTGTAACAGGTCTCAAAAAAGTTGGGACACAGGCAAAAAAGGACAGAAAAAGCAATTAATATATAAGAGAATCAGCTGAAAGAACATTTCGCAAGTAATTAAGTTAACTGGCATCAGGTGTGTAACATGATAAAAGGGATGTCTTGGAGAGGCTGAGTCTCTCAGAAGTAAAGATGGCCAGAGGCTCTCCAATCTGTGAAGGCTTGTGTAAAAAAAATTGTGGAATACTTTAAAAACAATGTTCCTCAACGTCAACTTGCAAAGGCTTTGAAGGTCTCATCATTGACAGTGCATAACATCATCAAAAGACTCAGAGAAACTGGAAAAATCTCCGTGCATGAGGGAAAAGGCCAAAGACCTTTACTGGATGCCCGTGATCTACAGGCCCTCAGACACCACTGCATCGCTCACCAGCATGATTCTGTCATTTACATTACTAAATGGGCCCAGGAATACTTCAAGAAACCACTGTCTATAAACACAGTCCGCCATGCCATCCACAGATGCCACCTAAAACTCTATCATGCAAAAAGGAAGCCATTGTTGAGCATGATCTAGAAGCGCCGCTGTGTTCTGTGGGCCAAGGCTCATTTAAAATGGACTGTAGCAAAGTGGCAAAGTGTCCTGTGGTCAGACGAGTCCAAATTTGATATTCTTGCCGGAAATCATGGGCGTTGTGTCCTTCAGGCTAAAGAGAAAGACCATCCCTCATGTAATAAGCTTTCAGTTCAAAAGCCAGCATCTCTGATGGTTTACCATATACCATCAGAGATGCTGGCTTTTGAACTGATTCGTGCATATGGTGTGGGACACTTGCACGTTTTAAAAAGCACCATGAATGCTGAAAGGTATATAAAGGTTTTAGAGCAACACATGCTCCCCTCCAGACGACATCTATTCCAGGGAAGGCCTTGTGTATTTCAGCAGGACAATGCAAAACCACATACTGCAGCCATTACAACAGCATGGTTTCGTAGTAGAAGAGTCCGTGTGCTGAACTGGCCTGCCTGCAGTCCTGATCTTTCACCGTCTGAGAACATTTGGCACATAATTAAACGAAAAGTCCGTCAAAGGAGACCCAACACTCTCCAGCAGCTGGAAGCCTGTATTAAACAAGAATGGGATCAAATTCCAATGGCTAAACTCAAGAAACTTGTCTCCTCAATGTCCAGACACCTCCATTCTGTGTTAAAAAGAAGAGGGGTTGCTACACAAAGGTAAACAGGTCCCTGTCCCAACTTTTTTGAGACCTGTAGCAGCCATCAAATTTGAAATGAGCTCATTTTGTGGATAAAATTGTAAAATTTCTCAGTTTCAACATTTGCTATGTTATCTCTGTTCTATTGTGAATAAAATACTGGCTGGTGTGATTTGAAAGTCATTGCGTTTTGATTTTATTCACAATTTACACTTTGTCCCAACTATTTCTGAATTGGGGTTGTACATAGTTTAAAAAATCCACAAAATAAACCCAAAGTCATATTTTTAAACACCCAATCCAAAAGTGTCTTTTAAGTTACGGGCTATCAGAGAGAACAAACTGCCCTCAGACACCTGTCCATCCATACTTCCTGTCCTTCACAGGAAGTACAAATTTTTACCACGATAGATTTCTTTAGGAATCCCACAGCGGACCTTTATTTGATTTAAAGCCACATCGAGTGCCCAACCCCATCGAGTTGCTTGAGGACAATCATGAGAAGGATAGTGCAATATGCAGAGATGGGACCAAGTCACAAATGTGCAAGTCTCAAGCAAGTCTCAAGTCTTAACCTTCAAGTCTCAAGTAAGTCCCAAGTCATTTTTTCTTGGGCAAGTCAAGTCAAGTCAAGTCACAGGTTATGGCAAGTCAAGTCAAGTCCAAGTCAAGTCACCTTATTGTTGCTATTTTACCCGCAGAATCTGATCTTAATAAAGTGAAAAGACAAGATACAAGTAACTGTCAGTAAACAATCTAAACATCATTGGCCAATGTGTCCAACCTGTTTAAAAAATATGACAGTAATTTGGATTTGCATTGTAATTACTGATATTCAGTATAATACATCATGGAATCAAACAAAACAGAAATAAATTCATAAAATTATTTATTGATGGCTTTCAATCTAAACCAGATCTACAATCTAAAACAACCTTTCATAAAAATTGCTACGGGTGGTATTAAAGGCACAGCTTGAGAAAAACAACAAAACTTAATTAAAACTTAATTTGAAAACTCCCCCTGAGAGTTGGTTTCACCCATTTATACCTGCGAAAGACCATCTCCTCAATTGCAAGAAACCACAAGGCAAAAAAACTGCTCCTTCTGCTGAAAGTTGATGGAAATAAAAACCAGCCTGTCACACGAGCAAGATACATGAAGAATTGTCAGTCAATACAATTTCATTGTAGTTTCATACAGCTAGCCATACTAGAATTCTAGCTGGTGGGGCAGGCCTGACACAGGTTTACTACAACAGAAACGTAATGATCTCACACAATAAATTGCATACAACTTAAAGTCATATGGTTTCATACAAATGACATGACTAGATCATAGAGCATACCATACGGAATAAAAAAAATACCCTTACCTCAGAATTGTTGGTGACAGGGTGAAAGCGGCGAACCTTTGCGTAGCTAGCGCTGTACATTACAAACGTTGATCCAACATCACATACCATCCAAATGAAAATAATCGGTTCACTTCTTCTGTTTATTGGCAGTTGAACATCCAGCTTACTGGTGCATTGCAGGCACCTTCTGCTCCGGAGTGTGGATCAGACGGTAGATTTACAGGCTAAATCCCTTCGATAAGGTGTTCATGAACGCAGCGCAGCCTTATGACCGCAGCACGCCAGACCCCCCCCCAAAAAAAAAAAAATCCTCGGATCTACGCGATTCACAAGTCACCCAAACTGACATGAAAAAAGCGAGAGTCGCCGAAAAGCGAGCTGTTTGCATCCCTGGATGTTAGCAAAACAAGTTCCACCAAACCGAACCCCCCCACCCCCACCCCCGTATCATATCAAGCTACCGTTAGCTAACTACCGACTGGGCTAACAGGACAATATTAGCTAATTGACAAGCACTTACTGGGCAGAATGGCTCTTCAAATGCCGAACAAAGTTCGAAGTTGTCGTCTGGCTGTCTGAGATGTTTATGCCACATGTTTTGCACTGTGCTGTTCGTCTTTTGCCGTAAAAATGGTAATTCCGAAAGCCGAAGACGACGACTTTCGGTACCCCTCCCGCTGACATGTTGATGCCTATATCTGATATAAGAGGGCGTGTTTCTCCGATAAACACGAAAGGTACGTAGAGAGGGCATGACTGATTGACAGGGTAGTGATCCAATCATGACAACGCCATACTCAGCCTGCGCTCCTAATGGGTAATCGATATTATTTTTTAAATTAATTTATTAATTTTATTTTCAAACTGAAAACATGAACTGAATAACACTCAAGTCATTCAAGTCATGTCTCAAGTCAAAGCAAGTCCGAGTCTTTAACTTCCAAGTCTGAATTGAGTCTTAAGTCTTTTTATTTTTGTCAAATCAAGTCACAAGTTATCAAAACAGCGACTCGAGTCGACTCGAGTCCAAGTCACAGTGACTCGAGTCCCCATCTCTGGCAATATGCAAGAAGGCAATATGGGCATTAAAACGCCTTTTATAAGAGCGATAGCAGAGGATAGTGCAATGTTGAACACTCAAAATGCAGATTGCACAGTTCAAGACACACTGGGGACAATAAAAATTCCTAACATTAAGTAAAAATGATGAAGTGTACAGAGTATGGGGGTGTGGTGGCAAACCCGGGGGGGGGGTAAGCGTTCGGCGGTTTCTGTCCTTTTCATTTCGATGAGCAGGAGGTGGGCTTGATGTTCAGTTTGTTGGGGGTGGGGGAGTGCGGGGATGTCGCTGTTTCTGTGCAAATTCCGCGTCTTCCAGTTTTTTCTATTTTTTCCAGGTTTTTTTTTTTTTTTTTTTGAAAGTGCAAATACATTATGAACAGGGGGCGATTGCACAATTACTCAGAATTAACGGGAATCAAGGGGCCCCTGTGGAACAATGAGGGGGTGCAGCGCCCCTGTTATGCTGTTTAGAAAAACCCCTGGTGTGGCATTGTCTCAGACAAGCCATCAGTACATACCCTGCCACATTTCCAAGCAAGAATACAAGTGGAATTAAAGCAAACACGATACTTTGTATGTTAGCACCAGAAAAAGAAAAAAACTCTGGCCATTACTTGAATTATACAGAAATATTATAATAGGAGCCTTGGGCATATTACTTATCAATCGTCCTTTACATTGGCTCTTGAACCATTTCAAACAAGAGCCATCAGGAGATGGCATATCCCCCCGGCCCCACATATTGAAAGAATGGAAATGCCACTGGCTCCGGAAACAGACCATACGCCCTAAAATTGAAGAGTTTGTTTCCAAAACGCATTATATCCATTTTACTCATTTTGAGTAAATCAACTTTTTCTATGTGGGCGCCTATAGCATTTTATAGAGAAACACAAACTTTGACCATGAAAAAATACACTCTATAGTATGAATTTCAAAAAAAGAAACCTTGCACCATGTGTAAGAAGCACAGGGCTATTGCTATATGGTATTATCTCAATTTTTGTCATTTTGGCACTTATTGCGTTTTGGAACCAAACTCTTCAATTTTAAGTTCAAAATGTTTCCATGGAAACCAGGAAGAATACAAAATTCATCAACTTCGGATTAGCAAAAGACACCACTTCAGGTCACGATTAATGTGCACACCAAGTTGTTAAAAAATATTAAACGATTTTCAAGGTATGCTCCGGAAATGAAATATTCACAGACAGACAGACGGAGGGAGGTAGGGACATACATGACTATATCCCTCTGCATTATATGCCGGGGGGATAAAAATGACAGATCAAGGCTATGGGAGCAGGCACACCAATTGTGCTTTGGTCTGTTTTAAGTGATTAAACAAGAACTCTGGCCGTAAACCTGAGGTACGTTTCCTAAAAGCGTAGTTGCTGACTAAGTTAGCAACTTACATAGTTCATCCATTCACAGTCAATGGGCCCAACTATGCAAGTTAGCATCGGTGATTTCCGGAAACGCACCCCAGCTCGACCCTTCTCGAGGCTTTCGGCAAACACCAAGCGTGTGGAAGAGCTAGAGGCGTGGGAGTGGCCTCACCTTTCCGCGGGCGAGTGGGGGGCTGGAGTAGAGGGTGGGGTGCAGCAGGGGCCGGGGAAGATGAGACAAGGGGTTGTGTAGAGGAGGGTGCCCATGGATGTGTGGGTATAGGTGCAGGGCCGGATGGGATGTCTTGTCGCTGAAGAACTGGTGGGGGCCCTGGGGCCTGCTGGAGGGCAAGGTCGCTGCCTCCTGGCTGCACACGTGGCACTCGCATGCGCGCGGCTGCGCCTGTGCTGCCTGTTGTCAAAAAGACACAATGGCGCCTTAACAACTGCACCTTCACTGTACCCATACAAGTTTGCATCTCCTTTGTCCGCATGTCAACCAATACAAAAAAAAATTTTTTAATTAAAAAACGAACAAACTTGAGGCAGTAACAGAGGAAACTGAACATTGTTTCTCCATCTTAAAAATAACAACCCAGAATGATTTGAATGTTCACAATTATCGTCTCATGAATTTAACAATAAATGAATTTGCATAACTGTGCAGGTGTCCAAGGCTTAGGGGATGGGCACATGAATTTCCAGTGATGATTCTAGAAAATTTCAAAAGTGGGCAAACACCCCCGACCGAAAAAAAAAAAATGGGCCAATGGGAAAAAAAGTGGGCCAACTGGGTGTACCTGGTAAAAAAAAAAAAAAAAAAAAAAAGTTTTTAAACAGTACCTTGACTGGCTCACTTATTTATATGTACACACATTCAGTTTTTACACCTTACTGACAAAACTAAGACATGAATGACAGCTTGAGTTCAAAGTTTTAAAAGAAAACCCTCACAGTCTGTGCCAATCATAACAATTATAAAGTAAATGATAAAATAGCGCATAAAATAATAGTTCCTAACGCCTGATTTGGTGCATAGCTTAAAGCCTGCCTCCAAACCGAAGTCCTACAGCTAAAGTTGTAAGTACGGATTCTTCACCAGGCAGTGAAGTCATTCTCTTCATAGGTGTACGTTGAGCAGCGCGCAGAGACTCACAATTTTTCACAATTTTGTTTTATTCATTCAAATGAGTTCTGAGCCATGTATCGTTTTTAAAACCGATTAGCAAGCCTTGTGCTGCTTCAACCTCAAGCGATGCAGAGATGCCAAGTCTCACGCGTTCAGCGTGAGTCTCTCGCCTCTTAGTGGCATTCACGTACCTGTGCCGTAGTCAGCAATTATTCACTCGTGGAATTGAAGTCATTGTGCATTAAGTTAATAGTTTCACGTGCATTACGGTGGATTTCCCCACTAGTGACACAGAAATCGATTGACTCGGGAATTCTCACGCTTGTCTTTATTGAGGGATCGAAAGCAATGGAATTGCATAAAGACGTTTCAAATGGTCTTATTTCATTTAAACAAATTAAACGATCATGAAACACATGATCACATGATTGTTTCCAATGCCTGGGTAAAGAGAAGCACGAGAAGTCCGGAGACGCTTTCCATGTTACTTGTGGTGACGTCCACCTTTAATCAAGTGAAACTGAAACTTCAATGCACAAGGATTTTCATTCCGCGTGAGAATCTCATTAATAAGCGTTCATTGAATAATTGTAGACTACGGTGAATAAGCCAAAAAAAAAAAAAAAAAAAAAGTGTGAGACCTACACTGAATGCGTGAGACTTGGCATCTCTGGCGATGCCGTAGCTTGCACACCAGAAGCTATGACTATGGCTCCGGCTCCAGTGCCCTCCACAAGCACTGCCCCAAACCAGTTCCCTCTCTCTGCTGCCTCAGCCCCACCTCACGCGGTTAGCAACTTGAATGGCGATGCCCAGCCAATATTAGCCAGCTACACAGAGCGTGCATTCGGTGCTTTATGGCGATCATTCAATCCAGCCTGGTACCGTACACGACCGTGGCTGGAGTACTCAGTTCAGCAGGATGCATGCTTCTGCTTTTCCTGCAGGAAATATGTTACTGCCGGTGAGAGGGATGCTGTTTTTACCTCGCGTGGTTTTACCAACTGGAAAGCAGCACTCGAGCGTGACAGGGGGTTACAGAAACATGCATCCAGCCACAGTCATATACAGGCATATATAGAAGTCTCATGATGCAAACATTTTGACGGAAATCTTTGAAGTTGGTTCATAAATTTGTTGAATAAATGCACGGAAGTTTGTTATAGACAATGTTTTCATATCAATCTACGCACTAGAACAAAGGATTCGCGCCAAATCATAATGTAATGCGTAGTTGCTGGCGCACTGAAATCTTCGTTTAGCGCCAAGTCTGTCAAACTTGCGGGATCCCGCAAATTACGCGTCCTAGAATCATCACTGTCTGTACTTTTATTACCGTGAATTCAGATACTACCCTTGTATCATAAAATTACACTGTTTTCAGAATTAACACTTTAGATAAACTGTATAATGAGACCTGTCAGTGACTGTGTTTACAAGGTCTTTAGTATCCCGGTTTTGATTGGGTTTTTTAAGTTTCTCGTTTTTGTGTTTGTGCATGAAAACGCCATATACCGAATTCAGAAACCGGGTTATGCCCTTATCCCGGTTTCAAGGAACCCGGTTTTGGGCTGCCGGATAGCTCACTCGGTAAAGCATCGTGTTGCGAAGCAGAAGTGACTATCACGTCGCGGGTTCGATCCCCGCTTCGTACCAGCCGGCAGTGGTCGGCAGCTTTTTCAGAGTAGTGCACAATCGGCTATTGCGCTACAGGGTTGCTAATTGGGAAGGGACTGCCGGGAAGAGAAAATAATAGTTGCCTTGTTCGTTGCTCAAGCGCCTCCTGTCGGCCAGACGGGCGCTCGTCAGGAAGATTCTAAGTCTGTTTATGTCCGGGTATCCTCTGCCCTCGTTCTGTACTTGCGAAGATTCAACCAATGAGTGTATAAGAAGCGGTGGCTGACAGGTGCGTGCTTCGGAGGAGAGCCGCGAACTGTCTACACTCTCCTGAATTGGCAGCAAGTGGTCGCATACGAGCAAGCCTTGTACATAGTTCACCAATTGGGCATTCCAGATTCGGGTGGGATTGGAGATGCCAAATTTATTTATTTTGCCACCTGGAGTACTCCAATAGAAGCCGGAATACTGGAGCATGTATACGCCTTATCCCTGTCTCTGTAAAAGACATAACACACGCCTGCGCAGATAGGATGCAGTGATCAGAAAATGGGTTAGCAGGGGACATTCTAAAACGCTTAATGTGAAAAAAGCTTAACGTGGCTTAATGCACCAAAACAGCGACCAATCAACGCCAAATTCCTCTCGGGCATTTCTGGCCAGGAGCGCTTTCTCCAATTAAAAAATGAAAACCGAAGTCCGAAGAGAACAAACGTTAGACCACATTAAGCATTTTTCCTCCTATTGACTCACATTATAAGGAGAAAGCTTAACGTGGCTTAATGTTCCAAAACAGCGACCAATAATCACCAAATTCATCTGACGTTTCTTGTCAAGAGCACTTTCTCCCACTAAAAAATCAGAACTGAAGTCCGAAGAAAACAGACGTTTTATCACATTAAGTGTTTTCTCTCCATTGACGCGCTTTATGAGGAAAAAGCTTAATGTGGTTTCATGTTCCGAAAAAGCGACCAAAAATCACCAAATGCCTCTCTGACGTTCCTTATCTGGAGCACTTTCTCCAATCAAAAAAATTAAAACCGGGGGTGCCCCGGTGGCTCATCGGTCTAAGCGCGCGTACCATAAAGGCTGTGTCCTTCAGCTCAGGTCATTTGCTGCATGTCTTCCCCCATTCTTCTCCCCAACCTTCCTGTCTCTCTACACTGTAGAACTGTCAAATAAAGGAAAAATTCCCAAAAAAATAATAATCTTAAAAAAAAAATTAAAACCGAAGATGTTTGCGAGGAATTTCCCAATTATTTGTCGCTGTTCAAGTACATAAAACTATGTTAAGCTTTTTCCTCATAATGTTAATGGAGGGGAAAACGCTTAACGCTTGATGTAAGTACCATATTCCTTAGTCTTCGGTTTTAATTTAAAAGCGCTCCTGACCAGAAAGGAGAGGAATTTGGCGCTGATTGGTCACTGTTATGGTGCATTAAGCTAAGTTAAGCTTTTTTCACGTTAAGCGTTTTAGAATGTCCCGTATTTATCATGTATACAGGGATATGAATAACCGGGTTTCTCTGTTTCTCTGTGTTCCATGTAAACATCATATCCCGGAAATGCGCAAAGCCGGGATAAGCCTCAAAACCGGGATACTAAAGACCTTGTAAACACGGTCATTGCCTCTTACCCCATTCTGCACTTGCGGATGAGAGTACGATGGAGGAGGACTGTCAGCTTGGAGCTGCTGCTTGTTGGAGCTCCTCTTCCCTGGGGACAGTGTCCCCTGAGGGCCCGGTGGCTCTCCACTGCTTTCTCCATCGGCCTCCTCGTCATCGGCCTCTGAGGAGCTGCTGCTGCTCACCCTGGGAGACTGTGACGAAAGGGAGTGTTCATCAGACCAGCTGTGCCAGGAACACAGAGGCTGCAAAAGCTAGGAAAGCCAGCCTTTCAGGGAGCACTACACTGTGCTACTACACAATAAAACTGCTAAAATTACACGAGAAGAACCAAAACATTATGACCAATCATGCTATTGCTATTCCGCATGCCCTAAAAACAGGTCAAACCACCAAAGGCATGGACGCTAAAAGACCCCTGAAGGAGTCCTGCGGTATCCAGCATCAAGACATCAGCAGCCGATCCAGCAAGTCCTGAAAGTAGCAAGGTAGAGCTGCCGCAGATCAGATTTGTTGTTTCTGCACATCCCATAGATCCTTGATCATTTGAGATCTTGGGCATTAAGAGGCCACCATTCCCGAACAATGTGTGCAGTTTGGCTGGGCGTATTATCCTGCTGAAAGAGGCCACTGCAATGAGGGAATACTGTTGCCAAGAGGGGGTGTGCCTAGTCTGCAACAATGTTTAGGTAGGTGGCACACAACAAAATGACGTCCACATGAATGCCTAAACCCAGAGTTTACCAGCAGAAGATTTCCCAGAGCTTCACGCACCCTCCAACAGCTTGTCTTCTCCTACAGCACATCCCATTGCTTGCTGACGTGAACACTGCACATATACCTGGCCGTCCATGTGATGTGGAAGAAAATGGAACTTGCTAAACCAATCAATCTTCTTTCTTTGCTCCAAGATTCAGTTGCAATGCTCATGCGCCCATTTTAGGCACTTCTGACGAGAAACAGGGGTTAGCATGGGCCCTCAAACTGGTCTCCAGCTTGGCAGTCCCATACGCAGGATGCGATGCACTGTGTGATGTGACCATAGACTGTATATGAAGATCGATGGCGCATCTCCACCTCCTAACGCTGTACAAAAACAGCGCCAAAAAATCCTTCATAAGGACACTGCCATTTTGCACATTTGGAACCAGAGTCTGCGCAGTGGTGATTGGGAGGTTGAGCCACGGTATTGAGGTCCCACTACACACCCGCCCTACTCAGTTGCACTTACATCTCCTGAACTTTTTACATAGCCTTACTGGCTGTTTCAGGGATAATGGTAAACACCGCTTATTGTACACAGATCAGACTAGTTCTACAATGACCGAAAGATTGTTAAAGGGATTGCTAGTTTGGATCTTTTCCAAGTAGAGTCGTATGAGGCTAAAACACGATTGCTGCTTCTCTCGTCATTAGCATTATATTGCTTATCTCCCATGCAGAGTTGGTGCTCCTGCTTGCCTCTAGAAACTTGTGCGGACTGCTAGTAAGGTAGCTGACTCGACAGAGTGCCGTATACAACCCTATTTAAAAAAAATCTAACCCAGCCCTTCAAAATAAGGTAGCTAAATACAGCCTATGGGTAAACACACTATCTAGTATCTTGCAATTTAACGTTAGTTCTAACTACTTGGCTAACATGCCAACTAGGTGACCTGTTACCGAAACTCGTTCTACTAAAATTAATTAGCTAGCTTACAGACAAGATTTGGTAATGCTACTATAGTTAGTATTGGAAATCAATGTTAAAAAGATCTTTCCTTTCAATATAGAATTGCTGTTTACAGTACATTGCCCTATGTTCAGGGAAAAGAGATTTTTACGATAAATTTCTGTTGCTATCTATGGTGACCTGTTACAGAATCAAGCAGAACTAGCCAACTAGTTTTACTTTTCGGCAATAGCACCGCTGCAAACAGTTATAACGTTATGTTCAGAGCAAAGACCTTCTTACTGTCAATTTTCATTGGACTTCCAAGATAACAATGGGTTGTATTCAGTTTTACTAGGACCAGGCAACTAATGCATGAGTAATGTTAATGTTATATCTCTTTTTGACAGTCACACTCTAGCCCCGTAAAATTCTCTGAAATAAATCAGTAGGTGACTACTCTCGGAGTGCTGTCAGTCACATCTGTCAATCGTGATTTTACACCCACTTTTTACAGAATCAAATAACTAAGCAAAACCAAACCTACCGGAAAAAATGATCAGTAGAACATAGATCAGCATAGTAAGAACTACTTAAAATAACAGAAACCATTTTTATAAAAAAATTCCTTGACACATACTTTAATTTTTTGGTGAGATCCATGTTGTATGCACTAACATGGAGGGCGCAGGCTTATAACTTGTACCGCAGCCAGCCACTTGATGGCGAACAAGATGTTTTAGCATCACTTTTGAGGGGCTGTTCGATCATCCATCTTAATATTGCCCTCACGCATCCATGACGCTTAAACACCCAACACCCGGTTGCAGGTTTGTAGTTTGTCCGTCTAAGACCACTGTCGGATGGTACAAACCACAGCTAAGCAAGAGCATCCCACAAGCCTCACTATTTCAGAGAAACTCCAACCCATTTTGTTTGACTACAATGCTTTGGCTTTTGTCAAAGTCTCTCAGGCCTTAACACCTTCCCTTTACTCGCGTTTCCACTGTTTTGACTACAAGAACAGACCATCTCTGACCATCTTACGCCTCTTACCCAGACCTTGACATGTACACTGATCAGCCACAATTCTAAAGCCACCAGCCTAACATAATGAAGGTCCCCCTTGTGCTGCCAAAACGGCTCCATCAAACTGACGTCACTTAAATTCCCAAACTCAGGGTTTCAAAGAAGAACATTTCCCAGTGTATCACACTCCTCCTACCAGTTTGTCTTCTTCCAACAGTGCATCCAGGTGCCATCTCTTCCCCAGGTAAACAGTGAGCACAAGTAACCAGTCAATGCACATGATGCAAAAGAAAATGGGGGCCCCTAGATCAGGCGGCCTTCTTCAACTCCTCAAAAGTCAAGCTCTGAAGCTCAGGTGCCCATTGGGAGCACTTTTAGAGGTGGAACAGGTTCATAATGGGCACTTTGACTGGCCTGCAAGCTAAAAATGCAAAATACAGCAGGGTATGATACATTTTTAGTTGTGACACATTCCTCAAGTAAGTATTAATGAAATTCACAGCGACTTGTGCGACAGCAGTCTTTCTGTCAATTTGGACCAGACGGGATAGTCTTCGTAGCCCTTGTGCATTGATCCGTCTCGCAACCAGATTGTGATTTGTCCCTCCTTGGACCACTGTCAGTAGGTACTCACATTTGCTGACAGGAAGCACCCCAGAATTTTTGCCACTTCAGGGATGCTCTAACCCATTCAACAGGCCATAACGATTTGGCCCTTGTCAAAGTCGTTCAGTTCCCATTTCTCCCACATCCAACACGTTAACACGAGCACCCACTGTTCGCTTAATATCTAAAATCTGTCCACAGACCTTGACAGGTGTCATTGTTATGACATAATCAACATTATTCATTGCATCTGTGAGTGGTTTCAATGTTTTGGCTCATCGGTGTATTGTAATACAATAATCAACATTTACTTCTTCAACTGTGAATGGTCACAGTGCTTTCATCAGCTGACAACCACAGTGAAATCCACAAGTACTTGAACAATAACACTGTATAAATGGGGCAGCAACTTCTGGATCGACTGCACTAAATGGATGTTAATAGCTGCAACTTAAAGTCGGCAGTCTCCACATTAAATAACACTATAAATCCAACGAGCAGGAGCACAGAGGCACAAAGCAAAAATCAATTCTCTAAATGAGCCATTAACTTGCTAAAGAGGAGCTATGTTCAAAAGGATAGCTGCCCCTTAATGCAGTGAATTGCAGTATGACTGTATGACAATCTTGTTTCACCTCGTCCTTTAGCGCCATGTTCTCCCCTCCGCCATTGAGGCCACCGTGGAGCCCATTCATCCCGGCCGCCACCGCTGCATCCTCATAGCTGTTCAGTGGGTAGATGTCCGCAAACTTGGCGGACAGCTGAGGCACTTCGTCTTCATCGCTGTCGTAGTGGAAACAGACGGGGTCGTCAGCACGTGAAAGATTAGGGAATTCAGCACACATCAAGGTGCACAAATGGCACCCAGCTCTCCAATGGAGAACTATCCATGGCAATAGGCCCATACAGCATATATAACAACACATGCCCAGTCAAAAAATACAATCAATTTACGGTCAAATTAAAATTATGCAAGGGTAAATTGAATGACTGCATGAATAAGACCTAACCAACACAATATTGTAGCAACTCATGGAATGAGGTTTTGTGCTCCTCAAAACAGAGCCTTTGTGCTGATTTGAGCCAATCACGACACTCTATCATAAAGTGTCCAGCCCATGAACTGATTTGCCCAAGTGAATGACAGCAAGTCTCTTATCCATACATGGAGTGAGGCTGAATGGGCTTACAAGGCAGGAGCGGAACCATTTTCTGTGAGAAGAAGGTTTTGGTGGTGCTGCTGTACAGTGATGACTGGAGAACTGGAGCCTGAGGCAGAGCCGGAGGCGGAGCTGGCGGAGGATAGGCTGGGAGGGTGCGGCTCCGGCTGCAGGGGCAGCTTAACATGAAGGTCACCATCTGTGATGGGCGAGTCCATGATCCCGCAAGTCAGGATGTGCGATAGGCTGCAGTCGTCACACGTGCACCTGAAGCCAATGACAAAAAATACCTCAGAAATGGTATTTGGTGAAAAGAAAACTTGAAAATGTGCAAAATACTTAAAACAAATACACAGCTAAAAGGCAGAAACAATCCTGAGACCTGATTACCCCCAAACTCATTGGCAATGATTCTGTCAACTTAACCAGAGAAACAAATGAAAGATGCCAGAAATTGGCCTTTTTTAATGAGTACAATCATATATAATGCTTGACTCACCCAAGCAAGAAAAAAACTGCCTCAATTGGCTAGAACACATGACAAATCCTTGGGACATACCGTCTTCGGTAATTGCAGTTGGGGCAGTCCGGAATACTGAGGCGAGATGAAAGCATCTGTCTCATTGTGTCTGTAAAGTTGCTGTCAGCTGTGAGGGACTTTTTACTGTTTGTCAGCTGAGAAAAGCAACACAAGACATGCATTAAACCAGGCACAAGCAATGCCAACTGAATTAAAAGCCCTTCGAAAAGACACCACCTCAATCAATGGCTGACCAGAGCCATGCTAAAAGGAGCAGTAAATCTATACGCCAATAAACAGTTCCACGCCTGCCGCTGCACAGACAAAACAAAACCCTAGCAGACTACACAAGGAGACCAAGTTTAAACAAAAAAAAAGTACCTGTTCTTCAATAAACCTTCGCTGTTTAAAAAATTCCCAGTCTTCTTTCAATAACCGCTGCTTTGTTTTTAATGACATCTGAAGAAAGTGCAAAAAGAAAAAAAAATGAAGTTTTGACTCAAAGATTAATAGGTTTTTTTTTTTAAAAGCTTGCATAACGATATCACTGACATTTCTATGGAATCTATGATAAACTGCAATAAAATGCACAAATGTGCTCATTTTCGGATGATGTTAAAATACCACATACCAAAGCCTAGTCAAGATTTGTATGAAATCACAATTGGACTGTTGAGAACAATACCCTAAGATCACTGCAAAATTGTCCTGGTTTAGTGGCCATGAACAATCAGCAAATACATTAGGAAACTCTGAAATCATGGGAATAGCATGTTGCAAGCCCTTTACTAAATAGAAAAAAAAAATTCATGTTAGTTACTACTTACATTTTTGCTAATCAGTGACTTATGTGGTTCTGTCCTTTGGTTGGTATGGTTCTGACCTTCGACCTTAAAAAGCAGCTTGTAAGAGAAAATAGAAAAGAACTTACTGAAAAAACAAGAGGTTGAAAAAGGATTTATTCACCCACTAAATATGAGAGATGAAGACGTAACAAAGCCTTGAACCAGCGGCATTTCCCAACGCTAAACAATCAACACACCTGCTCGTCAACGTAGTCGTCAATGCGTTTCTCGCACTCCAGCCACTCGACAGAGACGACGTTCATCTCCTGGTCTAGCTGGTGGTACCTTTCCAGCAGAGCCCGGTACATGTCTTCACTATATGAGTCATGGGAGGTGGTACCATGCCTGTCAGTTTACAATCAACAAGCGAACAGTCAAAATGAGGCATAGATTCAGCTGGCAGCAATGAGTTAAAGGAGGAGACCGCACTTCGGCAAAGTATATTTCAGCAGACAGAATTCATGAAGTGTCTATAACGCTAAATTTGATAATAATCCAGTGTGATGCATTTTTAAACCAGCGAGTCTTCAAATTCGCTTCAATATCAGGGGGCAGACATTTTTACTTGGGGAATATTCTGATTTTGAATTTGATCTTCGGAAACCTCATCTTTAAAAAATTCTTAATAACCTAAACCTCGCGCAGTTTACATCTCCCAATTAGCCACAGTTGCTCAGACTAATTGGTAAAAACCGATGACAGTCTGATTTACTTTTGATAGCACTGTTATGCATTGCACCACAAAATTATGACGTGTCTTCTTCTGTGCATACATGACGACGTAAAATATCAATATGCCTTTATAATTTCAGCGCTTGGGTTGCTCGTTAAGCAGCACAGATTTGCGTAAATTAGTTTGCGAGGCTGCGAGAATCCGTTCTTTATTCTGAATGTTGTCACGGCTAAAGGGCGCTGTAAGGCAAGTTGCACAGCTGTGTGACAATCCTAAGGACGGCGAAAATAAATGCTGCCAAGTCAGCGGATGTTTTGGATTTACAATGCCATATCCATTATATGTAAATGTAGGCAATAGGAATTCACCTTTTCATTATCATTTCTAATTATAGGTCATGTATTGGTCTTAGTCGCTCAGTCGATAAAGTGTTTGATTGTTAATTAGGCCAACTTAAATAAAAACAGCTTGCGGGCAGTCAAGCCGTAAAGGGTGGAGCTTACTAAAGGCCCTCTGAACTTCTCCATGACCCGGATGAAAGGAAAGCAAACAACTGACATCACGAAAGAGAATATCTGACGCCACAAGCACTGCGACACTGGCGTTTGATTGGATAATGCGTTCGAAATGTACACTCACCCACTATATAGTGCACTGTGTAGTGAATGTTCTACATTGAAAACAATATAATGAGTGAGTGAGCGAGTAGACAAGTGTGCATTTCAAACGCAGCCTTAGATTCCCCAAGTAAAAATGTCTGCCCCCTGATATTGACGCCGATTTGAAGACTTGCCGGTTTCAAAATGCTTTGCACTGGATCACTACCAAATGAAAATTTACAAAACTATGCATTTTAGAGACTTCAAGAATTCTACTTTCTGCTGAAATATACTTTGCAGAGGTGCGGTCTCCTCCTTTAATCAGGGTTTGGAAACAGAGGGATCGAGGCTCTAATCCCACACAAGACGCAGTTCTTGAACTCTTTGTGGGCACCTCTTGATCCTGCAAAACTTTCACAGGTAGAATTCAGAGACTCTGCACATAACTTTCCCAGATAAAGGCGTCAACTAAACAAACAGAAATGATCAACTCACATGCTTTATAGAAACTGAAAACACTCAATTCATTAACATGAAAGTCAGCACCAGCAATATAACCATAACTTAAAATACGCACTCCATAGGGGGCTTAAAATCTTGACACTACTAGCCAATTGGAAAGAAAATACAAAATACACTGCACAAGTTCTACTGATAATTTAATGTAAATTGAATCTTGTGTAGGAGGTAGACGATAGGAAGGAAAGCCTATACTGCATTCTGTCAGCCTAAGTTTATAAATAACACTATGTAGGCTACAAGGCAGACCATCTGAAGCATGCCAGATGAGCATTTGCCAGATGCTGAGCTGAAGGATGCTTGTATTTACCGTAGCTGCGAGACCAGGGCTGGTAAACTGTTGTGCAGGATGGGCTCAGAGAAGACCAGGTTCTCAAACAGGTGCTTGTTGTGCAGCTCCCAGGTTACTTGGAACTTGTGGAGGTGCTCCCTCTCCTGGGGGAAAGTCAAAGCATTCTGATTTCATGCACTGAGAGGGAGATCACCCAACTAACCCACAACATTGCGGTACCAAATTTATATCACGTAAAAACACCGCAAAGCTTTCGTCAGGGAAGAGAAATACCAATCTGCTTCATTTACAGCATTGTGAAAAAATATTTGCCTCCTTCCTAATTTATTCTGTTCTTGCTTAATTGGTACACTTAAATGTTCCAGATTATCCAACAAATTTTAATGAGACAAAGACTACGTGAGTAAGCATAAAATGCAGCTCTTAGAGGGTCATTTCATTTATTTCACGTGAAGGATTTAGCCCAGCTTATTAACAGCAATAGAAACACTTATTTGAGATTATTTGGTGATAGTTTTGCGTTTGACCTTCGTGTGTACGGTATGAGGGTCGCGGGTTAGAATCCAGCCCGAGCCCTTTCTGTGTGGAGTTTGCATGTTCTCCCCGTGTTTGCGTGGGTTTTCTACGGGTGCTCCGCTTTCCTCCCACAGTCCAAAGACATGCATGCCAGGCTAACTGGAGATACTAAATTGCCCACAGATATGAGTATGAGAGTGACTGGTCTGTGAATGGTGTGTGCATCCTGCGATGGATTGATGAGCTGTCCAGGGTGGGTCCCTGCCTTTTGCCCAGAGTCAACTGGGATAGGTTCCAGCCCCACGACCCTGATGAGGAAGAAGAGAATGGATGGATCCAAGACATCCCTCTTGTGATGAGGCCAGGTCAGAGTTGCAAGAAGGCGGCTACTGAACTTCATCAAAGTGCGTATCAGAAGAGACAACGGGTGCAGGAAAGCGAGTTCCACTAATAGGTACTTGGGAGTAGGCCAATGACCAGACATAGATAATATGACGGGGCACAACAGTCATATCGATGTACTGAATATATTGGAAATAATAACTTGTTTTGCTTTACATCATCATTAATGAATAAATATGACAAATACATGATACTTTGTCGTGATGCGGTATTTGCGCATTGTCCGGTTTTCAATCCTTCATGGCCATCATCATACTATGCATGTCTAATTACGATCATTTGTCTTTTTTTTTTCATTTAAATGCTGACAGATATAAGTTCCCTCAGTGCTCATAGGGTTGTCTTCTTCCAGTGTAAGATGACAGATGACTGCTCTCAGAACTACTGTGGATCTTGGAGCAACACTTGCATATCCCGCTTTGTTTTCACTGGTATGACGCCACATGGCCATGTGATCGCGTAGCTCACTAATTTGCAGAACTGGCACCAGCATGTTTTGCAAGGCTTATTTTAAACGCCCATAAAATTATTTATTCAGCGCGTTTAAAGAGCAAACTTAGTTTTTATGTCATTAGTGTTGTATACGTTATGTAAATAAGCAGATAAAAACAGAATACAATGATTTGGAAATCCTTTTCAACTTATATTCAATTGAATACACTGCAAAGACAAGATGTTTAATGTTCAAAAAACTTTTTTTTTTTTTTGCAAAATAATCAGTTCACTAGAATTTAAAGGCAGCAACACATTCTAAAGGGGCAATTTTACCAATATGATGAAACATCAGGTTTCTTTTAACGACACTGAGTAAATTTTTGGGAACAAGGAGACCAATTTTGAAGCTTTTTCAGGTGGAACTCTTTCCCATTCTTTGCTTGATATGTTTTTAAGTTGTTCAACAGTCAAAGGGTCTCCGTTGTCGTATTTTACGCTTCATAATGCGCCACACATTTTCAATGGGAGACATGGACTACAGGCAGGCCAGTCTAGTACCGCAATATAACTACGGAGCCATGCTGTTGTAACACGTGCAGAATGTGGCTTGGCATTGTCTTTTTTATCTTTCCATGAAAAATGGAAAACATATGTTTAAAACCTGTATGTACCTTTTTAATGGTTTCACATATGTGGTTATGCCTGGGCACTGTCACCCCATACCATCACAGATGCTGGTTTGAATGATAACAGTCGGATGGTTCTTTTCCTCAGTGACAAATATTCCAAAAACAATTTGAAATGTGGACTTGTCAGGGTAGAACACTTTTTCACACTTTGCATCAGTCCATCAAAGATGAGCTTAACCAATGCCCCCCCTGGCTGTTCTGGGTGCTGTTGATAAATGGCTTTCGCTTTGCATTGTAGCTTTTTTAACTTGCACTTGCAGATGTAGCGGCGAACTGTAGTTACTGACAGTGGTTTTCTGAAGTGTTCCTGAGCCCATGTGGTGATGTGTCACACTGATGTCGGTTTTGATGGATCAAGGTTCGGGCATTCAATGTTGGTTTTCGGCCGTGTAAAAGCTTGGGTGATTTCTCCAGATTCTCTGAACCTTTTGACGATATTACGGACCGTAGATGATCTCACCAAATGAGGAGGAAATAGCTCGTTGAGGGCTGCCTGGTTGTTTTTTAAACTGTTCCAGCAATCAGCTCATGATTTGTTCACTAAGTGGTGACCCTGGGGCCCCATCCATGAATGACTGAGCATTTCAGGGAAGCTGCTTTGGACCCAGCCGATGGCACCCACCTGTTCCCAATTAGCCCGTTCACCTGTGGGATGTTCCAAATAAGAGTTTGATGAGCATTCCTCAACTCTCTCAGTCTTTTTTGCCACTTGTGCCAGCTTTTTTTGAAACATGTTGCAGGCATCAAATTCCAAATGAGCCAATATTTGCAAAAAATTACAAAAACCTGCAACATTAAAAGTTGTTTTTGCAGTGTATTCAATTGAATATAGGTTGAAAAGGATTTGCAAATCATTGTATTCTGTTTTTATTCTCGAATGGGAACGTGCCAACTTCACTGGTTTTGGGTTTTGTATATGCGATGCAAAGTAAGCACCAAGAGCATTTTTTACATTTTATTTGACGAATCC
Source organism: Gymnothorax javanicus (assembly GCA_029692085.1). Lineage (NCBI taxonomy): Eukaryota > Metazoa > Chordata > Actinopteri > Anguilliformes > Muraenidae > Gymnothorax > Gymnothorax javanicus. The sequence goes on along the minus strand of CM056195.1, from coordinate 136,158,390 downwards.
CTTAAATTTAATTATTATTAATAATACAATGCCAAAAATCAATCCAGTTCACTGTTTCGATAAGATCTAAAGGCAATCATGCAATATGATGAAACTCAGGTGTTCCAGGAAATTAAAGTATTTTTAATGGTACAAAGGCCAAAATGAGTCAAGTTCTTTCTCTTGATATGTTTTTGAGTCATTGCATTAACACAAAGGATCTGCCGCGGACGAGGTGGCGATGATGATTCCATAGCATCGACAAACGCAGTTTCGCCAATATAACTACCAGTCACATAGGACCAAGCACGGGTGGAATGCTTTTTATCTTTCAATGAATGAAATCAAATTTAAAATCTGTATTTTATGTTTACATTGGTTATCTCTGTCTCATGTTAATACTGGTTTAATGATCTGAAACATTTAACAGTGACAAATATGCAAAAATCAAAGAAATTGGGAAGTGGGTAAATACTTTTTCACAGTAAGGTAACAATCAAAGACTGAAAAGTAACCAATGCCCCCTGGTTTCAGCCGATACTGTCCCGCTGTAAATGCTTACTTGCAATCAAGCTTCCTTGAAGCAACAGTTTAACTTCTGGCTGACGCCAGACACGTAATCAACACTGAGAATGTCACACTGGACACCTCTCTTCAGGATCACATTTCCATAATGCAACAGCCAAAAGCTTGGGGGAAACATTTTCCCCCCTGAGAAACCTGCCCCCTGATGAGTCTCACCAGAGTGAGGAGGAAGGAGCTGATGGTGCGGGCTGCCTGGCAGAGGGCGCTGTACTCCTCCAGCAGCAGGGAGATGAACTGGTGCGCCTGGGGTGGGCCATGCATTGCCGATGCCCCCTTGGACCCAGCCGACAGGTGCTTCAGCAAGCGCACCTTCATCTCCAGCACATATTCCCGCGCCTGCTGCTCTAGCCGCTGGTAAAGCTGGTATGGATCCTTTTCGCATAGCCTGGAAAGCAAATTGAAGACTATTATGCAAACTTCTGGCAAAAAGAATGTGTCAAAATTTTCACATGCAGCCTGAACAGTCTCAATGGGAAATACCACACAAGATTCCTGCCTGTAAAAATTGTTTAAAGGTGTAGTAACATTTATAAAAATAACCTTTTCATATTTACTGAAACTGTCATTCTATGCTCACAGTAGTACATGAGACAGGTACATTTGGCTCCTCCCAGCACTTCTGGTGGCATTGGCAAGAATCCACTGCACCCAAGCAAAATTAACCAATCAGGGTCAGAGGGAGTTTCTAACAGAGTGGCAATCACTTCTCGCGCACATGTTGTTCAGCCCTACTACATCGAACATGCCGTCCTCCTTGGTCTTGGCTCTAGATCAGTATTGTCTATGTCAGGTTCCTGGAGGAGCGAAAAGGCTACAGTTAGTAAATTTTTGTGTTTTATTCGCTAAAATTATCATATACCCTTCCATTTATCAGTAATTGAAGTGGTCTGAGAGTAAATTTGGATCTCTGCATGATGGACCAAATTCCAGGAACTCAAAATCTCTCCGCCTGTCCTCCTAGTTCCTCCGTTCTCAACAACTGTATAATTGCAATAGCAAACATTACTAGCAGAAAAAAGACCAAATGCACGAGCAGAAAAGCAGTCAACCAAGAAGGAGGTGGAGTTTGGTTATAAATTTGACCCGCAAAAAAACCTGGCAGAAGTGTTTAGAAGATCTGCAGGCATTGTTTTGATACGTAGCTTGTAATAATGCTTCTACATTAGCACAGCAACACTAGTCAGCTCATTTATTTACAGTGACCGTGCTCCAGTTGTAGCTCATAATGTTAAAGCAATCTGTCTTAACAAAATAGTTGCCGGCATGTTGCAAATGATTACAAACTGTACCTCTAATCACCAGTGCCTACACCTGTTTGATAACCTAGCCTAGTGTTGTAGCTTTGCGTAGCCTAGGCTAGTGAAGTGGAGAAAATAATTGCCAACATAAAGACAGATCAGCAGCAATGTTGCAAGCTAGCTAGCAGCTGAGAAGAGGATTTCAATCTAATGTACATGGATGTGAAGTTGCTTGTCCATTTGCGGTCTGTCCACTTCTCGTGCTGTGGTTTGACCTGGAGTGTAAGATAGTCATCACCACAGCCAAGGCTCTCACTCGGTACAGTCCAATAATTTCTTGGGACTGTACTGAATAACCAATAATAATACCCAACAATCTCCCACCACACTACTGAGCAACTTCTTTTCCCCACCAACTTTGCCACCAGCGAATGGCAGATGAAATACAAGCTTCTAGGTAAAGGGAAAGCTTTATATCCTTCTGGCACAGCTGAACAGCCAATGGTAGCTTTACACGAGCTTCTACCAAAGACGAGATGATCAAAGAGGTACCAAACCAAAGTTTGCAGGGCATTTAATCATAATTTAAGCAATGCAAGTTGAAGATACCAAACAAACCAATTCCACAATGGTACATGAAAATCATATCATGCATCGTAAATTGTTAATGATTCAGGTTTGAAATTTTAAAGGAGTATTCTTATCCCAGGTATATTGTCATTCAGACCCACTCATGCGCTTTGTGCTCCACATTTGTTTTCCTCACTAAACCCTTTTAACATGCCCTCTTGATCCGGCCTCACGTGTTAAAATGCAACCATGTAAAAGTGGAGAGTTTCGCATCGCCTGCTTCCAGCTCTGGATACCTGTCCACCAGCTCCTTCATGCCCTCCTTGTCCCGCTCCAGCGGCTGGTCGCTGTCATCAGCCAAGGGCGTTCCAGTCTGCCGGTAAATGCAGCGTACCAGATAGCGCACCTCCTGACCAGTAATTCTGCAGCAACTGGGACTCTCTCTCCGACTCAGCCGAAATGTCCCTGCAAGACAGCCGAGTGATGGTTTTAGTGATGTTTTTGTTTTGGCAAGCTTGCATGGCATATGAATACATGGGCCCCAGGGACCCATTTAAGGTCACTTACCTCCTCTCACTGCAGGCTTCACAGCTACAAGGCAAATCCACGGGTGGGGCAGGGCTGGTGTCAGGCGGTGGGAGGGACTGCATGTCCCCGGGCTCCTGTGCCACAGGCATGTGCAACATAAAGTCCTGATTCTTGGGGGACAGAGAAAGCAATGCTGACTCAAACATGGCGTCCCACTCCACAGTTTACTTTACACACACCACCAAACAGATTAGCACATCCATCAGTCAATACTAGCAAATTTGAAATAGGTCAAGGCACAATCAAGGAAAGCACCAAGGACAATTTTCTACATTTCAATTATTAGGGTCAATTTTCAAGGAAACAAAAACTGAATTGGTGCATAAGCAGGAGGGGGCCCTGTGGGTTGTGGCATCTAGATGATGACAGGAATCTTACAAGAAATACAAGCAACATTCAGTATCAACTAGCACAGGGCTCCCAAACTCAGTCCTGGGGACCCACTGTGTATGCTGATTTTCGTTCCAAGCACTCTCACAATCCCTGAATTAACAAACTGTTAATTTTTTAATTAATTGCTTTTCAGGCCAGAGAGACATTTCACCCTCTTAAACCGCATGAATAAAAATGGCTACGCATTGCATGATGCTTAAAAGTACTACATGTAAATTGTGCTTATTTTGTGACATTTCCAGTAAGAAAGCCAAGCCAAGGTGGCAATAAGTTTTAAATGATCAAAATCAAGACTGGTGAACGAGATGCTGATTAGGCTTCTGAACGCAGGTATTTAAGTTCTTTCAAAATGGTTTTCCCAAAACCAATCACAAAAAATAACACCAAACAAGTTTAAAGCTGCAGTCGGTAAGATTGCTCGACTGAGAGGACTTAAGGCCCATTCACACCGGGGCAGGGCAGAAAAGCGGCACGGATTTGAGGAATATTCGCAGCACGAAAATTCCGCGTGAAACCATTCATACCGAACTCGGTGCGAAATTTCGCGTTCTTGAGTTCCAATTTCGCAACCAAATCCGCGAGTCATAATTTAACTTAAACGAACCATGATAGCAGCAGCAGCGACGATGACATTGTTTGTATGTATCTGAACGATAACGTTAGCCTCGCAGTCTACTTTTGCACTGACGTAGCCAACGAAAGTTTTTCTTATTGATGTCCAGACCTGGGGCTGTTTCAATAAACTTAACTTGTCCAACCCAGAGGAAGCTGCGTCATAATTTACACCTCAGCGACGCACAGCTTCGTGATTTGGTGCACAAATGTTCAAAATATGAAAACGTTAATCGAAGAAAAAAACAACTATGATTAGCAAGATCTCTAACTACAATGAAAAAGTAAACTAACTGCGCACTAGGCCTGCACAATACATCGCCAGAAGATCGTGATCTTGATTCACCCCTACGCGCGATCTAATTTCTAAATGTCAACGATTTTCCAGCATTATTTCACGAGCCGCAGAGCAAACTAACTAGTGGTTTTCAAAGAAAGTGAGCAGTAGGCGGTCTCTTGGGGGCACTTTAGGCCGCCCCCAAACGCAGCACTGACGTTGCATTCGCGCTCATCCTATGGCAAAGCAGCTCTACATCACTTGAGTTCATGTAGAAGCTAGTGAATGTAAACAGTAAATGGCGGTGGTCTTTCGAATCGAACAGAGTTGGCTAGCAGTGCAGATTCAGAAGCAGTGAGGGAGACAGAGAAATGTTTAACTGCAGAGTGCAGGAAAGTTTGTGGTCAGGAAGAATAAACGCAGAATGAACACTGATGAAAATCCACCCGGGGCATTAATAATAACTCCCACAACGGGGCGAGCGGACGAGCTCGCTATTTTTGCTTTACGAATCAGACCTGATGCGGTCATGACCATACAGGTGCCCAAATTCAAAGCCATGAACAAAGCAACGTCAAGGTTTGCAGAATTATCATCGTCTAAACAGTAATAGTCCTCACCTTGGTCCCATGCTCAATTGGCAATCAAAGCACTTGATTCGCAAAATTACAAATTTGAATCGGAAGACGGTCCAATTTATTTTTATATTGTTCTTTTGGCAGTCGCTTATTGAGATTAAAATGATCAGGAAATGGCACAAATTCACCTGCGTGCGTTTGCCAGATTTTTTTTATAGGCTTACATTTGACGATTTGTTGTGAATACGAAAATAAATCACACCTCACGATGGATAGGGTTAATGAAATGTTTTCCACATTGCGTCGGCCAGTATTGTTGCATTTTGGAAACCAGGGCCATATTAAAATGGTTTTATTGTTATTGGCACTCTTACACGGAAGCCTTGTTTGGTATGTCCACTTCTTATTATCGCTTTTTAATCATTATAGGCTACATGCCGGTTGTACTTGTTGGCTAAATAAAGTGCTTGATTTTTAAGCTGCTTTTCCAGCGAACGCGAAACAAATTATTTGCTGACAGGTTAGTGCATTCAAAATCAATGCGAAGACGTGAATACACGCGATGTATTCACGTCTTTGCATTAACTTTGAAAGTTATCTGTCGTGCAAAAAAATCGTTTCACGTTCGACGGAAAAGCGTCTTTAGTTCGGCAAAGTAGCTACTCAGGAATAGATTTAGGGTATGCTAATTATGTCAAGGTGATGGAGCTGACTTCAAAGCACCAGAAGCATTTTAAACGCCCACTGAAGTTTGATAGCAATTTTTTCAAGACTGCAGTTGGATGATACGTGGATGATACGTGGTTTGGCTTTAAAGGGTTGCCCCAAAACTAATCTTGGTTTATGCTGGAATGCAGTCGGCGTGCTGCTTTCTCTCCGTGCAGTTTTTTGTTTGTGTGCAAATGTGCCTCGGATGGGCTTGCATAGGTGCCTGCCTGTTTGATATGACATTATAATTGAGCAGTATCATCTCCTGGGTTGCGGTTTGACATTGTTGCATCCCTAGTTAAGGGCCATGTGGAGTTAAAGAGCACTTAAGGTGCACTTATTTTGCTTATTTTGTCTTTTTACCTTTTTTAACCTTTTTTTTTTTAAACAGCACTTTAATGGCCAGTTTTTTTTTTTTTTTTTTTTTTTTTTTTAATGACTACAATAAACATTTCAATTTGTGGGAAAAAATCGTGCTAAAGAATCGTGATCTCAATTCTAAACAAAAAAATCGCGATTCACATTTTTCCCAGAATCGCGCAGCCCTTCTGCGCACATAGCTATAAGATGTCATGTTAAATTTCAGTGTTAACTGAATACAAGCTATCCAGCTAATCAAAAGGTTTGAATGTTGTGACATCAATAAAAAGAAATCATTTCATTGGCTAAAAGTACAATTTCGCACGCGGATTTTCGCTGAAGCTTAAGTCCGTGCGGATGTTTTTTCTGTCGCACGGAAATTCCACCTTGGTGTGCAAGCTTACATTAGAACCCATGGAAATAGCTCCTATAAAAATCCGCGCAAATAATCTGCACAGAAATTCGCGCTTGGTGTGAATGGGCCTTCAGTCAGATTTCTGAACGAGTACAACTTTCAAGCCCCTCCCCTATTGGCGCTGAGATCCAAACCAGTCCCTCCCTCGATTTTTCGTGCACATCTGAAGGCGCGTGCTAATGATCTGATTGGTTAGTTGAGCCGAGAGTGGTAGAATTTTGCAGATCGCATTACAGGCTGTGGGTGGAGATAAAGTCGCGAATTTTTTTCTAAAATCACCTGATTCATATTCGCATGTCTAAGCATAGTGACAGTTTCAGTAAATACGAACAAAAAAATCTTACCGACTTCAGCTTTAACTCACACCCTCTTCCCCCACCCGGGCGCTGTCTCCACCACGTTGTTCAGACCCACATGAATTCAACAGTTACCAACCTTGTCCTCTTTTTCTCATACTTGTCCTTTGCTCTCGCACTGGCCGCTGCCTCAGCTTGCTCAGTCTGGGCCTTGCTGCTGGAAATCCAGGGCTGTGTCCGAAATCACTCACTCATTCACTATTCCCTACTCACTATAAAGGGACTCACTATGTAGGTGACTATATAGTGCGCTCATAAGCAGAGGGAAGAAACGCTTTCGGACACTATCGGCTCGTTTTGTCACAACTGTTAATAGCGTTATTGCTGTCGCAAAATAAAATCGTACCCGTTCAACTTCAGTTGAAGGATTTGGACGTATTTTTGTAATAAACAAACGGAGTATATTTCCCACTGGCGCACTGCCACTGCAAAATAAAAGCCGCCATGCCTATGTAAAATGACTTTACATAAACTCCAAAAATCCTAAGGACAATCAGGTGTCGCCAGTTCTCCTTGTTAAGTTAAAATGAGCTCTAATAATTCTTGACCTGTTGTCAATCATTTTGCTTGATGAACACGTTTTCCGATGAAAAACAATTAGACATCGGCATTAAAACGTGCTGCTTTCTTCTTCTGCGGGGCGAGCCGTTACAAGTAACTGTGGATGTGGTATTTTTGGCTGCATTTTCTCTGCTATTGTACCCTTCTGAACTTATTCTCCTGCTGACTTGGTATTTCTGCTGAGGAGTGTGCTGAATATTTCCGGCAACGGTGAAACGTGATGAGTGCGCATGCGGGGAGGAGGGAGGGACAGAGGGGGGCGTGGGCAGGACGAGACATGAAGGCATCTGATTGGTTCTTTCCACTCGGACCGAAGGCAGGGATTGGTCAGAGTTTGTACAGTCCTGCAGCTGCCACAGAAATCTGATTCTTTTTGTTCCTTTTTCTGAATACATAATGTATTAACTACTCTCAGGATGGAAAGATCATTTCATCCAGTATATCAAAAAGTGTTTCTGAACAGGATTACCAACTGTAGCTGTAACTCATCGTAATTTGCTTTGTCTTTTAAATTTTAATACCTAATAAATAGTTTTAGTGACCACATGTCCACAGTTTTAACAGTTAAAAGTGAATTGATTCTACAATTTCAAGAGTCACAATTTTACTCTTTTTATGCAATGAAGTAATTTGTAATATCGTACAATTTTAATACGTAGCTCTCCAGCTCTTGAGCAATCACCCGAATAGATATTTCTGACATAATGTGGCTTAAAAGTGTAAATTATCCATATGAGTATGGGTAGCCCATCAAAGAAAAATAAGCAACTCATGGGATTGCAATTGTGGCTGGAACAAAAACCAGCAGACAAAGTGGGTCCCCAGGACAGAGTTTGGGTACCCCTGAACTAGCATATGCTGAACACATCTTCAACTCAGTGCCTGCTGCCTTTCATCACATCTCTGCATTACTACTTCAGACATGCTTGATATGAGCTTCTTTCTCATATTTAGGTGACCACACTGAGTACCATTTTGAGTTTCATTTTCAACTGAAGTCTGCAAAGACGCCTCCCATTGGCAACAGAGCTTACCCCCAGCGACTGCTCTAGTGCGGCGTGTCGCTCCTCCTTCTCCACAGTTCGCCGACAGTCTGGACACACCCAGAGGGGCAGTTGCAGCACGCTGTTAGCTTTGGAGGTTGGCGACAGTGTGGCCCCATTGGAGCCCAGAACCCCCGCGTCTATGAGCGAGGTGTCCTTGCGCTCGCCGCGGCACAGTAAGCAGCGATCGCCGGCAGTGTACGGTGCCCTCTGCTCCAGACCGAAGGTGAATGGGCTCTATGACACAGAAAGCAGACCAGCTCTTTGTCAGTGGCTCTGAGCATTATAGGCAACATCAATTTGAAGCTGGGGGTGGTCAATAACCAAGTGGCTGGGGCGCTTGACTTGGACTTGTAAGGTTGATTCTAGGGGGGGTTGATTTGGTTCCAGTCCCAATGTAGCCACAAAATGATCAGTGCAGCAAGGGAGGACAACTGAGCAAGTCAATTATTTTAACCATGCTCCACTGTGGGATTAAGCCACTGCTTAGTCCATCCAACAAGTCACTTTCAATGAAAGTTTCAGCTTAATACCTTCAATGCACAGTCAAGTTACAGCATACTGTGAATTTAAAAATAAGCCTCAGCTTCAGAAATACACACCTCCCTTTGGGTCTCGCATTACCTTGTCGTTCTCTACTTTACAATGTATTGTGTTCCTAAAGTACACTTTCTATCAGAGGAAGTGATAACTCAGATGGAGGGGCCCTCAATTATTATATTCCATTAATTGCAAATGTAACCATTATAAATGGAAGGGTATACCCAGGCAACAGTAATGTACACACCCAGGTCACAACTCCAGCAGAAATGGACACCCCCTTTAAATCTCTCAGTTGTAATGTATGGAGGGGTAACTTGAGGAGAACCCTTTTTAATGAAAACAGCAACATTGCTGCTAACAATGGGACACCAAGGCTTCAGGAATTCCAGGAAGACTAAGGACATCATCAGAGTGTTCCCAAGAGATGAAGGTAGCAGGTTAATTTAAAAAGTAGCCAGTTAAGAATTACATGTGGTGCCACACCACTACTCGGCCTGTAGGAGGGTCCGTAGGCATGCTCCCTTGGAAAATGTGTTTTTTTTTTAAAGGTGCATTTTGGCTCATTCTACTGCACTTTAGATGGCCTAATGCAAGTATTTTTCAGTGTAAAATGTTAGGATTTTCTGGTCAAATTTCAGTTTTTTTTTTTAAGGTTGAATCTCCATAATCAATTAAGCAACATGCCTCCATTTCAATCACAATACTAATTAAAACCGCAAGCGGTGTTATGGCCCTCGCCCTCCCGTCCAATCACCTCCCTTGCGGACGGTGGGGCCACTCAACAATGACAGGACAGCATATCTTGTTTTTCAGTGCACAATTTCCAAGTGCCAAATTTTTTTTGATGGTGTCAAAATATTTTTTTTCCTCCCATTCCAAAAATATAGGGGGCGCTGGAGAACCATTTTCCGTATCAGTGTTTTCGGATTGTCATTCCTTACAGGTGTTACTTTGGATCCAAGTCAATCCGACAGTGTATGCACGAGATATACATACTTTTATACTTCTGAAAATGGCCGCTTCGTTGTAAGCTCATCACAGCCAAGCCCAACATTTTATCAAAAATGTAAATGGTAACTTTTGACCACAAATGTGTGTAGGTGATTTTCACCAAGTTTGGTGCAAACAGGATGAAAACCCTAGGAGGAGATGTTGAAAGTATGTGGGGTGTAATTTTATATGTCCACGCTTCTGCCCAATATGGCCGACTTCCTGTTGGGTTTAGGGTGGGGCCATAATGTAATTTTTAACTTGTCCCATCATGGGCTATGTCTCTACCAAGTTTCATTTTTCTACGTGGAAAAAAGTTTGGGGTGGGCTCCCATTAGCGTAATGTATTTTGATTATTTTGGGGCGGGGCCAAGTCATTTTTCAAAATTTTTTCTTGGGGACTTCAAACAAAAAATTTGTTTGCCGGGCTTGAATTTTTGGTCGAATAAAATTGACTTTTCGTCAATGTTCAAGGGGCCAAATTTGCATTCAAAGCATGGAAAGGATAATAATAATAATAATAAATATAATCACAAGTGGTGATTATGGGGTCCAAGCACAATGAAACAAGTATCAATTTTGAAGTGGTGAAGACACAAACAATCCCAGAAAAAGGTAGTATAAAAGGTTATAGCCGACGAACTTCAGGCTTGAAATGCATTTCTGCAGTCATTTTTAATCGCAAGCTTCTTTTCGTGCCAGTATCTCCTCAATAACTGCATTTGGTAGTCTAAAATTCCGCACCACTTCCCTTTTATGTTTGTGAGATATTGTATTGATGCTAACTCATCCATATGTGAATTCTTTGGAAACCAGTTTAGAATGATTGCACATTGCATCAACAAGTTACCGCTCATTCGATAAAGGCCATGCCCAGGAAATGCACTGAAATACTGTGGTCACACATTTTAACATGGAAAATTTCTTCATGCGGAGATTTTAGATCTTGCTCTGTAGATATGGTTTTTCAAATGTTGTACAAATTGATTGAACCAACTGAGAGCATACAGAAATTAAAAGTCTAACATAGATTTCACAACGGCAGTTTGCACATCAGGCTTAGCTGAAGAGTTTTATTCATGCAACACCTGAAAAGCAAGGATGGGAGTGAACTCGTCCATATTGTAAACCAGGGCTCCCCAATCTCTCCCAGAAAGGGCCAGTGTGGGTGTAGGCTTTCATTGCATCCAAGCAATTACACAGCTGATACTACTAATCATCCCCTGGACTCATTGCTAATAAGCCGGATTAGTACAATCAGTTGTGTAGCTGTTTGGTTGCATTGAAAGCCTGCACCCAGATTGGCCCTTTCTGGGAAAGATTGGGGACCCCTGTTCTAAACCATAGAGCTGGCTACTGAAAATTCAATGACTAATGCGGGACTGCCATCTAGTGATAAAATAGTGTAACTGCGTGCATAAATACAGTTGTTCCATGTCTGCAAGCATCTAAATCTGCACAAACAGGTGAAATGCCTCTACACATTTTCAAACGGCTGCAGAGTTCATTGAATATTATGTATGATAACATCCAGTTTAAAGGAAACAAGAATTCTCACTTTAATCTTTATCAATTTTTAGCTGCAGTTCAACATCAGTGGAAATCTGTAACCTCTCCAAACACTGTACATGCCTTTTCTCCATGATAAAGGTAAGAATTTTGTCCATTTTTCTTCAGAGTCCCACAAGCCAGCACATATAATCAATAAAATAACTGCTTAAAGTACATTGGGATGGTTTTGAAGCGGTGAAGACACAAACAATCCCAGAAAATGGTGTGAGTAAAGGTTATTGCCGTCTAACTTCAGGCTTAAAATGCATTTCTGCAGTTATTTTTAATTGCAAGCTTTTTTTCTTGTCATTATCGCTTCATTAACTGCATCTGCTCGTCTAAAATTCCACACCACTTCCCTTTCATGTTTGTGGGATCTTGCATCGATGCTGACTCATTCACATGTGATTTATTTGCATACCAGTTCATGGTGAGTGCACATTGCATTAACAAGTTACAGCTCATTAGATAGAGGTCTTGCCCTCAAAATGCATTCATATACTGTGGTCACACATTTTAACATGGAAAATTACTTCATGCTGGGATTTTAGATCTTGCGCTGCAGATATTGTGTTTCAAATTTTGTGCAAATTGATGAAACCAACTGAGAGGACACATAAATTAAAGGTTTAACATAGACTTCACAATGGCAGTTTGTAAATCAGGCTTAGCTGAAGAGCTTTATTCATGCAAAACTTGAAAAGCAGGGATGGGAACTGTGCTTGCTGGTGAATGTTCAATAACTGATCCGGGATTGCCATCTAGTGATGAAATAGTGTAAGTGTGTGCATAAATACAGCAGTTCCATGTTTGCAAGCATCTAAATCTCCACAAAAAGGTTCAATTCCTCCACATATTTTCAAAAGGCAGCAGAGTTAATTTAAAACTATGTATGAAAACATCCAGTTTAAAGGAAACAAGAATTCTCACTTTAATCTTTATTAATTTTTAGGTGCAGTTGGACATCAGTGGTCATCAGTAGCCTCCCCAAACACTATACATGCCTTTTCTCCATAATAAAAATAAGAATTTTGTCAATTTTTCTTCAGAGTCCTGCAAGTCAGCAGAAATACTCAATAAAAGAACTGCTGATTTTATATTGGGATGGTTTTGTGTGTTTTCACCCTTTGTCATGATAATGCATAACTGACAGGAGGAACATTTTAATATCGCAATAAAGGCCTAATAAGTATAGAGGCTAATGAAAATTCTTTGGCTGATTTTGGCCATTTAATTTCAGCCATCACTTTGTTCTTAAAGGATTTACTGGCAAACTGGCCCACTGTGAAGCATGCAGAATTTGTAGTTCATTGGCCAAGTGGTTTAACAGTTATGCCCATTTGTTTGCTCTAGCGCCCCCCATCAACCGATTTGCACCAAATTTGGTGTCCAAAAGGGTGGTGGCCTTATGCTGCTAGTTATTCAGTTTGGTTAGGATCGGACATTGCTTTAAGGAGTTATTGCCCTTTATACCAACTTAGGCCACGCTTTTAAAATTGATTGGCTTATTGTGGCAACACCTTATAACGTATCAAAATTTCCATCCGTTGGGCTTTAGAGCTTGGTCCTAAGATGCTGGATACCAAATTTTGTGTAAATTGATAGCACCTGAGATAGAAATAAACGTTTCACAAACGTTTCAAAGTACCGCATAATTTGTATGCAGAAATATGGGATTTTCTGAAATAATTTGATTTGTATTGATCCAGAAAATCCAGATGAAATAAAATTTAGTTCCCAGAAATTATAGCCCAAAAGCGCGCTTACCCAACAGTTTCAAGAAAGTAATTTTTGAATGTTGCTTATTTTTACATCCTTAAAAGTCCATGAACCGCTGATGATAGCTTTCAGATGAAGTCATTAAAAGGGCTACTGAAATTTGATTGGCTGACCATTTTGGCCAATCTTATTAATTTAAATTAACTGTGCCCCCCTGAATGCAAAATTTTCGGGTCAATTGGTTCAAGAGTTTTTACATCAAATTTATACCAAAGTCCGGATGAAATAAGTTTTGGTGAGGATGATTTAGCGGTCTTTTACAGCTCATAATATCAGAAGGCCATTCAAATTTCATTGGCTTACTTCAACCACATATTTTAACAAATCAAAATTTTCATGGCTTATAGAGCTTGGTCTAAAGATGCTGTATACCAAATTTAGTCCAGATTGATCCCACCGTCTAGGAGGAGATAGAATTTGAAGGTTTTTCATAAAATTCAAAATGGCGGAAAATTTCATATACGGAAATGGGCGTGGCCTATATGGATTGATTTTGAAGAATCCATTACAACAAAAATTTTGTTTCTAGGACTTACGGTTTTGAAGATAAAGCCTAAAATGCATCATATGTCTCTATAGCGCCACCATATGGCCAATCGGGACAGGTTTTATTGCCTGAGTAGTGGGTGAGAATTGCAACCTTTCTGCCAAATATGGTTTCTCCATCACTTAGTCTTTGCTGTGCAAACACTTTTAGCAGAGAAAAATAATGAGAATAAGAATAACTAGAACTGCAAGCAGTTATTAAAGGGGGCCAAGCCTCCCCGCGAGACTTGGCTCCCAGGTCTCGCGGAGCCCACGGAATGCAAATAGCTCTATTTCGTTACCAGGAGGTACACTGACTCCATATCATGCTCACCAAATTTCATGCGAATCCGATCAACTTTCATGTCACTTGATGTTTCTCTGTTTATAGCGCCCCCTATTGGCAAATTTGGGCCAAATTTGGCAAAGAGCCTCTGGTTGACCTCTGAAGCGAGTGAATAGAGCTTGATGTTGATAGCTTTTGACTTTGATACAAATATGCAACAGTATGTGTTTTTTAGCTTGCAGAAAAAAAATGTTTATTTATAAGTACCGCATTTTTTGGAGTAGCAAAATTCTTTTGATAACTTTTGATTAGGCAGGTCTGGAGATTGAGCAAAGTTTCCTGCAGATGGAGCTTAAACAGTAGGAGTAGTTTGAAAAAGTAGGTTTTTGATGTGTAGTGACTTAGAAAAGAAATATGCTATGGGAGTGGGCGTGGCCTATGTCAGAAGATGTGACTATTTGGGGAACACGTGGATATAAAGTTTATGAAGATGTGATTTAAAATGGGGAAGTTACAGGCCAAAATGCGTTTGCATCCATTACAGCGCCACCTAGTAGAGTAGACACACAATTTTTGGTATGGGTGGTCTGTGTACTATTCTATATATACCCTGTAAATTTCACAGCCCTCAGCATAAAACTTGAGCTGAAAGAAATGTTTGTTGTTTATGTTGCAATAAGCCACGCCTACTTTGACCAGTCGTCACTAACTTCAAGATATGGCCTCAGGAGTGACCCAGCATCATACCCACCAAATTTGGTAAAAATTAGTGTTGCCATTTAAGAGATATAAATTTCCCATATTTGCAGTGCCCCCTAGAGGCCAATATTAGCCAAATTTGGCTCATACCCCCACAGTCCCATGCCAACCAAGGATCTCATATTTGGTGTTGTTAGCATTTATTTTGACCGAGATATGCAACTGTTAGCGTTGCTATAGCTAGCCAGAAAACTTTATTCGTTAATTATTTGCACATATTTTGACCAAACAAAATTCTTTTGATAACTTCACATCAGGTTCAGGTGAAGAGTGAGTGTGTCAAATTTCACACTGATCGGACAAAACCCCAAGGACGAGTTCGAAAAAAGCAGGTTTTCCAGTTTTCTCGATTTTGCGAAAAAAAATTAAAGGCGGAAATGGGCGTGGCCTAGCCCCTGTGATTCAGGGCTATTCAGGGAATCTGTGGATATGAGGTTTTTGAATGTGCGACATATGGTGTGGGAGTTATAGCCCAAAACGCGTTGCCCTTGGTTATAGCGCCCCCTGCTGGCGGACATATGTAATTTTTTGCATCTGAGGTACGTGCAGGGGTCTGGACCAACCCTCCAAATTGCATCACCCTCCCTTGCAAGGTTTAGCCAGCAGCACCACTTTTATCTACGGAAAAATAAAAATAACTATAATAATAATAAAAATCTGAACAAAAACAATAGGGTTCCCAGCACCGCTGTTCCTGGGAAACGCGTATGCTTGCATATGCGTTCCCCAAGCCCGGCCCCCTAATAATAATAATAATAATAATCAGAACGATTACAAGGGGGTTCCAGCACTTCATGCTTGGACCCCTAATAATTAAAACCATAAGCGGAGTTATGGCCCTCGCCCTCCCGTCCGATCACCTCCCTTGCGATTGGTGGGGCCATTCAACAATGACAGGACAGCATATCTTGTCTTTCAGTGCACAATTTCCAATTGCCAAATTTTTTTTGACTGTGTCAAAATAATTTTTTTCCTCCCATTCCAAAAAAAAATAGGGCGCTGGAGAACCATTTTCCGCATCAGTGTATTCGGGTTGTCATAGTGCACAAATGTTACATTGGGTCCAACTCAATCCGACACTGTATGCGTGAGATATACATGCTTTTATACTTCTGAAAATGGCTGCTTCGTTGTAAGCTCATCACAGCCACACCCAACATTTGATCAAAAATGTTAATAGTAACTTTTGACCACAAATGTGTGTAGGTGATTTTCACCAAGTTTGGTGCAAATTGGATGAAAACCCTAGAGGAGATGTTGAAAGTATGAGGGGTTTGATATGTCCACGCTTCCGCCCAATATGGCCGACTTCCTGTTGGGTTTAGGGTGGGGCCATAATGTAATTTTTCTCTTGTCCCAACATGGGCTATGTCTCTACCAAGTTTCATTTTTCTACGTGGAAAAAAGTTTGGGGTGGGCTCCCATTAGCGTAATGTATTTTGATTTTTGACAGGGCGTGGCCGAGTCATTTCTCAATATTTTTTCTTGGGGACTTCAAATAAAAAAATTTTTCACCAGGCTTGAATTTTTGGTTGAATAAAATTGACTTTTTGTTTATGTTCAAGGGGTCAAAGCCAAGAACCCATTCATTTCAATTGCACATTTTTGTTGTTGCCATGGGAACACGATTAAAAATAGGGGTGTGTCCTCATTTGCTTTTTGGTTCAGTTTGACTTGATAGATGTGTGTACCAAATTTCTTTTAAGTATTTCAAAAAAAATTTTTTTTCTTCCATTCAAAAAATGTAGGGGGCGTCAAAGAGCCATTTTGCCATACAGCTATACGAGTTACATATCATTGTGTTCAGATTGTCATTCCGCACAAATGTTACATTGGGTCCAACTCAATCCGACACTGTACGCGTGAGATATACATACTTTTATACTTCTGAAAATGGCCGCTTCGTTGTAAGCTCATCACAGCCACGCCCAACATTTTATCAAAAAATGTAAATGGTAACTTTTGACCACAAATATGTGTAGGTGATTTTCACCAAGTTTGGTGCAAATTGGATGAAAACCATAGGAGGAGATGTTGAAAGTATTGAGGGGTGCGATTTTATATGTCCACACTTCTGCCCAATATGGCCAACTTCCTGTTGGGTTTAGGGTGGGGCCATAATGTAATTTTTAACTTGTCCCATCATGGGCTATGTCTCTACCAAGTTTCATTTTTCTACGTGGAAAAAAGTTTGGGGTGGGCTCCCATTAGCGTAATGTATTTTGATTTTTGACAGGGTGTGGCCAAGTCATTTTTCAATATTTTTTCTTGGGGACTTCAAATAAAAATATTTTATTGGGTTTAGTGTTGGGCCATAATGTAATTTTTTACTTGTCCCAACATGGGCTATGTCTCTATCAAGTTATCAATTTTCTACGTGGAAAAAAGTTTGGGGTGGGCTCCCATTAGCGTAATGTATTTTGATTTTTGACAGGGCGTGGCAAAGTCATTTTTCAATATTTTTTCTTGGGGACTTCAAATAAAAAAATGTTTCGCCGGGCTTGAATTTTTGGTCTAATAAAATTGACTTTTCATTAAATGTTCAAGGGGTCAAATTTGCGTTCAAAGCAGGGAAAGGATAATAATAATAATAATAATAATAATAACGGAACCATGCGGTTTTAATAGTCCCTCGCCGGCTTCGGCCAGGCTCGGGCCTAATAATAAAAAAAATAATAAAAATAACGGAATCACGCGGTTTTAATAGTCCCTCGCCGGCTTCGGCCAGGCTCGGGCATCACTAGCACCTAAACACCCTAACATTTAGTACTATAAGCAAGCATAAATTAACTTGAACACCACATCAGTTATTTTTTTGAAGCATTTATCCTACTTTATTATTATTTATTCTTTATCTTACAATGGTAACCTATCTTATGCTGTAGTATAACACATGTATAAAATAATTACCATTTGCTTGCAATTACACTTTCATTTCAACATTTCAGTTCTTACTGATGATCATATTTTCATTTAAGTGTATGTGGCTTTTTTTCTTTGACACTGATTAACTGGCACTCAACCCCTGGCAAAAATTATGGAATCTCCACACACAGAGGATGTTCATGTAGCTTTTTACTTTGTACCAAATAAACAAATTGCAGATGTGACACAAAACCATTTTTGAACATTAGCTTATCATTCAACCTCCCTGAAACATACCTCAAACAAATTAAATTATTTTAATTAATGGAATATTTTTTTTTTCTTAATCAGGTAAAAGAAACAATACATAGAATCGCTTATTTACTTCAGTTATTGGGTTGGTCAGCACTGCTGAAAGAGTGAATTTTAAATATGTCCCATGAAAAATGCAAACATAAGCTAATAAACTGGTTTTGCTAAATTTGAAATATGTTAATTTTCGCATTCATATGTTGCCTCATTGTACACAAAATATGTGCGCCGATACTAAGTATTGATGGTATGTTCACTGATTTCAGATTTGGACCTCACCCCACCCCACATCAACATCATTAAACAGGGGGCAAATTGTGCATTTAATTTAACAAGAGTTAACTTCTTCAACCTGAACACCCTGGATTTTTTGACGGATCTTCTGTGGCCTGTAAACCGTCAGAGGCGTGGAGCTTCACGCTTTTTTTTTTTTTTTTTTTTTTTGCATCATTGCGCTCAACCGGTTACAGCAAAAGATTGCCTGAGTAACAATTAAACAGTTTTTCTTAATTGAAGACCGCTATATAAGCCTATAATGATTAAGAAATTATAATTCATGGGAAAAAAGATCACCAATGGGTGACACTAACAACGAACATAATACCCTACAAGCGATCTTGTAAGGATGGCATTAATCCAGACAATTAATTAATCCAAGAAATTTACCATGAATTATAGCGCTCGTTTCAGCATTTTCTCGGCAGTCTAATTTATTTTAAAATGGCATTTCAATAGGCCTACTCAAAATGTCCTCAAAGGTAAAAAATTATCTAAAATGCGAAACATCTTGAGCGTATCGAACTGAGAACATGGGCGCAAAACTGCGTATTACAGCTTTCGCCCAAATAAATACGTGCCGTCTCACGAGCAACAGGATTCAGGATATTCAACAGACAATTGTCATTTAATGCCCTCATTAAGAAAAATGCGTTATAACTTTTTTGATATAAAGAACAGGAATGCAAGCTACGAACAAATTTACCAGTCGATAGGCATACTGCCAAGTCTTCGCAAATAAGTGAATCCATGCTTGGTTACGGAGTAGAAGTGGAAAAACGCACGAGCACAATCGGCGCCACAACGCATTAATAATATATACATTTACCAACGTTTCGACACAGGTTTTCTTCGGGACACTGTGAGTCTATACAATACCCCGAAGACTTTTCGTCGAAACAGCTGGTAATTAAATACATGAAATGATCGTATGGTGGCTTTGAGTGTCCTCAGGCTAACACTGGGGAATCAATGTGGTAGTGGGCTACTGTTCTAATTGAATATACGGGCGTTTACTTTATCATCGCGCACGGGCCAACCTCTCAGCAGAATTAAATCTCATCAATTTATAACGTTGAAATGGCCTTTTCTTTACAAAGGATATCAGCAGTGTTTTCCGGTTAGACGCCCCCTTCTTCTTTAGGGGCGGCATGTTTCGACCAGCTACCGAATGAAATTCGAATATTTCCAGAAAATACAACAATATTATGCGAAGAGGATGGAAGTAAAATTATTGGAGTTCATATGACGCGCAATGTTACTGGATGTTGAAATCGTTCTCGAGTAATCACTGCTGCTTAGAGCAACGTTTCAATATGTCAGCAAAGAGGAGGTCAAAAGGCAAGCTGAAAAGCGTTTATCAAAATAAAATAGGTCGAAACTCGCCTAAAAACTTGTAAATTAATCGGGAAAGTAGCCGGCGGAAGAGGTCGGAGTAGTTGGCGAAATCGGCGGTCGCCGGGGCTTGTGGAACACCTTGCCATCACAGGATGTGACTGAGTAGTGCAGCATTTAACTATAAAAAGAACCTGATGGTCAATAATTGGCTGAATGTGTGAGGACTTGTAGTGGCTGACTAAGAACCTCTCCCCAACAAATAACCGACAGCAACTAAATGTGTTCTATCAAATCCGGCAGCTAACTACTTTAAGGGAGCAAAACGAATGGACAACCCCGTTCACAAAAAATTTGGAACGCTGAATAATTTAAATGAAAACAGAATGCAATGTTCTGCAAATCATTTTAACGCTATATTTAACCCTTTAAGCTCCGGGGGTAATGCTATGGTACTACACCCAAATTCCAAGGGCTTGATAAAGAAATTAGATGAATCATGTATTGTTAAAAATGTATCTCTCTTTATTTAGGTAATATCAAGTTTTGAAATAAAGAAAAGTTATATGCCTAATAACCAGGGACATTTTGATTGATAAATCACAGTGAGTGATAAAATATAGAAGTACTACGGCCCTTTCCATCTTAGACATTAAAACATTCCCTCATTTGCAACAACTGAAACACAATGTCATTGACCTATAGGGTGTCATTCAAATTGTGTATCACCAGAGATCAAAAATTAAAACTGCATTGTATTTGAAGCGCATATAAGTACTCTTTCAGGAACACCTCTTGTTTTGTTGAAATTCCACCTGATGTGGATTTTGTAGCTATTTAATCAACTGAAAGTAAAAAAATTTGCCACAAGTTTTCGTGTTGGATGGAAATAAAAAAAAATAAAAAAAAAAAAATACCAATGAATATTTCTAACAATTTGTTGTCTTGATTATTAGGGAAACCATCTAGGAATAATTAGTACTCATAAGCAGCCAATCTGTTGATTTCAAGAGTTCATTAGTATAATTAATATGAGGCTGCAGAATTTCACAAGTTTCCATCAAAAGAATTTTATCACAAAGTACGGTATGCAAAATTTTTTATCTGGAAAAACCTACTTGTGTATCAGTTTTTAGGGTAAATAATCACCTTCTGGTCAAAAAACAATTTTTTGAATTCTTTAGTCAGAGGTATCTGGGGGGTAAAAAGTCTCAATCCAACACAGAAACTATTTTCCATCCCACACAAAAATAATGAACCATGGATTCTGAGGTTCTGGATAGCTTTATTTGTTTTGTGTTAAGTTTAAATCTAAACAAGTGTTGCCACTAAACGTGGCCATGTCCCCCGCCAGGTCACGGAAATCGACTGGGGTCAGCGTATCACGCTAATACACATTGAAGCCAAAGATGAATTAAATCGTCAAACCGTTCTTGAGATATCGCATTCACAACAAATGGGACGTGACGGATGGACGGGCGGACGGACTGACGTAGCTGAATACTATGTCCCCTGCTCCGCTCGCTACTGCGGCAGCCAATAAAGGTTAATAGGTGTCACTTTAGGCCCTCCAGCCCATAATTCTAAAAAATAATCTGCTTGATTATAATCCACTGTCATCCTCTCGAACAGGCATTCATATCTAAAAATAAACACAGGAAGAGATTTGTTTTATAGGTAGCAAACTTTTGGTTCTATTATTTTAGGAAGTAATTCAAGATCACTTTTAACAAAAGTGAAGTTTGGAAAGCATGCCATATTGGAAGGTACATACACGTAGGCATAACATGAGTCATTCAGAAGATAAGACATTTGCTGAAGTTCTGAAGTTATTTCTTGCTTGGAATGCACTGAAATTTTAATATTTCTGAGGGTAAAACCTGACAACCGTTTGGATTGGGATCAATGAATCCTTTCCTGGTTAAGACTAGATGCAGACATGTACTTCACTTTCAGAGTGAAGGTAAAAAAAAATTGTGATGTTTTGTGGATCGAAATAATTTATTCATACATGTACGTACATAGACTTTGCCTACTTCAGAGATGTGATTCTGGGAAAAATTTTTTTTAATTCTGTTACCATGACTATGAATAGTAAAAATTACACAATCTTTTGTAGTAAATACCAAAGAATTCCGTCTGTCCGTCTGCCCGCACCAGTTTGTCCGACCGATTTCTCAAAAACCCAAAATTGCAGTCATGCATTCTACACTACATGGAGAGGTGCAGTAACAAGTTTCATGAAAATGTGATGATTTTTTTTCAAATTTCATATTTTGAACCTAGAAAATATACCACTGCAAAGTGAGAAGGGTTAATCCAAAAACTCAACCTTCACCATCAGTCTCAACTTAAGGTGTCCAGTATTCAATTTTAATCCAATCATTGGGATATCTCCAGTAACTCTGACAAAATATCGAAAAAAATACATAAAAGTCAAAACATCAGTTTTCATCAGAATCCGGAACAAAAACCACACTTCTGGTGCTGCACAGGCAGAGGGTTAATTCTACTCTTGGGTTTCAAGTAATGCAAGCAGGGCTACTTGGCTACGATCTAAACTAACCTATAATAGGCAGTCAATGTGAATAGGAGCAGCATATTACACATTCAAATTTGTCATTTCCATCCGAAACAAAAACGGGCTTTTTGAATAACACCCAATAAAGATTGAAATATTTTCTATATACTAATAAAAAATGAGCTTTATAATGACACAAAACTCTTTTCAAATAATCTTAGATATTTCAGTGTTACTAATTCTTGAGTTACAAATCCTGAGAGAAAAGTAAAAACGAAGGCAGAGTTGTAAATGGCGGTGGTCTGTGAGGCCATCAAATACATTACAGCAGGAGGATGGAGAATTAATCCACTCACGCAACCTTTCCGCAAAAAGTTGCACGTTCTTAAGAAATTATTTCGTTGTGCACATCAATTGAACTACTGGCAGAATTGCTGCCACAATTTCCAGTCTTGTTCTGCCTGGTTTAAAGCATAATAGTCATTCCAGCCCCTCATTTCTTTTGCATTTCTTTGCGCATGGATAGATGTGATTGCAGTCATGGGTGAAAAATTGTGCCTGTTTTCTCTATCCCGTCTTGTGGACCATTTGCCTTGAGCATTACCAGGATAACAGACCAATATACTTACTTTTTTGCACATTTTTCACACTTGAATGTTTCAGATCAAACAAATTTTAATATAAGACAAAGATAACCCGAGTAAATACAAAATGCAGTTTTGAAATGATGATTTCATTTATTAAGGGGAAAAAGCTATCCAAACCTACCTGGCCCTATGTGAAAAAGTAACTGCCCCCCTTGTTAAATCTTGAATTAACTGTGATTAACCACATTTTTTGAGTCCAATTTCACTAGCCACACCCAGGCCTGATAACTGCCAGACGTGTTGAATCAAGAAATCACTTAAATAGACCCTGTTTGACAAAGTGAAGTAGGCAAAAAAAACCTCAAAAAGCAATATGTCACGCTGTGAACTAAAGAAATTCAAGAACAGATGAGAAACAAGGAAATTGACATCTATCAGCCTGGAAAGGGTGACAAAGCCATTTCTAAGGCTTTGGGACTCCGGCGAATAACGGTGAAAGCCATTATCCACAAATGGAGAAAACTTGGAACAGAGGTGAACCTTCCCAGGAGTGGCTGGCCTATCAGAATTACCACAAAAGCACATCAACGACTCATCCAGGAGGTCACAAAAGAACCCAGAACAACATCTAAAGAACTGCAGGCCTCACTTGCCTCATTTAAAGTCAGTATTCATGATTCAACAATAAGAAAGAGACTGGGCAAAAATGGCGTCCATGGGAGGGTTCCAAGGCGAAAACTACAGCTGACCAAAAAGATCACAAGGGCTCGTCTCACATTTGCCAAAATACATCTTGATGATCCCCAAGACTTTTAGGAAAATATTCTGTGGACTTACGAGACAAAAGTTGAACTTTCTGGACGGTGTGCATCCCGTTACATCAGGCGTAAAACTAACATATCATTTCACAAGAAGAACATCATACTGAAAGTCAAACATGGTGGTGGTAGTGTGATGATTTGGGGCTGCTTTGCTGCTTCAGGACCTGAACGACTTGTAATTGATGGAACTATGAATTCTGCTCTACCGGAAAATCCTGAAGGAGAATGTCCAACTATCAGTTGGTGACCTCAAGCTCAAGCGCACTTGGGTTATGCAGCAGGACAATGATCTGAAACACGCTAGCAAGTCAATGATCCGAAACACACTAGCAATCCACCTCTGAATGGCTTAAAAAAACAAAAAAAAACAAACTGAAGGTTTTGGAGCGGCCTAAGCAAAGTCCGGACTTAAATCCGATTGTGATGCTGTGGTATGACCTTAAACAGGCCGTTCATGCTCAAAAACCCTCCAATGTGGCTGAATTAAAACATTCTGCAAAGAAGAGTGGGCCACAATTCCTCCACAGTGATGTGAAAGACTCATTGCCAGTTATCGCAAACACTTGACTGCAGTTGTTGTCGCAGAGGGTGGCACAACCAGTTATTAGGTTTTGGGGCAATTACTTTTTGACACCAGGCCAGGTAGGTTTGGATAGCTTTTTCCCTTAATAAATTAAATCATCATTTAAAAACTGCATTTTGTATTTACTCGGGTTGTCTTTGTCTAATATTAAATTTTATTTGCTGATCTGAAACATTTAAGTGTGACAAATATGCAAAAAAATAAGAAATCAGGAAGGGGGAAAATACTTTTTCACGGCACTGTACGTATAGCTCAATTCATTTCAAAATAAGTGCAAATAAATTAATGTATATGAATGTAATTACGAACTCCCCCATTTGTATTTAACTTTGATTTTAGGTGGTGTAGCCTACAGGCTAACTGTATTTTCAGCAAAATAACACAAGTTTATTTTTAATTAACTATCAACATAGTGAAGCAACTTCATTAAAAAAAAAAAAAAAAAAAAGACTGAAAGCAAATTTGTTTTTAACTACCTGTGGCACACAGTGCATATGACTTGTTCGATATCCGCTGAAAAATTTTAAATTTTTGATGCACCTGAGTCAAATTCCAACTGATAAAAGCAAAAAAAAAAAAAAAAAAAAAGAAGAGGCTCCGCATACACGTTGAAGGTTTCAGAGGTTCCCATAGGAATTAACTGACTTCCAATTTACTCGCATAAATACACACAGCTATGGGGAAACGAGGCATCAGAGGTGCGGCTTGGCTTTGACCGTATCCAAAAGTTTTGCAAAAACATGCAGAGAAGCAGACATGAAAGCAGATTATGGACAGAAGGCTCAATGTTTTCAAAATACAAGTAAGGTTGATTTTAATAATTTATTGAAAACTGATCAAGACGAATCATAACTTTAAAAGTATGCTCTCGCTGAAATGAAATACGAAAGTATTATATGTCCCAAAAACGTTTTATGGAAAGTTTAGTCAAAATTGGTCAAAATTTGTGATCGGTAGAGGTCATAGGTCGTATGATTGAGTATCTATGTGTGAGAGAATTTAAAAAGTTAAAAAACAGCTATTTTTTCAGAAATAGACCCTTTCGGTTTAAGGGCGTGAAAAACGAGATTTGGAGAGTGCATGAGCACTGGACATTGTGTATGGCAGAAGAAAAACTGGAGACCGTTAACAAACCTGAAGTCAGTGAGAGGAGAGCAATCTCTCGACTCAAGGTTTGCTAACTGAGACAGATATGCAATGATATGGATGTACCATACTCAAAGCTCGAAGGAGAATTAGTTGAAGCAAAAATTGAGAAACATGTGCTGTCAAAACAAACATTTGCAAACGACATGCTAACCATCCCCATTTACTGCCCGCTCTTTCCCAACAACCATGATAACTGGGTCACTTAAATTGTCTGAAAACTAGGTTGACATGGTTTTCATTTCAGCTGTTTCAGCACAGATTTTTTGCAATAATCATTTGGTTTCTTTGCAATTTTCATTACATAATTACTCGGTATACAGTTGCACTCTAAGGTTTGCATACACTAGCTGAATTGGTGAAATGTTGCCATTTATTTTGAGGATATGACTCATCGTGCAAAAAGCTTGTCTTTTATTTATGGATAGTGATGATGTGAAATCATTTATCATCACATAGGCGTTTGGCTACTTTTTATATCATAATGATAACTAAAATCACCCAAATGGCCCTGATCATTATTTACACACCCTTGAATGTTTGACCTTGTTATACAGACACAAGGTGAAATACTCAGGTTTAAATGGCTATTAAAGGTTCATTTTTAGCAAAATTGTAACTAGTGTCTCTGTATAGTCATTGAGTTTGTTAGTCCCCAAATGGATGCACTGATTGGGCTCGAGGCTGAGCCACAAGGAGCAGGAAAAGAACTGTTTAAGGACCTTCATAACAAGGTAGTTCAACTTTTCAAAGGTGGGGAAAGGATACAATAAGATATCCCAAGACTTGAAAATGCCAGTCAATACTGTTCAGTCTGTAATTAAGAGGGGGAAAATTAGGGGGTATGTTGATTCCAAGCAAAGGTAAGGTAGGTCAAGAAAGATTTCAGCCCAAATTACCAGGAGAATTGTTCGGGACACAAAGATCAATCCACAAGCTACCTCAAGAGAAATACTGGATAGTCTGAAAAAAGATGGTGTAGTCGTTTCAACGAGCATAATTAGGAATAAAGATATATTCAATAAAGAGCAGCATGGTCGAGTTGTGAGAAGGAAGCCATTATTGCGCCAATCCCACAAAAAAGCCCACCGAAAATATGCCAGACAACACCTTGACACACCAAACGACTTCTGGAATACTGTCATTTGGAGTGACGAGACCAAAAGAGAACTTTATGGTCACAACCATAAGCGCTGTGTTTAGAGAGCACTCAACGAGGCCCATGGTGAAAAATATACCATTCCCACTGCAAAGCATGGTGGTGGCTCTCTGATGTTTTGGGGATGTGTGAGCTCTAAAGGCACAGGGAGTCTTGCAAAAACTGATGGCAAGATGAATGCAGGCTGAATACTGGCTGACAATTTGCATTCTTCAGCACAAAAGCTGTGCATAGGACGTACTTGGACTTTCCAGCATGACAATGATCCAAAGCACAAGGCCAGGTTGACCTTCCAGCAGTTACAGAAGAGAAAGGTGAAGGTGGCCAACAGTCTCCTGACCTCAGTATCATCAAGCCGCTTTGGGGAGATCTCAAATGTGCAGTTAATGCAAGACAACCAAAGAATTTGCTGGAGCTGGAGGCATTTGGATGAGGAATGGGCAGCTATACCACCTGAAAAAATTAGGGGCCTCATTGACAGCTATCACAAAACACTGCACACTGTTATTGATGCTATGGGGGAAATACACAGTATTAAGAACTAAGGGTATGCACACTTTTGAACAGGGTTAATTTCATTTTTTTCCCCTTATTGCCATGTCTTATTTGATGATGCTGCCATTTTACATGACCTACAGTTGGATATGAATCCAATAAAAATTAGAAATGTGTTTTTTCTGACTATTCATATTTTATTTAAAGAAAAATGTTACCTATTTTACACCTTCACCCAGCGTCTGCAAACTCTTGAGCACAACTGTATATCACCAACAAAGTTGAATTTGCTTGCCAGTTTGTTTTGCGGTACGAATTAATGTCATTAACACCACGATGACTGGGTCCCACATCATAAATCCGCTAAAAACTAGTGTTCCTGCGACAAATTCACACTGTTCAAAACAACCGGGAAGCACACATGATCCAAACCTCTTCTCAACATGGATAACTGCGCAGGTACACATGTAACAGACAAGGCCAAGACATACCGAAATAACAATATCAGTACTGCTTGACTGAACGCAACAGATTTGATTTCGGATTCACTTTTGTGCTGAAAACAACGTCAAGGACTTACCTTGACAATAACTCGCCAATACAGCCTTTCAAGTCAACGTTGCACCGATAAAGTCAATGGTTTTAATTTGTAGGAGTAAACTGATGGCGCATAGTCAACAGAGAGAATTCTGTACACAACGACCACTTTTTTTCGATTGTTTGCCAAAACGATTTTAAAAGGGGGCGCCAATAGCTATATTTTGGGGGGTTTTATTAGTAAGAAGGTAATTTAGAATTTAATATCAATATTTACTATCGTGAATGCATATGCTGTGCATGCCCTAGCAACCCAGTGTGTCATCAGTAACATGGCTGCCGCCATTATATGCTACTACCACGTACAGTGCTGTGAAAAAGTATTTGCCCCCTTCCTGATTTATTATTTTTTTGCATATTTGTCACACTTAAATGTTTCAGATCAAACAAATTTTAATATTAAACAAACATAACCCAAGTAAATACAAAATGCAGTCTTTAAATGATGATTTCATTTATCAGTTTATGCGCCAGCAAGTGCTACCAAATTTTGCCAAATTAGATTAATATCTGTTACAGCTAGAGGTTACAGGTCATTCAAATTGGCATCTACTGGAAAAGAAATGTCAATAGTCACAAAACGGCCTTATTTTGGAAATCTAAAACCCGTAACTTGTATGTAGAGACATACTGAATACAACTTACATGCCGAGTTTCAGCTTAGTGTAGATTGGAAAAGTGTAAAATGGACAACTTCACTTTTTCAATTTGACCACTCTGCCGCACCCACTTTTGAGTGCGCAGGCTGAAATGCTGTCCCAAAGTATATTTGTCCTGAAAATACTGAATTTGAAATTTTGTCGAATTTGATCAATATTTGTGACTGCAAGAGATTACAGGTCAAACCGTTTGTGGACGACAGACGATGGATGATAGACAATGATGACAGATGACAGAGTTTGCACCATCTTAATCCCTCTGTGCAGATGTGCAAGCGGACATGGAGCTGCTCTATTTATGCACGCTGTTACACTATCCTATCAATAGGTCGTACAGCCGAAACTTTTATTGAATATTCACGAGGAAGCATTGCCTGTGAACGACTTAGAATATGGATGAGTAAAGTCCCATCGCCATTTCCCAGGATTAGTATGATTTAAACTCCTCAGCCAAGCCTGATGTGCAAACTGCCCAATATACTTGGCCATAGGATCTATTCAGCAGTTATGGTATGTTGACACTAGCGATTTTCCCAAAGAAAAGGGGTCAACGCATCGCTATGGAATGATTTTGGGCTTTTGCGCAGAGAAAAATCGTCATCAGATCATCCAAGTTGGACTGCGCGAACAAAAATTCATGAAAACGTGGCGTATTAGGGATACAAATTTCCGGGCCAAAAATTTTTGAACTGACCAAAACTTGATCAACGGATTGGCATTCCACCGCCTTCTGTTGTGCAAAGTTATAAAAAGTCAGGTTTCACAGCGCTTGGTTGAAGTTTGTTGTAGGACGTTGATCTTCTGTGCATTGACGGCGGATATCAACTGTGCAGGAACTTGTTGATTTCATTTTGCGTCAAAAAAGCGTGGGAAACCAGTTGATCTCAGTCTGTTCACATTGGCGGTCTTGTATACATTTTACGCCATTTTTCCGTGAAAAATACGCCAACAAAAATATTTGACCAATCTGTCATGTTTTGCGCCAGTGTGAACCTAGAATTAATAAAAACTAGAATGTCTTTTTACTCGTAAAAACATACATCTCCCCCCCGGCCCCCTTCCCTGCCTAACCCACCGGAGGGACGGACAGATGGACAGACAGACAGGCACAGACCAAAAGAGAACCACTGCAGGATCTGAGTAGTAAGTATGCAAAGTTTCGTTGAGATCATGCAAACGTTTCGGAGTTATGCTCCGGAGACAAAATGATCACATCCGGATGGACTGACAGACGGACGGACAGACAGGCACATATTAAAAGGCACCACTTCAGGACCTGAGTAGTAAGTATGCAAAGTTTCGTCAAGATCATGCAAAGGGTTTTGGAGTTACGCTCCAGAAACGAAGTGGGAACGCCAACGCGAACAGGAACAGAGCCTAAAACAATATGTCGGGGGGGAGACATAATGATCTCTTGCAACAGAAAAATCGTTGTCCTTTGTTGCAACCACTTCAGCTATAACAGGCCAACGGTATTCTAATTAAGTTGTTTAAAAAATCAGTTTTCTGAAGCAAAAATTCAACATGGTATTGATACCATGTCATTGTACTATCAATTATGATCAGATATTAAAAACATGTGATTCCCTCCCATTGATTTACATGCAGATTTGTCTCGTGAAGAATTCAGCTGTCTTTTAGAGCCTCATACAATCCCTCACGCAAATGCAGTCATTTCAATGGCTGCTCAGGCGTATCTGCGTAAAGCACAGCTATAGTTCACGCCCACGTGAAACCTTCCCAGGTAATTACCCATTGATTGACATGTTTTTTTTAATCCAATTCCAGACAGGATAAACTTTTCT
The DNA here is from genome assembly GCA_029692085.1 of Gymnothorax javanicus. Taxonomy (NCBI): domain Eukaryota; kingdom Metazoa; phylum Chordata; class Actinopteri; order Anguilliformes; family Muraenidae; genus Gymnothorax; species Gymnothorax javanicus. The sequence goes on along the minus strand of CM056195.1, from coordinate 136,128,533 downwards.
CAATAATTGAAGGACACTGATTGGACCCTCAGAAAAGTATTTATACACTTTCATAACACAAGTTGTATTCGCTCAACTTTGCACAGCTGAAAATGACATGACTGCATGGAAAAAAATGACTTCCAGAACCAACCCTGGAGTGCTGAGGTTATATTTGCAGGATGGAAATGCGATTCGGAGACAGAAAATTACATTTATTCTGAATGGAACAGACTGGAGGGCTGACAGCATTGATTTTTTAGAGGAGAAATTAAATGATGGAGAGTTTTTCCTCTTGCAGTGTAAGTAGAATTGTCTTTGTATGGAGTAGCTTTATCTTACTTCTAGCTAGCTAGCTAACTAGCCAGCTATTTTTTATTTTCGGTTTACCACCGTGATCACAGCTGGTGTTCCACATTAATTACGACGAGTAGCCGATAGCCTTTGCAAATAATACTGTAAGTGCTGGCATTTTGCTTAATGTGGCGATCTGTTTTTGAATGCCTTGGATTTTCGCTTGCTTAAAATGTAAACAGCTCAAAGACCTTGGTAAATCCCCTGCTTTGTTCATTGCACCAACAACTCAGTTCAATCAAAGGGTAGCATATTGCCTGCTTTTTCCTGATCGTGGAATGTCCGTTTTGTCCAAAAAAAAAAAAAAAAAAAAAAAAAAAGGCATATTAAGATATTACAGAGTTATATTTGCTTCTGACAGGGTGTGAAAAGCGTTTATACCAGCTTGTGTTTCGCTTGGATGATCGGAATTGCAAACAGCAAGCTTTCCGTCTCAGAGTGAAGGTTCTGACCATAAAATAAGCAGTTCCTTTAAAGCATCCATTCCGCGAGAAAATGGATTTCTCTTACAATTTGAATATGGTAGGTCCATAATCAGTTTGTGACATGTCGTGGTTCTTTAACTCCAACACCGCTTGAAGTATTGGTTTTTGCGAATAAAAGGAAATAGGCGGAGAATTTACGCCAGTAAGACACGTGTTGCGGTATTTTGTAACACTGCAAATTGAATATTCATGTTCTCGCCGGTTCTTGCCCACTCTGAAGTGTAACCGCCCACATAAAGATTCAAGCCACGTGTGAACTGTCAGTGTCAACCACAGTCTATGGTGTCAACTCTGTGAATGTACTTGCATTCCAATTGATTGTATTAGGATACAGGTGACCTATTGGCACTTGCAAATAACGAGACATCTGTCTCGCGTTTTCATTTTGGCAAGGTGAGGTGATGCATTGGGGCTCGATGCATAGGCTTCTGACACGAAAGCCCATCCGGGTAGGCTATTCCGAGAGTTAGGCCAGTTTTGGAAAAAATCAATAGCCTAATTGCAGGGCTGCCAACTTTCTACGCATTCTCACACATACGGCGTAGGTCTCATGCATTTTCGAGGCATATTCACCGAAGTCAGCAATTGTTCAATCGACGCGTATATTAATGAGATTCTTACGCGCAATTAAAGTTCTTGTGCAAGGCAGTTTCAGTTTCACTTGCGTAACGGTGGATTTCACCACTAGTAACACGGAAAGCGATTAAGACTCTGGACCTCTTGCGCTTTTTTTTTCTTGGGGATTGAAAGCAATGCATGTGTTTCATGATCGTTTCGATAGTTTAAGTGGAATAAGACAATTTGAAATGTCTTCATGCAATTCCATTGTTTCCAATTCCTGAGTAAAGAGAAGCGTGAGAATTCCAAAGTCATAATTGATTTCCATGTCACTAGTGGGGAAATGAACCGTAATGCACGTGAAATTGATAAACTTTTGTGCACAACGACTACAATTCTGCAAGAGAATCTCTTTAATGCGCATTAATTGAGTAATTGCTGATTACAGCACAGGCACGTGAAAGCCATTAAGAGGTGTGACACTTGTGCCGAATGCGTGAGACTTGGCAGCTCTGTAATCGAGAGGGCTGCTAGACATTTCATCTACAACCCCAATTCCGAAATAGCTGGGACAAAGTGTAAATAGTGAATAAAATCAAAACGCAACGACATATAAATCACACCAGCCAGTATTTTATTCACAATAGAACAGAGATAACATAGCAAATGTTGAAACTGAGAAATTTTACAATTTTATCCATAAAATGAGCTCATTTCAAATTTGATGGCTGCTACAGGTCTCAAAAAAGTTGGGACAGGGGCCTGTATACCATGGTGTAGCATCCCCGCTTCTTTTTAACACAGAGTGGAGGCGTCTGGGCATTGAGGAGACAAGTTATTTGAGTTTGGCCATTGGAATTTGATCCCACTCTTGTTTAATACAGGCTTCCAGCTGCTGGAGAGTTTTAGGTCCCCTTTGACGGACTTTTCGTTCAATTATGCGCCAAATGTTCTCAATCGGTGAAAGATCAGGATTGCAGGCATGCCAGTTCAGCACACGGACTCTTCTACTATAAAGCCATGCTGTTGTAATAGCTGCAGTATGTGGTTTAGCCTTGTCCTGCTGAAATACACAAGGCCTTCCCTGGAATAGATGTTGTCTGGAGGGGAGCATATGTTGCTCTAAAATCTTTATATACCTTTCAGCATTCATGGTGCTTTTTAAAACATGCAAGTGTCCCACACCTTATGCACTCATGCATCCCCATACCATCAGAGATGCTGGCTTTTGAACTGAACGATGATAACAGGAGGGGTTGTCTTTCTCCTCTTTAGCCTGGAGGACATGACGCCCACGATTTCCAACAAGAATGTCAAATTTGGACTCGTCTGATCACAAGACACTTTGCCACAGTCCATTTTAAATGAGCCTTGGCCCACAGAACACGGCTGCGCTTCTGGATCATGCTCAATAGGTTCCTTTTTGCATGATCGAGTTTTAAGTGGCATCTTTGGATGGCACGGTGGACTGTGTTTATAGACAGTGGTTTCTTGAAGTATTCCTGGGCCCGTTTAGTAATGTCAATGACAGAAATATGCCGGTGAGTGATGCAGTGGCGTCTGAGCGCCCGAAGATCACGGGCATCCAGTAAAGGTCTTTGGCCTTGTCCCTTACGCACAGAGATTCTTCCAGTTTCTCTGAATCTTTTGATGATGTTATGCACTGTCGATGATGGGACCTTCAAAGCCTTTGCAATTTGACATTGAGGAACATTGTTTTTAAAGTATTCCACAATTTTTTTACGCAAGCCTTCACAGGTTGCAGAGCCTCTGGCCATCTTTACTTCTGAGAGACTCAGCCTCTCTAAGACATCGCTTTTACAGCCAATCATGTTACACACCTGAAGCCAGTTAACTTAATTACTTGCTAAATGTTCTTTCAGCTAATTCTCTTATATATTAATTGCTTTTTCAGCCCTTTTTTCTGCCTGTGTCCCAACTTTTTTGAGACCTGTTGCAGCCAGAAAATTTGAAATAAGCTCATTTTGTGGATAAAAATGTAAAATGTCTGTTTCAGCATTTGAAATGTTATCTATGTTCTATTGTTAATAACATATTGGCTCATGTGATCTGAAAGTCATTGCATTTTGATTTTATTCACAATTCACACTTCTTCCCAACTATTTCAGAATTGGGGTTGTAATTTGTTAGATAGACTAATAAAACTACCCCTCTGAAATGTCCATTGTTAAACGTGTTGGTGGCATTTCCTGCATTGCATCAGCCTTCTCTTCAGATTTGCGGTCATATATATAAAGCAATATTTGTGAACTTAGTGTAGCCATTGCTTCGCTGAAGTCTAACTATGCTACCTGTAAAATCTGTTGTCTTTCACCGTCTATGGTTGTAGCTAGCTAGGCTCCGGGCCAGAAGGGCATTGGGGCTGTTTACATATTGAATATTCACGAATGTAGCTGAACTATCCAATCAGCGTGAAACTCACTTAAATGCCGGATATTCGTGAGGGAACTCACCCTTCTTCTCAGACTGCCTTTCAGTGATGCTAAAAAGGTCATCAAATAAGCGATCCAAGGCACTTTTCCCACAAATAATGGTATGAATACGATGGCAGGGCATTGGGGATTAACACAAAATGTCGGGATATGTGTGGAATGGGCACTTTAATGAGTAAATGTGCTTGCTGATGCGACTTTGTCGAAAAATGGACAAAACTCTGAACTACATCATGCAGAAAAGGCATGTTTTTGGTTTGGAGAGGTTACTGGTGACTGTTGCTGTCCATCCACGCTTATATTGATAAATTCATTCTAAATTCCATTAGAAAATCATTGATTCATATTGAGCTTCATCAGTGAAAAGTTGATTTGTGCTGAACACTTGATTATTTTATGGTTTGACAGCTCGCTATTTTGAGGGCTCTGACAGGATGGGGAGCCACTTGGAGAGCGGTCTCATTTTGCTCATAGAGAGTAGATAATTTTGAAAAGCATTGTTAGATGACGTCTGGTGGTCAAGGAGTTTATGTTCCCAGAATTGTTTTGTTTTTACTCCTAGCCATTTTTCAATTTTCTGTATTATTTTTTTAAATTTATAATTCCACAGCTGAATCTTCATTGAAGATTTTTTTGTGTTTGTGGCCCTTACTCTGAACTATAATTATGAAAAGAAACTGAAATATGATGCAATTCTAAATGCTACAAGTATATTGTTTCATTTCAGCCATTTCCCCCCTTTCTGTGAAGCTCAGATCTTGAATTATAAAGTCTTAAATTGGGTAATGCATCAATAAGCATATCTGGCTTTTGCGCAAAGGGGTTAATATCTCAGCTGGTAAAGGATCAGGTGATTTAAAAATATCACAGACTAACAGAGGCAATAATGTAATGAGAAATGGGAGGGTGAGGACTAAGGATAGGGACAATATGGTCGATCACAGACTATTTACAAATCCAAAGGCTTATTCCTCAACAACAGAGAACTACAATTTCAAAGCATTAGTGTGTGACTCATAGTAGTGACTCAGCAGAGTTACGGAAATACTGGGGTTCAGGAGACCTCACTTTCAATGGCTCATAACGAGAGCAAATTACCTGCATGACTCCAGAAAAGTCAGAATTCACTGGCCCTTCTGAAAACTGTGTGCCATTGACTGCAACCTAGACAGACAAGAACAGAATATGAGAATAAGTAAACATTCTTCATGACAGTCAAACAGTTGAATAACTGTCCACTGTAAACCATGTAGCAAAGTGCGCATGACTTTAGTTGCAGGAAGGATTTCAATCTACACGCAAACTTCGAGCTGCATGCGTGAGCTTGCACATGCTCACACGTAATTACGAGCAGAAAATCCTGCCTGAGATTTCTGGATCAGGCACCACTATTACGTTTCACATTTACGGACTCTCAAATAATCTGAGGAGCAAAGTATCTACTGACTGAATGAATACTACCAGACAACGCATAATATGCATCTACCAGTAAATTTAAGATATTTGACCCAAATATCACCTAATCATGTAAAACAACAGACAAACAAAGCATTCCACCTCGTAAAGGTCCACAACATTTTATTCCCAACACTCAAGTCAGCCTCGAGAGATTTAAACTCAACCGCATTTAAATGGCCATCTCTCCTGTGTTTACCACTGCCACTGATCAGAGCGTAATTCACTTCAACTACAGTAGATAAATGAAAAAGGGCTCAAAACTTAACACTTAAGAGTAAAATACACATAACATTCTTTTAGCTCGGTTAGACTGGCAGTCAATTACTCAAAGATGGCAATATCAGTTTCACCTCGTCATTTTTAAAATAATGCATGGACTAGCCCCAGGATTTACGGCAATATTCATTTCTCGTGAAATCAAATTTTTTAACAAGGTATCGTTATCTTGCCCCCCTTAAAATAAATATAAACTATTACAAAAGATCTCTCCATTATCAAGGATCAATAATGTGGAACAATCTACCTCAATATATTCGATCCATAACTTCTCTACAGTCATTCAAGAAATATTGTAGACTTTTATCTATAGCCTGAATTAAGTATAACTGATTTTAACCACTGATAAACCTTGGTATTTGTCTAATATTTTTATTTCAATATAAAACTGTACAAGTGCCCCTACTTTTGGTTGTGCTCTTTTGCAAATGTTTATGTTGAAATCCTTAATGTGTGTATGTAGGTATATATATGAGTGTGTCTATATATATATGTATGTATATGTGTAGGTATGTATATATGTGTATGTATATCCCCCCCCCCTTTGTCTTATAAGTATGTATCTCTATGTATTCTACACTTTGTCACTCGTTGGTTTGGTTAATGTTTTTGTTTATTTTTTTTTGCAGGGCCCCTTGGAAGAGCAGTTTCCTAACTGAAAGGGTTACCCTGTTGAAATAAAACGGAAATACACGTTCTGCAAATTTTTGAAACTTTAGAAACAACAACGCAAAAAATATAAAGGGTAACTAATCGAACAACAATGCCTTAAAGTTCATAACAAGCACAGCAGGTTGCTGCTATTCCTGACTCTATGCTGGCAGCTCTAAAGTGGCTCTGGCTGTAAGTCACGGGAGGTACTTCACAGCAACGCTACAGTGGCAAGTCTAAACATACCCGTTGCTCGTATAGTCATTTTCTGGCACTGATGCTGACACGGACCCAAAGACGGGAATCTCTGTTCCAGAACTGCAGATTGTAGCTTTGCCCTGTATTGCTCCGGACTGTAACCTCAGCTGACCTCAAACAGACAAACTCAGAGGGTTCCCATCCATCGGCTCAAACAGAACAGCTTTGCGAAAATGACAGCCGTGCTGAGCATGCCCAAAGCTTGCCAGAGCCCAGAGGGCCACCTGCCAGCTCAGTCACCTGTTGAGGGGTGGGGCACTGGGGCGGGGCTTCAGAAGGACCCCGCAAGGGGGAGAACAGGGACCCCTTCCTGTCTTCTCCGCCAGGAAGAGAGAGGACTCCACCAAGCCAAGGGGTAAACTACAAGGAGGAAAAGGTCACGAAGAACACCTTCAGCATTGGACCAACCAATCAGCACAAGCCAGGTAGAGGACCAGTAGAAACCTCTCCAAAGATCGGTTGTCTGCATGACCAATAAAGGCATCTTGAACGAGTGGAGTCATTCCCCATTGACAATACTATACAACCAAAGTCTCAGCACCCGTAATGAACTCTTGATGAAGGCAAGACCCTCTGTGTGAGAATTTCATAAGCCATGCTGCCAATGCCATTTATTATCCCTGCATGCAATCTGACAGATCATCATGAGTTTTCGACAGATCAAATATTCAAAAGGCCTAAATCACACAAACACAAGTGAGACAACTTCCTTTTTCCTCCTCTCTCACTACTAAGAACAGTATTAATATAAAACTGCAGCAAAGTCATCTAAATTATAGTTTTAAGAAAAGGCAAAATCTCACCACGAATAGTGTAAAACATACTATCAGTTAGTGAGGATATTTTACATCCAGTTTTCTGTGAATATTTCTCAGTGCATAAAAGGTAGGGATTACACGAATTTAAAGACTGGTTTTCATCTACATTTTCTTCTAACAGAAGCAACACTTTTCATGTAGGCCACATATAGGCACAATGCTGCAAAAACAGCAGTTACTGCACTTTGATTGTTCTAAAAGCTGTATTTTAATCTAAGACAGTGCAAAGGTGGAATGACAACCAATATGTCAAAATTTACAGCTGTTATCCGTTAGAAGAAAGAAATTCCACCATTTGACATTCAGCAACGGAAATATTCCAAGAAGGCCTAATGACTGAAGAGTTGGCATTTCCCTTTAGAAATAAGCCACTCGCAAAGTCGTTCCGCACGTTTGATCTGCACACAAATAAACAACCAAGCAAATGACACAATGAACCAGGAAGGACGTTGGTCGAACCTTTTTCCCTGTTCAAAAGACTCTGGCCAGAAGAGCTGCTCGCGACCGAATTCAAATAGTAACTGACAGCTAACGTTAGCTAGCTTACGAACAGTGGACAACCACATCTGTCACAGGCCTGTACTCGAGCCCCCATCTAACTACAAACAAGAAATGCCACTAGTTTCCCTTACTGAGTCCAATAAGCTTACTACATATTCTTGAATAACCTCTTAAAGGTCAGAACGTCAACCAAACACCAATGGGCAAGTAAGCTGCTGCAATGAAGTACATCCAACTTATATCTCTTGCTAACATCTCTCTTTCAGCTAACGTCAGTCTGCTAGCAAGCTAACTAGCTATTGTAGCGGTCCACAGCCAGAATTCGCCACAAAACCATAACAGTAGCGTTAGCAGAGCGAGTTGGTGGCAAAACAACATGCAGAGCTATTGCTAGCTACCTAGATCACAATATGCCGCACACTGTTTACATTAGATAGGGTAAGGGAAAAGTACTCGACAGCAAGGCAGCTCGTTAGATAACTAGCTAGCTAGATACGTACCTAGTCAAATCCCTACTTCATTAGCCAACTCATAGCCAGATTGTGACAGGTTTGCATACATTAGCTAGATGCTACAGATCAGTTCACGAAGCTATCCGGTCAGTGATGCATCAGGCAAGGCTGAGTTCGCCATGAAACATAAGCTGCAAAACCAACTATGAGATAAAAAGGAAGCGCATTTCCACCGGTTATCCGAATACCACAAAATGACCAGCCAAGGTTTGCTTACTCTGACCGTAATTTGGAAAGCGTATGAACTCAACAGCTTTAAACAGTGCTAGCTATGGTGCAGGGCAATAAAGGCCTAAATCTGGCTTGTGTAACGTTATTCCTGATTCCGCAGTCATGGGGACTTGCTGTGCTTTCATGGCATCACCGTATCTTGTATGGAAAGTCTCACCTCCCCGTTCAGGCCCATGATGCCACCCGGATTGCTGTTACCAGTACTTCCTGCAGACAACAAGCCCATAACAGAGGCGGGTGTTCCGCTAGCTTGGGAACTCCGGGCCGTGGCTAGAGCGCCGGCCTTTCCATTACTGCTGCTGACAGTGCTACTGCAGCTACTGCCACCGCCCCGCTTGTTCTTCCTGCGCTTAGCTCCTCGTTTGGCGTCGGTTGGGCTCATTTTCCCACTGAAATACGCGATAAGCTGACGTCTAAAGAAGGTAGACTTTTGGTTGGATTTCCTGGCCGAATCAAACTTTTAAAACATAAATAATGGCAAGCTGTGTCACACTCCAAAATACCAGACTCTCAGTAGATTGAGAAAGCAAACAGACTTCAGATTCCAACATGGCCGCGGCCCTACAGGAATTGGCTACAGAGTTTGCGTGGTCACGCACTTACGTTTTACACAACACCCGAAAATTCATGGGATTAGTAGTTTATTACGGTAAAAATTCGGCGTATTTCTCTAAACAGGGCAGCAACCTCAGTATACCATGCGTTAAAACAGTTGCGCTGCAGTCTTAGAACTACAAATTGATGTAGTCTTTTTCTGATTCGATCAGACTTCGAGCAAATTGGCATAAGTCTATTATATTGAGATCATTTGGGAACTTAAGTTACTCTTATCATTCCAAGCAGGCATTTTTGAATCAATTCGGTTAACACACTTTAGTTCATCACTATAATCCAGTAAATGGGTCATGGCTGATCACGAACTTTTTTCAATAATTAAAACGTAGGTAATAACATTTCACGTTGACCTACTGGATTATATCACGTCAAAATGCGCACTGATTGGCTACATTGAATTACGAATTGTTCACTGGGAGGGCTCACTGAGTAGTTATGCTCATTGCCGGAAATAAACCTTTGATTCAAGAAATAAGCTTCTTTAGGGTTTATTTTTTGAAAATCATTGAACATGTAACATGTCCCTCCTCCCATCCTTTTGTATTTATTTATTTATTTATTTATTTACTGCTGCCTGGCATGGTGGCACTGCTGTTTTACAGCAAAAAGGTCAAGGGTTTGTATCTGGCCTTAGGCCTTTCTGTGTGAAGTCTGCATATTCACCCAATAATTATGTGGGTTTCCTCTTGCAGTCCAAAGACATGCATGTCAGGCTAATTGCAGACTAAATGGCCCAGAGCTGAGAATGGTGTAGCTATGGGCCTTGCAATGGACTGGTGAGTTGTTCACAGTGTCCCCACCTTTCTACCCATAGTACACTGGAATAGGCTCCAGTTCCCCCAGGAGCTCCAGTACACATGATGGGTGGATTTTTATGATTTAAAATTTTTTTTCTTTAAATGGCTGTTTTCTGGACTGGCACGAACCACAGTGATTAGTCATTTGTGCCATTTATAATGCTAGTAAATTGAGTTCTTAGCAGAAAACTATCGTTCCGACTTGATGCAGAACACACATTTTACTGACATGAACAGGGAAATGAAAAGATGCAAGCCAAACAGCGAGCATGAATATGCACTCGAAATGACATCAGGTAATAACTAAAATCAGGCTGAGTTATTTATAGCCACCACTCACAAAGTAGTTTTTAGAAGGGCTCAGCATCACGTCTGTAAACTATTGTTCGAGAAAAGAGTTAGTCACTGCATCCACAAATGCAAGTTAAAACGTTGTCATGGAAACATTAATCCATATCTAAACAAAATCTAGAAGCGCTGCTGCCTTCTCTAGGCCCAAGCTTATTTAAGATGGACAGAGACAAAGTAGAAAAATGTCCAGTGGTCTGATCAATCAGATTGCGAAATTCTATTTGGAATTCATCAATGATCCATCCTCCAGGCTAAATAGGGACCATCCGGCTCATTATCAGCACACAGTTCAAAAGCCAGCATGCGTGATAGTATGGGGGCGCATTAGTGCACACGGCACGGGTAACTTGCACATTTGTGAACCATTAATGTTGAATGATATACAGAAGTTTTAGAGCAACTCATACTGCCATCTAGACGTCTTTTTCAAGGACTGCGTTGCTTATATCGGCAAGCCAATGCCAAGCACCAAATTCTGCACATATTACAATGACATGGCTCTGTAGTTCAAGTTTCTGGGTGCCTAACTGACCTTCCTACAGTCCAGACCTGCCACGCACTGAAAATATCTGGTGCAATATGAAACGAGAAATATGACACAGGAGGCCACAAAGTGTTGACAGCTGAAATCTTGAATCAAGAAAGAATGGGAAAATATTTTGCTTTCAAAACTACAGCACTTGATCTCCTCATTTCCAAACTACTTTTTTTGCAGGCATCAAATTCAAAATGGGTGAATATAAAAAAAAAACAATGAAGTTCACTAGTTTGAACATTAAATATCTAGTCGTTGTGGTGTACTCAATTTAATATAGGTCGAAAAGGATTTGCAAATCATTGTATTCTGTTTTTATTCACGTTTTACACAACGTCTTACCTTCATTGCAATTGGGGTTTGTACATAGTCCATTCACAGTCAGTGGCTCCAACTACGTAAGTTAGCATCTGTGATTTCGGGAAACGCACCCCAGCTGTGCAAACAGGGCCTCATTTGACTTGTGTGGGCCATGTTGTTTGTCGCGTATGCACTGTGAAATCAGAGTGAATAGATTCTGAAGGTCCCATGTTGTCATCATGTACATAGGCTACCTATTTTTGGACAGCTTCCCTCGTCATGGCCTCTCAGTTTGTAGTTCAGGTGCACCATGCTACAGGCTGATTGTCACGTTGTTCCTTTTCCCCAACTGATGTGAAAACTATTAGCTTTCATCAATTCATGGAAATTATATTCTTTGACATCTTGTTTTCCGATTGTTTCCAGTTTAACTTCCACGTTTGGAGCACCTCCCATTATGCCACATCTGCTAATAGGCAAATTTTGGCTAAACTTCATTTTGTTTTTGGAAATCATCGCTCTGACCTCAATAAAAGGCTTATTTCCACGAAAAAGTGGCAAATTTCGGACATTTAATTAGCAGGATACTGTTCATGAACGTTTCCCAGATTAGTTTTTATTTGAGAAAATTCGATGAATTTGCACCTTAAAGATATGGAACTGTTTAAAACATCAAGGGTAGAAGATGCAACTGCATCCCCCCCAGGATACTGAGGAGGATGGTGAGTGAAGCAACAAAATCCCCAAGAATCCCCAAGAAGGAATTGCAGGCCTTGGTGGCATGTTGGGGTCACCAGGTTTCAAAAAGCACCATCAGGCGCCACCTCCACAACCACAGGCTCTTTGGAAGGGTTGCCAGAAGAAAGCCTTTTCTGACCAGAAGACACAGAAGTAAGCGCTGGGAGTTTGCCAGATATCATTTAAATTATGACTGGAATGAGGTGCTTTGGTCAAATGAGACTAATATTGCACATTTTGGTCAGATCCAGCATCGACGTCAAAGCCTATGTTTTCCATTAAGTTGAAGGTTCACCACTATCCATCCAGGTTTTCACCAGATCAGGGGTGTCCAATCTTATCCAGAGAGGGCCGGTGTGGGTGCTGGTTTTTGTTAGAGCCCAACACTAACACACCTGATTCTACCCACCAAGGTCCTGATTGAAACCCCTGATTAGTTAATTAGTGGAATCAGGTGCAGTAGCACTGCTGGCTAGGACAAAAACCTGCACCCACACCGGCCCTTTACTGATAAGATTGGACACCTCTGCACTAGATAGTCCAGTCGCCCACGACCGCATGGTTGTAGCCCACCAAATCCCACTTCTCCAGCCTGTACTGCCTCCACAAGAAAATCTCTATGTTTCAGCACAAATTTGCGCATTATTCAGCCAATACTGTCACCATGGCAACCCAAATCAATAGGTGTCATAACTAAAGTATAACACATGTCCATATCAAATATGAAAGTAATAAATCAAAAATTACAGACTGTACAGCATCCACAAGGAAGTATCTATGAACACAGATGCAGCGGCAGAGATGACAAGTATGAATCCATAGTAGCCGCCCGGTTTTGTCCGAGGGCTAAAATAATGTATTGGAATTTCACTGATTTCATCAATCGCCTTGGCTTTTCTTTCCTTTTTGCAGGCCAATTATTTAACCCTCTTGAAACACAGTAACATCTTTTCCGCGACCATCAGATACATCTTCTGACAAGATTGTCTTAGAAATGAAAAGCTACACACTTCATCAGTCAGGAGGATTAAAGTAATTGTTGACTGCTGAAACATATTAATCACCGCAGTACCAATTCAATCATAGACTTTAAAGTGTTTGCTTATTTAAATACAAACAGTAACTTATTTTTTGGCCAGACAGTGTATGTGTGCTTGCAAAGAGTTGAAAGAATAGTATGTATACCTGTACCTTTGTTGAACAGGACAAGATCAAAACTCATTATATATGGCTGGACTGTTTACGGTCTATAAGCAAAAAAGTGCGTCATTTGTTACAGAAATGAAGCCACCATTGAGGATGTAGTTGAAAACTGTGGACTCCTGTGGATTCACTGTCAATGACCCTGATAATCTTATAGAAACTCTCTGCGCCAAACCAGGTTGAAAGCAGTGGCCATTCGGGAAAGAACACTCAGTCAGGTGACTAATGGTGTGACTTCATTAGTCACTCACTCAACCGCAGACATCTGTGGATGTAGGGCTGAACTGTGCAGGTCTGGCCAAAAAGCTACTTTGACAAGTTGCGCGATGGATAGAGTGAAAGAATGATGAAAATATTAAATTGAGTAAAATAGAAACAAAATATTTAAAAGCCTTTTTCCACAATGAGGACAGCAGGAATCCCACAAATATTTCATGAACTAATTTGGAATTCAATGGATTATAATCTGTGGCGTCAGTGCTCAAATATTCAAAATATATAATGTGTTTGTACAAACATATGCACCCAAAAATTCTATCAAATGTTGGAAACCAACATTTTGAGACACAAAGTATCTTGAAGAAGTTTCACTTTTTTTTTTTTTTTTTTTTTTGCTCTGTATTTTTTTACATGTACTGTGTGGAGCAGTCAGTTCATAACTGATGAGATGAGATTAATGGTACAGTTATGCTTACGCAGTATAAGTACACTATGGATTGGTGATTATGGAACAATTTCTGTGCTAACTCAGAGGAACTGTTTAAAAGAAATGCAAAAGAGGCCAAAGGGAGCTACCGATGTATGGATATTAAGAGTTAGGGTTAAACGAACATTGCAGTGCTTGATAAGACACCAGAACTTAATTTCTCTCATCGGGCATGAGGTGGCAGCATTAACCAATAAGCTGGCCTCAACTCCGGTGACGAGCAAAAGAGATTTAACGCGCAGAATACTACTAGACCACAGACAGGGCCGTGCACAGATGAGGCTGAAGTTGGTTTCTTATTCACAGCTTTATTCCTAATTCCCGATCCAACTTTTTTTCGCAATTTTCTTAGCCAATTCATAACGATTCTAAAAGGCTTGATTCTTCAGGGGCTACAAGTTACTCACATTATATCCCCAAAAAGAGGCACAAACTCTGTGAACAAGGGGACTCGTGCTTCATGCAAAGAAACATGGAGTTTCTTTTTTGCAGCTCTCAACCTCATTGGAGTAAATTTTACAGGCTATAAATTGCTTTGTGCCTTTTAAAATACCACTTAATATTGCAAGAGGGGTACTGTCCCTTTCACCCAGCCACGTTTCTACCTGGCCCAAATGGGTTTTGCCAAACGCAGCGCCAAAAATGCATCAGTCGGCTTTATCAGCCCGTGGTTGTAATGGATTACACCGCATTGGGCCACGGGGTACTCTGGAACCCCTAGAATTGGTGGTGGAGAGGAGGATGTTACAGAAACTGTTTCACATTATGGACAATACATCACATCCCCTACAGAGTACATGGCACAGCAACAAAGTGTTTTCAGTTGGAAGCTTCGCCAACTCAGGTGTAGTAAGGACAGATATAAGAGGACTTTCTTACCCAGAGCAATAGCACATTATAATGACTCTCCTCTGAGCAGAGAGAGAAGGATAATCTTCTACTCTGAAATCTTCATTCAATGCACTCTAACTCTCCCTGGTTGGGAGGGCTTCATTTCTATACTGTACATACATATTCTGTTTGTGGACTACTCTATTGCATTGTGTTGATTACTGTCTTACCAGGCAGTTATAGTTTCACTTGGCACTTGGATGTGCATTGTGCCTTGACAACTACCTCAGGCTATGTCTTGTTGGTGAAAGTATTTTTGTCTGTGTATGTGTATGTGTGCTTGTTTTTGTTTTTTAAGGCTGTTGAAACAATGGAATTTCCCTTTGGGATGATTAAAGTCATCTATCCATCTATCTATCTATCTATCTATCTATCTATATTATGTGAACAAATATGGACATACAAGAATAAAAGTAATTTTTCCAACTGCACTTTTAAAGCTCAGAAAGAGGCATATATGAAAACCTTGCTTCATATTTGCAGCTCCGAACTTTTCGCTATTATGCAGCAACTTGGTGGCATATTCTAATCTACTCGGTTTATTCAAAGACTCTGAAGAGCAAAACTTTTCACCGAGGAGTAATTTGTGGTATCAGTCACGTGGGGGCCCCGCCCCTTTAGATAGACTTGCGGCAGATCCTGAATGTATTGATTCCAATGGGGGGGAAGTGAACGTGAGCACAGATTATCACCGAGTTTTTGCCCCATTGTCACAGAATTAAATATTGGACTTATTTTTCACAGGCCACATATCTTTCGAACATTCTGGCGCCGCAATGACATTTGGATGACTTTTGAAGTCCCCTCTCCCAATAATTCAATGAATTTCTGTAATAAAACAGTTTAATGAATTTTGAAATTACAAAAAGTAATTAATTTCTTCATCAGGAGTAGGGACTTCAAAAGTATTTTGACAAATTAATAAACTGAACAAATGTGAATATGAAGCAGAAAAAGCATGAGACAATTTTTACAATACTCAATCTAATAAACT
The DNA here is from genome assembly GCA_029692085.1 of Gymnothorax javanicus. NCBI lineage: Eukaryota > Metazoa > Chordata > Actinopteri > Anguilliformes > Muraenidae > Gymnothorax > Gymnothorax javanicus. The sequence continues at coordinate 136,112,869 of CM056195.1, read as the reverse complement.
AGTCTATACAATTACTAGCGGGCTCATTCAAGAAATTGTGCTTTTCCATGTAGCTATTTTAGCACAAATCATATTTCCACACAAATAACAGACAATTTTTAGGCACTCACAACAAATGTCTTATGTTACATTTTCAGAGTCAGTAGCCTTCTGGATCTTTTGCAAAATTCGCCAAGCCCGTCTTCTCCTCCATCTCCCTGCCCAACTCTATCTCCCTTTTGTACCTTCCCTGAAGAGGAGCCGACCGACCTGTTCCCCACAGCCTTCCCTTCAATCACCACCCACAACTTCCTCTGCTGCTCTTCTCCGCTCAGTCCATGCCCAGCCAACAGCCAATGCCCTCTCCCCTGCCCAGTCACTTGCATGTGCCACATCTACTGCATCCACCCAATCCACCAACCATCCCACCACAGCTAGCCTGCCTCAGCAGCCCTCAAGGAAGCGGAGGGTCGATACAGATGTTTCTCTACTGCAGCATCTCAAAAAAAAGATCAGCGCAGAGAGGAAAGGGCCAGCATAGATGATGAGGCAATGAGATTTTGTATGCGTGCCGCTTACATTCTTTGGAAACTTCCCCCCAGAAGAGAGCTCACGGGTCAGGTTTGAGATGTCCCAAATTCTCCATGAAACAGAGCAAAAACTTTACGAGTAGTGGCCCATGAGTTTACATCTTTCCTGCATGGTGCCTTCGCAAATGTTTTACAACCCCAATTCTGAAATAGTTGGGAAAAAGTGTAAACTGTAAATAAAATCAAAATGCAATGACTTTCAAATCACACCAGCCAGTATTTTATTCACAATAGGACAGAGATAACATAGCAAATGTTGAAACTGAGAAATTTTACAATTTTATCCACAAAATGAGCTCATTTCAAATTTGATGGCTGCTACAGGTCTCAAAAAAGTTGGGACAGGGGCCTGTTTACCATGGTGTAGCATCCCCTCTTCTTTTCAACACAGAGTGGAGGCATCTGGGCATTGAGGAGACAAGTTTCTTGAGTTTAGTCATTGGAATTTGATCCCACTCTTGTTTAATACAGGCTTCCAGCTGCTGGAGAGTTTTGGGTCTCCTTTGACGGACTTTTTGTTTAATTATGCGCCAAATGTTCTCAATCGGTGAAAGATCAGGACTGCAGGCAGGTCAGTTCAGCACACGGACTCTTCTACTACGAAGCCATGCTGTTGTAATAGCTGCAGTATGTGGTTTAGCATTGTCCTGCTGAAATACACAAGGCTTTCCTTGGAATAGATGTCGTCTGGAGGGGAGCATATGTTGCTTAAAACCTTCATATACCTTTCAGCATTCATGGTACTTTTTAAAACATGAAAGTGTCCCACACCATATGCACTAGTGCAGGGGTTCCCAAACTCGGTCCTGGGGCGTCCCTGTGTATGCTGGTTTTTGCTCCACCCTGGTTTGCAATCACAGGATTTTAACAAGCTGTTAATTTGTCTTCATTAGGTGCATTTTTGTTCAGATCAGCAATGTATCCTCTCTTGACAAACAGTATTTTGATAGATATGCATACAAACAGTGAGTAATAAATTCCACATCCACATTGCAAGATATGAGTAACAACTGCATAAAAAGAGGAAAAAAATGTACTCAAAGAAAAAAAAATCAATGGGTTCCTAATTGGTGAAACTGTGGGCACACGGTTGCAAAAACTAGCAATTTAATAAACAAGCAAATGACATCGTCAAACCTGTTTTATGTTATGTTTTTGTGATTGAGTGCGAACAAATTATTTTGAAAGAATTCTAATCACCTGTCTTCAGCAACCTAATTTGGAGGTTACTGATTTTCTCAGTACTTGATTTGATCTGTTTAAAAATGTTATTACTTGAAATTGCTTGCCACATAGAAAAAAAAAAATTTATATGCAAGGGTCTTTTATTCGGTCTTTTATTCTTCATGGCACAAATGGATATTTCTATTAAAATTTGGCTTAAAACAGCAAATAACATATTAAAACACAAAATGCACCCAATTTGGACATATTAACAGCTTGTTAAAGTCCTATGATGGCAATTATGGTTGGGACAAAAACCAGCATACACAGGGAGGCCCCAGGACCAAGTTTGGGAACCCCTGCACTAGAGCATCCCCATACCATTAGAGGTGCTGGCTTTTGACCTGAACGCTGATAACAGGAGGGGTGGTCTCTTTCCTCTGTAGACCAGAGGACACGACGCCCATGATTTCCAACAAGAATGTCAAATTTGGACTCGTCTGACCACAGGACACTTTGCCACTTTGGTACAGTCCATTTTAAATGAGCCTTGGCCCACAGAACACGGCGGCGCTTCTGAGTCATGCTCAACAATGGCTTCCTTTTTGGATGATAGAGTTTTAGGTGGCATCTGTGGATGGCACGGCGGACTGTGTTTACAGACAGTGGTTTTTTTACGAATCCCTGGGCCCATTTAGTAATGTCAATGACAGAATCATGCCGGTGAGTGATGCAGTGGCGTCTGAGGGCCCCAAGATCACGAGCATCCAGTAAAGGTCTTCGGCCTTGTCCCTTACGCTGTTATGACTTGAAAATCACAACAAAGAAAACCAGCAATGACTACTTAAATAAATGTATTCTTCACTGATTAGGTCCAAAAATTTCTACAAATAATCTACTGTGCAATCTTATAATAACACTCTAATGCCACTAATTAACTCTGATGCAAAGAAAAAACTCTCTCCAACTGAGCAAAATCACAGCATTTATATAGACTAGGAACATTCTGGAAAGATCTACAGGAGTCCTGGGTGATCCGGCCCCCTCCAGGCAAGAAGATGCCAGAAACCTCTCGGAAGCACTAGTCAATTTCATCACAAGCAAGTGGTATTGCATCAGATCATGTTTTGCTACAGACATACCACCAGAGGGTGCTAAATGATGAACAAAATAAACAAATAGCTGACCAGTAAGGCAGCACAAATAGTATGTAACAAATCTCCATTTACAAATTATATACAGTGCTGTACACAAAATAATCATACATAACACCTCCCCTATTTAAGAAAAGAAAGGTTTGCTAAAAGCTTTCTTTCGTTAAAATTAACAAGGTTTTATAATCAGTATAATCGTGAAACTTTACACATAAAGTATCATCGATCATTATAACAATCATATACCTAACAACTAGTGCAATTTTCACAATCAAATAGAGAAGTAAAATTTACATGCGTGAAAGTGCATCTGGAATAACATTATTATTTCCCCTGATGTTAGAAATATCTAAATAATACTCCTGCAAAAGTAAACTCCATCTCAGTAATCTTTGATTCTTGTTTTTGATCTTATGCAAGAATGTGAGGGGATTGTGATCACTGAAGACCTTGATGGAATTAGCTGAACAAGTCAAATAGACTTTAAAATGTTGTAAAGCCAAAACAAGTGCCAAACATTCTTTTTCAATTGTTGAATAGTTTTTCTGATGTTTATCAAACTTTCTGGAAAAGTAACAAACAGGATGATCTACTCCATCAGTGTCTTCTTGCAGTAAAACTGCGCCTGCACAAATATCACTGGCATCAACTGCCAACTTGAACTCCTTTTTGAAATTAGGAGATAAGAGGACTGGTGAGGTTTTGAGGATAGCTTTCAGTTGGTGAAATGAATTTTGACATTTTTCATCCCAAACAAATTTTGCATTTTTCTTCAGTAAATTTGTCAAAGGTTCAGAAATGATAGAGAAATTTTTACAGAATTTTCTGTGGTAGCCAGCCATCCCTAGAAATCTCATTAGTTGACTTTTAATTGTAGGCTCAGGATATTCATGTGATAACTTTTACTTTTGCATCAATTGGTTTGACTTGATCCTGCCCAACAATATGACCTAAGTAAACAACTGTAGCTTTACAAAAGTCACTTTTAACAAGGTTGATAGTCAGCTTGGCATCACTCACTCTCTTCTAGTTCTAGTTGTTTCTCTTTCTCCAACCTTCTTTCTTCCTTTTCCAACCTTCTTTCTTCTAGTTCTTTCTCCAACCTTCTTTCTTCCAGTTCTAGTTGTTTCTGGTGTAGCTGCATCTCAAGTCTTTGCAGCTCTGTTGCAGGCACTTCCACATCTTTAATCAATTCTGCTGCTTCTTCCCCAAAGATATCTTCATCGATGAAATGTTGCACCAAAATGTTGAATATTTCTTGTTTCTTCATTGATGATTTCACATCAGATAATCCAAGGGTTGAGGCTATTTGCAGCAAGTCCTTCTTCTTTGCCAGCACAATTGATTCCCGGGTTGGAGTTTTCATAAAATTTTCAACATCAAAAGTCATGATTGCTGGTTTTTCAAATAGTCACAAGATTAAAAATGATATTTCAGTTTTAATCTTTGGTGAATCCAATGGTTGATCCAATGAATGGAATATCTCGGTAGAACCTCCAATTTGTTATGACTTGAAAATCACAACAAAGAAAACCAGCAATGACAAGTTCAACAAATTTATTCTTCACTGATTAGGTCCAAAAATTTCTACAAATAATCCACTGTGCAATCTTATAATAACACTCCAACGCCACTAATTAACACTGATGCAAGGAAAAACTCTCTCCAACTGAGCAAAATCACAGCATTTATATAGACTGGGAACATTCTGGAAAGATCTACAGAAGTGCTGGTTGATCCAGCCCCCTCCTTTTTTTGAGGGGGAGGGGAGTCCTTTCTTGAAATGCACATCTGTGATTTCTTTCTATCCTTATAAAGGTTTTTTTAATGAGGTTTTCTCTTATCTTCATGAGGGTAGGGAGTGCTGTTATATGGATACGTAAACCCATTAAGAAATGCAATGTGATTTTAGGCTATACAAGTAAACTTGACTGCACTTGACCCCTGCTCCCACCCAAACACACGCACATCTAATGTCTGCTCTGGTCTACCCAATTAGCTTGCTGTCCGCTTTTATGTTGACTTAAGCATTTCCTGTTTTTTTTTTTTTTTTTTTCATATGACAAGCGACTTTTTCACCCAATAGCCTACTGGGAAAGACATTGGCCCATACAGACAAAACATCATAGCCTACCTAGATATGGACCCTGTATGAGATGGACCAAGCAGAGGGAAGGCTGTGTCTCTGATGATGACATATGGAACAGCTGTTCTGGTTCCAAGGGGCTCATGAGGTGGTGGTATGTCCAGTTTCCCCTCGAGAAGGCCACATCTAAATGCAATCTCCTTGAATATTTCTTCATCATGCTCTCTTTCATAGGCACCCACTTCCACCATGGTAAAGTGATGGCGGGCATTGCAAACTGCCATCAGGACAATCGAGTGCCTTCCCATATAATTGAAATAGTCACTGCTGGCAAGAGGGGGGTCCTTTAATTTGCACATGCTCACCTTCAATGCAACCCAGACAATTCGGGAAATTCAACACCCTCCAAAACTTCTTGGAAATTTCTATCCAGTATTAGCACCCGGGGAAACGCACAAATTCCTCTCGCATGGCCATCCAGATAGCATGACAGATTTCAGGGACAATGCTCGAAACAGTGGAGCAGCCAAGTTTGTATGTTGTTGCTGTGCTTTGTTGGTCATGTCCAAAAGCCAGGATACGTAAAGTAACAGCCAACCTCTCACTGACATCTACCAAGGCACGATGGGTTTGAGCATGCTTGATCTAGGATTTCAAGCGATGCTTCAGGTTGCCCCAATGATTGGAGGACATTCAAGAATATTTGAAGTGCATCTCCTCATCTACATCTCGTACTTGCCTAACAAGCAAGTCTTGTTCAATTGAGGGAACACACAGACCACGTTGTCTTTCTTTGCTTATGTCCAAGCAATAATAATGTTACCGCTTCTTCGTCATCATCAAAATCACTCTCATGCATGTGTGCTGCCATTCCTGACCTACGTGATTAGCTATCAAAACAATCAAGCTGTGTAATAATAATAATAATTATAATAATAATTATTATTATTATTTAAGTATTGATAACAGTAATAATAATCAACAGCGCAAGACTAGCGAAGAGGTCCGTTCTTGGAGCCGCTCTGACCACTTTGATGGCAATCAGTGTGAAACGACTCGATGTTCGCTGGGACCGTGCGCGGCGTCCGCACCGCGCAGACCGCACCGAGAAGTCTGAATCACCCATTACACTCATTCCTTCTGCTGTCTTGAGGAAAAAATGCGGCATTAGTCCCCTGCCGATACGCAAAAGAGAGACTTGCTGCTTCAGGGTTGGAGGAAAACATCTGACATTTCAAGGTATGCCAGGCATCGTGACGATTGACACACATTAAAAGTGTGTCAAAACGTGTTTCTATTTTATTTATTTTTTTAACTGTCTTTATATTTTTCTTGTTGAGCATGTGAATTTGTGACTCAAATTGAATAGTTACCTCTAAAAACAGTAAGTAATTCTTATGGTAAACCTGTGCATTATTATCATCTATTTGCAGGTAGTCATACAGATCCAAATGAATTTGAAGATTTTAGAGGCATATCAGAAACTCAGGAGGTGGCTTCGAGTTGCTCATAGTTTGTGGAACAACTCAAAGTTGCAACCTGATCCTCATTGCCTGTCCTATCCATTTTGGTTGCCATAGCGACAGTATTGGTCGAATAATATGCAAATTAGTGGCAAAACATAGAGATTTCCTTGTGGACGCAGTACAGGCTGCAATTTCTGACCGATTAATTTCATATTTGGTATGGATATGTGTTACACTTCACTTAAGACACCTATCGATTTTGGTTGCCATGGCAACAGTATTGACCGAATAAGATACAAATTAGTGGCAAAGCAGAGATTTCCTTGTGGATGCAGTACAGGCTGCCATTTTTGACCGATTAATTTCATATTTGGCATGGATATGTGTTACACTTCACGTATGACACCTATCGATTTTGGTTGCCATGGCGATAGTATTGGCTGAATAATAAGCAAATTAGTGGTAAAACATAGAGATTTCGTTTTGGACTCGGTACAGCCTGCAATTTTGGACCGATTACTTTCATAGTTGGTATGGACATGTGTTACACTTCACTTATGACTCCTATCAATTTCAGTTGCCATGAAAACAGTATTGGCCATATAATATTCAATTTAGTGGCAAAACAGAGATTTCATTGTAGACGCAGCACAAGATGCAGTTTTTCACCTATTACTTTTATATTTGATATGGACATGTGTTACACTTCACTTATGACACAAATCAATTTTGGTTGCCATGGCGACAGTGTTGGCCAAATAAAATGGAAATCTTTGCCAAAACATACACTCTGCTGTGTAGACGCTGTACAGGCTGTATTTTTGACCAATTACTTTCTTATTTGGTATGCACATGTGCTCTACCACACTTATGAAACCTATTGATTTTGGTTGCCATGGTCAAAGTATTGACCGCATAATATGCACATTAGTGGCAAAACATAGAGACTTCCTTGTAGACGCAGTACAGGCTGCAATTTTGGACCGATTACTTCAATATTTGGTACAGGCATGTGATATAATTCACTTATAACACCTATTGATTTCGTTTGCCATGGCGACAGTATTGGTGGAATATTGCACAATAAAGGGGAGAAGTGGGCTTTCAGGCGCTACACCCATGCGGTCGCAGCTGACCGGACTGTCTAGTCATCTCACAAACTACTGACTTTACTAATGGGATCTCTCCGCTTTCTACACTAATTTGTAGCTCCGCACTCTCTGCTTTCCCAGTCTTTTGCCTGAATTTTGCAGTTACTTTGCAACTTTCTCTTTTACTAATTTGTTTCTCCCATCTCTCCCCACTTAGGCACTCCTTGGATGGAACTGTTGTTATTTAAGGATGTCTTGTGATACAAGTCTTTGTCATTCAATATGTATAAATGCACAGTTAAGTCAAGCTACAGTAATAGCTGGATTAGGCCATGCAATCGGACTACTGTCCTTGTCCCAGTATACATGCACATGACGAAATTCGATTGATTGACTGAAGCATGTCCGTGTGCGCTAGGTGGCGATATGCCCGCTTTCAGCTTGTTCGTGTTGCATCTTTTTCTTATTGACCTATTATGTTACAGACCAAACATTTGACAAACAAGTTAGCTGGCGCCAAACTAGTAGCATGTCGAGTGCATTGACTGTATGAGGTCGAGTGGCGAGAACATGGGCTACTTTACAGCTTTGTACGTTTAATATGGGCAGTTCACTATGCTTTTCGTACATTTGAGATGCACGCTATCCGCGGTGGTTATGGCGATTGCCGAAGCTAGGCTGAAACACCGCTATGCTCCACTTTGTGCCCTTTGTACTACTCCGGAGTGCGTTTCCCAGAAGCATAGTTGCTACCAATTAACATAGGTCGTCCATTCAGTCTGTGGTTCAACTATGTAAGTTAGCATCTGCGCTTTCAGGAAATGCACTCCCGGGCTTCCTGCGCATTTTGGATGCGGGTCAGAAGTAATGACTAGTAGGAGAGTGTCGTTTTTCCGATGGCAAGTGGAAGGAAAATTTTCGGATGACCTGCAAGTCATTTGATAAATCATGTGGATAAATGGTAGAGGTTAAGACACCTCAAGGTGTGACTGTTCAAGCACCAATACCCTTGCAGACGAGGATTGTTACTGTTCAGTGCAAACTTGCTAGTTGGGCAGAGCTCAGAATTGTCACTAAGTAGTTTGGAGTTTACATGTCCACAAGACTTCCGGGTCAAAGCCCTGCATGAAGAATGTTAGCTTTGAACTAACATGGTACGATGCATCGTTAAACTAACTGACATCAGAAGAATGATGGTTTCCCAAAACCTTCATACCTTGTTCATACCGCAGTTGTCTGAACCATGTTGGTTTGAGCCAGAGCCCTTGAAAAACAAAGTTACGACACGCTTTGATCTCGTCGGTACTCGGTCACGTGGTCCATGTAGCTCCAAGTAGTTCCAAATAAACCCGCGCTGTCAACTAGTTTGAATGCTTTCAAGCGGGACAGATAGAGGCGGTGATTACATTTATGCGCCAGGTTTCCGTAAATATTAACGTAGAATGTGTACTGACTACCACATTGACTACACTTATACTCAATAGCTAGAACAGCATTTTGTTTGGGAATGACGAAGAGACAGTATTTTTCAGTTACACTGCTAAGATTATGGAAGAAAAGGAAGATTTCTCTAATGACGTAGAATACGTAGACAGCGGTGACTAGAGACTATTCGTAGAAATTTTCGGTTGGCTTGGTATATATGCATAATGTTCACTGATCACGATGCTGGTTTCAATTTTAGTAGGATTTTTTTTCTGGGGAGTGTTGTTTTACAGAATGAATCACTTTTTCTTCGTTTCATTTTGGAGGGAAAGGATTGCTCCCATAATGCAGATGATGTTTAGATTGGATGAACTTATAGTTTTCGTGTTTCTATGGTCATTATATCATCTAAATATTATGCCAAGACATTCATGTAAACATGTACAGCAAGTGGATATCAATGAATGCAAGCAACAGCTCAAATTATGCCGATAAAAAGTTTTGTCAATAGTACTAAATAAACAAGGCAACCCATTGCATTAAACAAACCATTTTATTATACATTATACTCAGAGAGACGGGAGATAAATTTTTCCTTGAATGAGCAGTCTTCAAAGGAACTCATTTGATGTCCTACAGGGAGAAAAAAATGTCAGAAAGCAGGCCAGGAAAGACATAGAAGTGTTTTAAATCGACATTTTATTCTTCCACCGCAACAATGCAAAGAAAAGGTGATCTGGACACCTGGCCTTGAGCACTCAAACTTCACTGGATGATCATTGCTCAAAACACGTCTGGATACACATGCAAGAATCTTGAGTCAAATGCTTATTTATGAAATTGGCAAACTCCACGGCTCAATTGATGCTATGGTTTAAATTCTTTGGACAGGGCATTTAAAGCATACAGTGGTGGAAGATGTATTCAGATGCTTCAGCAAAGGGAAAGAACTAAAAACCACACTCAAAATATTCCATTACAAATAAAAGTCAAGCATTAAAAACTTTTCAAAAGTATGCATTATTAAAAAATGAACTGTACGTTGTCTACATATTTGCTGAAATGAGAAGAGCTTGCCTGAGCCATAGTTGTGAAGACATGGCATTTGCACTCCACTTCTTTTCAAATGTACACTTTTAGCATGTTCCTATTAAGCCTCTAAGCACAGATATGGTTGCCAGAATATGAGGTACACCGAGCTAAAACTTGTTCATTCGAATAGTCCTGCAATAATCCCTACCTTCATGCAGTTTATAATGTTTAATCGTTGTTTTGAGGCCTTGATTCAACTGGAGCGGTGAAACGAAGAAAAGGTTTGTTGTCCTATGTCAACAACTTCCGTGCTTTCTTGACATTTCCTCAAGGGACTATATTATGACAGAGCCAATAAGGCTGATATCTGCATCTGGCGAGTAATAGCCGAGATATTTCAGCAAACCGACGAATACTGCCAGTAGCATTTATCTGGCAACTCAGTGATAATGTTTAAGCTCATGTCCTCAATATTTCGGTTTCTGATGTGGGTACTGAAGTACTCTGGAAATGCAGTGACTCATGTAAGCAACATTAACTGATAAAGCCCTTTTTCCGGTTATGATTAACCCTAATAAGATAGCTGGGTTACGCTAATAATAACATAAATATTTCAGCATGTTTATACCTTACCCGGGGTACTACTGTCTATACACGCTCTGAAAAGGCATAGTTTTTAAGGTATTATGGGAAAGGTTACATGTCATTCCTTGAAAAATATGGCGCACATCGTGACAGACTGCAAATGACAGTTGGTTGTGTAGCATTGTGTAGTATGCCACTTCTCTCAGCCACGTCACGGAAAGAATTTATAACTCTATAATCGCTTAATCTGACATAATGATCTTTAGAACAGACAAAAACATCATGTAGTCTAATCCCGACAGAAGGAGTGAGCTACAGAGGACTGGTGGTGGGAGCACCGGTCTGTCGGCCTCCTCTTAAAGGAAAAGTAAACGCATGGTAAAACTTCATTGCCAGATAAAGTACATAATCTCTGCAATCCAAAACAATAAGCCATTATTATTATTTTTACACCAAGTAATCTGCGTGTAAATGTCTGTTATAAGACCGCTCAAGCAAGCCGCCATGTTCGTTTGGCTAGAAGAGAATGCCTACGTCACTTGGGCTCACATCAGTCAGGTTTGGATCACCTGTTTCATTGGAACACCCAACAGCCGCGTAACCTGTTTCCACGTTCTTTTCCTGATTGACAATCAATCAATTTTAACTTTTTTTGTTCGTTTGTTTTACCAAACAATTAAGACCGAGCCTAGGCTATATTAAGCCTGTAATGATTACGAGGTGATAGTGACAAAGAGATTAATTTACGTTTATGCTTTGATTTGAGATTGCAAGGATGGAAATCTTAATAATTAGGCTAATTAGGGAAAAATCTCAACTCTCTCAGAAATTCCGTGTTTTGACCTTTTGTTTATCAGATTATGAAAGAGGACTGAAAATAAACTCCCTATATATATAATTTTTGAATGGCATTAAAAAAGTATGTATTAAGGAGGGGAAACATTATTGTGAACAAATTGACCATGCAGTGAACACGGCATAAGGAAGGTTTTGATATTTGTTAATGGCACTCTAAGCAAACATGAACAAATTTGCTATCTCGAGGGCATTTTAAGTTTGATGCACTGAGCAATAATGTCATGGTTGAAATTGGCACAGCACGCCATTCTGCCATAGCCTGGTAATACCAGACTCTGCTACTTCGCTTTCGTACACGGGTGAAGCGAGATGAAATTGAGTGGAAGTTGGTAGGCTGGGGGAGTCAGCCTAATTCTGCTGTTAAGTCTTGTAAATTAGTTAATCAATCCTCTGATTGCGAATGAAGCAAAGTAAGGGAGCTTGTCAATATTCTGAACAGTGAACGCATTCATTTTTGAACGGACGCCAGTTCATTTTTGGATGTGTTCGAGGCTGCAAACCTGGTCACTGCGTTCGATGATGAACACCCTTCTGTTCATTTTCTGATGCATTCATTTCCCGATGCGTTAATTCTCTGATGCCTGCCCAGGGCCTGATGCGTTCATCTATGTGTGAAGTGAGCTTTTAGATATTGGGCGCGGATATTCTTTTGTGAACGACGACTGAATGTGGATGACGGATTATATAAACGCTTGTACAGGCCTATTTTAAATTCTCAGTTCCTTAAAGTGAAATAGTTCTCATTGTCATTGTTAGTTTTTTTTTTCATCATTAGTCCTCATTGTCATTGTTAGTTTTTTTTCATATACTGGGTATAATCTTCCTGCTAAAGATCATTTGCCAATTTAGGTGACGCTTCAGGAATGGGATTATATGCGACCTACTCCTGTTCTCTGAACAAAAACATATTCCGGTTATCTAAACAAAAACATATTAAACTTAGTCGACTGAACAAATTAAGCATTAATCATGCACATTATTCAAAAGTCTTGTCACCGGTATTCCAGCGTGTCGCATGAATTCAGATCTCACTCCGTGATCTCATATCCCTGAACCAGCTAATCCCCATGGCATCACAAGACTACTTAGTTGTTTATCTTGCAATCAAGCTTATTCATTAATTGAACTGATAACACCCTTATAATGGCATAATATTCATAAAGGGGAAGGTGGGGGGAGATAAATATTTAACATTCAGACATGCTGATTTTATAATAGCCTATTCATTAATTGAACTTTGCTCATCTGATTATAATCTACCCTCCTAGCGGGGTTTCATGGGTTGTGATTTCAATCTGAAAAAAATACTGTACAATAAATGAGAAATGCAGTGTCTACGTGTAAAAAGTCGGACAGCGCTTTTTTAATATATCTCATGTCTGATAGACGGATGGTTTCAATTTTATAATAGCCGATTATTGTTTTTAATTTCTTCAAATCTACTGAATCGTTTAGCAGAGAATGTTTTGATAAGAGGGCTCAGTTCTTCAAGATGAGTCGAGAATTTCAATCAATGTTTCTGTTTAAGCTCTGCTCAATAAAGTGAGTCGACATTAGTACGGACTTTTTATGACTTAATTTAGCGACTGTCAGACAGAAATCCTAAAATACTCCGTGTTTCATAAAAGTTGATTTTTTGAGTATTCCAGCAATTATTCGTACAAAAATGTTTTGTGTCGACAAAATGCAAATTTATAGCTATCGACTTTTCTTGGTCTTTTTTAAATGTTTTCTTCCGTTGAAGATAGAAAACAGTCGTGTCTCTTTTTAGAAATTAGTCAGATGGATCAAACAGATTCACGCTTTTTCCACACCAGAGATAAAATAGTCTTCCTGTCAGTGAGCAAATCAATTCCATGACCATTGACGGATGAATTAAATATAACGATCAAGACTGTCCAACATGAAATTGTTGTGAATTAAGGATTTTATTTTTGATGTTGTATTTTTTCTTAATTTATTAGTTTCATTGTGTTTAGTTAATTTTCTAGTGTGACTGTTCATGTTTTTTGAATGCTTGTCTCTTGTCTTCCTTGTACTGAGCTCCCTTTTGTGTTTCCCAAGTGTGGTGTCTTGTCTTGTTTCCATTCACAATCTTTTTCCCTGTTTTTTCTGGTTGGGTACTTCCTGCTTCCTTCTTCCTGTGCTTGTTAACTGTCTGCACCTGAGAATAGTTTAGCTGAGGCACGGGTGATTAGAAATGGGTAGGACTACACATTAGAGCAGAGTAGTTAGGCACGGTGATTTGTTAGTTTGAAGAAGATCCCCAATCTGTCCTATCACCATCCTTTGCTGTTCTAGATTGTCCAGCTGTCCACTTAAAAGTTGAAGTTTTTTAGTACTTTTCCCTCTTGTCAATTATTAGTTTTCGTTTCCTTTGCTCAGTCAAACTGGCTCTGTTTGTTTCTAGACCTTCTCAATTGTTGTAAGATTTGTCTTGGCGTGTTTCATTGTTTCCAGTTGATATTTTTATTTGGTTTTTTGATTGTGAATTTTGATTGCTAGTCTTTTCGTTTTCCCATATTCCTTGCATTCCCTTCGTTTAGTTAATTTCTTTGTCTCCCTTCAGATATCCAACAGATTCATTTCCCTTAGTTTAGATACCCCTTTGTTTCTGTATTTTGTGCACCAGAGATAAAATAGATCCCTTGCCTGTCCCTGGTTTGATTCTGAAACCTGTGATATTCCTGACCATTGACTTGTTTCTGTTTTTCTGACCATGAATTAAACATTCCCAGTCAAATGCACGCTCTTCAGCTTGAGATTGTCCAACATGTTGAAATGCAAAATACTCCATGTCCGGCAGCCAGCAAGCCTTGGTTGTCACTGGGGCAGTACCCTCAAAGGTACACTGTTGTACCTTAGAAGTGGGTTTTTATTTGTTTTGGAACATAAAAGTACCTTTTAGACCCTAAAAAGGTTCACACAGGTACCTTGAGGTCCTATAATTAGCCCTAAAGGGTACATAAGTGCTAAAATGTACCTTGGGGAACAGAAATGGACTCCTGCTGTACCCCTATTTCTGAGAGTGCACCCAAGTTGTTACAGTAAGAACTTGCCCAAAAACCTGTAACACCTTGGGCAAGATCAAATTACCTCACTGAATAACTTTCTACCTTTTTGTATTTCAGAAAGATCCCTTGAAAGTACAAACGAAACGTGGCAATGCCATTAGAGAATGACTCAAGAGGTTCCTCACTGTGGCTTTGTGGGATAATAGTAGTAAGGCATCCCCCATAACTTGCCTACTTAAGTGGGAAACACGTCTCACTTAAGCAAATTCTTAGTGTAACAAAATGACCCACAATCTGCAACAAACTACCCCTCCTGTAACAAACAACCCCATATATGGGGTGGTTTGTTACAGGTGACAGGGGTCTATTTTTTCCTCACCAGCATTTCGCATGCACAGAATATAGGGGTTGCTGCAGATCAGTCATGTAGTCTAATAAACTTTCTATCTTTACAGTGCATATTGATAACAAAAACCTGATAATATCAATTCTACAGCCGTTAAAAGAATAAGTGTAACAACTAGACCCGGTCTCCCCTACGGACTTTGTTGTATTTATAAAAATGGCCCAAATAAATTGATTGCAGTGCCCATTGGATGTTCTGATTGTTGGTAATATATTTTTATTCTTTATGTCGTTATAAATCTGCTCTCATATCAATACTTCTACTTTCTGCTGGCTGCCGGACATGGAGTATTTTGCATTTCGCGTCCGACAGTCTTGATCGTGCATGCAATATTTAATTCACAATGTCAATGGTCATGGAATTGATTTGCTCACTGACTACAAGCGCTATTTTATCTCTGGTGTGGAAATAAAGCCTGAATCTGTTCGATCCATCTGACTAATTTTCAAAAGAGAGACCGAATAAAGACTGTTGTCTATCTTCAACGGAAGAAAACAGACGAATAAAAAGACCAAGAAAAGTCGATAGCTATCAATTTGCATTTTGTGAAGGTCGAACACAAACATGGCCAGTTTGTACGTCTAATAATTGCTGGAATACTAAAAAAATTTGAACTTTTATGACTTTCGGACATGGAGTATTTTAGGATCTCTGTCCGACAGTCGCTAAATTCTTCATAAATGCACAAAGTCCCACGCCAATGTCGACTCACTTTATTGAGCAGAGCTTAAACAGAAACATTGATTGAAATTCTCGGTACTCATCTTGAAGAACTGAGCCCTCTTATCAAAACATTCACATTTAATATCTAAAAGATTCAGTAGATTTGAAGAAATTAAAAACAATAATCGACTGTCGGACACCTGTCGGACACGGAGATATATTAAAACCCTGTCCAACTTTCGGACACGTAGACACTGCGTATATCGCATGACAAATGGTACAAAATTTGCGACAATCAATGGAACAAAATCTGAATATCATTGCAGAATTTATCGTGTATGTAGAGGGCTGTAAAGTGTGGCATTTTTTTTTTTTTTTTTGGCTTGCGCGTTCACAGGTTTAAAAAGAAAGGATTAATATCACAGATAATTTTGCAATTTGATATGAGCGGGACTAAGTTATTCTAGTTCTTATACTCACCGAATAGTGGAATTAAACTTGGGCTGTCGCGCAGATGATGTGATACAATGCGTAAACTATCATTTTAATGTATTTAATTTAATTTATTTACATTCTTTTGCATACAAATTGCCTAGCGGTCACGTCATGATTTGGAATACTAAAATGCTTTTTTCTATAAGAAGGAAAAAGTGGCATACTGACACCGCACGGAAGCGATTTTCATTCCAGTAAAGTATTCACACCGCAACATTTGAATGTTTTGGCTGACTGAACGTACCCCGGTACCATTGAATCACAATTTATCTCCAGTCTTGAGTGTGGAATGTGTTAAAGCATCTTATCGAACTTGATGAAAAGTGTAAGCGTATAGCGGAAGATTGACGATCGGTAAAGATATAATCTCGAAACTGGAGATTTGGTAGGATTTTTTAGTCGACGTGAGAACTGTCGTTTAATAGGCATGCACCTTACAATATACTTCTAAATTCTGCAGGATGGGAGACAGGGAATTTTTTTCTCGTAAGAAGGAAATATTTACGCATGTTGGTGTAAATTTTGCGAAGTGGAGAGCAGATTCATTTTGTAACGCGAGAGAGGGTAGCTGCGTTAATTTTTGGATGCCGTCCGGTCAAAAATGAACGCATGCTTGTTCATTTTTGAACACTCTGCCGTTTGTTTTTTAGCTGAACACGAACGGAGACTTGTTCATTTTTGAATGCCTGTTCAAATTTTAATGCTTTCAGAATATTGACAAGCTCCCTTACTGTGATGTGTCTACTTTTCGCTCTTTTCACGGATGTTGTGGAAGCTGGTCTTCGCAGAAACCTGTGGGGAGCGATGCTGGCTCTTTGCGTCGACTGTTTAGTTGTTGCTATATCGCTGGACATTAGTATCAAGTTCTGAACTAGCTGATCCCACAAGGAATACAGTTTTAATGGCTGGAAAAATATTTTTTCTCTGTATTGGAGATTGTGGTTTTTCGTTGGTATCACAGAGCATTTGTAGTCTTTTTTCATTTTGTTCCAGTAGGAGTTAGGCCTTCTTCGGAGTGAATTTGCATAACTCTCCTCTGAACAGTTATGCAGTTATGCAGCTTAAAAAGGGGGTGTTGATTCATTGACTGGGAATCATTCCCAGCGTTTAACTTGACGTTTTTGTAGTGTACCTTGGGAGATTGCTGAGAAGACATGCAGGCACAGTCCTTACCAAAACACATACATCGATTCATATCACGTCTTACACATCTCGTGAGACTTATGCCAAGTATGGCAACACTCTATTGTCAAAACAGTGTAGCAGTACAACTGTTGTGGGCAGGAAAACACTTGTGGACTAAGTGTTCCCCTAACCCTTGTAAATCTACCCTCAAGGAATGGACACGTTCTCCAGAGTCTGATGCGATCGGGTTTATTGTAAGTCTCTCAAAGTGAAATACAAAACCCAGGCTGGTCTGCGCAAACCACAAAGCATTCATTCATCATCAATCACCTCATGCCAACTGACCACCGATTGTCCGCACCCTCACATTTATTAGCCTTTTGGGCATCCCTTTAGGTGGGATTAAACGTGACTCTTTCTGCCTTATCAAACATTATTACTTTCTGATTGGTTCATTGTCATATATCAACACTCCACCCTTAGTTACAAGCTTGCCATTATATAACAGTGTAAATTCATTTTAGGCCTCCGGGGACGCTCAAAGACCGTATCTGATCCTCCCAAACCTTGGGTTTACTAGAAGGTCAGTGTGGAAGACCAAGTTGGCTGGATTCCTGGATATTTCCAGTATAAACTGGAGTGAGCTGGCTCATACAATAAAGCTGCTTATTGGTTGACTACCAATATGGTCATTTCGGATGATTAGCTCGTCTAGCCAGCCTTGGTTGGCATGCTAGGGGCTTTGCTATCTTGGTTTTTTGACAGATTTATGAGTTTTTGTTTCTTCTCAGCTCCACATTCTTATAGCAGTTTTAAGGGGCCACAAGAACCTGGCTGAGTTCTCTCTGTTGAACTTTGATTATAGTAATACTCTCATTTTAGAACGTTTTGAGATATTTTTCCCACCACACTGTCTACATCCCTCTTCTTCAGATTTGGTCATTAACTAAATAACACAAAGAATCCCAGGACTAATTATCTCTTAACATATAACAATATGCAATGAATTTAAAAAAAACAGCTGCTTAAGCTTATACCTCTGGGCCCGTATTCACAAAGCATCTTATCTTACCGCTAGGAGTACTCCTTAGTCGCGCTAAAACATTTTATGGAGGAGTAATATCTTAAAACTTATTCACAAAGCCGCTGAGAGCAACTTTTAGTTAAGAAAACTGGTAACTCCTAGACTAGGAGTAGCTCTGAGATAGGTGGGAGTAAATCTCCGTTGCTATTGATGACGTCATTCTCATGCACGAGTCTTGGGACAATGAGCACGGTGATTGGTTGTTTGGTGACAGGGCGGCCCATTGAAAAAAATATCCCACATACAACCCACTGAGGAAAAAATGAGGAAATAGTCCAAGCGGCTGGTTTGTCCCATAAAATAATAACATGTTGAGTACTCCTGAAAATGCACTATGCGCAGTCCCCACATATCACGCTCTAGGCAAATAAACATACATAGGAAAGAGATAGTTGTAAAAACGCCAATAGCATGAAACGAGTCAATAATAAAACGCATCATTTGCCCCAATAATTAGCAACATTATTACCCAATGAGAATATGTTGCGATCATTTAAAAGTCGGGCCGTTCAAGTTTGTTTGTCCTAAACTGTCATGGATGAAAGTTTAAAAAGGACGCGAAAGCCCAACTGGAGCCACGACCAGTTACTGCTCCTGGCCCAGTTGGTGCTGGAGCAAAAGCATGTAATCAAAGGGAAATTTGGATCGGGGTTGAACAGCAAATCCAAGCAGGATGCGTGGGATAATATCAGCATACAGATCAATGCTGCATTCCCTTCGGAGTCTCAGACGGCAGACGACTGCGAGAAGCGGTGATATGGGCTGCAATCGCAGGGGAGGTCCGAGATTGCAGCCTATGAACAGGCTATCGTTCAAACAGGAAAGCATACTAAGCTTGTTTGTAATTTATAGCCTACAATTTAAATATGCATAGAAAATATGACAGAGGCTAGTATTATTATGATGATCTATTAAATGTAAGCCTCGCTCAATAGCCTAATAAAATAATTCATGTATAGCAGGAGGTACAGCACCAAAGCCACTGTCCCCGAGCAAGTAGCAACCCGCTGGCACATAATGCCTGTCAAATAATTGGCATAAGCTGCTTTCCATTAAAATGCGAGAGTCGTGCGTGCATGGATCCTGGCCATTTCGCAATAATGTCCAAAATATTGTATTCGGCATCAAATACTATCTGGGTATTGATGGAATGAAATTTTTTTTCTGTTTACAAATACCTCTTCATCTTGGGTCAGAGAAATAATTAGAATATGGGTTCCGTCAACAGCACCGATGATACAGGGCATACCTGAGATGGGCACAAATTCAAGTCTGATTTTGAGTTGCTGGCGAATGTCCATTGGAAACCAGATAAACTGTCGGATGATATGAGGTTCACAGAGCGCATTGATTGTTTGTTGAATTGAGCGACTGACAGATGATTGTGAAATCCCTAAATTGTCCGCGTTGTAAAGTTGCATTTTTCCGGTGGCCAAGTAACGAATTGTTGTCAAACATTTTATTTCGGGGCTTGTTGGGTTGTTTCTCATGGTTGGAGACGTAATTCTCTCCCTCACCAAGTCAACAACAAATAAAATCCCTTCGCGGTCAATCCGATATCTTTTCAACAACTGCGCATCATACAGAATTTCCGAGTCATTCCATCTTTCAACAGCAGCAGCCATTTTCCGATTCTTTGTGAATAGGTTTTTGCGAGTTAGGAGTCCTCTTGAGTACTTCTAAGCTCTCCCAGACTTAGGAGCTACTTTTAGGCCTAAAATGCTTTGTGAATAACACTTGGTAAAAATAATTAGGAGTCCTAAATTTACGACTGACACGCCCATTTTTTTTTAGGAGTTTATCCTAAATCCGGCAGTTAGGACCTACTTTTAGCGCTAAGATGCTTTGTGAATACGGGCCCAGAAATCTTATACAGTGTTTTAAAACTTTAAGTGCATTACAGTAGCACAATAACACATTCACTTTAAACCATACTTGTGGCTTGAGGAAAACATGAACTTCACATTATCAATCATTCTCACATTTCAGGTATGCATTGTATCTTGTCTAGTTTTGGTACTTTGTATTTGGCTTAGAGACTCTACCAAATCTACTGAGATACAAGAAAGTAGTAGGTTGAACCTGATTTTTGTCCTGCCTCTCAACACACTTCTGTGATACTTTGCTATTGGGAGTCTTTTCAGCATTTGTTTGTTTTTGACATTGTCCTGGTGGTATTTGTTCAGCGTTAACAGATTTTTCAGTCATTTGGGTTTTGTCCATTTGTCATTCAGGTGTATGTTGTGACCTGTCCAGTTCATTTGCATGTGTGATGGACTTTGGAGGCTGAGGCTCCATCACTGGCAGAATATGGCGTCAGTTGCGTCGGTATTCAACTCTGTCAGACTCTACCAAGTATGAATGTGGCTCATCACACTTTCTCTTTACAACACCCATTTTCTCATGTCCTTTCTGTGTTTGGAGTCTTACCACTTGGTTTGGTGTTAGGGGAGTAAGTGGCTTACTGTTCTTGTCATAGCAGCGTTTCTGAGCTCTGCGCTTCTTTGTGAGCTGAGCTTGGATGTTGGTTGTTACCTTTGCTGCTGGTTTCAACAGCTGTTTTCAGATGGGCAGGGTTGTCTGAGTCCGTGTGGATAACAGTCTTTGTGCAGGTGATCCTAAGATCTTGTCTCGTAGCATGTTCCGAATGTTTAATAGGTTAAGATAAAAGTCCGTTCCATCTCTTTTCGTTGTCTCCAACAGTTTTTTCGCACTCCTCACGGCTCTTTTGCTGAGGCCATTGGACTGCGGGTACTCGGGACTACTCGTTACGTGCAGGAAGTCCCATGATGTGGTAAAGTCACAGAAAGCCTGACTCATGAAATGAGTACCGTTGTCAGAGTACAGCTTCTGTGGTATGCTATGTACTGAAAAGTGATATTTTAGCTTGTTGATCACGCACAGGGATGATAAACTGCTGAGCTGGTCAGTTTCAAACTATCCTGAGTAGGAGTCCACGAGAACAAGATAGTGATGGTTTTTCCACTTAAATATGTCCGTAGCCACAACAGACCAGGGGAGATCAGGCACCGCATGTAGTTTTAGTGGTTCTTTTTGTTGATGGGGTTTGAGGCTGTTACAGATGCTGCAAGCCTGAATAGCATTCTCAATGTTCTCATTTAGTGATGTCCAGAACACACTTTCCCTTGCCCTTCTTATAGTCGCATCTATGCCAGGGTGTCCTTTGTCTAACACTGTCAAGTATTCTGAATATAGGGATGCAGGAATAACTGCCCTGCTTCCTTTCATGATAACATGGTCATCAACAGTGAGTTTGTCACGGAAACCAAAAAATGCTCTTACCTCGTTGGGCACGCTGCACACACGTCTTGGCCATCCATTTTGAATAAAGCAGGTGACTGTTTGGTGGGTGGCGTCTGCAGCTGTGTGCTCACGGAGCTCCCTGAGCCGCTGTGGAGATATCAGCTGAACGGCCATGACCTCAAACTCATGCTGCTCCTCTTTTTGCGGACTGACATTTTGCCTCGGTGCGCGTGAGAGGGTATCAGCCAGGTAGAGGCGTTTCCCTTTTTTGTAGAAGAAGGTCAAGTTGAATTTTTGCAGCCTTAGCATCATGCGCTGTAGGCGTGCTGGAATTGTGTGAAAGGACTTGTTGTGGATTGTGATTAAAGGCTGATGGTTGGTTTCGATCACAACTGGTTTTCCATAGATGTAGTCATAAAACTTGTAGCAAGCAAAAACCACTGCAAGTAACTCCTTCTCAATCTATGCGTACCTCACTTTCGTTTGGGTCAGCGTGCGTGACGTGTACACCACGGGTTTGCCGTTGTGGAGGCAAGCAGCTCCTAAACCATGCTGGGATACGTCACAGGTGAGGGTCACAGGTTTTTGTACATCATAGTAGTGAAGCACAGGTGGGCTCGCTACACGTTTTGAGCTTGTCAAAAGCATCCTGTTGATGCTGAGTCCAGCACCAAACCACATCTTTGTGCAGTAGCTGGCATAGTGGTGTTGACAGTTCACTCAGGTTTGGAATGAATTTCCCCAAGTAATTAATCATTCCTAAGAAACACTGGAGGGCTGTCTGGTCCTCTGGAGGTGGCATTTCACTTATCGCTGTGATTTTTGTTGGATCAGCTTTAAGTCCCTTGTCTGAGAACACGTGTCCAACGTAACTCACCTCCTTGACCCTGAACTTACATTTTTTTGGGTTGAGCCTGAGCTTCACCTGTCTGGCTCGCCCCAACACTTTTCTCAGATTTTTGTCGTGCTCCACAACTCCTTTCCCACCGACGATGTCATCCACAATAATGACACATGGGTTCCCGCAAAGGTTTGCTCCATCGCTATTTGGAAAACTTCAGAGGCTGTGTTAATTCCAAGAAGCAATCTTAGGAATTTGAGTCTGCCAAAAGGTGTTGTGAATGCTGTGAGAAGAGATGAGGCATTGTCCAGTTTGATTTGCCAGAAGGAGCTTTTAGTGTCGAGGACTGAGAAGGTAGTGGCGCCTGCCATTTGAGCTGCCACCTCCTCCACTGTGCGCATGGGATGGTGAGGGCGCATCAATGCGCTGTTTAGGTCTTTTTGATCTATACAGGTGCGAACGTCATCAGTCTCTTTTTTTGTGTGCAACCATGTTGGAAACCCATTCTGTGGGCTCATCTACAGGTTCGATCACCCCTAAAGCTTGCATTGTCTGGAGCTCTTGTTTTACTTTTTTCTGCATTGCTACAGGGATGCGACGTGGGGGGTTAACCACCAGTGTCACATCAGAATTCACTTTCATAGACTAAGTTACTGGCAATTCACCTACTTCATCTTTAAAGAGATCAGCATATTCCTTAAACACAGTCTGTGTCAGGGTTTGCTCCTGAGCAGTGTCTATGTGGTACACTTCTTTGCTGAAAGTCACCAGCTTCACCTTTATGATATCCTGCAGGCCTAGAATGGACTGTACATTTTCATACACAACTTGAAATTGTAGGTTGTATGATTGCTCACTCAGCCTACAATGCAGAGTCACAGCACCAATTGGCTTGATTACAGCTCCACCAAAAGAAATAAGTTTAACCTGCTTATGTGGCTTGTGCAGTTTTTCCACTGTGCCTCATGACATTGTAAGTATCACGGGAGAATTGCATTTAGCTGCTGTGTCTACCTTTAGTGTGAGGCCTGTGTCATTAACAATCACAGTACAATGTCCTTCCTTTTTGTCACTGTCATTTTCAGTTTGCACAGAGTTCATGTCATTTTCCTCATGTAGTGACAGACCTTCAATGGTGAAAGTGTCCTCGCTATCAGAGTCTGTTTCTGCTGACACCTGATTCACTTGCCTGCTTGATTTGCCTTCTTTTGCAGACCTGCATTGATTTTTGAAATGGTTATGCTTTTTACAGTTGTGACACTGTTGTCCGAAAGCTGGACATTGCTCACGTTTAGCTGGGTGAGTGCCTCCACAATTCTTGCAGCCTGAAATCATTGACAATGGATTTTCTAACTTTGCTGTGTACTTAGATTTACCTTTAAATTTGCTGCTGCATTTCATCTGTACAGCATTTACACTGGCAGTCAACATGTTTTGGTGCAGAAAGTGCTTTACTGTGTTGTTCAGTGAGTTCACTTATCTGACAGATACATATAGCTTTAGCTAAGGTGAGGTCAGTTTCTTTAAGCAAGGATCGTCTGACACTATCACTGCTAATTCCACAAACCAGTCTCTCTGATGAGCTTGTCTTGCTATGCACCGAAATTGCATGTTTTTGCTTGGTTTCTAAGTGTACTTACATATGCTTCAATTATCTCGCCTGGTTTTTGGTATCTAGTATTTAAGTTATACCTCTCCATTATCACGTTAGTCTCCAGGTTACATATCTTTTTGAATTTTCTTTTTAGGCATTCTGGGTCTTCCCTGGACTCCGCCGGCATTACGACCCCATTCTCGTTCGACATGACCGCAGGTGCATATGTAAATGACCGCTCCCTCTCAATAGCCTCAGCTCCCGCAAGATTGAGGAGTATATAAGCTTTTGTCTTGTTAGGTTTGTTGCTGTGTGTGGCAGCAATGAATATTTCATATTAGCATTCAAACTTGCACCAATTCTCAGCCACATTCCCATCAAAAAAGAGAGGGTCTGGACGTCTGAATCCGTCTGCCATTTTTTTCGTGCGGGCTTGATACAGCGGTAGCTTTTTCCGCATTCTTACTGGCTCCAATGGATTGTCCAAAAGTCATGTTCACTCCAGGAGGTATCCCACTGACACCATGTTGATATATTGACTGGGAATCATTACCAATGTTTAACTTGACGTTTATTTTATGTACCTCGGGAGTTCGCTGGGAAGACATGCAGGCACAGTCCTTACCAAAACACATACATCAATTCAGATCATGTCTTACACATCTTGTGAGACCTATGCTAAGTTCGGCAACACTCTATTGTCAAAACAGTGTAGCAGTACAACTGTTTACAGGGGGCAAAAGCGCCGATTGCCCAGAGAGGACCACAAGAGGAAGTATGGCTGAGTGGACACCCTACTTGAAGCCTCTTGACCAGTGTGAAGTAATAAAGAATGAAGTCCTTGCTCCAGATGTGATTACATGACTGTCCAGTGAGCGAGGGGCTACTGCCACAACACTGTGAATTGTGGGTTATTAAGTCTGCAGAAATGTTGACTTGCGAAAAGTACTCAAAAAGATCTCAAAATGTCAGCGAGGGAGCCCTCAAGTGCTTGACGACTTGACAGTGGGACAGCCCTTAACCCTCATGGACTTTGCAAGAACGTGCCTCAAAGTCCGTGAGTCCAGAAACAATTGGTTCTGGTTCTTCTTCTTATTGTTACTGTTTTAGCCATGTACTGTAATTATTCAGAAACATGAAAGCAAAAACACATGAAGGGACAATATCATTCATGCCATGGAAGTTACTGCTAGTTCAATTTTCTGCATTATGAAATCTGCTAAAGGTTCATGACTGATAGAACAAACAGGCGAGAAAAAAAAAACAGGAATTTGACCTTCAGCAGTTTCAGTTGTATGGAGGTAATAGCATTATTTTATTCAGCTCATTAGAGTGCATTATCTCCTAGTGTAAACACTGTCCCAAGTAAGCCTTATTAAACTGCATTTAATTAACAATCTGGGAGCAGACAGCTTTAAATTCATGTTGCATTTTCACACATTTTGTGGCAGTGTGAATACGCTACCATCTGTTACACTGCAGAAGTACAGTATATCAGAGATACCCAGGCAGCTGTTCAGTGCTATTGCAAAATGCACTGTACTGTCTGACTCAACATGTACTTAACTCCTGTATCTAAATCATATGTTAATGTTGGAGCAATGATGGTAAACTGGAAGGTGGCTATTTATTGGACTTCTTGTTCAGTTTGTGGAACAAGGAAAGCCTGAACAGACTATTCAGAAATGTGGAAATCACGTGGATGGATATTTTCGGCCCCATAGAGATGTGATCTCAGCCTATGGCGTCAGCCATAACAATGATGTGATGATACAATATATGTGTACATAAGCCTCATATCATGGGCTACACACTACAGCTTAACTGGCACAAATTGAGTGTCAGGAAAATAGTGTCCCATGTCGCCATTGACAAAGTAGCATTACCATGACTCATGCTAAATACCTTTTTGCCATTATGTCTTACAGACAAGCTTATTTTTCATGTGGCAATAGTCAAAAAATCCAGTTCTTTATGGGGAAGGACAAGTAGAAAAAATGGTTTTTTTATTGAGATTCTGTATTGTGTTCATCCACATACTTGCACACCATTGTTTATTCATAGTCCAGTGGCTTTCTTTGACGCTTTACATTGTAATGGCACTTCACAGGCTCCTAAGGTATACTGTAGATACCTTGGAAGGTGTTTATTAAAAGGTCCCCTATTATGTCACCAGGTGCGCAGCTAATTAGTTATAAGCCATTTCAAAATCTTTTCCCTCTTGACATCACATGGGGAAGTAACCAACCAGAGGCAAGAAGAACTGATTACCTTCAGCCAAGCAGATTTCATTATTCTGGGTGGTCACTCCCCCTTGTGATGTCAGGTAGGGGAGACTTTGAACTGGCTCATAATGGCTAATTAGCTGCGCACCTGGTGGCATAATAGGGGACCTTTTATAAATGGTTCTTTCAGGTTAGTTTGAGATTCCTTAATGCATCCCACTGCTGCACCCCAAGGGTAAGAAATAACATGATGTTGCAGGTAATGATAAAGACATAATTTCTCACCATAAGCTCTTTATGTGTTAAGGTATTCATTCTTTGGCTTTGATTGCAAGCTCATTTAAAATGTGATGGAGCCTTTTCAGCACTTCTGGCTCAAGTTGTAAGATTTAAAAAAAAAAAAAAAAACCCCAAGGAGAGGATTGAGCAAGTGTTTAAAGTATGCCTCTGTAAGCTCTTTTGTCTAAGTTGGACAGTTTTAAACTTTAAGCAGCTCCAGAGAGGCCTAGCAATGCCATTTGTGTGACGTAGCGTTCAGGAACCACACAGGAAATCAAAAAAAAAAAAAAGTATGCCTTTAATGAAGGAGTCAAAAAAAAAAAAAAAAAAAACACACACACACACACACACACACACACACACACAAAAACAGTGTTGACTAGACAGGCAGGGGTCAGAACCAGTGAAACAGATGAGCAAAAGGTACATAGCAACGGTAGGACGGTAAAAAGTCAGTCAATGAACAAAGCAAAGGGTCATACACAGGGCATCCAAACACAGAAATTGTGGTCATACAAAAATGGGTCGAAATCCAAAAAGACAAAACAATACAAGAAGGGCTATGGCAAGAATCAAAGTCGGACAAACCAGTCAAAGAAAAACAATACTCAATGGCATACAAGGCGCTCTGCACAAAGAAATATTGATCAACCTTCTGACAAGGAGCTGGCTGTGAAAAGACTGCTTAAATAGACGGGAGGAAAGTCACATGCTATGCAGGGAGCAGGTGTACTGGATCAGACTAATTACAACGGGAGAATCACATGAGGGAAACCCTAACCACGAAAATTGGCGAACGCCAAGACACGGACGGGAATCACACAGACAGCCTATGACATTTAAACTGCTCCGGTCAAGGAGTTCTAAGTGCACAGATAACGAGTGCAGGAAAGTAATTAAGCATGTGCGAGAGATCTCACAGAAACGCAGGGGGAGATAGTTACAGCTGAGCAAGAGGCGGAGACTAGAACAGGGCTATTGCTGAGAGGGAATTAGTATTAATTAGTAGCGGTGCAACTTTACAGATTTAACTAGAGTGCCCATTAGTAAGTTAGCAATCTATATACATGGATTAGTTGTGTTAGTAGACTATGATACAAAATACAAACGTTAGTTTTGTTAGTAATCAGAACAGTAAGGCAAAGGAAGTAAACGAGAATCGAAGGAATGCGTTAAACACCAGAATACATTTAAATCACCCGAAGTAAGTGAGCACACAGACCGGGAAGACGGACTGAACCAACTAGATCACAAGACAGGGGAGACAAGTGCAATGGAACTGAGAAATAGAACGAACTAAAAACCTGAGGATTACAATAACCAAAAAGAATAAATAAAAGACAAAATCATGAACACAGATCCTGAACATAAACATGAACATAAACATGACAAAAACCATAACCATGACAATTTGAATGATTTGAATGCATTAAAGTTATCCCCCAAGCACTGCTGTTCAGATTTTTGTAGTCTGCAGCATTTGTTGCAAGTTAGATCAGCTTGAGAAAGCCCAGGGTTAGAGTGAGCTGGATCGAGCTGGGAACAGGTGTTGGAGGATGAGAGCAGATAGCACTGAAGGGAAGTCACACCCTACAGCTTCACACTTTGTAAGATCAGTGCATGATATGAAGCGAGAAGTAAATGATACTCAATACCTATCCCAGGTAAGTTGAATTTGGAAACACATCATAGTGTTCAATTACTTTATTTATTAGTGGAATGTCAAGGGGACAAAGGCTATACCAGGGAAGTCTTTAATGGTGTGTTTGCCCACACTCACATGATTATCCTTATTTCTAATTCATGCTGGCTACCCACGACTTTGAACAAGAAGAATAAGTGGGTGAGATGGTGGAAGATGAAGAAGGCTTTGAACATCTTTGGCATCACCTCACATTGGACATGAAATGCATACATAAATATGACCACTCTTAGGATTCATTGGTTGAACATCAAACTGAAGCACAAGCTTGTTATGGCACGGTGTGTTGTATTCTGTGGACTGTCCCTGGATCACCCTGCAGCAAAAATTGTACGGCAACACAAACAAGTAAAAAGTGACGAAAACATGTTGCTCTAAAGGTTAGAGGCTGACACTGTACAGACATATCCTGAGTATTCTGTTTCTTAAAGCATTTATCATGTAGTACTGCCAGCGCAGTTGCTAGGAATTCTGGGCCCCCTGAAAGAATATCAGTGTGGGCCCCCGCCCCCGACATTTCATTGCCATTTTTTTACGACAATGGCTGTTATTCATTTTTCTGTTTCACGGTGTTCTTGACAGTGCTAGATGCAATACACCCAATTTTTCCCTTTTTTTTTTACGATTAACCACTCAACACAGAGTCAAGAGTATTATTATGCAAATTCTGAATTATTAGATGTGGCACGTATTCACAAAAGAGGCTACCTGAAACCACCTTATTACACCTAGTCTGATCAGAAATAAATGTTCAATTAACCACTCAGCAAATGGGTACTGGGTATTCTATTGTAAAACATCGAGCACTAATGTGCAACAGACAATAACTAAAAGTATACTGTCTAAAGATACAACACAAGGTGGAGCTGTTATAGTGAAATCACAAAAGGTAGCTATGTAACTTAACTATTTGAATTTCTTGCAAGTAATATTGACAACACAATGAAATAGTTTCTTGTAAAATAAATATCAAAAACTATAATTTTAAGTCTTCCCTTATGTCAACTTAAGCTTAAGTTATTTTCTGTTTGTTCACAGCTTAAGGTCTTTGAAGTCCAACTGTCTGCTTAACTGACTTTCAATTGAAAGTCTGGCAAGGCTATTACGCCTCTCTTGGGTTGTTGTAGCTGCAGCCTACAGCTATGATCTGCTTCACTATTCCCTTCACTATCTGAAGTAGCCTTGCTTTGGGGAGATGGGGCTGGCTCTGTCAACAGGATGGATAGTGACTTAAGTAGACTTATAAATAAGTCCAGCCAATTTTGCCATTTAATTATATAATTCAAATGGCTGAGAGACTGACCAATACGTAAGTAATTGCCATCGGTACAGCAGTGCACTAATAAATCTAAACAGCCAACCAGTTTCTGCCACACTCACTCACTCACCATCAAAAACATCTTCAGACTGCTGCTGGTGAGGGTCTGTTGCTGGGTCAGGTTCAGATGAAGTGACCACTGCTGATTCTGGAGTAGCAGTGCATAAAGGTTTCATTATTCCATTTCATATTACTTTCGTAAACATTTAAAGTTATGTTCCATGGAACAACTGATGAAGAACTAACCTACCGAGTCTTGGAATAAACAAAATCTAAATGGGCTTCTCAGTACCATAACTCTAAGCACACAGCTTCACTTTGATATTGTATGAGGGCAAGCTCTGTAAAATTACCCCCTGCGTTAACAAGACTTATGGCAACAGAATAAAGTAGCAGTTTAGTTTTAGTGAACACTTTTATAAGAGGGTAAAATGTCAGCCTTGTCAAGCGGTTGTTTCAATTACACCTAAGGTTACCACAATGACTGCATGTAGTTCGCTAGCCAAACCTAGCCTGTACAGTCACGAGAGCCAAGTATGCAGTAACCACTCATAATAAGGATGGAGGAATGTGTCCTGCTGCTACCGGATTTTTTGACGGTATATTATAATGGCTGGCGAATGATGACCATACCGATCTTTTCTGTAGATGATACCGTTAATAACGAGTAATGTCATTCTTGTCAGGCGATTATTTACTCAGCTGACCGCATGTTATATTAACATAACGTTAGCAGCTGAATAACCAGCCTGAACAGCTAACATAGCAAGCTAGTTAAATACTCTCACCTTTCTTTGAAAAGAATTTTGTAATTTTCTGGGCCCCTGCTCTGCTGGCCTCTCTCTCTCTCTCTCCTTTTCTGGTGTCCAGATTTGTGTGTGTGGGCTGCGCGCACTAGTGACTACCGTAGTTTGCGAACCTCGCAAGCAAAAACGCACAGGCAATTTTCCAAGAGGAGCACGAAGCATGGACTGAACCATTTTTTAAGAAGGGGGTTGTTGAAATTTATTTCATCAATATTGCACACCTTTGTGGCTTTGTGATTAACTCTGGTGCATTAGTATGAATAGCAGTTAGATCTATGCGTAATAATTTAGTCATGGCGGTTACTGTGGGTTTTGTGGGCCCCAGTGGACTGTGGGCCCTTATAATTGTCATCACCTTTCCCCCCTATACGATGGCCCTGAGTACTGCAGTAAGTACAGGACCACACTGGCAAGTCCTCATTTTACCCATCCTAGTTGCATGGGAGCAGTGGGCGGCCGCAGAGCAGTGCAATGCCTTTGGACCAACCCCAGTTCTAAAGCCAAAGCCTTGGTCAGTGGCATTTGTACAAGTGTTCCGAAAGTGCATGATTTTTCAGGGTGGGAGAAACCACCTGGAGGAAACCCGCACAAACACAGAAAGAACATGCAAAAATATGGAATGGTTCACAAATTAGCATGTCACCAGCGTGGAATCTTTCTCTCTACTTCATTATTCATTGCTGTAAAGGTGACATTGATGTGTATGCTGTGAATTCTCAGAACCATGCTGAATTTTTAATTAATCACAGAATCTTGACAGATGTGGTTACAGGCATGTGAATCAAGGCATTGACGCGTTCATTTGCAATAATGTGTTCATTATTGAGGAGAAGCAGGCATTTTGTGGTAATAACCCTTTTCCCTAAATATTGTCAGAATCTAAGGGCACTTTCATACAAGGTACGATTGTTGCGTACCATGCCACAGTGCGATTGTGTCCGCTGGTCAGCTTTCACATTAGTAATGTCATTCCGTACCCGAGTACACTTGTGTATAAATTCTGATACAGTAGGTGACAGTATGTACCTGTGTGGTTTTAAATAGGGAAATATACACAAAGAAGAAGAAGCAAGCCCTTGCGTTTTTGGCCGATCATGCTGCCCACTGCCTCATACCATGGAAATGTATCTTTCTCATCACTTGAGCTGCCAGACTTTCGCACCGTGTCCCGCACCTTTAAATAACACAGCCACATTTTCTGTAGTTTTTCACGGCACTATTCTATTGTTCTGTGGTAACAACGCAGATGTAAATACCCACAAATGATTCCATAAATCTGAGTTTTTGTGAGTAGTATCCAGTTGTGATTGTATGGTTTTGTCTGCCCCAATTTCGAGCAAGCGTTTAATTTATTCGTTTGAATGGAGAGATCCTTTTGCCACTACGTTTGTTAGTATAAAAGAGCCAAATAGTTAAGACGTCACGTAACAGTCAACTTCTGCACTCAAGTGCAGTTGCTTTCACATTTGGTTCGCGTACGGATGAACCGTGCCTGAGACCACTTCTTCCAAGCGAACTTGCGTGCCGTGCCCGAGCACGGTACACTTGTGTTCACACTTACTAAGTGAACTGGACTTAAGGGTCAAGTGTACTTGGATCTGTGCCCAAGTCCCTAGTGTGAAAGTACCCTAAGTCTCCTTCTTTTATGCAAATGATTCCTAATGCAGAGCAAAATGTCTGAGCTGTGTTGTCTCAAATCTGAGCTGCGTTGGTGAACATAAATCTCACACGTTCCACATCTATTTGTATTAATTTTTTTTACATGTGATTACCTGTAGTGATCTTTGGTGTGGATGCAAATCCCTGAAAAAAAATGAAAGTACTGTTGTTCCCCTTTTTGATGTAATGTTTTCACAGTTTGTTCAGTATAATTAATTAAAGCCTGTGAGATATGTGCTAATCTCTACGCTTTGTATCTCCATATTCTTCATCATGACTGCAGTGGTAAAACAAACACAGGCAGCATTTCATAATAAAAATGCCAACAAGGTCATCTCAAGTAAATGCCAAGAATTGGCAATAGAATAATGAAATCATTGTGTTATGAATTACTGATTCATCATTGACTGCTGTTCCAGTTTAGCCAGCTTTTCTGCTTGAGTAATCTTCCTCCAGATGCCTTTATTGACAAATAAACTTCCCTTTGAAGAGTCTTCTCATAAATCCAGGAGGGAAGCAAGTGGACCACAAGCACATAGAGAGAATAAGCAGCCTAATCCTTTGTTGATGAAACTGAAGTGCAAACAGGGGTTCAAGGGAGCAATAATGCAAAAAAAAAAAAAAAAAAAAAAAAAGGGATGGGAGATGGATAATGAGCTGGAAACAATACCATCCAAATCAGAGCCCAGCTCTGTGAGATCTCTATGAGCTGACTGAATGAGTGCAAACTCAAAGTGCCTTTACAGAAATACTTCAGTGGCTGCAGGCCCCTGACCTCTTATTCTGGGAGTGCAAAATGTCATATTACAGTCAAGGCAAATTTTTAGCATTTCCACATTTTGGTTGTATTAATACATTTTCAATAAACCTGTAATACATTTGGACATATAAAAATAGTTGTGGCATGAAAAAACAAGTGATAGGAGATTTTCTTCATGATAGTTTGTCTTTCTTGAAAATTATGGCATGTACTGAAGATTCAAGAGTTTTATTTATAGCCTGAAAACCTCTAGTGCACAGCTGTTGTAAAGATTTCTGCACTGTATTTATTATTTCAGATTACAACTAATATTTCTCCCAAATGGTGAATATGCCCATATGTTAGAACGATGCATTACTCCAACCAAGACACCAGTTAGGTCTTTCCCCATTAACAAACTTGATACCATGTAGGTCTCCACTCGGGCTACCTCATAAGTAACCTCGTTTTCATGTCCTGCAGAGCCCTAAATACACAGAGTTTGGCTTACTCTGAGTTGGACCCAAACATTGCACGGAATTGTATGTCAGTTCAATGCCCAGATGCGCCGTTGAGCTGTCCAAAATGAATTTTGTGTTCTCAAGCTCTATACAAGTCACTTTCGAAATCTCTCCATGTTGTATGTATGTACATGGCATTGAGTAGAATTTCACTGGCCCATTGCTTTTCATTTTCTCTTCCCATTTTTGACTTTATACATGGTGAAGTGAATGTATACTACATACAGGTTTGCCTTACCAGGAAGCTACCTGCTGATGTTATTCAGTATTCGATTAGGTGATATTCTGCGAGGTATATCACCAATGTAGTTAAGAGTTGAAGTGTTTGCTAGTTAACTTAGCTAACGGTATTTGTATCTACAGTTTGGCCTTCAAAACAACGTTTATTTAAACAGCATCTGGCGTACAAAGCTAACTAGCCATTTGCTCGCAGACTTTCATTGACAAAGAAGGTTGAAAGAAATACATCCTGACTGGTAATGTGAAGCAGGCAAAATGCTGTTTTTGAAGAAATTCAAGTAGTGATCAGAAACAAAGGTGTTGAAATCGATCAGCCTAGAAAGGGTTACAAAGCCATTTCGAAGCCTCTGAACCCCAACGAACATTGGTGAGTGCCATTATCTAAAAATGTAGAAAATTTGGAGCAGTGCTGAACCTTCCCAGGAGTGGCTGGCCTATCAAAATTCCTCCAGTTCCATTAACGATTTATCCAGGAGGTCACAAATAACCCTGACTAACATAAGGAACTGCAGGCCTCACTTGCCTCAGTCAAGGTCAGTGTTTGCAATTCCACAATAAGAAAAATACTGTGTTAAAATGGCTTCCATGGAAGAGCTAGAAGGTGAAAATAGGGTTGCCATCCTTTCTGTATTTTACGGACGTCCCGAAATTGAAAGTAATTTGTTGCGATCATTGTGAGAACATTCAAACTCTATTTTGTAAAATTCACTTGTGAACATTTAATTAATGTAGTAATATAAATTTAAAAGCACTTAAGACAAAGTGATAAAATGCATATTAGTTAATGATGATGTCAAGGTATTTCTGTGCGTGCGTTCCCCGAGGTCAGGGGACATCACAGGCCAGTCCAAGGTTTGGACTTATTACCTTTGAAGAATGATCAAGGACGATGTGTGCACAATGACTCTGTAAATAATCATCTTGGTAGATACAAACGGAAGCACGTGTGGAGCGATGATGTTTTCACAGTAGTACGCCCCTATGACTTTCGCATGGCAGATGTGGAGGTCAGTCCTGCCTGTCATTGTAACTCCACCCCAAGCTTGCTGATGACATTCACCTGGGTGATGCCAAACACGATGACGACCATCATGAACCATGTCTCATCGCTGAACATTACCCGTGACCACTGGGCATTGCTCCATCGTCCATGCTGTTGACACCACTGAAATGTATGGCCACCTAGCTCGCAGGTTGGCAGCATGCAGACGGTTTCATATGGTCTTCGCTGAGATGAGATTTCCTGAAGCCTATAGATGCCCTTGTTGCAGCTGTGTTGCATTCAGTTGCCTGTCACGCAGGGCTCTATTGATGATCTGGTTGTCATCTCGCCTGGTTGTGCATCTTGGACACCCTCTTTGAGGTCTGTCCTGGACTCTGCTGGTGGTAACATAGCATGTTCACAATCAGCTGATGACAGACTGTGAGACATGCAGTTGTTTGGCTGTGTAAGCCTAAGTTCTACCGGCCAGGAGCATCCCTTCTTCCTGGAGTCTTCTCATCATCAAAAGTGGTGAAATGATCACCACGCACATGGCTGAAAAAGAAACCTCTCACATTCATTACTGAAAACCTCTCACACTACTGAAAACCTCTCACACATACTACTGAAACCCTCCCACACACGAATGAAAATTAAGCCTCTCACATACACAACTGAAAATCTCTCATATACACTACTGAAAACCTCTCACATACACAACTGAAAACCTCTCACATACACAACTGAAAACCTCTCACATACGCTACTGAAAAGCTCTCTTATACACAACTGAAAACCTCTCACATACGCTACTGAAAACCTCTCACATACACTACTTAAATCCTCTTACATACTACTGAAAACCTCTCACATATAGCTACTACTGAAAACCTCTCACATATAGCTACTACTGAAAACCTCTCACATATAGCTACTACTGAAAACCTCTCACATATACTACTGAAAACCTCTCACATACACTGCTGAAATAATATGACATACCATTTCATCAAAGTACGTAACTGAAACAGAAAACAGGAGGTCCTTTTTTCAAAATTATTCAGGAAGTGCAAAATTAGGGCACATGCTTTATCACTGACAATGAACAATGAAGACCTTGAATACAAAAACCTTGTTTTTTCACATCATTCTTCTCATTTTTCAAATTCAGTCTTTTTTTCCTTCAATGCTGAAGGTAATGGGGAAGATATTGAAAACTTTTTCAGAACTACTTTAACTAGCATTGAGCGTATTAAAAGGCAAGGAGAGGGAGCCACTGGTTTTCAACAGGAGAGGCTCTACCGTAAGCTTGATGACAACACAAGGATATTATCTGCGCTTATTGCTCTCCAGATTTCATTCCCCAAGCCATGGTGACTATATCCATATGATGGAGGTCTAATATGAATGCTTACGCAGCATTTTGAGCGAGCATGAGGCTACACAGAGATGGGTCACTCCATACTAAACTGTACAATTCACTGTGTTGTATAAGAATGGTCAATAACATTTTTTTCTATGAGAATTACATGATTTGCATTGTTCATATTTATTCACTCCCAGATTGAAGATATACATAGAAAAAAACAGAGTCATCGGTCCAACAATACAGCAGAAAAAGTGGTGTCCTGATGTCAGCCAAGGCATTGTGAAAGCCATAGATTGTTACAAAATTTGGCAGCCAACTTCATGAAATGCTCAAGACATGTCTGTTGATACTTCGAAAGAAAGTGAAATGAAATATTGCAGAGAAATACCCATAATAATGGTTTCAATGGTCTGCACTAAATTATCAGGACTCATCTGATCAGAAATGCAATTTGAAAAGACCGTCGTGGGCGTAACCACTCGCGTCCTCACGTGTTTCGTCCAGACCTGTGGGTTAATTTGCATAATGTATGCAAATGGCATAAAGATGACCTCGGTAAACTAAGGTACTCACTTCCTGCATCAAAATTTCACAAGGCTTCAGACAATCATATATACCATGCTTTAAAAAATAATGATTGAAAAAAGAAAATTTTTCCGTGTCCTAATATTGTGTTACGACCATAACAACATAAAGAAATATGCGTAGATTGTGTCCTGTGCATAGACTGTATAAAAAGATGGACGCAGCACCTGGGTCTAAAAAGTGAGGCCGATGCGGAAATCTCAAAAAATTGCATTATATTTAATGGCCAGCAAATGGCGACGTCGGTGGTTGCAGAAAGACGTTCAATGCCACTGAAGTCTATGAGAAAATGACCCTACTTTGCCACCTGATTTATTATTTCATTTTTATTCTTTGAAATGCCTTCTTGTGAATAAAATAATATATTCCTTTGGTGATTTAGAGCAACAGGTAACCAGTTACAAAATTTTAACAATGCTTTGCACTGAAGCCGGGTGAACAGAATACAAACATTGAGGACAACAAACATGAAAAACATTGACTGGCCATAATTGTCCATAAATGTTACTGATAGACTGAGGCCATTTATCATACAAAAGAATTGACTTTGAAATGTATCTGATTTTCAGGAATTCAATATCTGTTTTGTGTCCTCGTTACACCCACAACACCTGCCACCTTAGCACATTATGGGGTCACTCAATGAAGTGATCACTCGGTTTATCTTCTTGCTTGCTTCTTTGTGATGCCCATGGATGGGGTTTCACCACTGCAATGAAAAACTTTGGAAAAGGTGTATTTGAATTTTCATCACCATTGTAACACATTTGTACAGTTTAGTATGGAGTTACCCAGATCTAATGTTGCTGCCAACACTGGCCCGGTACCACCAACAAGTTTTTATTTATTTTTTTTTATTTAAACCATATTTTAGTATTTTTACATTTGTCCCAAGAGCTAGGCTCATCGTGGGGACTTAAGCCACAAAAATTCAATTTACATATTTTCCTTCTCTCTTTTTTTTACACATTTTTTTTCACACTAGATACAATTCCAAATAGGCCACAAAGACACTACACAAAACAAAAAAAAAAAAAAACCAAATAAATAAAAAAGAGACAGTGCATGTAAGATATTAGTGATTAATAACAAAACGCTTAGTCTGCTCTGAGAAAAATCTAACAGCAGAAAAAACAGCAGCGTTTCTCTCAAAATTAAGCAAAAGGCTACCAAAAAGTAAAAGCTTGAATTTATCCAATGAACTGAATGAAGACCATATACTGCCTGTGATTGACTCAATATTTGCTTGACAAGTGAAAATGTACTTACCCCATTGGCAAGATAATCAAAATTACCTCAAATCAAGGACAGATTTTTGTCTTACTAAGCAAATGGTGATAGAAATAAATGTTTTAAGTCTTAAAATAAGTAAATTTCCCTTTCTTGAAAATCACTTTTTGCAGTGTGTAGCCTGCTACTCCTGCATAAAAAAAGCAAATAATATCCCATAAAGCCAGTGACCCTCACATTTGCTCAATTTCAAAAATTTAAGAGAGCAAAAGAGAGAGAGAGACAGAGATACAGTAGATCTGTATATGAAGAGATTACATGCAAAAGGTGCCAAATCCATTTTTCATCAGATTGCATGTTTATACCCTGCTTAAGGGGGGCAGTCTGGTAAAATACAGTGAAATGCAAGTTGATAAAGAATTCTGAATAAATCATTACTTGATTAAGTAAACTCATATAAACCATATATTTCTAGAAAGCTGAGACAATGGAGCATCTGAATCTTCTTGAGAAATTTGTTTATCTCATTAAATATGCAAATGTGTGCAAATTTCTCAAGTACATGAATATTCAAAATATATTGTAGTGCTTGTTCTTTGTACTACTACAGTAATTGTACTTACAATATCAAAGCACTTTTATGTGATTTGATAGTATATGGTATGCACAACAATCCTATGACACCGTTTGTATAATTTTCATCATTTACATATAATTATAATATTTCAATGAAAAAACAGAAATTAGAGTGTTTTTTGTTAATAATTTTGCTTGTGAGGAGTGTATGTGCAAAAACCATAAAAGGATTGTTTGTTGTATGAAAACAAATCTTACTGCCAATTTTGAAGTAATTCTGATGAATATTTTTTAAGTTATAGCAATTTTTGTCCAAAATTTCTAATTCTGAGATAATTAGAATTTTATAAAGGAAATAATAATTGACCCTACTTGGACAATAGATAGCAGCAAACACATTAGTGCCCTGTCAGTTACATCCAGAGGTCCACTGCAACACTAAAAATGGTCAATTTTGACTGGTTTTTTTTTTTCATTTTGGACCAAAATTATCCACTTCCGGTCTGATTATAGGCTTACCTGATACTTTTTGCCCTAAAATACAATCAGATACTAAAAATTTCATGAAAACATCAATTGAATGTTTAAGAGTATATATCAAAGTATCACTTAAATACTAAAAACAAAAATTGAGACTTTTTTTTTTTTTTTTTTACCAGACTGGCCCCCTTAATAGACCTCTCACATGTGCATCCAAATCACACAATTTTACCTAAAAAAGTAATTATTGTCCAATCATTGTCTTTAACATGTTGCCGGCTATGTTGATTGCAAGTGTTATTCTGCAATGGTTTTCTTACCTGACAGTGTGTATGTACATAATGAATAAATTTGTAAGCATACGTTTGGCTTTAAATTTGCATATGTCCAGTACACATTATGTACATGAAGGTCACTAGTGAGTGAATTTGTATTTACCTGGATGTTGGTGGATAGAATGATATGGACATTTTAGAGTGAATGTTCCGCAATGATGTGATATGAACTGCCAATGTGAGGGGTGGGGTAGGGAGGGGGTTAGAAGCCTATAACTGCATACATTTATGTTTCCCATTTCTGGTTATAAACAAATGACAGTATTTTAGTATCAATGTAAAGTATCAATGCAACTTTGCTTGCCCCCAAATTTTTTTTTCATCAGGCGCTAAATCCATGTTTTCTTTCAAAAGGCACTAAATCCAAAAAGTTGCCAAACAATGATATATTATATCAAATAGTGAACACAGGCAGGATTTTTCTAATTACCGTTGTTGTGACCTGGGGCTCTATCTTTCACACTGCCCTACCCGTTGCCACTACCCGCTACCCGTGAATTACGCATTTAGCAGCTTCCACTATCCCTAAACGGTATCTTGCGGCCACACTATCCGCTATGCATTATGCCGACTCCCTTATTTGCGCCTGGAGGTGTGCCCGTGGGCGTGTTTATGCGCTTTCCCTACAATTGCTATCTTGACCACACACGTTAGGGAAAGCGTATAGCGGGTCCTCAAACCACCCGCTACCCATTTGGTTTTCCTTTATTAACACATTCTCCCATTCAAGAATAATCAAGTGGCAATTGAAGACACGGCTTCTCTCCCCCATGCGATCTAACAGCGACAAAATAATGGGCTACATTCAGTACAGAAAAATAATTTAATTAGCTATAAATAGGTCTATGCACTGGCACTCAGCAACGGTAATTTTTTTTCCAGCGAGAGCAGCATTTCAGAACTCTCTTGCGGATGAAGGTAATTTCGATGACAAGTACGCACACCTGTTTTTGCAGCACGGTCACGAAACTTGCTGTAAAAAATAGACAGCTGTCCGATTGGAAAATGTAAACGGATGAAACCACGTACTTGACACCAGAATTACCTTCATTCGCTGAAGAGTTCTGAAATGCCGCTCTCGCTGGAAAAAAAGTTACGTCGCTGAGTACCAGTGCATAGACCTAATTTTATTTTTCTAAAATGGGATTTTATTCTATGCTTCAATTCAGACGGGAGAGGGAGTTGGAAGTGCATGGCAAAACGCATTTTTTTTTTTTTTTTTTTTTTTTGAAGTTTCCATCACAAAAGGGGTAGGCTTGATGTTTTTTTTTTTTTTTTACATACCAAACATTAAACAATTTGTCAATGTCAAATAATAATAATAATAATAATACAACTCATGATTAACTTAACAAAAACAGATCCTCCCCTGTCTGGATTTGACCTCATGTACGAGCAATTTAACTTCATCTTTGGAGAAACGTGGCGACCTTCCTCTCTCCATCACGGGTTTCGGTTTGAGGATTTGGGATAGCGCAGCCTGCTCCTAAAGGCAATGGCACCTGGCACACTGATTGGTTTAACTGGCGTAACGCCCAAACCACCCTTATGCATAATATAACGGGTAGCGCAGGTGTTTTAGGGATATAGGCAGGTCTGCAAGATAGCAACTTTTGGGGGGGAACGCCTCTTACGCAATGCGAAATCCCCAAATAACGGGTTTAGGGACTCTGGCGTAAGATAGCGCCCCTGGAGTGATAGCTCTTTCATATATAAGAACTTTGCAAATGAGCAAAGAAAAATTTGTAAAACAAAAAACTTGATTTACACAAAAGTTGCTGGAATGGATTAGCACCTTTTGCTTATGAGCTCTTCATATAGTATCTTTGATTCAGAAAGTGTGGTGCCAAATAAGAATTCCATAATTCAGTACTTAGGCAGCAGGATACCTTCCATCTATCAGTTTGTTTCTCAAATATAATTTCACTTATGGCGATTATACCACACCCATCTACAATCTCTCAAGGTAGCATGAATTCTAGATTCACTAAAGCTATTTTCTTCCATTACAGGCACATTGACAGCAACCACAAGCTGGTGCGCTGGAGGATGGTCTTCCACGGATGTGTGGATGGCTTTAGTCGAGCCATAATTTACCTGAAGTGCTTGGACAATAACAGAGCATCAAGTGTCCTGTCTTTGTTTGTTTAGTTTAGTTTATTTGGTTTATTTCTTACAGGGACCTTGTACAAAAATATTAATCATAGCAGAAGAGATGCTTTGTACCAGATTTTGCTAAAAGCTATTTTCCATCCGCAGTCCCTGAGCAGGTAAAACAAAGAAGTGTAAGCATATATTCACATAGCCCCGCAACAACAGCCCCCTTACTCCACAAAACAATATAAAAATACGCCCCCCCACTTCACTCCACCCCACAAAACAGTATAAAGTCGATAAATATTAGAAAACATACACATAAATGGAATTTTTATGATTAGTGCTGACAAGACTGGCTGTATAAAATCCATTTTTTCACTTCCCTAGAAAAAACAGTTTTTTAAGCTGCTAGTGTTATGATTCTGCCATGCTTGTTATGTTTGCTCCATGCCCTGTTATGTTTATGATTATGTCTATTAGGTTTTTGCCATGTTCTGTTTAGTTT
The DNA here is from genome assembly GCA_029692085.1 of Gymnothorax javanicus. Taxonomy (NCBI): domain Eukaryota; kingdom Metazoa; phylum Chordata; class Actinopteri; order Anguilliformes; family Muraenidae; genus Gymnothorax; species Gymnothorax javanicus. The sequence continues at coordinate 136,071,305 of CM056195.1, read as the reverse complement.
TTGTTTCCTTGCCATGTTTTCGTTTTTGCCATTCCTGATCCACTTTTCTGATATAGTCCGGTCCATGTTTTGCCCATGCCCTTCATTGCATTTTGTCTCCCCTGTCTGGTCTCTTGTTAAGATACAGCTTCTCCCCAGTCCCGCGTGTCACATGTTTAGGTGATTTCATGGTTTCTGGGTTTCAAACATTCCTTCTAATCTTGTTTGCTTCCTTCGCCTTGCTTTTCTATTTTACTAACCAATACTAACAGTTTGTTGTTTTTGTTAAAGTTACTAACCCAGACTAACATTGTATATAATACTAACTTACTAACGAGCACCAGGGATTGTATCGCTGCACTTACTAATCGATTAACAAGCTCTCAGCACTCGCCCTATTCTAGTCTCCGCCTCTTGCCTTCTCTTAGTCTTTGCTGCAATTCAGCGGATCCTCCGCACCTGCTCCACTCTGTCCTGCCTCTCATTTTCTGTGCACATTAGAACTCCCTAACCGGAGCTGTATGTTTTGTCTATAGGTTGTCTCGTGATCCCTGTCCACGTTTTGGCTTTTGCCAATTTCATGTGGTTAGGTTCTCCCTTGTGTTTTGCTCCCACGTAATTAGTCTGATCCCATTCACCTGTCCCTAATCATAGCATGTGACTTCCCTTGTGTGTATTTAAACAGTCTTCTCACTGCAGTTCCCTGTCAGAACATTTCCCTTGTTTACCTGTGCTGCTCTCGTTTCTCACTTCGTATTCATAGTGTTGCTTTTCTGACTGGACCGTCCGACTACCTCTTTTTGGCTCTGATTTGGCTTTATTATCTGCTCCTGTGTATCGAACCCTTTTTTGTCTGACCACGATTACTGTATTGCTGCCCTGGTTTTTCGACTCTGGATTCTGCCCCTGGGATTGTGACTTTTGGATTGTGGACTTTGTACTGTTGCCTTCGATCCTGCAGGGGTTTACCCCCTCGCTAATAAAATCCCTTCCATTGCAATTCCTGACTGGTTCCTGAACGATACCTCACAGTACGTTCTGACCAGCATGGAGCCAGCGAGTAACCAGCCTCTGCAGGCGGTAGTAGAGGAACAGGGCGCTCAGCTGGAGCTACAGCAACGCCAGCTATGGGCGATGATGCAGCACATGCAAGCCATGACGCACCAGATGGCCGACCTCACCCGCTCTTTGCAAAGTGCTCAAGCCATCCGGACTCCCCAACAGCCTACTGCCGCCATGTCAGCTCTCGTGCCTGGTCCCGCCTCTGCACCTCCTGTCCTACTTCACGAGCCACGTTTACCTCCCCGAGAAGTACGATTGTGACCCGGGATCCTGCTGAGCCTTCCTCACCCAGTGCAAGTTAATCTTTAGCCTACAGCCCTCCTCGTTCCCCACTGAGCAAGCTCGCGTTGCCTACATCATAACGCAGCTTACGGGGAGGGCTAAGCAGTGGGCTACCTCTGCCTGGGAGGCGGGGCTACCTTGTATCCAGTCCTCAGATTTGCTGGGAGAGGAGATGAAGCGGGTGTTCAACCGCTCCAGACACGGGCACGAGGCTGGGGGGAGATTCTTCGCATCCGCCAGGGGGGTCGTTCTGTGTCAGACTACGCCATCGAATTCCAGACCTTAGCTACTGACAGCGGATGGCAGGAAAGAGCCCTATATGACGCCTTTATCTTTGGGCTATCCAAGCGTATTAAAGACGAGCTACTTCCACGTGACCACGTGACCTACTTCCCATTCACCCGCCTGAAGATATCCCAAACCTGGAGAAGGTTCCCCCTGAGTACCTTGATCTCAAGGAAGTATTTTCTAAGTCTCGTGCCACCAGCCTACCCCCACACAGACCTTATGATTGTGCAATTGAACTCAAGCCTGGCACCGTGCCCCCCAGAGGTCGCCTGTATTCACTGTCACGCCCTGAAACCCTGGCTATGGAAAGGTACCTCAGTGAATCGCTCGCAGCAGGAATAATTCGCCCCTCTTCTCCTGCTGGAGCGGATTTTTTTTTTTTTTTTATTGTGGGAAAGAAGGACGGGTCCTTGCGGCCCTGTATTGACTACCGGGGTCTTAATGACATTACCATCAAAAATAGATATCCTTTACCCCTCATGAACACTGCTTTCGATCTCCAGGGGGCGAAAATTTTCACCAAGCTAGATCTGCGTAATGCATATCATTTGGTTCGTATCCGTGAAGGGGATGAGTGGAAGACTGCTTTTAACACCCCTACCTGCCACTAGGAATATTTGGCCTTACTCTTTGGACTTACTAACGCCCCAGCAGTCTTCCAGAACCTAGTTAACGATGTACTCAGAGACATGATAAGTTTGTATTTGTTTACCTTGACGACATTTTGATTTTTTTCCAAGTCACAGGAAGACCATGTTCACCATGTGCGCCTCGTACTCAAACGACTCCTTGAACCGGCTTTTTGTCAAGGCAGAAAAATGTGAGTTCTCAGTCCAAACCACCTCCTTCCTGGGGTACATCATCTCGCCAGACACCATCCAGATGGACCCGGTCAAAGTGGAGGCCGTCACCAACTGGCCCAAGCCCCCTGATCGTAAGTCATTACAACGCTTTCTGGGATTTGCAAATTTTTACAGACGGTTCATCCGTAATTACAGTTCTGTGGCTGCTCCCCTCACTGCTCTAACTTCTAATAAGATCCAGTTCCAATGGTCCAAAGAAGCCGATCAGGCTTTCCTTGAGCTCAAGACCCGGTTCACTTCTGCCCCCATTCTAACCATCCCTGACCCTACTCTCCAGTTCGTGGTGGAGGTTGACGCCTCCAATGTGGGAGTAGGTGCCGTCCTCTCACAGATCTCCCAAAGACGGTAAGATTCACCCCTGTGCTTACTTTTCCCGCCGTCTAAGCGCTGCTGAAAGGAACTACGACATCGGCAACCGTGAGCTGTTGGCCGTCAAGTTGGCTTTGGAAGAGTGGAGGCAATGGCTGGAGGGGGCCAAACTTCCGTTCCTGGTATGGACTGACCATAAGAACCTTGAGTACCTCCAGTCTGCCAAGAGGCTGAATCCCCAACAGGCCAGGTGGGCATTATTTTTCTCACGTTTCAATTTTCACCTCACATATCGCCCCGGCAGTAAGAAGACTAAACCTGACGCTCTCATGCTGCTTTGAGACTGACAAAGATCAACCCAGTCCAGACACCATCCTCCCCAATGAGACTCTTGTCAACACTGTTGCCATGGACATAGAAACTGAGGTGAGAAATGCCCAAGACAGTTCTGCTGCCCCTAGTGCCTGTCCCGATCACTGTCTGTGCCTGCCAGTCTACGCCCCCGAGTCCTCGACTGGGGGCATGCCTCTAATCTCTCGTGCCATCCAGGGATTCGCCGCACCTTAGATTTCATAACTCGTCGCTTCTGGTGGGCCGGCATCAATGAAGACGTCCAAGGATATGTTTCGGCCTGCTCGGTCTGTGCCCAAGGAAAGGTATCACACCAACCCCCTCACGGCCTGTTACAACCCTTACCCACTCCGCACCACCCTTGGTCACACAACACTAGATTTCATTACCGTCTTCCCCCTTCCAATCACTTCACTACCATCCTCACCATAGTTGATAGGTTCTCCAAAGCTGTTCATTTTGTTCCCTTCACCAAGCTTCCCACTGCCCAAGAAACCGCCACCCTCATCATCCAACACGTCATAAGATTACACGGAATCCCCACTGACATCACTTCCAATCGCGGTCCACAGTTCACAGCCAAATTTTGGAAATCATTTTGTAAGTCACTAGGCACATCTGTCAGTCTGTCATCAGGTTTTCACCCCCAAACCAACGGCCAGACCGAGCGGGCCAACCAGTGTAGAGAGACTGTGCTACGGTGCCTCTGTCTTAAGAACCCCTCCTCCTGGAGCCATCAACTCCCCTCGGCTGAATACGCTATAAATAGCCACACCTCTGCAGCCTCCGGACTTTCCCCTTCAAGGCCTGTCTTGGTTACCAACCACCCTTGTTTCCCTGCCAGGAGGAGGTTGCTGTTCCGTCAGCCTGTGCGTTTGTGCGCCGCTGCAGACATACCTGGAGGACCACTCGGGAGGCGCTGCTCAGGTCGGTTGCCTGGATGAAAGCCCGAGCAGACAAGAAACGCATCGCTGCCCCATCCTACCGACCTGGGCAGCGCATTTGGCTGTCCTCCAGGGACATTCCCTTGAGGGGGAGTGGGGGAAACTGTTCCCTAGGTTTCTCGGACCGTTTACCATAGAGTGTTTAGCCCCACTGCTGTTCGCCTCCGTCTGCCCCTTTCCATGCGCCGTATTCACCCTACCTTTCATGTGTCCCAGATTAAGCCTGTTACCCACCCCCTGTCTTCTGGCCCTGATCCCCCACCACCCACCCGCATCATTGACAGAGGCGAGGCCTATACTGTGCGGGCATTGCTGGACTGCCGTCGACGAGGGCGTGGATTCCAGTACCTCGTCGACTGGGAGGGCTACGGTCCGGAGCACCGCAGCTGGGTCCCTTCCCGCTACATCCTCGACAAGTCTTTAATCGCGGACTATCATGCTACGCACCCCAGATCAGCTGGTTGAAACGCCTGGAGGCATTTCGTAGGGGGGGGTACTGTTATGATTCTGCCATGTTCGTTATGATTCTGCCATGCTTGTTATGTTTTCTCCATGCCCTGTTATGTTTATGATGTCTATTAGGTTTTTGCCATGTTCTGTTTAGTTTGTTCTTGCCATGCTTTCGTTTTTGCCATTCCTGATCCACTTTTCTGATAGTCCGGTCCATGTTTTGCCCATGCCCTTCATTGCATTTTGTCTCCCCTGTCTGGTCTCTTGTTAAGATACAGCTTCTCCCCAGTCCCGCGTGTCACATGTTTAGGTGATTTCATGGTTTCTGGGTTTCAAACATTCCTTCTAATCTTGTTTGCTTCCTTCGCCTTGCTTTTCTATTTTACTAACCAATACTAACAGTTTGTTGTTTTTGTTAAAGTTACTAACCCAGACTAACATTGTATATAATACTAACTTACTAACGAGCACCAGGGATTGTATCGCTGCACTTACTAATCGATTAACAAGCTCTCAGCACTCGCCCTATTCTAGTCTCCGCCTCTTACCTTCTCAGTCTTTGCTGCAATTCAGCAGATCCTCCGCACCTGCTCCACTCTGTCCTGCCTCATTTTCTGTGCACATTAGAACTCCCTAACCGGAGCTGTATGTTTTGTCTATAGGTTGTCTCGTGATCCCTGTCCACGTTTTGGCTTTTGCCAATTTCATGTGGTTAGGTTCTCCCTTGTGTTTTGCTCCCACGTAATTAGTCTGATCCCATTCACCTGTCCCTAATCATAGCATGTGACTTCCCTTGTGTGTATTTAAACAGTCTTCTCACTGCAGTTCCCTGTCAGAACATTTCCCTTGTTTACCTGTGCTACTCTCATTTCTCACCTCATATTCATAGTGTTGCTTTTCTGACTGGACCGTCCGACTACCTCTTTTTGGCTCTGATTTGGCTTTATTATCTGCTCCTGTGTATCGAACCCTTTTTTGTCTGACCACGATTACTGTATTGCTGCCCTGGTTTTTCGACTCTGGATTCTGCCCCTGGGATTGTGATTTTTGGATTGTGGACTTTGTACTGTTGCCTTCGATCCTGCGGGGGTTTACCCCCTCGCTAATAAAATCACTTCCATTGCAATTCCTGGTTATCGCGACTGGTTCCTGAACGATACCTCACAGCTAGGAAGAGTGTTCCATGCTTTAATTGCTCGAAAAGAAAAGGCTGTTTGCGCAAAGGTAGTGCAGCGTTCAGGCAAAGAACAGTCTCCCCTTGTTATAGATCTAGTAGCTCTGCCCATTCGCTCAGAGCAAAGTTTTGTTTCAATATTTTATTGAAAAAACAATGTAAGGCACATAACAGAACAACAGTCTGTACAATTTCGTATTTTCCATATGAGGCCCCCCGTACATCCCTCCCCCACCCCACAAGATGGTAGAGACAGTGACAGAAAACAAAACTAAAGGGTTACAACTGGGTGACCATTAATCACTGTGCCAGCACAGCCATATCCTTATACATGCTGGTACAAATAGTCATGTTTAAACTGTATACCTGCCACAATGACAGGAATATCAATCACCCATCAGGGCGGTAAATACTCATTAATATGGTGCTAGCAATGTAAAGAGTGTCTGGCAAAGAAGGGAGAAAATTAAGTACACACACACACACACACACACACACACACACACACACACACACACACACACACACACACACTGTAAATATAAAAAATATATTAACTAAATAGAAATAAAAGATACATATTAATAACAAATAGCAACAATGATCATAATAACAAGAGAAATCAGGAGTGGATTCAGATCTCATGCCTGTCATCTCACCCATAAGGTTAGTAAACAAGAGAGACATAGGTGTCAGGTCAGTAGAATAAAGGTAATAGGAATAATCGAAAAAGCAGTAGTTTGATCCAGTGTGTCCCAAGGTTGCGTAGGGCCAGCAGCGAGCAGGCGGCCCCGCATAAGCGCCTCCCCACCGCACAAGATATGTTGAGTGGGAACATATGCCGCGTGGGGCAGTGCAACATGTATGTTTCTAAGGGAATCGAGAAAACTTATGGTGCTATTTCATCAGCAGGTAATTTCTCAAAATAGTTTCAGTGGCTGCCAGGTGGAATAAAATATACATGATGACCTCTAATTGCAAACTTAATTTTTTCAAGTTTAAGGAAGGACAGGACATCGCATAGCCAGGATTTAAGCGAGGGTGGCTGGGACGACTTCCAAAGCAAGAGAATTCTCCTTCAGGCCAACAGACAGGTAAAAGCGATCACATTTCTTTAAACACTAGTAATGGCAACATCTTCAGCGGGAGTTCCAAAAATAGCCACATAGGGAGATGGCTCGAGTCTGCACTGTAGCACCTCCGAAAGTACTTTGAATACAGATGTCCAAAACCTGGATACCCTAGGGCATGACCAAAAACATATGTGATAAGTCACAAGGCGAAGATGACCATTAACTGCATTTATCGTCCACATCCGGGTAGATTCTGGAAAGTTTAGCTCTACTGTAATGGACCCTATGCAGTACCCTAAATTGGACAAGACTCAATTGGGCACACGAAGATGAAGAGTTTACCGCTTTTAAAGCCTCCCTCCAGAATTCGTCCGAAAATACAATCTGTAGTTCAGTCTCCCAGTCCACCTTGACCCTCTCCACACAATCAGTATTTACTCTTAGCAGGCGCTCATAGAGGTTGGAGATATGACCTCGTTCCAAAGAGTCAGCCAAGAGTATGTGATCCGTACCAGAGACAGGTGGAATTTGAGGGAATGAAGTGGTGTTTGTTCACGCAAAGTCTCGTAGCTGGAAGTATCTGAGGAAGTCCAGCTTGACATGTTGAAAGGCAGAGCGCAGTTGTTCAAGACTCGCGAAAATCCCGTCAATGTACAGGTCATTTAGACAATTCAGTCCCCCCTGAGACCAAGAGCGATACCTAGGATCAATTCTGGCTGGGGGAAAGAGATGATTGTTACAGATAGGTGTTGTTCGGGGGATAGTAGTCCACCTGAAGTGCCGTCGTACCTGCGCCCAGATCTTAAGGGTAGCAACTACGATAGGGCTACATGTGAATTAGGAGGGGGGAAATGGGAGATTGGCACAAGCAAGTGCCCTGGGAGAAGAAGATATGCAGGAGTCGGCCTCTAGCTTGACCCAGCCGCTCTGCGGTGAAATAAACCAGTGTAAGATTTTATGACCATTCACCGCCCAGTAACATCTGAGAAAATAAGGCAACCCAAGCCCACCCGAGGGCCTGCTCCTCTGTAGAAATGTTTTGCTGATTCTCAGATTCTTGTCCGCCCATATAAATGTGGAAATCATAGAGTCAATTGAATTAAAGAAAGATCTGGGTAGAAAAACCGGCAAACACTGGAAAAGATACAAATAGCGAGGTAGTATGTTCATTTTAATTGCATGGACCCTTGCCGCTAGGGAAAGAGGTAGAAAATTCCACCTTTTTAAATCAGATTTGATTCTAGCCGAGAGAGCCACAAAATTTTGTTTGGGAAGGGAACGGATGGAGCGCGTGATGTTGATGCCGAGATATTTGAACCCAAATTTGGAGAGCTTGAAAGGAAAATCTGAAGATGTAAGTACTAGAGCCAGATCATTAATTGGGGAGCACTCACTTTTTTGAAGATTTAATTTGTATCCAGAGAATGTGCCAAATGATTTTAATGTCGAAAGAATGTGGGGGACACTAGACAATGGGTCACATACATCCAACAGGAAATCATCAGCATACAAAGATATTTTGTATTCTGTTCCCCATCTCTGTATGCCCAAAAATTGCGCCTCCGAATTCATGGTCACGGACAGCGGCTCTATAGCCACCGAAAACAGGAGCGGGGAGAGCGGACAACCTTGATGTGTCCCACGGCAGAGAGGGAAGTATGTTGAGCGAAGAGAGTTTGTGCAAACAGATGCCTGAGGAGAGGCATATAGCAGCTGGATCCAAGACAAAAAGTTATCCCCGAAGCCCAATTTCTTCAATGTACAAAACAGATATGTCCACTCGACCCTGTCGAAGGCCTTCTCAGCATCTAAAGATATGACCACTTCAGGATCTGTGGTGGAAGAAGGAGTGCGTATGATGTTGAGAAGCCTTCGAACGTTTGTGAACGAGTGCTGCTGTCTAATAAATCCTGTTTGATCCTCTGAGATGATCGAAGGCATGACTGATTCCAGACAACAGGCAAGAACCTTAGCAAGAATTTTTGCATCAACGGATAATAACGAGATCGGACGATAAGAGGAACACTTGACAGGGTCTTTATCCTTTTTTAGGATTAGAGAGATGGAGGCCTGCATGAGAGTGGGCGGCAAGAAGCCCAGCCTAAACAAATATTCAAACATGTCCAACAACAGTGGCCAATTTTGCTGAAAATTTCTATAAAATTATAAAATTCTACTAGGAACCCATCACGCCCAGGGGATTTGCCACTGTTCATTAGTTTGATCGCATCTGTAATCTCAGATAATAGGAGGGGAGCCTCAGTAATCTGCTGTTCTCCAGTCAAAATTCTGGGCATGCCTAGCTTAGAGATGAATTCTGACATTTGACCTGCATCATCAAGGAACTCTGACATGTAAAATTGTGTGTAGAAGGTACGAAAAACATTGTTGATCTCAAAAGGGTCTGAGGTAAGTTTTCCTGTACTATCCCGTATCCTGTCGATCCGGTTAGAAGCCACCCTGGCCTTCAGTTGGTGTGCCAGAAGTCGGCCCGCTTTGTCTTCATGCTCATAGAGAGCACCTCTAGAACGGAGCAAGAGTTGTTCAGCTTCTCTTGTGGTCAAGAGGTTGAGCTCCGTCTGAAGTGTCAATCTCTCTTTATAGAGAGCGGGGGATTTATCAGTTGCATAGCAGGAGTCAATGTTAGCAATCGCTGCTTCTAGAGATTTCTGACGCGCCCTGCGGGACTTATTAATATGTGCTGTGTACGAAATAATCCTGCCTCTAATAAATACTTTAAATGTTTCCCACAACAGGGAAGGGGAGACATCGTCCGTTCTGTTGGTCTTCAAAAAGAGGTCAATCTCGCCACAAATATAAGTGCAGAAATCAGCATCAGACAGAAGCAGAGGATCAAGGCGCCAAGACCTGAAGTTCTTCGGACTAGATTGGAAGTGAAGATCAAGCATTACGGCAGCATGGTCTGACATGGCTATTGGTGACTAACGCACTGAGACTACTGACAGGACAAGAGCTTTATCCAAGAAAAAATAATCAATGCATGTATATGATCGGTGTGCATGAGTACTGTTTCGTAGAGGGATTCAGGGATCTCCAGGGGTCCACATAACCATGCTGGTCCATAAAAGCTTTAAGAATTGAGACATGTTCGAGGGCGCGGTAGATTTCACGCTTGATCTGTCTAAAGTTGTGTTAATGACACAGTTCATATCTCTCCGCCTAGTATTCGAGAATGAGAGTTCAAGTTTGGAAGTGAAGAGAGCAAGGTCTTCATGAATCCCTGGTCATCCCAGTTATATATCTGCCCAGTCCAGGGTCTGCTTAATCTACGCTGGTCAGAGTTACTTAAATGCGTTTCCATAAGAAATATGTCTGCTTTCAGATCTTTAATGTAAGAAAAAACCTTCGCGCGTTTTACTGTGGCATTTAGCCCACCAACATTCCGTGAAATAAACCTTACCACCTGCCCGCCGCCAGCCCCTGCACCATCTGTATTAGTCATAATCAAATATGGGGCAGAGGACACACTGGATTAGCATCAAGATCTGGGCGACGTGATATGGCCTATGTACGTACCAAGACCGAGGCATGCGTATGACAAATAAGAGAAAACGGAAAAGGAAAAAAAGGAAAACAAAGTAAAGCAAAACAACAAAAAAAGAAAAAAAAAAAAAAAAAACAAAGGGCAAAGGAGTAAAGAAACAAACAGAAAATTACCGGAGAGTGCAGCCCATAATCCAAAATAGGAGAAATTCCATACCATCCAAACCCCCCCCCCCACCCTTCCCCCTCCCACTACTCACCCTTCTTGGTACCCGTAGTACCTTATCCTTCTGCCAAATACAATGGCCCAACTTCTTCACTTCTTCCTTATTTTCCTACTCGTGAGTGCTGATTCCCAATGTTAATTAAATGACCCCATAATCTAATTAAGTAATTATACATTGATGTAAACAGTCCAACTCCCTGAGAGAACCTAAAGCAGCCATCCTGAGGTAGGTAAATGGTAGTACAATGAATAACAGAATATGTCAAGAGTAAGTAAATAAAAAATTTAGGTGTAAACAATCAACAGCAGAGAGACTGAAACAGTATACAGTTAAAGGAGGCATGGGAGTAAATATTCTAGAGGATGACCATAAATTTAGCACCACGCCAAATCAATACATTCAGTGATATTCATTGTCAACATCTAAGCAAATATCTAACTACAACTTAAACTGGTATTTCAAATTTTCCCAACTCAGAGTAGTTCTTGTTGTGGTTTTCATCCAGACATATTTTCAGATTATGAGGTTCCCCCATCCCCAAGCAATTGGAGAGAGACAGATTCTTCAGACGATTAGGCTTTATTGAGGCATATTGATAAATGTAAAGCCGAGTTCTTTTTTTGCAATAAGAAGAACTGATTTCTTACTCTTCACACCCAGCTTTTATACCTTTATCACAGGAAATATCTTCCAAATATGGTCTTTCCGAATTCTCATTCTCGCGCTACAATTGGCCAGGCGAACCAAAACGCCACTACCTAATCCTTCAGGAATTCAAAGCAAAGATAAGCTGCACATGACTAAAAACGAGCGGAAAGTTCCACTCAAGAAATGAAAAGTACAGACAAAGGAATAGGATACAAGTGGATACATAAATGATTCAATTGTTTTTTTTCAGTAACAACTAATGATTTTACTGAACAAATATTGATCAAAGCTATAGAAATCAAATGCATCACCTGATTATGTTTTTGAATCAACTAAACAGAAGCCTGCTTACTAATCAAAGCTACAGAAGCGTGCTGCTTATGTGTGTGAGCTGCTCATGCATGTGTGAATTGAATTGCTTGCATGTGTGTGTGACTGTGTGTGAACTGTGTGTGTGTGTGTGTGTGTGTGTGTGTGTATGTACATATGTACATGTGTGTTTGCACTGCTCATCCCCTCCCTATGCGTATGTGAACTACTTGTGTGTGTGTGTGTGTGTGTGTGTGTGTTATGTTATGTGTGTGTGTGTGTTACTGCTGCTTACATAATATGGTTATTGATTATGATTATTGATTATGGTTATTAAACATGGCAATTAATCTACTGATGAATATGATGAGAAATATTGAAATATAATCTTCAACATTCCTCCCGTTGAGGCCATCCCAATCATGGCCTCACATTAACCATGGTCTAAAAATGGCACAGCATTGTCTACCCCTGGTCTATGACCCCCATCCTACACACAAGTGAATTTCTTATGAGCCCGAACATAAAATCATTTGTTGGTCCTTTGTTGGTCCTTTCCGACTGTAACACTTTGAGTAAAAACAGTCTGTCATGTATGTCAGCATGTGAACTCCAGTTGTTTTTGCGTCAAGGTTTCTTTCGTTGTTGTGGTAAATAAAGTCCCAGTCTAATGTCCCACTTGAATCCAGTAATGTTGCTTATTGCAGGTAATCAGTCCAAAGTTAGTCCAAAGTCCAAGTCCATATTCAACATTGATTTGCAATTTTCCCATCTGATTGTTTTGGTGAACGAGCCTTCATGACTGGAATCACTGTCTCAGTATATTTGTTCAAAACTTCAGGGAGGCTCCAGGAAGGAGCGGGCCTTGACCGGCTGGTACGCTAAACTGCCACCCGCCCGTCACTGGAGTGAGAAAATAAAATACAAACACAGGCACAGACACAGACACAGGCACATGCAGATCCACTAAGCACTCAGCACATATAGAACGAGGGTCATCTGCACCTGCATAATTTAACTTTAAGTCTTATATGTACCAGATTTTATAATGTTTAATTTTGCTGTAAAGACTACGCAGACACTTTTGTGTCAGAATATTTTTAAAAACAGTTTCATCCAGGCCTTTCCAAGGATCTACATTTGGAATGCCATAGCACCTTCATGCAATAGCCCATAATAATAATCTCCCAAAAGACTTTGATTTCAACAATGACCTGGGGGTCGACTCACTCCTGCCTTAGGTTGTCTCCTTCATAGGAGATCTTACCCGTCTCTGGAGTGAGTAACAACACACACGCAGGTGCTCTGTACTTGGGGTAGGTTTCCTCACCCCTCGTAATGGGATAGTTATGAGATCATTCCAGTTGAATTGGGGCTATTGCAGCAACTTTCTGGGCATAATAGATGAAAAAGTTAAAGTTACAACTCATCAATAACAATTTGAAACAGATGCTGCAATTATAGTTCTGACACTTAGATTCTTCTTTAACCAGCCAAATAAGTCCCAATTCAAGAAATTTGTCTTGTGTATTTTGTCCCCTCGGTCTGAATGTGCTTTGCAAAATCATTAATGTCACCTTAATTATTTGGAATACAATGAGTTGTCGATGTGCCACCCTGATAAATTAATATTATTCAAAAATTGATATGTACCCAAATTGCTCACCCTCACTACTGAGCGCCTATCAATTTTAAATAAATATTTTTTGGCAGTACATTCATAATTTTATGTTTCAGCATATTCTGGGTCAAAAGTGGGACAGTAACAATAATATCTTTCTTTTCAAAGTGGTTTTTTTTTTTTCAATGAATTTTGATTTAGCAACCCACCTCAATCTAGGGTTCCGCTAAGAGCATGGAGGAGACGCACAGTCTGGGCTTATTAGCCCCAGCCATAGCAACTCCCCATGTCATCAGCAGAACCTGGTGGAGTTGCTTTAGACCGTGTTACAATATGCAATTTTTTTGTTTTTATTCTCAAAAATGGGCACATATTGAATATTCAACTGTAAAATAGTTTTTCTGTTGGGCTCCCAGTACATAAAGGTAAACAATCGTCCCAAATTTGGTCAGCTCAGTCAGTCAGTCAGTACTTTTTATTTGAAAGTCCTTGTCTTTCTCACTACTATTCAGAAGGAAAAGATTTTGTCATGCCTGATCAAAATTAAATTTAGAACGGGAAGAAAAATAATGTTATCACTTTATTAGTCTACTTTTTCAATTATATGGTGGTCCACCTTTTGAATTTTGTCTTAGTCTTGTGTTAATACTCCAAATTGGATTTCCCCAAATTTATTTTAGAAGGTAAACTTTTAAGTTGCAACCCTGCAGTTGAATCCTTAGCTGGCCAGCTTATTTTCCCTCAAGGTCACTTTAATCTCTTCCCTTCTGGAGTGCGCACTCTGTGGAAAAGTTTCAATAGAATGAGTTAGATGCAAACAATGAACTCAATCATCATAATTTTGCTGCTTTTCCTCTCGCCTGGGCCTTTCCTGTAAAAGTAAAAATCAGGGAAAGTTTATTAGTCAATTTGTCTCCTTAAATTGTTGGTCCACTCCTGTTCAAAAACAAAGAAAAGATCATGAATTTATAAATTGCATTTCTTCGGTCAGGAAAGCTTTCAGTCACATTTGTTCACCTCATTTGTTATAGCATTGATCCTTTACATGACTCCTTTGCTGGGCAGAACTTATTCTTGTTAAACAAATTAAGAAAATACCACATGAAATCGTATTGCTTAGACCCCCCTTTCTCCCCTTCTGTTCTCTGGCTTCTGTATGTCGGCCTTTCACCTATTTCTTTCTCCCTTATCTGCTTTTGGTAACTAAGGCTCCATTCGCGGTATTGTTTTCTCTGCGCATCTTTGTTTAAAAACCCATCCAGTCATCCAGTCTCCAATCCCACAATAGTTCCCTTGATTTTTTTATTCTTTCATAAATCTAATATGTACTATTAAATTTCACAACTGCTTCTTTTCTGATCATTCAACCCTATTTTTTTTTAACCTTCAGATAGCGACTAAAAGTTTCCGATTCTTGATAGATAAACCTCTGTATCAATTAAATTTACTGAATTTACTGCCCTGTATATTGTGTTTAACAGTACTTTGGCAAATTTTGAATGCTGTGTTATTCTTTTTATTTCTGTGTTATTCTTTTTATTTCTCAGTGTTACTTTTCCTTCAAATTTTCTTTTCAGAGATATGCATTCTGCATATGTATCATGTTGAGACCATAGTTGAGCCCCAATCTGGGCCAACCCATGTTGGGGAACTTTTGAGAAAATGGGACAAAGTCTAATTTATTTAAAGAAACACTTAAAAATTTTCTAGTTCTTTAGGATTTTACAAATATTTAACTAATTCAAATGGTGTCATTACTTCACATTCATAGTGGATATTACTGGATTTGCTGATAGCATTCTGCCACATATGTATCATGTTGAGACCATAGTTGTTCTGGCAATTTGTCTAATTCTGTCTTAATTTGTTCTCTAAGTTCATTTCTGATTCTTCAACAGGAATTTTCACTTGCTTTATTTTCCCTATCAATTTACGGTTAATCATAATCTTAATCATTTGTTTCCTGTCCTGTTCCAAATCAACATTCAGGGGAGGGCATATTTTGGCCATTTAGGTAGAATATGAAATGTAGATCTCAGTTTTTTTTTTTTTTCTAATTCTGGGTCCTGTGTGGGGTCGAATATCATCGTACAATGCAGTTCAGTTTCTGGCCATGTAGCCTGGGGTATTTGGGCCTCTACATACAGTATTTTCCCCAGGTTACTTCAAACTTGCTCTTTAATTTGGTCTACTATATCCCCCAACCAATAAACATTTGCCAATTCACTTTTTTTTTTTATTTGTATGCTATACATCCCCATTGAATCAATTTCTTCTTCTGCGCTATTTAAATTTAAACCTAAAGCCTTCTAGGTGTTCTTTTACACACTGCCAATGGCAATTTTGTTTCCTCAATCCCGACCCTTATAGCCATACAATTGGGTTTTCCAAATCTGATATTACTGTATATTACTCACTTCAGGTTTTTTCAGCTGCTGTCTCTCCCTCTGCTCCTGAATATGGGGGGGCATACAGCGCTGGGTTAAACAATTCATTGTCAGTAAACTTTTCAGATGGCTTGGACTGAGACGCAGCTTCACTTTGCTTTACAAAATATTTATCCTGATCCTGAATGTTTAGCATTCCCCTTTCTCCAAACAATTCCAGAACTGCCAGCTCATTTTATTCTTTTTTTAACCCTTTTTTCACTTAGATCCTTCGAACCTCCCTCTCCCAGGGCGCAGTTCCAGGCTAGATCCCTTTTCACAGAGATCTTCGCCTGGGCTCCCCCAGGTTGAGAACTCTGCCTTCTGCTTCCCGGTGTCTTCTTTTCAAAGCCCACCGATCACAGAAGCACCACTCGCCTACTGACGCATTCGCTTTTGACTTGTGGTGGCCTGACTGTACATTGAGCGGTGGCCCACCCCTCTGTGGTCTTACTGCCATATGCGACTCGACCGGCCGGTGACCCAGTCGATAGCGATCCCCAGATCCCGTAGTGGTTGCCAGCCACCCAGGTGGGAACCGACGGTCTGATCCCTACCCCACTTCGCTATGGGTATAGAAACTTTGACCGTTTTCACCAGCCTCGCCTGTTCGCAGAGGTCGTCTACCACGCACCTCTGCTAGGTGTGGGCTGTCACCCACGTACCACGTGTTGCCCACAACCTTACATGCGACAAACACGCCGACTAGACGGTACCACGGCAGTATGTTAATTCATACTTCATTAGACACGGGGGCCTTCAGTCCTCTCCCCTGCACTATAGCACATCTTTAACGTGCCCTCGGAACTTTGCAGTTCCGCTGCCACCTGTTGACGCCAAGGTTCGGGGGGCCCAATCCCCTACCCTGCCGTCGATGCATAATATGTCATTATACCCATTATTTTTTCACATATTGCAAGATCAAATTTCCCCTCTTCTGGCCACTTTGTTAGTCTGTTTTTTTTTTTCAGTCCTTTTTGCCCACTTATTTAACATTTTTTTTTTTAATATCATTCTCAAAGGTAGGAAATTGCTCTCTTAATTCCTCCACAGGCGCTGCCATTGCTATCTATGTATTAATTTAAATTTTATTACTTAGCCGAATTATGTTTCCCCATGTATTTAATTGCAATATGTCTATTTTACTAGTTACACTGCTCACTATGCTTAGTAAACAATTTATATTATAAATCCTCTTATGCGATTTCTCCTCTTCCTTTTAGACAGATCGTATTTTGTTACGCATTCCTAAACCAGTGTTATGTTTAGTGTATAACCATCTAGTTGTCTAATCAATGATATTTCTTGTTTAGTTCCATTTGCCTTTTTTTGTGTTTTTTTTTCCCCAACATAGGAAGTTGCTTTTGCTTTTTTTCCTTCTTTTTTTCCTTTTTTCCTCTATCTACCAGCTTTGCTGTAATCATCGTTTATTTTTTAATCCACATTTCATTTCTCGGCCAAATTTTTTTTTTTTTCTCACCTATTCAATGATGATAGTGCACCGATCAAAATAATGCTAAATAATCTTTTAATACATGCAATTTACTACTTCTTTTAATCTGCCAAATAGTAATGACCATTAATAATAAATTTAACTTATTGCATGTAAACTACGGGTTATTTATTTATATTTAGTGCACTCTTAACACTCCCAACTAATGCAATACGCAACAAGACCACTGTTCATATCCACATTTACTCTACACTCATGCAAAAAGGGAGCCGCACCCACCCAACAAACTTCCCGTCAAAAAGCGTCTGTACGGGACCTCGCAATCCTTACTACCAGTCAGTCCACCCTTAGGACCCAGCAAACCTTACTTCCAGTCAATTGTCCTCACAAACCCATTAATCGTCTAGCTCCATACGCCAAATGTGCTGCGCACCCTTTTGTAAAAATAATAAACAACAAGACAGACAACACTGCAAAAACGGATCCCAGTACCTCTCTAGGTCATCCAGGCCATATCCCAGTACCTCTCTAGGTCATCCAGGCCGTATCCCAATCTCAAGCGGGGGAGGCCTGCAGGTTTATTCCCTCCCTTTAGGGTCCCAGCACAGGCCTCACATATAACAACAGTCGTACACCAAACCAGTTACAGAACGCGCTCTGAGTTCCAAACAATTACTCATAGTAACTTGTTGCGAATTCACTGTAAGTGGTTAGTAGTTACATATAAATTCTGTAGATTCTGTCCCTCTCCCTTTAATTTCCCCAATTTTGTGTCTAGATTCTTTGAGCCGAAAGGTCACTTGTCTCCAGTGCTCCAGATCAGGACCAGGACAACACAAAACAACACCCCCACTTATCTATCTGAGCAAGATAATTAAAGCAAATTAATTAAATTGCTCACCTTATCCTTAGTTTGCTGGCAACTTAGGGTGTGTGTGTGTGTTCCTCGCACCATCTCTCAGCACCGGAAGACCACCTTAGCCGACTCCTGGCTGTCTCGCCAAATATGTTGTGGTTTTCATCCAGACATATTTTCAGATTATGAGTTTCCCCAATCCCCAAGCAATTGGAGAGAGACAGATTCTTCAGACGTTTAGGCATTATTAAGGCATATTGATAAATGTAAAGCCGAGTTCTTTTTGCGCAAGAAGAACTGATTTCTTACTCTTCACACCCAGCTTTTATACCTTTATCACAGGAAATATCTTCCAAATATGGTCTTTCCGAATTCTCATTCTCGCGCTACAATTGGCCAGGCGAACCAAAACGCCACTACCTAATCCTTCAGGAATTCAAAGCAAAGATGAGCTGCACATGACTAAAAACGAGCGGAAAGTTCCACTCAAGAAATGAAAAGTACAGACAAAGGAATAGGATACAAGTGGATACATAAATGATTCAATTGTTTTTTTTTCAGTAACAACTAATGATTTTACTGAACAAATATTGATCAAAGCTATAGAAATCAAATGCATCACCTGATTATGTTTTTGAATCAACTAAACAGAAGCCTGCTTACTAATCAAAGCTACAGAAGTGTGCTGCTTATGTGTGTGAGCTGCTCATGCATGTGTGAATTGAATTGCTTGCATGTGTGTGTGACTGTGTGTGAACTGCTTGTATGTGTGTGTGTGTGTGTGTGTGTGTGTATGTACATGTGTACATGTGTGTTTGCACTGCTCATCCCCTCCCTATGCGTATGTGAACTACTTGTGTGTGTGTGTGTTATGTTATGTGTGTGTGTGTTACTGCTGCTTACATAATATGGTTATTGATTATGATTATTGATTAGGGTTATTAAACATGGCAATTAATCTACTGATGAATATGATGAGAAATATTGAAATATAATCTTCAACATTCTAATAATACATAGACTTAGCATAGGTTAGTCGCCTTGTTGAAGTGTGATACAAAAGCAAAACCTTGTAGAAAACAAATAATAATAATAATAATAATAATAATAATAATAATAATAATGCTGGTAACACAAGTCTGAAGACACAGTGGTAGAGCCAGCTCGTGAGTGGCTTTTCTGGTATGCAGCCATATCTGCTGAGCGTGAAGCGCTTAGCAGCTATAACCAATAGCGTGTCACCCAGGTAAAGTGAGGACTGCTCAAAGCAGTAACCTGTTTATACATAGGTTGGTGAGAGAACTACATCGTTCCAACCGACTGCTGGACAATATCTGGTTTCCACACAACAGTGCAAAACACAGAACCGTAACATAGTAAACAAAAGTGATGGTTGGAAAACGCAGCCTTAATAACAGCGCTAGCCCAGCGTATAGTTTGTTAGCGTTTGGCCTTGTTAGCCAAATGTATAGCACTTTGCTGCTTACCCTGCCAGCTTGGTGCCCAGTTCGAGTGAGATGTAACATCTCTTCAGAGAACATACCTTATTCCAGTACAGTTTGTGACAACGTGTCTCTCAGTTCGGGAAAGCAAGTGTTTACAAGACCTGAGCCCAGTAAGGCACTGGGCAGTAGTCAGCTATTCTTTGTAGGCCGAAGCAAAAGCCTCGGCTTCTTCGGCTGTAGCAAACCCCCTTCCTGGCACCGTCCTTAAGCGTGATGACTAGCCGGGCTGGAAATAGCAGACCTGGCTTGAGACCGAGGCCATATAATTTCTGCATGACATCCCCGTACCTTGCTTGCTGTCCATGGACCTCCTGGGTGTAATCTTCAAAAATCAAGACTGGTTTCCTTTATATAAAAGCTTTCCTCGTTGTTTTCGGGCTTCCCGGATGACAAGTTCCTTCACTTGGTAGCGGTGGAATCGAATGATGACCGCTCGCGGCCTTCCTCCCAGGGGTGGCTTGCTCGGTGAGCGTGGTCTATCTCCGGTGGAGACTGCAACACTTGGCTACCCAGGAGATCGGCCAGCAGATCAGAAAAGAACGTCGTCGGCCGGGGGCCCTCAATAGCCTCCGGGAGGCCAATGATCCGTATGTTATTTCTTCTACTGCGCTCCTCTAAGTCAACTAGCTTAGCCATTAGCTTGGCGTTGCTATCTGCAAGTGCCTCACACCTCTCCTCCAAAGTGTGCAGATGTTGGTCGGACGTGTTGGCGTTCGTCTCCAGCGAGAGGATGCGATGACCGTGGTCGTCCATCTTGTTTTGAGTCTGGGACAGCTTCTCTTCTAGGGACGCGAACACCGCTTTAAATTCAGCAGAGATGGAGGCTCTATGATTTTCTAGCAGGCTAGCTAAGTTAGCAAGGCCGGGACTATCGCATGTGACTAAAGAGTCAGCCTTCTTGGGCTCGTCTTTTCGTTGCTGGTTCGCTTTTTTTGATGCCATTTTCGCCAGAGTTGTTCAGCTTCAGCGTTAAATGTTCATGGAAAATAGTTTTGTAAAAAAAAAAGGGGTGATAAGAGTGACTTTTAATCAAAGAATAGCAGGAGAGCGGCACTCATGCGACTTCTACATTCTGTTCCTGACCGGA
Source organism: Gymnothorax javanicus (assembly GCA_029692085.1). Lineage (NCBI taxonomy): Eukaryota > Metazoa > Chordata > Actinopteri > Anguilliformes > Muraenidae > Gymnothorax > Gymnothorax javanicus. The sequence continues at coordinate 136,050,894 of CM056195.1, read as the reverse complement.
AGTCGCCTCAGAGCAAAGTTTTACAAAGGTTTTTAGCAGTGGCAGAGCAGCATTATGTATTATCTTATGTAATAACCGTATGTTAGAATACAATAGGACATTATCAAAGCTAAGCAAGTTATACTTGCCTAGTATGTCACAATGATGGAACTAGATAGATTTCTTGTCTAAAACTTTAAGTGCTTGCTTGTGAAGTGATTGAATGGATCCCAAGGCAGTCTTGTTAGCTTGTGACCAGCATGACATACAGTAATGGAGATGTGACATGATCAATGCATTGAAGTATGTCATGGAAGCTTCAAGTGTTCATGATTGTCTAATATGTCTAAAATTAGCTATGTTGTATTTCAGTGAATGGCTAAGTTTTTTAATTTGTTTTTTAAAGGTGAGTGTTGAGTCTAAAATAACTCCTAAGTATTTAAACCCCTCAACATTTTTAAATTGTTTTCCCTCCACATAAATGTTTGGGAACTTACTTCCCCTGTATTTATTTCTAAAGAATATGGTGACTGTTTTCTCTATGTTCAGTGTGAGACATGAATCACCCAACCACTTTGACACTTTTTGCATGGTTGTTGTGAGTTTGGCACCCACCTGTTCAGGGTTTTTACCATGTGAAAATATCACTGCATCATCAGCATACAGCAAGATCTCCACTCCGTTACATACTGTTGGAAGGTCATTGATGTATGCGCTGAACAACAGTGGTCCCAAAATGGAACCATGTGGTACCCCCATGGGACACGAACTTACAGATGATGTTTTGTCTTTTATCCTAACACACTGAGAGCGATCAGACAAATAAGAATGAATCCAATTTAGTGCATTTGTGGACAGCTGAAATTGGGCTTACATTGAGAGGAGTACTAGGTGGTTAATGGTGTCAAATGCCTTTCGCAGGTCTAAAATTAGAGCGCCTACTACTCCTCCTCTGTCAAGATTAGCCTTGAGGACTTCAATAAAATAGCAACATGCAGTATTAGTTGAGTGATTAGCTCTAAAACCAAATTGCATCGGATGGAGCAAATTTTCTGCATTGAAGTGGTCTGTTAACTGTTCAGCCACTACCTTCTCAACCACTTTTGAGATGGCAGGTAGTATACTAATTGGTCTGTAATTATTATTTGCTGCTTGTCCCCTGATTTAAAAATAGGGGCAACAATAGCCATTTTGAGTGAACTAGGAAATATGCTTTTCTCCAGTGATTTGTTTGTAATATATGTGATAGCTGTATTTAAAATGTCTTTAAATTTTCTTAGTAGGGAAGTATCAAAACCCCAAATATCTTTTGCTTTAGAGTTTGATACTGCTGAGAGAATTTTATTTATTTTTTGATTATCTATATATTGTAAAACTCAGGGTGGATTTATTCATTAAAACCTTGTTTAGTTGGGTGTTTGAGGGGTTGCCACCCAATTCTATTACAGAATTAATAAAATAAACATTAAAACTGTTGGTGACTTCCAGACTGTCACCCTGTATAGCACCGTTTATTCTGAGCTGTAGGGGTCCGCTTTTGGAACGTTCTTTCCCAGAGAGATGGTCAATGCTTTTCCATAGCAGTTTAGAATTGCCCTTTGCTTGTGGTATTACACTGAGGAAAAAGTTAGCTTTGGCCTTCCTAAATTGCCTGGTGGCTTTATTTCTGAGGCCGTTATATATTAAGCGGTCAGTCTCTAGGCCTGTTTTTAATTATCTTTTTAGAGCTGCATCCCTTTCCTTAATTAATTGCCATAATGTGCGATTAAAGTAGGGTAAAGTCTGTTTCCTGTTATTTTTATAGGGGACGTTTTTTGTGTATTTAACAATGAGGTGTTTGACAGTCTCCAATAGATCCCTGCAGGCCTGTTCAGCATCTTTATCATTCACAGTACTTTCCCAATTTGTTTGTCTAATCTCATCTTCAAACTGCTGCATATCTCTCTTAGGGATAAGTGAGATATAATTTTTACTCTCTGGTGCATTCTGATTTCTATATCGCATATTTGACAGCTGTCTTGTAACCAGGGTAAGATTATGGTCTGACAGAACAGTGATAAAATTATAAGTTTCTGATATGCTGTCCATTTTATTTGTAAAAATTAAATCCCACAAAGTCGCTGATGATCTTGTTATTCTAGTAGGACTCTCCACCATCTGAGTTAAATTATATTTCTTAGCAATATCCTTGAACTGTTTCCTTCTCGTTGTTTCCAGCCAGTTCAAATTGAAGTCACCCATTAGGAGCACTTCTTTACCTTTACATAGGCCTACTTTAAGTACAGCTGATAGATTGTCATAGAAAGTATCATTTTCAGAAGGTGGTCTATACAGTACAATAATATTAAATGACATTTCAGGGGAAAGAATAATAGTAACCCCAACACATTCAACGTCATTTGGCAAATCAAGTGGTTTACACTGAATGGTTTCTTTAACAATGATCATGACTCCACCCCCTTTTCCATGTTTCCGGTCTCGTCTGAAGACGCAGTATCCAGGAACATTGTAAACACCTGATGGAGTCGACAGAGTTAACCACGTTTCGGACAAACACAGACATAGGCGCCGATTTTTGTTTATGCTGGTGGGTGCTCAAAACCTAAAATGACTTGCTGCTATATAAAAATAAATTAATAATAATAATTCATAAATAAATAAATAAGCAGTAAAAGCAACTGTTTTTGCAATGTAGCTAGAACATAACCAGCTATGACCGACATGAATTCCGCGCGCACGCACACACACTCACAAATGCACTGATGATACACATCACACAGATACCACCCAATCAGTTCGAGAGGCCCATCTGAATAAAGAGTGTTGACCAAATCCACAATCCAACACAGAAACTGGTTATACTATATGCCAAGCCAGAGAATATGCAAACGCAGGGCTTCCCGTTGTGTTGGAATTCATTGAACCATGACTTTGCAGCACCTTACCTACTCAATTCGTTCATTCTGCTGTCAACAATCAGCAGTGCTACCAAGCTTAGATGAGACAGATATGATTATCAATCAAAAGTTCAACAACACACACCAACAAAGTAATCATATCCACAAAAATTGCATTAGTAAAAAGACTCACATGAGCATAAATCATAAAGCAAATCCTCGATCCGAAACAAATCCGACACCACCTCATTAGCATAGTACTACAGTACACCCATCAAAACACTGCGTAACTGTAATGGTTAAGAGGCCAATATATTAACATCTAAACAAATTACCGTGTGATAGGCTATCGAACAACGTTGCGCTACATCCCAGCACATGCAATCAAATACATTTGATTGATAATCAATGCATAGGCCCACACAGCTACTACACATGAAAAACTTTTTTGTTCACTCACCATTGATGTTACTTCTTGATGCGGAAAGTGTTGCTCCAAGTAACCGTGCGCTTAATGAACTGGTTTGTGATTTCGTGCAGGTCCCTAATTATAACTTCACCATTTAGTGAGCTAGCGAGCATTCACCTGCTCAAAATGCAACTACCGAAGTCGGCAAAAAAAGACTTTCTAGCAAGCTAACAGTTACATTTGGAGCATAGTATGCTACTCTTTGGCTTACCTAGCTTGCTAGATATTAATGTTTTGCAACTGGTACCAATTTACATTAACAACCAAGTATCTTTGACCAACTTTAGTTAGCGCAAAAACTTCGTAGCTAGCGAACGAGCTAACCAGCCTCACTAATGTTTAACTGACTTAGTTACGCGGCTAATTCATGACTAATTAACACTAGTTAAGTAGCGAAATTATCATGATTCACTGCTGTATTGGTTTATATATAGCGGAATTAGCTAACTGAGCAGGCGAACTAGCTTGCCAGCCTATCTTGTGAGCTTGTTTGTTGGTTTCTTTAGTCAATGTTAGCTGGCAAACTTTATTTTTGATGCCTATTAATGCCAGCTAGCAAGCTAAATGCTCTTGGTTCAATTCTAGCTAAGTTAGTCGGCAAAATAATGGCTATTCACTTATGTTCTCTTGCATTACAGGCACAAAATGCTACTGTGAGCTAGCTAGGCTAGCGAACTACCTAGCTAAGCAAGCAAACTTATCGCTTGCTAGCTCAAAAGTTCAGAGCACTTCAATTGTGCTGATGTGGATACACAGCATTGCTGTTTTTGCAGCGCGTTTCTTCAATTGGAGGTGCTTTTGGCCATTCCATTGCGTTTTTCCAATTGGAGATGTTTTGGGCTCGTTGCAGTGCTTTTGCCCCTGTCAGCCACCATAAATCAGTGATTCTTTATCTGGGGCATGTTCAAGATCGCAGGGTCAAGCCATAGACTGTATAAAACAGAGTCAAGCGAGAACTCGCGAGTGCCTGCAACTTGAATGATGAAACTATGCTCAGTCTTGCGAGGACAAGCGAGAGCATCTAGGAACAGTCTCGCTTTGCTATTCAAGGTGGCGTCCAGTATCGTCACAGCTTATGCAATGGAATTTGATGCAAACCTCAGTTGGCAGCCATGTTGGAAAACTCGCAAGAACTCAGGAGTCATTCAAAACTACAGAGTCTTCCTTCATGAGATCTAGGCGTGAGACCCTTCGATCTTGAATATGCCTCTGGCGCACGTCAGTGCTCGGCCTTTTCCGTGGGTGCTGGGGCCCTTTCCATGGGTGCTGGGGCCCTGAAGCACCCATAGAATCGGCGCCTATGAACACAGATAATCAACGTTAGAGTCTGACAACAAGTGCTCCAGTTGCTCGGTTTTGGATACAATGCTCCTAATATTAAGATGCCCTTCGAAGATCCCCTTAGGTTTTAACTTAGGGTCCCAGAGCACTCTGGCGTGGTTTACAGTCTGAAACATCTTGGTTTTTTGTTGTTTAATTGTCGCGGCACTGCCGTTGTAAAATTTTCCCGAAGTTACAGACGTTGAAGACTTAGCTGGCAGTCCACATTTCAAGTTATCCAGGGTAGGTTTATGTAGGTATACAGGATCGATTTTAGAGTTACCTTGAGCTTTACCTTGAGCATTGGTAGTATTGAGCCTTTTGCTATCGAAGAGATGTATACACGCAGTTCCTGTAGAAGAGCCAAGACCGGCAGGTGTACAGCCATGCTGGTAATCCCGGAGACCCGGTGGACTTCGGAGGCAGTCGTCTTGAATCAGCCAGCAGGTTCCCGGCCCAGGGTTGAGGTGGATATCCCCGCAGAGAAGCAGGATGAGGCATAGCATCGTCGCAAACCTCCTATCAGCCGAGGTAGCCCCGTGCCTGCTATCAGCATGGCCAGGCCGACAGCAGGACACAGCGGCTCGCCCATTATTTAACACGGTGGAATACCAGATGAAAAGGTTCCGCGAATCGTGGGCAAGGTGAGACTCGCTCCGTGTCTCCAAACGGGATCTCAGGCAGGCCGCATGCCAGCTTCCCCACAAAGGTAGGATGACGACAGTCAGTAAATGGAGAGCCAGTGTGAAAATGTACCATAATTCTTGTGCTCTGACATTTGCTAGACAGAGCAACCAGGATGATAATTTACCCTTGGTCTTTGTGAATGGCGTTCCCATAGACAGTATTAGGGAGGGTGTAGCCGCAGCACCTGCCAAACCGTGACGCACACCTTTGTGGAAGGAGTGGAGAATTTTGGATTGCCATCAATAGTGAGGTGTGATCATGGTACAGAGAATCTTATGGTTGCTCGTTTTATGCTGTAGAGAAGAGGCCTAAACAGGTGAAGTGTAATTGCAGGTGTATCTGTCCATAATCAACGTATTGACAGATTATGGGCAGAGCTCAATAGAGTGGTATCCAGGCATTTTATTAGTATTTTCAGTTTTATGGAGTCTATGGGTATACTTAATTCACTGAATGAACTTCATTTATTCTGTCTCCATTACATATTTATGCCACGAATTGAAAGAGCAGCCATAGAGTTTAATCAGTGGAATCACCATGGACTCTCTCCACAAGGGGGGCAAACTCCACTTGAGCTCTGGCACACAGGCATTATTAACAATGTAGGGCTTGGCAACACAGCTGTGGAGGCCATTTTTCACACAAGCAACTTTTATGGCGAGGATGAGGAAGGACCCTACGGTGTTTCTGAAGTGCAAACCACAACAGGAAATAACGAAACACAACAGCTAATTAAGAGACACAACCGCAAATAACTAAACACAACAGCAAATGAAAGCACTGAAGGTGCTGATGCCTCGGTGCTTACAGCAGTGACAAGTATGTCCCGAAATCAGGTACGCTAATGCTGTTGAAACTATCAGCGAATCTAATAAGCGAAGATAAACTTCGTACTCAAACGAACACCAATAACTGCAATTAATGTAAGGTAGCTAAATGAACGACAAATGACATCTGGTCACGCTAGATCATTAAGAGCTGCTCACGGCATCTAGGCCTACTTTAACTTCAATACGAATTTAACAGGTTGTTATCTGACGATCAACATAAACTAAAGCGGGGTACAGAAAATGACGCTAACAACAAAATTCATTAGGGGTCAGCTAATGCGACAAATTTCCCAAAAATGCACTCATTTGATAAACTGCAAGCGTGTACCAATGAAAATGAATGGAGGTCAGTGCTGGAACTATACATTGTTTGGAACAATTGCTTTCCCCATGACACGCATTACTTCCGCATTCCTCGATTCCTATTGTAGTCTATGGAAGTGTCAAATAGTGCTATAAGTCGAAAACAAAGCTCTATCAAAAATCTGGCAAATTTACATCCAAGATATCATGGCATTTAACCCATAGAGCCATATTCTAGGACTTGATTTTGACCGGTGTAGCGGCTATCCTGGTAACAGACAGAATGAATGACAGACACACAAACGAACTACCGTATGCCCCGCTTGCGCGCATGCGCACCGAGGCATAATAACTAAACAAAACAGCAAATTAAAAAACACAACCGCAAATAACTAAACACAACAGAAAATAACTAAACACAACCGTAAATTAAAAAACACAACCGCAAGTAACTAAACACAACAGCAAATAACTAAACACAACCGCAAATTAAAAAAATAACCGCAAATAACTAAACACAACAGCAAATAAGTAAACACAATGACAGTCATCGCTGATTGGAAGAGTGTGCTCCCTGTTGTATGAAGAGAGAGAGAGAGAGAGGGAGGACTTGATTGGACGAAGGCACCATTCATCCTTGGACCAGGAAGTTATTCTGCCTTTGGCGTGGGCTGTGTCCGAAATCATTCCCTACTCACTATAAAGGGGCTCACTATATAGGTGACTACCAGGTTGTTACCAGGTTCTGTGAGAGAGCCAATACTCGCTATGATGGGGCGACACTTGGGAAAGCCTTCAAAAGGTTTGTGTACTTTAGGTAACCCATACATCAATGGCTTGATGGGAAAATCAGTAAGCAGGTATTTGTACTCAGATTCACTAATATGACCAGAAGACTTAGCTTGCTTAAGAAAACAATCAACTTCCCTTTTAAAGGACTGTGTTGGATCACATGGAAGTTTTTTGTAGAAATGAACATCGAACAACTGCTTTGTTATTTCATTAGCACACAGTTGACTATCCATCAGAGCTATCCCTCCCCCTTTATCAGTAGGCTTCACAGTGCCACATTTTGCACAAAATTGCCTATGTTCATTACTTCCAGCGCAAGTCATGGCAAAAGGAAATCGCGCGAAATCTTATGGAAGCGTTTACAGTTATGGGTAGCTTCACAGGAATTTATACATAATTCATTTTTCTTATCCATAATGTAAACCATGTGGGCCAAAATCGCATATTAACGTAACCCCTCCTTTGTCAATATGAATATGTGATCATACATTTCCCTCAACAGACATTCAGCACATTGACGGTGCATTTTCCATATAGACTTGCTCTTTAGGCATCCGGCGGAGGTTTTCTTTTTTTTCCCATTGCGATCTGAAAAACGTCTAGTTATCCCTTACAGCTCACAATGGAAAAGAAACGGAGATTCGTGGATGCATACAAAAATAAATTGATTTTATATCGAAGGAGTGTGATTTTTTAATTCATTTTTTTCTGATGAGGGTACAGATATCCGGAATGCCTGAGTTTAAAATTGGCTATTAATTTATCTACATCATATGGGGTTGCCAACAATGCAACAAAATTTTGGGGGGAGTCAATAACTGGAGAACTTAAATAGGCTATTTTATGAAAAAAAATTTGATCACACTTTTAAAAGCTACCACAGTTCGAATTTAGGCTCCCCTATGCCGTTTTTTGTGGTAGCCTATATTGCATGCGGCAGCTGAACTGTATTTCATACTTCGATTATTAAATTTTGCGATTAATTCACGGTTTACATGTGTGCCAATTCCCGCGGATCATATTCCAACAGATCCAGCCGAGTCCGTCATCAGAAACGAGCTTCGCTTCATACAACGCTACTGAGGAAAGGACATCTCAATCAAGTCACTTAAAACATATGTCCTCGTTTCATCTGTTCTATCTCCTGTTTCCTCCATGCATCCTCGGGGAACTAGGATGCAATTTAAGAGACCTGAGACGCAGACTATTTTGACCAGCACAACCGGTAAAGGGTTTCACTTTTGCGCATGCGTAGAACACATCGGGCAGTGTCGTAAATATGAGTTAAACAATGCATATGCGCAGAACGTTTGAGCTTGCGCAGAACTGATCGGGCAGGAGGTACAGATAGGGCACCCACAGGCCGTTATGTTTCTTTCCTGAGCCGAACACGCTAAAGGCAGAATAACTTCCTGGTCAAAGCATGAACGGTGCCTTCGTCCAATCAAGTCCATTCTCTCTCTCTCTTCACACAGAAGGGAGCACACTCGTCTAATCAGCGATGACTTATGTCGCTCACCAGTACCTACCTCTTCCGGTAAGTTAATGTCATTGGGCTCTAATTTCTTGGCGCAGCGCATGGTGGCGCAGCCCACGCAGTGGTAATTTCATCCGGTGCAGCCCGCACAGTGGTAATTTTGTGCGGTGCAACACTGTACGCAGCCACTTCGGCAATTTGGTAGACGGACGTGTGCCGAGATGGGTGTGGCGGCGTAGTAGGGGGACGTGTCACATATTCATCAAGACACAGTGAAAATTTCGTAGGAAAAGTCCCCGCTGAAACTGCGCAGAAAGCTCGCCAGCTCCAACCTGGTTTACTTTCTGTGCAGTGGTAATTTGGCTGACCAGCGCACAGTGCGCACACGTCACTGAAACCTCACAGGCAGGTTTCCAGAATGTCAGGCACATTTCAATGCAATAAATAATTATAGCAACCACTATTTCATGTAACTATCTGAATCAGCACATAAATTATAGTATCTAAATCGATTGTCCTGATGTCAGATCAAAAGCGGTTGGCACGTGTAATGGACACTCGACCTGACAGCCCTCAGAGTGTCAGTGCATTCTGTGTGGCATGTTGCGTGCTACACAACATAGCTGTACGCCATGGATGTCACTTTGACCTCACGCAGGAGACATTGCAGGACTTGAGATAGAGAGAGGCCGAACTGCATGTGCCGTAGCAGCAGGGAGAGCAGCAGCGCGCACGGGAGAGGAGAGACCACCTGGCTGCACAGCTTTGTCCTTCACACTTGAACCGCGGCACTGATGTTAGTAATGCAAGGTATTTCATGTCAGTAAAAGATATGAGTCCATCCGTCCATGACTTTTTCTAAATATGTTTTCAATGTTATGTCAAAGTTTTGAACTTCTGTTATAAAACGTAAGTGAGTATTGATATTAAATTACTTTGAGCGCCGTAGCCGCTTTTTGCGGCAGTGGCTTTGACCGCAAATACCCCTGTCTGCAACATACGAGAGAGAGAGAGATGTGTACATATGGGCGCGTGAGTGCGTGTGTAGGCTATGTGGGTATGTATCCTTCAGCTGCTTTCACACCGGACGCAAAACGAATTTTTCACACGACTGATTACATTCAAAGTCAATGCAAAGACGCAAATACGTGCATGTATTAGTGTCTTTGCATTGACTTTGAATGTAATCAGTCGTGCAAAAAATTTGTTTCGCGTCCAGTGTGCAAGGGACTTAATACTATTATTGTCACTGAGGTTTTATCGTTTTTAGTGGGGGAAAGGAATACAGCCTGATTGCTATGATCTTGTACTGAGTTAAGATCACATATTGAAAATAAATGTGTAACGTATCTTGCATTGTTGTCCATGCCCGTTAATCCCAAAATTTTAAGCAGCAACAGGGTGTAATAATAGGAACATGCTATCCATCGTTTCTCTTCCCCATGATGCAGGCAGAAGAAATAAATGAGCAACCATCGTATTTCATTCCAACTTCATAAGTTTGAATGATCTGACGTAGTTTCGTTTTGAAATTCCATTCAAGTTCGCTAATGGTAATAATTTGCGAATGCCCAAGCTAGCCAGCTAACTCATATTCGTAATGCTTAATACAGACGTAAGCGAAGCAGAAAACATGCCTGAAGCAGCAAAGTAAAATGCAACATTAACGCATCATGCAGATATAGGACAGAGGCTTCTTTATTCCAACATCTTAAAGGTCAGGAGAGGAGCTCATTTGATTGGTGAAGATTTGACTAGGCTGTGTTAAACCCACTCAGGCCTTCTCTCCTCCCTCTTTGCCACTTGCGCTGGCAGGAGGGACAGAGGCGGGACAGAGGAGTACTTGCGCCGGGCAAGAAATTGCAAAATACGCCTGGATACACCCCATTGGCGCGCCGCTCCCCCCATTTGCCGCGTCTGCGCGCCTGGTCAGCGAATTTAGACCCCATTGTGTTTAGTTATTTGCGGTTTTGTTTTTTAATTTGCTGTTGTGTTTAGTTATTTGCTGTTGTGTTTTTTAATTTTCTGTTGTGTTTAGTTATTTGCGGTTGTGTTTTTTAATTTGCGGTTGTGTTTTTTAATTTGCTGTTGTGTTTAGTTATTTGCGGTTGTGTTTTTTAATTTGCGGTTGTGTTTAGTTATTTGCGGTTGTGTTTTTTAATTTGCTGTTGTGTTTAGTTATTTGCGGTTGTGTTTTTTAATTTGCTGTTGTGTTTAGTTATTTGTGGTTGTGTTTTTTAATTTTCGGTTGTGTTTAGTTATTTGCTGTTGTGTTTTTTAATTTGCGGTTGTGTTTTTTAATTTGCTGTTGTGTTTAGTTATTTGCGGTTGTGTTTTTTAATTTTCGGCTGTGTTTAGTTATTTGCTGTTGTGTTTAGTTATTAGCGGTTGTGTTTTTTAATTTGCTGTTGTGTTTAGTTATTTGCTGTTGTGTTTCTTAATTTGCCGTTATGTTTAGTGATTTGCGGTTGTGTTTTTTAATTTGCTGTTGTGTTTAGTTATTTGCTGTTGTGGTTTGCACTTCAGGGCCACCGTAAGGACCCCTACCTGAATTACAAACAAATAACAATATTGTCATCCCTAATATTAATGTTAACATAAACGAGGCAACTGGTCATGTGATTCAAGACCATTTTGATCCACTGCAGAATGATGGAAACTATAGTATCAACCTATTTTGTTCCCTTTTACATTTCCTTCAGCAGAATCATGCATGATTAGGATTTGGCAATTCAAGTAAATACTGTGGAGCAGGTACCAGGGTTGCTCTGCCTGGATGCCAATTGCGCAGTGGATTGTGAGTGGTTGTTTTAAAGTAGCAACAGTTGTGCAGTTGTGCAACACCTAGAATGCTTTCCGTGTGAAAATGGGAGAAACGGATCCAGAAAGCAAACATAATTAACGAATTTGGAGCCAAAATGGGCAGCAGGTATAAGTACAACAGTATACAAAATGGAAATATGGAGTAAATCCATGTGAAATCACTGGAGGCCTCCCAATTGACTACCTCAGATTTGCTTTATTCTTTCAGAAAATGCCATTAGTCCAAATGAACAGTATGCAAAATTTCAGCCTTGTGTCTTTTTTGTTTTTGAGATATGGGGGCGTGAATAAGTGGGCATGGCTCAGATTTTACAGCTGAGTGCAATAGATATACTATGAAGTCCCGTAAGCCATAACTTTTGAACTACTTAAGATAGATGCATGAAATTCTCAGGGGTTGTTTTTAAGTACTACAGGGCTTTACCTCATGTAACTGAATTTTTAGAACTGCATATTTACCATTTTATTGCTTGTTAAAATCTGCAAAAAAACAAAAGTTTTTGGGAGGATTTGTGGCCCTCTGTAAATATGCAGTTGTAAAACTTCAGTTTCAGCAGTCAAAGATCTCTAGTACTTAAAAACCTAAAAATTTCATGCATCGAGCTTAAATAGTTCAAAAGTTATGGCTTATGGAACTATAGTTTTATAATGCACTCGACTTACCTGTAAAATCCAAGCCACGCCCCCTTATTCTAGCCCCGATATCTCAAAAACTGAAAAGGATACAAGACCATAATTTTGCATACGGTTTATTGGGACTAATGGCATTAATCTGTGACAGAATGAAACAAGTCTGAGATGGTCAGGGTGGAATGTTTTCTGAAATCCGGTAATTTGACGTGGATTGATCCTATGACATTATATAAGATAGCAAGATATGCATGTGTATGCATTAGATGCATGTAAAGTGTGTACCTCACAGATCAGCTAAATATATTTCTTAGTGCAGATGGGAGTAAAAATATTAATACATGTCAGATAGACAGTAGCATAAAAATACATTACAGGTCACTAGGGTGCAGTTACGCAGTTAAGAATATAGTGTATATTATTAGCCAGAGATATGTGGCAAAATTCAGGGCACTGAACTGACTACCTACTATTGACTGATTTTTGGTGTTAGGTATCATCCCCTTGATTGTATGATAGATAGTGCCAACTCATGGCACTAAAGAACTGCCAATAACAGATGGCCAATACAGTACCCTGCATTTGACCATTACATGTCTGGGTTCACAGATTTGGCCGCGGGTTTGGTTATTCTTTAATAACTCTCGAAAGACGTCATTGTTACATTGTAACCCCCATGTTGTTAAAATGCACCTCAGAACGTTTGAGTGTCCCGTCAGGATTTATTTCAAGGATTTGTATAGTCAATCCAAAATACCTGAAGCCAAGCAAAACTGTTTGTTAGTCACAACAGGAAACAGGACTACTGTTGTAAAACCTCCAACAAGCCATGTGAATAAAATGTTACCACACAGCTGAAAATGTTAAGTACTTCCTTTGACTTACTGGAGGACAGACGATTTTCAACATAAACATAATGCTGACACCTCACCCATAAGATATTGTATATCTGCGAATTTTGAAAATTGACACTTAAAAAGAAACTTTTTTTTGTTCCTCTTCAAATCAGGCCACCGATTGCACACGATGAAGAATAACAAAGGCTTCCAATTCCGTGCAGAGGAAGATAGGAGCCAAAAGTGAAAATAAAGTACACCTATCACTTTTTAGAAAGCAATATTACCAGTTGAGTGGATTTTTTTGAGCTAAGTAAACAAGAAATATAAAACCATTCACTTTCAAAGTCATGCCAGCACTAGAGTTAAAGCAAAATTAATATTACCCTATCAAACTAAAATATTTAAGGACTCACATGCCCTGAATAATTATGGAACTTGAAATAGTATGGAAAATTTGTTTTCATAGTGGGCTTCACTGTGGCTTCCAATTCAGAATAAGAAGAAATCACATAAAAGACACATATCCGGTACACAAGGCCCCTTTAAACTCTGCCCAATTCATGCATGTTGCCCAAGGAAAAGTCCATCTTATCTTTGAAAACAGCATATGAGGTGTGCAAAGGTAGTTTGAGGCAATTGATACATGTATTGGCAGTAGGGAGGCTTGATGGAGGCGTGTCCTGATGCTCGGCCTCATGGAGGAAATCGATAGAAGGCATTGGGTTGAAGCCTATGGGAGGGATGATGATTGCCCCAGTGGCAAAAGCCAGGATGGCCTGAAGTTTTGCTGGGCCCTCATCTTTGGAAACAGAAATAAATGGTTTAATGTAGTGATTTCAACAACATTAAATGTAAATGAAGAGTGTTTCACCACTCTGTAATGTTCAAGTCAACCACATCTGCAAATACATGCAATATCCCAAGAGACAAAAAAAAAAAAAAAAAACTCATGCCATAACTTCTTTAATGTATTTTTATATACAAATAATCCATTCTACTCTAATCCATTCTCCATCCATTTCTACTGCTATAAGTGAAAATATTTGAAAATTATCAATGTTATCAAGCAGCTTGCATCCTGCAAATAGTCTCTCCAGAAGGGTACAACCACCTCCTTGGCTATTCTCTTGTTGCTTCCTTGAGGAAACTGACGAATGTCGAACAGATCATCCATTGCTTCAGCAGTGAGTGGGTGTGGCTGATGACAAAACAGAGGACTGAAACTTTCTGGATAGTTCTGGATTTTCTCCAAAACTCCCAAGGTTTTAAGTCCCTCTTGAAACCTGTTTTACAGAAAAACACGTTAACATTGTTGCCCCAAAGCAAGAAAGTCCTGGTTTAACACCTGACTAGGACCTTTCTGTTTGGAGTTTCTCCCATCCCCAAGTGGGGGCACTCCAGTTTTCTCCCACACCACAAATGTTAGGAACATACTCCCTTGACCAAGGCATTGGCTTTAGATCTGAAGCTGCCCCAGGTGGTCTTTATAAACAAGAATGCTTAATCTGGCAAGTAATTTAAATACAAAGAAATATGGGAGTTTGAATGGAGGTTGCCATGTATAGGCAAAAAAAAAATGTTCCCTCTGTCTGTCTGATCAACATATTCACCAACAGTGTTTATACTTCTACAGTCCAAAATTGTCTTTACCCATCAAGGCATTTGCTAAAACCTCGATGTAGTAAAGATCTTTTCATCCCATTAAGATTTTAACCAATATTGCATTCTATCTATCGATCAATCTGTCCGTCTACCTAATATGATGCCATCTTAATCTATTCTTTTTTGGCATGTTTGATGTGGCTTTCCTGGGATTTACCAAACTAGTTCAGAAATATTCAGCTATGATAAATGAACACCTTTGAAAGGGGGCCTGGCCTGAACCCGTGTACAACCTGAAACATCAGGATGTCACGTAGGAGCTGTTCCCTGTCATCAACGGTTTTCAATGGTCTCAGACAGTGTAGATAGTTTAGTGGAGAAGAATGCAGGGAGAGGGCCTCCATGGAAAAGGCTGATAGCGATTGTCCTCCCAGCCAAGAAATAGCGGTCATCTCTGAGAGCTGTAAAGAAAATAAATGAATTGATGCAAATAAAGGATGTCCAAGCTACATCAAAATATTTCACGAAATGAGCATTTTACACCCCATTAAAATGCTAGCAGCCACCTATTTACACCATGGTTACAACCTAGAGTTAAAAGAAGCAACAGTTTAAGAAGCAAGGGGCAGGATGCTAACCTTTACCATGACACACAAAGTTTAAATTTTCAGTCCCAAGAGCACTATTGATTTTAACAGCAAGGTAAAATGGATATACAATGGTCATTTCTATACATCAACAATGCAGATTTGATGTATCGCAAAAAAACGCAGTCCTTTAAATGAGTTGCAAATTGTATGAAAAGTAAGAATGATTTAAATAATTTATCAGACATCGTGCATATTTGCATAGTCACCCTAGAAATGTACTGACCGTCTTAGGAATTGGGAAAATCTTTGAATTGAAACAAGGTGCATAATTCCCCCTGGTTTTTCCAAAACCACAAAAAGGTTTCATTGGAGTTGGAACACTACTGAAATATCATACAGCCCGATGCATAGATATACTTGGATATGAAGCTATCTTTCTTATCTTTTTTCTGTACTCTATTATTTTCTTTAGAAAGAACAAAAATAGCATCAAATGAATACTTTCCACTAAGACATGAGAAAAATTATTTTGAGTGGGCTTATGTTTTCTTAAATTTACCTGATATGTCAAGAGCCTAATTCTGACTTTCATCTGACCCCTGGAACATGGTGCTCATCACCAAGGCCTCCATCAGCAGCGTAGAAATTCCCGCTTTGGCCCACCCAAATCAACAGATTCTTCACTCCGTCCAAGGTCATCTGAAAACTTGACATTCATGGTAGCATTGGGGTTGTATGTTGTCCTCTTGAAACCTCTGAAGGCACCATCTAGCTCAGCTGAACGGTTGATGTTGAATTTACAGCGAGTGTGTGGCGTGATCTTTTTGGCCAGATCCAGGAGTATCTCTGACACAGAGACTTCTTGACGATGAGAAGCTTGGGCCCTGAAAAAACAATGTCATGTTTAAACATATAACATTTAGACCTAGTCATATATCCAACTATTGTGTCATTCCCCATTCAAGACATTTGTGCAGTTGTTTTCTGAATACATTCAAGTTCATAATTGAATTTCTAATTTTTGGTTTGAAAATGGACACAGTGGAACCAGGAATGCATCTCTAATTAGAATATATGACTGATGAGACATACTCTAGTTAGGCCTTCACTTAAAATCAACTTACTGTTGAGTTTCAATTCTGGCCATAATTGCAAGGTTTAATTCTTCATCATCGGATGATATGTCAGAGACATTTGACATCAATGATATATATTGTCGGCTTGCTGATAAAAATTTGTATTTTCAAAATGATAAACTTTACAGGAGAGCATAAAAAATGTTTAATTTTGTATGTAAGAATGCAGTTGAGCTGTGTTTGGGTAGGATGACTATTTTTCTTCCAAGAATGTATCCAATCAATAAAATTTTGTATTTTGCAATGTCGTGGACATACGAGTTTTTGTTTCTTATCAAATTGTAGATACGAGGTTTCATCAGCAGGCCGACAATATGTTGCATAGTCAGAATTACTGGGTTCATCAGTGGCAAATCTAAGGGGATGGGAGGAGACTGGAACACTGCTGGATGCCCCATCACCAGTGGTCACATTGTGACTGGTGGCTGGAGCACAGCTGGAGGGTGGGAGAGAATTGGCTGCAACAATGCAGGAAGATAATCCCAAGCCAGCAGTGTGACTGATTGGTGCAGGGTTAACAGGCAGTGGAAGGGAATTGATGGCTGCAGCCCTGCTAGAGGCTGTCCTATGTCTGGATGATGAGCGGATCCTGGAGTTTGGGGAGACTTTGGAGCGTGGGACAACATCAGTTGGTTGGCGGCTGTTTGAAGGAGGGGGGCAACAGGAAGGTGTTTCAACCACTTGGCTGTTTGAAGGACTTTGCTATAGTGGGGCCAACAGAAAGGTGTTTCAGTACCACTTTCTAAAAGAAAACTGTCTGAGAGCATGGTAATGAATGAATGGTCATCTCCTAGATGATCAATTGCTTGTTGGGTTGATTGACTTTAGACTTTGCTCAGTGCTTGGACCCTGGATTACACTGGAGGTGTCTTCAGTATCGCTTTCATAATTCTAAAAGAAAAAGCTCGGTATCTCACTTGAGCATTTGGTCAGAGCATGGTAATGAATGAATGATGCAAATTTTTCCTCCTCAGAAGGAGGTTGGTTTCCATTTAATCAACTGTCATATCAGTGCAGTGTTTTAGATGATCAATTCATCTACAACTACATATACAGTATAAAAGCTTTTGTAAAAAAAAAAAAAAAAAAAGTGTTTTCCCTCAATGAAAGCGTTGAACATGTGAGATGTGCTTTTCTGACACCAACACACACAGAACTATGATATATAATAGGTATTTGAATTATATAATAGAGATACAATAATGGAATAATGTCAGTGTGTAAAATGCCATGAAAGATAATGGAGAAAACTAATACCCAACCCACCTGACCTTATTTTCAGGGAAAAGGAAAACTGAGGGAAACAGGTTACTCTTAGATGCTGCCAATTATACAAATTTTTATAGAAATGGGACAACATGATGTTTTTTTTTAATTGACATGTGTATTGAATTAACAGCTACTAATTTAAACAAAAATCAACTTAGTAGAATGATTCTTGATGGTCTGACATACAAGGCTTTTGACCTAAAGACCTTGTGGATCATGTGACCATCCAAAAGTTGACCCTCTTGTGGACTTGGTGTCACAAGCTTAGTTTATACACCCCATAAGAAACTGCAGGCTACAAAGATAATAGGATGTGAATGATACAGCCCTAATGACACTTACCATCATCACTTTAATCAAACTGCTAGATGAATCATATTTATATAGAACTGGATACATGTTCACCTCTGCTAAGGTTATTTTTCCCTCCTGTCACGGTGACTTTCCATTACAAACACATCTCAGAAATGAATGATTTTGTTGACCCTCTTCCTTTTATCAAGCTATTCCATCAAGCCTACCTTTCACTGTCAAACATTTCTAAAAACCTAATGGCCATAAAAATAACAAGCTTTAGAGACCACATTACTTTCCTTGTAATGCCACTATTACGCCAGACTATCACATTTCAATTTACCATATCCTGAGCCCTTAGTTGCACAGACACAATTCTAGCCTTGCTCTACCAGGTGCTCCAAGCTTCATAACACATTTTCTTTTTAGTGGAAAAATTGGAGTAAACCGATACTGAAGACCAGCAGCACAAATTGGAAACTAAGTTTGCCAGGTCAGTGTTTCTAAAAATAAATTTTTTCCAAGTCTTTAGGCTTTTACGTCCCATACAAGATTGGAAACATTTTGCTGTCATCTCACCACTTCTTACACTCTCCACTGTAAAAAATAATACTTCTTTAACAATTTTTCCCCAGAAAATTTTACAAATTATCCCCATTATTTTCTTAAAACAGTTTTTCCCCAGTACATTTAACACTCTTTTCCATATTTCAGTTTCACAGGAAAATTGTATTAAAATTACATGAATGATCTGTTATTTTGAAATGTGTAACAAAAGATGGGTTTAGAGATTCTCTGGTGGCTCAGTGGTCTATGTGTAGGTTGTAAGGTTGTGTCCTGATCACGGAGGCCTGGGTTCAAGTTTGGCTTGGGCCACTTGCCACATGTTTCTCACCACTCTATCCTCCGCTGTCCTGTCACTCTCAACTGTATGCCAATCCAACAGAGACGCAGTCCAAATCAATAGTATCTTTTTTTAAAATCTGGTTTTAATTCAACAGCACATTTCTGTTTTTTAACAGACGATTTCTGCAACCCCTGCTGCTGGAAAATTACTGTTTTTCTACATTTATTTTTTACAGTGTATAGTTTAACTGACATCTGGTACTCCATTCATAGTAAATAAGCTCCATGCCATGTACATTCATGCTATCAAGAGGAAAACACCCGGCTTTTTGTTGGTTAGCCTCATAACTGTTCTGTCATTGACCCAGAAAATGTTGAATGAGAAAGTAACAGGTAACTGAGGAGACTATAAGGCCAGAGGGCTGCATTCTATGGAGTGCATTATTGTTCCAGGTGTGTAATTGAAAAGTCACAGCCACATAAGAAATCTTGTGTTGGACCAAGAATGGGACTTCTCTATAGACACGTGTACAAAGACCAGCAAGGCACAGCATATCAGTAATATTTCAGTTTTTGAACTTACAAAATTTCATTTCATTTTAAGGACCTGGAAGTAGCTTATTTGTCCATTAATCTAGGGGCAGGGTGCCAAAACCAAAGAGCAGCTCATGAAATGCGAGACTTGAATTGCACTTTACTAACAGGGATAACAATTTAAAGAGAAAAAAAAAAACTGTGAAAGCAGGGACTTTTAATCATGTAATCCTACATCAGGGCTGTGTCGTGGATAACTGTCGCATATATCAGCAACTAATCATGCTCCTGGACTAAGCCTACGCTGTCCGCGGCCGACAGCAAGGGGTATATCCCCGAAATTTCCCAATCCTCGAAGCCCCCTTTATTAGATTCCCCTTTACTAGACCTACAATATGAGACAAATTTGAGGTCTGTGTAAGTAATTGTTCCAGAGATATGCTTAAAAAACTGATTTTTTCAATATATAGCGCCACCTGGTGGCAAACCTAGGAGTGCTGACTTTCCCAAAATCTAATCAGTTCATCCTCTCTACCATATCAACCCATATGCTAAAAATGAGAAGCCAATGTAAAGTATTTTGTGAGTTATCGCGCTAACGGCTAAAATCTGTGGACGCGGCGGCAGCGGCGGGTGGGGCGAAACCATGATATCCCCGAAACTTGTATTTTGCGGATATAATTGCCTGACATCCTCTGGGATTCTGGATCCAGTTTCAGCTGTCCAGTTTGGGCTGAGGTACTTTATATGAGGCTAATCATGATAAATTATTTGGTCTTTATTTACACCTCTAACCACTGTTGTGTTTTCTTTTCCTGACCTCTTAATGATTATTTTCCCCTTTTGAGACTAAGGTGGATATTTCTTCCTCTTAATCATCGATAGTGCGCGGAATCCACTTCAAAACTTGCGCGTAACTACCTTCGCTCCTCAAATAGTAGACATATGATGGTGCATTATCAATTGACGGTGTTAAGAAGGTCCGCATTAGAGCTTTGACATTGCTGCAGACTTAACTGTTCATCCTTCGGGAGCCCCGTAAAAAGATTGGGTCCCTGATTTGCCCGTCCTTCAGATTCAGCTCTGAACACACACACAGAAGCTAAGCTGAAGAAAAGTGATCATTTTGCCCAAAATGTAATTCTTTTATCTAACAGCCACTCTTGTCATGTTATTCATTGAGAAAATCTGTAGTTTTTTTTTCATAATTAATTTCACTACTTTGATATAAAATACGGAACAAATGGCGTTCTGTATTGATTCCTCACGGAACGCCACAAGATTATTTTCAATTATGGAACGATTCCTTGAAATATGGAACGGGTGACAACCGTACTACCAACCAGCCATTATCACGCTGTATCTCTATGAAAGTGCACAAACAGGTGGGAATGAATGCTCTTATCAAATAGCAGGACTTCGACGGCCATCTTAAAATTTATGCCCTGATTCAAGATGCAGACCTAAACTTAACATCCCACATTAATTTCTGCGGCCCCTCAATGATTCTATATACGGCTTTAAATTTAACTTTTGCCAGCCTTTTGATTTTGTCAACAACTCCTCCGGGGAATGGAAATTCACATTTATCGAATTAGCCTACCAGTCCACCATTCGGCTTTGCCTAACTAACAGGCTGAAAATATTATCTAGCTAAATAGCCTACATGCCATGCTTAGCTCGTGAAATCTTGAGGCGCAATAAAAAAAATATCTTTGTATTGCAAAAACATAGCTTATTTAAAATCATAACAAGTTGTATGCTCACCTCTTCCTCCTGGAAGCTGCTCCCCACGATCCACAATTTTGCCTTAATCTCAGACGACTTGATTGCCGCTGCTCTGGTGACGCAGCAATTGCTGGAGTTGCTGTATAAGTGGCTCCAGGGCGAAAAAAAAAAAAAAACGGACATAATCTCTCCTAATACCGAAACATGCTGGTCAGTCACTGGTGGCTGAACTGACGTCGATGCAGAAATACTCTATTGCATTCGGGGATGCCAGTATACTGTTAATTAAGGATGCAGCTTGACTGAGGCGCTCTTTTTCCTCACGTGTAGCCATGCTGCAGAGAGGCGAGAGGCTTCCGTCCTGTTAGAGTGCCTTCCGTTTCAGTGAAATGCTCTATCATACACTACTGAGATCTACTTACACATAGACTACTGAGATAGACTCACATACACTACTGAGATATGCTTACACATACACTACTGAGATAGTCTGACATACACTACTGAGATATACTTACACATACACTACTGAGATATGCTTACACATACTTTGTACATTACTGAGATAGACTCACATACACTACTGAGATATACTTACACATACACTACTGAGATATGCTTACACATACTTTGTACATTACTGAGATAGACTCACATACACTACTGAGATATACTTACACATACACTACTGAGATATGCTTACACATACTTTGTACATTACTGAGATAGACTCACATACACTACTGAGATATACTTACACATACACTACTGAGATATGCTTACACATACTTTGTACATTACTGAGATAGACTCACATACACTACTGAGATATACTTACACATACACTACTGAGACATGCTTACACATACACTACTGAGATATGCTTACACATACACTACTGAGATAGACTCACATACACTACTGAGATATACTTACACATACACTACTGAGACATGCTTACACATACACTACTGAGATAGACTCACATACACTACTGAGATATGCTTACACATACACTACTGAGATATAGATAGGCACATACACTACTGAGATATGCTTACACATACACTACTGAGATATACCTACACATACACTACTGAGATATGCTTACACATACATTACTGAGATAGACTCACATACACTACTGAGATATGCTTACACATACACTACTGAGATATACCTACACAAACACTACTGAGATATGCTTACACATACACCACTGAGATAGACTCACATACAAACTACTGAGATAAATGCACTACTGAAATCTGGAGATGGGTCAGGCCGCAGATTTCAGGCTTGCAATCTTGATTTTTCTAGTAAATCAAGTCAGAAAATGTTTTTATTTCATGTTTCAGTATATTATTTTATTAATTCCTTCATGATTATTATTGTTAATTATCATTCATTATCAGTTTGTCTTATCAGTCTAGAAAACTAAATAAATTTTAATAATTGAATATAAAATTATGTATGTGTCATATTATTTTATCAATGGATTGATGAATTCCATCATAATCATTATTCCTTATAATTTAGAAGGGCTTGGAAGATTAGACTATGCATAATAAGTTTGAACATATTTCATTTACCGTTTCAAGAAAAAGTGTATTAACCCTTCCACTTTATCTGCAGAAATAAATAAATTGCTACCACAGAGGAAGCCATTGCTCTCAAAAAAAAAATAAATAAATAAATAAATAAATAAATTACATCTCAAGTTTTCCTAAACCTACCAGGATGTCCCACAGCACTGTTGGAACTATTGGATCAGTGCTAGGTTTAAGAGGGAAAAATACTGCATACCAATTCCAACAGAGCAGAGGCTTCCTCCTCCTACCTTTTTTGCAACTGTATGTCAACATATTCTTTGACGGTGCCATTGCTTAAAATCAAATGATTTCCTTCTTTAAGCTGACATTTTATGAATTTTATGATTATATTGTCCACCATGCAGGGCCGTTGCAGGGGGGGTGCGAGGCCCTGTGCCGACTTGATGCGCAAGGCCCTGCTCACGTGCATGTGCATTAATCATGTAAGGTTGCAAGCACATAGCTGCTCTAGTGAAATGACATGCATTTTTAGACTAAAACAGCATTATTGTGGCAATAATTTCAACTATGATTTTTTGGATATCATATCTCAAAGGTTAAAAGATCAACTGCACAACGAATGGCTTTTATCATCAAATCAGCACAGCTTTCACTTTATATTGGCATCTTGAAGTATGACAGTGCGTCGCGAATTACAATTCAACAAACACTTATACCTAATGGCTCACACTCACTGGTTATAATCGCTTATTTTGTCTCATTTCTATGGAAAAATCTTAGATTAACAAAGGCGTAGTATCGGCTGACACCCGCGACAGTTTAACATTTGATTACGATGCAGTATATTTTCTCATACTAGTCAGTCACAAACGCTCTGCTGCAGTATAACTTTAAAACATCAGATTCCCGCTCACCATTCATTGATTAGGTGATGGTCACTTTTCTTGCCTTTTGGGCCGCAAACTCAGCAATTAAATCCTTATAATCCAGCCTGGATGCAATGTCTTTTCAATAGACAGAAGGGCGAGCCCGCATAATCTCTCCTGCGACATGGAGGTCCGAAAATAGTTTTAAATAACTTTGAAAAGCTTCGCTACCCAGATGCCAATTATTGATATCATCAAAAAGACCCTGAGAGCAATCTCATAGTTAGGAAAGGCGAGTGAGCAGCGAGACAGGGCATGTTACATATGACGACATAAAATAAAAAAAAAAAAAAAAAAAAATCTGGGTAAGCTTTTATCGAGATGAAATGGTAAATAATGAAACTGACACAGAGAATTGTCATTTAAGGAGCATGATGAGTCAAGTGCAGTGATGCAAAAAATGTGTTAATTTATTTAAAAAATAATAATAAAAAAATCACACATCAGCCACAAGGCCCCCTAAAGGCGCGAGGCCCTGTGCGGTCGCACACTTCGCACAGCCCTTGCGACGGCTCTGCCACCATGTGTATACTTCAAACACTCCCCTGGTGATTACAGGTTTGCAGGTTTTAGGTGTGAGAGATGATTTCAGTAGTGTGTAAGAGGTTTTCAGTAGTATGTGTGAAAGATTTTCAGCAGTGTATGTGAGAGGTTTTCAGTAGTGCGTGTAACAGGTTTTCAGTAGTATGTGTGAGAGGATTTCAGTAGTGTATGTGAGAGGTTTTCAGTCGTATGTGTGAGAGGTTTTCAGTAGTATGTGTGAGAGGTTTTCACTTGTGTATGTGAGAGGTTTTCAGTAGTATGTGTGAGAGGTTTTCAGTTTTGTATGTGAGAGGTTTTCAGTAATGAGTGTGAGAGGTTTAATTTCAGTCGTGTGTGAGAGGTTTTCAGTAGTGTATGTGAGAGGTTTTCAACAATGAGTGTGAGAGGTTCCTTTTTCAGTCGTGTGCGTGAGAGGTTTTCAATAGTATGTGTGAAAGGTTTTCAGTGGTGTATGTGAGAGGTTTTCAGTTATGAGTGTGTGAGGTTTCATTTTCAGTAGTGTGTATGAGAGGGAAGTTTGAATTATGGCCTATACAGCCCCTCATATTCCCCCCCCATTCAGCAGTATTCGTCATTTGACTCTAAGAAACAAACCTTGATGTCCGTACCGCGACGGTTTGGGACGAGTACATGTACCGTTACACTCCTGCTCATCTAACATTTGCCAAAAAACATCTTGATGACCCCGGAGACTTAGAGTAATATCCTGCAGACTGACCAGTCAAACATAAAACTTTTTGAAAGACACGGTTCTCTTTACATCTGGCAGAAGGGTCATTCCGTGCTAAGTGGACCAGGGTCTGCACCACACCATCTCAGAAAAATTTGAGAAAAATATCGTAGGTGTTTACCATCATTTCAAATGGACACATCCCAAATCTTAAGTTCCAACTCCAATTTTTCATAGTGTAACTGCAAATTTAAGGAGGGGGTGTCTCGTCATTCGCGAATGTAGCAATGACTTATAAGCATTTTTGAGGGGATAGAAATGCACTTTCCAGTGCTCATAAATTAGTGTCAATGGGTGCATAAAGGTACATTTACCTGAAATTTATGAATCTGCTATCAGATTCGGCATATCTCATTTGATTTTTCTGTAATAGGCAGTTGAAAATGACAATTTTTACAGAACCAAAATTTTCATTTGATTTTTAGTAGGTCCCCTTGGTCGAAGTATGCATAATCAGGGGTTCATATTACAGCCTCATCCTCAGCAGCTACAGCACACTGGCCCCTGAAACCCAATCCAATCTCCTGTCTCTAGTTTAAAAGCAACTTGCATCTGAAAATGCTTATGATAAAAAAATGCCCAAAAATGCCAAAATCCAAGGCATGATTTGGGTATGTAGACATGCCAGAAAAAAATCTGAGAAAATTTGTGGAGCAGCTTTTATATTAGGGCAATAAACAGTAGAAAATTCATGCTGTGTTTCCAACTCATTCTAGAAAATTCTGTAGCCAATGCTAATAGGTAGTCTTAATAGTCCCTGATCACGTCACCAGGTGCCCTGAAAATTAGCCATTACAAACCATTCCACATCTGTCCTTTGTGTCATCACAAGGAGGAATCACCCGGAATAATGAAGGAACTGAATAACTGGTTGGCTGAGGTCCTTGCCTCTGGGCGGTCACTTCGCCGCATGTTATCACAAACAAACTGATTTTGACATGGCTTTTAACCCTCCTGTTTTGTTGCGGGTCAAATCGACCCTTTTTAAAGTTTTAAAATCTAGAAATAATATTTTAGACTTTTCTAAATTACTGTAATCTACATTTAAAATGAAATTGGTTCATTCCATGTACTGGCAACTCCAGTGTATTTAAGAGAAAGCCATCTGTCATTTTGAAAGCAGCAAACCCTAGAAACATGTCATTTTGAAGTAAAAATTAATCAACTGTAATTTTCAGCACAATTAATGCCATTTTTTCATGACAGAAAGTTACATTCCTTCTGCCAGATTTGGCAGTTTCCATTTACATTGGCGGTCTAAGGATGAATTCTCTTGGATAAATAATAAATTAATGTTATTATGGAACCTGCCATTCTTAAAGAGGACCTATTATGCTGATCCTTCTTTTAATACATATTAGTAATGTTATAATGTTGGTTGTCCATACTCAACCTCTGAAAAGTTTCTAAACATAAGATACAGAAGTTTTGCTGTAATCCAAGAACGTGATTTCATGAACGTAATTTCCTCTCAGAACAGCTCCTCCTGAGATCTTCGCGAGATCTGGGCAAAACCTGACGTCAGGTTGTGCCGTCCAATTAGTACAGACCTAGCCAGAGCCAATCACAGCGCTGGACCTGCCCACACCGGAAACTATTCTAGCAGGCACCAACAACGGCAGATCATACTATACCTTAGTAGCGTGTACACTTTTGGAAATACAAAAGAAGAACCGCAGATAATTTGAGGTGCAGTTTTGTCAGTATCTCTCCCAAAGCTGCGTGTCTGTTTACTTTTGGACGCAAAGAAAAACGCCTATTTCTCTTCCAAAAGGGGATGCCACCAGAAATCAGTGGGTAGCTTTTTTTGTTTGCTGGCAGCAAACAGCCACGGCCAAAGGGAACGTTAGCTGTTTGTGCTCAGCATTTCACCAAAGACAGCTTCATCAACAAAGGATAATTCGACACAGGATAAGCATTTCAGCTGCTTCTCAAACCTGAAGCAGTTGCATCGATCAAGCGCTCGGAGCCACAAGCTGTAAGTAACGATATAACAGTAA
Organism: Gymnothorax javanicus; assembly: GCA_029692085.1. NCBI lineage: Eukaryota > Metazoa > Chordata > Actinopteri > Anguilliformes > Muraenidae > Gymnothorax > Gymnothorax javanicus. Next base: position 136,024,097 of record CM056195.1, on the reverse strand, counting down.
ATAATGTAAGTGTAATGTAAGTGAAGCTAACATGTTACGGGTGGCTAGCAGGACCGCTAGCGATAGTTAGCACTAACAACTGGCCTCAAGTACAGGCTTTGTAAAATATCTGAAGATAAAGCCTGTATTGGTCGCGACTGTCCGTGACTCACAGACACAGAAGCTGTAAGTTGCTTTTACTGCATAAGCCAACCTGACGTGATAGCCAGTTGATTGTGGCTGTAGCACTGCGGCTAACGTAGCCAAGTTACTGTTGCTAATGTTTGTGTCCTAAATATACAAGAGTAATATCAGGGGAAATTCTACAGAAGGTGTGTGAACATAGACCTCATTTGAAGCTAACTTTTAATACTTGTTTGTAATTTGGATGCTTAGTACAACTGTTCACAGTAACGGAACTTGCTGTCTGTAAAACCTGTACTGCAAGGGTTTGCCTCTGTGGTTATGACCGCTCGGTTACCAGCTACTGCATGTTAGTTTGCGTGCCACCGTGCTAATTAAAAATGCTCCTGGTTAACTTATATGCAGTAATTCTGATCGGTATGCTTGTTACTTCGGTAAGCATCAATATGGCAGTTTCATCATATCGTTGCCCGATTGTAGCCACTACAGTTGAAGCGGCTGCTTGTGATCGCTTCACTTATCCATGACCGGGATCAGCCGGATCCCTATCACAAATATCTGGGTTAGCTCTCTGATTCTACCGTGAAAGCAATCGCAAAACGCAGAAGCTCTAATGTGTCTGGTATAACAAAGGATTTCTCTGCACTACCATGACATAATTTCATCCCCCTTTAGAAATTGTTATGTCAAATAAAAAGCCGAAGAAGGAGGAGATTTAATAGGAAATTCTTTCCTGTAGAAGTGATCGATTTGCTGGCTCCACATAAGCAACTTGTCCACGCTAACAGAACTTACGGTCTGCAAAACCTGTATTATGTTCATAACATAACCGAGCTCTCTCTAGCTGTTGCGAACTATCCATAAAGCTGCTTTCACATCGTACGCGAAACGAATTTTTCACAGAACAGATTACGTTCAAAGTCAATGCAAAGACTTGAATACACGAGTTATGGGCACGTTAAGCAGCTTTCACACCGGACGCGAAAGTAACAGATTACATTCAAAGTCAATGCAAAGACTCGAATACACGAGTTATGGGCGCGTTAAGCAGCTTTCACACCAGACGCGAAACTAACAGATTACATTCAAAGTCAATGCAAAGAATGTAACACTGTTATGGGCATGTCAAGCCGCTTTCACACGGAGGTGAAACGCTTGACATGCGGGACAGATTACATTCAAAGTCAATGCAAAGACTCGAATAAACGAGTAATGGGCATGTCAAGCCGCTTTCACATGGGACGCGAAACGAATTTTTCGCGGTACAGATTACATTCAAGGTCAAAGCAAAGACTTGAATACACGCCCAGCAGCTTTCACACCGGACGCGAAACTAACAGATTACATTCAAAGTCAATGCAAAGACTCGAATAATACATGATTATGGGCATGTCAGAAGCTACATTCAAAGTCAATGCAAAGACACGCCGGACGCCGTTAAAGCTTTCACACCGGATTTTATCGCGTGACATATTAGCTACATTCAAAGTAAATGCAAAGACGCGAATACACGTGTAATGGGCGCATTAAGCAGCTTTCACACCGGACGCGAAATGAATTTTTCGCGTGAGAGATTACATTCAAAGTAAATTCAAAGACAATGCCTTGACTTTGAATGTAATCTGTCGCGCGAAAAATTCATTTCGCGTCCGGTGTGAAAGCGGCTTATTGCGCCCATGTTCTGCGAGCAAACGCTGGTCATTCCAACGCAATAAGTAAACCATTACCACGGGCAATTTCCGAAAAGGCCGTTTAGCCTGGAGCTTTTGCCCCTTTGTCATACATCAGCGCAGAAGCTGTTCATTACTCCACGCTAACGACACACAACAGCTATGCACACGAACCAGCAGGTCCTTATACACACCGAAGCAGTCCATAAGTGGTTGGTCCACTTTTAGCTGCCCCTCACTGTCCGTGTTTCCCTCTAAACTCAGACCCACCGGATTTCTACGGTCTCCGGTCTACACTTGGGTTTGTCGACTCGTTCTACAAATGCGTCTATATGGGGTGGATTCTAGCCTTCCCTCAATCCCAGCTAGGGTAGAAACACCGGTGTACTCACTATAGTTGCCGTAGGTAGACAGCAAATTCGAGCTTGACCTGCCAGACATTCGCACTGCGTCCTCCACTTTCGCCGTTGCGTTTATTAGAACAAGTTAATTTCATTAGATCTATACACATGTACTGCGTTTGATTGCAGAATATGCCCGTCGATTCCTTCGGGAGACCTGTCAGTTTCACTCTGATGAGCCGGACCCGGAAAACTGCGTTCTGCTGCCTCGTCCCGCCTAGATCCGCCCTCCACAGAGCTGGCCAGTCAGAAGAAAGTGGGCATGCAGGGAGAGGGGGCCATAGCGGAAGAGCCACCCCAATGAGGCGTTTCAGGCAGAGACTACTATGGACTAAAAATGGGGTTTTTTGAGGATGGCAGTATGAGTGAAATAAGTACCCTTTTTTTACTTTGCGCAATCAGGAGTACTCTAGGGGAGTCAAAGACCAAAATATAAACTTGGAAAAATAGCATAATAGGTCACCTTTAATGCTATTTAAATGCGCATAGTGTACTACAGAGCTGCACTTCTTACATTGCATTTACGCTTCAGACCAAGCAGCACTGATAATTCCTTTAGCTCCCCAACACCATGCGACTTTTGATCAATACAGTGTGGTATGCTGAACTTTAATCAGAAACGTAGTTGGCTATGATACGGTATTGTACTATGTTTGTTGTGAGGTTGGGCCAGTTTTGCTGGGATAGAGTAAGCCTCGTCTTTAACTAAATTCACAATTTTGAATGGTGCTTAACCAGACAAAAGTCACTTCAGTCCACGACTATGCTTTATCTGTGTCTGTAAAACTTGTCCTGTAAGTCATTACACTACATAGCCAAAATTGTTAACTCTTTACTGGAAGCTTATTGAAATGTATAAAAAACAAACATTTTTATTCTCTTTATATCAGATATCTTAATTGAATTTGGAATGAATTGGTCAGTATGGACAGGTAAGTATGGGCTAACTTTCACGTTTCATTTGAGAGCATTTGTCATGGTTTTGGAGGTTGGCGTTTGTTTGGGAGCTTTCTTTGTTACTCCTCATCCGGGACGATATCGTTTTGTCCACATCGGATTCTTTGGCCAGCTGGCATTAATTGTGGGCGGCGTCCGGACTCTATTTAAGCCCAAGTTCCAGCCATCACAGCATTTTCATACAATTTTGCTTCACGGTCTGGAAATTGTTGCCCTTTCTGTGCATGCTCCCACTTTTACAGCTCATTTACTCTCATAATTTGTGTCAGTTGAGCCTTCAGTTAGTGAGGGGGTGAAAGAATATACCAAGTACTGCAAAATTCTAATGGTTCAACAGATTTGATTTGCAACACCCTCACATGAAAGCTGAATGTCTGTCCCCTCCAGCTATACTCACCAATTAATCGCAAATTCAACTACCATGAAGATATTGAGAATTTTAAAATGTCCGTTTTCTATGCAAGTCAATGATGTTTCAGTGACTTCTCCGCACACTTTTTGTTATACTGTGTATGTGCTAGCTGATAACAGTATTTGTTTTAGCAGAATGCCTTGTCTTCTAGTAATGCCATCTAATTCCTTTCACTGATCGTTTCCCATTTTTTTATTTTAAAAGTGTTGTATGTACTGATGGGTGATAACGGAAAAAACCTGGATGTAGGAATAGTGAAAAGTGGACTAGCTTAGTGTGCATATATTCAGTATTTGACCTTTTCGAAGGAGACGGACAAGAAGGAACAATCCCTAAAATTACGTAACTCAAAAAGGTACACTCCTGTGGGGGAAAATGCCTGAATAACTGAGGCTCCAGGAGTAAACCTACTCCCAGCCCCAAAGAAAGAAAGGGCTAGGAGAGAAATACTCGCAGACACTAAAACACAAAAGAAGCTCGGCGGAAAAAAAAGGCAAATTCATGAGCAGAAATAAAGTATTAAGCACAAGATAATACACTGCCTTAAAAACTCTAGGCTAATACTAACCGCACATTCCATTTTTTAACGCAAAGAAATTTTAATATATAGACTTCACACACCTGAGTAATCAGCCACACAAGCAGTCAGCAGATAGGAAAAGATACTGATTGGGTTAACTCCTGAGGTAAAAAAAGAAACAACCAGTCCTGACAATAAAGAAAAAAACAGAAGCTGAAAAGCTTTGATTAAGGCAGAAAAATATTCAAAGGGTAACATGACAGTGGACCAATATCATGATTGTGGACTCTTCTGTGATTTTTTTTTTTTTCCCCCTGGATTTGTTTAGGTTCACTTATCACCTTAGAAGCAGAAGGGTCACGGCAAATATATGCACAGGTACTCTGTGTGATCACCTTTATATCCAGTGATGAAGCATTCTAACCATGATGGGAGTGGTCTCTTCCAGGATGACAATAACCCAAGCCCCACAAGGCACAAGCAATCACTAACTGGTTTTATGAGTATGAATATGATCCTAAGTATACATCATCTCCTTCACCAGATCGAAAACCAAATAAAACTGTGGAAGATAATGGAACATGTCGCACAGCGGTCTTCATCACCATTATCAAAACACCAGATGAGGGGATAACTCTTGCAAGAGTGGTACTCCATCCCTCCAGTAAAGTTCTACATTTTACATTCAGTGCTAAGGCGTGTTGACGCTGATCTGACAGCTTGTGGAGGCCCAACATTGTACTCAGATTGTTTTGATTTTGCCAAAATATACTGATCTGTATGTTTGTTTGCTTGAGTATGGTGAGTGAAAATATGCATCAAATGCATGAAAATAATTTGTGTTTATGAGTATTTGTATTATTTTCATTTGGGATTTATTGTTCAAAACATTTTAAAAAATTCAGTTTGCTTTGCCTTTTTTTTCATTTTCATGAATTGTGAATTCAAATTGACTAGCTGAAGACTGCTGATGAGAACAAACATGACTTCAGTATTATCACAATCTCAAACAACATGATGGCACATATTTCATTGCCTTTATGCCATGCAGTTAACGAGAATGTGATGTTGCTGGGACGGTTGCAGTGGTCATGTAATGCAAAAAAATTTCATTTTGGCCCAGTCTGTTGACAGTAATAAAAGAATGCTTGACCAAAAAACCCACCTTTACCAAATTTATGTCCCTATCTTGTGACGGTGGAGCAACAGAGTGCTTTATTTACAAGGTGATTAGGAAAGATTGCCCTTGCCCAGCACCCTACAGCATGCCAGCGAGTAGGCGCTTGGAGTGGCTAGCCGTGCTAAGACTGAAGTATCCACCCAAGAGGATACACATATGCTCACACCATTTCGTAAAAAAACGCCTGACGGATGATCATCCTGATCCCACTGTATTATACGTTATTCAGTCCCCTGATATATTAATTCAAAGATCTGTCCCACAGGTATCCTTATTTCGAAATCCGACAAAAAGCAGTATTGTCAGCCAGTGGTCAGTTAAGTTTTCTGGTGAAGTAACCAGCGTTTGCCATGTAATTAGTGTCCATCTACGGTCACATGCGGGATGCATATTGAAACCCACACATTTAGCTGTTATACAGGCTAACTTTAGCACTTTTGAACAAGTTGACATTGAGCAGTGTGGCTTACCAGTAGCATTAGTGCATATTGAAATGTGCATAATCGTAATCCTGGTTTTTGTAAAAACCTTAGCTTTAGCCAACTATATTCTTGTGGCAAATATTTAGCTTGTCAGCTACAGCAGTTGTGAAGGATTGGACTGAGATCTTTATTTCGTTCCGTACATTGGAGATTTTTTTTTGCATTCGAAGTGAAGCTTGGGGACTGTACTTTTGTGCTCTGAATAATGATTGTTGCCCACAGCCAATGTGATATCATTCAGTAGTGAAGCGGGTGATAGCTGGATTTTTACCCTTTTGTAAAACAAAGAAACTGCTCGCCAGACTACTTGCTGAATCAAAAGCATTTTGATACGCAGTTTGCTAGCTAATCACTTCCTGCATGTGAATTGCAACTCGCCGCCTTTCACGCTTTTTTTTTTTTTTTTTTTACTTTGGCTGTTGGAACGTGTGTAGCCACCCAAATAGATATCACGTCTTCATCAAGCTAAAGAATGTTTTGGCCAAATAAAAAAATAGGTTAACTAGCCTCTACATTTGCATATACACTGTATGTATGAGTATATACACATCCCACTGTACCACAGACGCTAGCTGCAAGCTACTGCTCAGTTCGATGAAAATGGATGTAAGCAACAGTTCGACAGGAAGAAGGAGACCGGCTAGTCCGTTGAACCACTATGAATCATGGGAGATAGAACGTTCAAGGGTTAACGTGGATAGAGCCAGAATGTTCTCCTTATATCTACTTGGGTTTCCTCCTAGCACCTTTGGTGATCCATTTGATGAACTGTATCTTTTCTGTCCTGCTGTTTGCAGGGATAGGCTCTGAACAACCCCCCCCCACTCCAACTGCCCCCACCAGCGACACTGAACAAGCGTAAGCGGGTAAATTGATGTTTGAGCTTTCTGTCTCAAGTGCTTTTATTTTACCAGTAGAAAGTAATTGCTGTTATAAGCCCGTACTTATCGTATGCAAGGGCCTGTCTGCTATTTCACATGACTGGACATGGGGAGTTCCAAATCGCTAATTTTGACAAAAGAATAAAACTCAACTTTTGTTATGAGCCGTTTAAATCTGTCTTGATAAGTTAGGTCAGTGCTTGTTTGCATCAGGGTCAAAGATCAAAATTAAATCCTCAATAATGACTTTATTCGCATGGTTCTCCATTTAGTGATTTTCTAATTATCTAACTCCCTAAATAATTATCTAGTAAATAATTATCCAGCATCAAATTATCTAACTCTCTTTCAACAAGGTATATGTTTGACAACACTTACAAATAATGTGATTTTCTTGTGATTTTTCGAGATAAGATTTTTCTGAGATGGTGTTGTATTCGGGTATAAGCCTCTCCACAGAAGCAGGATGAAATCTAAGACAGATGAACAAACAATAATAACATTACACATATCATCTCATTAGGTGTTACTAACTTTACCTTAAATGTGTCAATACAATGATGATGCTAAACTACTAGACTGAGAGTTGCTTTTTGTGTGGTATTTAACAGTCAAATAATTTTCCAAGGGAGGAGAGCTGGATTTGCAGATACAGCAATGCACTTTTTTGGAATGTGGTCCTGGCTGCATGTCAGGTATGCAGGTATGCAGTCTGTATTTTTTTTAATGGTCATCCCCACTCCTGAATTCCACTTATGGAAATTTCAAAATCTACTATTTTGTTGATCTCACCTGAAATATTTGTATCTCACATATATTCAATCAGAAAACCACACAGCAAGGCCTGCTCATTAGCTTATTTGGAATATTCACTAGTTTCTCTGCTCCAGTTTGCATAGTTTACCCTCTGAACACAATGATTTTTTCTGTATTTTGCTCTTTTTCCCAACATTTTTGTTGACTGGCATCCTTAGGCAGATACACTACTGGTCAAAAGTTTTAGAACACCTCAATTTTTCCCATTTTTTAATTGAAAATTATGCAGTTCCAGTCCAATGAATAGCTTGAAATGGTACAAAGGTAAGTGGTGAACTGCCAGAAGTTTTAAACAAAAGGTAAAGTTACCCAGGGTTTTTGTATGCCGTCGAGTAGGTGAAAGGATGGTTCCTCAGTGTGTGACATCAACTGTCAAACATGGAGGAGGAAGCTTGATGGTCTGGGGCTGTTTTGCTGGATCCAGGGTCGGTGACTTGCACAGTGTGGAAGGCACCCTGAACCAAAACGGCTGCCGCAGCGCCATACAGTACCCTCTGGTATGCGCCTAGTTGGTCAGGGGTTCATCCTACAGCGAGATAATGACCCAAAACATAAGTCAAAGCTCTGCCAGAACTACCTTAGCAAATAAGAACAAGGTGGTAAGCTTGAAAACATGGAGTGGCCAGCACAGTCTCCAGATTTAAACTCCATCGAGATGGTTTGGGATGAACTGGACAGAAGAGTGGAAGCAAAGCAACCTACAAGTGCCACACATTTATGGGAACTTCTGCAACAGAGTTGGGAAGAACTTCCTGAAGAATAGTTGATTTCCATTGTAGAAAGACAACGAGTGTGTTCAGCTGTTATATCTGCCAAAGTTGGCTACTTCGAGTTAAAAGTCTAGAATACATTTTGGTTTATAAATTGATTCCATGATTTCTTTTTTAACTTCAATTGTGTATTTGTTCTATCATGTCTATGCTTTTATTCCAGAGTACAATGAGACATTAAACTGCATAATTTTCAATAAAAAACTGGAAAAATTGGGGTGTTCAAAAATTTTTGACCGGTAGTGTAGTAGAAAAATGCTGCTAACACAACCAACTTTAATGTCATAATGTATAATGTAAATTACTACAATACTCCAAAATTATGTATGCATATGTGTATCAGGCGCGGCGCTAGGGGTGGGCTTGAGGGGCTCAAGCCCAGGATGTTTCTTCAAAAGCCCCAGGTCTTTTTTGAATATTATTTTAAATTTTTTTTGTTACCAATTTATCGTTGTATTACCCTCGGGGCGATTAATGACACAAGAACATATAATGTATTACAGGGAAAATAAGCATTTTTTTTTATAATAAGCATGGGTATCAATCATACTCATAAAAGAACGAACAAAACTGCTCCACTGTCTGTTTTTACTGGCAGCCTGCCTTACGCAGTGACTTTTATGATACTTGTTGATGTTTACGAACGGTAACATAGCAACCGTGCAAGGACTTCAGTGTAGTGGCGTAAAGGGGAAGTAGAATTCCAGTCGGGTGGACTGAATCAGTGAGTCTAGCAGCGCTGCTTAACGACAGTGAGAGTAGGCCTACTGTACGTCATTTTCTAATCTTCCTCAGTTATTGAGTAGCCTACTGTCAATAAATCACAATGGATATAAGACAGTTTTTCAAGAAGACTACTCCATCCAGCCATGTTCGGTAACCATCATCATCCAGTGATCTGCTGTCTGATTCAGGTTGGTGATGAAAAGCTAATTTGCCTTGCAGGCTACCCACCAAGGTGCAAAAAGTTGCAACATCTCTATAGCTGAAATTATTAGCTTATGAGAAATATCTCTTGAAACAAAATTATTATCATACACTTTTAATCGTCGAGAATTTATCGATGATCATGTCAACATGGGCCACATACAGTACACTGTAAAAAAAAAAAAAAAAAAAAAAAACGGACTTTAAAAAGGGCACTTGCTTGGTCCAGAGGGCAAAGGGCAGGTGCTATAGCACCACCTAGAGTCTATCTGTGCACGCCACTGAAAGGAGAGCAGGTGTCATGGCAGGGTGTGATCTAGGGACTCCTGAAAGTGGCCCAAAGCAGGTGCTCCTCTCTCAGTATCCTTTGAGCAAGCATGGAGCTCAGCAAAGAGCATTCAACAAGGGTTGGTTTCAACTATTTAAATGGCTGGAATACTCTGTAGCCAGAGACTCTGCATTCTGCTTTTCCTGTCGCCTGTTTGGGAAGCAGAACATGCGCACCAACCAGGATGCACTTTGTGGATCTGGATTTTCAAATTGGAAAAGGGTTTAGATGCCTTCCGGGAGCATGAAAAGAGTACCTTTCATGTGTCCACCATGACCTGCTGGCAAAGCTTTAAAAGCACTAAAGGCAAGGGAATGTTATGGAGTAGCTTAATGTAGCAAATACAGCTGAGATTACAGTACCTTCGATGAATCGCAGCAGTAATTACCTTTTTGGGAAAGCTAGGCATCCCGTTTCGAGGGCATAATGAACAGGAGACGAGCCGGAATCGAGGAAATTTCCTTGAATGTTTCGACCTCATTAAAGAATTTGATCCGTTTCTACAGAATTACACCCCCAGGTCACATTCCACCTATCTCTCCCATTGCTCCCAAAATGAAATGATAAGTAGTGTCTCAAAAGAAATCATAGAGCACATTGTGAAGGAATTGAAACAGGCTAAGATGTACTGTCATGGCAGATGAGGCCAGAGACAGATGCACAGAACAGCTTGCAGTATGTGTGCGCTTTGTGACACAGGAGGGAAGAGTAAAAGAAACTTTCCTTGGCCGACATAAGCTGGAGGGGCTTGATGCAAAGTCCATAACAGATGCTATTGAGAATGTGTTGCAGACAAACACTCTGGATGACCTGCTATGTGTCGCCCAGGCCTATTATGGCGCGTCGGTTATGAGTGGAGCAGTGTGGGGGGGGGGTACTGGTCCGCTTCAGAAAGCGACACCCTTAAGCTCCGTATGTGCACTGCTATGCACAGGAGCTCAACCTTGTCTTGTGCTACACATGCAAAGCAGTGCCAGCAGCCTCTACATTCTTTGAACTTTTGGAAAGCATATACACCTGTTTCAGTTCATCAGAGGTGAAGCACAACAAGTTTATCCAAATGCAAAAAGAATTAAGAATAGAAACATCTGAACTTGTGCAGTTGTCCCCTACCAGATGGGCATGCCAGCTGAGGTCTGGTCAGGTCAGGTCTGTGCTGAGAAACCTTCCTGCCATTCTCACATGCCTCAGCACAGTTGGTACATCTGTTGCAGTGGGGGTTCAATCAAAGCTTTGCATGCCTAAGACATTGTACATGCTACTGATATTTTCCCAACTGCTTGGAATAACAGAGGGTCTACCTTGCTACCTTCAAAGTGAGAATGTAGACCTGGCCAAAGCAGCAGAGTACAAGACGGCAGTCCTTCAAGGTTTGAGGGAACTTTGCACCGACACTGGTGCTGAGGACATCTTCAAAAGAACCCTGGCCTTGTGTGAGGACAATGGTATTTGGCCACCAGTTGCTCCCAGGCAAAAGCAAAAACGCTTGGATGATTTTGTGGTGGAGTCAGCTTGCGGTCAGGAGAGCATGAACATGACCAGCTCAGATGAATTTAGACATCACTCAATTTGTTCAATATGAAGCAAAGAGCTGTGATATTGCAAGAACACCTTTTCATAACTTGCATCTGTTACTTTTTTCATAAAATAATTTTGCAATGCACTAACAGCCTCTCAAACCCTCAGTGTTAATGTTTAATGACAAAACAGCAGTAACAATAATCATAATCATTCAGTGAATGAAGATTAATGAAACTTAACAGGGATGTTGAATGAGGAGTAACCTTGAAAGTGTTTTAGGCTGTATAAAATAAACATGGTTTCTGCTACATTAGCTGAAATGCATTTTTATTTTGAGGACATTACCACCTAGTGGACAACAAATGCAATAGCATGAGAACAGTACTTGAAATAGGACCAGGCTACTACATGAGTGCTTTCAATTCCAGTGAGCCACCCACTGGGTCTATTGACCCTAATTAGGTATAGACCCTTAGTTAATTATACAGTAACTTTTGAATGCATTAAATTGTAAGTCTAAATTTTGCCATAAGTCTCTTAAAAGTCCCCTGATGCCATTATTTAAGGGGTTGTTTTTCAAAATTTTTTTTCCAGGGGACCATAGCCCCGGACCCCCCTAGTAGGTCTGGGCTTAAGGCCAGGATGTCTTCAATGTCTAGTGCAGCCCCTGATGTGTATTATGATATGCATAATTTAATTACTTTTTTTGTTGGAAGACAAAATCTCATTATATCTGTGATAAATTTAGCACTGAAAAGGCATCACTGAATTATATAACCTTGAAAGTATGATATAAAAAATATCTTGAATTTTTGAAGGGCTGAAGGAGAGTGGATAACATGTTCCACTTAAATTTAGGTGGTTTCTGTTGCATGACAGCTCTGAGGACATGGTTCCCTGATCAATCTCATTCTGGGCTCAAGAGAAAATCCTATTGACAAAAAACTGGACTGCAACAGACATTCAGCTCCTTCTGCAGGCATTTGGCTGCTGCTGCTCTGAGATTATCATACATCCTTAAACAAAAACAAATAATTATAATTAACTGACCTGGATTATGCAGAGCCGAGCAAGCCATCTGACATGTGGAATTTAACTCTCACAAGAATGCGTTTCTACTGCTGTATTTGTCACCCATAGCATTGCCAATAAACACTTGAAATGAACAAGCAAAACTGTTCCGCGATTATGGCCTCCATTGGTTTGATATCATTACTGCAGGGGCCAGTCATTGCCCACCGCAAGAGCACAAAAAAAAAACAGATCATGTAAAGAACAGCAGTTTTCTACCCAGATGAGTCAAGCAATCACCGTAAACAAGGAATCCTCCTGCTGTACATTGTATTGGAACATTAGAACAATCGTTTTCTCATATGAAAAATATTTTCACAACATTTGAATAGATGCTTCTATTTAAAAAAGACATAAACATGTATTCATTTTAAGGAGAACCAATGTATGAATTTAATTTTAATAATAACTCGATACTTCTAAAAGTTCACCAGTGAGCAAGGTTTAGACACCTTGCCATATGCTGATATGATCATGCTCTGTACATTCACAAACTGTCACATTTAGAGAAATATGTTTTTTAGCACTGTGTTAAAGCCGGAAATGTATGTTAAAAGCAGGGTAGGTAAAATAATCAAATATACAGTTTTTGTTTCATTTTTTGAAATTGTCTTTGCTCTCCAGCAGCAATAAATAACTTATGAATTCTGAAAAAGCACCAAAAAAGATCCAGCATCTGCAGCTGCTGTCATTCTGTATAAACGCCAACCAATCACTACCTCGCGGTCTGGTTGAAAAGAACCATTGACAAGCCTCCTAGCCTCCCTGTGCACACTCTAACCTTGCAGTGTACAAGCTTGAACTCAAAGCGCATAATCGCTGCTGGAGGAAAGTTGTTCCGCTAGGGATGGCAAATTTGAAGCTTCGAAACGTTTCAAAACATTCAAACCATTGTTTCGAAATGTTTTGAAACATTTCAAAACTTGCTCGCTCAACATTGGCATCCACTGGGAGAAGTTGTCATTGCAGCCATTAATTATTATTGGTGTTGATGTGCTGAAGTCCTCCTTTTCACAAATCCAAAAATATGAATAGTTTTGATACAGGCATAATTAGTCAATTATTTAGTTTGTATACGATATGACTATTTCTTATTGTATGGCACTGTTTGTTTATTCTGCCGTTAAATGTTCTCATTCATTCATTGAGAATAACTGTGTCAGGTCAGCCTTTTATATATAAATGAACTTCACAATTACAATTATTCTGATTCTGCCTAGTTGGTATTGCACCTCATTGTGATTATTCACATCAATGCAGTATATAAATTTCGAGTCAAAAACATTTTGCTCAAAGAGCTTTTTTCAGAAATAATATTTCCTGCACATTTTTTTGGATTCAGCTGGCTTCTCTGCTTCGCTACCATCTGAAATCAAATTACAAGTTTATTTAAACAAATAAATAAATAAACAAACATGCTGTAAGCCGCGCTGGGAAGGCAGGGAGGACTGTGTGCCCCTTGTCACAGACACATGACGTTGGTGAACCTATCTTAATGGCCCATACATCCTGACCGAAACACCTCTCGGCCGTGAAATGCAGAGATTACCAAACTCAAGCGTTTCTCACAGACTCTGTAGGACTCTATTAAATCTACCCCCTATTGTCTTAAAAACACCTGCATCCTGGAGAAATATTTCAGGACCGTGGGAGCATATCGATCAGGGTGTCCCCCAATTCACCCTAAAACGGCCTTCCTGAACTTACCCTGTGCTGAACAATGCCACAGGGTCATCAACCAGAGATCTACAGAACTGCGCCCTAGGAATGGGAGATTCGAAGGATCCAAGTGTGAAAATACTAATTTCACCCACAATGTTACAAATATAATGCGTATTTCTGTTATATTGTAGGATAAGAGCTGATTAATAACATTAATACGGATTATCCTTGTAATTCTGTATTGTGCCGGACGTTTCATGGCAAACTGTTGTGCAAGCATATCGTGTTTGGTATCATTTTACTCCACTAAGATTCCGAAATCGCACGGGGCATATTTCGAAGGGATTAAAATAGTACTAAACCCTCATTCAATAAGTATGAAAAGAAATATACTTCTACTTCTCCTCGTGGTAATGTCCCCTCCCAAATTCTCTCTGAGGAGGGGTTGCCTTCCTGATTACCCAAATGATTTATGATCCTGCTATAGGAAGCGCGTCTTGAGTCTGGGCATAAAGGGTAGGAAAACAAACTATTCGAGGAGGATCGCAACCGACTTCCCGCACGTGCATCTATATGCCGTGCGTAGCAAATAATCTATAGTTATGGAAGATCGTAGACGACTTCCCCACACATTCATCTGTATGTGTGTAGCCGTTCTCACAATGAAAGATTGCATTCAACTTCCCCCACGCGCATCTCCATGCCGTGGGTAGCTTTAATCTAGCCATGGAAGATCTTAGGCGATTTCCCACACGTGCTCCTGCAGCCATGTGCAGACGTGATATAGCTATGGAAGCTTGTATTCAACCTTCCCACAGTGTACTTTGTGCATATGTGTAGTTGTGAGCTGCACCAGGTATGATTTGACTTCTTCTTTATATTTTCTGTAACGATGTAATTGGTTCTTGGGATTTAAGCTTGTGCCTGCCTGGCGAAATAAATTGTTAATTGCATTCTGCTGTGGTTTTCTGACTCTAACTGATATTCTTCCAGCACGGAGTCTTGTCTCCCAATTGGGTAATGAAGGACTGTAATCGCGATGCCTGATCAACGCGCTTGGTCTGCGTTATATAGTGGATTTTCCACGCTGTGATTGGTGTTATTATGATTAGGCTTCGAGGATATTCTGTTATACTGAGTCGGTTTGGTCACTGAACGGAAATCTTATACAACACGAAGTCCCTGAACTGATAACGTCACACTTCGGAGTCACTCGCTTTGGGCCCCGGTAATCCCTAGTCATAGCTAATTTCTATGTCAAATTACTGCGCTTAATAATACCGCCAGCCTCTGATTTAATCCACCAAATTGGCTGTACAAATGTTTCTGGTCCGGCGGATCTAGGTATAGACCAGTTACGAGTCTGACGCACAACGAAGCTCCAAATTAACTAATTAGAGTCAGATCAATATTTATGCCAATGCATAATTTAATCGTAACCGCAAATGGTTACAACTAAAGTTTATATCCTAAATTTGATATGGAGTCAGATACGCTGTAACCGCTATGCTATGCGCCCTGTTCCTGCGAACAGATAAAGTTGATAAATTAACATCTGTTTTATCCCGATTCACACCAACTGAGGAAAACACGCTGAGACCTTCCTCCTCATCTAGGACCCTCCTTGGCCTAGTTGCACAGTGTTTACAATGCTTTAACTTATTGACAAATTGGAAAGAGCAACCGGCAAACTTTAGAAAATCTATCTATCTATCTATTGATCATTGAACAACTGTAGCAAAATCCTCACAAAATCTCTCTGCAACTCGACGCAACAGAACTCATCAAACACCTGTATTTTTCCCATGGCTTTTTACAGCCTCTCGTTGTGGTCTGATACCGATCATGTGAGGTTTCAAACATCTCTCGAAGAACGTGTCAGAACCGGAAGTGATAAAACGTTTTGAAACCATTCAAACTTCGGTATCGAAATTGCCATCTTTATGTTCTGCCATCAAATCAAAAGAAGAAGAGGTTGTTGGAAGTGTACGGATATTGGTTGTGGCTAGAATGCATCGCTAAAGAGGCGACTATCAGGTGCCTTGAGTAAAGCCTGCCCAAAAACCTTTGATTAGAGTGCACCGCTGAAGAGGCGGATATATATATTATACTATATATACGATATATATACTATATTCTAACTCTGCCAAAATTACTATTGCCACGGTTACTTGTGACCACTCGTCCTGCCAAAAAGGCCAGGAAAAGAAAGTATTATATGGTTGCTGGTGTCAGAACATGTATTGCATACATAGACAACTGCAACTATAGACAGGAGGAAGTGGTTTTAATGGATGGATGGACAATTTCTGCTTTTGAGAGCCCCAGTTCCAAAATGACCGTCAAGTCGTGATGTTGCGGTTGTGGACACGCTCCTGTTCCAACCTGCTTAAAATGTGCTCTAGACATCACATTTCAAAATGGCTATTATTTTCAAAAAACAATTTTTTTTTAAAATTTATCCTTTATTTAACTAGGCGAATCATTGAGAACCAGTTCTCATTTACAATGATGACCTAGCCAAGAGGCCTCAGCAAGAGCACATAAGCACATAAAGGAGCAAGTAAAATCAACATAGTCAACAGACAGCAAAAACACAAAGCAAAGATGGGTACAAACAGCATAGGAAATGGAACAGGCAAAAAGGCAAAAGTACATAAAAAGCGAGAAACAGGGTATTATTCATGGAGTTTTAAAGGCGTAGCGAGAGGGGTGGGGTCATCTGCAGGTACAGCAGTCAACAATGATCTTTTGCAGATTTTGCTTGCGCATATTAAATGATGTGAAGGCTGTAAGTTTAAGCGTGTCTTTATTCCAATCATGTGCGGCAGCGAAACAAGATGAATTACGGTCAAGGGCAGTGCGGACCTTAGGGATGGTTAACATAATGAAATCAGTGGATCTTAAGTGGTAAGTGCTGCCAGTAAAGTGCAAGAGATTTGAAAGGTAATGCGGCGTCATTCCGAGGATGGTTTTATAGACTAACTGCAGCCAGTGTTGCCGGTGCCTGGTGTGAAGGTAGGGCCAAGCTACTAGTTTATAGAGAACACAGTGATGGACGGTGAAAGGTGCGCCGGTGGCAAAGCGAATTGCCGAATGAAACAAGGAGTCCAGCTTACTTAGGGTGCCTTTAGGTGCCATATTATAGATTGTGTCCCCATAATCAAACATCGGAAGGATAGTCATTTTCACAAGTGCGTGTTTGGCAGGGTGTGTAAATGAGGCCTTGTTTCGATACAAAAAGCTAAGTCTGGTCTTGACTTTTGACCGAAGATTATCGATGTGTGTATTGAATGTCAAAGATGAATTCAGCCAATGGCTAAGGTATTTAAAGGCGCTAACAAACTCCAACTCTGAGCCATCTGCGCAGAAAATCTTAGGGGTACAGGCGGCATTGAGATTTTTTCGATCAAATAAAATGCATTTGGTCTTCTTGGAACTGAGAGACAGGTGGAGGTTGTGGAAAGACTGTTGGACGGAGGTGAGACTTGCTGAAGAGTAGATGCAGCAGAATGAACAGAAGGGCCAGTTGAGTAGATGATGGTGTTGTCAGCATAAAGATGTATACCAGAATCACCAGCAGCCTTTGTTACATCATTTATGTAAATGGCGAACAAGGTTGGGTTGAAGATGGAGCCTTGAGACACACCTTTGGAGATTGGAAGTCGTTCCGACACAATGTTTTCTGCCTTCACCCGCTGGAACCGATTGTCAAGATAGCTGCCAAACCAGCTGCAGCAACTACTAGACAAGCCAATGTTGGTAAGTCTTTGTAGGAGGATGTTGTGATTGACCGAATCAAAGGCCTTAGCTAGATCCACAAAGGCAGCTACACAGACAAGCTTATTGTCCAAAGCGCCAATGATGTCATCCAGGACCTTCAGGGTAGCAGTGATGCATCCATGGCCTTTCCTAAACCCAGACTGCAGGTCAGACAGGATGTGGTTGGAGTCAATGAAGTGGGACAGCTGCCTATGAACCAGTTTCTCCACAACCTTAGGTCGGTAACAGTTAGGATCAGAGCTAGAGCCACCTTTGAAAAGGGGTAGAATTAAGGCAGATTTCCAGTCAAGCGGGAATACAGATGATTGGAGGGACAGGTTAATCAAGCTAGCGATCGGGGCTGCAATAATGTGAGCGGCTGCTTTTAAAAACACCGGATCAAGCCCATCAGATCCAGCTGCCTTATTTGGATCTAGCTTAGTGAGCTCGTCCAGGACTTCTGAGACCGTGACAGGTAGGAAAGAGAGGCTGTTAAAGCCAGGCGAGGAAGCTGACATATGAAATGATGTAAAATTTCTGGCAGCAGCGTCAGGGGAATTAGATTTCTCAAAATGATGATTAAATAGTGTGGCCATGCGTGGTTTATCGGTGACAACAATGTCACCGAATTTCATAGAGATGGGTAGGTGAGAAAAAGCTAGATTGTTTTTCATAAGCTTTTCCAAAACCTCTTCGCGTTGGACCCACAAGCTGAAAATTTTTCTTTGAAATAACTCATTTTGGCTTTCCTGACTGCTTGTGTTGTTTTGTTCCTGCATTGTCTGAAAGCCAGCCAATCAGCAGGGGACTGAGAAGACCTTGCTCTTTGCCATAAGGTGTTTTTCAGATGGATCAGGGTAGCCAAGTCATGGGTAAACCAGGGGCTGTAACAATTTTTGGTCCGGAATCTTTTCAGTGGGGCATGTAAATCAATAATAGAACTAAAGGTACTTTTGAAATATAACCATGTGAGGTATCGTTCTGGAACCAAACGCGAGACCCAAAACATCCAGCAAAAAGGTGTTTTATTGAAGCTGGGGGGTGAACCCCCGCAGGGCAGAAGGCAACGGTACAAAGTCCACAATCCAAAATCAGAATCCCAGGGACGTAATCCAAATCGTACACAGGGCAGCAAACACATAATCAGGGTCGGGCAAAACAGGTTCGTTACACAGGTGCAGAGAAATCCAAGACAAAGCCAAAATTGTAAACGGGGACGGTCCAGTCAGAAGTATAACACAAAGAGTACAAGGCATAGAATCGCAGCACAAGGAAAACGTTCTGACAGGGACTGGAAGTGAACAGACTGCTTAAATACACGTAGGGGAAGTCACATGCTATGACAGGGAACAGGTGAAAAGGATCAGACTAATTAACGAGGGAACAGACATGAGGAAGAACCTAACCACATGAAATTGGCAAAAGCCAAAACGCGGACAGGGATCACAAAGACAGCCTATAACAAACACACAGCTCCGGTTAGGGAGTTCTAACGTGCACAGATAATGAGAGGCAGAACAGAGTAAACCAGGTGCAGAGACTCCGCTGAAGCGCAGCAAAGTAAATTGAGTAAAGACAAGGGGCGGAGACTAGAATAGGGCGAGTGCTGAGAGCTCGTTAGTCAATTAGTAAAGTGCAGCTATACAATCCCTAGTGCTCGTTAGTAAGTTAGTACTATAAGCAATGTTAGTCTTGGTTAGTTGATTTAACTAAAATAACAAACTGTTAGTAATGTTAGTAATGACAGAACAGCAAGGCGAAGGAAGCAAACGAGATTAGAAGGATAATTGAAAACCCCGAAACCATGAAATCACCCGAAAGCGTGGCATGCAATACTGGGGCAATAAGCTGTCACATGACATAAGACCAGACAGGGGAGACAAAGTGCAATGCATGGCATGGAGCAAAACAAGAACCGGAATATAACTGTGGGAATGGATAATGGCAGGAATACAGACAAAGCAAAAACAAAAACATGGCATGGGATCAGAATCATAGGCAAAACATGGTCAGACAAAGCAGAGTCATAAAAAACCAGGCATCGTCCACAGAGGGGATAAGGTTGATTCTATCCCAATTCACTGCCGCGACGTCACGTAAGAAGGCCTGATTATCAAAATTCTTTAAGGAGCGTTTGATCGCAATCACTGGGGGGCGCTGAATAGAGAGACCAGAGCGAATACATGCAATGGCACAGTGATCACTCATGTCTTGGCTAAAAACCCCAGTTTGGTAGTTTGATGGAGTATTAGTAAGGATAATGTCGATCAGCGTGGCGGATGTGAGTGATTGTGGATTGTATCTAGTAGGCTCTGATATCATTTGAAATAGATTTAAAGCGTCAAACTGCTGTATGACTAAATCTGGGGGATTAATCACATCCCAATTTAGATCACCCAGAGGAATGAACTCAGAAGAGATGTGTGGCGCCAGAAGTTCACTAAGGGCTGTCAGTGTACATGCTGGGGCAGAAGGAGGTCTGTAGCAGGCAGTAACTGAGAGGGTGAAATTTGCTGACTGCTTAAGTTTTAGAATTAACAGTTCAAATTGCTTGGGGACCGACTTAGACAGGATAACAGAACATTGAAAATGATTTTGTACAAAAATGGCCACACCACCTCCCTTTGTGAGTCTGTCCTGACGAAAGACATTGTACCCCGGAATAAGAATTTCAAGATCAGAAACACTTTTCTTAAGCCACGTTTCAGAAACTGCCAAAACATCAGGATTGGCAGTGTGCACCCATGATTTCAGGTAATCAAATTTTGGCAACAGACTGCGCGTATTTAAATGCAGAAAACCCAAACATTTGCGTTAATAATCAATAAATTTGATTATTCAAAAAAAAAATTTTTTTTGGTCTTTGTACTTTTTCAGTTGAATACAGGTTAAAGTGGATTTGCAAATAACTGCTTGATATTTTTATTTAAATTTTAAACATAGTCACATTTCTTCTGGAATTGAGGATGTAGATAACAGTGGTGAGTAAGCTGGGGTAAAACATGGGCATAGTCTCCAGTTAATCTTATCTCCTCATCTTCTTGTGTTATCAATACTAGTGAGTCTAAAGAGGTCCCCAGGCCTGCTGCTCAAGGTGAAGCTGGAGTCGAGGGGAATGCCAAGAGATATTGGCTCATTTACTGCTCAGGCTTACTGGGGGAGAGAAAAAAGGAACAGATACTGGGGTTGGTGGGAGTGTTGAGGCATACAACTGTGAAATTGGTTTTTGTCCAAGAGTGTCTGTTTCTGTTTGACATTTTCTCTGCTACCTAAGTAAATTACAATGGATCTCTTGCACTGATGTGATTCTTGTCTCTCTCCAGTGCAGATGGATTGCCATTCTTAAACAATGATTCCTGTGACACCAGAAATTCTGTGAGGTTTGTCTTTTCAAAAAAATATGATACTGCTGGACGCATCATGAAACAAACAAACAAAAAAAAAAAAAAAACAACTAGAAAAGCTTTTGGTGAAATTTCAAACTCAAAGGTAGAAACAAACAGCAGTGAGATAAGCATTAAATGGAATTTTATTCAATTTATTTGGAATTGTATTAATTACTTTTTGAGTACTTTATGTTCTGCAGACACATAAATATCTCCTCATTTAATTTGTTGGAACCTCTTTGCTGAGATATATGGAACTCACACTCAGGTTTAAGTTCAGCTGGTAATCATGAATGCAATTTCTCCCATACTTTGCAAGTGATTAAAGGCAAAACATTTCATGCATAGTTGTGGAGCTCAAGCAAGTCTCCAGTTACCCTGTAATTCTAGTTTTGGAGGGTGGTAGGAATCAGAGTACCCTGAGGAAACCATGTGAACATGGGAGAAGTCCACACAGAAAAAGCCCAAGCGTCATCGCGTGAGAGGTTAAATCTATTTCCAGCAATATAACACAAGCATTACATTTTTTATAAACAGGAGTTACGCTACCATTATCTGACCTGGCTCCTGTCACAATCTTTTTTGTCAGATACTTTGACACTTTGGAAAGAAACCTGATGGAGGTCAAAGCAAATGACAACCTTAGCAAAAAAAAAAAAAAACTGTCAAAAATGTTTGCTATGAAACCACCAAATTCACTGCAGTACTGTAGTAGTCGTTTTTGACTGTCCTGGTTTGACTTGCACAAAAAGTCATCTGCCAGCTGCTGAGTCACGCGCAATAATAGCCTGTTGGTGTAGAGTTCATGGATGTTTGCCAATTAAAACTTGATTAATTTTAATACAGCATCTCTTGGGGTGAATTCCATATAGTGATGAGACTGTAAATTGAATTAACAGATGCTTCTAAGAGAACTATAGCACACTAAGGACCATTTGTCTGGAAGTTGTAGTAAAGCCCAGCAAGACATCAGATCTCCCAAGAGGTGTATTTGTTGAACTGATGTAATGGGATAAAGTGTAATGCGATGAGTCATCTCCTGTGTGTAGAACCATTGACATCAGCATAAATTAGCACAATTTTTCACCTAGATATGTCTTTCCCTAGCTGTGTGGGTGCTGTTTGTATTGAAACGGGGACCTCCGTAAACCTTCATGTGGTAGTGCTGTCTGGATGTCTCAGCTTAACTGAACATTTATAATAGAGCTGTACATAAGAAATAAATAGATTGAGGGATGTTGAATGAATGAAGGTGAATTTACTCAAACTTTTTATTTTCTATAATACGTGTTTTTTGAAGTTATGCACAGGATTCAGGATTGCGGTGGTTCCCATTCAAAGATATGTCACGCTTAACCAAACCCACTCGCATTCATGTTATTTTTCAAATCTATCTGTCTGTTTTTGTCTATAACTGTATTCTGGATGTTCAAAGGGCGTTGCGAGGCGAGCATGACTCAGGATTTAGAAGAATTCATCTTTTTGCTTTGTTTTGGAGAAATTCACTTTTGCGTCTTTCTGCAGGATCTGTGGCAACACCCACCCATCTGAGTAAGACAGTCATACAAAAAAATATTCTGCACATATTTTAGAATAACAAATACAAGAAAGTAGGAGCATGAATTTGACTCATTTGAATGAATATTGAATTTATTCTTAGAGGCGTTAAAAACGCAACAAGCAACAAGCAATGTTTAAAATTTTGTGCAAATAGTGCAATCAGGAAAAAAATTAATGCAAGGATATTTAAAGTTGAGTATTAGCTCACAAACAGTGGATAAAAACAAATTAATAAGTCTGCAGATCACATGCCGACAACAATAGTCTGATACATAAGCCACTTCCGAAATGATGCACGAAAAGGAGAGTGAGCAAATAAATATTATATGCATTCCTGTACATTAACCCTGGCTATAAAAAGCCAGGCTAAAAACCTTACATTTGCGAAAAGTCGCAATGCCACAACTGACACAACAAAACAGGGATCAGGCGATTGGAATGATGATGGCCGGAAAGAGTGCAGCCAGAGTTGCGGCACACTTTGGAGGGCATTATGCGTCTGTTTCACGTCAGTGGAAGTGATATAGGCATACAGGAAGCACCTGTAATCGACGGCGGCCTCGGCAGCCACACATGACCATGCATGTGCAGAACCATAGCATTTGTGTGATGCACCTCAGAGACCGCTTTCATCCAGCAATGCTGACCGCTGCTGTGGTTCCCAGAAGAGGCCGTGACCATATCAGCTCCAGTGTGTTGTGTGAACATGGCTCTGGGAAGAAGGCATCTCTTCATTTAGGGCACATCTTGGGATGATCCTGAGGGATTGCAGATCTGCTACTTGTCGTCAGTGGGGACATGCACCTTCCAACAGAAATAGGCCAAATCATCTATGGCGTCACATTATAATTAATGACTAGTCGAGCTACTTGCTCTATTGCAATGATGGGAGGTGACGTATTCACTGGAGACGAGGTGATCAGTGCGCTGATCTGTATGTTGTGAAAGTCAATCGATTCGTTGATGGTAGTGTGGGCAGCTGTAGGGTATGCTTGGAGTCTCTATTGGTGTTTTCTAATGGACCACTGGCAGCACAAGACTATGTTGATGAGATCTTCAACCCATATATTGTGCCCCACGTCCGCCAAAACTTTCACATAATCTTCATGCATGACAACGCTGACGTCCTAACACAGCAAGGATTACCAGGCACTGCATGGACATGAGCATTGTATGGGTATTTGACTGGCCTCCTGATTTGCCAGACATTAACCCAATGGAACATTTTTTGGACATTCTGGATCAGCAAGTTCACCATTGGGGTCACCCTCCCAACACTCAAAATCAAATTTGTACTGTTCCGTTGGAAGAGAGGGATCAGATCCCATAGAGACAGATCAATAATTTGATGACCTCTATGCCACATAGAATTCAGGAAATGCTTGCAGCAAATGGTGGACACACACGGTATTAGTGCCATGTGCTATATGATCCAGGAGGATATCTGATTTTGTAAAATTGTCAAGTCTACATTTAGAAATGTGTCAGTAAAGCTATTAAAATTGGTTACTTATACATTTTGTTTTTAAAAATTCCTTTGCACTATTTAAATGTCAGATGTTTACCTTGTTGCATTTTTAATGCCTCTTTGCATACGTAATGCTTTCTCATAGGTACTCTAAGGGCTTTACAGTGATATGGGGGAATCTTACTTCACCACTACCACTGTCTAGCATCCACCTGGGTGATGCATGGCAGCCAGTTTACACCATCAGCTAAGGAAAATTTTCTTTGCCAATTAAATCAGGGGTGATAAGGTGGCAGGTTAAAAGAGCCAGGTTAGGAATTTAGCAGGTACACAAGGGAACTCCCGACTCTTGTCAGAGAGAGCCATGGGATCTTTTATTGCCACAGTGAGTCAGAACCTCAGTTTAACTTTTCATCAGAATGACATCTCCCTCAGCACAGTATCCCCATCACAGGACTTACTTGGCTCATAAATGCCAACTTAACCACTTGAGAGAAAAGCCACAGATTGTGATTGTATATATCCTTTAGCTTTGTTGTTTTATAATACAACGTATTTCAAGGTGAAAATCCTCATCAAAACACCTTTTTTTGATATAATTTTAAACACTTTTTATCAATAGCTTTGCACATACAGTTGTATGTCTAATTTTGAGAAATGAGGAACCAGCTGCATTTGGGAATTATGAAAAAAAGGACCCAAGGCCTTGTAGCTTTCCGGCAAGCAATCTTATGGTGATGAATCAAGTTATGAAAATTTCTTGTGAAGTTTGACTGTCGAATCATCAAAGGTCAATATCAAGGTCACTAAATGTAAGTTCACATACATTTATAAGACCTCCTATATGTTTGTAAAACAATCTTAAGCTCAGAAACAGTTTTGGTATCAAGTAATTGAAAATAAATTTTGTCAAATGTGAACTTTAAAGGTCACAGAAGGTCAAGTTGAGGTCACCAAATGACTTTATATATGGCATATGTGACTTTCTGTAAGTCTCTAGTACAAACTTTGCCTCCATCCTTGACCATTTTGGTGATACAAGTCATTGTAATTTCACAATCTCAAGTTTGACCTTCAAAGGTTAGTGACAGTCAAGTTGAAGGTCACCAAATGAAATGAAGGAACCCCTTGCGCTTCAGCCCCTCTGTCAGCGGAGGTCGGTGCTCGCAGAAAGGACAGTAAATCCAAATGCAAAGAAGAAACTGGAGCACTCAAATCACCAGCATAAATTTATTTAGGTGCCAGGACTGACGTTTCGATGCACTGCGTCTTCCTCAGAGTCAAACCAAAGTTACCCAATGAAACTTCATAAGTAACTTCCTCGATGTCTGCAACACAAACCCAGGCTCCATCTATGACCATTTTAGTGATATAAGTCATTGCATTTTCACTAGGTCACGTTTGACCATCGAAGGTCAAAATGAAGGTCACCACATGGCAGTTCATATATGACTTCCTCTATGTCCCTAATGCAAACCTTGGCTCCATCTGTGACCATTTTGGCGATACATGTCATTGTAATTGTATTATGTCAAGCTTGTTCATCAAAGGTCACTGACAGTCAAGTTGAATGTCACCAAATGGAAGTCCATGTGTGACTACCTGTAAGTCTATAATAAAAACTTAGGCTTTATCTGTGACCTTTTTAGTGATACAAGTAATATAATTTTCACTTTTGAAGACCAAAATGAAGGTCACCAAAAGAAAATTCATATATGACTCCCTATATGTCTCTAATACAAACCTAGACTGTATCTGTAATGGTTTTGGTGATATAGCAAGTCATTGAAATTTCACTGTAAAGCTTGGCCTTTGATGGTCACTGAAGGTCAAGTTCAAGGTCACCAGATGAAACTTCAAATATGACTTCCTATTTGCTGCTAATACAAACTTACGTTCTATCTGTAATACTTTTGGTGATAGATACTTTTGGTGAGTCAGAAAAGCTGGTTAGGTAAGAAAGCTACAGTGGCTGCAATTGGCCAACCAATTTTTTAAGCAATGCTTTGATTGGCTGACTGGACTTAGGTAATTGTGGAAGTTTTAGACTGGACTTGGCCACCACTAGAAGTAGCCTCTTGGGGAATTCCAATTCACTGCACATTTTATATTGTACTTGAGTTCTTCTTGGCCAAAATTAGCTTATGTGCTTTATGTGGCTTATTGCTCATCAATGAATGAATGGATCTGTAGTGTTATCTGATTTTTAATGAATATGGACTTGAGCACTTATGGAAATAACCCCTTCAAGTAGTTGCAGAGATATACTCCTTTCATTTTGGGCATGTCATTTTTGAGCATTTTCTTGGCCAGAGGCTCAGGGCTTATGGGGGAATTACTTTTTCACATAGGGTGAGGTAGGGCTGGATAATTCTTTTACTTCAATAAATGAAATCATTTAAAAACTGCATTTTGTGCTTGGTCAGGTAATTTTTATTTAATTTTAAAATTAGTTTGATGATCTGAAACATTTAAGTGTGACAAATATGCAAAAATAGAACAAATGTGCAAAAACTTTTTCACAGCACTGAATTCCAAAAAACACTCCAATGGCTGTACTAATAAGAGGCACACAAGATGAAAATTTACTTCGAGTTCCATCAGAGTAAACCTTCAGGCACATACATGCACAAATATGTGTGAAAATCATACATCAAGCCGTAGAAATGACACTTATCATTGACTTATCTTTGCCTGCCGAGCTTAAGTTAAACCAGCAGAAAGATTGCTGTATTTTTTTGCCAAACTGTAATTCTCTCCATCTTCCTCACACCACCGCTGAAAACCATTTTTCAGGTGTGTAATAAAACCCTGCTATTCCAATGCAGAGCATTTTCTGAATCCTCCTTGGGGAATCAATAATCCATGGGCGTAGCAAATGTCATTCCAATAATTTGGACTATCGCCACTACCCAGAATCTGGCTTGGACCTGAAAGCTCACAGTTCACCTTATAACAGCTGGAGGTTTGAAAGGCAAGAAATTTCCTGGAAGATATTAGAAGTTTGGCATTTTGGAGGGAAATATACTGAGAGGCATTAAAAACGCACCATAAAATATACTATTTTAAGTAGTGGTAAATGGTTTCTTTCGTAGTTGCAAAACACAGTCTCAGGAAACTGTACTTTTGGTAGTGAGACTTGCCCTCACTGTTATTGTTACATTGGCAGTCAATTCAGCAGTTCTTATGCATTAACTGACATGGCAGAAGACTTTTTATGGAATGTGTTTTTGTGGCGTCACAGACTTTGTCGGGGACGACAGCTGACACATCTGGTCATTCTGTGTCATCCCTGCAGTCTAGATACAGTCATTTAATGGACATTAATGCGTTCAGAATCTTTTCTTTGGGACTGGCCGTCATTCAACATTCAAAATGTTTGATTCTTCTGAGTTTCATTTGTTTTTTGGCATTTGAAGTGGGAATGATGTGACATTGTTTATTTGTGTTTTTATTGGCCCTGATCTTCAACTTTTCATGTGCAAAATGATTTCTCCCAATGTGATTCACGACCATGATCCAGGGAACTGTGCTGCATTTAGTCATAATGAGGCGTTAAAC
Source organism: Gymnothorax javanicus (assembly GCA_029692085.1). Taxonomy (NCBI): domain Eukaryota; kingdom Metazoa; phylum Chordata; class Actinopteri; order Anguilliformes; family Muraenidae; genus Gymnothorax; species Gymnothorax javanicus. The sequence goes on along the minus strand of CM056195.1, from coordinate 135,996,639 downwards.
CAAGAAAGGATTCGAACCCAGACACTTGACATTTTGTAATGCTTACCATACCTGATGGTCATCATGTTATCAGCAAAAGGAAAAACTATCAGTTTTCAAATTAGACGATAAAAACCACTTTGCGTTTTTAATGCCTCTCAGTACACAAGCTTACCTCATCATCCATAATCTAATCAGGATTATGAAACAATAAGTATTGTTAATAAGTGTAGATGAGCAGCAGTTAAAGATATTGAGATGAGAGGGAAACAGCAGAGGGGTTCTTTGTGCACCTACCCCACTGTGAATCCATGTGTCAGGATGCTCTCTGGATGAACGCTGCAAATAGAGTGCCCTGAATCCATTACTCAGTTCCATGCTTTTACTTTAAGGGAGAATGAACACCTTATGAAATTCGTCTCATGATGCTGAGAAGTTGTTTGATTTGGGAGATAGAGAGGCAACTTTGGGAAATGATTCATAAAGGAACCAGATGTACAGGTTTGGTAATTTGAAGGCTAAACATTAAGAAGACCAAGATGAGTCTGAGAGATTCTGATTTGAAACCTTAAAGTACACCTATTATGTGACTTTTCACTGATCATTCTTGTATCCTTGAACTCTACGAAAAAAAGGTTTACAGGCGTCATTGCTAAAAGAACACTTGAGTTCTCTCATGCTTGCCAATTTTGCAGTACCTGTCTGTGAAACGCTCCATTTAAAGTCCTGCCCCTGCCCTCCCGAAAACCCCAGTGTGCTGTGATTGGTCAACTTGATCACTCACTTGTGATTGCTCAACCGTTCGCGCCCCTTGTCATGCCCCTTACCATAAATGGATTTCCGCTTTAACAACAAATACCGGTTAAGCCTTGTGGGCAAAACCCACTTGATTCAAGGGCGTGCCAAACTATCTGCTTGGTGCGAAAATTCAAATGGTGACATCACCAATTGATGAAAAAAAAAAAAATGGCCAGAAGCGATTGGGGCGTTTCAGTCAGCGCTGGAGCAGTGAGTTTTGCCGTTGAGAGCACTTCTTCTGGAGGTGACTTCCAGTTGTTTTCCGACACAGACCTTTTAAATGCACACAAAAACGATATGATTCACACTGCGACAGTAAAATAATGAAAAACCCTAATAGGTACACTTTAAGACGTCGGCAGGAGGAATACTGCTTAGTCCAGCCAGTAAATCCCAGCAGTATGCTTGAACATGGGGACATGGTAAGGGACATCAATGAGGAACATGGAAATGATTGACAGGAGGCCATCACCTTCCATTGATTCTCTAAGAAGGAAAGCAGCGATACACTGTTGAAAATTGAATGCCCTCCATTCCAGGAGTTGACAGCTGAGTGGAGCTTTAATTGCCATTTTCAAGATACAGATACATGTGGTAACAGATTACATTACCCTTGTGTTTATTCCAGACATAGCTCTGCCTGCCATATCACAGACATACTAAGTAAACAAAAAGAAAGCGAATTTAGGGACTGATACTCTGGCTCTGTGGTTTAGGGACTGATACTCTGTACAATTATTAATGTGTTTATATGTTTAATAAGCAATGATAAATTCGAGACACACCTCTTTGGCACATTCTAATGAGCTATAGTTACGTTTTGAACAGCCCCTGCACTTTTCTGTCTCAGTGGTTGCGTTTACATGGATTCTTTTCCTCAATCTGATTGAAATCAAATGGATTAAATGAATCTGATTCGATCTGTATACATGAATGCTAAATAAAGCGATCCACGTTCAATCCGCGTATACATGGCCCCACATGAAACCGATTACAGTTTCTTTGACATGCGCAAAAGGTCCCACTACCTGAAAAGGTGTAAGAGAAGAAGAGGTGCATTTCCGGCTTCCTGTTTACCTCTGGAAAAATGGATCCACATCGTGTTCTGTTGGGGACGCTTTTTGTGTTGTGCTTCCATTTATTTGCGGTGCTACGGTCTCAGCAGTTAATCGTCCTGAAGAGATATGTGGCCAGTAGAAGAAGAAGAAGAAGTGGAAGAATGTACCACTACCTGAAATGATCAGCTTGTCCCTTCCTCCGAAAAAAAAAAGCGGAGCCAGTGGATGAAAGTTCGCAGCAAGCACTGATGGGAGACTGTAGTCCTCACCGAGTTCACGAATCAGGAATGGCAAGCGGATTTCCGAATGGCACGCCGGTCATTCGTGAAGTTGTCCACATTAATGGGGAAGTATATGGCACCAGAGCCGAAAACTGTAAGGGCTCCAATTCCAGTTAGCATGAGAATTGCCATCGTCCTCTACAAATTAGGGAGCTGTGCGGAGTACAGAGTCGTTGCTAACCAATTTGGCGTCCATAAAAGCACCGTCAAGAAATTTGTTTATCTTTTCTGCAAGAGCATGGTTGACGGACTAATTACACAGCTCATCCGTGTACCAACTGCTCAGGAGGCAATGGAGATTGCTAGAAGGTAGGCTACATTACATCTCACCTGTACAATTCCAAAACATCTGTCACACCTGTATAGCCAGCCCAGGCTACTATTATTCCTTGTTCACTCTATCCTGTACATACACCCCCTCAGGTGGGCCTGGGGCGCCATGCCGTGGATAAGATATCTCATCCCTTTCAACATAATTCAATATTCATTCATGCACTCATTAGGTCACTCACCCATTGATTCATTCGGGCATTCATTCACTCACTCATTCATTCATTTTTAATTGAATAAGGTGTGACATTGCACTGACAAGACTGTTAGATGCTAGATTTAAGGGCCACCTCATTTAATTTGGAAGCAACAGTGCGTTCCAGAAGTTTAGCTATGAATGGAAGGTTAGAGATGGGGCGATAATTTTTGAACTCTTCAATAGCTGCTCCAGGTTTCTTTAAAATAGGGGTAACAGCTGCTGTTTTCAGGTATGTAGGGACAGTGCCCAAGTGAAGAGATGAGTTTATTATAGTCATTAGAAGGGGGCACAGGGCAGGCAGGCATGACTTGACTAGTGGGGTGGGCATGGGGTCCAGGAGGGAAGTAGTAGACTTAGCCTTCGAGGCCAGGTCACGGACATACTGCTCATCAATGGGTGAGAAAGTGCTGAAAGACTGAGCAGGTACTGGAAAGGAGGCGAGGCAGTCATTTAAAGTAGCAGTAGTTTGTTTTGGAAGAAACTGAGAAACTCACAGCAAAGATCAGTTGATGGGGTCAGTGGGAAGGATTTGTTGGGCTGGAGTAACTTGTTAATTGTGGAGAAAAGGGCTTTAGGGTTACTCTGCCCTTTGGCAATAATGGTGGAATAATACAAAGATTTAGCCTCGTTAAGAGCCTCCTTGTAGGCCAGTACATGGTCCTTGTAGGCCAGTGCATGCACAGTTAAGCCAGTTCTCCTACTTAGGCGCTCCAGTTGGCGGCCAGCAGTCTTCATTTTGCGCAGCTCAGGCGTGTACCATGGAGCAGAGTGGAGGAAAGAGACAGTGTGAGTTTTCAAGGGTGCAAAATCATTTAACAAATTTGTTAACTGGGAATTGTAAAATGATATAAGGTCATCAAGACAAGTGTCAAGTGGCTTATCTTGAGATTGGGTATTCAGCAAGTCAAGGAGCTCAGCTACATTGATATTCTTAATGTTCCTATATGTGATGGAATGTGATAGTCGAGAGCGATGGGGTTTAAGAACAGCGATGTTGAAGAAAATCGCTTTGTGATCTGAGACAGAGAGTTCCTTAGAACAGAGGTCAGATGGAGAGATGCCAGTGGTGCAAACCAGATCAAGAATGTGTCCTTTAGATTGGGTGGGGAAGTGTACATGTTGGGTCAGGTCAAAGCAGTTTAGCACATTAAGAAAATTATCAGCAAAATTACAGTTTTTAGAGCCAACATGTATATTGAAATCACACATAATCAGGACAGATGGATACAAGGGGCACACAGTAGATAGGAGCTCCACAAATTCATTAGCAAAGACAGAGGACGCTTTAGGAGGCCTGTAGATGAGTAGCAAGAGCAATGGCAAACTGCCTGTGAATTTCAGGGCAAGACACTCGAAGGAGGAGAAATCCTGCAAGGGCACACTCACAACCTTAAAACAGGAGCTATAGAGCACAGCAAGACCTCCTCCTCGGCCAGACAGGCGAGGCTTGTCTATAAATTTATAACCAGGTGGAGTGGCTACATTCAGTGTGATGAACTCATTGGGTATTTGCCAGGTTTCAGTTAGACACAAAACCCCTATCTTATGAAGACCTCTCCTGTCAAAACCCTTGAAGGAGTGTGACACTGTATTGGCATAAGGAGCGGAACTGTCTGCCGCTATCCCGATGTCGAGGCTTGAATGTTCACCAAGCTCTTCTCCGTTGGAATGAGCAACTGCTGCTAAGGAACATCTACTGCTTGTGAAAGGAAGGTCAGCTCCTCTGGATGCAGCATCCTCGTATAGCAGCTGGAATACCCCCACATTTTGTATGTACCCACTGATCACACACACCACACGTTACTGCCTTATTGTTCTTTCTTACCCCTTTTTCGAAACAACACAGGGGAATTTAGGCATATGTGAGTTGATCGGGCTGGGGCACGATTGAATATTACTGCACAAGAGTAAGCAAAATGTTACCACAAGTTTGTTTGAGTTCACAATCCTCGTTGACAGGGTTGGTTTCTGCTTGTCGAAGTTGTAGGTGAACGATAATACAGAGTTAAGAAGAGTGTTGTGTCCAAAACTGATACAAAGTCCTCGTGATTGTCCTAAAACATATCCCAAACTATCCTGTAGAATGTAATCACATTGCACATCAATTGCAGGTTCGCTGACTATCCTCAGTGAAGAAATAAAAGAAAATAACATTAGCACAATCAAGAAACACCTGTTGCCAGTTGCCATCTCTGAACTTGTTTTCCTCGGCTTAAAGTCGATAATTGCAGATTGACCACCAGTTTTGAGAAGTTAACTTTCACGACAATGAATTCCTGTAAGAAGAGGATCAGATGCAATTGGCTTCACGTCGTCAAGCATCCAAAGTTGCATTCATTTTTCACCAAGATATTGTATTGATGATGGGAGAGTTGGACCACTGTGCTATATCTTCTCCAGCACATCCCACAAATTTTCAGTGGGTCAACGTCTGGACTCTGTGGTGGCCAATCTATTTGTGAAAATGATGTCTCATGCTCCCAGAACCATTCTTTCACAATTTGAGCCCTATGAATCCTGGCATTGTCATCTTAGAATATACCCGTGCCATCAGGGAAGAAAAAAATTCATTGATGGAAAAACCTGGTGATTCATTATTAGCTGAGCTAATTTTTCGGGCAAATATCATTTCTGAACCTAGACCTGATCAACTGAAGCAACCCCAGATAGTAACACGCCCCCCACAGGCTTGTACGATAGGCACTAGGCACGATGTCTGCATAAATTCATTCGCCCCTTTTCTCACCCTGATGCACCGATTACTCTGGAACAGGGTAAATCTGGACTCATCAGACCTCATAACCTTTTCCCATTGCCCCAGAGTGCAATATATATGCTCCCTAGCAAATTTAAGCCTTTTTTTAAATTAGCCTCACTGATGAGTGGTTTTCTGAAGGTGACACAGCTGTTTAGTCCCAATCCCTTGAGTTCTCTTCCATTGTGCATGTGGAAATGCTCTTACTTTCACCATTAAAAACAGCCATGAGTTCTACTGTTGATTTTTTATGGTTTGATTTCTCCAAATGTTTAAGTGATCTCTGATCACAATCATTCAAAATGTTTTTCCGACCATATTTCTCCCTTGACGATGATGGTTCACCACTATCCTTCCAGGTTTTAAGAATGCATTGGACTGTTCTTAACCCAAATTTAGCAGTTTCAGCAATCCCCTTTGCTGTTTTCTTTGCTTATTGCAGGCCAATAATGTGACCCTGAACTCCAGGCATCCAGATTCTTTTAATACGGAGTTGTGTGGTTACAATGCGTGTAGAGTGCGATGTTTGCCATTGTCTTGCTGAAATAAGGCCCTCCTGTAAAAAGATGTCTGCATGTCTGAATATGTTCTTCAAAAATGTGTATATCGTTCAGCATTAATGGTGTCTTTGCCAATGCGCAAGTTACCCCAGCCATGTGCACTAATGCACCCCCATACTATCATGGATGCTGCTTTTGAACTGTGTGCTGATAACAAGCCGGATGATTCCACTCCTCTTCAGCGCTGAGGGCATGGAATCAATGATTTTCAAAAAGAATTTCACATTTTGATTGATCAGACAACAGGACAGTTTTCAACTTTGATTTCAGTCGATCTTAACGGAGCTTCGGCCAAGAGAAGGCGACATCGTTTCTGGATTTTATTCATATATGGTTTTAACTTTGCATGGTTGAGTTTTGACTTGCAGTTGTGGATGGAGCAATGAAGTGTGTTCACTGACAGTGATTGTCAGAACAATTTCTAAACCTCTGCAGTGATTTCCATTATCAAATCCCATCTGTTTTTAATGGAGCACCGCCAGAGGGCCTGAAGATCATGGCCATTCAATATTAGTTTTCGGCCTTTTCCCTTGTGTGCAGAGATTTCTCTGGGTTCTCTGAATCTTTTGATATTATGTACCTTAGATGATGAAATCCCCAAATTCTTTGCAATTTTACATTGAGAAATGTCATTCATGAATTGTTATTCACAGTTTTTCTCAGAGTGGTGAAGCCTCGACATGTTTACTTCTGAAAGACTCAGCCTCTCTCAGATGCTTATTTTATACTCAAACATGTCTCTGTGTCACAGGGTGACTGAGTCTAGTGGGGGGAACTCATTAGCTAAGTTGGACGGTTGCCGCTTAGCGCAGTAGTAAGTGTGTACGTTCATTGATTTATTAAGTTGAATTGTTTGCAGGCGTGTTGCGGAGGAGGCGATGTCAGTGATTGGCGACCGGTATGGGTGCAGGCTTTTATGTCCAGGTGCCAAGTTGTCGGGAGAGTCGGGGGTGAACGAGAGTGGCACATAACAGCTGCAGCTGGGGGCTAAGGATCAGAGTACCTGTTTGACCAGATTCGAGACGAAGCAGGACAGACTGTTGGTCGGATGGGAGTTCGCAAATTGGATTCTGGTTGGAATCGCGGCTTTATTGGATGTTAAGGGGGAGAGACGCTTACCACCTCGTTAAGCTAAGGGGTTTCCTGCCGTTGTCTGTGGATGGACTGTTGCTATAAAGATGTATCTCTACCCCCTCTTCCCCCAGTTGTGAGGTGCGCATTGTTCTTGGTTTTCTCTCTGCCTTTTTGTATTTTGTTAGATTGCCGATTGCAGGGTGTCTGGAGCTGTTTTGTTTGCCGCGGGGTTGTTGCATGAACCCGCAGCTGTGTGGGTAGCTGCTCCGTAGTTTGTTTATATTCCAATGTGTTTGCGTTTGCGGTGGTTGCATCTAAAGTGGTGAATTAAATTGTTTTGGAGTGTTTACATTGGCGTTTGTCACCAGTGTGGCTTATGAGTAGCTGGTCTAAAACAGTGCGTGGGTCATGTAGCCCTGGGCTGGATGACTGAGCGATACCTCTCTGGCTCCCCCTGTTGGCGATACCTGTACTGCTGGGCTGGATGACTGAGCGATACCTCTCTGGCTCCCCCTGTTGGCGATACCTGTATTGCTGGGCTGAATGACTGAGGCTACCTCTGTGGCTCCCCCTGTTGGCGATACCTGTACTGCTGGGCTGGATGACTGAGGCTACCTCTCTGGCTCCCCCTGTTGGCGATACCTGTATTGCTGGGCTGAATGACTGAGGCTACCTCTCTGGCTCCCCCTGTCGGCGATACCTGTACTGCTGGGCTGGATGACTGAGGCTACCTCTGTGGCTCCCCCTGTCGGCGATACCTGTACTGCTGGGCTGGATGACTGAGGCTACCTCTCTGGCTCCCCCTGTTGGCGATACCTGTATTGCTGGGCTGAATGACTGAGGCTACCTCTCTGGCTCCCCCTGTCGGCGATACCTGTACTGCTGGGCTGGATGACTGAGGCTACCTCTGTGGCTCCCCCTGCTGGCGATACCTGTATTGCTGGGCTGGATGACTGAGCGATACCTCTCTGGCTCCCCCTGTTGGCTTATACCTGTATTGCTGGGCTGAATGACTGAGGCTACCTCTCTGGCTCCCCCTGTCGGCGATACCTGTACTGCTGGGCTGGATGACTGAGGCTACCTCTCTGGCTCCCCCTGTTGGCGATACCTGTATTGCTGGGCTGAATGACTGAGGCTACCTCTGTGGCTCCCCTGTTGGCTGATACCTGTACTGCTGGGCTGGATGACTGAGGCTACCTCTCTGGCTCCCCCTGTTGGCGATACCTGTACTGCTGGGCTGGATGACTGAGCGATACCTCTCTGGCTCCCCCTGTTGGCGATACCTGTACTGCTGGGCTGGATGACTGAGCGATACCTCTGTGGCTCCCCCTGTTGGCGATACCTGTACTGCTGGGCTGGATGACTGAGCGATACCTCTGTGGCTCCCCTGTTGGCTTATACCTGTACTGCTGGGCTGGATGACTGAGCGATACCTCTCTGGCTCCCCCTGTTGGCGATACCTGTACTGCTGGGCTGGATGACTGAGCGATACCTCTGTGGCTCCCCCTGTTGGCGATACCTGTACTGCTGGGCTGGATGACTGAGCGATACCTCTGTGGCTCCCCCTGTTGGCGATACCTGTACTGCTGGGCTGGATGACTGAGCGATACCTCTGTGGCTCCCCCTGTTGGCGATACCTGTACTGCTGGGCTGGATGACTGAGGCTACCTCTCTGGCTCCCCCTGTTGGCGATACCTGTACCGTTGGGTTGAACGACCGAAGCCACCCCTCTTGCTCCCCCTGTTGGCGATACCTGGATGATAGGGTTGAATGAGTGGAGGTTATCTTCCCTGCTTCCCTTGCTGGTAATATCTGTATTGCTGGGTTGGATTGGTTGGAGGCCACTTTCCTTGCTCCTCCTGTTGGTAACACTTGTATCGTCGGGTTGGATGCTGGTTGGAGGCCATCCCTTCTCCTTGTTGAGACCTGTATTGATCTAACAGTTGTTTGGAGGCTCTCTGTTCTCCCCCAGCTGGATTTTGGAGTTAAGCCAAGTAGGCCATACCCCCTGACCGGACCGGTCCCCTGCCCTTCCCCCGTGACCATCAGCTAGTCCATCCCAGGACTGGGACCCTTGTTGTCTTGGGGTTTAGTACGGAGGGAAAGTGACGTTGGACTATTTGCTTGTTTTTAGAATTGCCCCTAACTGTTTGCAGATGTTTTTACATTTTATTTAATAAACATTGCTATTTATTCACATCTTGTGTTCTGGCATAATTGAAGGGTACGGTTGCTCCTCGGGGTAGTGGGTTTGGGGTGAGGGACGCCCCTACCTGGTGACATCTGACCTGTTGCCAATTAATCTAATTAGCTGTTAGATGTTCCACCAGGTGTTTTTTTTTTTTTTAGCAACATACAACTTCACTCTTCCAGTCTTTTGTTGGCCCAATCCAGGCTTTTTGCATATATTAAAAAAAGAAAAATCTGTTTCAGTGTCTGATATGCTGTTTTTGTACTATTTTCAATCAAATATGGAGTGTAAATAATTTCCAAATCATTGCATTCTGTTTTTACTTACATGTTACACATCAACCCAACTTTTTTGGAAGCAAGGTTGTAAATTCAATGCTTTAAATATTTTTTTTTTTATTATTTTTGTCCACTCGGACATCATCTTCATGTGTTTATTTTTTTTTTTTTTAAATTTTAAGACCTACTGTCCCTTAATAATGTAAGGAGAGACATTAAGCTGCAGAACAAAATTTGGTCCTGTCCTCTAACTGAATAATTTGATATGGAGATCATTTTTATTTCAGATGTGTGTCACATACTATATTCCTCCTCATTTTCCCTGAAGATGAGGAAATTGAAATTCAATAGCTCACTACCTGGAAGAGGCTTGAGCAGAGTGTGAAATACTGACTTATCCCCAGGGGGAGTGCTGACACCAACAGCGACATGCTGCAGGATGTTTAGTTATTCGGTTTTTTTAACCTCACCACATATTTTCTGCTGCAGAATGGAGCAGGACTGTCCTCCCCTATGGTTCTCCAGCTGGATAGTGGCCGTTCCACAGTGCTGTTTTTGGAATTCAGTGCACATTGCTTCCTCCCAGTGACAGTGGCTTGAATAATAACTTTTAGAACTAAATGAGCACTGCTGTTTGTGCATTCAGTATTTTCATTAACTCAAATGGTTGCAGCCACAATATTTTAAATGAGGCACTGTTCTGGAGGACAGTTAAAGTTTTGCAGGATCATTCCTGTATAATTAGGCTAATAAAATGGACATATTTGCACAAAATCACTTAAAATGGACAAATCAATATTGATGTAGATAGCTGGTGTTGATAAATCTTAGCAAACATGCACGTATTGTAGATCTTGGCTGTGACACGGGACACTCAGAACAAGACAGGGGGCAGACAGGACCGGAAGTGCATGAACCAGGCTTTAATGTCACAATCAGTATCCACAGAATATACTACAGACAAGGTTTTCGAGACCAGGACAATGGATCAGAACAGCTAAGAGGGAAGATCTATGTATACAAGACTGATAAACATAAGATATCCAGAACAGAGTGAGAAAACATACAAACTCACATAAATCTAAAACTAAAGGGATAGCACAAATGCTCAGATCTCACCATGAACAAATGTCAATACAAACACAACCGGACTATATGTGCGACGGAAATAAACAGGCCGGAAACCAGGGGCCTATTGCACAAAGGCAGGATAAGGGATTAGCCCAGGATCGGCACGGGATTAGCCTGATCTCAAGCCCCATTTCGGTTGCACAGAGCGTGTGAGCTAAGCCATGGCACTAGTTACTATGGAAACAAAGTCTGTGGAGCTAGCCAGTACCGGAGCAAGCTTACGAACTAGCTAAGCTCCTGTCTGCAGCCAATTTCACCTCTCCTCGTTCAGCAGTCGCCCAAATTGAAAATCAACGTCCTTAACAGTCATTCTGAATTGACCACTACACGTTGTTATCTCAATTATAATAGGCCCAGAGTAATTATTTTAGAAACTTGTGACCATTGATGTCAGTAAAATAGCCAATATTCGATCATTAAATTCAAATAGGTCTATCCATGTGACAGTGACCATCACAGTTCAATCAGTCCCCTTCCATGTCACATTTTAACCATATTTAGAATCCGTCATTATCAGATTTGTCCTTATTCCCCAAGTTGAGACTTCCATCAGAGTAGAAAATGAGCAGCGCGGTCTTAAATCGCTGCGGTAACCCCCTACCTACAGCACTGCTGCTACTTTTCTCCGTCTTTATTCAGACTGCGACTGGTAAGGAAGAGTCGTTGCCTTAATGCTAGACACGAGTGCAATGTCGTGCTTTCGCGATACTGGAATCAAACATTTTCAGGAGGCTCCTTGACGTAATTTTCTGAGGCTAACATTCTACTTTTAAATTTGAGTATGTCTTCATCAGAGGTGATTAACAGCAGCAAGTAAACTCAACTAATCTGACAACGTCTTCTAGATCGGACTTTTATTCATTTCTTACAGGACAAAAAAGGCCAATAAGGTACTTGTGAGACCCAATTCACACATGCATAAATTTCCATGGATCTGTTTGGCGTAATTCTACCATAAAAGAGTCCTTACACTTGTCACACACAAACTCGTCGACTCGAAGTAAACGTATATTTGCGAGACTTTAAATCTGTCTGACTACGACGGCTTATCTCGTTCACGGTAACGCTGAAATACATCAGCAACTCCTTTTTGAGGGCGCTGAAACACCTCCCGAGTTTACTCTCATTTGAGTTTAGCTAACTTTAATACTCCTCTCAAACGTCTCGCATCATTCAGACAGAAACTAAAGGAATAGCAAGCAGAAGCATTTCAGCGATCCCATCGCCCCTCTGTTTGAACGTGGTCTTTGAGTGTTGCTGGCGATGCGTTTGCTGCAACTACTTAGTGTCCATGGTGATGATCAGCGATTCTGTGATCGATCTCGGGGTCTATTTGACTCAGCAGGATCAGCGGCAACGGGCTTCACTTAGTCAATTCTCCTCCACCCGCTGTTGGCTTTGTGCAATCAATTAAGCCAGCGACGCGCTGTTTGGGATATGGCAATCCTCGCTTTGGCGTTGATCCAGGATCTCAGAATCCGACTTTTGTGCAATAGGCCCCAGGACTTCTCTCAACGATGCCCGGCAACCATCTGAATTAGACCAAGAGTTTAAACAGACTTACAGACAGGTGCAGTCAATTAGTATTCAGGTGCATTTGAACAAGAAAGTGGAGAGTCATTAGATAAAGCGGGTGTGGGCTGCCAGGCAAGGACATGACGGGCTGTCTGCTGTTTGTCCATGACAGCAATCTAAATGTCCAAATTTCTACCATGTCAGATTGAGCCAAAGCCTTGAGCACCTTTGTGACTATTATCAAAAACTAAATGCAGATGCTAAGTCCAACTTAAAGCTCCCACTTAAATTAACTAAAAAAGTGAGGTATTTCATGTTAAAAGCAACAAGCATGGCCAAACCTTTGACTGGGATATCACCCATTTACCAGAAGTCCTCTGATGAGAACTAAGGGCATTTCTATTTCCTCATACCATTCCCTTTGAGGATTATCTTTGACTTTAATAATAAGCCTGACCTCCCAGGGGGTGGGTGGCAAAAAAAAGGAAAAAAAAATTATAACTAAGGGCATTAGATGCACCAAACACATTGGCGTTCAGTCCCAAGCAGGCGTAACTAGAGCTTCCTTGCTTTGTAATCGGAGCGTTTGTTTCATTGCTCACAGGCCATCTTAAATTTCTTTATCAAAAGATGGTTACGTGCACTGCTCCAACTTTGCCTCAGACCTTGACATGATTGACATAATAATCCACAGCAAATATACCCCATACATAAAAACATGCTACTGCACACCGCGCATTGGAGCTGTCTGCGCTACAGCAGATTTTCGGTGGGGAAGCAGTCAATAATTCCAATTAGTATTACATTGCCACAAAGTAATGAGCATTGGAATCTATTGTGTGGTTTTATTGTGCCATTTATTAAATATTTAATGCGGTCAATCAAAAAAAAAAAAAAAAAAAGCCAGAATGAATTACCTCCACTGTCAAAACATATGGTGCAATAAATTTTAAAACTGAATGCTGTGGCTCATTTCTTCATGGCTTTATAACCTATGAACTTATTTTACTTTGCCACAACTTCATGACTTTTTAATACTGAAATGTTATAGAGTTCAGTCCCTTAATACAAAATAGCTTTGGGAATTTAAAGTCCTTTGCATGAACTGAAAATGAAATTTAAGTCACTTAATGAAAGCACTATTCTGCAATTCTTTGGCTCTATATCAGGGTCTACAGGGAGGCTTGAAGCCAACTGAATGCCATATCTTCATAATCTAAGCAATGTAAGCTGAGCATCTGTGTAGGGTGTGGTCAAATGCAATTTTGCTAGTTTCACGGTAGATAGTTCAAGCCTATGGATGGAATGTGTCAAGAAGTGGTCAGGGGGACACCAGATGCAGGAACAATAGAGTTTATAAACACCAAAACACTAAATGAGAAAAGCAGGCAATCAGGCCAGAAACAAAACACCGTGCACATGCACTGAACAAATGGGAAAAACTAAGGTACACTGCCCAAGGCAGGGGGAAACAAACACTGTTAAAAAAATTCTGCAAAAAACCGGGAAAATGACTGGCAGCAGAGTTTCCAGACGGATACCGTAAAATTACAGTAAGTAACCATAACACAAAATTACATGTAATAAACTGTAAAAATACAGAGCAGATTTTACAGGATATTACAGTTAATAAATGTTCATTAAACAGTGGAATAACTGACATATTATGTTAAAAAAACATTAAAAACATATACCGTTCAAGTTTTTCTCTGTAAATTAAGGGGTTTTATCAGTTATTTAACAAAACTGCCCAGTCTTTCTTCTGTAATTTCCAATTGAAATACAAAACCCAAAACCAGTGAAGTTGGCACGTTGTGTAAATCGTAAATAAAAACAGAATACAATGATTTGCAAATCCTTTTCAACCTATATTCAATTGAATACACTGCAAAGACAAGTTACTTAATGTTCAAACAGGTAAACTTTGTAATTTTTTGCAAATATTAGCTCATTTGGAATTTGATGCCTGCAACATGTTTCAAAAAAGCTGGCACAAGTGGCAAAAAAAAAGACTGAGAGAGTTGAGGAATGCTCATCAAACACTTATTTGGAACATACCACAGGTGAACGGGCTAATTGGGAATAGGTGGGTGCCATGATTGGGTATAAAAAGCTTCCTGAAATGCTCAGTCATTCACAAACAAGGATGGGGCGAGGGTCACCACTTAGTGAACAAATGCGTGAGCTGATTGTCGAACAGTTTAAAAACAACATTCCTCAACGAGCAATTGCAAGAAATTTAGGGATTTCATCATCTACGGTCCGTAATATCGTCAAAAGGTTCAGAGAATCTGGAGAAATCACTGCACGTAGCGACAAGGCCGAAAACCAACATTGAATGCCCGTGACCTTCGATCCCTCAGGCGGTACTGCATCAAAAACCGACATCAGTGTGTAAAGGACATCACCACATGGGCTCAGGAACACTTCAGAAAACCACTGTCAGTAACTACAGTTCGTCGCTACATCTGCAAGTGCAAGTTAAAACTCTACAATGCAAAGCGAAAGCCATTTATCAACAGCACCCAGAAAATTTTTCATGGGCCCAAGCTCATCTAAGATGGACTGATGCAAAGTGGAAAAGTGTTCTGTGGTCTGACGAGTCCACATTTCAAATTGTTTTTGGAAACTGTGGGACGCCGTGTCCTCCGGACCAAAGAGGAAAAGAACCATCCGGACTGTTATAGGCGTAAAGTTCAAAGCCAGCATCTGTGATGGTATGGGGTGTATTAGTGCCCAAGGCATGGGCAACTTACACATATGTGAAGGCACCATTAATGCTGAAAGGTACATACAGGTTTTGGAGCAACATATGTTGCCATCCAAGCAACGATTTTTTCATGGACGCCCCTGCTTATTTCAGCAAGACAATGCCAAGCCACATTCTGCACGTGTTCCAACAGCATGGCTCCGTAGTAAAAGAGTGCGGGTACTAGACTGGCCTGCCTGTAGTCCAGACCTGTCTCCCATTGAAAATGTGGCGCGATTATGAAGCGTAAAATATCGACAACGGAGACCCCGGACTGTTGAACAACTTAAGCTGTACATCAAGCAAGAATGGGAAAGAGTTCCACCTGAAAACTTCAAAAATTGGTCTCCTCAGTTCCCAAAAAGTGTCGTTAAAAGGAAAGGTGATGTAACACAGTGGTAAAAGGCCCCTGTGCCAACTTTTTTTGCAATGTGTTGCTGCCTTTTAAATTCTAAGTTAATGATTATTTGCAAAAAAAAAAAAAAAAAAAGTTTCTCAGTTTGAACATTAAGCATCTTGTCTTTGCAGTGTATTCAATTGAATATAAGTTGAAAAGGATTTGCAAATCATTGTATTCTGTTTTTATCTACGATTTACATAACGTGCCAACTTCACTGGTTTTGGGTTTTGTAGTTTCTTTTATGGGAAATAACGATGAAATAATGCGTCAATGCGCAATAAGTTCATAAAACTATTGACAAATGTCTGCAGATCTATGATACAAAATCCATTATTTTACAGAACTAAAAAGTTCACTGGACAGTAGTAAAAACAAGCATAATACAGTAAAAACCCATCAAAAGTAGCTTAATCAAAGGCAAATTTGTCTAAAATAAGGGCATTTGGTAGTTTTTTAATGAAACTCCCCCATCTATCTACAGTGAGTTCATTCCAAAATATTTCTTTTTTCTGGCACAATAACTGAGACATAATGTATAAAAACACAGTAAGTATGTTAAATCAGACTTATATCTGCATATATACAGTAAACATCATTTATTTTACGGAAATATTATATTTTAAAAAGTTCACCGGAAAGTAGTAAAACAAGCATAATACATTAAAAACCCATCAGAAGAAGCCTAATCTCTGGCCAATTTATCTAAATTTGTGGTTTACAATTGTGCACTTGTACAATTGTGGCTTCTCCAACTAAAAAACATTGAAGTACTTGGAATTTAAATGCAAACTCCCGCACATTTACAGAATTAGTCATTTTAGAGAATTGTAATGTCAATACATTTTCATTGGACAATGAAAAACTAAGCACTTTATCTCAAATACATGAAAAGCTATATTCAAACAAGTTCTACACATGCAGTTATGTTATGGAATTCCCCTATAATATCCATATGATTCCCAATGAAAACATGGGACTTACTATGTTCAAAACAAGCAAGAAATGTACAAAGATGTAGTAAGTACCTTGAATGAAACACATTGTCATTTTAGTGAATTGTGAACAAATATTTATTGTTAAAAATGTTCATGTGACAGTGGTGAAACAAACTTAGTAGGTCAGAGCACAAGAAAAATGGGCACATTTAAAGGCAATCTCTGCACATGTGTATTCAACAATTACGTACAATTGTCCCAATAAATGTTTAATTGCCAGATACTTAAGTTTTTACATGAAAAAATGAGGAAATAATACAGAAATACTAAAAGGAATAGTTCAATATTTTGAGCACTGTACCCAGGTGATACATTTTCATTATCCCTATAACTAGAAACCAGAACTGCGCTAGCTACGCACTCCACTTATCCAGTAACATTAAGTAACCCCCCTATGCTCCACTTGGAAGAGTTTTACCACTATCTGCATAGGATTTTAAATGAGAAACTTGATAAAGTTTTTTTTGTGGCTGACCTGAATAAAATCTTCTCTCTTAAAAAATCCACGCTGACCTCCTAATCCATCCTTCCCAAACATCCTACCAACCATCCTCAAGTATAAAAAAAATTTTTAAAATCCTAAAACGGGAATGCATATTTGGTAGTTATGGTCAGGAATGATGTCGGTTAAAAAAATTTAACCGTGAATGTGAAAAATATTAATGATTTTCTTGATATTTTATGGCAGGTTTTTTTTTTGACATGAACCTCAGTCATTTTCTTTTCCTGGGACACACAAAGGTTACACCATGAGCTGTGTGTCTTGCAAATCGTTTGT
This sequence comes from Gymnothorax javanicus, assembly GCA_029692085.1. Classification (NCBI taxonomy): domain Eukaryota; kingdom Metazoa; phylum Chordata; class Actinopteri; order Anguilliformes; family Muraenidae; genus Gymnothorax; species Gymnothorax javanicus. The sequence goes on along the minus strand of CM056195.1, from coordinate 135,979,568 downwards.
AATAGTTTTCAAAGACACATATGCCCATGCCGTAGAGTAGGCGGGGGCTTCAAAGCGTTACCAGACTGGCAGAGCAGGAAGCTAACAAGCTTTGATTTCTGATAGCAAATCATGACCAAAAACACGTCAGTTGGAACCAGAGTTGCTAGACGAAATGCTAGAGTACTGATTTAATAAATAGTTATATATAAAGAGAAATAGCTCAATATTTACAAACATGAATATTTACAGACATTTTAAGGATTTGACCACTTTTTACACATTTATTGTTTAAATGCAGGTTTGAATATGTACACATCAATAATTATAGCAAATACACATCCCAAGTAATGCATAATGACTGCAAACCTCTATTTACACAATTCAATTTTCCTTTTTGACTGTCAAGAAGCTCAAGAACTCATGGTACATCAACAGTTGCTTACAGTATTCAGCTAACATATAAGCAATACATTTCAAGTATCCAGTCTTTTCAAATTTAAATGCAAGTAGACAAGTTTTAAAAGTGAATGAAAACTGAATGGCAAAACAATAGTTCAGTTGACTTCTTTAATGAATCATTTTCTGTATCATTTTAGCACATGCTTAACCAAACATTACATACGCCTGAGGATTTAAACTCATGGCCATTATTTGAATTTATTCGATGGCATAATGGTGATTCACTATAAAGGATAAGGCCTGTGTAAATTTAGACTTATTGTCCCAAGGGCCTATGAAAAGAGCAAAACCTACTAAGCATTTCAGCTGTGGTCCACATTGCCACCATCAGAAACACATCATGTTATGTAACTAATCGAACTCCACTGTATCCTTAAAAACCAGTAAAAAATAAGACCCGTATTTCTTATTTGATCAGCATAATTCATGATGATACTTTTCCGGCAAACAAATTTTTGAAGAATCATTGTAACAAAGCAGAACTAAAAGTTTGTAACAATTTCTAATTTTAGAATACCATGGGCTTCAATTAGTTACATGATATGCAACATTTCTGGTGGTGGCAAGATGGACCATGGTTGTTAGTGATAGAAAAGATTACAATTAGCTTTTGCTCTTCCACACAGGCCATGTTTACAATTAGTAACATACAAAATTAGACCAGCTTTATCCTTCAAAGTGATATTGAATCTTGGCAGAACTTTTTGTAGTACTGTCCATGCTGTAAGTCCAAATTATTGATTTGCTTTTGACGCCCCACAAGTATGCAACATCGACAAGCCCTCTCAACACGTTTATTGTATGGCGAAACTTGAAACAGCAACTCAGTGGATTCTGTTAAAAACATCCAATTTCAAATATTTTTCACCTATAACTGGTAGGATAAGTCAACCTAATTTGACATGATTACAGGAGTCTTTGTGATATACTCTAGATATTCTAGCAGAATCTGCTTTTTGCCCATTTGCAAGAAGACTCATTTTGAGACCTTTTTCGCAAAGCAATGAATGTGCATTGGGAGGCTATAGTTTATTACACCCTTGTGAAGCACCTGAACTGCTGATGAAGATGATATTTGGACTTACGTCATGCCCACTCAACTCCAAAACCCAAACTTTAAGTTCAATATCACTTCAAGGAAAGTGGCCCAGTCCTGATGTTAATAAGCCAAAGGTATGAGGCTGTACAGTGAGTGCAGGTCACTGATAAAAATCCTGAAGACAAGGCTATGAAAATGTGATCAGGCTGACCATTGTCAGCAATCTTTGCATTCAGTCACGAGAAAATTTTACTATGAAGAAAGTGGCTGGGGCTACGACTGTGATTTAATGAAGTTAGTGCACCCAAAAATTATTGCTAGGGGAGCTTTCCTCCAAACAATTGCAGTAAATGGAGTCCAGCCCTTTGGCTTCAGAAAATACAACAAAGGTCCATAAAATTATTTCACCCAGCTACACAGTATAATCCAAGTCTGCAATCGGTCTCCGAGCAAAAAATAAATTCAATAAATTCAAGAAAACCATGTCAATTTGCATTGTACTTATTTCTTTCAAATCTTGCAAGATGCAGATCTCACAGTTGCATCTTCAAAACTTCCACAGCCACAGTGGGCCCAGAGAGATCAAATAGATGAATAATAATGGATTTTACTGGATAATGTATACCATTAGGTCCAGAGGTATTTAGACAGTGACACAATTTTCATTATTTTACCCATGTACACCACCACAATGAACTTGAAACAAATCAGATTTGATTTCAGTGTAGACTTTCAGCTTTAATACAAGGGGTCTCACAACAATCCTGCAGTAACCATTAGGAATTGCAGTCATTTTTATATGTAGGGCTCCATTTTCAGAGGCTCAAAAGTAATTGGACAATTGACTGACAATCAGTTCCATTGCCAGATAAGGTCTGTTCCCTCATTATTGAATGACAAATTAAGCAGATAAAAGGTACAGAGTCTATTTCAATTGTTGAATATGCATTTGGTAGTTGTTCATGGGAACTCTCAATATGTGGTCCAAAAACACATCGATGCGGGTAAAGGTCATCATTAGGTTGAAAAAACAAAAACAACAAAAAAAAACCTATCAGACAGATATCAGAAACTTAAGGAAAGGTAAAATCTACAATTTGGTACATTGTTGAAAAGAAGGAATGCTGTGGCGAGCTCAGCAACATCAAATGGACAGGAAGACCTCATAAGACAACTAAAGTGGATTATCACAGAATTCTTTCCTTGGTGAAGAAACAGACCGTCACAATTTCTAGCCAGATCAAGAACACTCTCAAAGACGTAGGAATAGCATTGTCCAAGTCTACAATCAGAGACCTCTTCATGAATGTAAATACAAAGTTTACAACGGTCCAAAACTGCTGGTAACACTGAAGAACAGATAGGCTAAATTAGACTTTGCCAGCAAACCTCTAATTGATGATGTGACTGCTGATGGGGTAGCAGGATGAATTCTCAAGTAAACATAGCCATACCATCTGCTTAGACTCAGCCAAACACTCCAAAACAGATTAAACAACGTTTCACAGTACAGATGGATAATGACCCAAAACATACTGAAAAAGCAACACAAGATAAAGAAATGGAATTTTCTTGAAAGGCCAAGTCAGTCACCTGACCTCAATCTAACTCAGTTGCTTTTCACTCATTGAAGACAAAACTGATGGCAGAAAGACCCACAAACAAGCAGCTGCAATTAAGGCCTGACAAAACATTTTAAGGGAGAAAACTCATCATTTGGTGCTGTCCGTGGGTTCCAAACTTCAGGCCATCATTGGCTGCAAAGGATTCTCATCCAAGTATGAAAAATAATCCTTATGTTGGTTTGTCCACTTACTTTTGAGCCTCTGAAGATGAAAGACAATGTGTACAAATGGCTGTAATTCCTTGACAGTTAATCCAATACTTTTGTGAAACCCCTTGAATTAAAGTTGAAAGTCTACACTTCTATCTCATTTCTATTAATTTGTTTCAAATCCATTGCTATTGTATACAGAGGCAAAATAATGAAAATTGTGTCACTGTCCAGGTACTTCTGGACCTAAGTGTGAAAATCAAATTATATTTTTTGACACTCCCAGGGCAATCAGATGGCATCAGAGGACTTCATCTTCAAAATCAGATTGAAAACAGTCCATTACTTCCACACCTTGTATCCATGGTCATCAGCTGTGGATCTCTACAGGCATAGTCTGTCCACATGTATGTAAAATGTATGGATATTATGAAAAAAGTTGCATTCCATTCACATACTACATTTTCCATAGACACAATGAAAAACGCTTGTCTAGAAATTCAGTTCTAGTGAGGGCTGAAAAGTGATGGGGGATCCTCCCATTAAACATCTTCCCTCTGCTGCTGACTATGGTCTGGAAGCTGAGCAGGAAATGTTATCCGTGAAATTATGAGATTTTCTGGCTGCTCTGTGGGGTTAGTTAAATTCATAGGAGGCAGCATTAATTACTTGACTAAGTTGCATGATATTACAGCCAATTTGCAGCATACTTATCCAATATAAGATGGTCAGGTGGACCAAACTGGTGCACAACTTTGTCCAGTTGACATACATCTTAAAGGAGCTATGTCACGATTACTGCGCAGCTCACGACTTTGAACAAAGTAAACGCGCCAGATTGCAAGTTGAAATCTGCATCCATCCTTGCAAATCTGTCATCGTTTTGCATTTCATTTGTATATTTTAGTTACTCAGGCATTTTTTTAAGAAAAGGAGTTTTCTGTGCTAATTCAAAGGACTCAAAGCGCAATTTCTCACTTTAGCTGAAGGATACAAAGAATTTAAGCGTGTTTGCCAACCGTCAGTAATCATAGAAGAAAAGGGCATTTGGCAATGCCAAACTGGCAATGGAGTTAATACAACGGCTGTGAAAATCATCGTGGGATACAATTAATGCAGGCAATGCCAGCTGCACATCAGAAACAGTTGTAAACATGACTTCAAACTGCCCGTTCACACTCATCTGGCTGGCCAGTATCATCCATCAATGGAGAAACAAGCATTTGTTTGGAGCAGTGTTTCTCAAACTCAGTCCTGCATGGGGACCCCTGTGTATGCTGGTTTTTATTCCAACCGCAATGTCAATCCCAGAATTTTAACAAGCTGATAATTTTCAAAACCACGAGCTTATTCTGTGGGATTACCTAAACTTTACAATTACATTCTGCCAGAAATGGCTATGCATGTGAAGAAAAATGTATCCTCTGTGGGCATGTAGTACGTATTGGGTTAAATTTTAAATTGTTAATTTAAACATGCATGTAGAAAGGTAAATTATCTACCACTAATGAAATGAAAGACAAATGAATCAGCAAACTCAATTGGTATGTACACCTGGCCACCAATCTTAACCATCTGGAAGATGATGAAGAATTCAATAACTACACAAATGATAATGAGGCCCACCTGTTATGCATTGAATATAAAAAAACTATTATTGCATATTCAACAATTAACCTCGTTTCCTGTTAAGACGTTTCGTTGGCCAATTAATCTCATTCATTTGTTACCTCATTTTTTGCCAACAGTGCAGTAAGCACAATATGAAATTGGTAATCTTTGGGGCAATGCAAAGTTATTTTTGGCATTCTGTGAAGACGGTAAATCACCTCTCTGAACATCAAAAGCACCTAATTAAGAATAATGAACAGCTTGTTAAAATCCTGGAATTGCAATTGTGGTTGGAAAGAAAACCAGCATACACAGGGGTCCCCCAGGACCGAGTTAGAAAACCACTAGTTTAGACAACCCACAGCTACAAACCTTCTGCCCTTTTCCACAGATAAGTTAATGAGACAGATAAATTTATGATTGAAAGTAGCTTTTTTTTCTGATTACACATTACGCATAGGACCTAAGCCACGCCAAGATGGAAACTCTATAAATCTAATTCAATGTGCATCTGTAATTAAAACAAGCTTAGCTATATGTCAACCATCCAAACTTGAATTTTGGTCACTAATGTATCCATTTCATTATCTTAACATAACTGTAGTGTCTAACATTTAACAGTTTGAAACAAATAGATTTAACGAGAGCAAGGCTGCTTGTCCGTGACAACGATATAGCCATCCAATTACTGATGCTATGACTCTGGGTTTCGGTAACCATCCCTATACCAATCATAGAAACAGGAACCTCTCCTACAGCAACACACATATGGTTAGCATTATCTTGCTTGACAAGGGCACTTTGGAAATTAAAACAGCTAATTGGCGTAACTGTTTTTCAGACATTGAATATTTGCCTTATTAGACTTCCCAATAACGTAAAAGTTACATGGCTAATTAGCTAGCTACTTCAAATGATAGCTACCTAACGTAACGTTATGATAGCACTTCATCTGCATAATTCAAACATTAGCTTCAATCAATCAATCTTTTTATTTAGACTCAGGTCCAAAAAAAAAAAAAAAAAGACTGTAAACTTCACAACACAGAAGTGCAGTCTTTTACAGTGTGACACACTGAAAATATCGTTCATATGCGTTATTTCAGACACTTAGCTAGTACTTGGTCGGCTGACATCGACTCATGGCTCTGCAGTGAGGTCGGCCGCGCTGTTCCTGGAGAACTTGGCGCGGCTGCAGGCTGGCTGTGAGGGTCGGTTAGTTTTTTTTTTTTTTTCAATTTGATTGGACGGACAGCAAAATTTTAACTTCAACAAGTTCTTCATCTACCGCTCTGAAAAACACCTGCCCAATGACCCATCCGACGGACCGACGGCGGCTGTGCTCAGAGGGACAAAGCGGACAGTAAATTGGCGGCAAATTTGAATTTGTGTCGTCTTTTTGAATGATGAGCGCGAACGCATACCCACTCAGAGATGCCAAGTCTCACGCATTCGGCGTAGGTCTCACGCATTTTTTTTGGCTTATTCACCGTAGTCCGCAATTATTCAATGAACGCTTATTAATGAGATTCTCAAGCGGAATTAAAATCCTTGTGCATTGAAGTTTCAGTTACACTTGCGTAAAGGTGAACCACACCACAAGTAACATGGAAAGCGATTATGACTCTGAACTTCTCGTGCTTCTCTTTACTCAGGGATTGGAAACAATGCATGCGTTTCATGATGGTTTAAATTGTGTAAACAAAATAAGACCATTTGAAACGTCTTTGTGCAATTCCATTGCTTTCAATCCCTCAGTAAAGACAAGCGTGAGAATTCCCGAGTCATAATCGATTTCCGTGTCACTAGTGGGGAAATCCACCGTAATGCACGTGAAACTGATTAACCTAATGCACAATAACTTAAATAAATTCCGCGAGTGAATTTCTTCAGTGCGCGTTGATTGAATTATTGCGACGGCACAGGAACGTGAATGCCACTAAGAGGCGAGAGACTCACGCCCAATGCGTGAGACTTGGCATCTCTGTACACACCACATACACACACACACACACACACAACTTTTTGATCAAAGATTTTAATGCGCATTGATTTATGGCTTTGAAAATACAACACTGCTGTTTCAGTTATGCTTTGAGAATATTGTAATCAATGTCGAAATGCAAAATTATCTCAAATTTAAACTATATTTCTTTTTTCTTGGTGTTGTTTTATTGTTCTGTTATTGTGAATTTGCTTTTTGAAACTTCCAAGCCGATAAAGCAATAAACCAAATGCAATATTTTGGTTATTCTTTTCAACCTATCAATTAAATGCAGTAGCTACAAAGACAAGATTTTTACCTCTGCCAGGGAGGTTATGTTTTCACCTTGCCCCAGCTTGTTTTTTTGTATGTCTGTCGGTCTGTCTGTCTATTAAGAGGATAACTCAAAACGTTATGAACGATTTGGGACGAAATTAGGTAGGATGATGGGTGGTGGACCAAGGATGAGTTGATTCAATTTTGGAAGTGATCTGGAACATATTCTGGATTCTGGATCGAGAAGAATTAAAATATTTTTATCTAATGCAGTTCTGTGTCATATTTCTGACCATATAACTCAAACCGTTATGATGTAACACATTGGTAGTAAACTTGATCACCATGTACTGAAAGTGAGATTGGAAAAATGGGTTCATTACAATGGTTAACCTGCAGAGGCAGTATCATTTTGTGCTAGAATAACAGTTAATTGCTGAGTATAGATTAATTTATCTCAGTGTATGGCACACCTACAAATCTTAAGGAAAATATTTGTCATCAGGCATTTATATTGGTTTGGTAATTCTGGTAATATCTGGCGGTGCACAAATAAGAAAAATAATAGCACTTTCCGTGAGGTATCTCTAAATTGCCTTTCTAAAATATTTTACTTTTTCTCTGTCACAATACTATTAATTTCCTTTGGAAAAACATAAAATCACTTAATCTGCACATGCTTGACTTGCAATTTATGGAAAACCTACAACTGATTTCTGTCATTTTAAAGTCTCGAATGTGTCATGAACAGGAAAAACAAGTAAAGTATTACATCACATTTGATGTAAAATCACATTTTAAAACTAGAAATACAATAAATTTCTATTAAAAAACAAATTATTGATGTAATCTTAAATTATGGTTGATTATTTGGAATTTTAAGGGTAAACCATGGAATAACGGCAAAAATCAGTAAATAAGCAGGCATTTCCATTTTATATGGAAAACGGTGAAAAACGTGTAAAACTTTACAGAATATTTCCTGTAAAAATACATTTTTTTTCTAACAATGAAGGTACACACTTATTGGCCCTCATTTATCAAACTTGCGTAGGATCTGGTGTAGATTTTGGTGTAAATATCAGCGTTCGCCAGGTGTCACTTCTGCTTTACTAAAAGTGTGTACGTCGCTGATTTCGGTGTAGAACTGGCGTGGTTGATAAATCTGGCGGCCGAAACCATCATAATTTACATGACACGCCCCAATAAATTCATGGCATAGGCATAGTCCTGCCCACTTTACGACATGGACTCTCGAAAGATGGCTAAGAAGAAAGAACCTCACTGAGGAGGAAATATAAATTATCACGTCCGAGGTGGAGAAAAACAAAATAATTTCATTATGAAGCGGAGCTCAGTAGGCTGCAGTATGGAAAACTATTGCTGCTGCGGTAAACACCGCTGGGGTGCAAAACCGGAGTGCAGCAGTGGTTTGATTTAATTCATTAGCTAATAAATCTAAGTGACTATTCGCACTTATTTAAGTGCGTCCAAGCAAAACAATTGATGGAAATTCGCGCACTTATAAGTGTAGCCAAGATGCACATTTCTCCATTGCCCACACTTATTTTAAGTGTGTTCAAAGCTCAAAAAATTTTCTTGGTCAAACGTATTTTAAGCGGTACTTTCCATAAGCGGAACTGGAATGGTCATCAACTGGCGCACTTATAAGTGTGGCCCAGAAAAAAATTCAGCATTGGCCACACGTGTAAGTGCGAATAACATCGGCCTTAATAAATTCAATTTATAGATCTATGATATTTCATATTATATAGCCTACATAATTGACAATCCAAATGCTTTACATGTAGGTTAAAAAAAAAAAAAAAAAAAGTGGTCCGATTTTAAGATCGCGTTGTGCCCACACAAAACGTGCAGCCACTCGTCACTTCCCGGAGGAGATCCCTGTGGCTGCAGGGTGAAGTTGCCTTCAGACGTCGACTTCCAGGCTGCTCAGCCTGTCAGGCTGCGTAAACACCGCCCCCAAGTACAGCCAATCAGATCGCAAGCTAGAGTACAACCAATCCGCTCACGAGGCAGCCAATTCAATTCGGAAGCCTTTACTCGGTAAGAGGGCTTAAGAACAACAATATTGTTAAAAACGAATGCATTTAATCGTGAGTTTTCTTATTAAAGAAACTGATTCGTGAGGTAACATTAGATATTTCAGCTATTTTGATTGTGTGAACCAATGCAAACAAGCGCTATTTTTTTTCTTACAGTTAACTTATAGACCTAACCTTAGCTGAACAGGTCATACTCGTTAACTTAAACACTTCTACAATATAACTTAAAGTGTAACTCTGTTTGAGACATAAAACTGGCCCACTTGTGAGATATTTCGTTCAATAAGCTGTCTAGTTGAGCTTCTTAAAAACTTCAACTGCAAGTTGCTATAATGTTAGCTGCCTTCAAGGCTGATTGTAGAGACTAGTGCCTTGCAGGCTGGTGAGAAGGCTAATGTTGATTTGATATTGTATAATCTTCAGTAGTATTGCCTCAGATGCCTTCAAGGCTGATTGTAGAGACTAGTGCCTTGCAGGCTGGTTAGAAGGCTAATGTTGATTTTATATTGTATAATCTTCAATAGTATTGCCTCAGATGCCTTCAAAGCTGATTGTAGAGACTAGTGCCTTCCAGGCTGACCGTAGAGACTAGTGCCTTGCAGGCTGGTTAGAAGGCTAATGTTGATTTCATATTGAATAATCTTTAACAGCATTCAGTCAGATGCCTTCAAGGCTGATTGTAGAGACCAGTGCCTTAACAGGCTGACCGTAGAGACTAGTGCCTTGCAGACTGGTTAGAAGGCTAATGTTGATTTCATATTGTATAATCTTTGACAGTATTCAGTCAGATGCCTTCAAGGCTGATTGTAGAGACCAGTGCCTTAACAGGCTGACCGTAGAGACTAGTGCCTTGCAGGCTGGTTAGAAGGCTAATGTTGATTTCATAATCTTTTTTTTTTGTAATTTAAATTTTTTATTTTTTCCACTTCAACAAGTATACAAATACACCAATTTTAAAAATAATAAAAAAAACAAACATACAAACAAAAAGAAAAAAAAAAATAAAAATAACACATTCCCACTAAAATATATTTAACAACATAGCCTGACATATCACAGCACACTACCCCATCCCCCCGCACACATCACTCCACATACTTAGACACTTTACAGCCTATATTCTCAAAGATCCACCCCCTTGATGAATTTCATAAAGCTGCCCCACATATCCACAAATTTAGACACAGAGTCACTGAGCTTGGCCAACATCAACTCATATGACGCCGTGCTTGTCATAAGGTCAATCCAATCTTTGTAACAGGGTAAGCTTGTACTCTTCCAATTTCTAAGAATAATTCTAACTGCATTAATGAAACCAAGTAGAGCTAACCCATGTTGCGCCTTTGTAAGTCCAGCTGGTAAAACGGACTTGTCTCCGAGGAGGCAAAATCGTGGTGAGCTTGGTAGGGGCTGCATTAACCAGTCCTCCAATGCACCAACAACTTGAGACCAAAAAGGGGAAACCAATGGACAGTCCCATATAATGTGTAAAAATGTTCCCATAGAACTTTTACATTTCCAGCAGTCGTTACTTTGGGTTAAACCAAGTCTTTTAAGTCTCACAGGAGTCCAATAATATCTATGAACAATCTTATAATGTGTTAGTTTACTCTTAATATCCTTTACCGACCACCCCACATTATGAATAATGTCCTCCCAAACCTCTTGATCAAATTCGATGCCAAGGTCCCTTTGCCATATTAACCCCACATTTTCACTTTTCCCATAAACAGTATTTGCCACCATTCTATAAAACACAGAGGAAGATCGTACAATGTTAGGGAGTTTCAAAAACCTTTGCAAGACACTATCCCCCTTTCCTACATTGTGGCCCATGGACTGCACACTACTTCGCAATTGAAGGTATTTCCAAAAGTCCCCTTTATCATTTAAGTTATATTTATCCTTTAATTCTTGATAAGAGTGAAAAACTCCATCCTCAAATAGGTCCGTTAATACAGCAATACCCCTACTATGCCACGTCCTCCACCATACAGTTCCCTTCCCTATCTTGACCATGGGGTTCTTCCATATGGAAGAGTACCCTTGCTTGTATTGAGAAAAGCCAATCATTTTATGGACTTTGTTCCATACCACCCTCGAGTGTTTAAGTATAGGATTGATATCCTCTTCTGAATAGAGATGTGAGATTTCATAATCTTTGACAGTATTCAGTCCGATGCCTTCCAGGCTGACCGTAGAGACTAGTGCCTTGCAGGCTGGTTGGTAGGCTGATTTCATCATATATATATATATATACACAGTCGTATGCAAAAGTTTGGGCACCTCAGATCAAAATTTCTGTTACTGTGAATAGCTAAGCAAGTAAAAAAAATGACTGCTCTCCAAAAGGCATAAAGTTAAAGAGGACACATTTCCTTCATATTTTCAGCAAGATTACTTTTTAATTTCCATCCTTTTACTGTTTCAAAATTGCAAAAAAGGAAAACGGTCCAAAGCAAAAGTTTGGGCACCCTGCACGGTCAGTGCTAAGTAACACTCCCTTTGGCAAGTATCGCAGCTTGTAAACACTTTTTGGTGCCAGCTAAGAGTTTTTGAATTTTGGTTTGGGGGATTTTACTCGTTATTCTTTTTCAAAGGCTTCTAGTTCTATGAGATTCTTTGGCTGACCTGCATGGACTGCTCTTTTGAGGTCCATTCACAGATTTTCAATGCTGTTGAGGTAGGAGACCTTGAGGGCTGTGGTGAAACCTTCAACTCGCACCTCTTGAGGTAGTCAGATGTGGATTTTGAGGTGTGTTTAGGATCATGATCTTGTTGTGGAAGCCATCCTCTTGACAGATGGTGAGATGTTTGCTTCCAGAATTTTCTGAAATTCAATTGAATCCATTCTTCCTTCGACCAGTGACATGTTCCCCGTGCCACTGGCTGCAACACAAGCCCAAAGCAGGATCGATCCAACCATGTGCTTGGCAGTTAGAGAGGTGTTCTTTTTATGAAATTCTGCATCCTTTTTTCTCCAAACATACCTCTGCTCATTACAGCCAAAGACATCTATTTTAACTTCATCAGTTCACAGAACTTGTTTCCTAAATGCATCAGTCTTGTTCAGATGTTCCTTAGCAACCTTCTGATGCTGAATTTCATGGTGAGGATGCAGGAAAGGTTTCCTTCTCATGACTATTCCATGAAGGTCATATTTGAGCAAGTGTCGCTGAACCGTAGGGCAGCGCACCATGACGCCATGGTGTGCTAAATCTTGCCAAAGGTCTTATGTTGTCAAACGGGTGTTTTGATTTACCTTTCTAGTAATCCGATGAGCAGTTTTCTTGATCTTCCAGACTTCAAGCTGACCACCACAGAGTCTGTTGACTGCCATTTCTTAAGTATATTATAAACTGAGGAAATCGCAACCTAAAAACGTTTGCTATCTTCTTATAGCCTTCTCCTGTTTTGTGGGCATTAATTATTTTCATTTTCAGAGAGCTAGACAGCTGCATAGAGGACCCTATGGCTTCTGATTGTTGGGCCAAGGATAGAGAAGTCTGGGTATTTATAAACTTCAAAATTTGCATCACCTGGCCTTTCCTAACGATGATTGTGAACAAGCCATGGCCCTAACAAGCTAAATACGATCTGAGACTATAGTCAAAGTTACCTGAGAGCTCAAATCTTTTGGGGTGCCCAAACTTTTGCACGGTGCTCATTTCCTTTTTTTTGCTCTAGAATTGTACAAAACAAAAGTAATACACCAATACTGCTTAAAATGTCCAAAAAAGTGTTGTATCTTTAAATTTATGCCATTCAAAAATCAGTTCATCTTCTACTTGCTTAACTGTTCTCAGTAACAGAAATTTTAATCAGGGGTGCCCAAACTTTTGCATACAACTGTATATATGTGTCTGTGTGTCTGTGTGTGTGTGTGTGTGTGTGCCCTAACGCCCACCTCAGGCCCTGATGCCTTGAAGGCATCTGACTGAATGCTATCAAAAATTATACAATATGAAATCAACATTAGCCTTCTAACCAGCCTGCAAGGCACTAGTCTCTACGGTCAGCCTGGAGGGCACTACTCTCTACAATCAGCCTTGAAGGCATCTGACTGAATATTATCAAAGATTACGCAATATGAAATCAACATTGGCCTTCTAACCAGCCTGCAAGGCACTAGTCTCTACAATAAGCCTGGAAGGCACTAGTGCTCTACAATCAGCCTTGAAGGCATCTGAGGCAATACTATTAAAGATTATACAATATCAAATCAACATTGGCCTTCTAACCAGCCTGTGAAGCACTAGTCTCTACAATCAGCCTTGAAGCCTTGAACGTTCCAGCAACTGGCAGTTGAAGTTTTTAAGAAGCTCAGCTATTGTACAAAATATCTCACAAGTAGGCTAATTTTATGTTTCAAACAGAGTTATACTTGAAGTTATATTGTAGAAGTGCTTCAGTTAACAAGTATGACCTGTTTAGCTAAAGTTCAGTCTATAAGTTAACTGTAAGACAAAAAAAAGCACTTGTTTGCATTGGTTAAAATAATCAAAATAGCTGAAATATCTAACGTTACCTCACTAATCAGTTTCTTCAATGAGAAAAGAAGATTGAACGATTCGTTTTTTAACAATATTGATGTTCTTAAGCCTAGTTACCGAGTCTTGAATTGGCTGGGGTGAGCGGGTTGTACTCTAGCTCGCGATCTGATTGGCTGTACTTGGGGGCGGCGTTTAAGCAGCCTGACAGGCTGAGCAGCCTGGAAGTCGATGTCTGAAGGCAACTTCACCCTGCAGCCCTACGCCCATGCTCTAACTTCACATTATGAAAGAAATGCAATGCCTGCCATGTGTTTATAATGCTGCAATACAAGTAATTGCACAAGGCCTATTATATTTACTGATCCAAGTCGTGCAAAAGTTAATTATCCTATGCGTTGCTCCACACAAGCTTAAAGTTCTTAAAAATATTTTTCCACGAAATAAACAAAAGACAGGTGCGAGTCATTGTCAAATGCTTTACCTTCTAACTCCTCATTATCAATTAAATGGTTCAATTTAGTGACATGCATCAATAATTAAGCTAATTAAGAGCCTACTCATATTTTGTAAGTTATTAGTGCATCTGTTTAAATTTCTCTCCTATTATTCAGGTGTTTCCCATATAGCATGATGCGGATATGAACCTTGAATTGTTCTTGGTATGCATGCCTGTTTTTTACAATATTGCTTAAAAGGGTAACAAAGAAAAAGTAACACCTCATTAAAATTCTAGGGTTACATTTGTTGAAATGAAAACCTGCATACATGGTGGTCCCTAGGATCGAGTTTGAGAACCACTGATCTAGACTTACCAGGAACAACTCCAAAAACTGTGTTCTGCCATGGTATGGGGTTGTATCAGTGCCCTTGTTAAGGGTAACTTCCACTTCTGTGAACGCTCCATTAATTCTGCAAAGATTAAAAAAAATTAACTGAGTATTAGTTACGACTGCCAGCTGTGTTCACGAATGCTTACGGATTAAGTAATGAAGCAACAAGTTTCATTTTACTTGTCTTGTCAGCAAAACTTATCGATAGTTCAACATGATATTCTCAATTATGGGTTCCAAAACTATTACCTAACTGGTACAGTGATCTTCACAATAAATTGTGGGTATTACGTCTATTCATTTTAATTGGAAGGTTAATAATAAGCAGAAGGCCACTACTATGTTGACAAAATAAATCTGCAATGAAATCAATCTGCGATAAGTGTTTGAAAACATTTTGCTCATTCTTCAACACCACCACGAAGAAATTTGGTGCATGTGATGTCAAATTGACGAAGATGTTTCGAAATGCTGCGCTTGTGTTGTCAAACTGATAAGGATGCTTCATCTGCATATGTTTATTGCAAGTGTTCTGTTTATTTGCATTTATTTTTCTTTAATTACAATACGTTGAGCTCTTAGGTCCTCCATAGCAAGAAGCACAGGAAGCGCAACAATCATTGTTGTCGATATTACCAGGTAAATTTTAACTTCTCTTCAGCAGTTTTGTTTCGGCATGTCGGTTAAATGCTTCTGTAGAAATTGTGTGCTTCCTTAATGAATCAGAATCAGTAAGTCACTCAACACAGCCTGTATATTCAGGGCAGCCCCGTACAAGAGTCAGAATGGTCAGAACTGGGCTGTCTTTTAAATGCATTCCATGTCGTCTGTCAGTGCTGTGTAGCTAGTTACTGTGTAGACTACGGCACCGACCCAGGAACAAACAATGTATAGTTTGTACATTAAAAAAGTTCTAAGTTTATGATTGAAATGTGGTGTACAGCAAATATATTACCTTTCTAAGATAAACAGACACATATATTCCCCGCCCCCCCATTGGCCTTACAAGAGCTTGATGAATTTAACTTATCCAGGTTGTAAGTTTGATACTGTTGAAGCTTAACTGAACCTTTGTCTCATGGTCACACCTACACATGCAACTTTTTTTTTTTTTTTTTTTTTTTTTGGACTGACGCTGATGAGTATTATGTGAGTTTGTGTAATGAAAAAATGTAACATACAGCTGGTATTAATATGGGTGGATGCAGGCCGATAGCTTGCGTAAGCAGCGACCTGTCGCAGCCATCAAATTTGAAATGAGCTTATTTAGTGGATAAAATTTGTAAAATTTCTCAGTTTCAACATTTGCTATGTTATCTCTGTTCTACTGTGAATAAAATACTGACTGGTTTGACTTGAAAGTCATTGCGTTTCGATTTTATTCACAATCTACACTGTCCCAAATATTTTGGAATTGGGGTTGTAAATTTAAATGTTCAGCCGAGCATTTAATAAAAGTTTATTCAAGATCTGTTGTGGTTTGTGTCATTTTTTTCTCCTTTCAGCTATTTTTTAGAGGTAAACATTCCTGTCAAAGTAAAGAATTATTTATGCTTCTATCATCACTTAAAAATTTTTTTACAGGTCAAGGGAATAGTATTGGTATGAAATATGAGTGATCACAGTAAATATATTTCATGGGCAGGTGTAAATGTACTGTGAACTGCTCATGAACTCATGGCAAATGCGAATCACAGCCATGCGTAATATTACAGTGAAATGCATAGAAAATCGAGGTAAATGCAAATCAAGGCCAGGCGTCATTTTGCTATTGATTGCACGTAAATTCGCAGACAATGCAAATCACAGCCATGCATAAATTTACAGTGGAATGCACATGAAAATATGGTCAATGCAAATCACGAACATGCGTAAATTTACAGCTACACTGCCCTCCATAATTATTGGCACCCCTAGTTAAGATGTGTTCTTTAGCTTCTAATAAATTGTTTTTTTCTAAATAATATAGGACCACAATAGAAAAAAGAGGAAAATCCAACCTTTAATTCAAGTGCATTTATTCAGTGGGAAAAAAATCCCACATTAAGAAATAATTCTTTCACATCAAATCATGTGTGCCACAATTATTAGCACCCCTGATGTTAATACTTTGTACAACCCCCTTTTGCCAACAAAACAGCACCTAATCTTCTCCTATAATGTTTCACAAGATGGGAGAATACAGAAAGAGGGATCTTCGACCATTCCTCTTTGCACAATCTCTCTAAATCATCCAGTGACCTGGGTCCTCTCCTCTGCACTCTCCTCTTCAGCTCACTCCACAGGTTTTCAATGGGGTTGAGGTCTGGGGACTGAGGTGGCCATGGGAGGAGCTTGATTCTGTGTCTGGTGAACCATTTCTGTGTAGATTTGGCCACATGTTTAGGGTCATTATCTTGCTGAAAGACCCAGTGACGACCCATCTTCAGCTTTCGGGCAGAGGCCACCAGATTTTGATTTAAAATGTCCTGGTATTTCAAAGCGTTGATGATGCCATGCACCCTAACAAGGTTCCCAGGGCCTCTGGAAGAGAAACAGGCCCACAGCATCACCGATCCTCCCCCATACTTCACAGTGGGCATGAGGTGCTTTTCTGCATACTCATCTTTTGTGTTCCGCCAGACCCACTTAGAGTGTTTGTTGCCAAAAAGCTCTATCTTGGTCTCATCTGACCAAAGCACACGGTCCAAGTTGAAGACCCAGTATCGCTTAGCGAACTCCAGACGTTTGCGTTTATGATTGTGAGTGAGAAAAGGTTTTTTCCGTGCGTGCCTCCAAAACAGCTTGTTGGCATGTAGATAGCGCCTGATGGTTGTTTTGGAGACTTTGTGACCCCAAGATGCTACCATTTGTTGCAATTCTTTAACAGTGAGCTTTGGAGAACTTTTTATTTCTCTAACCATCCTCCTCACTGTGCGTGGTGGCAAAATAACCTTGTGTCCTCGTCCAGGCTTGTTTACCACTGTTCCAGTTGTTTTAAACTTCTTAATGATTCCTCTGACAGTAGATATGGGCAGGTGCAGGCGAGTGGATATTTTCTTGTAGCCATTTCCTGACTTGTGAAGGTTGACACACATCTGCCTTACTTGAATGGTGTGTTCCTTTGTCTTTCCCACCTTGAAGAGTGGATAAGAGAAATGGCCTCTGTGTCATGTCGTATTTATACCCCAGGGAAACAGGAAGTGATGAATTACTAATTAAATGTTCCTAGATACTCTGATCAACTTTGTAAACTACTGTAGAAATGACAGAAATACTTCAATTACATTTATTTCCTAGGAATTGTTAGGGGTGCCAATAATTGTGGAACAGGTGATTTTATGAAAAATAATTATTTCTTAGTCAGGGATTTTTTTTTCCCTTAAAATTCACTTGAGTTGAAGGTTAATTTTTTCTACAATTTTCAGTGTGAGAGTATGCTTCTGAAATAAAAATTGAATTTATTTTAAGGCTTTTAACACATCTTAACCAGGGGTGCCAATAATTATGGAGGGCGCTGTAAATGCATGTGAAATCACAGTAAATGCAAGTCACAGGCACATATAACTTTGTTGTTAATTGCATGTAAATTTGCGATAAAGGTCACAGCCTAGCACAATTTCTCAGTGAAATGCACATAAAATTACGGTAAATGCAAGTCATGGAGGGGCGTATTTTTGCTGTGAGTTACACGGAAACTTGTGGTAAATGCAAATCACGGCCTAGCGTAAATTCACAGTGAAATTCACATTAAATCACGGTAAATGCAAGTCATGGACAGAAGTAAATTTGCTGTTACTTGCACGTAAAATTTCTGTAAATGCAAATCCCGGACAGGCGTAATTTCACAGTGAAATGCACATAAAATCATGATAAATGCAAGTCACAGACAGCCGTATTTTTGCTGTGAATTACACGTAAAAGTGTGGCAAATGCAAGTCACGGACTAGCGTAATTTCACAGTGAAATGCACAATAAATCATGGTAAATGCAAGTCACGGAGGGGCGTTTTTTGCTGTGACTTGCACAGAAAATTGCAGTAAATGCAAATCACGGACTAGCGTTATTTCACAGTGAAATGCACATAAAATCACAGTAAATGCAAGTCACGCACAGAAGTACATTTGCTGTTATTTGCATGTTAAATTTCTGCAAATGTAAATCACGCACAGGCATAATTTCACAGTTAAATGCATGTAAAAACAGGGCACTTGCTATTCAAGGCCTGGCATAACTTTACTGTTGAATTCAAGTACAATCACAGCAGATGCACATCACAGCCATGTGAATTTTGCTGTTAATTGCTTGTTAACTCATGGTAAATGCAAATCACAGTCCGATTTGATTTTACAGTTAAATTCACTGGCACCTTTTTTGCCAGTTATTTTAACTGTAATTTTACGATCAGTTTATAACAGTGCAGCTTCCCTGGGCAGAAGTAAGCTGGGAGCTGATCTCACGGCTGTCCGTGGTCCTGAAGCAATCCCAGGCTTCAGGAAACAGCCAAAAATTTTGCATGATTTAAAGTGCATGACTCTCGCACAGAGACAGACTTGATTAACTTTGAATAAAATATGAACTCACATACTCTTTCAAACTCAGTGTTTCTTTTGCATTTTCTAAGGCTCACACATCATCCATTGACACTATCCATCTAAATCCAGCATAATCTTCACAAGTAAACGAGTATATGAGCTATTTATTCCTTACCCGAAGATAAAACCAATAGGATGATTTCTAAAACCACTCTTACCTCTTTTCCACTAGTGCGAGCCTAGAGTGATATTTCTAGGCTGGTGCTAATGCTGGCTCACAGTTGGTTTAGTGTGCAAACCTTCAAAGAACCAATTTGCTTTTCCACAGGCTACAGCCCCACCATAGAGCCACTGTGTTACATCACTGTATTTCTCAGCAATGCTGAAACCAACTTCAAGCACAACAACAACAACAACAACAACAATAGCGGACCATATAATTTCTTTA
Organism: Gymnothorax javanicus; assembly: GCA_029692085.1. NCBI lineage: Eukaryota > Metazoa > Chordata > Actinopteri > Anguilliformes > Muraenidae > Gymnothorax > Gymnothorax javanicus. The sequence continues at coordinate 135,960,092 of CM056195.1, read as the reverse complement.
CAAGTGTTTTTCCTGGCTTTGGGAGCCTTCACTGGCATTTAAAACATGACTGCTCCAATGCATTTGTGCTGCTTGTTGTGATTGCTATGGATGATGATAATGTTCAAGAAGAAAGTTAATTACCCAGGACGTCTTGATAAGTATTAAAACTGAAAATAAGATGTCAGTGGTAGCATTCATTCGCCTTAAGTAGCTACCTGGCATTGACTATACTTGTATTGATCACATTGCAGTTAAACAAATGTAATTAATGAAAGTTACAGTCAGAAAGTTTTACTTGGTCTTGTTTCTCTTGAGAATTTTGCCACCCGGCCCTGAGAAGTGCTTCTTGGTTCTAGATTAGCAAAGTGTTGGTGCATCTCTTGAATCAGCTTTCCAAAAAACAAGTTTGGTCAAAATCCTGTTCTTTGGCAGTCAAATTGGCTTTTGAAAGTAAAAGAAATAGTTTGAGATTTAGCACTGGTGCCGTACTGGCCCTTAAACTGCCTCATTAGAAAAGGGGTACCATAGGCACAGGTCTTCAAATTATATAAGTAACAGCGCCTTTTATAAACAACTGGTTCGGAAAATATTGTGGTTTTGGTTGAAGTTACAACTTCCTGAAAGCTAAGATTGGGGTTATAGGTAACGATTAAGGTTAGAGTTCAAGGTTGGGTAAGGTGATTGTGGTTTCTAAAAGACAGTTGTAGAATGCATCAGCATTCTCAAAAGATCAAGGGACCTTCCTTGCCTGGGGTAATGAACCAGAAATAGCTTGGCTGGTGGCCATGGCATGAAGCGTCCGAATTGTCTACTTCATGAAGGAAAAGAGACAATTAGCTTTTTTGTTGCTTCCATCCAGCAAGGAAACACAGGACCAACCTTGGAAGAAAGGAATCGAACACAAACCACAGTTATTCGCAACTGTAGCGGATGGATACATTCATGCCCCAAGTTTTCCAGTAAATTGAGAACAGGCTCAGCCACTAGCATAATCACTCTATGCGGTTCTTTAGGGCCACAACCGCTAGAGGAAGCCACACGATCAGTGTGTGATTTACTTTTTGACCCTGTCTTTATTCCAACAATACACTAATACACTACAATCACGGTAACATATCAGTTTAAACAGACGTATTAGTACAGGAATGAAAATAAACCAGTAAAGTCAAGTTTGTGACTTGCTGCTCGGTCCTCCGTGCGTAACCATGGTGACTTTGTATTGGCAGCGGTGGGCAACCGCGGCATTGTGGGTAACTTTGTGTCAATGTTTATTTCACTGGTGTGGGAAATTACAAACATTAGAAATGGCTCCTAAAAGAAAATTTAGGAAAGGTGCTGAAGGACAGAAAAAAAGAAAAATGGAGATGGAAAGAAGAACACAAGATAAAGGTATGTTATAATGTGACTGTTTGTTTAATCTGATTGAATGAAATGAATCAATCTGCCGTTTTTCTTGCTAGCACGCAGCACTGCAGTTATTCTAAAAATAGCATAATGAGAGCACTTTCACGTCGTATCCAACATGTCGGCAACACCGTCAACTGTATCAGCAGGTTATTAAACTTAATAATAAGCTAGCCGGTAAGCTAGCCGGGCGGTCAGGCTCAACTCTGCAGCCGGGAATTAATCAACTGTGGGGCGGGGATAACGAGGGCTCTCTGGCTGCATGTCACGTTAGAGAAATGTGAAAAGTAGACAGCGAAAACACAGCTTTTAATCAAGAATGGACCATGAACAGACTCTTACAGGCAGTTAAAAAACAGTATGTCTCAAATAAGCACAAATCTTTTGTGATATTATATAGTCAGTCAATCCATTTTATTTTGGATGTACATTTTTCTCAAAAGCTCTCTGTTATGTATTTTATTTAGCCCTCACTATACTTGAAATGAGAGAAGATTAACTATAACAGTATTTAACATATGTTTATAATGTGAATGTTAGTTTCTCTCGCCTCACATCAATAGTATTAATCCTTCTACAGTATGTGTTGGGGCAGCAATACCAGAGGCCAAGCAATAACATGAGTGGGAGTCTAGTTTTACTTGTTAACTAGTTACTAATGTTTTATTGCAACATTAAATTTGTGTTTTTATTTATTATTTTAATACAGAACATATTAAATGTCCAGATTGGCCCAAATAGTTTCAGGCTATCCATTTGCTATCCAAGCTATGTTAAATTGTATTTTTGTATCTCAAACAAACATTCATCTCATTTGGAGAATTAGATAATCTGCAAATTTCGCTTTGAGAAAATTGCATTTGTTGTGTGGTTAATACATACACATTGAAGATACATACCTATGTAATATCTTCCAGCCTATGAGACTAATAATATTCTAATGTATTATTTTTTTCAGATGGACCTGGTGTAGCGGAGGTCGGGTCCAAAATATTTTGGACACCCTGAAAAAATAATACATTAGAATATTATTTGTCTTATAGGCTGGAAGATATTACATAGGTATGTATCTTCAATGTGAACATCATTGGAAACTTCAGGGGCATCTACTCCATGCTCTGATGAGGATATGGCTGCAGAGGACATAGCTGAGGTATCACAGCCTTTTACATCCTCCTCTGATGTGCCTGCAGCTGGAGTCATAAGTGAGGCACCACAACCTTCTCCTCCTCTGACATGATTGCAGCTGCAGAGGCCATAGCTGATGTACCACAGCCTTCTTCATCATCCACCAATATTCCATCTGCCACCTCCCAATATCCAGCTGCAGCACAACCACTAGATCAATTTGACTGGCCATCTGTCCTGTCAGATGCAGACAGGACAGACATTGTACGCAGAGGGCTGTTTCAGGTTGACCCAGCATTCACCTTTCCCAAAAGGCAGGATGGTAGAAGTTTTCATTACCACTACACATACAGGACACTGGTAAATGAGGTAAAAATTAAGCGGAGTTGGCTTGTCCACTCCAAGAAAAACAATGCAGTTTACTGCTTCTGTTGCAAACTGTTCTCCAGCAAAACAAACAAGTTGGTTAAAGGGACTGTCAAACTGGATGAACATTGAATCCTTGTTGTAAGCCCATGAACACAGCCCTGATCACACGAAGCATATGGTCACATGGAAAGAACTGGAGCTTCGACTCAAGAAAGGGAAGACAATTGACCAGGTAGAAATGTCACTCATAGAAGCATCATGAGAACGCTGGAGGGAGGTTCTTAGTCGCCTGGTTGCCATTATTCAGTCATTGGCTGAAAGAAACCTGGGTCTCAGGGGAACTGTTGACATGTTGTATAGTCAGAATAATGGCAACTTCTTGAAAGAGGTGGAACTTTTAGCTGGGTTTGACCCAGTAATGAAGCAGCATGTTAGCCAAATTGGAAGTGGAATGACGTCTCATGCCACCTACTTAGGCAAAACAATTCAGAATGAAGTGATTGCTTGCATCAGTGACAAAATGATGGAGAAAATGGTGACTGAAATTAAACTATCCAAATATCATTCCATAATTTAGGTTTTTACCCCAGATTCAGCCACCTGGAGCAGATGTCTGTTGTGATCAGAGCAGTAAAGTTGGAAGAAACACCTGAGATCAAGGAGCACTTTTTGGGCTTTCTGGTTGCACCAGAATCGACAGCACTTGGGTTGTCTGATCTCATTTTGAGCAGGCTGGAAGAACTGAACATTCCCTTCAGTGATTACAGAGGGCAATCATATGACAATGGTGCCAACATGGAGGGCAAAAACAAAGGAGTGCAGGCAAGGCTTTTGGAGAAGAACCCACGTGCCCTGTATGTCCCCTGTGGGGCTCATACTTTGAATCTTGTTGTGGCTGATGCTGCCAATGTTGTGATTCCAGTGTCCTGTGCCATCTGCCAGGACACTGGTTGGGGTCTTTAGTCTTGTGGTTTTGTGGATATACACATAGATTATGTAACATTAATGCACGAAAGTGCCATGTGTGCACAGTAGATGTACTAACAATAGTCTGGACACCCCTTGCCCATGTATACTAGATCTATTCATGATCACAGACTTGGCTCTCGCCTAGCCATGATTTTAACTGCTTCCTAAACGCTTCTAGGCTTGAACACTCCCTTATTGCAAATGGCAAACTGTTCCAGAGAGCGCAACCTTTAAATGAAAGAACATTTTGAGAAAATGATGTCCTTCTAAAAGAGGGTTCACAATCACCTCGATCAGTGGCTCTGGTTGTTCGTGCAGTGGAACTTCTGGCAGATTTACGTTTGACAAACTTGTTAAGTGGTGGTGGTGCCAGGCCATGCAGGATTTTATACACGAGACAGGTGGCTTTGAAATTTCTAAAATTAGCCGAATTTAAGAGCCTGTACTTCGCCAGGATGCTGCAATGATGGTAGGAAAAGGGTTTCTTGTCCAAAACCTTTAAAGCCTTTTTGAAGCAGGATTCAACAGGTTTAAGTACAGAGGGACAGGTGAATGACCAGCTAGAGACACAGTAATCAATGTCTGAAAATATCATGGAATGTAAAAACAGGAGGGCCGCACTATCAGTCAAGAATGTTCTGATCTGTTTAAAGTTATGTAGGTTAAAATTCACAGTTTTAATGATGTTCTTAATATGGCTCTTGAAGGACAAAGTTGAGTCCAGCACAACTCCAAGATATTTGAATTGACTCACAGTTTGAATCTCCTCACCTCTCAGAAAAATTTTAGAGTCTGTTAAGAAGAGGTCGGGGGAACACCATTTGCAGGATCCAAAAGTGTTTATTGAAGCACAAAACACTAAATGAGAAAGGTAGGCAACAAGCCAGAAATAAAACACCGTGCACATGCACTGAACCAATGGGAAAACTAAGGTACACTGCCCAAGGCAGGGGGAAACAGAAGTACACACTCCAAGAGTGGCTAAACTGGAAAAACAAAAACTGGACCTAACTAAACTGACGGAAACACTGGGAGACTTAGACAAAGGGCAGACAAGACATGGGAACAGCAAAATACAAGACTCGGAAATCATACAAAGGAAATACTCGGGAGACACAAGGAGCTGACATTTCACAACGCAGAGCCGAGTCTAACAAAGTTCCGTCTGACGGTTGCTTCCCTCTTTCCCACTGAAATACCCACGGGAGGAGGCGGGGACTCGGAACGCAATCTAGAATGAAAAAAGAAACACATGGGATTATTAAACAAATTCACGAGGACCGGGTTAACAATAATGACTCGAGACAAGACGCTGAGACAATCAAGCTAGACTGTTTAGATTGAGGTAATCTAAACGTGACAAGTATAAAAGCACCACGTGAGACCCAGAATTATGCACAGGTGGAAGCAATGAATGAAATACCACAGCCGATTCCGAAAGAGGAAATGTGATTGGACAATGAGATGCAGACATGCTGAAGGCTGTCACACGACATCACAGGAGTTTGGGCAAGAGAGAATCAATCGTCAGACGGTGGGAATGAAAGCTGAAAAATAAACCGAGAGTAAGGCACAGGAGAAAAAGCACAAGCACAATGAAAATCATAAGCACAAAGCACACATGAGGCAGAACCATAACAGTACCCCCAAGAAGCGCCACCTGGCGCTGACACGGAACATCACAGAACTAAAAATACAAGAAACCTCAAAATACTAAATACAAAAAAATCTACAAGACTAAGAAATACAAAACAAGGAACACCTACAAAAATACAAAACCCTAAAGACTAAAACAAAAAACATCTAACCAAATACTAAACAGCACAAGAACAAAATACACGAAACATAAACAAGAATACTCAGGGTCTCCAGCATAAGCTGGGGCTAAGGCTTGGGGTGAGTCTTGTGAAATTCAGAAATCAGGTTCTTGTCCAGAATGAATCGGGCAGGGACCCAGGAACGCTCCTCAGGACCGTAACCTTCCCAATCGACAAGGTACTGGAGTCCCCTACCCCTCCACCGACAGTTCAGGAGTTTGCGGACGGTGAAGGCCTCTCCACCGTCGATGATGCGCGGCGGAGGTGGGGGATCGGGATCCGGGTGGAGGGGGTGGGTGACAGAGGGCCGGACTCGGGATACATGAAAGACTGGGTGGATGCGACGCATGATGTGTGGGAGCTTGAGACGGATGGCAGTGGGGATGATGATCTTGTCGATGGGGAAGGGACCGAGGAATCTGGGGGCGAGCTTGCGAGACTCCACTTTGAGGGGGATGTCCTGAGCAGAGAGCCAGACCTTCTGGCCGACGCGGTAAGTGGGGGCCGGCTTGCGTCGCTTGTCCGCCGAGTCCTTCATCAGCTTCCCCGCCCGGACGAGGGTGCAGCGGGCCGAGTGCCAGGTGTTTCGGCAGCGCTTGATGAAAGCCTCGGCAGAGAGACCCCCACCTCCACCTCCTGTGAGGGGAACAGGGGAGGCTGGTAACCCAGGCAGCACTCGAAAGGGGTGAGACCAGAGGCTGCGGATGTGTGTGAGTTATGGGCGTACTTGACCCAAGGCAGATGGGTCGACCAGGAGCTTGGGTTCTTGGCGCACACGCAGCGCAGCATGGTCTCCAGGGTTTGGTTGGCCCGCTCGGTCTGGCCGTTGGACTGGAGATGAAAACCGGAACTGAGGGAACAGGAAGGGCCTAGGAGGGACAGGAAAGCTTTCCAAAAGTGAGAGGTGAACTGAGGGCCACGGTCAGAAACAATGTCAGCAGGGATACCATGGGGACAGACAACGTGCTGGATAAGGAGATCGGCAGTGGATTTGGCTGAGGGGAGCTTGGGGAGTGCAATGAAATGGACTGCTTTGGAAAACCGGTCAATTATGGTGAGGATGGTGGTATTGCCTTGGGAGAGAGGTAAGCCGGTGACAAAATCAAGGGCAATGTGGGACCAGGGGCGACTGGGGATTGGGAGTGGCTAAAGGAGACCAGAGGGAGGTGTGTGCGGGGTTTTGGCAGTGGCACAGACCGAGCAGGCACTTGCAAAGCCTTTGACGTCCTCTGGTAGGTCCGGCCACCAGAAGCGACGCCGAATGAAGGCAGTGGTCCTCTTGACCCCAGGATGGCCCGAGAATTGGGACCCATGTCCCCACTGGAGCACTTCAGACCGGAGAGCCTGGGGAACAAACAGGCAGTTACTGGGACAAGCACTAGGCGCAGCCTGCCCGCCCAGTGCTGCCTGGACCGTTTCTTCCATGGAGAGCTGGATTGCATTGAGGAAACGACCTAGAGGGAGGATGGTCTCGGGAGGGTTCTCAGGAGTGGTACTGGTCTCGAACCGCTGGGAAAGGGCAGCAGCCTTGGCATTACGGGACCCAGGCCAGTAAGCCAAGGAGAAATTGAAACGGTCAAAAAATAAGGCCCACCGGGCCTGGCGGGGATTAAGTCTCTTGGCCATCTTTAGGTACTCAAGGTTCTTGTGGTCTGTCCACACCAGGAATGGCGTAGTGGCTCCCTCCAGCCAGTGACGCCACCCCTCCAGAGCCAACTTAACTGCCAGCAACTCCCGGTTACCGACGTCATAGTTGGTCTCAGTGGGCGTGAGGCGGTGCAAAAAGTAGGCACAGGGATGGACTTCCCGTCCTTGGTGGATCTCTGGGAGACCACCGCTCCCACGCCGACATTGGAGGCATCCACCTCCACGATGAACTGGGACGCCGGGTCTGGGGTCATCAGGATGGGCGCAGATGTAAATTGCTGCTTGAGCTGCTGGAAAGCCTGGTCCGCCTGGGGATTCCAGCAGAAAGCCTGCTTGGTGGAGGTAAGCGCAGTCAGGGGAGCTGCCACTGAGCTGTACCCTCGGATAAAGCGCCAATAGAAATTGGCGAAACCCAGGAATCCTTGGAGGGCCTTACGGTCCTTGGGCTGGGGACATTCCAGGATGGACCGGACCTTGGCGGGATCCATCCTCAGGGACCCAGGAGAGATGATGTAGCCCAGAAACGTTGTGGAGCAGGTGTTAAACTCGCACTTTTCGGCCTTCACGAAAAGGCAGTTCTCCAACAAGCGCTTCAGAACTTGGCGCACATGCTGAGTGTGCTCCTCCCGGGTGCGTGAGAAAATGAGGATGTCGTCAAGGTAGACATAAACGGACCGGCCGATCATGTCACCCAGGACATCGTTCACCAAACGCTGGAACACTGCCGGCACGTTGGTAAGGCCAAAGGGAACCACGAGGTATTCCCAATAGCCACTGGGGGTGTTGAATGCGGTCTTCCATTCATCCCCCTCACGTATCCTCACCAGGTGGTAGGCGTTCCGCAGGTCCAGTTTGGTAAACACCTGGGCCCCTTAGATGATGTCAAAGGTAGACACTTGGCAACGAAGAAGAACCGTTATCTTGCTGCCCAATGTGGAGGGCCGGCGACCCATCCTTATCCGAAGAAGAACCCGGCTCCTGCTGGCTGGAAGAGACTCCTGGACGTACTTCTCCATGGTGACCCTCTCGGGGTGAGACAGGGAGAAGACCCGCCCCCAGGCCGGCACTGCTCCCGGCAGGAGGTCAATCTCGCAATCATAGGGCCGGTGAGGTGGCAGGGACACCGCCCTAGACTTGCTGAATACCGCACCCAGGTCATGGTATTCAGCGGGAACTCGGGAAAGATCAGGCGCTGGCTCGGAAGAAACCTGAGATCCAGGCACAGGTGAGGCTGCGTGGCAAAGGCAGCAGGTAGAGCGGAGACTTCCACTCACGAACCTCGTGGGTGGACCAGTCCAGGACCGGGTCGTGGTCACCGAGCCAGGGATGTCCCAGAACCACCGGGGATCTGGGAGACTGGATGATGAAGAAGGAGATGGTCTCACGGTGGTTACCTGAGACCAGAAGCTGGACGGGAGCCGTTTATCGTTAGATCTGGGCCAATCTTTGGCCTCCCAGGCCAAAGACAGTCAGAGGTTGTGCCAGTGGGGAGAGAGGAAGACACCAGGAGGCAGCGGCTTCAGCGTCCAGAAAATTCCCCTCCGCTCCTGAATCCACCAAGACAGAGGTGCAGCAGCTCTGGTTGCCCCAGGAGATAGTAACCAGAATGCAGGTGCGGCAGCTGGAGGAGGCTTTAGTGTGGGACCCCCACTAATGCTTCTCCAGTCACTAGTGGACGTTGGATTTTCTCCAGGCAGTTGGCAACAAAATGCCCCTGCTGACCACAATAGAGGCAGGCCCTGGATCGCATGCGGTGATCCCTCTCCTCCTTAGTGAGGCGGCTGCGCCCCACCTGCATGGGTTCTGGCTCGGATTGGTGGACTCAGGTGGACGTACTACTGGGAACTGGTGACGGAGGCTGGATGACAGGAGCATTGGAGGGGTTGGAAGGAGCTGGCCGACGTCGCCCCAAGCGAGTGGCAGTCTCCTCCAGGCGGTTGTCAATCCGGATGGCAAGATCCGCCACAGCCTCGGGAGTCTTGGGTAGGTCGTGGAAAATTAGGTGGTCCTCAATGCCATCAGCTAGCCCCTGCACAAAAAAGTCACGGAGCGCTTCAGGATTCCACTGGGAACTGGCAGCAAGGGTCTGGAACTCGATGGCGTATTCTCCCACCGAGCGGCTTCCCTGCCGGATCCGGGTCAGCTCCCTTCCGGCCACTGTACCGCTCCTGGTGCGGTCAAATAGCCGCTCCATCTCGGAGGATAGGGCAGAGAAGGAGGCTACGCAAGGTAGGCGGGCTGTCCAGGTGGCAGTTCCCCAGTGAAGGGCTGGGCCTGTCAGGTGGGAGACGACAAAAGCCACCTTGGCAAGCTCTGTGGCGTAGGTGCTGGGCTGTAGGGCGAAGTGCATCTCGCAGGTGGTCAGAAATGGCCTGCAGGACCCAGCGATGCCACTGTAGCGCTCGGGAGGTGGTAGCTGAGGCTCTGGTGCTAAACCAGGAAGCAGCGATGCAGCAGCTCCAGCGGGAGGGTAAGGTTGCCCTCTGCTCCCAGTAACGGTGGTTTGCTGTGCCGCCAGCACAGCAGTCAGGTGATAGATCTGCCACCGCTGAAGCTCGGCATCTCGGGAATCCATCCTGCTGGTGTCCATGAGACGGAACTTCTGTTAAAAAGAGGTCGGAGGAACACCAGTTGCAGGATCCAAAAGTGTTTATTGAAACACAAAACACTCAATGAGAAAGGTAGGCAACAAGCCAGAAATAAAACACCGTGCACATGCACTGAACCAATGGGAAAACTAAGGTACACTGCCCAAGGCAGGGGGAAACAGAAGTACACACTCCAAGAGTGGCTAAACTGGAAAAACAAAAACTGGACCTAACTAAACTGACGGAAACACTGGGAGACTTAGACAAAGGGCAGACAAGACGTGGGCGCAGCAAAATACAAGACTCGGAAATCATACAAAGGAAATACTCGGGAGGCACAAGGAGCTGAGATTTCACAATGCAGAGCAGAGTCTAACAAAGTTCCGTCTGATGTTCGCTTCCCTCTTTCCCACTGAAATACCCAGGGGAGGAGGCGGGGACTCGGAACGCAATCTCGAATGGAAACAGAAACACATGGGATTAATAAACAAATTCAGGAGGACCGGGTTAACAATAATGACTCGAGACAAGACGCTGAGACAATCAATCAAGCTAGACTGTTTAGACTGAGGTAATCTAAATGTGTCAAGTATAAAAGTACCAAGAGAGAAGCAAAGGAAAGCATAGCTTTAAACGCAGTTAATCAGGGAAAGCTTTGGAAGGAACTAGAAACACTCACACTCGCTAATGAGTTAATTAGGTTAATACTACGTGACAAAATATATATAATCACCCTCAAATAAGTGCTGGTTAGTATGGGTTAGTAATGATCCTATCAGAGAACTCATTCACTAAGAGTTTCGCGAGACCCAGAATTAAGCACAGATGGAAGCAATGAATGAAATACCACTGCCGATTCCGAAAGAGGAAACGTGATTGGACAACGAGATGCAGGCATGCTGAAGGCTGTCACACGACATCACAGGAGTTTGGGCAAGAGAGAATCAATTGGCAGATGGCGGGAATGAAAGCTGAAAAATAAACCGAGAGTAAGGCACGGGAGAAAAAGCACAAGCACAATGAAAATCATAAGCACAAAGCACACATGAGGCAGAACCATAACAGAGTCGTGGGTTTGGTAAATGTCATACTGACCACTGTCGACCTACTTATCCAGCACGTCGTCCGCCCCCATGGCATCCCCATCAACGTGGTGTCTGACCGTGGTCCCCAGTTCACCTCCAACTTCTGGAAAGCATTCTGCAAGTACCTGGGCACATCCTTCAGCCTTAGTATGGTTACCATCCACAGACTAATGGACAGACTGAGCGGGCCAACCAGACCCTTGAAACGGTCCTCCGTTGCGTGTGCTTCGCCAACCCCACATCCTGGTCATCCCTGTTGCCATGGGTCAAGTACGCCGTGAACTCCCACGCCGCCTCTGCCTCTGGCCTCTCCCCCTTCGAGTGCTGCATGGGCTACCAGCCCCCATTGTTCCCCAGCCAAGAGGAGGAAGTCGGGGTGCCTTTTGCTGAGGCGTTCATTCGCCGGTGCCGTCGCATGTGGCAGTCTCTACGTCGCGCCTTGGCCAAATCGGGTGGGCAGATGAAGGCCGCGGCGGACAAGCATCGGCGCCCTGCTCCCCGCTACAGAGTTGGCCAAAAAGTCTGGCTGCCTGCCCAGGATATTCCACTCTGCGTGGAGAGTCGCAAGCTTTCTCCACGCTTCCTGGGCCCCTTCCCAATCCTGAAGATCATCAGCCCCTCTGCCGTCAAACTCAAACTCATCTCCACTATGCGAAGACTCCACCCAGTTTTCCATGTCTCACGCCTGAGACCCGTTGCAGCTTCTCCCCTCCTGCCTCCCCCTGAACCACCTCCCCTCCTCGGCTCATCGACGGAGGGGAGGCCTACACCGTTAAGAAACTGTTGGACTGCCGACGCAGAGGTAGAAGTTACCAGTACCTCGTGGATTGGGAAGAATATGGCCCAGAAGAGTGTTCCTGGGTCCTAGCCAGACATATCCTTGACAAAAGCTTGATTAGAGATTACCACGAAGTTCATCCTAAACCTTAGCCCCAGCTTGCTGGAGACCCTTAAATATTCTTGTTTATGTTCAGTGTTTTTAGTCTTGTGGTTTTGTGTTTGTGTTTCTTGTTTCTTGTATTTCTTAGTCTTGTGGGGTTTTGTATTTAGTAATTCTTTGTAGATATTTCATGTTTTTCATAGTTTCCATGTTTTTCTTAGTTTTCATGTATTCATAGTTTTTCTTTGATGTCCCTTAGTCAGCGCCAGGAGGCACTTGTGTGTGTGTGTGTGGGGGGGGGTTATGTTGTGATTCCAGTGTCCTGTGCCATCTGCCAGGACACTGGTTGGGGTTTTAACAGTTTCTTGTACCATGTTTCATAGTTCATATTCAGTACTCATGTTATAGTTTTAACAGTTTCTTCTATCAGGATTCTTATTTCATAGTTCTCATGTTTATTGTTCATGTTTTTGACTTTTCCATGTCTTGTTTTTCGCCAGGTCCCGGTCTGCCCAGCCAATCCGCCTCTCCAGTGTCTGCGTGGTTATTTCCATGTTTTACTTCTCGCACTACATTCGGGAGTGGCTTACGGTTTCAAACTTCTTTCTTACGTTTCTTCCTTCCGGGCTTCCTAGTCTTCATGCTTGTTAATTTTTTAATTTATTTCTAACAATTTACTAATCAGTCACGGGGGATGTTTCCATTAGATAGGCACGTACTAACCATTACTAATTTAGACAGGGATTTAACTCGCATGCTTCCTGCTTTCGCTAAGATTCTTTCCTGTGCTTTACTATTATTTAGTTTAACACTCTTACTGTTCTTAGTATCTTACTGGGTTCTTATATGCTGCAACACGCTCATTGTTCTGAATGAGCAAATACCTGCTTTCGTTGTCTCGTCACGACACAGGTGTTTTTCCTCTCTCATCCTTGTGCCTTGTAATCATGCAATCTCATTTCTCCCTTTCGCTCTACAGGTGCTCATCACTGTCTCATGATTCCCTCTGGTATATCTGGGGAGAGGCTGGAGTTGGCTGGCAGACAGAGTCATCGTTTCTTGTGCATTTTATGGTCGTTTTCTTGCCATTTCATAGCTTTTCTTGTTCATAGTCTTGCCTCGTGATTTCTTCATAGAACTCGTTTTGTATTTTCATATGTGCCTAGTGCCATCGCAAAGTTCATTTATTTTTGTTTATTGGTTTACTTTCATAGAGTTTCTAGTGGCTTTTTATTTTCCTTGTTTTGTATTTTTTGTTATCAGCTCTGTGAAGCTTTCCTTAGTTAGATTTTTTGCAACCCTTTGGGCCGAGTTTTTTGTTGGCCATCGTGCCAGTTTTGTTTTCTACATAAATAAAAACTCCAAGACCAAGTCTTGTTGTCTCGCGCCCGGTGTCCACCTGAGTCTCGCAACAGCCAAGAACTCTGTGGATGCTACCAGTTTCTTTGGCAATGTTCAGAAGATCTACAATCTGTTCTCAGCTGCTCCCCAGAGATGGACCATTTTGAAACAGCATGTCACCATTACTGTAAAGTCCTGGAGTGAGACAAGGTGGGAGAGCCGTGTCTACAGCATCATTCCTTTGCGCTACCAATCATCTGGCATAAGGGATGCATTGCTAGGAGTCAGGGAAAAGGCAACAGGTGCCATCACAAAAATTGAAACACAATTTTTGGCAGAGGAGGTTGAGTCATTCAGATTCCAGATTTGCACAGTTGTGTGGCATGACGTCCTCTCCAAGATCAACACAGTCAGCAAGCTACTGCAGTCTCCCACAATGCAGTTGGATGTGGCAGTCAACCTCCTGGAGAGTACTAAGAGCCATCTGTTGAACTACTGAAACAATGGCTTTGCTGCTGCACAAACTTCTGCAAAAGATGCATGTGAGGAAATGCATGAGGACACTGAACTGAAAGAGAAGACACTGCGAAGCACAAAGACTCAATTTGCTTATGAAGCATCAGATGAACCAGTTAAGGACGCCCTGAAGAGGCTGGAGACCACATTTTTCAATGTGGTCGTCAACTCTGCTATTACATCTTTGGATGACCGGTTTGAAACACTTGGACAACTTAAAAGCAAGTTTGGGGTACTGCAGAACTTCTCAACCTTGGATGATGAAGCACTGAAGAAACAATGTGAGGAGCTTGAGAATACATTGAGGATTGGAGAAGAAGCCAACATTGATAGGAGAGAGGTGGCCATGGAAATCAGGAACCTTCCTCAGCTACCCACAAACAGGATGTCTGCATTTGAACCGCTGGACTTTGTCCACAAGATGGAACTGACAGAGTTGTATCCAAATCTTTGGATATCCCTGAAGATTGCCTGTACCCTACCAGTGACAGTGGCATCAGCTGAAAGAAGCTTTTCAAAGCTTAAGCTGATAAAGACATACCTGTGATCATCTATGGCACAAGACCGCCTCACAGGACTTGCCATCATTAGTATTAACCATGAGGTTGGCAGACAGGTGTCTTACGATGATGTCACTGATGATTTTGCTTCAAGAAAAGCAAGGAGGCAAAAATTTTGAGGACTTTCTCACTGATGTTGGATGGTGGTGAAAGGAAAAATAGCTATAGTTTTTAAAGTAGCCTATAGCTGTTGTTTTGTACAATAGTTAACACTTTTCACTATTTCACTATATTTATTTTGAATACTTTGCACTGTTATAACATAATATATATATATATATATATATATATATATATATATATATTCATGTCTATTTATTTGTCAGAATATTTTAGCTTTAATTGGTGTTCATTTCTCATTGCCTTTACTTATAAACCTTGTTATAGGCAAGTTAATTGCTTTTATAGAGTAAATTTGTTAACTTAATATATTATTTTGAATATTTGGCACTCCTATTGATCATTGCTATGCGTCAAAATATTTTAGTTTTTACTGGCGTTCATATGTCATTGCCTTTACAGACCCTGTTATACACCAGTTAATTGCTTTTATAGTGTAAATTTGTTGACTTCATTATTTTGAATATTTTGCACTCTTATTGATCATTGCTATTTGTCAAAATATTATAGTTTTTAGTGGTGTTCATTTGTCATTGTTTTTACTTATAGACCTTGTTATATGCAAGTTAGTTGCTTTTATAGTTAAAATATGTTGACTTTATTTTTTATTATTTTGAAGACTTATCGATTGTTAATTGTCTTAGCCTCTCAAATACTGATATATTTTAATATGCCAATACATTGTTTTAAAATAAATTAAGATATTTGTTGTTAATTCATGTGCATGTGTGTTTTCATTCAGTTACGAGCAGTACGTGTGATTCAGTGATTGCCCTGTGAGTGTTTTGGGGCCACAAACAAAATCTTGCTTAGGGCCACTAAAATCCTAGGGCCGGCCCTGATTGCGAAGGCTGTCTTTCTGTCAAGCTCAAAAAGTATTGAAGGATAGGACATCTGATTTTTCTCTAAAATGTCCCAAGGTATCTTTGAAATCTCCCTGCAACTTTCTCTTTACCATGTGACGCTTTTTAGTGAAAAGTGAAAGAGAGGAAGTACTTAAGAGAACCTGGATGCAGCGTGGCAAAAAAAAAAAAAAAAAAAAAACACCCCAGCCTCCTCTCTTCGTCTTCATGGAAAGCAGACACGTGCTTTATTAGCAAGATTGCATTCAGACACCTCGAAAAGCCAACAGCGCGCCTTCATTGCTTTGTCCTGGCGCAACTGAACGAATATTCAATCTCAAACACACACATCTGCTACTGTATGCGATTCTGTTATCTTTGAAGACAACTCGAACTATTATAAAAACAGACGCGCCATTTAATGAGTTTTACTGTAACGTCGTCTACAAATATTAAAAAGCCAGTATAATTATACAGAAATGCGAACGCACAATTCATATTTCCATTAGTTTCAACACAATTCTGTCAAATTCGCAACTAAAAATTACGGAGACAAGAGTTTTTTTTTTTTTTTTTGCTCTGCAAGCTGACGTCCTGTCATGCCGAGAAATAAAACGGAATAGGCCTATTAAAAACTATCGAGCAAAAATGCAGCTGCACATAGGCCTAAAATGGCAAGATTATGCTCCATTCATTGGTTCCTGTATTTCAAACGTTAGAGCGCTTTTGCTTTTCGATGCATTTCAGAGATCACTGTGGATGCAAGTTCTATCCGAAAATTTCCTTATTTGAGGAAGTGCTGAGCTTTCGGGATGCTTTCATGATGATGCGCGTTGCACGTGGCTATGGCTCGCAATGGCAACATCTGAAAATGTAATGCTCTACGGAGAGAGGGCGCGAGGAGGAGGAGGAGGAAAGAATAATCTGTGAAAGAAATGCTGTTCATTAAGCTTTTCCCCGTGTCGTTCATAGAGAGCATATCTCGAACAAATACCTTTCGTTTATGTGCGCATTGTCGAAGAGTGCCTTATTTTTATCATCTACTAAATGCTGCTGATGAAACGGATCTTACCTCGAGGGTAGACGCAAGACGGGCTCATTATTAAGTCGTTTTGTGTATGGCATCATCGCTTTTAGGCGTTCTTTTTTCTCTCGTATATTCTGTTACAGTTCTGCTATTCTTCAGCTTAAGAGCCGGAGCATTTAACCCAATGCGATTCGAGTTGCCTCGTAATAAGTAATGGATTTACGACATTTCATTTTTACAGCCGATGACATTCTGAGTGACATATCGCCTTATTAGCTTGTCGACAGTACACAACTACGAGTTATTTATTTCATTTGTACCGCTGAATTCTGTACCACACCTATGAAACACATCCGCACAAGTAACCAATAACACGCTAATGCAGCAGGATAATCCACTGCACACATGATATATGAGAAATAGGTAAAAGTTCACCCGCAGATTACACGGAAGGTGATTGGGTTTATTAGTCAAAGAATTTCAGGAGGACAGCACATGTGGTAAACCGACTTCTTCGCTACTGACTTGGATTTTATCCCTCCGGTGGTTTTTTTTTTAAATAATGAAGAGGAGACAGAAACGGGTGCTTCAGATGGCATTTCTATTCACGATGGCTTTGATTTTTCTGCCAAACATCGGTTTATGGTCCTTATTCAAGGAGAAACACCTGATGAAATCGCACGAGACGGGAGAGCAGGTAGGCTACTGCTGTTAAGTCATCCCGCGCTTTGACGCACTGGTTATCATCAGTAAGTGAACGTGGACTGGTAGTGTATTCTCTTGAATATAGTCCTAAGTTATTGGTTCAAACTGATTCGACGAGGGGAAGTAAAGCTGTAACAACACCATGTTAGAACTGCTCAGAAAGTTGAGTACTATACCGTCGTGACCAAGAGAATTGCTACGAGATGTAATTTGTGATATGCATACATCAATACAGACTGATTCGTGCGCGGGCAAACGTGTACCAAGGTGGCATACAGCCCGTTTTGTAGTTGTTAATCTATAATACAAATTTTAAGCGTGGCTGGTAATATGACACTGTTTTATGGCAAGACATTGTGCCATTAGTTTGTTTTCTGGCATTTTTATTGGCAGAAGTTGTCATATCAGTTTCACAAGGCCTGTATACAATGTTTCTTCAACTACACCTCATTTCACTGAATTCAAATGAAAGCAATGACTCTTAAAAGATGACTATTGTCCCTTTTTTGGGAACGTTTTGGGATGAGATCATTGGACTTGCTATAAACCTTCTAAGAAAAACTGTGACATTTATTTATTATAGCCATGAACAGTCAAGCAAATCATAGTATTTTTGTACCTTTGCATTAGGAATATAATGTTGCTGGAAATCTGTGTTGTACAATGCAAGAAGACGAAAAAAAAAACTGAACTTCAGTGAAAAAGTTTTATGAGTGAGCTGAAAGGAAGACTCTTCTGTGCCCCTGCCCCCTGACTACTTCCTGGAGCTGCAACCTCTGACTGTATGCCTCTTCGCATTGTCGATATTTAAGAATAGAGATTTATGTTAAGGATTATTGCTGAGCAACAGTTTTATTTATTCATTTATTTATTTATTAAATTGGGTTGCATGCTTGCTTTCTACCACATTATATCCCCAGCAAAGTTAAAAAGAAGAATAGTATAAGCATGCAGTTTTTGTTTGAGTAACTGCACTGCTCTGTTGCTGTCATTTTCTTTTCTGATGCACAGACTTTACGATCTCAAATGCTCATCTGAACAGAGGGCAGCAGAGGGCCATATGCCCTGTTTTTCAGCCTCCCACTTGTGCTTGGGGAAGCTTCGGTATTGCATCAGGCTGTATTCTTTTTAACACTTGCTGTTTTCTGGCACTAGATGCTAGCGGATCATGTACAAAATCACATTAAGTGCTGACACAGTTCCTGTGTAGATATGGATTATGAGGGATGAAGAATTATCTAATTCAATTCTGCACTGGTGCAACATGTTGTCGTTTCAGCCATGTAATCTACATGCTGGCTTTGCAAAGTAAAACATCAACTACTTGAGCCATGGAAGGTTAAGCCGGGGCTTTGCCTCCATTTCTATGGGGCATAGCTCCCATATAAATTAGTTGTGTAATTAAAAAAGGTAATCTGATAAGGAAAGCACTTAGGAATTCTTGTCAAGCAAAACAAAAATAATCTCTGTTATGTTCTGCTGTATAATTTTGCATGTTAACTCGCAGTTCACGGGGTCCAACTTAAGTAATGTGCATTTGATTTTTACGTGTTACATGTTGAATTATTGCATTTCATTTTAATCTAGTGGGGTATGTGTTAGACAACTGTGCCTGTCAGCACTGAGTGAATGTGAGAGCGAACCCTCCATGACATGTCCTCCGATCAACAGATGAACACAAACGAAGGGTTCATGCAAAAATGAACAGCTGAATTAAAGAAAGTCTAGTTATCTTAACTGTGAGTGTGCAATAAGTTCAAAGCACATAGCTGTCTAGTCAGATCAAAATGACTTACTTTTGAGCTTCATTTCAGCCTAGTATGCATGTTATGTCTAAGAACGAGAAACAGCAAACACAAAACTGGCACAGCTGTAATTACAGCAGACAATTTTACTAAATAAAGATGGAACTTGATGGACTCAGTATTTAGTGGTTTACAGTCCCAAGAGTAATCTGTTTGAATCGGAAGATGAGCTTGAAGCAGGGAATAGAGCGATGATTGAGAATGAGAGAGTAGAGACAAACACAGTTATTGCCCTTTATTTTCAGTCTGGTCTAGCTTCTTTGTGTTTCAAAACATTTAGCATGTTTTTTCGTATTACGATTCTCCACAGTCTTACAAATTGAGCATTTTTGGTTTTCCTGTTATATGGAATGCTTTCTATATAAGTGGCACCCATTCCAGTCGTCCATTGATGTACATTATGTGAAAGAAAAAAGAAATCATCAAACTTCCTTTGGATGGGAGGGAGAGGGCAAATAACTAATCCTCTCTGTGCGTCTGTTTTTTTAGTTAAACTTGTTCTGCTTTGAGGAGCGTCTAAGGAAGGATAGCTGGATTTGTTCCCTGAGCAGTTGCTTCTGAAAATACTCATTTTAAGCATACATCAGGTTAATTTTGCGATAGTTCTTCATATTTGGTTTTTGTTAAAGCAGTTTTGTGTCAAAGGTGAATAGTATACAAACTTTAATTTCCATATGCTTATATTTCGTACTTGAGCAGGTCTTGCCTTCTTATAATTTAAAATACTTAGTAATCATAATAAAATATAGTCAAATTGAAATTTCATCTGCTGAATTTTTTCCCCATCATTGAATGGTTTAGCATTGAGGGAAAGACGGGTAAGATGACCCCCCCCCCATTAACTGTACATACTTTTCCGTCATGTCACCTTATATCCAGGATACACTCATCATTTGTTTTAGCCTGTGAAAGGGAGAGGCACATGGGAAACGTAGTTAGCACATTTTGTATGAAGTTGTTTTTTGCTTGATGAAGTAACATTTTTTGCAACGTATGTATAATAATTGAAGAGTTTCATTGCAAAATGCAATTGATCCATTTGAAGCATTTTTAGAAAATGCAAATTTTTGTCATGGGAAAAATAGGCATTGAAGATCTTTATTATTTGTTAATTGGTCCTGCTAAACAAGTTAAAACGTTGCACTACGATGCAATTAAATCTAAGAATAATGAATTTTGTGAAACTTTGTTGTGATTATTTGGCAAAATGCTATATATCCACAGAAGTGCGATTTGAAGTCAAATATCTGCCCGTCAATATCATAGGTGGGGTGTTTCAAGAAAACTTGCCATCAATGTCAACCAGAGGGAAGAAATTTCAACCATCATGAAAATGCTCATAATTGTTCGCATTTTTTAACTTGGTACCAAGAAATTCACAAACAAACAATGATTTTCAAATACTTCTTTTTATTTAAAAATGAAGGGAGTTAAAAAAATTCTATTTGCCGCCGTTATGTACGGGACAAACCCTAAAGATAGCCCTGTGATGGTGATGAAAGTAGTGAAACCTGTCCTCATAACCAACTGCAATCTGTACCTCAGATCTGCCAGACTCTGTCAATTGAGTATTAACCAACAATTTTCAGAATTTGTCCACTATGGTGACTTGCTTACTTTTGAGTATATCAGTCTTTGAGATGAGGCAACAATCATTCATCCTAATTTTTGAAAGAGAATAATACATTGATTTGTTCAGACTTGTGTGTCTATTCAAAGTAGAAAGAGTATTGCCCCTGTACTGCCAGTTGCAGAAAGCACTTTTTGATTTATTAAACCATTACCCATGAGGTTATGTATGGGACAGCTAGTTATGTACGGGACAAAATGATTCTCCTGATTCCTGATGAGTAAAGCTTTGTCAGTATTATGTGGGGGTCATGTAAACTACATGTATAAAAGCGCAGTCTCTGGCAATCTAAGTATGAAAGAAAATTATCTCAAAATCCTAATATATGTATGGGTTATGTACTGGACAGCTTTACGGAACCAAGGCAGTTTTGTATTGATTCCACTTCAGCAACTTCAAGAGACATACTCCCATGACATCCTGGAACAAGAAACATCAATGAAGAACATTTCACATGGTAAAACACAAACAAATAACAGTAACACATCTCAAAACCTGACTGGTTATTGCAAAGTGAGTTTTATTTGCAGTTTCATTGGTTCAGTAACTGATCATTATTGATTGTGAATTGCCATTTGACATACTGATAACTGGATTTCTTAAGGCTTTAACTCTTTCCTCAACTGCGACTTCTGACTCATTGTGCGCGCATGTGGTCATTAATTTTCATTAAAAGGGTATCTATAGTTCATTAGGTCTTTTGGCACTTGAACTTTTTGTCAATTGCTGGGATTTCTGCAGTGGTAAATTCGGTCAACCCGAGGTGAGATATTGGTCCATGAAAAACAGCACTAGGGTGTATTCTTTCAATGTCCTCCTTTTTCGGCCATCTGAATACTACCTTACCATCTAAGGAAGTCTGAAAGAAAGAACACTTGACATGAACATTTCCAGACATGAGATGCCTTAAAACAAAAGCTGTTTTAACAAGACTAGGTGCATCCTAGTATATGGCTGGGCCGCCAAGTGCTGTATGAGAATGTGGGCCCAAGAAAAGGGTGCTAAATTGGGCAAAGCTCACGCAATTATATGAAGTGCAAGTTTAGTAATGAGCAGAAGCTGATAAATTTTTTACAAAGTGGGTGGGGAGAGTGGGAGAGTGAGAGTGTAAGAGTGGGAGAGTGTGAGAGTGAGGGTGTGAGTGAGTGTGAGCGTGAGAGTCTGTGAGTGAGGGAGTGGGAGTGAGTGAGAGTGACAGTGTGTGAGGGAGTGGGTATAGGGGGGGGGGGGGGGTCTTGAGTAAGGAAAACATAACGTCGCTGTCGGGCGCAAACCTCCTATGTCCAAAAATCATGATTTTTATTTTTTTCCATAAATCAGTACTATTGGTCACCCTTTATGTCTAACTGTGGTTTTACAAATATTTAACCAATGAAAAGTATTTAAAACCGCCTGTGAGTAAACCTAACTCCATTGGATCCTGAAACTGTCGACCAAATCTCCTAACTCCACCTCCACCCCTCCGCTATATTTTAAAGTACTTCAACAAGAGGAGCGGATACATTACTGTTGGATTTCACTGAGGTGAACAGCTAAAAGTGTTTTCATATAAGGCTTAGGTGATTGCAAATTCAATTAAAAAGTATGTAGTGTACCTGATTGATCGATTTTAACAATGTGTCGAAGTGCTGAGCTAGCTAGCGATGTGATAAGAAATTACCAGAGCAATGTTATTCACAGCCTGTCTCTCGCTAGCTAACTTCAGATCGATACTTCATCGAATGTTATACTTACTAAAAAAAAAAAGACGAAGCACATTTATTCCATGACAAGTTCTACAGGCAGAACATAATCAAAACTGTTATTTGAATACATTTGGGCGTCCAGCCTTCCTCAGGAAACAAACTTCTACACAGACGGTGAGTCATTAGCAGGTGAAAGCGTTCAGTAATCAGAGTACACCGGTCTGACAGCTGGACGCCGACACGTTTTAAAGTTAAAGTTTTTTTTTTTTTTTTTGTAATTCGGCATCTCAAATCTGAAATATCCAATCAGGGAACTTTGCATCATTACTTCGGCTTTCTTGCATGTGCGGCCCCCTTTCTTCGTATCACGACAATGCACACAATAGGCGGGTATCCGCCGTCATACACTTCTCTTGGCCACTGCTATGAATTCATTCACCACTTAGGCCTTCGAAAAAGCAAACAAAGGGCGGAGACAACCCGAACTATGGAGAACTTAGAATCTTCCTTTTGATCGTCTGTCTGTTCAACAGGAGATGCCTAGGGGAACTCTAATCTACATAAACCTTCCCAGCAGGCCCTTCCCAATTTGCATCCCTGTAGCGCATTGGCCAATTGCGCGCTACTTCTGAAAAGAGCTGCCGACCACTGCTGGTTGATACGAGGTGGGGAGCAAACCCGCACTTCTGCTTCACAACGCGATGCTTTTCCGAGTGAGCCATCCGGCAGCCCACAAAGTAATAGTTTATAATCATGTTCTGCTGTTAAAACTTGCCATAGAATAAGGTATTTTATCTATTTTTCTGAAGAGGAGTGCCTCGTTTTTTTTCTTCTTCATTATTTCAAGATTTGCTCTGGACCTAAGAGTTTCCAAAAGCGCTCCTATCTCTAAGTTGATGATAACGTAATGCAATGAGCTACTGCAGCCGATGCGGCCGTCATAATCAGTGATGGCAAAAACCTTCTATCTCCACTTTTGTTGGTCACAAACCTCCTAACTCCACGTGAGCTTGATTTGGGTAAAATATTTATAAACACATTCAAATATCTGACTATATGTAAAGACAGAATACCAAGTTTGATGACGTCGTGTCCAGTTATTACAAAACCACATGGTTTTTTTTATTTCCTGAAAAGTAACAGTTTTGGACATAGGAGGTTTGCGCCCGACAGCGATGATAAGCAAGTTATACATTTGGATAGACAAAGAGCTAGAGCAAGGGTAGCAGTTATTGATTTTGTGATTGTCAATTTGAGAGAGACAGCAGCAGCAGATGCAGATAGCAGTTGGATTATGTTAGAAAAAATTATTTCCCATGTATCATTACTAATGGTTCATGAAATAAAGAACAAGTTTGGGTACAACAATGTAGTAGAGAAGTAGCTACCTCAATCACGGGGTGTTGAATCCAGCTTGGCGCAATCTTTTAAACGTAATATTTTCTTAAATTTATTGTTTTCATTGGTGTCGGTTAAAGTCGCTCTCATAGATACAATCGAAGAGGCCACCACATCTACTTCCGTTCAAGCGACCAACTCATGAATGTGCAAGGGAATAAGTTAACTTGGAAACCAGTCAGGGCATCATACCGGTATTCTTGAAAATACTGAAACATTAAAGTGTGTACGTAAATAGTCCAGCTACAGTCATAGTAACAATATTTATCCATTTCTCGAACATCGTGTAAGTGTCTGTGTTGGGCTGAGGGATGTTTGACGTTAACGTTACCAACCAATCTGAAAGAACAAAACAAGAAAGGGCAGGATCGTCACACGCTGTAATGATGGTGGAATTAATGATACCAAATGCAGCGACTTTCTGGCAAAAGAGAAAAACCTAGCCACTGAGCTATAAAGAAGAGAGACCCAGAAAATAAAACTCTCGCAACCCAGTAATCCAGCACAGCCACTAAGAGGCGGGGCTGAGCGAGAGAAGGAAAACTATAATAGAACGAAGCCAGGAGCTTCACAAATAAATCCGTCCAAACGGACGAGAAAACTCCTAAAACACCAAATAACGGTGCAAATAAAGGAGAGGGAAAAAGAAAGGAACTTAAGAACGAATTCCCTAAGAACACTCTAAGAATAACCGCGAAAATAGTTTGCTAACAACTAGAGTAAACCTTTCTTGGCTTGTGTGAACTCAACAGATCAGACACTCAAGCAAAGAGGCGCGGCGAACTTCCGGTTTAAATAGAAACCGAAACAGGTGTCGTCCATCTTCAATCAACCAGCTGGTGTAAGGAATTCGATGTCGTCCCGGACAAGAGACACAAAGAAAGCACTACACCAAACACAGTGTAAAAACCATGACAGGACCTCCCCCTTAAGGAACGGCCCCAGAAGTTTCCCTAGAACACCGTGCGCGGAACTCGGAAATCAATGTAGGGTCGAGAATATCTCGGGAAGGGATCCAGTACCGCTCCTCTGGCCTGTACCCCTCCCAATCAACCAAAAACTGAGCCCCGCGACCGACATGTCTTGCATCTAAGATGCGACTCACAATATAAACAGGCCCCTCTTCAACCATGCGCGGCGGCGGCGGCGGTGGTTTGTCCGTCGGTGCCAGGACGCACGTGCTGACAGGTTTAAGTCTGGACACATGAATGGCAGGGTGAATGCGCAAAGGTCTAGGTAGCTGCAGCTGGACAGTAATGGGATTGATCTTCCGAATGATCTTGAAAGGACTAATAAAACGGGGGGCCGACTTCCGTGACTCCACCCTCAAAGGGAGGTCCCGAGTCGAGAGCCAAACTCTCTGACCAACTTGATAAGACGGTGCCAGACGGCGCCTCCTATCCGCAGCAGCTTTCTGCCTCTACACGGAGCGTAAAAGAGAAGATCGGACCTTATTCCACACTGACCGACATCGGCGAGTAAAACAATTAACGGAAGGAACTTCCAAATCCTACTCTACATCAGGAACAGCGGCGGCTGATAGCCCAGCTGGGCCTCAAAAGGTGACAGTCTCGTGGAAGAGTTACATAAAGAATTGTGGGAATACTCAGCCCAAGCCAGAAAACGAACCCGTGACGTTGGGTTATCGGCAGCCAAACACCGAAGAGTATTCTCCAGTGACTGACTGGTTCTTTCAGTCTGCCCATTGGTCTCAGGGTGGAACCCCGACAACAGACTGACAGACACGCCTAACTGGTTGCAGAACGTGCCCCAAAACCTCGCTGTAAACTGCGGACCCCGGTCGGAGACTACATCCTGAGGTAACCCATGCAGCCGGAACACATGGTCCACGAGGAGGAGGGCAGTCTCCCGTGCCGAAGGCAGTTTGGGGAGGCCGACAAAGTGCGCGGCCTTGGAGAACCGATCAACCACAACCAAAATAACAGTATTGCCGTCAGAAGCCGGCAGACCCGAAACGAAGTCCAGTGCGATCTGGCTCCAAGGACGCTTGGGGACGGGCAATGGCCGCAGCAGACCAGAGGGGGGGAGATGAGAACCCTTGTTCCAAGCACAAACCCCACAAGCCACCAGAAACTCCTGAATGTCCCTATCCATACTGGGCCACCAAAAGCCCCTGGCCAAAAACTGCTTGATCCGGTGAACCCCAGGATGACCCGCCAAATGGGAAGAGTGACCCCACTGGAGAACCTGCGATTGTGCCACCAAGGGAACGAACCAACAGCCAGAAGGCTCACCACCTGGACCAGGATCAGACCGCAAGGCCTTCCGCACCACGGACTCAACTTCCCATAGGACGGGAGCCACAATCTAAGCCGGCGGGATCAAAGGCTCAGGAACAGGGTCACAGCCAGAGTGATTGTAAATACGCGACAGCGCGTCCGGCTTAGGGTTTTTAGAGCCAGGGCGATAAGTCAACGTAAAGTTGAACCAGTCGAAAAATAACGCCCAAGGCGCCTGCCGCGAGTTACGTCGTTTAGTCTGTTGGATGTATTGGAGGTTCTTGTGGTCCGTTTCAAACCACAAAAGGGTGTTCCGCTCCCTCTAACCAGTGGCGCCACTCCTCCAACGCCAACTTGACCGCCAACAACTCCCGGTCACCAATACTGTAATTCCGCTCAGCCGCAGACAAAGACCGAGAGAAGTACGCGCAGGGGTGAAATTTATCGTCCTGAGGAGAGCGTTGGGACAGAATGGCCCCCACATCAACCTCCATGGCATCAACCTCTACCACAAACGGGAGGGAGGGATCGGGCACAACAAGAATTGTTTGAGAGCTAAATCGTTCTTTCAACACCTGAAAGGCAGAATCAGCTGCAGGAGTCCATAAGAAACGGGAGGTAACATTCTTTTTTGTCAGCGCAATAATTGGTGCAGCAACAGTACTAAAATTGCGAATGAACCTCCTGTAGAAATTAGCAAAACCCAAAAACCATTGCACTTCCTTAAACAATTGAGAAATCGGCTAATTACTAACCGCTGCCACCTTGTCCAGGTCTATGCAGACAAACCCTGCTGAAACAATGAACCCAAGGAATGACACGGTCCGGGCGTGAAAAAGGCATCTCTCAGCCTTAAAAAAGAGCTTAGCTTCAAGGAGGGCAGCAAGCACTTGCCGGACATGCTGCTTATGTTCTGAGAGAGTCGAAGAAAAAATCAGAATATCGTCAAGAGAGACAAAGACAAATTTCTCCAACTTCTCTCGCAGTACATCGTTGACAAGTACCTGGAACACCAAGGGGGCGTTGGCCAATCCAAACGGCATCACTAAATATTTGTAGTTGCCGTCATGCGTATAAAACGCCGTTTTCCACTCATCCTCCTCCCTAATCCGAACTAGATTTTAAGCGTTGCTGAGGTCTAATTTAGTGAAAAATGACGCCTCCTGGAGTCATTCAAACGCGGAATTCATCAGGGGAAGCAGATAACGGTTCTTAATAGTTATGTTGTTTAAGCCCCTATAATCAATACAGGGTCTCAGCCCTCCATCCTTCTTCCCCACAAAGAGAAAACCCGCTCCGGCAGGAGATGTTGAGGGCCGAATGAAACCGCTCGCCGGTGCCTCTTGAATATACTCCAGCATGGCCTGGCGCTTAGGACCAGATAGCGAGTATAACGAGCCCCTAGGCAGAATAGTACCAGGGTAGAGGTCTATAGCACAGTTATACATGCGATGCAGAGGCAAAGAAGAAGCCTGTTGCTTGCTAAAAACCTCGGCAAGGTCGGCGTACTCAGCGGGAACATTGGAAGGCAAAGTAAAATTCAGAGTGGCCCCCAAACTCCAACCCTCTTCGGGGTCCGAGTCCTCAATCACTGACTCGGAGACGGAAATGTCCTCCGAAAATAACTCGTCCTCCGGCTGCTGCCAGTCAAATTGGGGGTCCCACTCCAAACTATCCTCCCCTCTATCATCATGGTCCGGTTTGCCAAGTGAGACGCCCTCCTCTTCATCACTCCAGGCTTCCATTTCTCCCTGAGGTTGGCGTTTGGGGTGATATGCGATGGTAGAACTACAGTGAGCCTTGCAATTAAAACCCCAAGAAATAATAGGGCTAATATGGCAGCCCCAGAAAATGTGTGGCCTATATTTGACCAACCGGGCATGTCCCCACACAATGGGATAAACCAGAGAATTGATAAGAAAAAAACGAATCTTCTCAGAGTGGCCACCAAACTGGATGAACATAATCATAAAATCAGTGACCTCTGTAATAAGACCAGTTCCCAACGGACGACCATCCAAAGTCTTAATAGCACGAGAATGCAAAAGGGAACGGATAGGTAAGGAATGCTTTCTAGCCCAACCAGCATCCACAAAACAATCTACGGCCCCAGAGTCCAAAAAGGCTTCTACAGAAGTTTTCTGCTTCTTAACCATTAACTCCACAGAAATAGAAGTGCGAAAGGGAGATTGAGTCTGTCCCTCTAGCGCCCCCCACACCGCTAGAGGGACTTCCCTTTTCCCTTGCGCTCAGGGCAGTGGGGTCGGGTATGTCCTGGTTTTCTGCATTTGAAAGAGATTATACGCCTTTGCTCAGGATCACAAGCCTGGCGGACAAATGATCCGTCCACCTGCGTCGGCTCACTGAAACTAGGCAGTTCTACGGGCGGAGCTGGGGCTACATGCGGATCTGTGGCTGATTCAAAACATTTGCCTATCGGAGCTTGCATTGCTCGTCTTTCTCTGTTATACTCACGGATGCGGTTTTCAGTTATAACCACTGCACGAACCAGAGAATCTAAATTAATGGAAGGGTCTAAGGTTGCCAGAGCGTCTTTGATTGGGTCAGTTAATGCATGAATGAATAGTGTCATTAGCAGGGCTTCCGGCCACCCCGTTTCTGTGGCCAGGGAACGAAATAAAATAGAAAACTCGGCCGCACTCTCGCTCCCTTGGCGTACATGCATTAAACGAGCAGCAGCGTCCTGACCAGAATCTTTACATTTTCCGGGTTTTCCTTCATAATGGGGCGGTAGTTGTAACTTGGGATCACGGGGAATTTGAATGGATTGTGCTTGTGGAACATTTTGTGTGATTTGAACCGTCAAAGCCCTGATACTTTCCATAAGGCTTAATAGAATATTCTCCTGCCTTTGTAACGCCCCTTCCTGAACCCGCATACGGTCAGCTAGCTCAGCTTGCTGCTTATTCAAAGTAACAAGTCCTTTGCCGTGACCAGCGAGAACAGATTGTTGATTGGCAACCACCTGGTCAAGCGGCGTAGCTGCTGGAATCTCCATAACTGGCTTGAGTGTACTGTAATGACGGTGGAATTAATGAGACCAAATGCAGCGACTTTCTGGCAAAAGAGAAAAACCCAGCCACCGAGCTATAAAGAAGAGAGACCCAGAAAATAAAACTCTCGCGACCCAGTAATCCAGCACAGCCACAAAGAGGCGGGGCTGAGCGAGAGAGAGAAAACTATAATAGAACGAAGCCAGGAGCTTCACAAATAAATCCGTCTAAGCGGATGAGAAAACACCAAATAACGGTGCAAATAAAGGAGAGGGAAAAAAAGGAACTTAAGAACGAATTCCATAAGAACACTCTAAGACTAACTGCGAAAATAGTTTGCTAACAACTAGAGTAAACCTTTCTTGGCTTGTGTGAACTCAACACTCAAGCAAAGAGGCGCGGCGAACTTCCGGTTTAAATAGAAATCGAAACAGGTGTCGCCCATCTTCAATCAACCAGCTAGTGTAAGGAATTCGATGCCGTCCTGGATGAGAGTGTTTTCATCCCAGTGTTCTGTGCCATTCTGCCAGGACACTGGTTGTGGTTTTAAGTTTTTTGTGCCTGGCTTCATTGTTCATAGTCATTACTCATATTATGGTGTTAACAGTTTCTTGTATCAGGATTCATATTTCACAGTTCTCAGGTGAGGTGCGGGAATGGAAGGCGACCTGCTCAGCCGACTGCCTCCAGCATTCCCGACCATCCATTTCTGTCGGCAGACCGGCTCTCGAAAGCAAGCCTGACCTAACCAGAGTGCCGCCTGAGCACCATGACCTGGCGCCTGTCTTTAGCGAGTCCCGTGCGGTGTCCCTGCCCTCGCACCGCCCGTATGACTGTGCCATTGAGCTCCAGCCCGGTACAGCGCCACCCCGGGGCCGTGTCTTCGCCTTATCCGAGCCCGAGAGGGTGGCCATGGACAAGTACATCCAAGAGTCCTTAGCAGCTGGCATCAAAGCAGAGCACACCAATCATGTTCGCCAGGTGCTCCGCCGCCTTCTGGAAAACAGACTCTTTGTCAAGGCAGAGATGTGCGAGTTCAGCACCACCACTACCTTCTTCCTGGGTCACGTCATCGCCCCCAACCACCTTAGCATGGGCGAGGAGAAGGTCAAGGCAGTGGTGGACTGGCCCGCACCTAAGGACCGTAAGGCCCTACAAAGTTTCTTAGGCTTTGCAAACTTTTACCGACGGTTCATAAGGAACTACAGCACCGTCGCAGCTCCCCTTACGACCCTCACCTCCATCAAGGAGCCATTCTGTTGGAGTCCGCAAGCAGAGAAGACCTTCTGTGAGCTGAAGAGGCGATTTACTACCGCACCCATCCTCACCACCCCTGACCCTGCCAAGCAGTTCACAGTGGAGGTTGACGCCTCCAACGTCGGGGTTGCTGCAGTCCTTTCTCAAAGATCCAGCAATGATCAGAAGGTACACCCATGTGCATACTTCTTGCACTGTTTAACATCTGCGGAGTCCAACTACGACGTCGGAAACCGGGAGCTACAGGCGGTGAAACTGGTCTTGGAGGAGTGGAGACACTGGCTTGAGGGGGCCCGGGTTCCGTTTATAGTCTGGACGGATCATAAAAATCTAGAGTATGTCCGCTCCGCCAAGAAGCTAACGCATTCTGTAAAGCGGATGAAACGTGAATATGAGATATAAATTATCACAGTTGCACGAAATGGCGTGGCAATGGCAATCGTGTTCATGCATTGCTGTTCTATGGCCATTTAAATTTCAAAATGCAGCAATCAAACATGTCTTAATAAACAGCACTACTCATTCAACTTAAAGAGTAAACGAATCCACCATTTGATTGCTAATCAAGCAAAGTAAAAGGGTTCAGGTTTACTTTTCTTAGAGTTGCCTAATTGGTTAATAGGAGACAATTCTGTTGTCATTTGCTTGGCTACTTTCAGCACGTAGCCGAAAAATATTGATGTCAGTCAAGTTTTTTTCCAGAAGCATTTCCCATGCCCTTTGATGTTTGGCACTTTCGTTCAGGACAGCACGGGGGTTAAAAAAGGAAAAGGGAAAGCTCGGATTTTCGCCCCATGGTAGCAGGTGGTGTTACTACGCTTTAAAAAAACATCTATTCAGAATCGTTACACTCCTAAAAGCTACACACTGATATCTTAAGTTAGCGTTACATGGATCCCCGTTTAACTCACCACGCGATGCACGTGTTAAGTTGCAGTAACGTTAAGTTAACAAACATAAAGAAGTTGGCTAGATTTCACTGAATGTAAACTTACCTGTTAAAATCCCAGACACGGTGCCGTCCTCGGTACTCTTGGATGAAGCGGAGTCCGGTGGTGGACATTCTGAATTGGGCCACTCTGGCTCTGTAACGTCCACAGGCGAACTTGAATGCTGAGAGGAGGTGGATGGCTGCGGTCCGCTTGTCTTGCTGTTGAATACGGAGCAACTTTCCGCTCTTAAATTGATTCCGTGCACGGTCAGGTGCTTCATTAAATTTGTTGTGTTGCCGGCCTTAGCAAGGATGATTTTTTGGCATATGTTGCACCGCGCACTATTGGCATCGATTTCGCAAAAGTTGAGCCACGATTTTGACCTCAGTGGCATTTTTATCTTACCGGTTCGATGACACGCAACTACAGCAAAGTTACTGTTTAAAACACGTGAACCCTGTCTGTGGGCATAACCAGTATGTATTTTTCCTGCATGCCGCAACCACGTGTGACGTTACAGCCCATCACCGGCGGCATGATCAGATCTTGATCACGTGATTAACCTCTGGGTACCGGAACTTGGCACGGAAAGACGAGGCATATTTTGATACTCGGCACTACTGAAGCATTTCGGTCGGTGCCATAAAAGAACCAAAGTTTGGTACCCAGCCCTAGACAGGTAACATACTGATAAAAACTGTTCAACGTTTTCTTTAAATTACAGTGATTAAAATCTCCCAGTACAATGTTGGGGGCTTCGGGGGAGGAGGACTGAAATGTCTGTATCAATCTGAAGACAGTGTTCGCTGTTACCTCTGCGTTAGCTTTAGGGTGAATGTAAATCACGGTGATGAACACCTGAGGGAATCCCTTCGGAGGATAAAACGGCCGCACTGACACAGACAGGAGCTCTATGTCAGGCAAACACAACTGCTCCCGTACAGTATAGCTGTTGCACCATCTACGATTAATGTACAGCCACACACCACCTCCCTGCGATTTTTGTGTTACTTCACAGTCTCGATCCAGCCGTATTGGAGCTCCGAAGCCATTAATATCCAAGGACGCGTCAGAGTCCAAATCGGTAAGCCAGGTATCTGTGAATGCCAAGAGACAAGCATCCCTGTATTCATGTAGATGACTGACATTCCCATGTCATTCGTCCATTTTATTTCTCGAAGATTGGACGTTTTTCAAAGTAATAGAAGGCAGGGGAATGCCTGAGTTGAGTAGGTTCCGGATGGCAGTTAGTTTGAACTGTACATTAGCATGTTTGCTACATACACACACACTGCGATGCTTTTTACCAGTTTTATTAACGTCTTGTGGTTTGGCTCGCCTAAATACTGTGAACTTGAAAGGGTAAACAGGATTTTCTTGCTTGAACACCAGATACACCCTTTGTAGTGTGGTCTGGAGAAGCTGTTTTTCAATTGTTGTTCCATCCTTATTCTTGAGAACATCCTTCACATTGGGTGATGCACTAGAGATTGGTTCTGATCGAAATAACTCCTTGATTTTCGATTCCCAAGACTTCACGTTGTCAGCATCTTTCCTTTCGTTCTGCAGCTTCAGCAAACCAATCGACTTATTAGCCTGCCTCTTTATGTACCAATGCTGAAGTGTATGATAGCCAACTCCTACAGCTTTGGCAACAGGTCGCCCTTTCTTCTCCTTCCAGATTTTGGGTGACGTCAAAACTTGCATGATAGTGGCCTTGGTTTTCTCTGGATTCTGAGAAGTTTTTGCATCTACCAGAGACTCCTTGATAGCCATCAAGAAGCTCGTTCCTAATCCAAGGTCTTCGTCCGATTTATCAGCTGAAGAATTAAAGTGTAGGCTATCTCGTCTTATTGTTCCTTGGAGAGATCACGTATTACGGACTGTAACACCTGGAGTTTTCGCTTTGAAGTTGACGGTGCCCCACTTGTTGCCCTCTTCTTGGCTTTACTGAGTGCTTGTCTTGTGTTAAAGACACCAGGAGATTTGGGAGTACTTGTTGCGGCCGGGCGTAGCACTTTTTCTGGAGTTAGAGGATCCTTTGCTGTGCTCTTCTTAGCTCAACATTTCTGGACTCTGAGACACACTCAGAGTCACACTTTGTCAGCCTTCGCTTGCTCACTTATCCTTTCCTTTTTTATCATGAGGGCTTTCAGTTGATTACTTGTATCCTCAGGTTCCCTCGATGTGAAAAGTTGCTCTTCCCTTTTGTTCTTTCTGTACGCAGCCTTACACACCCGCTTGTATTCCCTGTGCGCCTGTACCCGTCCCGCAGTCATCTCTGCTTTCTTAGTGACTCTGCACTCTGCCACTCGCAAACATTCCCTCTCCTTAAAGACCTTATACTTTTCCTCACCAGCCTTCAGATCATCCCTCCATTTTTGTTGTTTTTTTCTGTTCTGCTCCTTCTTCTTCTTCTCAATTTCATACTCCTTCCTTGTCCGTGGCATGATCAGATCACTCAGAGGCCTAATAAAAAAATAATTTGTTTCCGGTTACATGCTCTGAGAAACTTGGGATGGAAGGAAGGGAAAAAATTTAATTTTATGAAAGAAATTTGGAAAGAATTCCATATGGCTATTTCCATAAGGGAGCTTGTCAGTATACTGAACAGTGAACGCGTTCATTTTTGAATGGACGCCTGTTCATTTTTGGATGCGTTCGAGGCTGCAAACCTGGTCACTGCATTCGATAATGAACACCCTTCCTTTCATTTTCTGATGCGTTCATTTTCCGATGCATTCATTTTCTGATGCATTCATTTCCCGATGCTTTCATTCTCCGATGCCTGCCTAAGGCCTGATGCGTTCATCTAAAACTGAACGCCATCCATATAAAACTTAACTCCGTTCATTATAAAATGATCGCAATCCAAGAATTTCTGTCTTTAGTCATCTGTTCTGAGTTTTTTATTGCAGATTTTGTCAATGTATGTGACAGTGTGTGCGGTTAACGGCATCTCCCCGTTTTCCGTCATTTGAGCTGTTTTCATCTGCACTGCAGGAAGCGCGACTGATGGTTGCTTGATCCCTATGAGCAAACAACGTCACATTTAAGCTGATTGACTGATTAGATTCGCATTATCAAAGGGATTAGAGAGGATTAGTATTACTTTACCAATGCACAGAGTATTACTCAATAACGAGGTTTGTTAGTGGCTCACTACTGGATTAATTTTAAGAGTGGTGACAAATATTTCACTATATTATTTTCTTCTGGTTAATGAAATGTCAAAATATTATCTACGCCGAACAACAATCATGGAAATTTTATATATGATTGTAAACTCGCTCATCTAACATTTGCTGCTTTTTTTCAGTGACTGTGCACTGACGGGAAGAATTAATCAGGCATGGGCACAGAGAAGAACTCCATACCCCAGGTCTTCCCGGCACTGCTGACTCCTTTTGTTTTATAAGAAACTAGCTTATCTTTTGTATATGCTGATTTCTGCAATTTGGTGCTAACGTGTGTGAAGTTAGCTTTTAGATTGTGGGCGCGGATATTCTTTTTTCAACGATGACTGAATATGGATGATGGATTATATAAACGTTTGTACAGGCCTATTTTAAATTCTCAGTTCCTTTAGGTAGGTATATACTCCCAAATATATTTATTTCTCTTTCCTTCATAACAATTTAGTACCAACATCATATGAACAACTACCAAATTCAGAATTAAAGTGATGACTCATTTGCATAAATTATGCTAATTAGGTCCCGAGATGGCTACCGCAATGTGGAACTTGATCAAGTACCTCAGGTAGGATATCTCTTAAACTTTTTGTTACTTAATCTCAAATTTTCACAGATCATTTATGACTATATAGTGCATGTTCTGATCAGAGGATTTTCAGAAATAATATTTCTGTGAAAAAAATATGGGCATTTTAGTGTTTTTTTTTTTTTTTTTTTTTTACTTTATTGGGTACCTTATTACCACAAAATCTACAGTTACACAAATGATTTCTTCAAAATGCCTAATCAGTCCGTAGACATGTATCTTGTAAACTTATTTTCCAAGATTCACAATGATAGCATGAGAGAAAGAGCAGAAATGGTGTTTGAAGCAATGCTTGGCAGGTCAAAATCAACATTTTTGAGACATTGACAAAAAACAACAGATGTCCATATTTTTGATAGTCCTATCAAGTACACACTATGAACTTACTGAAGGCTATTTTACGAAAATGCCAAAAACAATTTTTTTCAAAAAAAAAAAAAAGCCTATTTTGGGAGTGTATACCTACCTTAAAGTGAAATAGTTCTCGTTGTCATTGTTAGTTTTTTTTCATATACTGGGTATAATTTGCCTGCTAAAGATCATTTGCCAATTTAGGTGACGCTTCAGGAATGGGATTATATGCGACCTACTCCTGTTCTCTGAACAAAAACATATTCCGGTTATCTAAACCAAAACATATTAAACTTAGTCGACTGAACAAATTAAGTATTAATCGTGCACATCATCCAAAAGTCTTGTCACCGGTCAGTGGCGTAACGTGGTCCGTGTGGGCCCGAGTGCAGACCTGACGACACGGGCCCCCCCGATTGTAAACAGCTGCGCATACGCATTTTTTCCACATGGATGAAGGCGTTTACGATAATGGTACCACATAAATTCCATGACTTATTTAAACTGGCAGTATTAGAATTTTGCACGCTCCTCTAAGTGTTATAGGGCCTACGTACAACACACACTAAGGGTTACTACACTATTTCATTCTATAATATAAAGTTTCCTATTTCTTTCTTAACATTATTATCTTAAAATTATTGTCTTAATAATGGTCATCATCAAGAACAATAAGGCATAATGAGCAAATGAACGACACATTAACATAACTTTTTTGGGATGATCTGAAATTTTGTGAACAGCAAGGAATTGTGGGACTATAATCAGCGAGCGAGTGGACATCGTAAAAACAGTTGATCTGCGCTCACGCTCATGCAGAAAAGGGGAGAGCGACTTTTAAGACTCTGAGAAAAATTGCGAGACAACATAAGAACCTATAGAGCCTACTAAGAACACTATCTAAGCTACTGTCCCCCTCGCTCTATGGACGCTAAGAAAAAACAGTTTTGCCAAACAATACAACAGGCTATAAGAACAACATGAAGAGACTCATTCAATCTTAGCCTACAATGAAAAGAAATTTCAAATCACGTGCATTGTTCAAAATTAGTAATATGGTCCCACCACTAGCCTATCTATATGAGTGGCATCTTGTGGGCCTTGCGTTGTGCAAAATCCTCGACAATCTCTGTTATATTCAGCTCTCTTGCTCGGACACTTTCAATTGACAGTATAGCCAATCCACTCAGCCTTTCCTGCCCCATGCTGCTTCTCAGAGAAGTCTTAATGGGTCTCATTCATGAAACGTTCGTAAATCTGCAAACAGATTTACACAATAAAGCCTACTCTACTAAAAACCTACTCCGGATTCAGGAACACGTGAAACTGTGTTCGGGAAACTCAGATCTGATCGTAAACACGTGTGTAGATCATGAATGCCAAACGATCGTAAATTGACAGCGCGCTCGCGGTAATCAGCTATTTGCATAAATCTCCGCCCATGAATTGGCAATGAGCACCATAACAGGAGGTGTAGATTGATGCGTCCGGCTTACCTGTCAGTCATGGCACAAGCAAAACGAGAGAGAACGAAAGAACTTTTCTGAAGCAGAGATAGAGATTATTTTGAGTGAAGTTGAGTTAAAAAAACACATTTTATTTTCATCAATTAGCAGTGGTGTGACAGGGACAGGCAAAACGAAGGCTTGGAGGGAGGTGACAGATGCCGTTAATGTTGTCTCTGTAGTCCAAAGAACTATGTCCGAGGTGAAGCGTAAATGGTTTGACATGAAACTAGAGGCAAAGAAACGCATAAGCGCACATCAGCCACAGGTTGAGGAGGCTCACAGTCACAACTATTAACTGCAGACGAGCGCATCGCTGGCATAATTGGGGAGACCTCTCTGTCAGGAATTATACCTGACGGAGACGGCAAAATGCCTCCACTTTTATTTTTGGAAGTGGCTATTCGCCTCGCAGCGCGCTGAATTGGGGGAAAGAGATCGGCTATCTGCCCCACAAAGGGGCCGACAAGAGAAGCAGTTCTGCTGTTTGCACCACGGTGGGACGGATCAGAGAAGCACTTCTGCTATTTTCCCCGCAGTTGGGCCAGTAAGAGATTTCATTTTATAATCCGCCCGCTCTCTGATCTTTCGCGCTGAACACTTGGCGGGCTTAATAGCCTCTTCGTTTAGTTTTTTTAAATTATCATCATTCAACATGTAGAAAGAACGTGTAATCTATTGAGTCGATTCACATAGATCATTCACAAACATGAACCTAATCTGGATCTTAAACCTACCCATTGCCAATTAATTTAATTAACTAAATGTTTTATATTTCTAATCGTTTGTCATGTTTAGGATATGCCTATATCACGTTTTTCAAAGGCATCTGCCTATTATTTACATAACAGAGCGCAATATGAATTAAAATGGTAATTTACAATGGTGACAAGCATTATTTATATGTGTTCGTAAATTTACACCAGCGCTACACACGGTCGAAAGCATGTGTAGATTTTGTTAGTAGCTACGAACAGATCTGAGCTACTAAAATGTTGATGAATGCGAGATTCACATAAATTTACGTCTACGAACGGTTTACACACAAATTCGCTCTGCTCACGTTTCATGAATGAGACCCACTAAGTTTAAGTTTGCTGAAGGAGCGCTCAGCTGTTGCCACAGTCACCGGCAATGTGAGAAAGAGCAAAAGAGCAGTGCACACCTCGCTGAACGAAGATGCTACATTCTGATTATCCACAATTAAAAACCTGGTCAGTTGACGAACTGAAACTAGTTTATTGATCTTTGTTTTAAAACAGGTTCTAAAGGACAGGAGTTGCGCAGGAAATGTTGATGCGATGTCTCTGCCGTAGTAATCAGACAGCAACTTGGCTTTACCATATAGCTCATCATCATTTGCAGATGGCAGAACTTGAGGATGTATAGCGTCAAACAAATGAAAGGTGGTTCGCATGTTGCTAAATCTCTGAGAAAGCTGATTTATAATGATGTCGAGAGTGGCATTGAAAATGTTCACCCTAAAATAAGTTTCGGCATCGGATAAATGGGAGTCCTCCGACAGTTCATCAAAGTGACGCTTCACCCTCTTCATTCTGACATTTTCGAAAGTGGTGTTAGCACCCCACTTGTTTGCGAGTGTCTGAGCAATAGTCTTGGCCTGGTCAAAACCACTTCTGTAGTCAGACAGGACCTGTACAGTTGTCTTAAGCAACTCTACTGCCTTGTGTAAGTCTGTGTCTGTGTTTTGGAGAATTTTAGAGACAATGTTTACACTCTCCTATACCTTGCTTTGGAGAACGCCAAGAAAAATAAAACTAAACTTCTCCATTGATTTCCTCAGCCCAATAGCCTCGTTGCGCTCATCCTTTTTCTCACTGGCAACGCGATCTTTGTCAGTGCCTTCATTACATCCAGATACCTGTACCGTATTGCACTCAGAGATTTGTACCTGGAAGACCAGCGAGTAGGGCACAATTACTTTAGAGTCACGTTGGGGTGAGCTGAGCTATTAGTTTCGAATAAGTCTGCCAACATTGCCCATCTTTTCAGACTATGCCTGAAAAAAGAGTAAATATGCTCTACTGTTGCATAAAAGCGATCCATTTCTGGGATGTTTTTGACAGCATCATTGAGTACTAAATTAAAATTGTGCGCTGCACAGTGAACTTAGGCGGCAAGAGGCTCTTTTTCCCTAATCCTGGCCTGTACCCCTGAATAAATGCCTTTCATATTGGCCGCTCTGTCATAACCTTGACCACGGCATTTTGACATGTCAAGGGAATGTGCAATGATGCTGTCGAGAATTCTCTGAGCTAAATCGCAAGAAGAGGTACCAGCAGTCTCCAAGAAACCTAAAAAGGACTCCACCACTTTCACGTCATTGGCTCTGTCCATTGCGTCTCTTTCTATTTTCACGTATCGGTTTACTTGGCTGAGCTGGTCACGCTTTTCCAAATCCTGAGTGGTATCCATTAACACGGCAAAAAATGGTGCTTTGTTCAAATCGACTGTTATGTCTTGTTGAACCTGCTGAGCCAATATAAAAATTAACTCATTCTGGATGGCAGGGCTTAGGTACTTAACCGAGCCCTCAGGCCGTCTGATCAAATCTTGCAGCACAGGATCATATCGTGCCAGGAGCTCGATTATAGCAAGGAAATTCCCACTATACGGCTGACCCAATGCCTCTCAATGACCCCTGAAAGCAATGTTTGAGGAAGCCAGTTAGCGTTACATTTACAATGCGTTCCAACACCTGTCTCCAAAAGAGTGCTGCATTACGCACATCCCTCTCCAACTGCGCGTCGATAGTGGCGTTAAGTTTCCATTGTTCGTGGACAACACAGGCTGTGACATGTACATGAGAGGACTCTGCTAAATGCCCCCAGTCCCTCACACCATTCACCCACGCATTATTATAATGTGGCGAGCTGCGATCCCCAAACAGCCAGCACGGCTCACAGTAAGCACAATCCAATTGCGGTGAGAAACATAACCAACTACGAGGCAATTTGATGCCAGCCTTTGTAGTCGTGTTATAAAACGACTCAGAGAAGCAACGATTGTGGTTATTCCTAGGAAAAGGACCTATAGGTTTACAAGAGCCAGTAGTTAATATGTATCTTTTTAATGAAGCATCCAATATATTTTCATCAAAATGCCCCGTCTGTGGGGTAAGACAGTCCTCCTCCTGATCCTGTCTTGTCCTCTTCTGCACTGACTGTCACTTCAACATGCTGATCGTCACCGTCACGTCCTCCTGCCTCAGCCTGGCTGCCTGCTCTGACAGCATCTGGCTCATCAATTCAGTCCGACTGAGAGGTCCTGCAATAAGAAACCTTTTAGAGAAGCAGTCTACTGTTGCTTAAAAATACCATCTACAGAAATGCTAGTTTATCATTGACTTAGCTGTAGGCTACAGACTGCTGGATTATAATTTGGGACCGGATTCTTATCTTAAAGCAATATAATGACATATAATGTCAACTGGTTATTTCGTATCCTAACTGCACAGAAATATGTAATCTTACAAGATTTACATTAATAGCCATCTATTTACTCGTGATTCCTGCAAAATTTGGTCATAAAACCAGCGCCCGTGATCGCCCGTGAAAAAGCGAGCCGCCTTTTACATTCCAACCGGGCAGTCATGGCGAAACTGCCTTTTTATATTGATCGCGATTTCGGTTGTACTGCAGGTTACACGCAAATATGGTCCCACCCTGTCGGATATTGCATATGTTTGTAGACGTATTTTGGAACATGCACGAAGCAATGTAAAAAAAATTCTCAAAAATTTT
The DNA here is from genome assembly GCA_029692085.1 of Gymnothorax javanicus. Classification (NCBI taxonomy): domain Eukaryota; kingdom Metazoa; phylum Chordata; class Actinopteri; order Anguilliformes; family Muraenidae; genus Gymnothorax; species Gymnothorax javanicus. Next base: position 135,919,748 of record CM056195.1, on the reverse strand, counting down.
CCATAATTCGATGTCATTATATTGCTTTTAACTCAGGGATTTCATGACTTTTTCAGTCATCTATCATCAACATCTTAGCCTAAGGCTATTTCTTGTCCTATATGCCTAGGTCTAGGCTAGACACCGCACACCATGGGTTAGCCTACCCGCCATCTGGTGATTGACAGTCGTTGCTGTCATCAGGCGGATTATCCTCATCTTCCTTCTGGCCCCGTTTAGCTATGAAACCAAATGTACTTAAATTTCGGCACCTTAGCCAACCTTTCCTCCTGCTCCTTACGCTCTTGCTGCTTCCTGCAGCTACTTTTGTGTTTGGAAGGCATAATTCGTTTGTAGCCTATCTTGCATGCAAGATGTCCTTGGATTAAACGATCGGACCGTGACTTTGTCACGTGGGTGGTCTATGGAATGTTGGACATTACCCAGAAACACTTGCTGTCTCAATGACGATATCAACAGTAGAATAAAATTATCATTGTTTGTTTTATTAAGCATTTTCCAAAAAGAAATCTAAATTATTTCATGTTATAACGACTTATGTTCAATGAAAATGATGAATAATGTATCATGATGAAATCGACTTGCCAGCACCGTGACTGAGAAATGAATGCAGTTGCAGTGGTATAAATATCTAGTAGCACTGAGAGTTCTACTATTAATTGCAGGCTTTGGTTAGTATGAATGCTTCAATTTTGAACAACACCTATGCTAACGTTGATCTGTGTCCGACCCTGTCGCGAGAGTGCCCATCTGGGGCCCCCCCCTGCCACTGGGCCCTAGTGCCGTTGCACTCGCTGCACCCCCTATTGTTACGCCACTGTCACCGGTATTCCAGCGTGTCGCATGAATTCAGGTCTCACTCCGTGATCTCGTATCCCTGAACCAAGTAATCCCCATGGAATCACAAGACTACTTAGTCATTTATCTTGCAATCAAGCTAATTGAACTGATAACACCCTTATAATAAGAGTTATATTCATAAAGGGGGAAGGGGGGGGATAAATATTTATTAACATTCAGACATGCTGATTTTATAATACTGTGCACATGCAGAGGTTTTTCTTTGCTCATCTGTTTGTCTAGATCTGGACTTGTCATCGGCAGCTCCCAAAGAGCGGCGGTTTCATGTGTTGTGACTTCAATCTGAAAAAAATACTGTACAATAAATTAGAACAATATATAATACGACAAATGGTACAAAATCTGCGACAATCAATGGAACAAAATCTGAATATCATTGCAGAACTCATCGTGTACGTAGTGGGCAGTAAAGTGTGGCATTTTTCTGGCTTGCGCGTTCACAGGTTTAAAAAAGAAAGGATTAATATCACAGATAATTTCGCAATTTGATATGAGCGCGGGACTAAGTTATCCTAGTTCTTATACTCACAGAATAGTAGAATTAAACTTGGGCTGTCGCGCAGATGATGTGATACAATGCGTAAACTATTTTAATCAGCACTGGATCTTGCAAATGAAAAAAACTACAATCTTTCGCAAACAAATTGCCTAGCGGTGTCATGGTTTGTCAGGTGTGCGTGTTGTTTGGACTTTTCTTTGCGGCTCTCATCCCGTGACGCCATCGAATTCTTTACCCAGCTGGTTGATTGAGCTGGGGCGGCGCTTTCCCAGAATCTATATAAGCAGGAAGTCCGGCACGCCTCCTTCGCTGGAGTGTCTATGTTTAGCTTCGCACTATAGCCGAAGATATCTGTAGTCAGGTTTTGTATGACTTTCTATCTTCTAATTATTGGAGTTTCTTCTCCCTTTTTCTATCTCGCTTTGCTTCCGTGGTTCGGACTATTATACGTCCTTTGAAAGCGCGAGTACTTGCGTTTGGTCTATATTATTCTCTGTGTTTGCACTGTGTTCGTGCTACTCTCTTTCTCTCTGTCGTTGCGCTTGGCCTCCGTATTCTACCGGCCATTACAAGCAGTTCACATCATGATTTGGAATTCTTAAATGCTTTTTTATATAAGAAGGAAAAGGTGGCATACTGACGCCACACGGAAGCGATGTTCATTCCAGTAAAGTTTTCACACAGCAACAGAATGTTTTGGCTGACTGAACGTACCCCGGTACCAGTGAATCACAATTTATCTCCGGTCTTGAGTGTGGAATGTGTTAAAGCATCTTATCGAACTCGATGAAAAGTGTAGGCGTATAGCGGAAGATTGACGATCGGTAAAGATATAATCTCGAAACTGGAGATTTGGTAGGATTTTTTAGTCGACGTGAAAACTGTCATTTAATAGGCATATACCTTACAATATACTTTTAAGTTCTGCAGGATGGGAGACGGGGAATTTTTTTCTCGTAAAAAGGAAATATTTACGCATGTTGGTGTAAATTTTGCGAAGTGGAGAACAGATTCATTTTGTAATGTGAGAGAGGGTAGCTGTGTTCGTTTTTGGATGCCGTCCGGTCAAAAATGAACGCATGCTCATTCATTTTTGAACGCAAAATGAAGGCATGCTCCATTTCTGAACGCAAAATGAACGCATACTCGTACATTTCTGAACGCAAAATGAATGCATGCAGTTTTTTAGCAGAACACGAACGGAGACTCATTCATTTTTGAACACCTGTTCAAATTTGAATGCGTTCAGTATATTGACAAGCTCCCTAAAATTGGAGCTCAATGTGTGACATAGGGGTCATATTTAAAATGTATTTATTTCTTCTTCAAAAGGCTATTTTTACTTACTTTAATATCTGAATTTTTGAGGAAAAAATGAAATGTTCATTTATCACAATTCACCTCATTGGGGCTGGCTCAAAGTAACAGTGTACCTCACAGATTTCACGTGTAAGGGGGACACCAAACACAAAGTCTTTTGGCAGTGGTCTGGTTCCAAAAGATTTTTGTTTGTAAGTTTTTTTTTTTTTTTTGCTGTTTTTTGTGTTCCTTATTAATACCCTTTTAGACTGTATAACTTCACATTTCAGTCACAGTGAAGGAAAAACAAAAACACCGGGCAATATTTTACTCATTATTTCATGAAATTTGCAATTTTGACTGGGTTTGCAAGTGAAATCTCTGTATACTCAAGAATTCTTATTACACTTGATAATTCAATCTCAGACACAATATAGATACCACTTAACCCTTTTATTTATCTTTTTGTCCAACTTCCAACTCCCTGCCCCTGCTCCTTCATGGCCAAATTATTTCATTTTCTGGGGGAAAATGAGCTGACAAACTCCCCTTTTTTTCTGTTTTTTGTTTTTTGGTTTTTTGCCTTCATGCAATTAATTACTTCCTAGTTAAATTAATCCTCAAGCAACAAATAACAAGGTACAAAATATTTTCTCAATGGTTTACTATTGTGTGTTTTGTAATGAAGACATGATGAACATTTTCACCAAAGTGTAAACATTAAACATGCAAATATCAATTTTTTCATACATCAAATTACTAGGGAATGTTGGGCCCACACACCTCAACCAAAGTGAATTTGAGAGAGAGAGAGAGAGAGAGAGAGAGAGAAATGCTAAGAAGTAAGAATAGTAAGTAGTGCATTAATCTACAGGGGATACTGATTGATAGTGTGTAGTAAAAATTTAGACTTATTTAAAATTAAGCAGCAAAATTCATTACGTCAGGGATGCATAGTTGTCCGTGGCAAAACCATACCGTATGTATGTACAGTATTACGGGAATACTGTAAAGCTGTTCAAAATTTCCGTAAGATCAAGCCGCCTTTGTTGAAACTGATAGAGAAAAAAGTTCATGCAAACCCGGAAAAGAAACTTTACTGTCAGCAAAGCAAAGATAAAAACGATTAAACAAATAAAATGCTTGATTTGCAGAACATGGCTAAATTGGTTTGTTGTTTCAGTAATTTTAAGTCCAGTAAATGGCACTCTTAAGACTGTAAATTACAATAGGCCTGTATCACAAGCATAAGTTTAATTCTTTGAAAGCTTCACAAATTCTTGGCTTAGCTTATCCGTGGCTGTTCTGGGCAAAACGTCAACGACTTCAGGCCAGGACACCAACTTTTAATTGTGGTTTTTTGGCACGCGAGGTCGCTTGTAAACAACATTCTGCTAGTCGCGTGATGTTCATCCAGGGCCGTTATGCCTTGGCATTTTTATTCATAAATTTACCAGAGGTCCACTAGCCTTACCCATGAATACACACACAACGTAAGATAATTCGCGGACACAAAACTGAATGCTCCTCACAAAAACTCATGACATAACAACAATTTGCTATTATTACACAAATAAAATGTTCCAAAGGAATGAAACCGATTTCCAGAAAATGTCAAAAAAAAAAATCACACTGAAATTGAGAAGAAATGGTACTACCACCATACTTTTTCTTATTTATCAAGTCAAATCAAGACATATTTGCCACCAAAATCGTATGGGGTTATTATATGAAACATACTGAAGAGATGCTGCATAAAAAACGTAAATTGTGAACATTTCAATCAAGAAAACTTTGCTGTATATGTGGGGACACCATGCATGACTGGGTGCTATTTTATGGATATAGCCACATAAAAATGGTGTTGTCCCGTACGTAACCCGTGGCTGATGAGCGTTATGTACAGGACACTAATTCATTGTCATTGCAGATTTCAGCAGTGTACTGATGATATTATGTGAAAATCAGTGTACCAGTTATGTACGGGACATCTTCATATGGCGTTAAATTTGCAGTAGTAGGATTTCAAAGGCACACCAAAGACTCACAATCAGTGCTCCGCCCCAAACACTGCAACAGATCTTGACATAAACTGTACTTACGTGAGAGAAGACAGCACATTTCTAAAATACTGGGTCAGGCAATTGGCACCAAAGCTATAAAGAATGTATGTCCTCTCAAAATGGGTTATGCACGGGACATTCACACCTTGATGTGGCTGTAGCTTTCTTGGCGCTACATTTCAACACCTATGCATTTTTCCTTTGGCAGCCCAGTTTCCAAGATCACATGGAATGTTTAATGAACTCTGTTATCACCTTATTCATCTGTTTTGGTTACCTAATGTGACTCTGAAGTCAAGGCAAATTATTGGTTATGTATGGGACGGAGCAGAAGCCTCTCCCAAAATGGTTGGTATTCAGGCATCAGACCCCAGATCAGAACTGGACATGTTTCTTTCAATTGTGAATGGGTATTAATGTATTTTAGGCGAGAGAGACCCAGAAAGAGCTCCATATTTACTTACCTACGCACTCCAGATCAAAGAACACTGTAATCATGGTTTGGGTGTTAAGAACACGCCTTTTTAAAAAAAGTGTGCTGTGATGATATAAACCCATGTAAGAATGGATGAACGGTGCAACACACAGCCCTTTAGCCACAGAATACAAAATTAGGCATTTCACAACCCAATGTTTGATGAATAAGCTACAGTGAAGGATTCAATTTTGCCTTCCTCTCTAGGTTGACGCAAAAATGGTCAAAAATGGTTATGTACGGGACACTAAATGAGCAATTTTGAAAAACTGAGCCAACCAATTTGAGTTTCTCATGGATGCACATCCTAGGCAAACCCTTGGACAAAAGGGCAATGGAATATTACGTCATTACACTTCATCATGTAGGAGATTGACCCCTGTTACAGGCATTTTTAGCAAAATGGCAAGTTTTCTTGAAACACCACACATGTAAACATTTAAATGTTTCCGTAATGATATGAAATACTCCTCCACATGTAATTCACTGTCCATATTGCTGCTCAGTGTGGCCAAAAATGGTAAGTGGGGAGAAAACTGTCCACTGATGGGAAACGCATTCTTGATGGATTAATTGGGGAATTTTTTCTCCATAAAGCTTGCTGCATAGGAATGACACTCAGAATATTGTTTTGCCAAAAACAAGAGTCGATATGCAATCAGAGCTTGTTTGCTGTGTGGGATTCTCCATCTCAGATTGGCTGCATTGATATATCGCAGGGAGCAGAAAACTGGCTTGCCATTAATTGCGCTTTGGAATGAAAGCTGATGTTCAGGTGTGCTCAACGCTGGGGTATATAACGTGTTGCTAAGGGCTGAACTTGACATCACTACCAGCCCACCAATGGTAATTTTCTTGTAGCAACGGTTCAAAAATTTCAAAAATGGAATTTATTGCATTTCGCGGTGAAACTGTTCAATTGCAACATCAAGATAAATTTAGCCATGTTTAATCTGCCTCCTATTGTCTTAAAATGAACTGATGTATTTTGGAATGGGGTCAATTTGAGCCCCAAAAAAACCAACAGAAAATGGTTGAAACTGAAAGTGTTGCCCAAGTATTTTTCCCAGCCATTTTAGGTATTTCTGCTGACCCAGCTTAATAGCATAGTAAATAAAACATCACCCCCTCCCAGAGCTGGCCCTACCCAATGTGGCGCCCTAGGCGAGATTTTATATGGCGGTCCCCTCCATCGCCGATTTACATACACTGACAAAAGAAATCGAATAACATTGTTTTTACCATTGTCTTTAATTTATAAGATAACATGTCACCCAATTTACATGCTTAACAATTTACAAATAAATACAAATAAATCTGAAATACAATATAAATACCCTTACCACAAAATAAAAATCCTGTAAAAAAGTGAATTAATAATTGGATTTTAACCGCAAAGAAATCTAAAATTCCTGAAATTCCAAAACCACTATCTTGAGGAGAATAAACAATCAGTTATCAAATGGAAAAGTACCAATTATATTTTAAAAGGACAAATATTTCAACTTTTTTCATGTGGCACTTGGGGGTTTAGTAGTGATTGAAGCAGTATATGGGGTAGTTTGAGTCATTTTCAGGGTGGGATGCTTATAACTCAAGTGATTATGCATGACAGATTTTGACAGGTGATCAATATCCTTGCCTCTGCTAACTTTAGCTTTGCACAGTTTGCAGATCACCTTGGTTGGTTCTACTGCACTGACTGTAAAGTGCTCCCAGACATCACTGCAATGTCTTTTTATGGTGGGGGAATAGCACTGCAAACAGGGGGATCATGCATGTTTGTCTGATTCCATTTCCCGAAATATGTAATTTTTAAATTTTCTCTAACAAAAGAGACTAATCAAAAAGGAAAATTTTTGAGATAAAAATCACTGAGCTGCAGCACTTAATGCAAGCTAAACAATGGAGCTAGCTCGCCACCCAACTCTCAGCCACGCAGATTTCTCTCCAGAGCGCACACACACACACACACACACACAAACTAACTTGGTTAGTTAAACAACAGCACGCCACACCCAAGCAATGCAACTCAGTGTAACTATTTTAGTGGTAAATAAAGGAATCAGAATTTAGCAAAACTGTCTGCAATGATAGCTAGCTACCCAACTCTCAGTCACAGGTATTTTTCTCCAGAGTGCCCGCAAACAGACACAGACCAGCAACGCTGGTTTAAAAACCCACTCTAACGTCTATCCACTCTGCAAATCAAAAGAAATACAGTCAGGGTTTTAAAACTTTCTTGTGGCAAAAACCCAACAGCAGAACAAAGCAAGCAAACTACACTAACAGGCTAAAGGCAATACGTTAGCCTTTCAGGCTCCCATTAAAGACGATACCGTAGCCTGTTCATGACTTAAATGACTCGCGCTAAAAGGACAAGCAACACAGGTTTAAGAAACCCACTCTAATGGCTGCTGACGTCGTCAATTCTGACTGACTGGTGAGGATGATTAACAGCGGTGGCAGCCAATCTAGTTTGAATTGGAGAACTTCAAAACCAACCACTTGTAGGAGATGTTTCCCTTAAGCCTCTTTCAGATTGACAGTTCACTCCGTATCAGCGCAGCAGCTCCAGAGCAGCACCGGGTTAAAGTTTGATGTGAATTGATTTACGGCGGAGTAATTTACTGCGGCTTAGTTTACCCCGGAGTAATTTAAACCACCTCTGGAGGTGGTTTAGCTCCAGGGCAGCACCGGAGAAGCACCGGATTAAGTGCGATATGAATTGCACTCCTGCTCAGCACCATATTAAATTTACTCAAGCAGAGCGGAGATGGTCAGCGTTCGTTGAACAGTTTTCCGCTTATGCGCCAAACGAAGGCGCAGGTGTCCAGGAAGTGTGTGTACTGCTGATCAGTGTCATTCGCCCTCAGTTTGATTAATGAACGTATCGGTTTTATATATTTATATTAATTTTATACCAATGCCCATAATGCATTGTGCGCAACTTCCGGCTGATGCCAAGGCTTCGGTTTAGGAAAACGATACCATGATGACTAATAGGGTGGCGAGATTTCGATATGAATGGGTCTCGCCGATTTGATGCGGACATTTTATGACTTTTAGACGGTGTTTTCAAGTCGATATGAATGGGTTTAAGCGGGAGTGCCGATCCGCAGCAGCACCGGATTGTGATCGGGTGTGTAGATATGAATGTGGTATTAGTCAACTCGGGTAAAAAATATAATATACTCAAAGGCAATGAAAACGCAACACTCTAAATTTTGGTTTATTTTTGCTCAGGACCTGAGTAGTCCAATTTGAGTTCTTAAGTGACCATTGGGGTCACAATGTGTACCTCGTTACACATGAATGTATCTCAACAGTGTGAGTTGGACTCTCATCAATCCATATTGAGTGCAACATATGGGATTAGGAGTTGTGCAAGTACAGTGGTTGAAATGAAGGAGGGGTTGTCTTCCCTTTATAAAGGCATGATAAAAGCCACACAAAAAACATTTTTAAGTGTCATAATGCCACATCTGTCGACTGAACAATGGAACAGGGCCCTGGGTATGCTAGAGGTGGGAGTAAGTGCCCGCAAGTGGCTCACCGTTTTGGGTGTAGTACGTCCAGCATCAGTACATTTTGGGTGTAGTACATCCAACTGGGACGAGCTCTTTCATCAAGAGTACCCAGACCTCAAACCAGGCAGCAACTCCCGAATGCACTACAGGCAGAGTGGCGACAACTTCCCCAAGACAACCTAAGACGCTTTTAGTCAGGTCCATGAGGAGACGTTGTACTGCCTGTGTGGATGTTCGGGGGTCACCCGATACTGACTGTTCTTTTGAGTTCATTTTTAAATGTGTGTTCCGTTCAGTCTTGTTGTGATTTTTCATTTTCAACTTGTGCTCGTTATGTTTAATGCCTCTGTTTATTATTGTCCAAATCGGCCCATTAACACATTTATTTCATCAAAGTCAACCCACCCAACATATTTGAATTGTTAAAATAAGAAAATAAATTTGAGTCACAAAATTATTTGAATCCAAACTGGTGTTGCGTTTTCATTGCCTCTGAGTATACATAAAGCTGAACTTTTAACAAAATGTTCAGACGAATAGTTTATTTGGCAATAAGGCATTATTCGTGACTTACCAAATATGGATTTGGATTCGGGTGCATCCCTACTGATTAGCAAAATCATGCTGAGGCTAATTGCTCCGAAGCAAGTTATCAACTTAACAGTACACTGTGCTAAATAACTGACGCAGTACAACTGATGCTTCATTTCATTACTGTATCTTTACTTCACCTCTTTCTTTCTCCCATTTTTTCTCCTCTTCTTTTCTTTTTTTCTTCCCTGTGCTCCCGACAGTTTAGGTCGTTTTCACATGTTTACAAAGTTCTCTGGGGTCACATCATTAAATTTTCCCCTCCCCCCACAGAGAGCGAGCAGGTACCGATCAGCCAGAGGAGGAGGGGGGGACTTATTTGGTATTATCATTTGTAGTAATATTAATTGGGCATTGCTTTACATTTGAATCTATGTTAGCTTTTCTATTTTGAGAGTTAATAGTAATAACTAGTTTTAATATAATTATATTGAAGGTGATTTTTTTCCCGATTTTGTGTTGCCACCCTGGAGGCCATGGCGCCCTTAGCATTTGCCTATATTGCCTAATGGGCCAGCCGGCTCTACTCCCTCCACCTGCCCTTTGACATGAAGTATTGATTGGACATGATTGTCGTGAAATGAATGAGATATGAATGAAACAGTGCCCTCTGTAATAATCAGCACAACAAAAACAAGAAAAAAATGTTGGTTTTATATAAACTGAAATATAGCCTGGGGTCAAAATGGCCACAACCTCATAGGTGTTGTGCCAGAAGTTCAGTAACTGCAATAGTAATAAATAATAGATTTATTGAAATTGAATTACTGTTCTGTCAAGAAATAACTAAGGAACAAAAAAAAATTCCCCCTGAAAATCAATCAAAATACCTTTATATGTGAGGTTTTTCTTCTCTAGGCCACTGATATTTTATTCTTTATATTTCCTGGAATACCTGATAGATGAAATACTGAACAACATATGACTATGTGAATCACCCTTGCCATATTTATTGTTTTATTCATTCATTAGAGCTTTTTTGATACTGTTGCCCTTAAGTAACATCTTTAAATGACAAGTATAAACATTGCAAAATTAATTCAAACTTAACCCATGTTTAAAAGATATCAGTTGTGTTGGTGATTTGGCGTTGTATAAAAATGAATTAGCAAATAATACAAAAACTAAAAAGAGAAATAAATGTTTCCCTTTTGCACATGTAATTTAAATTTATCTTTCATCAGCACATTCAGTATTTGTATTCATGAGAATTGATGGAGGAATATTCTCTGTAAAAACTTTAAAAAGTCAGTTAGTCAAATCACTCCCAGATGGCTCAACTTACCCCTAACCCAGGGCAAGTTGAGTTGCAAGACCACTTTTTTTAAGAAGTCATGTTTTCATCATGTATGTTTTGCCAATCATGCACTCTTAAGATTTCATCTGATAGAGTACATCCTGATTGAAACATACATGTATTAATTTTACTACTGTGTCATGTTTCCTTGCCTTGAGGGCAACTTCAGTAAAAATACCGTACTAATCGCACTTAAGACCCCTTGGCTGCGTATGTAAGTTGAATCAGGTGTTAGTTGGATTCTGATTGCAGAAATAATATATGTAATGAAGCCAAGCGCAGATATAAATAACCTTGGTGTGGCCATTTTTCATTTTCCCCAATATTCCCCCTGGTGAGCAAAGTAAGAGTCGAAATTGGATGAAAATCGATAGGTAAGTGAGGGATCCATAGATGTACCACCCACCGAAAAATGAGAAATCTAGAAGCAAACCTGAAGGCGCTAGAGCGGTAATGTCGTTGAATGTAAAGATCGGCAGCATTTATGCTATTCGACCTAGAAAACGGTAAAAAATTGGTAAAATCAAAAACGCGCGTGATGTGTGATGAAGGGTGATCCCATGTACCTCCAGTAAAAATTTGAGCGTCTTAGCTGAAATAATAAGGAAGTTATGGCAATTTTTCATTTTTCACAATAAGCCCCCTGGTGGCCAAACTAAGAGTGGAAAATGGGCGGAATTCGATAGGTTCATGAAGCATGTGTAGATTTAACAACCACCCAAAAATGAGAATCCTAGAAGCAATCCTGAAGGCGCTAGAGCGGTAACGTCGTCGACGGACAGATGGACAGACGGATGGCTGGACAGACGGACACCGCAGGGGATGACAATATCCCTCGGCCGAGGGGTAAAAAATCAGTTCGTTTAAACCCACTCTCTCCTATTATTAGTTGAATGAACCATAAAGTGGATAATTATGATATGATACTTCCCGGGAAGCTTGACACCTGCTTTTTAAAAAAAATGTGATTTGCTTGAGACTGCCACATTTGGCAAAAGGATATGAAATACACTGAGATATACTGTATTTTGTAGGGAAAACCAGTATTCTTATTGCTTAAGTGGTTATGTGACATAAATATTCTTAGAACTATCCCAGCAAAGCAATACAATAAGAGAGAGAGGGACAATAAAATTGAGAGCTCCCAAGATGTATTTTCATACTGCTGGACCATTTACAATAAAGAAGGAACAAATAAAGAAATGTGTGTTTTACCACAAAATACAGCAATTAAATACCAATTTAAACCATTTTGTCAAGAATCCTACAAAAAAGGCACTTGTTATATTCATAAAGTTTAATTTCTGCAATGTATTCTTACTGAGATTCTAAATTAATATACCATCTTGATAAAATCCAGTTTGAGATATTTACCGTTTCATTTTTATTGTGCTGAGAGCATGTCTCATGCCTGACACACTGCTGCACCCAGCTCATGTTTACAGAACAGGTCTTTCATCTGCCTCTTGCAGTGGTTGCACCCTTTCCTCTTGAGTGCTGCAACAGGAAGATTATATCAAAGATCAGATGACAGCAGAAGCACTGACAAAAAACGGTGGCCCACCTTTAAAATTCTATCACGTCAATTAACTATTCAGCATCCTTCAAAATCCAAAGCGAGTTCCTTCTGACTGGAAGCAAGAAACCATCATGAAATGAATCGCTAAGCCCCTGATGTGATATGATGCCAGGTCATAAACATCCTGATTCTTCAACAAATTATTGGCAGTGAAATTTAAAAAATCCTCAACAATGCTGTTCTGCCATGCAATAAGAATCTATTGAATTATTTGGTCTTAGACCTCCTTTTGAGTTTTTCAACACGTACATTAAAATAGGATATTCCAGTGCTTACTTAAGGACTAAAATGGAAGGATTCCAAGTTGCAGTTATTCTGTATTCATTGTGATTTGGCTATCTATGCGATTAAAAAGGATCAGTGGCCCAGCCCAATGCAAAGACATGAGGCATAATCTGATGAGGTAAATGCAGCCAGCAAACATAAGTGCTGATGTTATTGCAGATCAAAACTGGTTGTGTTTAACTCCATTCTGGAAATTTTATGCAATACAGGAGGCAATGGTGCAACCAAGGTGCTGATGTCAAAAGAATTGACCTAAGTCAAATTAATTACCTGTTGGTCTGATGGGGGTTTCACTTGATCAAGGCCAATCAGATCAGCCGCTGATATTACATAACATAACATAACATGAGTGGCGAGAACAGGCTGTTCTGCCCAACTAGGTTGCCAGTTTCTTTTTACTATTGTGAATATACCACTTCAGATACTCAATGACTCAATGGCATCTAGCTTTAAGTCAAGCCTGCTCTTGAAAATTCCCAAGGTTTCTGCCTCACAATATGGTCAGGCAAGCTATTCCACATCAAAATTACTCTTTGGGTGAAAAAATATTTCCTAATATCATTGCTAAATTTACCCTTGGTCAACTGCCTTTTGTGACCCCGAGTTCTACTAACAAAACTTGGCCGAAGGAATCCTACATAATTCACTTTGATAATCCCTTTAACATATTTAAAGACCTCAATCAGATCACCCCTAAGTCTCCTTTTCCTAAGACTAAAGAGATTAAGGATCTTCAGCCTCTTCTCATGGCTTTCATCTTTTATACCTGGAATTAGCTTCGTGGCCCTTCTTTGAACTTTTTCTAGAGCCTCTATATCTTTCTTAAAGTATGGTCCCCAGAACTGTACACAATACTCCAGATGTGGTCTGACGAATGTGTTGTACATGAGAAATCTGACCTTGGATTTGTATTTAAAACTTTTGGCAATGTATCCCAGCATCCAATTGGCTTTTTTAGCTGCTACGGCACAATGGCTAGAACCTGTGAGGGTTTGGTCAACAATCACTCCCAGATTTTTCTCATATGGAGCACATTCCAGTTTTAAACCTCCCATGAAGTAATTTTGTCTAATGTTTTTATTACCTACATGTACAACTTTACATTTTGGTACATTAAATTTCATTTGCCACATTTCTTCCCAATTCTGGATTCTATCCAAATCATCCTGAATCACTTTAGTGAACTCTAAACTATTTGCCAAACCTCCAAATTTAGTATCATCTGCAAATTTAACTGATTTGCTCTCAATATTCCTATCAAGGTCATTGATGTAGATGAGGAATAGCAGGGGTCCCAACACCGATCCCCGAGGGACTCCACTCCCCACCATACCTAGTTCAGATGAGATTCCACTGACCACCACTCTTTGTGTCCTGTCCTGTAACCATTTTCGAATCCATTCCAGAATACCTCCTGTAACTCCAACGGAGCTCACCTTCAACCTTTAAAAAGGACATATTATGCAGGGTTTGAAATTGGCAGTAGTCCGCTAGTCCGCGTGCAAGTAAAAATTTAGGTGGACTGGTAAATTTGTCTTCAAACTAGTCCGAGTGTCTAGTAAAGTATTGTCAACTATCTGTAAATGGAAAAAATTCCGTATCCAAACTCCACTTTTTCGGCTTTTTATTTGCCAGAAGGATTTTAAAAGGGGGCGCCAATATATTTTGGGGGGTTCTGTTAGCGAGATGGGGGTTTACAAATTAATATTAATATTGAATAGCTTAAATGCATATGCTGCACATGCCCTTGCAACCCAGTGTGTCATCAGTAACATGGCTGCCACTGTAATGTTATAACCACGTTATAACCACGTAAAGCAGCACTAAAAATGAAACTCACAATTTTCTTGACTGGATGTATTCTTCATGTTTTTGCACACCCAAATGTTTCCCTGGGTACCTAAACATCAAGGTAAGCTGAAAAATTGCTGATTTCATTCGATATTGGCGGAGGTTGAATATGGAATTCTTTCCCCAATAAATTGTAAATATGTTTGTGCTCGCATTGCCGCATTATGGACAAAGGTCAACTTCTGGAGAGATTATATACTTAGTGCCATTAAAAACGCAACGGTGAGGTATGTACTGTATTTGCGGCAAATTGAAGAATCGATTGATTTTTATTGCTTTTCCAGTGAGGCACGAGTGGAAATAAAGAAAAGCGCGTGGTATTGTAATCCTGACGCGCGCCACGTGAACGTGCCAAGCACTTCAGTAAAAACAAACATTGAGCTGTTTGTGATGTGTACAGTGACACTTGACTTGTTCTTTTGAGTGTGGTCAGTAGCCTACATAAAGCCAACAAAAAAAACAAAAAATGCTACTGCATCAAGAAAATGGAATGGCTTGTGACACAGGAGAGAGAAAAAGAGCCATTGGCATGTTACGGGCAGGTCTCAGCTGCCAAGAGGTGGTGCGTCGTTTGCATTGTCACCGTTCAACAATCAGTCCGCTGTCTATTCGAGAATGGAACACAGGCACTATCACTGACCGACCCCGCTAAGGGCAGCCACGAGTGACTATGGTAGCTCAAGAGCGCCACATCTGGTTTCAGCCTGTACGTGATAGATTCCGGACAGCAACCCAAACTGGTCATTAGACGAGGGGTCTGGGACGTCCGAGTATGAGCATGAGCATTTCAGACAGCAGTGCATCAGAAATGGTCAATTGGAGAAAAGTAAAGTGTGTTTCTGAACATTGAAGCATGTATGTCTATTCTAGTAGACCCCAAGAATACAAAAATAACCATAAAATGGAGCATAATAAGTGCACTTTAATATATTTACCTCTCACATCATCATGCAGAGGTGTGTGTTTGGGGGTGGGGGGAGAGGGGGTGGGGGATTAGTAATCATTATTGATTATTGACTATAACTTAAACAAGAAAGAGCATTGTTTGTTATAATATGATGAGTGTTCATTTCAGCTACTCAAAAGCGACATCTAAGAGCTAATTAAACAGTTGGAAAGATAGGGAAGTATCACAAAGTAGGTGGAGGTAGGAGACAGAAAAGCGAATGTTTTTTTTTCGTGAAGTATCTCTAAAATAAGTGTGCAGTTGACGTTGAAAAGATGCCCAGAGTGACCACATGTGAACTAATTTTTAACCTTGTGCAGAGGTTGCAGAGGTCTGGTGGACGGTAATACGGGACGTCCAGAGGATGTCGTAAAAACGCGTCATAAAAACTTTCATTCTGGCTCCTCAGGGGAAGTAATTTGGACGTCTGTGGAAAACCTCAAAAAGCTGTCGATTGGACATATTCTTGCTAGGTGGGTTAAGCGGCGAGATTTGTTTCATTCTCTCATGCGGTAATTCAGCTTGTATAGCGAATCATTTGTGTTTCTACACCCCTCTCCAAAAGTACTTGCTATTTAGATTCAAATAAACAATTACTATGACCAGATCATTATTTCAGCAATGAATAGCCTATGTTTCAGCTGGCAATAAGTATTTTAACCCTAAAGCGGTGAAGTTAGCCGGGGTGTTCATAGTTAATCTCATAATGTGCTCGGATTTGTAGTGAAAGATCACCTTGGCCTTACTTGTATGATTTATTTATTTATTTATTTAGATTTATTTAAGCAGGGGGCCTGACTGAGACCATGTCTCGTTTTCAGCAGGGCCCTGCATTACAGACAATTAAAATAACAGTTTTCAAGGACATTTGTACAAAAAAAAAAAAAAAAACAATGCCATTATTAAAGGGAAAACATTAACTAAAACAACAACAATTCTCTTGACAAAATAATTTGATCAAAGTTTTAAAATGTCCAAAAGGAACCAGTTCTTTCAATTTCAGTTCAGCTTGCAAATGGTTCCAGGTATGTGGGACATTATAATAAAAAGCTGTCTTACCAAGCTCTGTTCTTACACGAGGAACATTGAGACACGATAAGTCCTGTGACCGTGTCCCATGGCAACCCACTCGCTGCATAAGTAGACTAGCTAGATAAGATTTTCTAGCTAGATTTTCATTAAAACACATTTATAAACAAATAAAAACCAGTGGTAGTCTCGTCTAGCTTTCCATGACCCCCACCCTACTGACTTGTATAAAACACAATGGTGAGTGCGGAAATCAAAACCAGTGATAAATCAAATTGCGGAATGATAAACACAATCTAAAGGTTTTAAAACAGAAGTAGATGCATTTCTATAAATCACATCACCATAATCAACCATGGGGAGTATTACTGAGTGCACAATCTTCTTTTTATTTTCGAAATTGAAACAAGCCCTATTCCCGTATAAGAAGCCAATTTTACTCCTTATCTTTTTTGTTAAATTTTCAATATGCATGTAAAAAGTCAGCTTGTCGTCCAGCCAAATGCCCAAGTATTTACAATGGGGGACATGCTCAATTTGGCTGCCCTGCAGGGTACAAATTTGAAAATCAAGGGGGTCTTTTTTCTTAGCTTTGGTGAATACCATGAACTTGGTTTTGTCCTCATTTAAGACAAGCTTCAAATCAATTAGAGATCTTTGAATGGAGCTAAATTCATGCTGCAGATTAGATATGGCCTTCTGAACTGAAGAAGCAGTCGAGTAAATTATGGTATCATCAGCATATAAATGCAGTTTACAATGATCCAAAGACAAGGCAATATTATTAATACAGATAGTGAATAACAAAGGGCCAAACAAATAACAAATGATACTTGAGCATGTGCACGTATTGGTATTGTTATGTACAGATGAACGGTGGCGTTATATAATGTGAGAGTAGCCGATGCAAGCATTTCGCTAGCGAATGCGGTGAACTTAGCCGGGGTGTTCATAGTTAATCTCATAATGTGCTCGGATTTGTAGCGAAAGATCACCTTGGCTTTTGAGTTCGCTCCAGACTGACTGAAGCCAGCACTGCAAAGTTGGGGTCCGGCTGTGTGAAACGAAGTGAGGCTGAATCGAGCCTGTGTGAAGCGAAGAGAAATGATAAGGCCATCGTTTATCTCACAGTAACGTAATGACGCACGATGATGAGTGACGTGCGTTGTGTGCCACGCACTGCTGACAGAGGGAGACAGGCACATCTCTCAAATAGTAGTTGTGATATCTTGAATAAATGAAACAGAAGACATTACTATTGTCTCCTGCATTTACTGCTTTACCAGCAGTGGAATAAGTCCAAAAATTTTTTCCCTTGACTGAAAGTACAAATAGTCGTATTCAATATTACTTCAACAAAAGTAAGTGTGCTGCTTTCAAATTTCCACTGAGGTAAAAGAATACGAGTACTTTAAAAAAAAATGATTGCATTCATCTTTCATCAATACAAATTATACTTTTGTAAATAAAACTGCCACTGTGAAGGTTATGTTTCAAAACGTGAGGCAATATTGTTTTGTCAAATTATTCATTACGGCTAAAGAAGTTGAAGCATTTAGTAAGTGGAAAAAATGCTGCATTGTGGTGCAGTTGTGACCACTATGGCCTAGGATCAAACCCGAGCAGTGCCAGGGCTGACTGTGGCAGGTAGCCTTTTGAAAGCAGTGCATAATTGTGTTGGCACCTCCAAGGGACAAAGGAGAGATACAGTTGGTTAACGGTCAGCATTGTTTGTTGCTCAAGCATTTCCTGCTGGCCAGCCAGGCGCTCATCAGTGAAATTCTAAGCAAACACGGCGGGGTTTCCTCTACCCTTATTCTGAGCTGGCAAGGATTCAAGCTGCGAGTGTGAAGAAGCGATGGCTGACAAGCACGTATCAAAGGAGAACCGCATACTGTCTGCGCTCTCCCGAGATGGCAGCACAAGTTGCATAAAAGCATGCTTGTACATAGGTTGCTGATTCCAAATTAAAATAAATTAATAAATAATTAAATAAAACGAGACTATTTGTGCATAAGCAGAGTCGTTCTTTAGTCATCAATTATCAGCAAGTTATCAAAATTATCAATTCACACACAGGCAAGGGTCTTTAGCATTCGCTATTTCTACATTTATCACAAAAACAGGCAAGAACACATAAATCAATGCCACATTGTGTATGCTTTAGTGGTCCATAAAATAAAACCATTGCCATTCAAGATAAAACAAGCTTTGCTCATAATTGAAAATTGTTCTCTGAATGAATGAATAAATAAAAAATGAATAAATAAACTAGCTAACCAATCTTCCCTTCATACTACAAAATAAGCTCATGTTCAGTTGCAGCAGTTAGGCTAAGGCCTCGTCCACATGGAGACGGAAATTTTCGAAAACTGTCTTTTTTTTTTTGTCAATTCTAAAAAATCTCCCATCCACACGGCATCGTTTCAAAAAATAAGCCCCTTTGTAAGTACTCACAGGAGCTGCGTGACGTCACCGTGTCAAAGGTCATTTGTACATAGAGCCGACCCCAGCTGTATTGAACAGTTTTGGATACCAGATTGAAAGGACAGGTTTCTCGAGAAGAAGTTCACTTGATTTGAACAATGTTAAGTATCTACCCTATTCTAAATAACAAAATAACTAATCAAAGAAATTATTGAAGAAATAAACTGGAGAAAGCAAATTCACATGTCTCAAATCGCAATTTACAAGTTTCAAAGCTTTAATGCCCCAGCACTTAAACAATTAAATTGTGCTAAAAATGCCAAACATGCCTAGTGAATGATCCGCAATGTGAAGTTTAATAGCCTATGGTGTAATTCCATTCCGTTATTCAACGAGATGAGCAAAAATGACACGTTTTATTGGGTTTGTTGGCTGTAGCTATATATTTTTTTTTCTTAAGGATTAGGCTAGTCAGGCTGGCAAGAGCATCAGCTATGGTTCTCGTTGTTTGGGAGACATCGGCGGGCAAAGTTTGCATTAAACCTGCAAGCTGCAGTGGGACTGCTCGCGATGTAATGGAAATGCACCTGTTAATACTGTTTAAAATTAACCAGCTTAAATAACTCAGTTTGCTTTACCAGTCGCGGACAAATACAGCATGATCTTAATGTTCACCTACAAATCAATGCTTGTTGGTGTTAAGAAATACGTCGTAATGCAAATTGACTTAATGAAAATGCTTCCAACTTAATTGTCTCCTCGCTTAAATTACTATACCTTCACGCTTCCAGTAATGAATAGCAAAAGGTGTAATAAAAATATTAGATGGCCCTCATTAATTGAATTACCCACATTAATTAAGGACAGTTGCAGCCACTCTACCACTTAAGATGCAAGCATCAAAATTTATGCATCTAATCCACTTAATTCTTGAAAACCGTACATTATACTTTACCAGTATGAAATTCCGAACAAATTCTTGCTAATGATAATCTAGGAAGGAGCTAAGCTCATGTGCAGCGTAATTTTCAACCTTGATATTGTTATTCAATGTGAGCTCACCGTTACAATCGATAGCTGAAATTCACGTTTATGTACAAATGACCTTTTTTGAAAGTTCACCACAGGGAAATCGCGCATCCGCAGAGTGTAATTACGAACAGGCTTATATCTGCATTCTTATGGAGACGCCCAAAACAACCCAAAAGCTGTAGTAAATATTCCAGGCCTGTGTGTGGTGTGTATGGCGCTGTACCGTTTCTACGAAAATAGACCCAAAAAGGAGAAGGAGGCGCATGTTCGCTGCCTGCTTCTCCGTTTTTGGCCTATATCCGTAGAAACGCTACAGCGCCACACATAGGCCTGGGGGCTGTGGTGGGGGCTATCACATCATCGTTTTCAAAAACCTGTTTTAGTTGTCCACACGAAAACGCTGGGGTGGCGTTCTCACTCTGGAACCTGTTTTCAAAAAAATACTGTTTTCGGGCTGCGTTTTCTCCATCTCCATGTGGACGCAAGGCTGGAACGATAAAATATTTATGCATTTTCAAAAAAAATCCTCCCTCTCTCTCCAAGATAACACACATAATGTTAGAAGTGTGGTTCTATTGCAGTGTTTCATAGGGTGTGTCAAAATTAGACTCTGTATTCTAATGGCAGCACATAAAAGGTCCTGTACAATATATAACTCTTGTATCCTCATGTTTATTACATCTTGCTGTCAAATTTACCAGTTGAACATCACTGACAGAATGGCTGATCTGGCAGTTCCTACTTTGCTCATCATATGAGATCTGGTAAGTACCACAAAAAGGCAAAACAACCAAACCATTACTTAGCATATTAGTAAAGTATATTTGTGATAACTTTTAGATCTCAAAAAATAAATACAGTTTCACATATCCTGGGAAAGGGAATCTTTCTCTTCCGTTTCCTCTTTCTGTGCACCGTCTGGTGCTTTGTCTTTTTATCTCGGTCTCCGAGATTTTTCCTTTGTTTCGTACAGTCTAGCTCGCGCTGCTTCCTTATTTCACTCGGACTAGATTTATGTCCTTTGGAAGCGCGAGTCTCTCTCTCCTATTTTGTCTGTGTTTGTCTCTCCTACATTCCTGTACTTCCTTTCGTTCCGGCCACTGCATTTGGCATCTCGAAACACCAGCCATCACACTCCCTTAGAGTGCAGATGATGGTGGTGGTGTTGGCTGATGACTCTGCTTACAGTATGGCTGCAGAAGTTGGTGTATGATGAAGCTGATGAGTCTGCGAAGATTGGGCAGGGATAGGGAGGTGGAGAGTGTGCATGAAAGCACCATGAACATGGTAAAGGCAGAGAGAGAATATTTTAAAAATATTCATATTTAAAAGACAGCCGCAAGATAATAGGCTAAGGGCGTTGGTGTTTTGCTGTGGTATTGGATTGATATGACAGCCCCACACAAGGACTGCAAGAATAATGAGTGAGCATGTTTGAGGGTGGTGAAAGGCAATTTCAATGAGAAACTAGAATGAGAGTTTAAGAAACTCTGAGTCTGCATGTGATAGCACAATTCTCTGTATAATGTGATGTTTATTTTTGCATTGTCCTGCACTGTGCTGTATGATAAGGTGCAAAGTGTCTTCTTCACTGATAGGCAAGTATGATAAACTATGATGACCGTCCATTGCATGGTCGAAGTGACCAGGGCATATGTGTGGTAAGGATTAATTTAGTTGTCAAGCTACATCATTGGTATGTAGCATAATAAAAGTTATTTGGATGATGATGATCTTTTTTGTTGTTGGTAATGGTTCAGGTATATATTTGTTTATTATCTAT
Organism: Gymnothorax javanicus; assembly: GCA_029692085.1. NCBI lineage: Eukaryota > Metazoa > Chordata > Actinopteri > Anguilliformes > Muraenidae > Gymnothorax > Gymnothorax javanicus. The sequence continues at coordinate 135,898,201 of CM056195.1, read as the reverse complement.
ATATTGGTTTTACATGGCTATTGATGCACTATAATCGTTACTGACATGTCATTATTCACAGCATATGATTGTAATACAACTATCATTCATCTAAGTCCAACTTGTTGTGCTGGACGATACATGCCAGACATTTATGGTCATTCTGTTGCTTTTATCAATATCGTAGAACAGACATGTATTATTATTATTATTATTATTATTTTATTATTGGTAATAGTAATTTCCTGATTGGGAGCATCACCACCTTGTAAAGCAGCTTTAGTAATTGAGAGGCACAGGGTTCAAAGGGTGGTGCAGTCAGCCCAGCGAGTTATTGGTGCTGTATTGCCTAACCTGATGGACTTATCCAATTTGAAGTGAGGACCCCAGTCACCCAAACCATGGCCTCTTCTTGAAGAAGCTGTCCAAATGGAAGTCAGGCTATTTGAACATTGCAGCCAAGACCAATGACCAAAGGCACAGCTTCTACCCCCATACGATCTGTAAGCTGACATAAGACCAATAAGATGTGCTCTGCTCTCAGTACAAATTACTGAACTGCCTCCTTCATCTTTTTTCCCATTGCTATTGCCTTTATATTATCTTGTAAATACAAAATGTTAGTTTATTAGAACCTACTTTGTCTTATATTGTTATTATTACTGTATGATGATGACATTTTTATTTTATTTTTTCTAATTATTGTTATTGGGTTTCAATTTTGTAAACTGATAGAGGTGCATATTAATTGCATTCATAATAAAACTTGAACAATTTGAATCGATCATATTTATGATGCGCTTTAATAAAGATGTATAATTATACACACCAGTGCAAAATATACTTGTAGGTTGTATTACAAGGATCATTTTGTATATTCACAATGTTTGTTCTTTTATAGCCTACTTTGTCTTATATTATTATTCTTTGGTTTTTCTAATAATAATTTTGTCTAAGTATTCTAATTGGGTTTGAATTTGGTATACTGAGAGAGATTCATTTTCTAGAGCGTATTCCTATCCCAGCATATCTTTTGGGGGAAAGGCAGGAATATACCCTGGACAGGTGGCCAGTCCATCACAGGGCACACACCATACGCTCACTCATACTTTTGGGCAATTTAGAGTCTCCAATTAGCCTGATATGCATGTCTTTGGACTGTGGGAGGAAACTGGAGCACCTAGAGAAAACCTACACAGACACGGGGTGAACATGCAAACTCCAGACAGAAAGGCCGCGGGCGGATTGGAACCCACAACCTTCTTGCTGGGAGGCCGACCACCGTACCGCCCTACTGACTAAGATGAATAATGGAAGACCAAATCTCACTGCTTTTAACGGCATGTGGATATGATGAATCACTAAACTGGAACAATTTGATTAATATGTATGTATTATTATAGAAGTATGATTTTTGTTTTTATTATTATTGGTGTTATTATTGTTATGATTATAATCATTTTTGATGATAATAATATAATAATAATAATAATAAGAAGAAGAAGAAGAAGAAGAATAATATTTTATGTATATATTATTATAGATGTATGATTTTTGTTTTTACTATTATTGGTGTTATTATTGTTATGATTATCATCATTTTTGATAATAATCATCATCATCATCATCATAACATTAATTAATAATGTTATGATTATCAATATCATACAGAACCCCCCCCAGGAATGCAAAGTGTCTTTTATAGTTTCTATGATGATAATCATATTATGAATATTACTGAAATCGTCATCACCAAATAAAAATAATCAAGTACGGTTGGCTGTTCAGTTTTCGTGTCAACACAGATTTCGTGCTAAAGTAAATAATGCGTTACTCTCGCCGATTCTGGCGTTGGTTTCGGGTCTCTCACGTTTTTTTCATTACAGAGCTGGAAGTTGGAGATTTGGAGCAGCTCTTAGAAACAAGTGTTATTTTCAAAATAATACGGATGATTAGTTTTTCAATTTAGAGTTCTTTCCAGATCGGTTGCTTTTTTGAAGGAGCTATAACGGATTATCAGTCAACATTTCTTTCAGGTATGGTCTCCGTTGTGTTTGAGATAACTTGGATTCTCGCTGTTCAACAGGGATCATTGATTTCTCGACAATTTCGGAAGATCCAAATATCATTTCAGCGGCAATATAACTTCATTTTAAAGTGAGTACATGACACAGTATGAGTGAGGTCGCGCTGATAGCGAGCAATGGAGAGTCAGTGGCTATGCATACGACCATTGCCAAATGTGACAGATTATTAAATACTGATATTATGGATGTTGTGTCCTATGTCTGTTTTGCATTGTTCTTGCTAGCTATCTGGACAATTCTTGCTGGACAGGTATTTTTCATCATACATGCAAATGTAATATGACTGTTGTGATCGCTGTAATCCTCATAATTATATGGTGTTCTTTGGTGGCTTCTGTGAGTGTTGTGCGCCTCCCGATGGATTTATCATAGCTCAGATGACGGAAAAAATGCAATGAGTCTGACAGAAACCTAAAATCGGTTTGCTTATTTTTGGACATAAAAATGGCCATTCTGTTAAGAGTAAGTTAGCGGTATTTCATGCATGACTGATTAATTAACTGTACAGCTGACAATGTTAATACTGCTATATTCTGTTAAACCAACGTACATGGCAGCGATATTGGTCAACTGGATATAAAATTTCAATTTCCGATGTTGAAATGAATGCTAACATAGCATACTGCCTGTTTGTATTTAACGGACAAACGATCGCGTTGACACGGATTTCGCATAGAATTGTATATAGCAGATGCGGTCCGCTTGCCAGCCATCTGGGCTTGCTGGAATCACCGATTTTTTTAAAGATGGTATAACGTGTTATATTGTCTTCTGTGTCTAGTTCGCTCCGTCTAGCATTTTGTTTTACCTAGCTGGACATAGCCAAGCGTTTTTGTGGTCATTTGTGCAGTATGTATGAATTTGACTAATATGACGTGGCGAGCTAGCTAGCTAGCTGCCCAGGATAAACTAAGCCATGCCTCAGGGGCAAGCGCATTTTTCGTCGGTCTTCGTATTAACATGGAAACCGCTGCGGCTCGTAGGCCTGTTTGCTTGATGCCTGAGGAGTCTGGATTGTCGTGTGTTATATTGTTTTCTTTGTCTGCTTAGGTTATCTTTGTATTATTTTAGTGAAATGAACATAACAAAGAATTTTTGTGAACGTACATGGAACTCCATGTTGTGACACGGAGCCCCGCGAACCATAATCGCAATGCATTTTCATAAAACAATATGCTAGTTTGCATAAGATAATTATGTTTCAAAATTGTATGACATTTGTCTGTGGTGATGTTATGATTAAATTTTTGCTGTGATAGCTATTTACTTTGTATTATTCAGCATATTTTTGCTCGCATCAGAAGCAAAACAAGATGGCGGCGCTTCAATTTTGCCCCGATGCTGTTTAGCCAATAGGAAAAGAGAGAGAGAGAATGGTCGATGCTGTTTAGCCAATTGGAAAAGTGAGAGAGTGTGGTTGTGCGAGAAAGTCTCGCTCCCATTGAAAATGAATGGGCTCCATTCATTGTCAATGGGATTTTTTTTCATTTTTAATTGCTAAAAATTAATAAACTATAATTAATATCGATATGATTTTGAATAGCAACGATCTGCACATATAGTAGAATAATTTGGTATGCAGGTTGTATGGGTAGTATGAAAACTGTTGGAGGAGTTAGTGTTAACAGAATGGGAAGAAAGAGAATAAAAATAAAAAAAATAAAAATAAAAATAATAAGTTGAAAGATCCTGAGAAATAACAATAGTTTGCATGCTTCACATGCAAACTAATAATAAAAATAAGTTGAAAGATCCTGAGAAATAACAATAGTTTGCATGCCTCACATGCAAACTAATGAAAATAATAAGTTGAAAGATCCTGAGAAATAACAGTAGTTTGCATGCTTCACATGCAAACTAATAAACTACAGGCCAGAGCATGCTAAAAAAAGAGTCTTCCTGACTGGACTTTCACTAGAGCTCCACTACACACCTTGAGCATCCTACATAGAAAAGTTGTGACCTTTTATTTTATTGTAGGAGTTTCACCGTTTTATGTAGAAACACAGTAAATGCTTGAAAGCAGATAAACAGTTTATTAAGATCAGCATCTCTCTCGATGTTGGCACAATACATTGACATATTAAGCAAGCCCTGAGCCTCTGGTTTGAAAATGACGTGCCCAAAATGAAATGAGTATACCTCGGCAACTGCTTGGTCCATTTGAGAATCAGTGTACATGTCACTGAGTCAGAGTAAATGAAGATGGAACACTGCATAAATGAAACATCTCATGTGCGCCTAATGCCTGGTACACACTACAGGATAATCGGGCCGATTTTGTCCCGATCTCCCCCCTCCGATCAAAGCCAGCAAAGGCCCGATTGTCTAATGTTTGCAAACGACATTGTGTCTGATTTTCCTGTGGTGCGGGGTGTGTTAAGAGTGATTTTGTCAGGTCCGATCCGCTTGGAAGGAGAGATCGTAAATAATAACATGTTTAATATTTGCGACTAGAAATCCTGTAGTGTGTGGGGTGCTCCGTAGTGCACACCACACACTATAAGATTAGAGGAGAGAGATCTTGTGCGATCTGTCTTTTGTTATCATCAAATGTGTGATCTCTAAATCTGTGAAGGTTTGAAGAATCCTGTAATGTGTGCCAGCCATAACAAAGTTTTACTTCTATCCTTTTTACTCAGGCCGGTAGGCCACGAGTCCAAGTTTCGACTCCGTTCTTCTTTTTCGGGGTTGCGATTGTCCTGCGCATCCGCGGCCGGAGTACAGGCTCTGAGGAGCCTCTTGTTTAAATTATTCAGTTGCAATCTTAAACCTCTAAAAAATTACAGTACAGAATCTCACCATTATCTGTGCCAAAGTTTATTCTAACCAAGTAAATCAGAGCAAAATTAGAGAGGTTTGAGTTGGGAATGTCTAGCTTCTTCAAACTGTAGGTGGCCTGTTACGTGCAATATATGTTTTGTCTGACTTGCTTGCCCTTATCTGCCACCCATTTCATTTGTTTGAGCCGCCTGTCAATCTTCGTCATCCAAGCCCCGCCTCCACCAACTACAGCCTTCCCAGTTCCACTTCAACCAATCCAAAGCTTCCGTGTCATCCGTGTCATCCAACAGTCAACGAACCCGGATCCACATACATTGCATCCAAATATACTGAGAGGCATTAAGAATGCATAAGAAAGGGCTGCCAGATAGCTCTCTCGGCAAAGCATCGCGTTGCGAAGCAGAAGTGACTATCACGTCGCGGGTTTGATCCCTGCTTCGTACCAGCCGGCAGTGGTCGGCAGCTTTTTCAGAGTAGCGCACAATTGGCTATTGCGCTACAGGGTTGCAAATTGGGAAGGGACTGCCGGGAAGGGAAAATAATAGTTGCCTTGTTCGTTGCTCAAGCGCCTCCTGTTGGCCAGACGGGCCCTCGTCAGGAAGATTCTAAATCTGTTCATGTTTGGGTATCCTCCGCCCTCGTTCTGAACTTGCGAAGATTCAACCAATGAGTGTATAAGAAGCGGTGGCTGACAGGCGCGTGCTTCGGAGCAGAGCCGCGAACTGTCTACACTCTCCTGAATTGGCAGCAAGGGGTCGCATACGAGCAAGCCTTGTACATAGTTCACCAATTGGGCATTCCAGATTCGGGTGGGATTGGAGATGCCAAATTTATTAAAAAAAAAACAAAAAAAAATGCATAAGAAAATATACTATTAAGTAGTGGTAAATGGTTTCTTTCGTAATTGCAAAACACGGTCTCGGGAAACTGTGCTTTTGGTAGTGAGACTTGCCATCACTGTTATCGTTACATTGGCAGTCAATTCAGCAGTTCCTATGCATTATCTGACATGGCAGAAGACGTTTTATGGAATGTGTTTTTGTGGCGTCACAGCTAACACACTTTGTCGGGGACGATAGCTGACACATTTTGTTATTCTGTGTCATCCCTGCGGTCTGGATACAGTCATTAAATGGACATTAATGCGTCCAGAATCTTTTCTTTGAGACTGGCCATCATTCAACATTCAAAATGTTTGATTCTTCTGAGATTCATTTGTTAGTGGCATTTGAAGTGGGAATGATGTGACTTTGTTTATGTGTGTTTTTATTGGCCCTGATCTTCAACTTTTCATGTGCAAAATGATTTCTCCCAATGTGATTCACAACCATGATCCCGGGAACTGTGCTGCATTTAGATAATCATAATGAGGTGTGTATATTCAAACCCAGACACTTTACATTTTGCAATTCTTACCATACCTGATGGTCATCATGTCAATCAGCAAAAGGAAAAACTATCAGTTTTCAAATTAGAGCATAAAAACCACTTTGCGTTTTTAATGCCTCTCAGTATACAACCAGTCCTTTAATTTTTAGAATTTCTAAATATTTTAAAATTATTATTTCTGCCAGTTCTGTATACATTTTCCCATTCAAAGATAATACATACAAAGAAAATGAAGTTAAATTCCACTGGAGCAGAGTTATTAAAAAAAGCAAATAAACAAAATAATAAATACAAAGATGAGGTAAAAAAATGTAAAAAGTAAAAAGAACCAAAACCAGCAATTAATTAAAGAAGAAAAATGCTATTACTGCCTACAGAAATACATGTCACTGGGGGATTAGAACCCTGGTTGCCATGGGTACAGCACAGTGCCCTAACCACTGGGCTACATCAGTTGCCCAATTTCCTATATTCAAATTGCCAATATAAAGACTGAGTCAAGAAAAAAAGCCAAGAAAACATGCACCCCGCTTGTAATTTTTGCGCTGTCAGTATTCATGCGGAATGACACAAAGATTCCCAGTCAGAAAACAACTTTGAAAATGACTGTTGAATATTTAGCGGATAATTATGCCAAAAGTACTACAAACAAACCAGTTAAGCGTTTATATTGTTGCCCTATTTAAGTACATGTTAATGGTCCATGGACTAAGTTTGACACACTGGGAACATGAGGCTCTATCTCAGGCTTTGTTTGTGCGATTAAGGTGGTTTAGGGCTTGTTGGAAACGTCAGAGCCCATAGAATCAAACTGCCACCCGCAAAGTCTTAGTGACAGCATCACAAGCCGATGACAGAGAGGAAAATACAGTGCCGCGAAAAAGTATTTGCCCCCTTCCTGATTTCTTACTTTTTTGCACATTTTTTACGCTTTAATGTTTCAGATCATCAAACAAATTTCAATATAAAACAAAGATAATCCGAGTAAATACAAAATGCAGTTTTGAAATGATGATTTCATTTATTAAAGGGAAAAGCTATCCAAACCTACCTGGCCCTATGTGAAAAAGTAATTGCCCCTCTTGTTAAATCATGAATTAACTGTGATTAACCACATTTTTTGAGTCCAATTTCACTAGCCACACCCAGGCCTGATTACTGCCAGACCTGCTGAATCAAGAAATCACTTAAATAGAACCTGTTTGACAAAGTGAAGCAGGCTAAAAGATCTCTGTGCTGTGCTTGGCTGTACCTCTTGGCTGTGCTGTAGCGCTGTTCGTTGGTGTTCATTCTGCTTGGGTTGAGGCAGAGAAAGATGTGTGGAGTGATCGAAGCTGAAGATTTACGGTTTTTCAAATGGGTTTTCTGAAAATAATTTGTGTGTTAAAGCTCAAACATTAATAGAGATTAGACGATTTGCTCCCGAGGTATAACGTTTGTCGCAGTAGGGGCAGGGAGAATCTTCCCCCCGTCTTCTTTTTCCCCTTTTTCCCCCTTGTAACAACTTGGTGAGCAATCAGCCAAATTAAGTTGCTAATCTGGTCAAACAAAGGCGACGGGGGTTTTTTGGAGTTTTTTGGGGGGGGTTTCAGTCTACGGGAGCAAAGTAAGGTAAAGTAAAATAAATTTAAACACTAAATTTAAAGGATAAATTAAACGCTAAATAATTGTCTAACTAAGTGAATTGTGTGATATACAAAGTAAAACAGAGTTGTTTTCAAGAACTGAGGTACACTGTCGCCTGCTTTTTCTGTAGGTGATTTAGCTAACGAACCTTAGTAAGCTCTCAACGCCAAGAATATATTAAATTATCGGGATATCTAACTATAACCCGGCTGGTTTCATACTTGGTCGCTTGCCTTTCATACAGTCTTCTAGCCAATAAATATTGATGTTCACCGGGGTTTTTTTTAGTCCCCTTCGTTCTCTATCCTGACCGCATTACCGCATAAACGCATTGCCAAGCTTGAATATTAACGCGAACCGGGGTTTTTGTCTTTTTCGCATTTTATTATTATCGAAGGGCTCTTCTGATTAAACACATTGCAAATTACGTTATCTTTGTATTTTCCTCCAGTTGCTGTGCCTTGATCAACTGATTAAAGTTTAACTGCTTGTTTGAGTGCTTAGCGACAGCTTGTTGGGGGAGATACTGCGTATAGTTCACTCACAAAGTAAACGACTTGTTTATTCGGTCTGTTTTAATTAAAGGGAACCGAGGCTTTACTCTTATCTCGGTTACCCTTGGTTGTATTTGTGGCTAGCTAGCTAGATAGTTACTGTTTGCATTTTTGGCTGGGGATCTGAGATTTTGTATTTAGTTAGTAGGGCAGCAGTCACTTGAGTCGTCCATTCGGTTAGGTTGGAATTTAAACGGAAAGCTTTACCGGAGTGCTCCGCCTCCTCCCTCCTCCAGTTCCTCCTGGGTGTTGTAGCCAGTCTTTTTTATCTGGGTTCTCAGCTAAGCTCGTGATATTTTTAGGTTAGTATATTAATAGTACCGGGACTAGATAAACTCAAGTTGGCTTGTTAGGAGTGCTTATTATCTATAGAGTTTCTTAATTTGGTATTTCATTTCTGTTAACTGAAACTAAGCCCCTGTTAAAAGAGGTTTATTATCCATTCACATTGTTTCCCCACAGTTTCTATTGTGACTGCTGCTTAGGGCTTCTCAGGTTAATAAATTAATAAATTGTGGTTCCTGAGCTTTAGTCTTGGCACTTAGTATTTCTCTTTTATCTAGGGTAAGCGAGGTCATTAGGTAGAGGGTTCAAAATGTGGCCAAAACTATGTGACGGTTGCATGATGATCGCACTTTTGGAAAGAGATTTCCAGGGTGGGTTTGTCTGTCACCGATGCCAGCTAATTGAGCATCTGGAGGGCAAGATCCTTGATCTTCAGGGCCAGTTGGCAGCGCGACATAGTTCGCAATCAGTAGAGTTCCTAGAGGAACTAAGTAGTATGTCGTTTAGAGAAATGGTTTGTACGCCAAAGCAGGGTGGTGTGGCGACCCCAGAGCAGGCAGGGAGAGAAAGTTGGGTGACGGTAGGACTTCAGCGCAGGAAAGGGCGTGCACACCGTACAGCGACAGCTCCTCCAGTGGTTGAGGTGTCCAACCGATTCCGGCCCTTGCAGGAACTCGAATTGGCCCCTGACCCTGAGAGTGAGGGGACTGATGAGCAGCAGGGCACCCTGTTGGCTTCTACCCCTCAGAAAAGAGAGTTATTGATAGTGGGGGACTCAGTACTTAGAGGAATAGACAGTTTAGTCTGTTCGCATGACAAGGAGTCTCGTACGGTGTGTTGCCTGCCTGGTGCCCAGGTAGGAGACCTCCTGGAGCGTGCGGACAAGCTCCTGGCCAGAGTGGGGAGGGATCCAGTTGTCATGGTCCATGTTGGGACAAATGACATAAGTAAGGGTAGGTTTGAGGTTCTGCAAGGCAAATTTGTTGAATTAGCTGAAAAGCTTACGAGCAGATCCTCCACGGTAGTGTTCTCCGGGATTCTACCGGTACCATGTGCAAGCAGAGGGAAGCAGAATTTTATCTGGAGGTTTAACACGTGGCTACGAACCTGGTGTAGGAAAGAGGGGTATAGGTTTAGGGGCACTGGAACTACTTCTGGGACAGGGGTGACCTGTTCAAGCTGGATGGGCTACACCTGAACCGGAGGGGTACCTTTGCACTGGGTCAGCGTATGTTGAGGGTAGCAGAGAGTTATTTAAACCAGGGACTTGGGGGGCAGGGAGGTTAGAGAGTGTTACACAGAGGGAAATGCAGACTGCCCTGATGGAAGCTGACAGCGTTACAAGCACTATTGATGATATATTTTTAAAGCAAAAAAGCGTAGTGAGGGGCTTTGAGCAGCGGGCACATGGGAAATCGAAGGGGAAGAGCGTTCATGATAACCTGAAATGTTTTTATCTAAATGCAAGAAGCATTAAAAATAAATTTTGAGAACTTGAGGCCGTTATGATTAGTGAAGGCTATGACATAGTTGGGATTACAGAGACATGGCTTAGTGAAGAGGATGGAGATGAATACTACATAGACGGTTATAAGCTCTTTAGGAAGGATAGATGCAATAGGCGAGGAGGGGGTGTAGCACTCTATGTGAACGAAAACATAAATGTGCAGGAAATTCCTGAAATTGAACATTCCTTGCCCTGCGAAGATATCTGGGTCAGGCTCACTGGCAAACACGAGACTGGTGTAAACATAGGTGTATGCTGTCGACCACCAGCTTTGGACAGTACAGTCAATGAAATGCTTTTTAAGAGGATTACGCAAGCTTGTAGAGGAGGAGGGACTATTATTATGGGAGATTTAAATTATCCTGGTAATGATTGGGAAATGGTGAAAGGACAGGGTAGGGGGGAGGAAGAATTTCTAGATGTCATAAATGATAATTTTTTGGTGCAGTATGTTAATAAACCTACAAGAGAGAAGGCAATTTTAGACTTAGTGCTCTGTAATGACCCAGATAGAATTAGCAATGTTGAGGAACGGGAGCCACTTGGGACAAGTGATCACTCTAATTTTGAGGTTTCATGGGAAGTTAAAAAGGTGTCTCCAAAAACAAAAATTTTCAATTTTAGGCGTGCAAACTTTGATAGGATGCGCTCATATCTAAGTGAAATAAAATGGGAGACACTCCTGGACTGTGAGTCTGTAAATGAGATGTGGGAAAGATTTAGGGGGTTTTACTTGATTCACAATGCAAACTCATTCCAAAGGTGTCCAAAAGTAAGCTGAAAAAGCAGAATCCCCAGTGGATGACCGCAGCTATTCGTAGGAGTTTGAGGGAAAAGAGGAATCTTTATAAGATGTACATGGAGGATAACAATGAGATTACTAAGGCTGAATACTGTAAAATGCGGGCTGCGGTCAAAAAAGAGCTGAGGAATGCTAGAAGACTGTATGAAAGACAAATTGCAGAGGGGGCAAAAACTAACCCTAAGGGCTTCTTTCAGTACTGTAGCAGAAAAAGGAAAGTCAAAGAGCAGGTTAAGTGCATAAAGAATAAAAATGGATCGCTGCTATATGATAACAAGGATATTGCGGATACCTTAAACGGTTACTTTGTTGAGAATTTTACCTTAGAGCGGGTCTGTATTCGGCCAGAGGGCATGTCCAATGCTCAAGATTATTTAGCGGAAATTGAGGATAGGGATAACAAAGTATTAGACAAGTTGCATAAACTAAAGGCAGATAAGGCGGCGGGTCCTGATGGCTTATATCCTAGAGTGCTCAGGGAAGTTAGTGAGATCATCTTTAAGCTGCTATCCGCCATCTTTAGACGGTCTTTAGAAACTGGAGAAATGCCAAATGATTGGAGACAGGGCAATATAATACCAGTATATAAGAAAGGGGACCGTACTGAGCCAGGTAATTACAGGCCAGTCAGTTTAACTTGCATTGCGTGCAAAATATTGGAATCTATCATAAAAGATGAGCTGGACTTATTTCTTGAACGTAACAGTATCTTGAGGGATAGCCAATATGGTTTCCGTAAAGGAAGGTCATGCCTGACAAACCTTCTGGAATTTTTTGAAGAGGCCACCAAGACTTATGACCAGAGCAGGGCTTATGACATCATATGTTTGGATTTTCAGCATAAGAGACTAATTTTTAAAATGAGCTCCATTGGAGTTACAGGAGGTATTCTGAAGTGGATTCAAAACTGGTTGCAGGACAGAACACAAAGAGTGGTGGTCAGTGGTATCTCATCTGAGCTAGGTATGGTGGGGAGTGACGTCCCCCAGGGATCGGTGTTGGGACCCCTGCTGTTCCTCATCTACATTAATGACCTTGATAGGAATATTGAGAGCAGATTAGTTAAATTTGCAGATGATACTAAATTGGGAGGTTTGGCAAATAGTTTAGAGTCCACTAAAGTGATTCAGGATGATTTGGATAGAATCCAGAATTGGGCAGAAATGCGGCAAATGAAATTTAATGTAGCGAAATGTAAAGTTGTACATGTAGGTAATAAAAACATTAGACGGGATTACTTCATGGGAGGTTTTAAACTGGAATGTGCTCCACACGAGAAAGATCTGGGAGAGATTGTTGACCAAACCCTCACAGGCTCTAGCCATTGTGCCGTAGCAGTTAAAAAAGCCAATCAGATGCTGGGATACATTGCCAAAAGTATTGAGTTCAAATCCAAGGAGGTGATGCTTCTTTTGTGCAACACATTCGTCAGACCACATCTAGAGTATTGTGTACAGTTCTGGGGACCATACTTTAAGAAAGACATAGAGGCTTTAGGGAAAGTTCAGAGAAGAGCCACGAAGCTAATTCCGGGTATAAAAGATGAAAGCTATGAGAAAAGGCTGAAGATCCTTAATCTCTTTAGTCTTAGGAAAAGGAGACTAAGGGGTGATCTGATTGAGGTCTTTAAACATGTTAATGGGATTAACAAAGTGAATTATGTAGGATTCCTTCAACCAAGTGTTGTTAGTAGAACTCGGGGTCACAAATGGAAGCTGACCAAAGGTAAATTTAGCACTGATATTCGGAAATATTTCTTCACCCAAAGAGTAATTTCGGTGTGGAACAGCTTGCCTGACCATATTGTTGAGGCAGAGACCTTGGGAGTTTTCAAGAGCAGGCTTGACTTAAAGCTAGATACCATTGAGTGATTGAGTATCTGAAGTGATATATTCACGATAGTATAAAGAAACTGGCAAGCCTAGTTGGGCTGAACGGCCTGTTCTCGCCATTCATATTATGTTATGTTATGTTATATTATCTCAAAAAGCAACATGTCATGCCGCGAACTGAAGAAATTCAAGAACAGATGAGAAACAAAGAAATTGACATCTATCAGTCTGGAAAGGGTGGCAAAGCCATTTCTAAGGCTTTGGGACTCCGGCGAATCACGGTTAAAGTCATTATCCACAAATGGAGAAAACTTGGAACAGTGGTGAACCTTCCCAGGAGTGCCCGGCCAACCAGAATTACTCCAAAAGCGCATCGACAACTCATCCAGGAGGTCACAAAAGAACCCAGAAAAACATCTAAAGAACTGCAGGCCTCATTTGCCTCATTTAAAGTCAGTATTCATGATTCAACAATAAGAAAGAGACTGGGCAAAAATGGCATCCATGGGAGGGTTCCAAGGCTAAAAACTACAGCTGACAAAAAAAAAAAGAACACAAGGGCTCGTCTCACATTTGCCAAAATACATCTAGATGATCCCCAAGACTTTTGTGAAAATATTCTGTGGACTGACGAGACAAAAGTTGAACTTTTTGGAAGGTGTGCATCCCGTTACATCAGGCGTAAAACTAACATATCATTTCATAAGAAGAACATCATACCAAAAGTCAAACATGGTGGTGGTAGTGTGATGGTTTGGGGCTACTTTGCTGCTTCAGCACCTGGAAGACTTGTCATAATTGATGGAACTATGAATTCTGCTCTCTACCGGAAAATCCTGAAGGAGAATGTCCAACCATCAGTTGGTGACCTCAAGCTCAAGCGCACTTGGGTTATGCAGCAGGACAATGATCCGAAACACACTAGCAAGTCCACCTCTGAATGGCTTAAAAAAAACGAACTGAAGGTTTTGGAGTAGCCTAGCCAAAGTCTGGACTTAAATCCGATTGAGATGCTGCGGCATTACCTTGAACAGGCCGTTCAAAAACTGCTCAAAAACCCTCCATTGTGGCTAAATTAAAACATTCTGCAAAGAAGAGTGAGCTAAAATTCTTCCACAGTGATGTGAAAGACTCATTGCCAGTTATCGCAAACACTTGATTGCAGTTGTTGTCACAGAGGGTGGCACAACCAGTTATTAGGTTTAGGGGGCAATTACTTTTTCACACCAGGCCAGGTAGGTTTGGATAGCTTTTTCCCCTTAATAAATTAAATCACCATTTAAAAACTGCATTTTGTATTTACTCGGGTTGTCTTTGTCTAATTTTAAAATTTATTTTCTGATCTGAAACATTTAAGTGTGACAAATATGCAAAAAAATAAGAAATCAGGAAGGGGGCAAATACTTTTTCACGGCACTGTGCATTGCGAGCAATGGGATTTCTCTGGAGCTGACCTTCTTTGAAGCAGTGCCCTGGAAAAAAACATGCATGGCAGATCTAGTTTTGACATAAAACAGACACGTTGGGCTAACAACAGCAAGTGCAGATTTACCCTCAAACACGGTTTATTACAAAATATCAAAGGTAAGAAAAATTCTTTGATCATCTATATAGAATGTAAAGTATATACCTGCTGTTCTTTGAGCGTGGTGTCGATTTTAAATGACATGGCTTATATCGTTGGATTCTGTGGACTTTCCTCTGTCATTTGATGTATCATTTGTATGCCTAGCACAAATTCAGTAGAAACGTTAGCGACTGAGCACTGATATTAATTTATCCTATTTTGTATTACATGCTTATTTACTTGCTTGGCGCTTGAATTGTGTTCGGTTGTAGTAAAAATGCTCGATATGAGCTTTTTGCCGAGTTTCTTTCCGTAAGGTGGATACACCGCATGACGGTGTTGCTATTGGGTAACATGCTGTATTTATGATGCGTCATGATCGCCTCCAGTACTGAGGGCGTTTGGGTTTAAAAGGTTAAACCATGCATACGTCTGTGTATTATTACTTTTACAAATCACCCGTGCCTTTTCACTGGTGAATAAAAGGTCATATGACCTTCTTTAAAGCACGGTATTGCCTTAAAAACCTTTGTGCCGTGCAGCGATCAAAAGTGATATTGCCCTGTGGTTTAACCAATGAGAACTATTGAGAGAAAAAAATTCCATCCAGTCGGTGAGAGCGTAAAGTCAGGCATCGTTAGCAGACGTAAACAAAATGTAATAAAAAAATTATTGACCAGAAGTCAGGCAATATCAGATTTCATGGACCCAAAGAAACCGATATTGACCAAGGCCAACTGATATTGCCCTCCTGCACGGTCAATAGTTGATCATTACATCATATTAAAATTAGATGATAGTTGACCTCGCCCGGCTCCCCAGTGGCGCAGTTGGTTAAGCTGGCAACCAGAGAGATATCCCTGAGGGCACAACCCAAGAAGCCTGACCCCCAGGCTCTTTATTATCCTCTGGGTCTTATTGCTCTTGGCAGTTAGACTGGTCCTCCCTCATCTACTTTGCCACATCCATCCTGTCTGTCATGTCTCCTGTATTAAACCTTTCTGATCCTCTCATTATAGCCCCCCTTCCCACTCCTTGGCTTCCCCTCTGGCTCATCGATAGCTGGCCCGTTTACACAGGGTGTTGCATCTTAGATGTTTGGCACAGGTGGGCCTGGCCACCAGTCCCTGGTTGACTGGGAGGGGTAAGGGCCTGAGGAGCTATTTAGGGTGCCGGAGCATCACAAGCTTAACCTCTCCCTGGTCTAGGAGTTCCCGCAGTGGCGTCCAGGATGAGCCACAGGGCCGCCAGGGTGTGCTCCTTGGGGAGGGGGCTCCTTGGAATTTCAGGTTTCTGGTATTTTCTGAATTGTTTTTCTGCATAGACTAGCCAAATTTGCTGGTTTCACTATCGATTTGTTGATTGATTCTCATTATTTTATTATTTTCACGTTCTGCTCCCCTGCCCTTGTGTTTCCACCACTTGCCTTTCCACTTTTTTTCCAATTTGTTAATTGTCATCTTTGTGTATTTAAGTTCCTGGTTTTCTTTCTCCCCTCTAGTAGACTGTTGTCTTCTGTTTTCATTTCTAGCTGCAAGTAACTATTTATAAGGGAAAGTCTTCCCAGTGCCTGTGTTCCTGGCATGTGGCGCTTCTCCCAGTTTCTTCTTCATCCAAGTTCAAGAGTGTGTGTATGTCCCATGTGCCCTGATCCATTTGGCTTGACACCCCGGCTACTGACCTCAAACCAGTCCCTTCTCCTATGCCTAGCCTGACCTCCAGCGTAACTGTTTACACCTGCATGACTGTCATCTGACTATCCTCTCCATGTCTGTCATAGAAAACTCCTATCTTCTATTTATTAAAGATGCCTTAGCTTCTTGTCTGTGATCTGCGTGTGACTCCTACATTTTGAATTTGTTACAGATTAATGCCTTAAAACTATTATCCCTGTTCGTGCCACCACAGCATTGCCCATTCATTTATTCTGTGAAGCTGCACTCGTTTCCCACGCTACATATATCACTCTATCCACACCTGTCCCAACACACACCAGTATGCACATCACCCACCAGCACACAAACACCAGCTCCACAATGTACAACCCGAATTCAGAAATAGTTGGGACAAAGTGTAAATTGTGAATAAAATCAAAATGCAATGACTTTCAGATCACATGATCCAATATGTTATTTAAAATAGAACATAAATAACATTTCAAATGTTGAAACTAAGACATTTTACATTTTTATCCACAAAATGAGCTATTTCAAATTTCTGGCTGCAACAGATCTCAAAAAAGTTGGGACACAGGCAAAAAAAGGCTGAAAAAGCAATCAATATATAAGAGAATCAGCTGAAAGAATATTTAGCAATTAATTAAGTTAACTGGCATCAGGTGTGTAACATGATTGGCCATAAAAGGGATGTCTTAGAGAGGCTGAGTCTCTCAGAAGTAAAGATGGCCAGAGGCTCTCCAACCTGTGAAGGCTCTCATAAAAAAATTGTGGAATACTTTAAAAACAATGTTCCTCAACGTCAAATTGCAAAGGCTTTGAAGGTCTCATTGTCGACAGTGCATAACATCATCAAAAGATTCAGAGAAACTGGAAAAATCTCTGGAGCGTAAGGGACAAGGCCGAAGACCTTTACCGTGATCTTCGGGCCCTCAGACGCCACTGCATCACTCACCGGCATGATTCTGTCATTGACATTACTAAATGGGCCCAGGAATACTTCAAGAAACCACTGTCTGTAAACACAGTCTGCCGTGCCATCCACAGATGCCACCTAAAACTCTTATCACGCAAAAAGGATTGTTGAGCATGATCCAGAAGCGCCACCGTGTTCTGTGGGCCAAGGCTCATTTAAAATGGCCTGGAGCAAAGTGTCCTGTGGTCAGACGAGTCCAAATTTGACATACTTGTTGGAAATCATGGGCGTTGTGTCCTCCGGGCTAAAGAGGAGAAAGACCACTGCTCCTGTCATCAGCATTCAGTTCAAAAGCCAGCATCTCTGATGGTATGGGGATGCATATGGTGTGGGACACTTGCATGTTTTAAAAAGCACCATGAATGCTGAAAGGTATATAAAGGTTTTAGAGCAACATATGCTCCCCTCCAGACGACATCTATTCCAGGGAAGGCCTTGTGTATTTCAGCAGGACAATGCAAAACCACATACTGCAACTATTACAACAGCATGGCTTCGTAGTAGATGAATCCGAGTGCTGAACTGGCTTGCCTGCAGTCCTGATCTTTCACCGATTGAGAACATTTGGCGCATGATTAAACGAAAAGTCCGTCAAAGGAGACCCAAAACTCTCCAGCAGCTGGAAGCCTGTATTTAACAAGAGTGGAATCAAATTGCAATGGCTAAACTCAAGAAACTTGTCTCCTCAATGCCCAGACGCCTCCACTCCGTGTTAAAAAGAAGAGGGGATGCTACACCATGGTAAACAGGCCCCTGTCCCAACTTTTTTGAGACCTGTAGCAGCCATCAAATTTGAAATGAGCTCATTTTGTGGATAAAATTGTAAAATTTCTCAGTTTCAACATTTGCTATGTTATCTCTGTTCTATTGTGAATAAAATACTGGCTGGTGTGATCTGAAAGTCAGTGCGTTTTGATTTTATTCTCAATTTACACTTTGTCCCAACTATTTCGGAATTGGGATTGTACACACCACCTGAACCTCAATCCCCAGTTGCACTCTTTGCACTCTACCTGCTCCATATGCACCCACCATACTACTCAAATTAACCCTGCTGTATACACACCAGCCCCACAATAAAACCCCTTCTGTATCCCTTTGTACACCACTCCCAGCATACACACCAACCATAATACTCACATCTATTTTTACTCACCATCCTAACCATCTGTCATTTCTCCCACGCCGAGCAGAAATCAGGTGCAGTGCAATACAGTTGCAATAAACTTATCAGGAATGCAGAATGGGTTTTAATCTGTTTGCTCAGTAATTGCATATGTAAATTAAAGCCATGAATCACCACCCGCCTTGGCACATGCCTCTTCGCACTAACTATGCAGGCCATTAAGACCTTTAATTTCAAATTCATCTTTGTCTGCTTAGCAGTCATTTATGCCATTGTATGTGTTGGTACTGCATATGCCTAATTGGCTGTTTGCCAATGGCTGTTCGCATCTGCCTCTATCTGTCTTTCCTATCAGGTGGATGTGAATCTGGCTGAGGGTTTTCAGGAGTCTCCTATGATTGATTTTGCAAACCCAGTCCCCTGGATGTTTAACATTGGGTTTATTACTGTGGGTATAGAGAGTACATTAAAAAGGAAACTGAATATACGATAGACAATTTCTTTTTGACCAGTGTGGACACAAAAATCTGATTTTTTTTTTTTTTTTTTTCAGATAAAATTTAGGACTCATGATCCTCAATCAGATACACTGCCTGGTCAACAAAACAGTCACACACTCAAATGCAGAGGAGGTCAGTGAGGGCCTTAACTTTTTGGCTCTGATGCCAACTTTCAGCCTTTTATTACTCAATTACCTTAATTAGCCAATCCATGTATGAAACCTAACTTTTTAACTGCATTTCATGAGAAGTTAATGACCATATTCCTATCAATAAAAGCCTTCATTTGATTGTATTCTGACTGCATCTGGATCCTTGTCTGGGTCATAAAAAATAAGCATATATGGATAGTAATTAAGATTCAGGCCATGTAACAAAATGAATGCTAAAGTTATGTGTCAGTCTCTGAGACAGTATCTAATGCCAGCATTAGTTTACTAATGTTAAGGATTTCCTTACCATACTGGAAATCTGCAAAGTCAACAACACACAAGAAGTCAAAGAATGTCTCTATCATTATCTTCAGCCAAAAGCCATGGCTTTAATGCAGGATGGGCTATGTGGTAAGCAGGGCTATATAGAAATTACCCAGCAGGAGCAGTTCTATCTTATAATCTGGCCATCATTTAAATTCATAGACAGGAGTTTTGGGTTTGTCATTGTCTGCTGTAGATCAGAACCTTTCCCGTGAATAGTCGCTGACTTTATTTTGATGTCGTCAACGTTCTGTAGCTTTCCACTGTACATTGTAGACCCTGTAGTCAACATTTTGAGCGTACATATAGTGGTAAACCAGTTGTGTGATGGGCATTCATGGGGGTGTAGCACAATCATGAAGTGATCGTCGACAGCTGTTTTGGCCTTAAAATGATCGCGGCTTTGGGAGTTAAAAGAGAGTGCAAGGAGTTCTTTCAGTTGCTTCCGGGGAGCCGTAATTGATTATAACCTGCCGAGGACTCGCAGACTCTTTTGAAGCCGGAGTCATTTGCAGCTTCTAGTTTTGCCAGCAATGCAAAGGGTTCGACTGGGGAGATTCTCAAGAGTTAAAAGGTGCAGCCTGTTTTCCTGTTTTCTTCTCTAGGAAGAGAAGGTGGGGAAGTTTAAAAGTGTGTGGGTAATTTCGTGTCAAATCGCTTAGGCCTGACACCCATCATCTCAGATGTTGCTGAAACTTTATGAGATGGTGTACACTAATTAAAGAAGTGTTCTTTAATCAATAAAATGTGTAAAAATGTTTACAGTTAATTTATATGGGCCAAGTCTGCCATTTTGGATGCAGATTTTTTTTTAACTCTCAATAACTTTCAAATTATGACTCCAAGTTTGGCCAGCTTTGGCTGTATTACTGAGTAAGGAACCAAAAAACAACAAAAAAAAAAAAAAAAAAAAACCAACAGCGAAAAACCCCTCATTGAGCCTCTCAATCGCATAACATGAAAATTTAGCTGGACTGTATACAATTGGACTACGTGGGACGTGATATTCATTCATTGTTAGAGAGGAGCCTGAAAAATCAGCAGAATATTTTTAATAATTGGGTTCTACAGCTTCACTGCTTGGACCCCAAATGACTACTTGGTTGCTGCCTGATTGATCATGGGGCCGTTTTCTTGGGAAAACAATAGTTGTGGTGGTCTTTTACGCTTCTAGCAGTTGTATTTAAAAACTTCTGTTTCTATGCTATTATTTCTCTGTCTCAGCGAGTGTCCATCTCAGTTCTTCTGCTCTTGTCACAGCAGATCAGGGTCCTCTTACAACCATTCTGAGTCTCCCCATGCTGCATTAAAGAGCCAAGACAGTTCTGATTTTGCGGTTTGATGACAACTGTGGGGTGCTACAATGCAACAGTCATAATCTCAGCAATTTGCTGAGCTTCATTTCATTCAACACAAAACAAAATGGCCCATATCAAAATGTTCACTTCTGTCTCTCAGGCGACTGCTGTAGTGTATGCATGCTGCTTAGTGACAGTGAGGTTTATTATTATTCCCATGGGCTTGCACTCATGTACTTTGAGACAAGCCTTTATTTTTCTCAAAAGTGTCATGCACCACGAGGGTGCTTAGCCCGCATGGGCTTACAAGACACTACAAAATAAAACAATAAAGCAACAAACAATGGCAGACGTGAAGTACGTTTAAGAATTGCCTAATAAAAATAGACAGTGCTACATACTCCACCTCACACAGAAAGAGTCTTTCCACACGGTTGGTGTGCATTAAACAAAAAGTGAGCTGAGGGAAAAACTTGTTCAGCAAACATATATTTGAGTCTTCTCATCAGATAAAAAGACCAAATCATGACAATCAGGTATTTTGCAAAAAAAAAAAAAAAGATATCTAAGTACATGGTATAATAGACAGTAAAACAGAAAGTGCATTTCCACCGCATTTGCAAAGCAGTAATGACTACTACGGCGTGGGTTCGATCCCCAGTCGTACCAACCAGCAGTGGTCGGCAGCTTTTTCAGAACAGCGCACGATTGGCTGAAGTGCTGTAGGGATGGAAATTGGGAAGGGACTGCTCGGGAAAATGACTTGGATATCTCTCCCGGCCCCGACTTCTGGATAGAAATCAATAATAACATCTTCTCTATGTCCAGTAACTCCAACCTGCAACTGATACAATACAAAACTATCCATAGAACCCACATCACCCAAAGTAAAATGTTCAAAATGGGATTAGCAGACACAGACAACTGCATACAATGCACTCTGGACACTACAGACAATTACTTTCACGCCACTTGGATTTGCCAACCGGTTCCAAGCCAACTCCTTCTGGACAACAATAACTGGAGAGCTTTCCATGATATTTGGCTGCAGAATTCCATTGGACCCATCACTCTGCCTACGAGGAAATACTACAGAAATAACCCTTCCACCAAAATTTAAAAATCCGTTACTTATCTCTCTGACCATCGGCAAGAAAATAATTTTTCAAAACTGGAAATCAAAAAAATCTTGTCATGTTACTCACTGGATCAACCTCCTCAAAGAACACATTTCAATAATCAGAACAACAGCCCACAAACAAAACACTATATCAGCCTTTAATGAAACATGGAACCCTTTCATAACCCACTTTGAACTCACCCAACCGCCAAACCCACTTCCATGACCACAGACCCCAGTCACAATAATCATCATACACATCAAAGCACACTATGACTCTTTAATCTTTATATCCTATTTCCTGTTTTTTTTTTTTTTTATTATTAGTTTTGTTGCTTATTGGCTAATTTAACAATTTTGCTCATTCTTTTTTCCTCTCTTTCTTTCCCTTTCCTTTCTCTTTTTCCTTTTTTTCTCCCTGTCTCTCAATCATTTTGTGTCCTGTCCATGTCTATCCATATCTGTACTTTCCTGTACTGCTATCCGTATCTTGGTTTTTTTGTTATACCCTTCCCTCATTTTGGGATCACTTATTAAAATAAAAATAAAGGAAAATAAAGCTGACCTCCCAAGGGGGGCGGGGAAAAAAAAAAGGGAAGGGACTGCTCGGAAGGGAAATTAAAAATTATTGCCTTGTTCGTTGCTCAAGCGCCTCCTGTTGGCGAGCCAGGCGCTCGTCAGTGAGATTCTAAGCTTGCTCATGTTCAGGTATCCTCCACCCTCATTCTGAACTTGCAATAGTTTCGAACAATGAGTGTAAAGATGCAGGGGCTGACAGGCGCGTGCTTTGGAGGAGAGCCGTGAATTGTCTCTCTCTCCTGCGCTGGCAATACGGGGTTGCATACGAGCAAGACTTGTATACAGTTCTCGGATTGAGCATTCCAGATTCGGGTGGGATGGGAGATGCCAAATTAAAAAAAAAAAAAAAAAAAAAAGTGCATTTCATTTTTAACTTCATTTAAGTCACATAAAGGACACTTTCAGTCCTCCTCTGGGATAGAATGAAAATGTCCAGTTTCTAGAGCTGGAGGCAGGATACCACATCTCAGTTGTGCGCAAATAGACCTCTGTGCTCTGGTCAGGTTAAGAGTGACATAGGGCTCTGGCTGATAGATAGTCTTGATCAAAGTATATGTTAGGTTCACACAACACTTCTTCAGTCCATTTTAGTTTATAATTATCCAACAGCATTGTTTTGATTAGCTTAACCTTACACAACAGTTTGTTCATATATATAAAGTGGAAACCTACCTCATCAAATATATTTGAAAGCTCCCTTGCTCACGATCAACCATTTGAAACATCCAAATTAAAACTCTGTGTGGTGAGTCTGCTGTCAGAAATATTGATCAGTCTGTTCCACAGTCGCACCATGTCACCCTTATGCCGCACTTCACTTGGCTCCCAACTCATATCACCACATACTGCGAGTTTTGGGGCAGATTTATGCACACCTAGAAAAAAGCGCATAGCTCTGTTGTATACCACTTCACATTTTGTATTTTTTACTGTACCCCCAGACCCCAGCAGCATTATCTGAAATGGGACAAACACAAGAATTGTAAAGCTGTGTGTAGGTTTCGTAACCAAGATCCGGAAAGAGTTTAACTTTGTTAAGGACAGCTCCTAGAGCCCTCCCTGCACAATCTGACAAAATTTGGGTTCCTTCTTCAAAGGTAAGATGTTTATCCAGCGTAAAGCCTAAATATTTATAACACTCAGTATATGACAAAAAAGTTTACCCAAATTAGAAATTAAGTCTCTAACTTCCCCTTTTTCCTAAAGTGCATAATCGGAGTCTTATCAGCATTTATCGTCATTCTCCATCTATTACACGAACCGTGGACAATATTCAACAAACTTTGACGACTATGTTCAGTTTCCGCAAGGAGGACTATATCATCTGCATAACAAAGATGACAGACTGTAATATCACCCAGCCTGATGCCAATATCGGCTTGCTTGATTTCAGTAATGAAATCATTTATAAATATGGCAAAAAGTGTGGGAGAAAGAATGTCCCCCTGTATCACCCCAAAGGGGGTTGGAGACCAACCAGTCTTAAGATCATTAACCTGGACACATGCTGTTGGGTTTTGGTAAAATGCCTTTTAGGTTTTATAGAATTTACCATCTACCCCAGCTTTGAGTAACTTAAAACAGAGAAGGCCATGGTTTATACAATCAAAGTCTTTTTGAAAATCTATAAAAAAAAAGAAAGTAGATTTCCTCTCCTGAATTCGCACATAAATTATAGTTGACAAAGAATATATGTAGTCAATACAGGATCTATTTTTTCAAAAGCCATTTTGTTCATCTGCCAACAAATCCAACATTTCTAAATAACAAAGCAACCGCTGATTAAGAATACTGGAGTAAAGTTTATGTAAGGGTTTGCTCTGTGCATGAGTTGAGGGTGCACAGAGAACAGGAACAGTGGGAACTGGACTCAGGTGTGAAGATGGATCGGGTTTATTATGCCTTCTCGGCAATGCAGGAAGGAAAAGTAGAACAAAGTACAAAGGAATAAGGAAACAAGGTGCCTGGATAATAATATTAGTAGTACAGAGAACTGTGACTAAGGAAACAGTGCTTAAGTATTACAGATATAAATAAACTAGGAAACAAAGTTCCTGGTTACAAAAAGAGAAGCGCTGAACATAGAACATAAAGAACAGCGCTTAATTAGAGAGTTTTACAAATACACGCAAAGATACAGGATCTAAGTCTGAACAAGACTATAGTGAAACAACAGGCTTGTGAGAATTACGAGACCTCACCGAATTAGTGCTAAGCTCTTATTTATATAGAGAAACACTATTGCAATTAGGCAATAGGGAACAGATGATGATTGAGAGCGTGGAGTGCGGTCCGGGTCTTAATAGGCCAGTGAGTTTGAGGGCTGGAGGCGTGGCATAACAGTTTATAGACACAGCTGAGTAGGCTTATCTCTCTATAATTCAGGGGAACTCTAGGATCATTATTTTTAGATTTTGCGATGGGTTTTATAATACTGTAGAATTGAGCCAGATAGTAGGGACCAAACTGGACTCAAAGCAAATAAAGATGAGTTTGCTGAAGATTTGAAATAAATGGGGCACTTTTAATAATTCATTGGTCAAATTATCACTACCAGATGTTTTTCACTTTTAAGTTTCCAAATTACCCAGTTGATTTCCGCATCTGTCAGACTTGTGTTTAGGAAGTGATTAAGAAATCAGTTGCGGAGAGCAGCTCTGCAACCACATCCAGCACGTTTTCCTCCTCGTCATACTTTATGCCTGAGATGATGACCGATAAGCGAGAGTTCGCTTTTGTTTGCATCCGGTCAAGTTTAGCTTCCATTTGGTCTATTTGGGCCACCACATGACCAATCTCCATATTCAAGTTGCCTTGAATTCCCTTAATTTTTTGGGCGAGTTCAGCTTTCAGGCAGTCCATGTTTTTATTATTTATCTTTGTCATAGAGTCGTCCAGGCCGTCCACCTTGGCATTCAGTTGCTTCTCGAAGGATGCTTTTAAGCCATCCATCTTGGAATTAAGCTGCCTCAGCACCCTTGACATGATGCCAAAAGCAGCGTTTCTTGTGACAACATCTTTGTTCGGCATTTTGAGCACACTTGAATCTTCACACAGATTTACTTTTGTTAAGTGTACTTATTAAGCACCGCTCTTTTGTCATTTACCCCAAAATTGAAGCAAATTTCATCAAACAGGCAGAGCACGCCAACAGCAGCTGTCAAGAAGTTATTCAACCTTAACTGCTGCAGTGAGTCACATCTCATTTCTTAAAGAACCGTGTCAGAAGACATATCCTGTGTTTCTAGGTAGGGTCATTGCTCGGTTGCAGTTTAGCACCCTCTAAATAGAGTCTTTGTGTTTCTTTGTGATGAATTACAACATAGGAACCAGGCGCTAATTAACAGAAGATGCCTCGCTGGCGCTTTAATAAGCCAAAAAGGCAGAATAAATGAAGATTGCAACCAGTAGTTGGCCACAGGCAAAGGCAGTGGTGGAGAAGTCTGAGTCAAGCAATGTGCGAACGTACTCAGAGGAGGCAGTTCCAAGCTGTGGTCAGTAACAGTGCAAGGGTCAGAAGCAGATGGTCAAGCCGATTTGCAATGCCTGCAGAACTGTGCATCTTCCATGCATTTCTGCTCTGGATACTGCTGAAGAGCAGGGAGAGGGTGTGCCCACTAAAAAGCCATAAGCTGCCGTACTGTACGTTTCTCAATATACAACGTTGTAAATACCAAAGCTGAAGGAGAGTGCTAAGGCTTGGAAAGGAACAGACTAGAATGGCACTTTTAAATCATTATTGGTATTTTCTTTTATCACAGACATGTATATAGATTGATGTTATTTTTCCTACCTTGACATGTTTCGACGGCAAGCTTCCGTCTTCATCAGAAGGTCACACAGGTGGAATTGTGTGACGTGTTTTTATCAGCTGATGTTCCGGAGGTGTGACTTCCCTGTCAGTTTTTGACAGATGGGTCACACCTCCCGCTGTCAATCCGCCCCCCCAGGACGGCGCTCCAGGTATGGGAGAGCATGTACGCTCCCTCGTCCCTGTTCATCGTCCTCGGCACACAAACACAAGAGGGATCTGCCTGCATGTGATTTGTGACTTTGAAAGGAAAAAAGAAAAATGTCCGAGGACTTCAATATTGAGGAAGAGCACGAGTTCTTTGCTGAGCCTTTTCTCTTTGAGCCGTAGTACACGGACGAGGAACTCAGGCAAATGAATGAAGCAGCCGCAGCTCGACCAGAGCCACAACCAGCGGTGGACTACAGACCTTGGGAATCGGAAACATGGTGGTGTAAATGTCAAAAATGTAAAGCTATGCCAACCGAAGAGGAGAGCCTTTGCTGTTTAGATTGGGATTTGTTGATGCCACTGCTGGAGAATCTCTATATTTCTGTTGATGAGACTGAGAGCACTGCCCAAAGTCAATGTATTACCAAAAACCCGGATTATCCACCATTACTGACCCGTAGGGTTCTCCAGATGTTTTTCCACGTAACTAAAATCAACTGGAAAAAGAGGCCAAGACCCGCAGAACCAAACTGCACGCTCTCTGTAGAGTAAGTTCCATTGTACAGTATGCGTTAAACGTCTATTGTTTTGATGCTACCCGATTTACAATAGTTTTGTGTTTTGTGCTGTGCCCAGTGCTAAACTATTTCTTTATTTACTTTTTCCACAGTCAGTGCAGGTTGGTGGCATATCGGGTGGTATTGGAGTGGGTCCTGAAAGGTGAGAGACTCGGCAAGGACAATAGAAAAGTTTTACCAGCCTGTGTTGTTACAAGCATCCGTGACTGCTACCACTCTCCAGGTGGATTGTATACTGGATTCAACGAGGCAGCAGAGGCTTTTGAACGGATCTGAAGACAATCAATCTAAAGACATTCTCACTGACTCATTTTTATATTACCTCATAGTATTTCATCTGGGACTTTTTCCAATACATCACAGAAAAGTACTGCCACATTATGAATAATAACAGGCATGGAAACTATGCTGCTGCACATCTATATTTTTATTAGAAACGATATCGCTAAAGAATATGTGTAAAATGGAAGATATTTTACAATGTTTATTGTAATTGTTAACGTTTGTTAGTATTGTGTGGTTTGTACAATAAAACAACAGTAACCAACCACAAAACTAAGTTGCATTCACTACTCACTCCAAGGGATACCATATTGCATGTGTTACAAAATTGGATAAATACTAAAATAAGTACTATAAATAAGTCAATATTTGGCTCAGAATCACAAGCACACATTTTGCATATGACATGCAAAGCTGCTCCTTTGACTGGAGATTTATCTTAGACCTGGGCACTAACTGCAATACCGACATGCAACCCACAGATAAATGCAGTGTTTTATTTATGTACAGATATAAGGGCCTCATTTTCAAACGGTAGCTGACTAGTAGGGTCCGTAAGCATATATGCCATAAGCAGGACTTTTCTGGTGGCTTAGTAATGAACAATGAGGACCTTTACAGTTTTTTTCACACAAACTTTATTTTTTAATTTATTTTTTAATAGAAATTTAAACCAACGTCACCTCATTTGGAAAACAACTAAAAACAAGATAATTGCAAAAATAAAAAAGGCAAAAATAAGCATGGCATGTTTGTGTTTGTCTGACTTGACATTTCACATGTTGATGCAGAAACCAATTGTGCATCCCTCATACTAACTGCTAAAATGTGAAGCATGTTTTAGTATGGCTTCCTCTTTTGCTGGTTTTGGTTTTTGAGCTATGTTTGTTGGTAGTGGGGGAATAGAAACATGTGACTGTAGGTCTTTCAACTTGATCTTGGGGTCCAGGCGTCTCTGCAGAACTTGCTCCACCATATTTTGTCGGTATGTTTGCGTAGTTGGCACATAGATCTTTTTGGCGACCCACTCTTTGGTTTGTTTTGGGTAAACCACATTAAATTGCAGTTTTCCTGAAAAACAAAAGAAAAAAATTGGACACGTAGAAAACGTTAATGATACAACATATACATAATATCGACCATTCAAAATATTTACCAATTTTGCGGTGCAAGGAAGGAACAAAGAAATTATATCCACATAATTATAAACCATGCACTTGTAATTTGGAAAAAACAATGTTAAATTACTTTGTGGGTAATGTCTCTTCAATTATGTAATACTCGAATTTAGACCACAAATTACTATATTAATCATGCAGACTGACGTCTTAGTGCAGCGGGCCTGATTTGTTTAGGCTCACATAAAACAGGTGTGCCTCTCATCAAAGGTAACACGTAATGTGTTGTTTTTGCCATCAGAAGTCAGTAAGAGGACATGAATCAATATATGACAGTGAGCAATTAACTAAAGCCCACTAAGTTTGTAAAGAGGGGCAAAAAAAAAAAATGCAAATGGAAACATTATTTTCCAAATAAATCTGCTACTGTATCGTGGCGGTGTTTTGATGCTGTCGTTGCCTTCTGATAGTGGTTTGCTATGTAGCTAATTGCTGGCACATAAGCACGTACAACTTGTGCAATTATCATCATTTGTTGGTAGACGCGATCCATTTTGGCTGACTAGCTAAATTAGTCGGTTAACACCTTACTTTGTCACTTGAAGGTTCTGCGATTCAGTGCGAAAATGAATGGAAACAGCTTAAAATGTCAGAAATCTATTCGATACACCAATTTGATCACAAAACAGCATGTGACGTCTCTACGCAATACTTTTTATTCGCTTTAATGCCGTTAGATGGAAACGCATTTTCACCTGCTTTTTTCCCATTAATATTTTTGGCGAACTTCAGATAGTTCGATTGACAAGTGGACGGAAACATAGCTAGTGATGTTATCTTTCCCCAATCATTATAATACTTATATGCAACCCCCAGGTGTTATTTCACAGTCCCTAAGCAAAATGAACAGAACTAAAAGACTTGTGATAATAGTCCAAAATTATGTGAAAATGCATATATTCACTGTGTCAGAAACAAGGACAAAACTCCATAATAGTCCAAAATGATGTGGAAATGCATAGTTTTTGGTCAAGTAACATCAAACATCCTGTAACATTACCAAGTTTGTGAAAAGGGTATATAAATATACAAACATAAGTTATATAAAAGGTCTGTAAAGTACATACCTCTGTCCTTAGTTGTAACACGGTCGGCACAGCTGTAGTCTTCAACAAAGGTCTTCGTTTTGAAACTTTAAAATCCTCCGGTGAAAAGTGGTCACTACAGACCCAGAGACTATGGATGTTGACGGTCTTGATATCGCAACGAAGAGCTATCAGCCATAGCTGTAGTCTTTCAGGGTCCTGAACTGGTAGTTTGTGGAAAGTCAAGGATCTCCTGAACCCTCGCTTCATTTGGTTGAAGCATCCAGGAAAGGAACACACAACCATCTTTTTATATTAATTTACCGGTGCAGTTGAAAAAAAAAGTAAATTTCTGAGTGACAAAAACCAAAAATGTCTTTTTACTTCCAACTCGGGGAGCAGCTAACTTTGCTCTCGTTGACTTCGCTCTGCCTTATTGGTTCTCGTGTCGCTCTCAGCAGGATGTAAACACAGGGTTTTCTCTTCCGCGATTCTCGTTGAATGTTGCCTTGCGCGGCTACCGTAGTGAACGCCGCTTCTCGGGAGAACCGCGTGAACGCGCGAGCGCCTCCAGGCAAACATACTGGAGTTGAATAATAGGCTATAAAACTGTACTAAATGACGTTGTTTCGGGTAAACTCTAGATGTTACCCCTTCAGGACACTTGGATTGCAGCGGACGAGCAGTATGGAGGAATATTAAGAAGTTTTTGTGTAGTTTTATGGACCTTTTCTTTTAGGTAACCATAGACGCTCGTTTTATGGATTTGCGGTGCAGGAGGAAAACCCCCGAGACTCCGGCTGCACTTTGAGGAATAAAAAAACTACCCCGGACTTCTCATCAGCATGAGGGGAAGTCAATAATAACTGAATTTCATTTTTGGGTGAACTATTCCTTTAATATCGTCCACTGGTGGCATGGGTGAATCTTGTCGGTTAAAAATTAATAAAATCACCATTGTACACCAATATTGACACCATCCATGAATAAAACCAATCTTAGTACCACTGAGTACCAATTTCTAACGGTATTTAGACAGTTACTGAGGAAACATACCTTTTTACTCTGTGTTTTGCTAACATCCATCCCACCAAAAGTGCGCGCTATGCCGCCAGCGATTTGGTTTTTCCCCAAACGACATAGACGTTGCCTTTTTCCTGCCTTCTCATTGGTCGGGAGGTTCCGATCTACAATTGCTCTGCACCGCCTTGCATTCAGCAGTTCTGTGGTGGCCACACCCACTTCCTAGCCTTTCTACGGGCCTTGTAATAGATTATCAGTTCAAACGCATGTGAGAGTAATTTACATAATTATGTTTCAGAGTGTATGTTGAATTTCGGACACATCCATGAGTAGGTACATATCTAATTTCTGTTAAAAAATATTTATAACGAGACGAAGTCGCATACGCTTAAATCGCTTTCCATCCTGTATAATCAGCGAAATGCATTGGTTTCTCTGATCTCTGAAACATGACCGCACGTACAAAGATAAAACACAAAAATATTATCATAAGCTCAAATAGGGTACGTGTTTCATTGCAGTTTATAAGATAGGCTACATCCAATATTGCTAGTGATTTTACCAACTCAGGAACAACCTTGGTTTTCCGAGCAGCGCTCACAAAACCAGCACTGCTCAGTGATTTCAGACAGGAGCTATGCCCTGCTCAGTGCGCAGCTAAATGACCTGCATTAGTATCGTTTGTCTTCTCTTATTAAGACAAACCTCCAGTAAATGAAAAGAACGATGCCTGGTTAGAAAGGTTAGAAATGAGTTTATTTTAGCACCACTGAATTGACTGAAAACAGGACGCAAACATTTGTATTTGGATTTTGAGGCAGTGCTTCTCATCTCTAGTCCTGATTCAGTTAGCTAATCCTGATAATCAAACTCATAGTGAGTAGAATCAGGTGTCCCAAATTACGAAACAACCGTAACTAACAATTCTGCTGGGTACCCTCACTATAGCTGACGTTAGCATCTATTTTGCGTTTTATTCAAGATAGTGGGATGAATAATTCGATACCTAGCATTCTAGCGCTTTTCACTATTCAAGTAATGATTTACAGGTGCACCTGTTATGGAAGACGTTTGACTTTATTAATTTAATGGGGAAAATCAAGAGCTCGAGGTGCCGAAGCCTCGGAGTAAATGAAAATAACTCTTTCCGCTGCTAAAATTCGAAATCTCGGGCTCACTCCCTGGAGATCCGTTATATATCCATTTTGTCATATCGTTTAATGTAAACAAATACTAGTGTAACAGATGGCAGAGCCAACGAGAGGGCAGGAAAATGTGGTAGGCCTAAATGTTGTTTGGGATGAACTAAATCAGGACTGGAGTTGGGAAAGACAGCCGTATTAAAATACAAAGATAAATGATGATTAGTACCATTGAATTGACTCAAAACAGCATGCAGTGATTAATATTTGGATATTAAGTAATTTAGTCATTTAGCTGCGCGCTGTGTAGGGCACCCATAGCTCCTGAGTGTAATCACTGAGCAGAGCTGGGTTTTCCAGCACTACTCGTCAAACCAAAGTTGTTACGCAGGATGGAACGCGATTTAAGCATTTATGTGACTCGGGCTCATCATCAGTGGTGGTTCGCCGGCTAACAAAGGGAAGCCAAAACCTCACCCTTCAGTGCTTAACCTGTCGCTGTTTACTTTTCTTGATCAGTAGTTGCTCATATATTCGAATTGATCAGTTTGCGAGGCTCCTTTTGCAAAAGAACGAGAATCCGTTCTTTTCTACATTCTTAATCGCAACATACAGTAGGCACGTTGCACAGCATAATGAGCCTCCCAAACTAATTTGCGAATCTATTCCGTTTCTTGAGCTACTTGAGCGCAGAATTTCTAAAGACGTATTGATAATTTACGTCGTCATGTATGTGCGATTACTCATGGATATGTCGGAAATTTAACAGAGACTCTGAATCCCATGTGAATTACTCCCTCTTGCCCTAGGTTCTGATAATTACGAGGCCTCTACAAAAGGCTGGGAAGTGGGTGTGGCCTCCATGGAGCTGATGAGTGCAAGGCGGTGCAAGGGTAATTGTAGATTGGAAGCACCCGGCCAATGAGAAGGCAGGAAAATATGGCAACGTCTATATCGTTTGGGGGAGGAAAAAAAAAATCCGATCCGTCCAAATGATGCTGCGTGATGGCTCATGCCACCACACAGACGTAGCATCAAGCTGGATGTCACGAGGATATCAGACAGTGGCCCCACTTATTGGTGTTCTAAGTACATCGATCTACTGCTTTCGACCTATCAATACAGTCTGCATTGGTAGTTGGGATACACGTGCACACTCCTTCCCTTCAATTCTGTCTGTGTACATTTTACCACTTTTTAAATCTTTTTTGAGATACGCATTACTAATTCAAGGGAAAGAACACGCTGTAATGAAACGTTTTGTGAAACTATCAAATGAATATTTATGGAAAATATCATATTGAGGACACGGTGTGATGTAAGAGATGTGACATAATTGTGACATCACTACCATATACTGTTAAAATCTCAGTGTGATGTCACAGTTGAGACACAATGATGACATCTCATAGTTATGTTAATATCACAATGTGATGTCACATCTGAGACAAAGTGATGACATCACATAGTTATCATATTAATATCATAGCATGATATTGTAGTTGAGGCGTAGTGATGACATCACATAGTTATCATGCTAATATCACAGTGTGATGTCACAGTTGAGTCACAATGATGGCATCACATAGTCATCATGTTAATATCATAATGTGATGTCACAGTTGAGACAGTGATGACATCACATAGTTTTCATATTAATATCAGAGTATGATGTCACAGTTGAGACACAATGATGACATCACATCATTATCATGTTAATATCACACTGTGATGTCACAGTTGAGTCACAATGAAAACATCACATAGTTATCATAGTAATATCATAGTGTGATGTCACAGTTGAGACACAATGATGACATCTCATAGTTATCATGTTAATATCACAGTGTGATGTCACAGTTGAGACACAGTAATGACATCACGTAGTTATCATAGTAATATCATAGTGTGATATCGCAGTTGAGGCATAGTGATGACATCACATAGTTATCATGTTAATATCACAGTGTGATGGCACAGTTGAGACACAATGATGACATCACATAGTTATCATGTTAATACCGCAGTCTGATGTCACAGTTGTGACATAGTGATGACATCACCGTGATGTCATATTACTATCAGAGTGATGTCACATTTGTGACATAATTGTGACAACAGAGTGATATCACATTAACATCAAAAGTGTGATGACACAGTTCTGAGAAAATTGTGACATCAGAGTGACATCACATTGAGCTCATAGGCTAATATCACAGTTGTGATATATTTGTGACATCACTGTGATCTCACATGACATCACGTGTTGACTGGGTAGCCTGTTTAGACAAACAGGCATGAGTAAATTATTAACATCAAGCCAAACATTTAAATCATACGTCATACAATCATGTCTCCGGTAATTTGCAATCATTTTGCTCACCGTCCGTCAGCTGCAAATTGGTCTCATTTCAGCCAACCAGAAATCTTCACTTGGGCCAGCATGGACGAGTAGCGAGACGTATAGTTACAAACTGCATTTTACTGAGCATCGTGGCTTGTTCAGATGAACTAAACGTGAGTTTCGCTCACCATTTCCTTGGATGGTTGAAATTAAAACCAACTTCCAGTGTTCGCGTTTCCGATTGACATGACTTGAACAGAGCCCCGCAGAGTTACAATGCTTTGTTTAAAAAAAAAAAACAAAGACATTCAGTTGGTGTATTTTCCAAAACTTTCTTCAGCTTCAGGCTAATTCATAAAAATCAAGACAGTTAAATTTACATCACCAAGGCAAAAGGAGACTAGACTAGAAGCCACCAGAATGCACCACAGGGCTTCAAATTTTCAAAATTTTCTCGGGGTGAATCTCCCCCGAACCCCTCCGGAGGACTTAACATCATTGGTACTGGCATGCTCGCCACCAGCAATACCCGCCTACTCTATTCTGCCAGCCGTCTACTCTAAAAACTTTTGAAAGCCCTGAAGCAGTATAAATATATTTAGGGTCTGCGGCAAGACTATGAACTGATAACAGGATTTATTTTGGTGGTACAACATCAACTTGTAGGAATGCGAGTAATACGCTTACCAACAATTCCCGTTTTTTTTTTTTTGTTAGTCTCAATAATCCCAAGGGCAAGCTGAGTTGTTTTGTTTTTGCCAGAACAAAGTACTCGATTCTGTGCAGATCTGCGCATGAAGAGGAGTTGACATTCTTTCATCTTTGAAAAAAAAATAAAATTGTATACCAAGTTTTACAATCGTTCTCACTTTTATCAGATGACGAAAGACATTGTGCACAATCCAAACTGAGGTACAAGCACACATACGATACAAGCCAGTCAGTTTCAGAACACGATACAACAGAACATCAATCCAAAATATTAAGAATATTACCAAAATATTATAAGTGGGTATAATCTCTCGACATGATGTAACAAGACATTTGAAAGAATCCCTCACTAATTTCCGCAGAAATGTTCAACATAGGAAGATAAGCAAATGAACAATGATATGGGGACGGTACAGGAAACCTCACAAGCCAGCTGTGTTGAGGGACAATGTTGGTATATTTCGCAGCATTGTCATGAAGCATATCAGATATCTGGAAACACAGATTGAGGCGAGAGTTAGGCGAGGATTCAGGATTGATCATTGAATAAGAATCATTCTAAAATACATACCATCCAAACTAACTATCCTAAACCTTTAGTGAGGGCATTTAGTAAAGTATTCTCTCAACTTTGTGCATCTAAATGATGCAAATGCATAAAAAAGACTGCCAAAACCAACCCAGAAGAGCTCAGGTTAAATTTACGAGATGGAAATGTGATACGGACATGGACAATGGGAGTAATTCTGAATGGAACAGGACTGAAGGGTTCCTTGTGCCTGATAGCATTATCTCTCCGGAGGTGGAATTCAATGATTGAGTTTTTTTTTTTTGCATTATGAGCAAGTAGAATGGAGTGGTATGGAGTATTACCGATGAGCTAGCAAGCTAGTTTTTATTCAGTTTACAAGAGCCATGATGATCAGAGAGCTTGTTTTCCACATTGGTTAATAAGAGTAACCGTTAGCCTTTGCGAATAATACTGTGAGTGGTGGCATTTTGCTCAATGAGGTTATCTATTTTAGAATTTATACTGCATTCAATGGATTCAAATGGCTAGGTTTTCACTCGTTTAAAATGCAAATGGATCAAGCACTTCGGTAAACCCCTGCTACGTTCGTTGCACAGATTCTGCTCAATCTAGGGTAGCAAATTTTCTGTTTTTTCCTGATATTGGAATGTCTCTTCTGTGAAAATAAGGTATATTTCAGATATTAGTGTGTTACTTACTTATACTTGCTCCTTATAGGATGTGGCAAGTGTTTATACAAGCTTGCATTTCGCTTGGGTGCTTGGGGATGGAAACAGCAAGCTTTCTGTTACAGGGTTAACGTTCATAAAATAAGCAGTTTCTTTAATGAGTACCTGTGCTGGCTGATGGGGCTCTGAAGAAAAATGGACAAAACTCCAAACTTTATCAAGGAGAAAAGGCATGTTTTTGGTTTGGAGAGGTTACTGGTGACCATTGATCCCAGCCGTGCCTATATTGATAAACATGCTAAATTCCACTAGAAAACCATTAATTCATATTGAACATCATGAGTCAAAAGTTGATTTATGTTAAAAATATGATTATTTTGTGATTAGACAGGCTCTGAGGGCTCTGAGAGTTTGGGGAGCCACTTAGAGAGCTATCTTATTTGGCTCATAATCAATAGATCATTTTTAATATCACACTCACATGAAGTACACTTGTGGACAAGGAGTTTATGATCCAAGAAATGTATTAACTCCCAGGCATTTTTCAATTCTCAGTATTTTAATTTTTTACAATTTCAGTGCTGAGTTTACATGAATATTCTTTGTGTTTCCATGCTACATGTTTCTTGTTTCAGTTAAGCCATTTTCCATCTCTCTGTGAAGCTCAAATCTTTAATTCTAAACCTTTAAATAGGGTAACGTATAAATAGCCAGATTTGGCTTCTGCACAAAGGGGTTAACTCACCGAAATGTGAGTTAACTCATCTTGAGGATAAGCTTTGTTTCAACTCACAATTAGTCAAGACAGTGGATAACTTTAACTTTTGAATATCTCAATTTCCAAAACTTGTAATGACAAGTGTAGTTAAAAAGAAGAAATAAGTTCACATAACTTAACCCTTTGTTGCATCAAGCATGATCAAATGCCTTCAATAGGTTAAAACTGGATATCCAATGTTCTTTTGGGACTATTTGATGGGATTGGGTGCAATTTGTTTCTTGGGAGGAGTACTAACAGGTGCAGTGGCAGATCCCGGGGGGGCGAACAGGGGCGCGCGCCCCTCCCTTTTTTCGCAGAGAAGTGAAAAAATTAAGGTATTATTATTCTTTGCGTAAGCCTGACACAAGTACTTCCACACGTGTACATTTTCTGCATTCAACATCTCTGAAAATCGTCTTTTCTGTAAACAGTATTGTATTGACAGTCCTCACGGTTTATATACCACTTTTAATGGTTCAACTTAACTATACTGGTTGTCTTGCATCATGGCAAATTTATTTGGATCCAATTGTATATATTTGCTTTATGCGATAGGAATGACCAAGAAACTCTTTTCTTGCAAATAAAAAATGATACATGGACTTAAGTTATGCACAATTTATTAGATTTTTTTGTTTTCGTCCAAAAGTTTAAGAAGGCAGGCTTGCTGGGAAATTTGTTCGACCAATGGCCTTGCTTGTCCCCTTTTGCGGTAACAGTCTAAAAACGCGTTTCAACGACCACGACTTCAGACGAAAATGTCAGAAAGCAATGGAAAGGTAGGAAAGCTTAGAGAATAAAGCAAACCGACATTTGAGGCTCAGCCTTTGAAATGCAAAAAAATGACCAGCTATTTGGCCATGATGATCCTCGTAGCAAGCAGTTTTCATTTGCAGGGGGACATGGAAGCGGTAAGACTGACGTTAAAAGCCTATCGCAACGTTCGGTTAAAATTTGCTTGAGCTTACAAAAGGACTCCACTAATGGACCAGTTGTTCATAGCCTACTATTTGATGCATATTGATTTTTTGTTTTACGGTGCCAAATAAAATTTGTCCTGGAATACCGGAAGACTTTCCAAATTTTCCATTCCTAAACCCTGTCTTGACGTTCAGAATCACCCTTCATTAAACTTGTAACCAGCGAGTACTGTGGTTCTGAAGCTAGTGAGCTATTCTGTGCCCTTTAGAGTCTGTAAGTAAGATATGTAACATTATTTTAAAAAGGTTATGCATGAGTCAATCCAAATAGTTCAATGGTCTTATTGAAAAATTCTAAATGGCCCTAAAGTCACATTTCTTTTTCACATTCATTCATGTAAGTATAATAATATTAATTAAAAAATAAATAATAAAAATAATAATAATATTTCCGTAAAAAATAGTTTACATGTTGACAATGTTATGTTTTAATATAGGACAGCATCATTGTATTAAATTTATATCAGGACATCTTTAGGATAAATAGGATCTTTAATATAAATGAGATAGTTTGTTTTTGGACATTACCCACCCAACCACTGCCTCCAGATTAGTAAAATCACTCACATGTACAGAAATTCGACTTAATGGTGACTTGGATTATGTGTATGACAACACTTCCTACTCTCACAACACTTGGGAGTGTTTTGGAAGCATTAAAGCCTCATCTTTTAGAACCATTTTGAAAAAAGGCAATCACAGCATTGTAGTAACTTTTTACAAGCTGTTGAGTGTGGTATCTTTTACTAAACCTGGTTTAGGGACTTGGGGGGGGGGATTTGGTGATCTGTTTACATCTGCTGAAATCACAGATGCATTTAGCCACTGGGTTTGCATGTTAGATATGCACTACAATTTTTTTGGTGGAGGCTATT
Source organism: Gymnothorax javanicus (assembly GCA_029692085.1). Classification (NCBI taxonomy): domain Eukaryota; kingdom Metazoa; phylum Chordata; class Actinopteri; order Anguilliformes; family Muraenidae; genus Gymnothorax; species Gymnothorax javanicus. The sequence continues at coordinate 135,859,979 of CM056195.1, read as the reverse complement.
TGATGTTATATAAACTCAAAAACTAATAATATCAATGTTTTGTGGGAAATATGGTCAAACCCTCTCACTGCTAGTGGTGATTTTGTCAACATTTCTGAAACATCAAAACCTTTGAAAATCGCTCGAACCATAGCACATTGGTATTCACTGGAAAGGTCTCATCAAGCTCTTTCCAATGAATATCAACACTGTAGGGTTTGGACAATTTCGAAAGATTTTCTCCTCTTTGAAATTTTGACCAAGTCACCAACGGCAGTGAAAGTGTTAAGGTCACAAACTTTGACAGTAAAGTGAAAGTCTTAGGTAAAGGTTAAAGTTGTCAGTTAATGTAAAACTATGTTATAACGGCGCTTTGAAAGTTTTTTTAGCTTACTTTTTGGAACCTTGGGAGGAAAATCATTGAACAGATAGGCCAGATTTTTCTCGTAAGATACCAGGAAAACGTGTCTTCAGCGCATTAATTTTTCAAATTTTTCTGGGGGAGGACCCCCAGACCCCTCCTTGCTGCGCCCCCCCCGCACCAATTCCTGGATCCGCCCCCGAGGTGGTTGGTCTGTCCATTATTGTGGATGTTAAGCTTTTGGGTTGCATACTGCCGTCTAGTATTTTGGACATGAGGCACATGGATGAACAGAAACAATGCAAATTCAAAGAAACCTGGTCATTGATATGCATGATATGTATTCAAAAATGGCTTATTTGACTGGCATGAATAATGTCCAGTATTTTTGACAGAGCATAAAATCAGGTGTATTCCAACACATACACATGTATTACAAAGCTTATGTGTTTCGGTATGATGTATATAATGTATTTCATTCCTCATAGTCTAACTGCAAAAAGTTTGATTAAAACTTGAACAACATAAGAATATTTCTGACTCTTGTCAACTTGCCTCTTACTTGTGGTGATTGTTTGAGGTAAACATGTGACTGATCTCAGATGCACCTATTAGGTGAATTCTGAATTGGAAATGTCCAATAAAATCTATATTATGTGTTCTCAGGGTATCTATGAGCCCAGACAATATAAACCCCACTTAAAAATTATCCAAAATGTTGGGCAACATACAGTGGATTAATGGGGCTATCATGTTTTACAGTGGACATAAAAACAGAAAGCAGCGATTTCAAAATTTAATTTGATTTGTATTTAATTGCAAATTTGCAATTTGTATAGTAGACAAAACATTTTGTGTTTAGTCTGCTCAACTTCATTTATGTATTTGTAAGTATAAATCCATTCCTACTGTTTAGGCTTGCAACGCATTTCAAAAAACTTCAGACAGGCAATTTAGGACTAGCAATGTGATAAAAATTTGAATAATGATGTAATTTGAAACAGCTGATGCCAAGAGGTGATAGTAATCAGGATTTGGTACAAACATAGGAAAGGTCGAGTCCTTCAGGAACAAAGGTACACTGGGCAAAAACACTAGTTTTCCGAAGATATCGTGACTCGGAGACATCCGTATATTATCTCCTATCTGGGGATGTACGGATTGATACACTCCGGATACCGGTTTGTGCACGTCTCATATCCGGGGGTATCCCAATGCCGGATTGGGACTGTTCTGATACGCGTCATATCCGGGCTCCGTACACGCACCCGGATACCAGACGTGTTTGAGGTATCGTGGGGAAAATATCTCCGGATACCCGTCAGTATCTGGAGCATATACGAACTCCGGATACGTCTCAGGAAATACCATCCATATCCGGGCTCATGACATCTCCGTATATTTTCTACCACCCGCATCCCGCCCAGGTTGATATTTATGCTTATGCCCATTATGCTCCATAATATTGATATCACTTAAGATAGACTTCGGTAGTTTAAAAGGTAAATATGAAAACGGATTTAAGTTTTAACTTCTAACAATTACGTCTCATTGTACATGAGTTTTGATGTTAACAGGATGATTTTGAATTCGATGCGGGACGTAAGCCTTATAATTCACAAGTTAAACACAGGCCATTTTGCACGTAACTTTTATTTGGAGTGAAACATCCGTCTGAATAGGACAGATATCTGTGATAAACCAAACAAATACAATGCCACATTTTTGTTAGCGATGAAAGTGAATGACACTTCAAATTCATGCTGGGGCACGGGCAGTAAAAAAGGTGACGCCCCTGGAATAGACATTTAAAAGGTCGTAAATGGGGAAAACATGGGGACATTTCTTCATGCAATTATGCCCTGTTGCATTAAGGTACTCACACTCCATGTGCCTTAAAATGTGTTTCCGTATATGGTCGGATACGTGATGAACAAACCTTTACTCAAAGTCAAAATACGCCCGGAAAATCAGAAATCATGATACTGCCGGATACGGTCCGAATACACAGCATGTCATGAAATATACGGCGTCAGGATACCTCCGAATTCCGAGGTATTTTGTTCAGTCCATTTCAGTTAGTGGTGGCGTCACATTAATGTGCTGTTGGATTCTTTAAACCGTCCGTTTACCAGTTAACAAGAGGCTCCTCAGAGCCTGTACTCGGGCTGTGCATGCGCAGGACAATCGCAACCCCGAAAAAGAAGAACAGAGCCGAAACTTAGACTTGTGGCCTACTGGCCCGAGTAAATAGGCTTAATCAAACTGGCATGCTTTGACGCAGCCCATAATAGCATCAAGCATCCTTTGGAATTGGACAGGTATCCGTGATAAACTAAACAAATAGAATGCCAAATATTTTATTGTTGATGGAAGTGAATAGCACTTTAATAGCACTGGGGCCAGGATAGTAAAAGCTCTAGAGACGGCTTGAATAGGCTACACTTTTAAAAGGCAACTTATTATTTGTTAAAGTTTGACATTGCTGCTCTGGAAATGCTGTATTATGGTACTTACACCCTATGTGCCTTAAAATGTGTTACCATAAATACGGTCCGGATATGTGATAAACAAATCTTGACTCAAAACACGCCCGGATTCCCCCGAATTCGTCAATGATCAGGATAAAGCCGGATACGTCCGAATACGCAGCATGTCACGAAATATACGGGGTCAAGATATCTCCGGATTCCGAGGTATTTTGCCCAATGGTAGATCAAGGAATACCAATCTGCCCACAAATGCACAATAAAATCATTGAAAGGTTCCTTAAAGGAAGATAGGAATGGATTTGGATATTTCACCCTCTGTGATGCATGACATAATTAAAAGATACAAGGAATCTAGAGGAGTTTCTGCATGTAAAGGACAAGGGTGCAAGCCCGGCCTGAATACCTATGAGATCCGATCACTCAGACTCTGCATCAAGAAACATCATTTATCTATAAGTGATATAACCACATGGGTTTAGGATTACTTTGTCAAACCTTTATTAAGCACTAAAATACCTGCTTTCATCTGCTAATGCTAGTTAAAACTTCACAGCACAAAAAGGAAGCCTTTGACTTCTCTGGTCTCAGATGCATCTGTGATGGACCATAACACAGTCCAAATGTGTATTGTCAGGTGAGTCAACATTTCAGGTCTTTATAGTGAGAAGTGGACACCAACTGCACTGGACCAAAGAAGAAAAGCACCATGTTATTAGCACCTGTTATTCGCAATAACTCCAAAAGCCATTTTTTCATGGTATGGGTGTTAGAAAGTAGGATTTTGTCTGCCTGTTTTATTTTTAGTTTTCATTATTGTTAGTTTTTATTTTCATTTTGTACCTTTTGTTATTTTTCTGAGTGATTGTGTATTCTGATTGATTGTCATTGTCAGTGTAAATCCTTGTATTCTTCCCTCTTGTCAGTCCTTGTTAACGCACTAATTCCCCTGTTAATTCGGTGAGGTGATTCTAACTTCCTTCATTCTGTTCTTGCTGCCTGTCTGCACCTGAGAGTAGTTTAGAATCAGGGCCTGGGTGTGTAGAGCAGATTAGCATAGGTTTCCACGCCCTTTCCATACTACTCGCCTATCCCTGTCCTGCTCTTCCTGGCTCCGCCCCCTCTGGCTTCCTGCCACAGCTGTTCCCTATCTAGTCAGGCAATCATGTTAATTGTCTTGTGCTTAAATATCCCATTCCCCCTTTGTTCCAAGTCAATTCGTTCTTCCCTTGACTCTGTCTGGTTGGTTCGTCTCTGCGCTATTTGGTTTGTGATTGCTCTTTTGAAAGTATCTGTCTGTTTGTATCAGTCTGTATATTTTAGTTTTGTGTTTGAAGTGAGATTGCAGTGTGATAGATAGGTCTTTGTATTCCCTTTGCCCTTGTGTTCCCAATTGTTTAGTTAGTTTCCCTAATCTCTCCTTCCCTATTTTCCCCTTACCCTTTTCCCCATTCCCTTCGTTCCTTTAGTTTATTTTCCCCCTTTTGCACATTGTGTTTGTGCGGACTGATTTCCTGGTTTCCCGATCTTGGCCTGTATTACTGATTACAATTCTGCTCACCTGTATCTATCTGTTTGCTGGCTTCTGACTGTTTTCTGAACTGACCATGAGTAAGGGATTGAATCCCGCGTCTAATAAACGCCCTGCTGAGTTTGATCTGCATTTGGAGTTTTCGTCTGTTAACAATGGGGTTGTGTCAGTGCCCTTGGCAGGTAGCTTGCACTTCTGTGAAGACAACATTCATGCTGAAAAGTACATGATTTCTGATCGACACACTCTGCCTTCAAAATGACATTTTTTCCAGGAAAGCCCACCCATATTTCAACAAGTCAACACAAACTGCACCATAGCTACATAAGAACAAGGTGTGGTTGCTGGACTTGCCTGCCTGCAGTCCCGAATAATCCCAGTTAGAATTTGTGGCACATTTAGAAAAGCGGAATGCAACAACAAAGACCTGTTACAATTCCACACCTTAAGACTTGTTTGCAAGAAGAATGGGACAAACTTACACCTGACACAGTAAAAAATGCAGTCCCTTAATGTTTACTTGGCGTAGAGAAAAGGAATGGCAACATTGTAAAATGTTAAATACTTTATAGTCCCAACTTTCTTTGAAATATGTTGCAGGAATCAGAATTGCAATTAGTGTTATTTTTAAAAATATCAAATTTTTGTAGTGAAACATTAATTGTTGCACTGTCATTTTCAACATAATGCAAAACAAAGAATCATTGCTTTCAATTTTTATTTTGATTTAACATGCTGTTTTCAACTTTCCCTGATTTAGGCTTGTATGTATGATTATGTTCTCAGAAATGGGGGAAGTGTGTCAGGCTCAGCAGTGATACTTGCCTACACTGCTGAGATTGATTTTTAACATGAATTCCGGCCAAGATAAAACAGTGCACTCAAGCAAGCTTCATTTCCTGCAAGAACATCTGGTGAAATTACTGTGAGAGCAAGAGCTTAGGGCTGTGACTATTACACTCTTAGCTCATCACCCAATATGTAATGAAACACTGTATCCAAATTCATTCACTCATGTGCTTTCGAGCTTAATTTTGCTTCCCAATCCAATTCAGTCTTCAATGAGGCACTTTAAGCACACCACTCACAAAGGAAATTTAATGCCAGTCTTTAATCAACATGGTCGCATGCTGGGCCAGCAGTTTAAAGCGTAAAATTTTAAGACTCATGATGCTTTGGTGAATTCAAAGACATCCGGACAGAGCACTCAACATAATTTTAATGTCGATACATTCCTTAAGTGGATAAATAATTTTGTAACAGCGACTGTCTGGCTTGCTTTGACAATCTCTAAAGCAAAGTAGTTTATTTTCAACCAGAAACGGGGCCTTTTCTAAATTATAGTCAAAAGCTGCCAAACATTTTATTATGTGAACAGAAAAAAGCAAATAGAACAAAAATCCTCCAAAGAGACTCCAAAAGCAAATGAAAACATGCTTTGTTATCCCATTTTCACTTCCAGATTTTTTTTTCTGCCAAATTTAGCATCATCAATAATAATGCCTTAGAGACTATGACATGTTCAGCATTCTAAAAAAAAAAAAAAAAACTTTGCGAGCTATTCACGCAGTGCCAGATTTTCTGCAGAAAATCTATGTAGACATATTATGTAATGAAAAGTTTTAATCTATCCCTTCTATGAGTCTCCAAGTTTGGTTTAACTTTCATTTTATCTATTGAACAAAACTGCCTTTGCATACTAAAGTGCAGAGCACACCAATCAAGCATTCTCCAACAACACAGACGTTTGTTTGTAGTGCCCTGGCTATCTGTCCTTGATTGGAATGGGTGACTCGGGGACGCGTTTTCTGACGTTGCCGCTAGGTGGCAAAAGCACAAAAGGCATGGTTACCAGACGTCTGCTTAACGAGAATATTAATTTTCATGTATTCCGACCCTTTGGCAGGGATGAAAATAGTCATTTCAATTTATTCAGAGCCTTCTGCGAGGTAAAAATGAGAATTACTATTCGAGTTTCATTAATTTGATGTTGGCAAATCCCGATCTTCCCATCTTCTTACCACTAGTTGGTCGGGCTTGTAACAGAAAAAAAAGTCACTCACCCTCAGAAGATTTTACAAGTCCGACTGAAAAAGACTAGAATATCATCTGAAATTGAATTGGTACAAACTTTATTAAAACACTTTATATAGATAAAAAAGAAATAAAAATAAAGAAAAAACACAAACAGTTTAAATGAAATGGATTTTTTTATACGCCTTGAGTTCATACACGGCCCAGCCAAAAAAAGTCACCTCTTCGATTAAACTAAACAAAAAGTTAAGAGCCTTCCATTGGATAATTACTGCAGTGATTAATGTTTTAGCGGGTAACACGTTATTTAACCCGAACAGATGCAATCAGTAGTTTCTCATTTTTAAGCAACATACGATGTCAGATCATATCCTGTGGTCATGGAAAAGGTTTCGTAATACTCTTGTTTCAGCAGGGCCAAATGGGGACCCGCCCGATATCTAAAAATAGCCTGTACGTAAGGTGAACGTCATTCTCCGAACCCCGAAGTCGGGCAAGCGAACAACAGGAGGCAATGTGCTGAGTTAGAAAAAGTAGGTTTTTAGGCGATTTTATCAACTTTTATTTTAGATCTAACTTGTCTTGACAATGGGGACCTGGGGTGCGTTTCCCAAAAGCATAGTTTTTTAACTACGCAAGCAACTTACGTAGTTCGTCCATTCACTGTCAATGGCTCCAACTATGTAAGTTCACACCTGTTCTTTCGAGAAACGCATTCCTGGCTTGGCAGAGCAGACCCAGCAATAGCAACAATGGCTCTGAAAAAATTCACTTCATCATCGACAGCTAACGGAGAAACACCGATAAGGGCAGTCCAGATAACACAAACCGCGACAATAACAACCCTTTTTTCGTTTGCGCTTAGCCAGCAACAGAAATGCAAAAGCAACATGTTCAATGCTCGAATCACGGCAGGATAACGGGGGAGACTTCGTATTCATACTTTAATTTGCGACCCCTGTGACAGGTTTGTAACGGCAAGCTAGCTTGGTAACAGTTCGTTAACCTACTTGATTATAGTATGATTCTATGCTAGAATTTGAAGTTATTCCACCTATGTTTTTAGGATTTTCTTTCGCTACGGCTGCAATTCATTTGTCCGGTATTGTTCATTTTGGTTTGGAGGTAAGCATTTTTAGATCGCAAATGTGATGCGATACCGCTTATTTCAAACCTCGCAGTGTACGTAAAATATGTTGATGTTCAAGAATAATGCTAGCTAAGGGAACAAAGCTTGTGAAGACTACTAAAGGAGTTTTGTACACCTATCGCTGCTGGTGGGTCTGCATAAATATCAGAAGGCAACAGATTAACCAGGTTACCTGGGCGTAAGTCGCAGCCCTGAACGGGGGAGAAAGGGAGGAGTGTGACTAAATTTGCCGCTCGTCATTCGCCCATTCATTTAGTGTAATCCGTTAATAATCATCGATATATGCCTCGGGAGGAGTAAGTCTATTTTTAAACTACCTTTGAGCACACATTTCCGCTTCATTCCATGGAGTAAAAACGAATAACAAGTAGTTTTGTGCGTCTCGTTTTCAATGGTTCTCTATGGCAGATGCCCGATGCTCGCACGACATCCGCATCACGTGACGATTATTCATGTTTTTCTTGATGTCATCCGCGTGGGTCCCCATTATTGGCCTGGATTAGGCAAAAAAAACAACTGAGGAGATTGCTGAAACTACTGAAATTTGGTTAAAAATTGCGGTTCAGGGCCCATATTCACAAAGCATCTTAGCGCAAAAAGTAGGTCCTAACGGCCGGATTTAGGAGAAACTCCTAAAAAAAATGGGCGTGTCACTCGTAAATTTAGGACTCCTAATTATTTTTACTAAGTGTTATTCACAAAGCATTTTAGGCCTAAAAGTAGCTCCTAAGCCTGGGAGAGCTTAAAAGTAGTCAAGAGGACTCCTAACTCGCCAAAACCTATTCACAAAGAATCGGAAAATGGCTGCTGCTGTTGAAAGACGGAATGACTTGGAAATTCTGAATGATGCAGTTGTTGAAAAAGATATCGGATCGACCGTGAAGGGATTTTATTTGTTGTTGACTTGGTGAGGGAGAGAATTACGTCTCCAACCATGAGAAACAACCCAATAAGCCCCGAAATAAAATGTTTGACAAAACTTTGTTACTTGGCCACCGGAAAAATGCAACTTTGCAACGCGGACAATTTAGGGTTTTCACTATCATCTGTCAGTCGCACAATTCAGCAAACAATCAATGCGCTCTGTGAACCCCATATCATACAACAGTTTATCCAGTTTCCGATGGACATTCGCCAACAACACAGAATCAAACTTGAATTCATGCCCATCTTCGGTATGCCCGGTATCATCGGTGCTATTGATGGGACCCACATTTGAATTATTTCTCCGACCCAATATGAAGAGGTATTTGTAAATAGAAAAAAGTTCATTCCATCAACACCCAGATATTAGGCCTATTTGATGCAGAATATGATATTTTGGACATTGTTGCGAAATGGCTGGGATCCACGCATGACTCGCATTTTAATGGAAAGCAGCTTATGCCAATTATTTGACAGGAATTATGTACCTGCGGGATACCGCTTGCTCGGGGACAGTGGCTTTGGTGCTGTACCTCCTCCTGCTATAAATGAATTATTTTATTAGGCTGTTGAGCGAGGGTTACATTTAATAGATCATCATAATACCACCAGCCTATGTCATATTTTGTGTACATATTTAAATTGTGGGCTATAAATTACAAACAAGCTTAGTATGCTTTCCTGTTTGAACGATAGCCCGTATATAGGGTGCAATCTCGGACCTCCCCTGCGATTGCAGCCCATACCGCCGCTTCTCGCAGTCGTCTGAATGCAGCATTGATCTGTAGGCTGATATTATCCCACGCATCCCGCTTGGATTTGCTGTTCACCCCCGAGCCAAATTTCCCTTTGATTACACGCTTTCGCTCCAGCACCAACTGGGCCAGCAGCAGTAACTGGTTGTAGCTCCAGTTGGGCTTTCGCGACTTTTTTGAACTTTCATCCATGACAGTTTAGGGCAAAAAAACTTGAACGTCTCGACATCGAAATGATCGCAACATATTCTCATTGAGTAATAAGTTGCTAATTATTGGGGCAAATGACACGTTTCACTATCAACTCGTTTCATGCTATTAGCGTTTGTACAAACGTCTTTTTCCTATGTACGTTTATTTCCCAAGAGCGTGATAAGTGGGGACTGTGCATAGTGCATTATCAAAAGTGCTCAACGTTATATTATTTCACGCGGAGTCTGGAGATAGGGTAGTTGCTATTGATAAGGCACTTAATTTGGAGAATTAGGGTTCAAGGAAGAAATGATAGGGGTCAGCGTTCAGGTTAGGGTCAGGGTTACGGTCAGGGTTAGGGCAGTGTTTAAAATTGGGACTGCCGTACCTCTCTTCATTGAAATGCATTGGAAAACTGCCGTACCCGTAGCAACTGCCATTATTTTATGGAACAAACCAGCCGCTTGGACTATTTCCTCATTTTTATCCTCCATGGGTTGTATGTGGGATATGTTTTTTTCAATGGGCCGCCCTGTCACCAAACAACCAATGACCGTGCTCATTGTCCCAAGACTCGTGCATGAGAATTGACGTCATCCATAGCAACGGAGATTTACTCCCACCTATCTCAGAGCTACTCCTAGTCTAGGAGTTACCAGTTTTCTTAACTAAAAGTTGCTCTCAGTGGCTTTATGAATAACTTTTAGGATTTTTTCCTCCTACATAAAACGTTTTAGCGCGACTTAGGAGTACTCCTAGCGGTAAGATAAGATGCTTTGTGAATACGGGCCCAGAGCTATAAATTTAAATTTGGTTAAGAACTGTAGATATCAAAGACAATGGCCACTAGGATATTCTATTAGTGTAACCATAGACATGGGCAAAAAAGAGAAACGTTAAGTTACTGTAAAGAGTGGGAAAATGACGATCTTTAGGCATGGGCACTGACAAAGTGGTTGTTTGTAGTGCCCATTGCAAAATCTGGAGGACTTACATTAGCAAGCCCAATTTATAAACCCTGAAGGAATATGCTGCAATAAAAAACGCTGACCTCTGATCTCGCTCACTCACTGTAAAGACACTGTGCCAGAGACCAAACAAGTGACAACTGCCGATGACCTCCAAAAAGTAGTGAACTCCGCAGAGCCACCTAACTTACAGTGCATTTCCTGTGTCCATAAATGCTGCAGATGATTTATGGGATATGGCCAGCTAGCTAGCGAGCAATTAAATGGGAGCATTTAATATGGAGCTACAAAACCTAGTGCTGTTATGATTCTGCTCTGTCTGTTCTGATTCTGCCATGTTTATTATGTTTCTGCCATTCCCTGTTATGTTTATGATCAGTTCTGTTAGGTTTTGCCATGTTCTGTTTAGTTTTTGTACTTTGCCATGTTTTCGTTTTTGCCATTCCCAATCCACTATTCTGTTAGATTCGGTCCATGTCTTTGTTCATGCCCTTCATTGCACTTTGTCTCCCCTGTCTGGTCTTTTTGTTAAGCTACAGCTTCTCCCCAGTCCTCGTGTCACATGCTTAGGTGATTTCATGGTTTCTGGGTTTCAAACATTCCTTCCAATCTCGTTTGCTTCCTTCGCCTCTCTTTTCTGTTTTACTAACCAATACTAACAGTTTGTTATTTTTTGTTAAAGTTACTAACCCAGACTAACATTGTATATAATATACTAACTTACTAACGAGCACTAGGGATTGTATAGCTGCACTTACTAATTGATTAACAAGCTCTCAGCACTCGCGCCCTGTTCTAGTCTCCGCCTCTTGCCTGCACTTAGTCTTTGCTGCATTTCAGCAGATCCTCTGCACCTGCTCCACTCTGTCCTGCCTCTCATTATCTGTGCACATTAGAACTCCCTAACCGGAGCTGTATGTTTTGTCATAGGTTGTCTCGTGTTCCCTGTCCGCGTTTTGGCTTTTGCCAATTTCATGTGATTAGGTTCTCCCTCATGTTCCCTCCTTTGTAATTAGTCTGATCCTCATCACCTGATCCTAATCATAGCATGTGACTTCCCTTGAGTGTGTTTAAGCTGTCTTCTCACTGCAGTTCCCCGTCAGAACGTTTCCTCTTGCTTACCTGTGCTGCTATCTTTCGCCTTGTATTCATAGTGTTAATCTTCTGATTGGACCACCCGCATTTTTTTTTGGCTCTGCTCTTTTGTACTTTTGTCTGCATCTGTTTTCGAACCCTTTTTGCCCGACTACGAGTTTTTGTGTTTGCTGCTCTGGTAACGGTTTGGATTTCGCCCTCTGGATTTTGGCTTTTGCTTCTCTGTCAATCCTGTGCCTGTGTACGAACCTGTTTTTGCCCGACCCACGATTACTGTGATTGCTGCCCTGGTTTTTCGACTTTTGGATTTTGTCCCTGGGATTGTGTTCTTTGGATTGTGGACTTTGTACTGTCGCCTCCTGCTCTGTGGGGGTTCGCCCCCTTTCCAATAAAATCCCATTTTACCTTCACTGCTCGACTCTCGCGTCTGGTTCCAGAACCGTACCTAACAAGTGCACGCTATAAGCAAATCCGTTTTGGAGCCGTATTTAAGCAGAGAACCTACTGGATATTGGTGAGTCTCCGCACTCTTAACTGCACATTTTTGTGTAGGAGTTAATTTGCATGTGCGTAAAGTACCGCTCCGAAAACCAATCTTTCTTTATTGGCAAGTTAAATAGGGGGCGAGTTAATTGGCAGGTTCATTTTTAATTGCTGTTTCTTCCCCTCGGATGCATGGCAGTATTAAGAGACCCCTGGCAGTCTGGACTATTAGGCCTGGGGTTAAAGTTGAAGTTCTCTCTCGCCAATTACTTCACTTTTGTCAGGCGAACGTTAGTTATGATTTTGACTTTTCTCCTAATCTGTGTGTGCTCATGCTTGTGTGAATACATGTAGCTTGCGAGGAAATACGTTTTATCTCAGCCCTTTTGTGGGCTTAAAGGGCATCTAAAGTCGATTCCCATTGTTTTTGTTTATCGGCCAGTCAGCGAGCCGCACCTGTGCAAACGAACCAAAATAGAAGGATTATCTATGCGTGTACATGAAATATTGGTTGATGAATGAAATTGGTCATGTGACAATGCAAGATGTCAACAAAAGCAAGTGATTTGTTTGTAAACATTGGAAGTTCAACGTCCCGTCTGAAAATCGACTTTAGATGCCCTTTAAGGTGTACAGTATTGTTTACTACCCCAAAGAGACACAAGCAATTATTGCATGCATTTGGTAGTATGAGCTACCGAGCTAGGTCATGGTTAACTGTTGAAAATTATATATGTGATTAAATAAGTAAATGAACTGAGCCTTCGGTCTGATAAATGTTTTTGGGCGGTATTTTGTCCAGTTTTGGGCTGAAAAATCTGGGCTTCTGTGTTTAGTAAGGTTGCGCTCTCCCTGCTTTTTTAACTTCCGCTTTTCCGTATACCCTGCATGCTCGTAAGGCCACCATGCGGCGTTACGTGGAACTGATTTTATATGAGTCCCCTATTGTTTGGAGATTTTTGCACCATGGCAGTAGGTTAAACAATGTTCTAAGACAATGTTCTAAGACAATATTCTATGACAATTGCCAACATTAAGATGTTCCCTTATGTTGGGCTTGAGACTAACTGTTTATAAGCCATGTAGGGCCATTATGGAATGTTCAGTCATAATTTCAATGATTATTTCACAGCTTTGAATAATGGGACATAAATTCACCTGGAATGTAAAATCGGTTGAGCTAAAGTTTAGATGCACTTCACAACAACCCCAGGAATGTTCATTTCTCAGAACACATGCCCTCAGCCAAAATGTTTAGCTGAAGCCACTGTATGTCAACATCTCAAGAACCGTCATCTTGAACAAGGCTATTCCACCCTTCAGCATCTTGCGGCATGCTTTTTTCTGTGCCAATTTGTTTAATTTTATCCAGATGGATGGAGTTCAACTTGCTTTAAGCAACAGCTGAGATCTGAATACACAGCCACAATTGCACAGATTTAAGTGGTGTTATTGTGAGTTTTAGGAAACTGCATTATGTAATTCAGCTGTTTTTTATAAAACATTTTCAGCACACATTATGCAGCATCACATAAATTGCCATTGAAGGCTGATAAATTGAAGTACATAAGAGTTCTTATTGTTTTTGCATTCTTATTGTTCTTCGTTCTATAGCAGTGGTTCTCCATGTCGTCCTCTGGACCATCTGTATATGCTGGTTTTCTGTTCCAACCGCAACAGCAATCCCAGATTTTTAACAAAGTGATCACATCATAATACTATTAATGTTTTATATGGTTAATTATTTTTGTCCAGCGCAATTTGGCTGAAATATCTAAGAATGCCCGGACATGTTTCATATTCATGCTGTATTACATTGCATGCTGGAATCCCTGACTGGCAATGCACAGACAATAATTTAAATAATTCTAAAATATATATTTCTAGAGAAACTCTTAATAACAACATGATAAATTCTTTACAATATTAATGTCCTGATGAAACCTACCAAAACCATTCACCGATTTAATTAAAGGGGAACTCAGGGCTGAATCATAGTGCTGTTTTATACAATCATAATTAGTAAATAAATATTGTAAAGTACAAAAATGTGGAATTTTTGTTTTCAAAGACGAGATAAATGAGGTTTTATTCCCCGTAATTAGTTGTCATCTGCTTCAACGGTCGCGTGATAATGATGTAACGTCGCCCGAGAATGGCAAACCGTTGCCCTTCGCCCAGAGGTATGCGCCATTATTGTGTTGGATAGTGTGATTGTCCCAGTCCATTATTTTATGACAAAAGATCGTTCACTATGGCCCATTGGCTAGTTGCACGAGATGGTGTTCAGTACTTTCTGAAATATGCTGGGTTGTTTCAACATTAACGGTTTGCTTCTGTCACTTATCAGTCTGTATCAGATGCTGAGCAGATGACAGGTATATCATTCGTCACTTATCAGTCTATATCAGATGCTGAGCAGATGACAGGTATATCATCCCGGATATGTGATTTTAGCTATCGCTGATATTCCCAGGATTTGGCTTAATTAACCACGAATGATGTTCACAAGATTTGTCTCAATTACCCGTGACTGATGTTTGTTCATTGGCGCTCTTAATGAGACATCAGCTGCTCCACCGAGAAACGAGTGGGTTTTTGAACTAACATCACATTTCCAGCCATTCTCACTGATGACTGATGAACTGGCTTTAAGCGACAGACAACAAATGTGAAAATAACTGGTAATTAATGTGTAAATATTCCCTAACGTCGAAATGCTGATTCATAAGTCTAACATTCGATCGACGCATATTTTAATATTGTTACTTCGTTTATCTTCCCATTCGGCGTCAGTTGCACTCTCAGGACCATCACTTCTGTAGCTATGGTTTTCTTAGATGTACTCAGCTAACCATAACGATGTAGCAGAACTAGCTAGGTAGTTGCATCAGAAAATGTCGAAGTAAATTCACTAAACCTAAACAATTAAGCCAAATCCTGGGAATATCGGCGATAGCTAAAATCACATATCCGGGATGATATACCTGTCATCTGCTCAGCATCTGATATAGTCTGATAAGTGACAGAAGCAGAGATGCCAAGTCTCACGCAATCGGCGTGAGTCTCTCACCTCTTAGTGGCATTCACGTTCCTGTGCCGTAGTCAGCAATTATTCAATCAACGCGCACTGAAGAAATTCTCACGTGGAATTTAAGTCATTGTCCATTAAGTTAATCAGTTTCACGTGCATTACGGTGGATCTCCCCACTAGTGACACGGAAATCGATCATGATTCGGGAATTCTCATGCTTGCCTTTACTGAGGGATTGAAAGCAATGGAATAGCATAAAGATGTTTCAAATGGTCTTATTTCATTTAAACAATTTAAACGATCATGAAACACATGCATTGTTTCCAATCCCTGAGTGAAGAGAAGCACAGGAAGTCCGGAGTCATAATCGCTTTCCATGTTACTTGTGGTGAGGTCCACCTTTACGCAAGTGAAACTGAAACTTCAATGCACAAGAATTTTAATTCCGCGTGAGAATCTCATTAATAAGCATTCATTGAATAGTTGCGGACTACGGTGAATAAGCCTAAAAAATGCGTGAGACCTACGCCGAATGCGTGAGACTTGGCATCTCTCCAGAAGCAAACCATTAATGTTGAAGCAACCCTGCGTATTTCAGAAAGTACTTAACACCATCTTGTGCAACGAGCCAATGGGCCATATTGAATGATCTTTTGTCATAAAATAATGGACTGGGACAATCACACAATCCAACACAATAACAGCGCATACCTCTGGGTGAAGGGTGACGGTTCGTCATTCGGGCGACGTTACATCATTATCACGCGACCGTTGAAGCAGACGACAACTAACTAGGGGGAATAAAACCTCTTATCTCGTCTTTGAAAACAAAAATTCCACATTTTTGTATTTTACAATATTTATTTACTAATTATGATTGTATAAAACAGCATTATGATTTAGCCCTGAGTTCCCCTTTAAACAATTTTCTCCAAATCAAGGTTTCAAAATTTATGGTACCCTTAAAGATTATTGTGAAAAACATCTACCAAAATTAAATTATACCAGGTATTAAATTCCACTTGTTCAAGTTTTATCTAGTTGTCAAGGAGCTATATTGAGCCAGTACACCAGTTCCTATTTCACTAGGGTATAAAAATGAGGTAATACCATGGATGTATTATAAGAACTGGATACTGAACCAAAAATGGCCGCTCATTCATTTCAATGGAAATTGCTCAGTGGCGCAGCACGCCCACATGGGGCTGCATTTCTGGAGTCACGCAGACATGCGCTGTGTGACTTTTTGCTCACACATACGTAGTGTGGGGCTCATGAACACGCTGACGCCTGAGGTATCGATGACAACGGTCCGTGCCCGAAGCACTCCCACACAGGACGTGTGTTCATAACCAATGTTCTCCGGAAATATACCTAATTATGCCCACTGCGAAACCCATGCAGTAGCTCTGTACTGGCAAACATAGCACTCGGTGAAGGCCTAAACATAGTTTGGAAAAACAGTTTATATACAACTTACCTAATAGGGATATAAAATGTTGATAAACTACTTTTATTTAACAGAGAAATAAAATTTTTCACTTCCTCACAAAAAAATGTCAGCAAAACAGTCTACTTGCTGCTCTATAAGATGACATAGTTCAATCTCGTTTTCCACACAGTTCAAAGCTAAATGTATTCGGAGAAAGTGAAACTTCTCGTGCTTGTTTGCTTGCAACCTCCTCTATTCTTACTGGATTCAAGACGATAACCCGACCGCACAGGTCTCTGCCCGTGCTTTATGAACTGAAAAGTTTTAAAGTAGTTGATGTTAATTAAAGTATTTGGCCAATTCTGACAAGCGAAATTACTTTAAGCGTACGTATGCTCAAAGCTCATTAAATCCATCCATACTGTATGCCGCCTCTTCCCTACTCGGGTCGCGGGGGAACCGGAGCCCATCCCAGCTGACTCAGGGCGATAGGCAGGGACCCACCCTGGGATGCGTTTCCCAAAATCACAGATGCTAACTTACGTAGTTGGGCTCATTGACTGTGAATGGACGAACTATGTAAGTTGCTAACTTAGTTACTGACTACGCTTTTGGGAAATGCGCCCCTGGAGAGCTCACCAATCCATCCCAGGGTGCACACACCATTCATTAAATCCATTCATGAAGACTTTTTTCATCAAACATATCAGGTCAGCTCTATGTTCCCACAGCCCAATAGCCCCACAGCCCTATGTTCCCACAAGTCTTACATTTCTGAAACTCCATTTTCATCTTAAGAAAATGATTCTTTCTAAAAACTCTGGCCAAAGTGGAGATTTTGGAAAACTCCGGTTTAGCGATTGCATGTAAATAGGGAAACTGGCGTTTTTGCATTGTGACACGTTGGTAATCTTAGAAATGTGGGAACATTGGGCAGTGGGAACACAGGCAGGCTCCCAAACATATGCCCACAGAACGGATACATTTTCAGTGTTTTCTGCCTAAAAGCAATTTTTACTATCAATAAAATATTGGCTTTAGGACACGTTTTATCCTCCTATTGTTTTAATAATTAAGAATGTGCATGCAAAGGTAAATGAATGATTCGTTTCTCATCTGTTTCTTTCTTCTGGGTGCATTTTTTTTTGTGCTGAATTTATACCGTGCTAAAAGTGCACATATGGACATAGTCAATTCTACTTAGCTAGCTACGCAGCCAGCATATATTACATGAAACAGCAAAACACAGTACCGTGAATTGATGTAAATGAAAATATACAACTCAGTTTAGGTGCATCTTGAACATTTTAATCCGAAAAAGCAAAGCAAGTATTCGCTACATGCATGATTATAGGACGTCACCTTCAATAGTTACCACATACACACCCGTTATCCAACCATAATTAACCAACAGCTTTTGCAACCTTATTAACCTGTATATTCTGTAATGTTACATAAGATAGGTGAAGCAGTCGAGTCTCTACATTACAAAGCCATTCATCAAACACAATAAATGAAAACATTGGTGTTGTTACACCAGCTCACTTTACCGGCTTAGTAATATCGTAAGCCGACAGTACGGAACCTTCTGACCAGTGCTACACGCAGAGAACAGCAACTGCTGCACTGCTTACGAGAACGCGCCTAGAGACAAAGCCCCCTTGGTGTCCACGCAGCCTGGATTAAAATAAAAAATTTTGTTGCTGCCGTGGAAAAAGGCACCAATGATTTAAAAGAGAAAAATCAGATTATATATTGATCATTTGTGGTAGTCAAAAAAATTATTCACGGATTTATCAGTGTATTTTTCAATTGTTCCCTATGGAAAAATTTCTTTTTGCCCCCCATGGCATCACTTGACTTGCAATACCAGCTTGACCGCTAAGCCCTTGTCGGTATACGTCTCAGCCCTGGTTCAGTGTCCAGTTCTTATAATACATGCATGGGTAATACACATGTGTAACGTTTTGTACTTTGTGCAGAGTGCAGATGCACGGAGGACAGTAAGTTGAGGACTGGACTCAGGCACAAGGATGGATTTGGCTGTATTTAATAACCAACTGCAGAGCAGAAGGCACAAACGTGGAAATGCAAAACAAGGAACTGAGGTTCCTAAATAAGAGTACTGTGAGTAATACAAAGTTTGGGCTACATTACAGTAATATTGTATAACAAATAGGAAACAAAATCAGATACGAGGTTCCTAAAAATATCTACGAGCCGGCAAAGCAATAAACAGTACGGTTTCTAGGTTTTAATATAAGTTCACAAATTCAGAGAACAAGCCTATAAAAGACTATGATGTCAAACAGGCATAAGGTTACGCAGACTTCACAAACAGACTGAGTAGCACAAGGAGTAGCACCTCTTACCTTTCGTGAAATACGGTGGTGGGTCTGTCTGTTTTGGGGCTGTCTTAATTCAAGAGGTCCAGGGGCACTGGTTAAGATTAATGGCATAATGCATTCCACCAAGTATCAGGATATTTCTGCTGATAATCTGGTTGCCTCTGCCAGAAGGCTGAGACTTGGCTGGGGGTGGACTTTCCAAAAAGACAATCAAGCATACCTCAAGATCCACACAGAAATGGTTCCATGACAACAAAATCAACGTTCTGGAATGACCATCTCAGTCGGCAGACCTCAATCCAATTGAAAACCTGTGGGCTGAGCTGAAGAGGGCAGTTGATAAACGCAAACCCAAGAATGTAAAGGATCTTGAAAGGATCTGCTCAGAGGAATGTTCCAAAATCCTAACAAAAGTGTGCCTTAACCTTGTCAAAAATTACAGGAAAAAGACTGAATGCTGCTGTCCTTGCCTGAGATGGTTGCACTAAGTACTACAACCCCATTTCCAAAAAAAGTTGGGAAACTGTTAAATGTAAATTAAACAGAATGCAATGACTTGCAAATCAATTAAAATCCTATATTCACCTGAAAATAGGACAAAGACAACACATCAAATGTTGAAACCAACATTTTTTTTTAAAATATTTGCTCATTTTGAATTTGATGACAACAACATGTTTTTAAAAGGTTGGGATGGGACAATAAAAGACTGGAAAAGTTGCTTGATGCTAAAAAAAACAACTGGCATGATATCTCACAGTTAATTAGATTATTCAGCAACAGGTCAGTAACATGACTGGGTATAAAATGTCCATCATTAGTAAATACGGTGATGGCTTAACCACTCTATGAAAGGCTGCGTGGGGAAATAGTTCGACAATTTAAGAATAATGTTTTCAATTTAAAATCGCAAAGATTTTGGAGATTTTATCCTCTCTGGTGCATATTAAAAGATTCTGAGAATCCAGAAAAATCTCTCTACGCATCGGACAAGGCCAAAATCCTATTTTAAATAGCTGTGATTTTTCAGGTCCTCAGGTTAAAAACAGACAGGATTCTCACTGTAAACCCTGACAAGTGTGGTGAACTCAAATGTTTTGTGGAAACCGATTACCTCAGAAAAACTGAGTATGCCAACTTAATGATTTGTGCTCACAGCACTTAAAAACATGTAAATAATTAAATAACTTTAACTTATTTTCTTTAAGTTCCTTCCACACCGGGGGTGGATCTACAGGGGGGCAGAGGGGGGCAACTGCCCCCCACTGTCGAGCCTTGCCCCCCTAGCTGCCCCCCTAACTTTAAAGTTCTTAAAACTATACTTGTAAAACAAATCACCACTATGTCTAAAAGCCCCTAAAAGCATCGAAATAAAAGATGAATTCACACAAAAAAATTAACGTAAATATTATATTCGGCTTCTCAAATACTTTGCTACGGTCCTGCATCAAACGCGTGGAGTCTGCGTGAAGAGCCTCCTGCTCCGCGCCGGCGTGTCAGTTGTCATGGACACATGTTGGAGTCTGCGTGCAGCGCAGCGAAGTGGAGCCACTTAGCCGCGCAACGTTCTCCAAGTGAAGTCAGTTTCCCCCGGTGAATAAAGTTAAGTTAAATTTGTAATAGATGGAATGTACACTAAAGGCGATCGTTCAATGCGTTCATTAATCGCTTGTCAAAAGTGACTTGCTCCCATGTGATTTGTTGGAGCATTTTTCTCCTCGGTTAGTTTTGATTATAGTAAAAACGAGAACAGTTTATGAAGCATTTAGCTAGATATCAAAAACAGGAATCTTTGAATCCAGAGGGTCGCTGTTAAGTTTCAGTGTTATGTGATCAATATCACAGCAATGAGGCTGCATAATAAAACCAGGTCCTTACTGTCAGGGCAGTGGCTACAGGCACGGACCCGTATCTCTAGCCCGTATGCTGAAGGTAAGGCAGCGGTATTATTAGCCTCTCGTCTCATTCTATCACAGGTAAAGGTGCGGGCAGGTCCGTACTGACTACCGTTAGCCCTTTTTGCAAACATGCGGATGGTATGTCCTAATGAATTTGGCATGTGTCAGCCGAACCAGGCAAAATTTCTTAAATTCAATTGAAACTTGAAATATAATTGTAATTATTTTACCGTACATGTGTTTGTATAGATCTAGCAATTCCGTTTCTTGACTTAGCTCATAAGTACTCGCGGCAGGAGCAATATCCGACTTGGCGGAAATTCCACCACACGACTAGAGGTCTAGCCTGACAATCATCAGACGATCGTCTTAGAAATCCAGCTGTTCTCAGTATTGAAACAGCGTGCAAAACAGCTAGATTTGGATATGTTTTGAGACGTTTTGCTGCTCAGCACAACAATCGTCGTCTGAAGCTCTCTTAAAAGAGATGGCCAATATCAGTCCTGGACTGTGACTTAAGTACTTTTGCTGTATTTATTTTGAGGTACTTTTATTTCATGAGGCCTAAATATTCACTCTGCTACATCTTGGAAGGCATAATAATACAGTGCATCCGGAAAAAAGGAAACTGGGAATAAAATGAGAAGTATTCTGTTGAAACTTAGGATCTACTTTTGTATAAAACTAATTAGGACTATTAATTACACAACTGTGTACTTTTTCACATCATACAAAGAACACAAAATTAGTCAGGCATCATTGTCAGAACTCATTGTTCTGTTGTCAGCTGCATGATTTGTGCACATCTGTCATGCAGCTAGTAGGGTTTACATTTAAAGCAGTACACACTACACAACCTAAAGCACTAATGGCCCCGACAATGAAAAGGTGAAACTGATCATCCAGGTTCATCCGTGTTTCGGCCTGTCATCATTTTATGTAATCTGGCGCAAAGTGGTTACTGACTTACTCCAAAAGTGTCATTGTTGTTCAGTTGAGTGCGACACAAGCTCCACTTACTTGACATCATTAGATACAGGAGTTATACAACACCAAATGCCATTTTTAATCAAAGAATGTTAAGTAAGTTTTATAGAATTAACCATTTATTCTTGGTTTCCTTTTTTTGGGACACACTGTTCAATAAATACATTGAAGAATATTTTTCTGAAATTGCTCCCCAATTTTTAGACGCAGTGTTTTTGCAGATTGGTGAACCTCTGCCTGTCTTTACTTACAACATCTGATATGTTGTCTATGCTCTATTGTGAATAAAATATGGGTTTATGAGATTTGCAAATCATTGTATTCTGTTTTTTTGCACATTTTACACAATGTCCCAATTTCATTGGAATTGGGGATTTCCTAATATCGCATTGAGGACGTCCCATGCCACCCCTCCGAGACCTCTTGCCACCCCTTTGCCACCCCATGTAAAATTTTCTAGATCCGCCACTGTTCCACACAATGCAATTAAGTTTGCCTACACAATTTTTAGAGGTAGTGGGTTTCCACAAAACATTTGAGTCATCACTGTTAAGAAGAGGTCGGGGGAACACCAGATGCAGGATCCAAAAGTGTTTATTTAAACATCAAACACTAAAGGAGAAAGTTGGCAAACTGGCCAGAAACAAAACACCGTGCACATGCACTGAACAAGTGGGATAAACTAAGGTACAGTGCCCAAGGCAGGGGGAAACAGAAGTACACATTCCAAGAGTGGCTAAACTAGAAAAACAAAAACTGGACCTAACTAGACTAACGGAAACACTGAGAGACTTAGACAAAGGGCAGACAAGACGTGGGTGCAGCAAAACACAAGGCTCGGGAATCATACAAAGGAAATACTCGAAATACTCGGGAAGGCACAGGCGCG
Organism: Gymnothorax javanicus; assembly: GCA_029692085.1. NCBI lineage: Eukaryota > Metazoa > Chordata > Actinopteri > Anguilliformes > Muraenidae > Gymnothorax > Gymnothorax javanicus. Next base: position 135,837,430 of record CM056195.1, on the reverse strand, counting down.
GAGATTTCACAATGCAGAGCAAAGCCAATACAAAGTTCCATCTGCCGACTGCTTCATTCTGCCCACTGAAACACGCATGGGAGGAGGCGGGGACTCGGAAGGCAATCTCGGGTGGAAACAGAAACACATGGGATTAATAAACAAATTTATGAGGACCGGGTTAACAATAATGACTCGAGACAAGACGCTGGGAACAATCAATCAAACTAGGCGGTTTAGATTAAGGTAGTCTAAACGTGACGAGTAAAAAGCACCATGAGAGAAGCAAAGGAAAGCATAGCTTTAAACGCAGTTAATCAGGGAAAACTTAGGAAGGAATTACAAAAGCTAGAAACACTCGCACTCACTAATGAGTTAAGGTTAATACTACGTGACAAAATATATACAAACACCCTCAAATAAGTGCTGTTTAGTACGGGTTAGTAATGATCCTATCAGAGAACGCATTCACTAAGAGTTTCGCGAGACCCAGAATTAAGCACAGGTGGAAGCAATGAATGAAATACCACAGCCAATTCCGAAAGAGGAGACGTGATTGGACAACGAGACGCTGGCATGCTGAAGGCAGTCACACGACATCACAGGAGTTTGGGCAAGGGTGAATCAATCTGCAGACGGCGAGAATGAAAGCTGAAAAATAAACCAAGAGAGTGAGGCACGGGAGAAAAAGCAGAAGCACAAATATAAAATTAATAAGCACAATGACAAAACAGCACATATGAGGCAGAACCATAACAATACCCCCTTCCCTAAGAAGCACCACCTGGCGCTGACAAGGAACATCAAAGATACTAAAAATACAAGAAACACTATGAAACACAAGAAACATCAAACAAAATACTAAATACAAAACTCCACAAGGCTAAGAAATACAAAACAAGGAACACCTACGAAATACAAGACCCTAAAGACTAAAACATCTAACCAAATACTAAACAGCACAAAAACAAAAACACTAAACATAAACAAGAATGCTAGGGGTCTCCAGCGAAAGCTGGAGCTAAGGCTTAGGGTGAGACTGGTGGCAATCTCTAATCAGGGTCTTATCTAGGATGAACCTGGCAGGGACCCAGGAATGCTCTTCAGGGCCGTAACCTTCCCAATCAACAAGGTATTGGACCCCCCTACCCCTCCGCCGACAGTTCAGGAGCTTGCGGATGGTGAAGGCCTCTCCACCGTCGATGATGCGCGGCGGAGGTGGGGGATCGGGATCCGGGTGGAGGGGGTGGGTGACGGAGGGCCGAACTCGGGAAACGTGGAAAACTGAGTGGATGCGGCGCATGGTGTGGGGGAGCTTTAGACAGATGGCGGTGGGACTGATGATTTTGTCAATAGGGAAGGGACCGAGGAATCTGGGGGCGAGCTTGCGGGACTCCACTCTGAGGGGGACGTCCTGGTCAGAGAGTCAGACCTTCTGGCCGACACGGTAGGTGGGGGCCGGCTTGCGGCGCTTGTCTGCCGCATCCTTCATCTGCTTCCCCGCACGGACGAGGGCACGGCGGGCGGTGTGCTAGGTGTTACCGCATCACTTGATAAATGCCTCAGCTGATGGAACCCCCACCTCCACCTCCTGTGAAGGGAACAGGGGAGGCTGGTAGCCCAGGCAGCACTCGAATGGGGTGAGACCAGAGGCTGCGGATGCGTGTGAGTTGTAGGCGTACTCAACCAAAGGCAGATGGGCCGACCAGGAGCTTGGGTTCTTGGCGCACACGGACCACAGCATAGTCTCCAGGGTTTGGTTGGCCCGCTCGGTCTGGCCGTTGAACTGGGGATGAAAACCGGAACTGAGGGAACAGGAAGGGCCTAGGAGGGACAGGAAAGCTTTCCAAAAGCGAGAGGTGAACTGAGGGCCACGGTCAGAAACAATGTCAGCAGGGATACCATGGGGACGGACAACATGCTGGATAAGGAGATTGGCAGTGGATTTGGCTGAGGGGAGCTTGGGGAGTGCAATGAAATGGACTGCTTTGGAAAACCGGTCAATTATGGTGAGGATGGTGGTATTGCCTTGGGAGAGAGGTAGGCCGATGACAAAGTCAAGGGCAATGTGGGACCAGGGGCGACTGGGGATAGGGAGTGGCTGAAGGAGACCAGAGGGGGATGTGTGCAGGGTTTTAGCGGTGGCACAGACCGAGCAGGCACTCACAAAGCCCTTGACGTCTTCTGGTAGGTCCAGCCACCAGAAGCGACGCCGAATGAAGGCGGTGGTCCTCTTGACTCCAGGATGGCCCGAGAATTGGGACCCATGTCCCCACTGGAGCACTTCAGACCGGAGAGCCTGGGGAACAAACAGGCAGTTAATGGGACAAGCACTAGGCACAGCCTGCCCGCCCAGTGCTGCCCGGACCCTTTCCTCAATGGAGAGCTGGATTGCATTGAGGAAACGACCGGGAGGGAGGATGGTCTCGGGAGGGTTCTCGGGAGCAGTACCGGTCTCGAACCGCTGGGAAAGGGCATCAGCCTTGGCATTACAGGACCCAGGCCGGTAAGCCAAGGAGAAATTGAATCGCTCGAAAAATAAGGCCCACTGGGCCTGGCGGGGATTAAGTCTCCTGGTCGTCTTCAGGTACTCCAGGTTCTTGTGGTCTGTCCACACCAGGAATGGCGTAGTGGCTCCCTCCAGCCAGTGACGCCACTCCTCCAGAGCCAACTTGACTGCCAGCAACTCCTGGTTACCGACGTCATAGTTGGCCTCAGTAGGCGTGAGGTGGTGCGAAAAGAAGGCACAGGGGTGGACCTTCCCATCCTTGGTGGATCTCTGGGAGAGCACCGCTCCCACGCCCACGTTGGAGGCATCCACCTCCACGATGAACTGGGACGCCGGGTCCGGGGTCATCAGGATGGGCGCAGATGTAAATCACCGCTTGAGCTGCTGGAAAGCCTGGTCCGCCTGGGGATTCCAGCGGAACGGCTGCTTGGTGGAGGTAAGCGCAGTCAGGGGAGCTGCCACCGAGCTGTACCCTCGGATAAAGCGCCGATAGAAGTTGCCGAAACCCAGGAATCCTTGGAGGGCCTTCCGGACCTTGGGCTGGGGCCATTCCAGGACGGACCGGACCTTGGCGGGATCCATCCTCAGGGACCTGGGAGAAATGATGTAGCCCAGAAATGTTGTGGAGCCGGTGTTAAACTCACACTTTTTGGCCTTCACGAAAAGGCAGTTCTCCAACAAGCGTTTCAGAACTTGGTGCACATGCCGAGTGTGCTCTTCCCGGGTGCGTGAGAAAATGAAAATGTCGTCAAGGTAGACATAAATGAACCGGCCGATCATGTCACCCAGGATATCGTTCACCAAACGCTGGAACACTGCGGGCGCGTTGGTAAGGCCAAAGGGAACCACCAGGTATTCCCAATGGCCACTGGGGGTGTTGAATGCGGTCTTCCATTCATCCCCCTCACGTATCCTCACCAGGTGGTAGGCGTTCCTCAGATCCAGCTTGGTAAACACCTGGGCCCCTTGGATGAAGTCAAAGGCAGACGACATGAGCGGCAGGGGATAACGGTTCCTGACCGTCATCTTGTTCAGACCCCAGCCTGCTTAGGGCAGCCACGAGTGCCGAAGGCAGCTGAAGAGCGCCACACCTGGTTACAGCCTGTACGTGACAGATTCCGGACTGCAACCAAAACTGATTATGAGATGAGGGGTCCGAGATGATTGAGGGCAAGTGCAAGTACCGTTTGACGCCGTCAATGTGAGCAACACATGCGTGCACACGGGCCCTACAGAAAACCCAGTTTTTGCCCATTTAAGCATGGCTGCCCTTACAGTGGTCGGTCAGCGACAGTCCCTGTTTTCCATTCTCAGACAGAAACAGGGAAATAAAGTGCCAAAAAATTACACAGAGGCAGGTGCCCACAGTTAGAAGTGAAGAGTTCCTACTCCTGTTGGTGGGCAAAAAATGGGTTTTCTGTAGGGGCCTTGTGCACGCATGTTTTGCTCACGTAGACGACGTCAAACAGTACTTGCGCTCACCCTCAATCGTCTCGGATCCCTCATCTCATGATCAGTTTTGGTTGCTGTCCGGAATCTGTCACGTACAGGCTGTAACCAGATGTGGCGCTCTTGAGCTGCCATCGTCACTCGTGGCTGCCCTAAGTGGGGTCGGTCAGTGACAGTGCCTGTTTTCCATTCTCGGATAGACAGCTGACTAATTGTTGAACGGTAACAGTGCAAATGACGCACCACCTCTCGGCGGCTGAGACTTGCCTGTAACATGCCAAAGGCTCTTTTTCTCTCTCCTGTGTCACAAGCTGTTCCATTTCCTTGATGCAGTAGCATTTTCGTTTTTTTTTTTTGCCTTCATGTAGGCTATTGACCACACCAAAAAGAACAAGTCAAGTGTCACGGTACACATCACGAACAGCTCAATGTTTGTTATTACTGAAGTGCTTGGCGCGTGCACGTGGTGCGCGTCAGGGTTACAATACAGGGCTCGACATAAACGCTTGTCCACTTGCCCGGGACAAGTAGATTTTATTGTCAGACAAGTAGAAGAGAAATTTACTTGCCCCACCGGACAAGTTAAAAGTTGCTGAAAAAATACAGTGTCTTTGCGTTACGTGCCCTGAATTCAATTCGCTAAATGAATACATTCAGAATACCAATTTGAAACAAAAACGTTTTTCCCCACGACACGCCTAACCAGCGCCCAACTCGAATGTTTTGATTGACCGATCAGATATACAGACACGGACACACGGGCGCGCACACATATACAGTAGGAACCCCTTACATCAGGGGAACAGCGATGTTTCTCAAGGCTTCGCAACCCGGGCAAGCTCCAGGAAAAGCCCCAAGAAAAACAGCAACTGCACCTGAGCGATGTGAAACTCAGTCTGTCTGATGAATGAAAAATGAACTGTAATAGCAGAGTGAGTGAGACGTGAATCAATGCCACCTCGCTGCAGCATCGATAGATAAGCTGCTTGTTTAATTTATCGTAGTAATACATTTTAGTTTGTGTTGTGAGTATATTTAGTGTTTCATACGGTTTGTATTTAGTGACATTGCCAGTGCTTCGTTCATTACTGACCAAACTCACTAGTTGACGAAGACATTCGCGGGTTTATTTAACGTTTCCAAGGTAACAGCGTAGGATTGTGGGTAATGTAGTACTTCTCCGTGACATGTATAATACTTTTTTTAATGTTCACAGACAAGCGGACGGACGGACGGACGGATGGACGGACGGACAACCACACCCATGACTATATCCCCCTGTATTATATGCTGGGGGGATAAAAATAACAAACAGACAGACGGACAGGCCAAAAACAATATGCCCCCGAATCTTCGATTCTGAGGGCATAAAAAGTAAATTGTTGTCAATTATACCCGGACAAGTGACTTTTGAGCCTGGACAAGTGAAAAGTAAATTTACTTGTCCAAAGGACAAGTACCAGCAAAAGAATACCACGCGCTTTTCTTTATTTCCTCTCGTGCCTCACTGGAAAAGCAATAAAAATCAATCGATTCTTCAATTTGCCGCAAATACAGTATATACCTCACCCGTGCGTTTTTAATGGAGCTAAGTATATATACAAACACCCTCAAATAAGTGCTGGTTAGTACGGGTTAGTAATTATACTATCAGAGAACGCATTCACTCAGAATTTCGCGAGACCCAGAATTAAGCACAGGTGGAAGTAATGAATGAGATACCACAGCTGATTCCGAAAGAGGAAACGTGATTGGACAACAAGACGCAGGCATGCTCAAGGCAGTCATGCGACATCACAGGAGTTTGGGCAAGAGTGAATCAATCTGCAGACGGCGAGAATGAAAGCTGAAAAATAAACCAAGAGAATGAGGCACGGGAGAAAAAGCAGAAGCACAAATATAAAATAAGCACAATGACAAAACAGCACACATGAGGCAGAACCATAACACATCACAATATCAGGGTTTACAGTGTGCAGTGGAAATCAATGCATGGACTCAGGACACTTCTGTAAACCATTTTCAGTAAACTCAGTTTGTCACTGCATCCACAAATGCAAGTTAAAACTCTGCTGTACAAACCCCAATTCCAGTGAAGTTGGGATGTTGTGTAAAATGTGAATAAAAACAGAATACAATGATTTGGAAATCCTTTTCAACATATATTAAATTGAGTACACTACAAAGACAAGATATTTAATGTTCAAACTGATAAACTTTATAGTTTTTTTGGAAATATTCACTCGTTTTGAATTTGATGCCTGCAACACGTTCCAAAAAAGCTGGGACAGGGGCAACAAAAGACTGGGAAAGCTGAGGAATGCTCAAAAAACACCTGTTTGGTACATTCTACAGGTGAACAGGTCAATTGGAAACAGGTGAGTGTCATGATTAAGTATAAAAGGAGCATTTCCAAAAGGCTCAGTCGTTTGCCGGGAACTGACGGTAGCCTGTTTCTGACCATTTGTGAGTGGCATGGCAAATGGACATAACTGTATTCTCTGTCCTTCTGTTTTTAGAAGAAGGTTCTTGGTATTGAGCAACAACCTTTAACCTTGGTGCTGCATTAAAAGGGGAAATAGGCCTGTGTCTCACCTCACATTCATACCTCAGGGAAGCAGGAAGCTATGTGTTACCACTTCAGATTTTTATATTCAATTCATTATGGAGACCATCAAAAAGTGAAATATTTGTAGGAATACAGTCAAATTAGGATTTTTTTATCTGAGATTTTCTCAGTGGTGCCAATGATTGTTGCATGTTTTTGTGAAAAATTTTGAGAGAAGAATTTTCTTTATTCAACCACTTTTCTATAAATTCAAAAAGAGATTTCTGTAATATTTCTATTCAAACAGTGGGGGGTTAAAAGTAACTGCATTTTTTTGTCATCGCCTTTTTCACGCGTGGAAGGGACTGTCGCTGTAAAAAAATGTATGTTGTGTTCAGTGGTGAGTCTGTGATTAGCAAAGAAAACAAATTTGTTCTTGGTTTATAAAGTATAAAAGAATGTATTCATGCACATTGAGATTACCATTTAAATGACTGCAACAAATGTTACAGCATCACCCCTCCCCAGTTTTGCAAAGGCACAAAATGCAACCAGTAATAGATACCTGTGACCCGTGTCTGAGTTGTGTTTTTTAATTGCTCTGCCTCGTAACGAATTCATCATTCTGAATGCCACAATAGACTTCCCGCACACATTCTCAGTGTTTTAGAAATTTCAAGGCAATATTTTCTTTTTAACTAAGTTAAAATGAGAAATGTTTCAGTTTATTGAGGCAATCAGGGGCAATGTACTTCATACTCATTTTTTTCATTCAAAGCTCATTTAATCTCCCAAGACCCAGTGATTAATTGTTGTCGACACCCTGGAACCAGTACTACAACATTCATAACATAATTTTTTTTAAAATTATTTTTCACATAGTTTAATCATCCTGTTGTTATCCCCAAAATGAAATACAGATTTTATTTTTTTATGGACCTCAGGTGGACAAGCCTGAATTTAATTCTGAGGAGTGCAGAGAGGAGGCAATATTTTCTGTGAAAACATACTCATAGTGCTTCAGAACAATTAATTACATTCATATGAATAAAAAAGCAATGGTGAAGTGATTATCATCAACCTCTTTTTGAAGTTAAGAAACAGCCTGAGTGAAATGACATTCAGAGCGTATCGCTAATTACGCTGGTTGGGAATTTTGGCATGAAGAAGACCTTTAAATATAAGTTACATACTGAATTTATAGGAAAACAAGTAATTCCACATTGTGGAAAAAATAAATTTGTTCTAAAATGCATCAAAAAGTAGTTCTGCTTAAGACTCTGACTTGAATGACATTTTTAGAATCACTGTGAGGCACTGAGGCAAGACATTAATTATAATATTCCTGGTTTTCATTGTGACCCCATCTCATTCTGGGGCAAGTGAAAAAAGCATGACCGGTTTAAAGAAAGCTCATCCTCAGGTGGTCACAATTTATCCTTTATTTAAAACTGAATATGCCTGCTGTTGTTTCTGCTGTAGAAAACTGGGTATCTATGCAGGCTGCATCATCAAAATCATCCTTCTCAGTGCAAAAAGCATTCAGCCAGTACATTCATTCTAAATCATCCTTCTCAGTGCAAAAAGCATTCAGCCAGTACATTCATTCTAACAGCCAATATGCTGGCATTGACCTAGCAAGCATAATGTATTACATTGTAATTACTTCCAAAAACCAATCACGGATTATGGGTAAACAAGGATTTTCCCCCCATTCTTAAGTACTGACATTAATGCGTGCAGCCTTTTTGGCTTGTAACAATCAATTAACTCCGCACCAGAATAAGGGACATCTGTTTACTCTTCCCTGGTGCAACTGCTGGCTCAGGAAAAAATAATATTATATTTATGATTCTTACAATTCCAAAGTAAATCAGCTTCCAGACGAGCAGGTTTGACTTGACAAAATTCAAACCTATTCCTGACTATGCAGAAACAAACAATTGAGAAACCAAAGCTATAAGTAATTTTACATAATTAAGAAAAAAAATGGTCAAGTAGACTAAAATAGGTACGTATACGGGCTACGTACAATGTTTTTGTGCTGAGACCCAGCTAAAATTAATTGTAGTGGAGAGGTGAGCTAGTGGGGACATAAACAACAGTTACCGTGAGGTCTGCAACCATATCATTCAGAAACTCTGTGTCATTACTTTACTGCTCAGAAATGCATTCACAAATATCATGTCTCCTTAGTGCAGGCATCACACTGTCCCGAAATTGACACCAGATGGACACACGATAAAGTAAATGTTCAAATTCGGATCTGACCGTAAAAACATTGGGCCATTCGTGAGGGCATCTAAAGCCATCGTATGACCGCCGGTTGAGTTTCTCAGGCTCCGGCAGCAACTTCGTTAGCGTTGACAAAATCTTTGGCATGCCAAATAAATTGCCGGAAGACCTTGCGAAGGTTCATTTTCGTGTTGAATTCGTGTGTCCATTTTGCCCTTCGTAAGGCCATCGTGAGGGCATCTTGTCAAATCGTGTCATCTTCGTCTTTACTTCGTGTGAGCATTAGTGCCATCGGGCATTTTTCGCCTCACGAAGACGATACGAAGGAAACAAGAAGCTGCCCGATTGTCTTAGGAAGGCAACACGACTACGTGAAGCCCTCGCAATGCCGTCGTGTAGCCATCGTATTATGGTACGATGACATCGAGATGGAACCACAGCGTCGGCGAAGACAGCCGAATTTGAGTAGCTCAAGCGTTTCACATGTGTCATGGTAACGTGGACATAAGCTATAAAAGGCCAGCCTCAGAGCATTTTCCTCAGTCAGTCCTGAGCAACTCTACAGAGCAGGCACAACGTATATTACATATGTAAGGGATGTGTATAGTGAGCCGGTGATTGTCGAAAAATAACTCCCGACGGGGGAATAGAACCCCGACACGCAGCTCACTGTACATTATCCTGCTTAGAATATGGCCAAAACATTTAAAATATTAAAATATTAGTATTACTAGCAACGGACAGCAGCGCAGCGGTCACACCTCTGGAAATAAACGCCGCAGAATTTTGGCGATTGACCAATCAGAATCGAGTATTTAAGAGTGCCATGTTCTAAATATACAAAAAATAAGGCACAACGTATTCATGAAACTGATAACTGATAATGAACTGGTTGCTTGCCTTTTTTCGAAGTGTCTCCGTGTCCGATAGTCGGATGGTTTTCAATACAACTTTTACATGGCGTTACCGTGTCCGACAGTCGGATAGGGTTTCAATAGAACTGTGTCCGACAGTCTATTTTCTTTTCTTCAGAATTTCTTTAAATCTTTTAGGGTTTAGAGATAGGCTTTCAAAATAGCTCCCTTGGTGACATTCTTGGCAGTCATCTTGAAGAACTGTGCCCAGTAGATTTAAAGAAATCTTTAATAAACTGTGGACTGTTGGACACGGAGTTATATTAAAACTCTAATCCGACTGTCGGACACGGAAACACTGCCTACGTTTTTTTAATCTTAACATTTCTTGTTCATAACAAAACAATAGTTTATTATAGAAACTTACAGTAATCTGTCGTAAATTTACTAGGTTACTCTGTAGTAAATATGCAAGCCATTGTGTGGCCTTCGTGTCTCCTGCGGGTAAATTACTTAATAAAAATTCACATCTTTTTGTTGCCTTCCGTAGGCATTGTGGTTTGGGTGCCATCGTGTGACCTTCCAATTTAGGCATTGTACTTAAAGAAGGTCACTGAAAATCATCTCATTTCACAGGGATGTAGCCTTTTTAAATTGGCTTAGTTTTCAAACCAAAAGTAGAGGGAGTGGTCTGGCGAGCCAACCCAAATTCCCCACAAAAATATTAGACCATTTTATGGCATCTGGTGTCAATTTCGGGACAGTGTGACGCCTGCTTAAAGAAGGTCACTGAAAATTTGTTTCGCATCCGGTGTGAAAGCGGCTTAAAACTCAAAAAGAATGCGTGAGAGTTGACAGGTATGCGTTATAAATGAAAACTGGCCGCACCTGATAATGTTGAGTGTTTTTGGACATTCTGTAATGGTAATTTAAATGATTGATTGAAAACAGGTCGTGACCAATCATTCTTTTTAGGGATTGTTTGATCCTCCCCAGTTGGCAGTTCACGAGCCGCGACTGAAGGGAACAGAGATAATCTATATGCAACCCCAATTCCGAAATAGTTGGGATGAAGTGTAAATTGTAAATAAAATCAAAATGCAATGACTTTCAGATCACGTGAGCCAATGTTATCTAAAATAGAATATAGATAACATTTCAAATGTTGAAACTGAGACATTTTACATTTTTATCCACAAAATGAGCTATTTCAAATTTTCTGGCTGCAACGGATCTCAAAAAAGTTGGGACACAGGCAAAAAAGGGCTGAAAAAGCAATCAATATATAAGAGAATCAGCTGAAAGAACATTTAGCAAGTAAATAAGTTTACTGGCATCAGGTGTGTAACATGATTGGTTATAAAAGGGATGTCTTAGAGAGGCTGAGTCTCTCAGAAGTAAAGATGGCCAGAGGCTCTCCAACCTGTGAAGTCTTGCGTAAAAAAAAATTGTGGAATACTTTAAAAATAATGTTCCTCAACGTCAAATTGCAAAGGCTTTGAAGGTCTCATCTTCGACAGTGCATAACATCAAAAGATTCAGAGAAACTGGAAAAATCTCTGTGCATAAGGGACAAGGCTGAAGACCTTTACTGGATGCCAATGATCTTCGGGCCCTCAGACGCCACTGCATCACTCAACGGCATGATTCTGTCATTGACATTACTAAATGGGCCCAGGAATACTTCAAGAAACCACAGTCTGTAAACACAGTCTGCCGTGCCATCTACAGATGCCACCTAAAACTCTATCATGCCAAAAGAAAACCATTGTTGAGCATGATCCAGAAGCGCCACGGTGTTCTGTGGGCCAAGGCTCATTTAAAATGGACTGTAGCAAAGTGGCAAAGTGTCCTGTGGTCAGATGAGTCCAAATTTGACATTCTTGTTGGAAATCATGGGCGTCGTGTCCTCCGGGCTAAAGAGGAGAAAGGCCACCCCTCCTGTTATCAGCATTCAGTTTAAAAGCCTGCATCTCTGATGGTATGGGGATGCATTAGTGCATATGGTGTGGGACACTTGCATGTTTTAAAAAGCACCATGAATGCTGAGAGGTATATAAAGGTTTTAGAGCAACATATGCTCCCCTCCAGACGACATCTATTCCAGGGAAGGCTTTGTGTATTTCAGCAGGACAATGCAAAACCACATACTGCAGCTATCACAACAGCATGGCTTTGTAGTAGAAGAGTCCTTGTGCTGAACTGGCCTGCCTGCAGTCCTGATCTTTCACCGATTGAGAACATTTGGTGCATAATTAAACGAAAAGTCCGTCAAAGGAGACCCAAAACTCTCCAGCAGCTGGAAACCTGTATTAAACAAGAGTGGGATCAAATTCCAATGGCTAAACTCAAGAAACTTGTCTCCTCAATGCCAAGATGCCTCCACTGTGTTAAAAAGAAGAGGGATGCTACACCATGGTAAACAGGCTCCTGTCCCAACCTTTTTTGAGACCTGTAGCAGCCATCAAATTTGAAATGAGCTCATTTTGTGGATAAAATTGTAAAATTTCTCAGTTTCAACGTTTGCTATGTTATTGCTGTTCTGTTGTGAATAAAATACTGACTGGCCTGATTTGAAAGTCATTGCGTTTTAATTTTATTCACAATTTACACTTTGTTCCAACTATTTCGGAATTGGGGTTGTATAATGAGACTAAGTGCTATTGGATCAAACACACAAATATTTCACAAAATCGACGGAATAAAAGTCCAGACAGGCGCGTGCTGGCCGCGGTTTTTGCTAGCGTCATCACAACATCCTGTTTCAGCCGTATTGTTTTGGTGTTAAAAGTCTTTCGGCCAAAAACCGAAAATGCATTTTTTTTTTTTGCCATTTTCAGCCGAAAATTTTCGGTGGCTGAAATTTCGGTGCATCTCTAGTTGATACCCATAGTATTACTGGCTGTACAGAGTAGTCTGTACTTCTTGAGAACATAGAGAGCATTCAGAAAAGTTGAATTTACAGCCTTGTCCTCCTCGGTCTTTCCGGATTTGAGTTGGTTAGATTTTTCAGCAAATACTGTGGTCAATCGTTCTTGCGCTGCATGTATCCCTGCCTTGGTCATGTTCCCCATGTTTATTGTCGCAAGTGCAGCTTTTTTGTGTGGGGAACATGAAGATACCAGTTTGCAGACTGTTTCAGCAAAAGCTTTTGGGCTTATCGGCAAACCTTGGCGTGCTCGCTGCAAGGCTTTCCTTTTTGCATCTTCAGATCAATTGTCAGGGTCCATAACCAATTCCCCAGCAGCTTCAGTTGCTTCTTCCCCACTGCTAGTTGATTGTTCCATCAAAGACAATGTCCTTGCATAGTAAACAGCTCTACGTATTTCATTTATTCTGTTTTTTTTTTTTTTTGTGCGGTCATATTTGCTCTGTATGTTCATTTTTGCTCTTTCCAGGCTTCTCTTTGCTTTTTCTTTTTATCTTCTTCAGCACGAGTAGTGGGCCTTTGTGGTTCCTGCATAGTTTGGGGTCTCCCAAATTCTGCCAACTTCTCCTGATGCTTTCGCTCCCTCATTTTTTGCATCCGCAGTCTGGTCTTCTCATTTGAAAGTCTCTTCTTTTCATCTGACATTGAATCTCCGTAAACCCATGACCGAAGTTTGGCATCCTTGAGGTAGGCCTTGTACCGATCAGAATCTTTAACTTCTCCCAGAAACGGCAACTCTTCTCCTTTGGGGTGGCCTCCTGACATGTCGGGCATCTGTACATGTGCGACTACCAGTTGCATGTAAAACAGGTGCCCTTGGCCTTGCGCTGCGTAATTTTATTCGCTAGGAGACAGATGCCTTCCTGAAAAAGAATGTTACTTTGCTTAACTTGCAATCAAGCCATTTATTCAGCCAACTGACTAGGGGGGGTCATCTCAGTCATTCCATTCGATTACGATTTGGAGGGTCGCGATTCAATTATTAAACGATTCTCAGTGCATCTCAATTTCAGATTTCTGTACATGGTTTATTTTTCCCCATCTATACAAACTCTCAAGTGAAATCAAAACCCTTTTATTTATACATTGTTGCAACAAATAACTTAACATGAACAGCTGCCCCTTTTCAAATAAATAAAATATTTATCTTCCAATTCACCAGATGAGACTGAACATAGTGTTCAAAAATAGTTCACAAAAATAAACCTCTTGCATCGTGCATTACATTCTCATACATCAAAATAAAACCGATTTACATTGAGGAAATAATTATTTAGCGGCTGTATTATGTAATGCGCATTTCTAACATTCAGTAAACATAGCAACAGCTCCTCTTCCACTTTCTCTCTCTTTGACTTGCACTTCTCAATGACTTCATTACCCAAGCTTTGGTGCCGCGGTAAAGCGTTGGGATAGCCGCGTCTGTGAAGTAGCCTATCGCCTGCACGGGACGTTGTTTCTTGGTTCCAGGGTATGCAGGAGAAAACAAATGCTTTCACTTTCCACGACAGAGTAAAGCTGCTTGCACACCGGGCGTGAAACGAATTTTTCGCACGACAGATTACATTCAAACGCAAAGACACGAAACGCGTGTATTTGCGTCTTTGCATTGACTTTGAATGTCATCTGTCGTGCGACAAATTCATTTCGCGTCCGGTGTGCAAGCAGCTTAAGGGCGCAGATCTTTAGCAATAAAACTGCGACAGCCTTTGTAGTCTTTTTGGCCCTGTCAGAGTTGGGTGCCAGCTTTGATACAAGTGTCTGTTCAAGAGTTTTCTGGTTGGATAAAGCAACGGTTTTTTTTTTCCCTACTAAAGTAAGCTCGGAGTGGCAACGTGTTGCCTATGTACTTGATCTTTGCGTTATACGTCTTGCAAATTGCATAAGTCTTGTCTAGCTCTGTTGTTTTACCATCAATTTCAGGAAATCCCAAGTGTTCCAAAACAGCAGCTTTTGAAAAAGTCGGTGGTGCTTGTACCTCTTTTCTCTCTCACACCTGCACCTCTTTCGCGCGATCCGAATTGTAAACATGGCGCACACGTTCTAAGACACGCCCCTCTAGCGCATTCAAACGGTAGGATTGGCCAGCTGTTCAAGCGGTAGGATTCCAATCCCCGAGCTGAATGGCTTGCTAATCCTGGCGCTAGGTTGACTGGCCAATCATAGCACTTGAATGCTCCGGAGGGGCATGTCTTTGGGTGCCATAATAACGCGTAACTCCAAACTCCCAAACTCCGGGAGAGGCAGTCCATTGAAAACTGCGTTGATCATCGATTATAGACTTTCCTGCATCGATGCTGAATCGTTCAACAAAGCATCGCGATGCATCGTAGAATCGATTATTTCCCCCACCCCTACAACTGACCAATCAAAACCAAAATGTGGCCTATTATGATAAAGAAGAGATAATGAGAAGCAGACAGACTTAACCAGGCTATTGTGTTAGATTAAAAGAATGTCAATAATCTGAATAAATTGCAGACCTCTGAATTCTACCTCTCATCAAGGAATTTTGTATGTATTATTAAAGATATTTCTTAAAAAAATAAATTATTTTAAGATGGTCCTGGTTTTAAGTGCTTTAAAATATAGGCTACGTGAAGTGGAAAACATTCTGTGAAGCATACCAAACGTGAATGCGAGAGAGAATATGTTTGCTTTGCACGCAATAGTCCAATGCACCGAAGATTTTGCACGTTCAGGCAAATCTTTGCCGCAAATTTGGGGCATTTTTTATTAGATAATTGAACAAGATTAATTTAAAATCAAGTAACTCATAGCACTTGATTTTATTTACTTTTGAGCGTCCAAATAACCGACAGTGAAGGTGGAAAACATTTTGTTCAAGCGTATCGAACGTGACAAGTAAATTGTTAACGCATTCGCACACATCGCGGCAGAATTCAAAATTAGAAATAATCTAGCAAACACAGGCAAATCTTTAAGGTATGAAGACAAAGAAAAAAAAAGAAAAAGAAGTTCAGAAAACCTTCTGAATTCCTAGTTATGAACCAAAAGGGTGTAGGCTGAAGCAAAGCTTATTAGACACCTACCCCCTCTTACCTTACAAAATCATGATCATCACAAGCTTATGGCAACAGTGGTGCTGGAAACTTGATGTTGACATTGCATTTGACCAGGCAAATCTGTCCTGTTTAATGGTTATTTAAATTTCAAAATGTGACAAACAAAAATGATATATAAATAATTCAGACTGTTTTCCAATTTAAATCATTAGCCTAATTGAGCAAATCAACTGTTTGATTGCAAATTGAGCAAAGCAATTGGGAAGGGGGTGAGATCAATTGTCAGGTAGAGAATGATGACTTTGCAGACCTTAACTATGTGTTGTTCAGAACGCAATTTGCCTGAATATGTTTGCAAGATTATTTCCAGTTTTACACTTGGCTGCGCTGCGTGTGAACAATGAACATGTCCAGTTCGATGGGCTACGCTTAAACACAATGTTTTCCACTATCACTGTAGGCTATTTGGTTGCTCAAAAGTAACCAAAATCAAGAGCTATGAATTACTTTTTCAAATTAATCTTAATCAATGATCAAATAAAAAATGCCACAAGATTTGCGTTTGCCTGAACGCGTTTGCAAAGTCTTCGCTGAATTTATCTATTGCATGAAATGCGAAAATAATTTCTCTCACTTTCACGTTCGATATGCTTCACAAAATGTTTTCCACTTCGCGTATGTTTTAAAACGCTTAAAAACCAGGACCATCTCAAAATGATTTTATCTTTAAGAAATCTTTTTAATGATATGTAAAAATTCTACGAGAAGTGGAATTAAGAGGTCTGCTATTTATTCAGATTATTATCTAACACGGCAGCCTGGCTAGGTCTGTCTGCTTCTCATTATCTCTTCTTTATCATTATAGGCCACATTTTGGTTTTGATTGGTCAGTTGGCTGAATAAATGGCTTGATAGCAAGTTAGGCAAAGTACACGGGAATTGATGTAAGGTAAGCTGATTATGCCAGGGCGATGGAGGCTGTCCAACTTCGCTGATAATTAGGGGACTTCAAATCACAGTTTTCTTCCCGGAAGCATTTCAAATGACCGCATTAGGTATGTGTCAGAGGGTGAGCACTCGTTCACAGAGCTCAAAAGGACTTCATTAAAATGCAAACCACGTGATTTCAATAAACTGGTATATTCACTAAACTTCGTCCAAAACATCAGAGTTCAAGGTTTTCAAGTTGTCAAATCGTATCTTTGTGGATGCCTACAACATAAATCAAACTTGCAGTGGATTTTTTACTTCAGTTTTAAATTTGATTTCCGCAACTGGAATCGTTCGTGGTCCTTTTGAGTGATGTGATAATTGTTGTTCTGCCCTGAAATCGCTCTTTCACATACCTCAGAAGGCTACTTCTCGCTAAACTTCTGCAGAATCGGAGCACATTAGAAATCACTAACGACTGCAGCTTGCCTTCTTTTATCCCACTTGTTGATGGAGGCATCGTTGGTGGCTATTTTACCGAGATGAAATGCACTAAAGATGTTCAAGTCGACAGCATCTTTTTGGGGCCTTTACAGCCATGTGAACGCCAATCACCATGCTAGAAATAACTTGTTTGCATACACCAAACAGACACCAGACGACTCAAGAAATGGTTGGAATTTAAAAATACAGTTGCAATTTAACAAAGGCAAGTGTCCGACAAGAAAGGGAATTTAGAATTGTAGGTTAAATTTTCGATGTATAATAAATGCATGCAGCTATGTTTTGAAATTTATTATGCATACTCTTTGTGTTGGTACAGGTGGATCCAGAAATTTTTGAAAGGGGGTCCCAAAGCTAAAAAGCTATGTTACATTACCGACCAGAACTAAGCTACACAAATGTTTACTTATGTTTACTTGTATGGGAATAACATTATTTGGGGGAAGGGGAATTTGCAAGATTGTTAAGGGGTCGTGGCCAAGATACACTGGCAATACCCCAGGGATACCATGATTTTGGAAAGAGCAAGTGCCCCACACCCCAGCGAAATAATCAACTTTTAGTAAACCTCAGTAAACATTGGGCATTCACAAAAAAATCTGTACCGTCCCCCCTTTTGAGACCTCTGGAATTCCAGGGTGGATGGTATTAGGGCAGCCTGGAATTCCAGGGTGGGTACTCTAGCAGGGAGAAAATCCAGGGTGGATAAACCAATTTACCCACACCAAGAATTTTGCATAATGCATAACTTTTATCCTTGTAAGTATTCCCCCCCAACAAAAATAGGCTGGTTGGTTACGCCGTGGACAAATAAAAAGCCATTTTAGGCCTGGACTGGTTCACTTGTTTAGCTAATGAGTGCACCATTTCCTGGTTTAAATTTTATTTACAACAATCATTAGTGTCACATCCAATTGCACAGGACCAAGTGCAGATTAACGAATACGCCAAAATTGGCCTATATTAACAAGATTGAACAAGAACACAAAAGGGCTTTCTTCACTGGACTGTAATCACTATACTGTCTGCGGTCAGGTGGCCGCAAACAGGAATATGCATGGTAGGGCAGCTAAATTTTTTTCTGCAGGTTGGTTGGTACCATTTTATATATCAGCTAATCACAGATTGGCTGTGGTACCATTGTGAGTGCCATCAGCCAATCACAGCTCGGCTGTACTCATGCATCAATGAGAATGGCGATGCATTTGACCTTGTCACTGTCAGCTGAGTTGTGCATGCGGCAAATTTGCGAATGCTCATCGACAATAATGATGTAAGTGCTCCACAATACCTGAAATTACAAGTACACTAGCTGGTCTGCTGCAGAAGTCCAATAGTCTATTTAATAGGCATTGGCTTCGGTGACTAATACTGCAGATTGGAGAGCAAAATTTGTGATATGTTACTGTGTTTGCATAACCAGTTTTTTATTTCGCTATTCACATTTTGTGCGTTTCTAAGGGTAATGGAAACGCTCCTAGAGAGTGAGGACGATGTCCGACGTTATTAGCCCAAAAAACACAGTCTGCTTTGTAACCATAAACTGTTTGTGACACGCACTCCAATTT
Source organism: Gymnothorax javanicus (assembly GCA_029692085.1). Lineage (NCBI taxonomy): Eukaryota > Metazoa > Chordata > Actinopteri > Anguilliformes > Muraenidae > Gymnothorax > Gymnothorax javanicus. The sequence goes on along the minus strand of CM056195.1, from coordinate 135,818,899 downwards.
GGGGCATTGCGCTGATAAGCATATGATCTTCGCTGGAGTACATTGGGGAGGCGTCACCAGTTAGTTTCTGAATCAGTATTTTGAACATTTGCCACAATCGACAAAATACTATTCTACTGACTGCTGGCCAATTATCTTATCAAATATCAATACCTTTACTTTTTGCTGGCTGCCGGACATGGAGTATTTTGCATTTCGCGTCGGACAGTCTTGATTGTGCATGCGATATTTAATTCACAATGTCAATGGTCATGGAATTGATTTGCTCACTGACTACAAGCACTATTTTATCTCTGGTGTGGAAATAAAGCGTGAATCTGTTCGATCCATCGGACTAATTTTCAAAAGAGAGACCGAATAAAGACTGTTGTCTATCTTCAACGGAAGAAAACAGACGAATAAAAAGACCAAGAAAAGTCGATAGCTATCAATTTGCATTTTGTGAAGGTCAAACACAAACATGGCCAAGTTTCTAAGTCTAATAATTGCTGGAATACTCGAAAAATTAGAACTTTTATGACTTTCGGACACGGAGTATTTTTGGATCTCTGTCCGACAGTCGCTAAATTCTTCATAAATGCACAAAGTCCCGCGCCAATGTCGACTCACTTTATTGAGCAGAGCTTAAACAGAAATATTGATTGAAATTCTCGGTACTCATCTTGAAGAACTGAGCCCTCTTAACAAAACATTCATGTTTAATATCTAAAAGATTCAGTAGATTTGAAGAAATTAAAAACAATAATCGACTGTCGGACACGGAGTTATATTGAAACCATCCGACTGTCGGACAGGGAGATATATTAAAACCCTGTCCGACTTTCGGACACGTAGACGCTGCGTTTCTCATTTATTGTCCAGTATTTTTTTCAGATTGAAATCACAACACATGAAACCGCTGCTCTGTGGGAGCTGCCGACGACAAGTCCAGATCTAGATAATCAGATGAGCAAAGTAAAACCTCTGCATGTGCACAGTAGGCTATTATAAAATCAGCATGTCTGAATGTTAATAAATATCTCTCTCCCCCCCCCTTTATAAACATAACCCTTATTATAAGGGTGTTATCAGTTCAATTAATGAATAAGCTTGATTGCAAGATGAACGACTAGGTAGTCTTGTGATGCCATGGGGATTAGCTGGTTCAGGGATACGAGATCACGGAGTGAGACCTAAATTCATGCGACACGCTGGAATACCGGTGACAAGACTTTTGGATGATGTGCACGATTAATACTTAATTTGTTCAGTCGACTAAGTTTAATATGTTTTTGTTTAGATAACCGGAATATGTTTTTGTTCAGAGAACAGGAGTAGGTCGCATATAATCCGATTCCTGAAGCGTCACCTAAATTGGCAAATGATCTTTAGCAGGCGGATTATACCCAGTATATGGGAAAAAAAAAAAAAAACTTACAATGACAATGAGAACAATTTCACTTTATATGAAAAAACTAACGATGACAATGAGAACTATTTCACTTTAAGGAACTGAGAATTTAAAATAGGCCTGTACAAGCGTTCATATAATTCGTCATCCATATTCAGTCGTCGTTCACAAAAGAATATCCGCGCCCATAATCTAAAAGCTCACTTTACACAAGATGAACGCATCAAGCCCTGGGCAGGCATCGGAGAATGAACACATTGGGAAATGAACGCATCAGAAAATGAACAGAAGGGTGTTCATCATCGAACGCAGTGACCAGGTTTGCAGCCTCGAACGCATCCAAAAATGAACAGGCGTCCGTTCAAAAATGAATGCGTTCACTTTTCAGAATATTGACAAGCTCCCTAAAGCACAACAGCTTTCATTTCTTCCAAGTCGTGTATCTCTGTTAGAATTGTTGACACATTCAAACGTCTCCTACTACATCAGTTTGTATGTCATGTGCTAATATAAACAGGGAACTGGCAGATTTAATTGAGCTTCAATCATAAATTTTTATAGTCAAATGCATCCATAAAAATGCAGTGAATGATGGACTGGCAAAACTAAGGAATTGGTACAATTCTACTTCAATGCTTCTGATGAGCTTATAAGCTTAAAATATGCAATACATAAAAAAGATTCCATTCTTTAAGCCCAAGTTCAGAGACTGCAAAACGTAAATGATTTGTGATTTTATCCCAAACCCCTCTCCACAGATGCGCAGATCTTGAACTCCTGTGTTCAGATCACTGCTCAGTTGTTGAAGTAATTGTGATCACACATAGTGAATGTAAGACTGGCATGAAAAATTACATCACCAAGGGTTATCTGCAGTGAGCCACGAAAATTTAGCTCAAACATCTTCCTTAGTGAACTTAATATTATTTACTAATTTGGAAAAATTTGTTTAACCTCATAGCAACAATATAAAGCCATAGATGGCCCAAGTGTACATCAATCCAGTTGTGAAAAGCAACTCAGGGAATGACAAAATAAACAAGATGCATGTTCTAATTCAACTATCAAAATCTCGTTTCATATTAATATAATAACATTATATTAATGTTGATTGCTTGTGGAGATTTCTCTTTCAAAATTCTGCTTTCATCTTTCCATCTTTAGAGACTTGTTTAAAAAACAGCAAATAGCTTGCAAAGCTAGGAGTCCATTTTCCTCTCGCTTCTATTCGATTCCATATATATATATATATATATATATATATATATATGATTCTGTTATTAAACCACCAAGTTAGTGAGGTCACCCCTTCCTCATTTGTCAGCCCCCACGTGCCTGAGCAGGCGCTCCTTGATATATTTCTCTAACATAAGATTCAGTATCATAATTATACTTAAAACCAACAATACAAGCATATATCCAAGTTAAGAGAATATCTTTTAACCAATTTTCTTCAAATCTAGCAAATAACTTTTGTCTAATTGTGTTTGCTCTACATAATAAATTGTTCCTGTACATATACTCTAATCTAACTTCCTCAAACACACTATGAAGCTCATTAGTCCGTGAACAATTATGCAATTTGCTCCAAAGAAAAACCTTCTTGTTAACCTTATTTTCTGACATGTTAAGCAAACCATTCCACAGTCTACCATTTTACATTTTCGCCTTACTGATCCAGGAATCCAACCCATATCACCCTGAACAGCCAAAATAGGAGCAAACTTATGAACACCTAAAAAGCAACAAATCGCCCTGTTCTGTGCAGAATCTGCAGCTTTACACTCCTTTAATCCCCATATCTCAGAACCGTAAGTAAATATAGGGGAAACACATGCGTCATAAAGGTGCAAGTAAGTGAAGACATCAAGATCTTCACAAATTTTAAACTTGTTATCTGCAAACCCTGATGCTCTCCCAGCTGAAACTGCCAAGACTTTTATTTCAGCTTCACATTCTAATGTATAACATAACTATGACTTATGGTGTTATTTTGAAATGTAATATTTTATTATAAGGAGTCCAGGGGCGGACTGTCTTGCATGCTGATCTCTGTCTCTCTCTCCCTCTCGCGATGGCTATCCTTTCCCTGACGTTGCCCTTACGTCTGTGCATTACAACAATGGGGGGGGGGGGGGGGGGGGGAATTTGAATCAGAGCCGAAAGTTTTACAACTGAGAAAGACGAGTAACCAAGTGACATGTTCTATCTGTCTAATCATCTCCTCCCCTTCGTTTCTGCACCACTGACAATACAACACTTACAACAGGCTATATACACACCCACTACAAACAAAGGGCTGTCCATGGTATCAAGGTTTTCATAAACCATACCCATTTTACTACTTCACTGCACAAACGCACACTTGCTTGACTAGAGTGTAATATTTTAGGATTTGCAGGAATCATAAGGACTGAGAGGTATCCACCATAAGGTAATAATTATAATCAGCATTAGTCTAAGCCCATATAAAAAAGCAGCTGTACTTACCAATGATGTTTTCAAGCAGCATGATCCACCTGTTGTTGTTGTGGGTGGCGACAGAATCAATGATTTTCTGAATGCCAAGTGCCTTGGTCCTCCGGCTGCTCATAGCCAACACCGCCAAGTTGCTGTCATGAGCATCACCGCTGATATTCTTTTGGTAGTTTTTGTTGCGTTTGAGGCAGGAGAAGCTCCATTTGCATCAGGCAAATGTCACAGGAAGAGTCAGTGAGACGCAGATCAGTTTGTATAGATCTGTAAATGCATTGCGGTAGGGTGTCATCAGAGATAGAAATCTCACAGTATCATTCACTGTCAGCCCTTGCATTTGTTTTATTTACAGAATTCGCCGAACCTGATGCAGCTCTGCTCTGAGGTTCACTTCAGTCACAACATAATATTGAGCTATTGGCCAGAGGCTTTTCTTGTCTAGGAAGAGCTTGTGTTTGGGGCTCAAAGCAGAGACTCCAGTCAGAACACCTGCTGTCTCAGTTGAGAACCGTCTCTTCATCTCAGTCAAAAGTCGGTCTATAACAGGATGGAAACAGCGCTTGCGAAGGTCATCAGAGGATGTGACAGGTGTGGGCTCGGTCTTGGCTTCAACAACAAAACCCCGTAGGCGCTGGGATGGCTGGGCCTGCCTCCTTTCATGTGGTCTGCTCTGTATACCGGCCTTGACGCATAGGTCCCTTGCTCTTGCCAGAATTTCATTCCATGACTCCTCTCCCCGTTTTGCAGAAAGTGCATCGATAACAGATTGAGCCAAGTCTGATACAGATGAGACTGTGACTGGTCTGACATAAACCTTCTGGATCGGAATAAATCCTCAGAGTGAGAATTCAAGCAAATTGCTCATCAATCAGTCCCTATCAGTGTGGCCTCTGTTTTCCTCCATGGATTTGGTTGGCCCATAATATCCTGTAGTGTAACTATGATAGATGGGAGTGTTTTCCTTATATCACACAAAGCTGTGTACTGACATGCCCAGCGTGTATCTGACAATTTCTTCAATTCCACGTGCTGCGTAGTGGGCTCTAGTTATTTCTGTTTTTTCATGAAGAGATTGTGGGAAACAGAATTGAGAAGAAGTTGTAAAACAGCTGCATAGTTTTGAAAAACTCACATGCATCTGGTACATTACTCACACCATCCACAAAAACAAGGTTAAGTCTGTGAGCGTTACAGTGCCCATAACATGCCTGCAAGACTTCTTTCTTTAACCTCTCTTGAACTCCGTTATTGCAGCCGGTTGACTGCCACCCCATCATAACACTGGCCCATACACAAGTTCTTATCGATGTCACTCTGGGCCAGGGTCTGCTGGATGCTTTTAAGAGGTGACTCTGCATCCAACCCTTCTGCTGGAGTGAAGTGTAAGAATTCATCAAGCGCAGTTTCCTTACTCAAATAACGCATCACCACTGATATTTGCTCCTCCTTGCTGACGTCTTTACATTCATCCACTAGAATGGCAAACTGCCCAGCCTCCTTGATTTCTGTGCTTATCTGATGTCTGATCATACCTGCCGTAACACCCAGAATTTCATTTTGGATATGGTGATGGGTGTATTTTGCATTCCCAGGATTTTCCTCCATTTTTTTTTAGCTACAGTCTTATCAAACTGCCCAATTCCACTAAGTAACTCAACAAAGTTTCCCCTGCTTCCAAACCCGTCATTCCCCCCAGTGTGCACGCTGGGCAGTGCCCTGACACGTAATGTAGTGCACAGACTCAAACACTGCTCTCATATATTCATGATTTTCCTGAACATCTTAGAATGTCCTTTATCAAACAAATTTCCCAGTGTTGATCAGTCTTTTTCTCTCAATCTGAACTCAGCCCATGACTCATAGGAAACTTATGAGCTGCACTTACATGGTGAGTCTTGAAAGCTTTTGTAGCTTTCTGCCAGTTGCGACAACTGGTGACAGTGAAGGTAGACGCTGAATGAAACCCATGTCCTCCACTCAGGAAATGTCTGCATGCAAAGCAGAATGAGGTGTCCTGGATGACTGAATATTCCAGCCAGGAGTATAAATCAAACCAACCATGATTAAAGCTCCTTTGCTGATTTCCAAACAGTGTGGAAGGGTACTTCTTCAAAGCTGTTTGCCCATAATGACCATTGTTATGACTCGGTTACTTCAAGAAAACGATACCTTGGCTTGTTTGCCAATGTGCTATGGTAAAAATATAGCGTTCCGAGCATGGCCGACGCAGTATTTACTTGAATTTGTTGCTTTTCAGTGAGTCTGCAGAAAGTGTACTGTCATTGTAGACTGGTTTCTGTAGTGATAACGCCATTGTACACAGAGTTAGATAGTTTCTAGTAGAGTTTATTTTGAAAGCACTACCGTGTTTGAATTGCCTGCCCCTAAGCATCAAAAAAAAACGTTGGCCTGTGAAGGGATCATTTACATGCTCATTGTTTCAGCTGTCCCGGGCATAATGGGTGGGTCTATGTCCACGACATAGTATGGCAAAACTCTGACAATAGCCAAGAATCTGACTCTGCAAGACGAGAGCACATTGAGCATTCATCAGGCTCTTAAAAAATAGTGAACATTTTTAGTTAGAGTGTAATTTTTGCTAGCTTGGCCAAAAGTCAAGACATAATTAATTTCAAAATATTGGTGATTTCAAGGCTGCATTTGACAGGAGCTTCTGTGTTAATGTAAGTGCATTGTTGCCTAAATTCATAGTGTCATATGTCTGAGGATACAACATCATGGTACGTCAATGATAAGCCATGAATAAAGACAACAGTGGTTGAGAGTGCATGCTGCAGGACTGACGTCTTTGTGTTATTTTGATGTCAAATACAAAAGAGGCCAGCTACAAATCACTATCACAAATCACAAATCAGCTGAATCAGGCAAACTTTACTGAGGCCACAGCAGCCCTTCGCCCTATGAAGAGATCTGTGCAGAATATAATTTCAGTAATTTTTTGATTATATTGATGAACTGATTCTGATACAAACTACTTGAAGTCGTCAGAATGGAATGCTTGTGTGCTCTGGGAGCATTGTCTGAGACAGCTGGATCCAGGGTGATGATAATAATCTTTCTTTTTCAGGGATTTCAATTGGGCTTGAGCGAAGGACACATCTACTCCTGGACAGATGGCCTGAGAAGGAGAGACTGGCATGACAATGAGAGCATCAGGAGAGATGAGCTGCGAGTTGGTGAGATAGAGAAATTACTTGCTGTCACTGTGCGAAAAAGTAAGATAAAAATCTGACACAACTCCAAACATGAATGAGGGAGCAGATGAGGTTGAAAGGTGGAACAGTGGGGGAAATTTGGGTGAGGCCAATGGAGGAGGAGCTCTGGAATAATTTATATATGGTACATACATTGAGGTGCCAGCTTTCCTTATAGAGCTACCACTTCTGTGTACAATGTATATGAGCTGTCTATTCGCTGAATGAAAGAGAATATTACAGCTCATTTTTGAAAGATTCTTGTTTTTTTTTGTGGATTTTCATTCTAAAATTCAAATCATAGCTATAGTGGCCATGCGAGTAAACCATAGCATATAGAAAATAAGAGCTAATGAAATCAAAGTTTCTGTACTTTTTTATGCCCTTCCACCGCCAATTTTAATGAGACATCTTTCAATGTAAATGGTTTACAAAAATCTCAGGATGTCTTCAGCATACCAGAATTAACCCTTAAATGCCCAACTATAGTAAAATATTGTTGAAAATATTGTTGAGTGGCTTGAGGATGTTATTGCCAAATTTCACATTGTCACATTTTCACATGGCTGTTGTCGATGACAATGGCACAAATGTCATAGCAGCAAGTGAAGATTTTGGCAGAAAAGCATGGATGGGCATCCGTGCAATGTGCAGTTCACACCTTGAACTTGTTTGTGTAAAGCTCTTTGAACAACTTCTAAACTATTTCCAAGAACGTGGCTGCTGCAAGAGGCCTTGTTGAACATTTTAAAAGGAGGAAGCTCGCATGCAACAAGGCAAAGGATTAGCAGCAGCAGATGAGCACACTTCAACACCTGCTGGTGCAAGTCAGAAATACTCATTAGAATAACTTTTTTCACATGGTGCTAGAACAATGATGGCCAGTGAATACTGGACTTTCTGACCCAGCAGTGACTTAGGGAGGAAAACTGCAGCACCTTGATCTCAAGTCTGAGCCATGGAACCTGATTGAGGAGCTGAGCCAGGCTCTTGAGCCATTTGAAGGGGCTATAGTGTTTCTGAGAAGGCAGCAATATGTTACCTCTCAGCAGTTCTGCCACTGGCACAAAGCCTTCTAAAGTTTTGATGTATTGTGGGGAACATCCCCTGTTCAAGAGGGAGAATATGCTGTTTTAGAGGGAAACAAATGCAGCGAGTTATGCAATGCAAGTAAAGTCCTTGGTGTGCATTCAGGCAGCATCCATGCCATCAGAGTGTCTGTTTCCTGCAGCAGGAAACATTGTTTAAAAGCGCAGGGCAAGCCTCGGTTCTGAGCATGTTGATATGCTCAGTTTTCTTCATAGTAACCATATGCCCCTTTAGAGGCTTATGCACACACACACACACACACGCACACACATATATACACACTCAGGCACACATACACACACTATGCCATTCAATACGACTCAAAACTCGTGCGCAAGTATCAACTGAACGTGTCACAAGCGCGTGCTTTGACGCCTGTGCAGCAAAGTAGCGCCTGACATGTAATGTAGTTTCCTCATTGACTTATAATAGTCCCCCGTTCATGCGCACGTTCACGCGTGATGACAGCTACACGCCGGTAATCACACGACGCGTAGTGACTACGCGTAACATTTATGCACTTTTTTGCGAATGCACGCATAAAGGCACGCACGAAGATAATTGAACTTTTTTGTCACGCGCTCACACCGACGCGAAAATGACATGCGCAAACTATGTCACGCGTAACAAGAAGCTGCGTACAGCGTGTGCATGTCCGTCTGTCACTGTTTGACAAATGTTGTTAAGCGTTCACACACACGTGCGGTCGCAATTTCTGAAAATACGCGACCGGAAGTTGATCTGCATTGCGCTCACCGGTCCGCGTTCATGAGCGCCTCACGTAGTTGTTCTGAGTTCCATTTTCATCCAGTAGATGGTGCAATCGATCCAATAATATAAGATACAGACAGATATAGCCTAATTGTATTTTTTTAAAAACATATTATTATTAGATGTAATTGGAAAAACACAGGCAGAAAGTTAGTAACCTAGATATAGTTTTTTCTAATGTTCAGAAGGTACATTGAAACAACATTTATTTATAGTTCTGCTTATGATTGATTGAGCATCGAATTATGGTTGACCGGGAAAGATGATTGAAAAGCCATCAGTTTATAGTTGAACAGGAAATATTATTGAAAATTTATCGAGTCATTGTTCACCGGGAGACCACTGTGTGGCAGTCAGACCTCTGCACCTGGCACATTTCTTAATATCAGGTAAACATTTATCTAATCTTTGTACCCAACTGATGTTCACTCCGTGGTTATTAAACAAGCATTTACCAGTTTATTTCGTGGGAATGTTAGCTAGAAATAAATAGGATGTGAAAAGATCGCTGCCAGTGTATGCATAACTTGAGCATTAGCATTAGCGTTCGCGTTATTTCTCCGAGATATTTGTGGGCGCATGACGTCTGTCCGGCTTCCTATTTCTCCGACTTCTTATTTCTCCAACTTCCCATTTCTCCGACCATACATTTCTATATTTTTGCGTCCATTAGTCCGACCTCCCATTTCCCTGACTTAAGTATGCCTGGTGTTCCGACTCTCAGTAATTACGACAGTGTATTAGACCGACTAATCTGGCCCAGAAGCAGGATAGGAGTACATATTGACTGAGATATCAACTTAATCTCCTGTATTTTGACGGCGCCACAGTCTAGTCAAAAGCGCGTAGAGGGTCCGGCTCCTGTTCATGCATTTTTCATGTTTTAAGACATGTGTACAGATGTGATACAGTCAGTGAAAGCTTAATTAATAAACACAAAGTCTCGGCATCCGAAGAAGATGCCTTGAACGGGAAGCAGACCGTGGTGGTTTTAAATCACACCCTTCGACGCCGTTTGTTGCAACTTTAGAAAATTCATTCCAGGAAAAAAAAGGTTTACAAACATGGACCAAAACGGCTCCATAATACGCACAAAAATCCAAAAGAAATGAAAGTTAACTAAAAAATTAACTAAACAGCATGAAGTGGTCAAAACTGGTGTTTTACGCATGCCTCTGTGCGTCTGGCACACGCGTCTTGGAGCTCTCCCACGTTGGTTTGTGGATGAAAGCTGTATGTTCAGCTCCCCTTACATGTAAAATTAATCTCTACATGACATTTGGGTCGGCGAAATCCACAGACAAGACGTCTGAATCATTATGCAATCATTACGGCCTCACAGAAGTGACATAGGACAATAAACAAATGAAATTCCTCAAAGCAAGTCATTTGGTGATTTGAAAGCCCATCTATTTAACTGAGATGTTTTAATCGAACATGACAGTAAAAATATTGATTGATTCTCTAGCCTATAGATTTTTAGGCTTTAAAATAATGACTATAATAGTTTGTTTTACATTATTAGTGAGGATGATCTTAGATTTTAAGAGAGACGGGGTGGGGGGGGGTTATTGTGTTCATGTTGATATAATTGGAATAATGAGTACACTGCAACAACATTTTTGAGTTCATAGAGCTATACTGCTTCGAAGTTGGAATCAGAGCGCAGAGTCACTGAATCGGCGCCGTCCGCAGTGCTGAACTGCAAATGGAGATGCAAAGGAATAAAGGATATTTGCTTGCCACAACAAAATTCTGTGAACTGTCAAGGGTTTTTAGTTGACATGATTGACAGGAGGTTGCATCATCTCTGAATCAGGATACTTTTCAATTGATCGTAGGGCAAGCCCGCACAGTCTATCCAGTGACATGGAGGTGCGCAGCTGACAGCTGTCGCACCTACGGCACACAGCATCTGTACAGTTGACACAAAGTTGATGCATCAGGACACGTGTGCTGCTCTTATGTTATGAGTCGATGTCGCTGTTCACTGAATTTTTATTTTTGCTAGGTCAGTTTATTATCAACTCCAGGGGCCTGTCTCACGATGCTGGATTTCGGCTTTGCGAGGTAACTTCTGGATTAACCCTGGGTTTTCCGTATCACGAAGCTGGTTTACTTCTTAGCGGGGTACGTTGCCGCGGTAACTTATGCTGAATGCCTAACCTGCTCCGGAGCAGGTTAAGTTCAGGATAAGATCTCAGCAGGTAGATAAGTCCACCTACTGGCCAATCATTGTCTTGGAAAAATGGCCTGCCCATTTCTTGAGAATCCCGTGGAGGAAGCTGCACGGATAGTGAGAGGAGCGCTCCGGAGAGAGCGGGTTTTTCGTGACAGGCAGGACCCGTTCGATTTCCCCGAGGAGGCCCTGTACGAGCGGTACCGACTTTCTCCCCAGGGACTGAGGTACATTTGCCAGCTGCTGGAGCCTCATGTTGGCAATGTGACCAGCTGCAGCCGAGCGCTTATAGTGCCACAGACTGGAAGATATTGTAATAAACTTTCTGACCGCTTTAGACTATGTTCTTGTATTTATTTTTTACTTGCTCCCAAGTCCTTTTGGCTCCACTGGGGTTGCAACTAAAATGACGAGGTTAAATTGTCAAAAAGAATAAAAGAAAATCGAAGCAGGCACATACATTTGAGAGACACACAGTGGTGATTTAATATTACAATCCCAGTAACTTACGCATTGACAGAGTCGGTGATTTTTTGCCAAGATTCCTTGCCGCTTCTGGCAGCTGCAACAGTGTTGCTTTTTGCCTGAATGATGTCTTTATATTCTTCATACATCCTTAGAATTATTGTTTGCTCCTCCATCGAGAAATAAGTTGCTCTCTGCGGCTTCTCCATGGTGCGCAATTGGTCAAATGGAGTTAACACTGCCCCTTTTATGTGCACGAACACAGATCTAGATTGGAAATTCCTGGGTTCACTTAACGAGTTGATAACCGGCTTCGTGAGACCGATAATCAAGACCGAGGATGTCTGGTTAGGTGCAGCTGGGTAACTGAGGGAAACCCCGGGTATGTTAATCCAGCTTCGTGAGACAGGCCCCGGGTGTTTTACAGTTATTCTACCTGGAGATGACTTAGCTTACACACCCACAGAGACCCGTTATTACCGGTGTCTCCTCTCTTTCTCTCGCTCGCTCGCACGCGCATGCTCACTCCCGATTCACATAATAAATCTGATAGTATGAAAACATTACAAGGATTTAGCCCTGGTTGGAATATAGAGATTATTTTGATCGGAGCAATGGGCAGTTATTTTGGTTGGAGCAATGGGCAGTCGGGCCAATGGGTCTAGGAAAGTCAGATTAATGGGTGGTCGGAGAGATGGGCAGTCGGACTTTCAGGCGGTCGGACTGATGTATGCTCCCCAGCCTTTGTTAACTGTAGCTAAGAGGACGATGTCAGCTAGGATCAGCGATCGAGGATGCATACAGTCCTGATCAAAGCAGAAGGATCAATTTACGGCTATTTTATTAATTACAGTTTTTTCAGATATTAGCATTTTATGCTAGTGATGTGACAGCAGTGGATGGTGCTTGGGTACAGTGGTGACAGTGGTACGATGATGTTTGAAATCCAACTGTTGCTCAGCAAGTTGTCCAGCTAGAGAGAGTGATTTTCAATGCCACTTTTCAGTGAGGCTAATAAAGATTTTAATGACTTTAGCAACACTCTTATGGGAGATTTTTTAAAAACGTTTTATTTTGCTAACTTAACTGCGTCACGTTAACTGCTCTCAACTGCTGATCAGTTACATTAGCACAATGAGATGAGGCCAGCAACGTAAATAAAGAGCATGTTGTTGAGCCAGAATATATTTAGCCTGCATCTAGAGTATATGAAAAGGCCAACTTCGTGAGGCGTTCATGTTCGTGGACTGGTGCGCGCGATGCAGATCAACTTACGGTTGTGTAGTCTACCGCACGTGTGTGTGAACGCTTAACAACATTTGTCAAACAGTGACAGACGGATGTGCACACGCTGTATGCAGCTTCTTGTTACGCGTAAAATACAATCTGCACGTAACAATGCACGCATGCACGCACGCATAACAAAATTTACTAAGTTAATCATGAATGCACACACACGTTGCTGCGTGTCTCTGCTTATTTTTATATCGATGGAACCTCATACACACACAAGCACACGCATGCGCGCGCACACACACACCTGTACGTAGAGAGAAGTATAAGGAAGTATACTGTATATAGGAAGTTTTACTTACTCACTGAGGCTGGCCTTCATCTGATCTTAGGAGGAATGGGATTGTTTTTTCGGCTCCTTCCATAAGATCAAGATGCCATGCAAAACTGTGGTTTCTGCTAATAATTTGAAGAGCAGTGCCTGGTAAAATGAGCAGTACAAAGTACTGTGAATATTTTAATTCCCTTGTGAATTCAGAATTCAATATTTACCCAGGATTCATGGGGTAAAAAACAAAACAAAACAAAACAAAACACAAGGTCATCCTCCTGACAGTAAGCGCCTTTAAGCAGTGCACTTGTTTTAGGCACACCTGCAGCTGGCAAATATGAAGGTGGGAAAATCGCAGTGAATGCCATAGTTTTGTGAATTTGCGCAGTCTTAAAGAGGCTGTTTCAAGGAGAGGGCATGACCCATATTAACTCTAATTGTCTGAGGTGCTAACCAATGAGATAATGGTGCTTTTTGGAGTACGAGTTGACCCCACCTTAGGCTAAAAAGGTTTGCACCCAGTTTGAATGCAGCCAATGAGAACAGGAAAATCCTTAGATTTGTGAATCTATTAGTTATCATCATCTTACACTTTGTGCATGTATGCCACATACCTCCGAGGTCCAAAGAAAGACTGATAATAGATAATTGGAAATGAAGTTCTTAGGGACTTTAAGTGGTCCACCTTGGGGGCAGAGTTGTGACAGATATTCATGGTAGGATTTACATGATGGAATGTATTATCTTGTCTTCTTGAACTAGCTCTGCAAGCAATATATATAAATATAAAAATATCTTTGTGTCTATTATCATAAAAATATGTAAAATAAAGCACATTCAATAAATTTCTTTTGATAATCCTCTTCGCTTTACAAATCAAAAAGCAAACCAGCTGCACTATGAGCGTCACTACCTGTTTAAGATTCAGGTGCAATAAAAGCTGTTTATGACATTTATGAATGATTTTTTGATTGATAACTGTCAGTATTATGCATAAAAGATGTGACCCATATTCTTGACAGAAATGTTGCAGATTTCTGAAAGGGGGCATTACATCCCTGGGTTACAAGACTCCTCGTCCCCGGATTTTGTGTCCCTGGACTTTTTTTCCCCGAATTTTTCATCCACAGACTTTTCGTCCCCAGACTGTACGTCCCTGAGCACTCTTCGTCCCCAGACTGTACGTCCTCGAGCACTCTTCGTCCCCAGACTGTACGTCCCCGAGTACTCTTCGTCCCTGGACTCTCCACCCCAAGGACTTTTCGTCCCCAGATTTTTAATTCCCTAATGGTAACGAAACGTGCCACCATTGTTGACAGATGGATGGACGGACCACATCCATCCATACAAAGACGCCGCTTGTCAACAGACAAGGCAGGCAGCTGCTTGGGGCCCCAGGCCACTAGGGGGCCCCCAAGGGCTGACAAACTTTACTCCCCAATAATGTCCTAAATGTCCTGTTTTTCATAAGAGCACAATTTTCAAGTTATGTAGTAATAATAATAATTTTTTTTAAGTTTCAGTTTCTGACCTCTTTTGTTGGTTTCAGATTATTTATAAATATGTTGAACGCTTGTCAGCAGGGCTGTAGTGGAGGCTAAACGCATGTAAACAACGTTTGTGCACCTCTGGAATTTTGGAAATAGCGTTTATGCACCTCCAAATAGCGTTTACGAACCTCTGAGTGTCGTCTACGCACCTGTAAATTAGTTTGTCCACGTTTGCGTTTACATGCCTTTTACGTATTCCTAAATAAATTTGGTGTCATTTTAAAATTGGACACATTTCATGTGTTGTACCTACACAAGCAATTTATCTTAATCATTTTGCACTGCATTATGGTACATGTGTGCCTGACCAATCACTGCCTGTGGCGGCTATCAGAAAGCGGCAGGCTGTCCCTATTGATCAGTGGGGCTCGACACAAGCTGATGCGGTTTGTAGAAGTCTGTAGAAGTTAGGTTGTGCTAAAATGGATATTAGGCGACTTTGGAAGCGTCCCTACAGTGTCTCACCTCCTACAAATGCAAACACAAGGCCTCGATTACAAAGTAAGTCCAAAGAGCAATACTTCATGATTTTTTTAAAGGTTGTTTTGGTTCGCATAAGATGACGCATTCAGTCAGTGACGATAACGTTACCACTATTGTACACAGCTCTTTGCTAGCGAGTAGCGAGTTATGTTAATGCGTCGCTGTACAGTGCGGAACAAAGTAGGGCTGCACGATAAACGAAATCGCGGTTATCGCAAGCGCAATAAAAGTAACTGCCACTATGAGGCAGACAGACGTGCTTGCTTATTACCTTTTCTATGACACATACCTAATGCGGTCATTTGAAATGCTTCCGGGAAGAAAACTGTGATTCGAAGTTGGCTAATTACCAGCGAGGTTGGACAGCCTCCTTCACCTTGGCATAATTAGCTTACCTTAAATCAATTCCCGTGTACTTTGCCTAACTTGCGATCAAGCCGTTTATTCAGCCAACTGACTGATGAAAACCAAAATCTGGCCAATAATGATTAAGAAGAGATAATGAGAAGCAGACAGACCTAACTAGGCTGCTGTGTTAGATTGAAAGAATGTCAATAATCTGAATAAATAGCAGACCTCTGAATTCCACCTCTCGTAGAATTTTTACATATCATTAAACAGATTTCTTCAAAATAAACCATTTTAAGATGGCCTTGGTTTTAAGCGTTTCAAAATATATATGAAGTGAAAAAAATTTTGTAAAGCATATCGAACGTGAAAGTGAGAAATTATTTTCGCATTGCACATAATAGACAAATGCAGCGAAGACTTGGCAAACACATTCAGGCAAACGCAAATTTAGAGCATTTTTTATTTGATAATTGAACAAGATTTCAAATAAAGTAATTAATGGCTGTTTATTTTGGTTGCTTTTGAGCGTCTAAATAGCCTAAAGTGAAGGTGGAAAACATTTTGTTGAAGTGTATCGAACGTGACTTGTAGAAATTGTAATTGCATTAGCACGCAGCGCGACCAAACGTAAAACTAGAGATTATCCCGCAAACACATTCAGGTAAATTACGTGCTGAACAAAGCAAAGTTAAGGTCTGCAAAATCATCATCCTCTACCCGACAATTGCTCTCACCCCTTCCCACTTGCTTTTGCTTAATTTGCAATCAAACAGTTGATTCACTCAATTAACGATTTAAATTGGTAGACAGTCTGATTTATTTGAATAGCCTATGTTGTGTTTATTACATTTTGAATTTTAAATGACCATGAAACATGACAGATTTGCCTGAATTTGTTTGCTAGATTATTTCTAGTTTTACATTTGCGCTGGCGTGCAAATGCATTAACAATTTACATGTGACGTTCGACACGCTTTTTAACAAAATGTTTTCCACCTTCACTGTTGGCTATTAGACGCTCAAAAGTCACCAAAATCAAGAGCTATGAATTATTTTATTTTAAATTAATCTTGTTCAATTATCATATAAAAATGCAAGAAATTTGCGGCACAGATTCGCCTGAACTTGTTTGCCAAGTCTGCGCTGTATTTGTCTATTGCGTGCAATGCAAAAAATAATTTCTCTCTTTCACGCCGAGCTGCTTCACAAAAATGTTATCCACTTTGTGCATGTTTTGAAATGCTTAAAAACCAAGGCCATCTTGAAATGGTTTATTCTTAAGAAATCTTTTTAATAAAATGTAAAAATTCTACGAGAGGTGGAATTTAGAGGTCTGCTATTTATTCAGATTATTAACATTCTTTCAATCTAACACGGCAGCCTGGTTAGGTCCGTCTGCTTCTCATTATCTCTTCTTAATCATTATTGGCCATATTTTGGTTTTGATCAGTCAGTTGGCTGCATAAATGGCTTGATTGCAAGTTAGGCAAAGTACACGGGAATTGATTTAAGGTAAGATAATTATGCCAAGGTGATGGAGGCGGACGAACCTCGCTGGTAATTAGCGGACTTCAAATCACAGTTTTCCTCCCGGAAACATTTCAAATGACCGTATTAGGCAAGTGACATAGAAAAGGTAATAAGCAAGCACGTCTGTCTGCCTCATAGTGGCAGTTACTTTTATTGCGCTTGCGATAACCGCGATTCCGTTTATCGTGCAGCCCTAGAACAAAGCTTATTTTTCTCGCAGGCGAAGGGGAGCTCCTTTAATAGCAGAAACGTGTTTGACCGTGGACCTGGGCTGTAGCGCTTGATTAGACATTCAGACATGCTTTTGTAGGTCTTTTCGGAAGGGGTAGAGTGCCCTCTGGGCATTGCTTTGAGTTACAGTGTAGTGGACATTGTGGGACTCAGTATTCATCATTAGGCCAACAGTTGAGCATTTTTCTGTAATGCAATTACATTTGTGGTTCCTAGAGAGGTGCCATTTATTTTGTTTGTTTTGTTTTTCTAAACAGACCCTGGTCTGACCTTTTTGTTTTCTGTATGAGGACACAGTTGGTTGATCTTTTTTTTTTTTTTTTTTTTTTGTAGGCTTGCTGATATGTTTTGTGCTGTTTTATTTTGATTAAACACTTAAACTACAATAGATTTATTAATTCTGGAATCTTCTTCAACATTACTTTTAATAATGGAATTGGATATAGTGACTGTGTGAAGGCATGAGAGAGCACCCAGTGATGTCCTTGGTAAAGTCTAATGGTCACACATGTGCATAGGAAAAAACATTGGATAACAGACTGCAGGTAGTATCCCATTTCTTTTCACAAAATGAACATTCAACAATAACCACAATATCATCATAACCATAACCAACAATTTTGACACTGATGACATCGGTCCAGTATGGTACAAAATACAGGCCTCACGCCCACACGGACGCCCGCCGGGTCTGCCTTACTGCATCGTGGTCCATCTGATCACAGAATTCATAGTTTACCCACCTCTGATTTTACCACTACAGCCCTGCTTGTCAGAGGGGGTTCAGATTATTTATAAATATGTTTAACGCTTGCCAGAAGGGCCCCTTGGGAATTTTTGCTTGGGGCCCCAGCATACTCTAGAATCGCCACTGCATCCACAGATCATGGGGATGAAGAGTCCGGGGACAAAAGTTCTTCGGTGATTAAAAGTCCGGGGATGAAGAGTACCTGAGCCACATCCCTGCTTCATGAGGACCTTTTTCGTCCTCCAGTTCAAAACAGCAGAAAACTTGACTCATAAAATGAGCGAAAGAAAGATATTCTTGATAGAATAGCTTATTCCATAGCACATGCACTGCTTGTAAAAGACTGGATCAGGAGAGGATTTTTTCAACTGAATATCGAATGGCCTGAAATGGTAAACTCAACAACTGGAAATAAAATTATTTAAGACATGGGTGTATTTGCCAATGTAATAGAATGTGAATTCATTTTTGCTGTTGGACAAATTTTGCAGTAGTGTTTAGAGTATCCTCTACTGAACTTTTTGGTATGACCTGCTCGTGCATTGAAATTGGAATGAAGACCCCCAGAAATTTATGGGTATATAAAAGGCCTCGAGTGTACAAACCCCAGTTCAAATGAAGTTGGGACATTGTGTAAAACATGAATAAAAACAGAATACAATGATTTGCAAATCCTTTTCAACCTATATTCAATTGAGTACACTTCAAAGACAATATATTTCATGTTCAAACTGATAAACTTTATTATTTTTTTTGGAAATATTCACTCATTTTGAATTTGATGCCAGCAACACATTCCAAAAAAGCTGGGACAGAAGAATGTTTACCCTTGTGTTACATCACCTTTCCCTTTAACAACACTCAATAAGCGTTTGGGAACTGAGGACACTAACTGTAGAAGCTTAGTAGGTGGAATTCTTTCCCATTCTTGCTTGATGTACGACTTCAGTTACTCAACAGTCGGGGTCTCCATTGTCGTGTTTTGTACTTCATAAAGCGCCAAACATTCTCAATGGGAGACAGGTCTGGACTACAGGCAGGCCAGTCTATTACCCACACTCTGTTACTACGAAGCCAAAATGTTGGCATTGTCTTGCTGAAATAAAGAGGGAATAGACGTTGCTTGGATGGCAGCATATGTTGCTCCAAAACCTGTATATACCTTTCAGCATTAATGGTGCCTAATTAATGGCACTAACACATCCCCATACCATCACAGATGCTGGCTTTTGAACTTTGCGCTGATAACAATCTGGATGGTCCTTTTCCTCTTTAGCACGGACGACACGACGTCCATGATTTCCAAAAACAATTTGAAATGTGGACTCGTCAGAGCACAGCACACTTTTCCACTTTGCGTCAGTCCATCTCAGATGAGCTTGGGCCCAGGGAAACCGGCGGCATTTCTGTGTGTTGTTGATATATGGCTTTCACTTTGCATGGTAGTGCTTTAACTTGCACTTGTAGATGTAGCGACGAACAGTGTTAACTGACAATGGCTTTCCAAAGTGTTCCTGAGCCCACACAGCAATATCCTTTACAGAACAATGTTGGTTTTTAATGCAGTGCCGCCTGAGGGACCGAAGGTCACGGGCATTCAGTGTTGGTTTTCGGCCTTGCTGCTTAGTTGTAGAGATTTCGCAGGATTCTCTCAATCTTTTGATGATATTATGGACTGTAGATGATGAAATCCCTAAATTCCTTGCAATTGCACGTTGAGAAACGTTGTTCTTAAACTGTTGGACAGTTTGCTTACGTAGGTGTTCACAAAGTGGTGAACCTCCCCCCATCCTTGTTTGTGAACGACTGAGCCTTTCGGGGATGTTCCTTTTATACCTAATCATGACACTCTCCTGTTTCCAAAACAGCTGTTCACCTGTGGAATGTTCCAAAAAGGTGTTTTTTGAGCATTCCTCTACTTTCCCAGTCTTTTGTTGTCCCTGTCCCAGCCTTTTTTGAACATGTTGCAGGCATCAAATTCAGAAAAGTAGAAAAAACTCCCGCACACTGTCCTTTCCGCATGCAATTATTTATTCACAATGTTTCGGTTCACCTGACGAAGGTCTTTTGACCGAAACGTTGTGAATAAATAATTGCATGCAGAATGGACAGTGTGCGGGAGTTTTTTCTACTTTTCTGATCTGCGAACCTTTGTTGGGCTTTCTCCTACGCACCTGCCCCAAAATAGAGATGTGTGAAAGCCTTCCATTTTTACTTTTGCAGGCAGCAAATTCAAAATGAGTGAATATTTCCAGGAAAACAATAAAGGTTATCAGTTTGAACATTAAATATCTTGTATTTGTAGTGTATTCAATTGAATATTGGTCAAAAAGGATTTGCAAATCATTGTATTCTGTTTTTATTCATGTTTAACACAACGTCCCAACTTCAGTGGAATTAGTGTTTGTATTTGATTGTGAAATAATTGATCACCAGTGGTTGATATGGCCTGAACAAATTTCCAATTTTTCATGGAAATGTCCAGCTCTTTTATCGGTCAGCACTCAATATCTTATGCTAAAAATTAACTCTGCCATATATACAAGAGAATTGGTAAAGTATCCAGCGTGCAATATTTTCTTGTTTACCACCATTAATTTTTCATTTAGATGGGTTAATTATCTGAATAGATTTTGTATTTGAATTTCTTAATTCTTTTTTGTGGCAATTATAATGAGCGCTCTGATAATATGTACTTGCAGAAGTGATTGGACATGCATTAAATATGTAGTAAATATGTCATGTATTTACCAATGACCTGCATGGGTTAGTAAATAAATTACATAGATTACTATCTTTTATTTTCACTTTATTTCAATAACTGCAGTTGTCCACTTTTAGGGGTGATTTTTTCAATACGGGCACAACTAGGACATCACAAATGACTGATTCAAAAGGTTGCAGAATCTAACTGAATAAACTCTGGTAGACAGGGTGGGTCCTGTAGTGTACAACCAGTATACAAGCAGAGCTGGATTTCTCCTGTTCTTTTCGCGATGGGAAATTTTTATTTACATGGCCTTTCCACTCCGTTACTTTTTCAGACAAAACTGAAAGTACAATGATATGCACATGTAACCATATCCAAACAGATCTTTTATGGTTCTGTCACTTCTGTTGAAGATACTCAGTCATTCATAATGTTGGAGACACACAGTAATTACGTCTAGCATGGCCTTCATAACTGGGTAGAGGAATTTAGTAACGAAGTGGAATATGCTGGTAACGGAGTGGAAATTGTTGCATTTGAAATGTTTGTAACACTACATTGGCTTTGCCTGGACAAGATATATTTTTCTATTCAAAAAGGGGTAAGCAGCATTCAAAAGAGCTTCATATCTTATTAACACTGCCAAGTTATGAGGTAATGAAAGGCAAACCATTTCATTTAAACTAGGCATAGTGTCCACAGATTGGTCAACAGGTCATGTATGTGATGCATGTCAAGATGGGTGGTTCCGTATGTGATGCTTGACAAAAAAATTAATTGCTCCAACTTTTTTTAACCTTTTTTGGGATGTTAGCGGTGCACTTTGAAAATATATGAAGAGCAATAGCATTGAGCACAAACTGCACTTTTATTGAACCTCACAAGCAGTATTTATTTTTTAATATAACTGCACTTTTCACATCAACTTTATTTCCTTACTGCACAAGTCAACTATCACACACGTAACCTCCATACAAAAAGATTGTTTGAGATGAAAATGCACAAAAACTATCACCAAAAATAGTTGTACCAGCGATCAAAAAAAGACAAAATACTGAGATGGGTTTCCTATCACAGCGTACAAGACACTTTTTACCATTTTAGCATAATATATTTGGCGTGACCTGACGATTGACCACCGTTTCTTGATGTCCAAATCACATAACGGCACCAAATTAGCACACTGTCAAAACAACTTTTGAATGACGTGCAAAGAATCGGCATGCATTCCAATGAGTGCCACGCTCAAAAGATGGGTTGGAAATGTAAGATATATAATCCAGAATACTCCTTGAATATTCCACGAAATAACGGGGTAGCGAACCGAACTTTAATTGTACGTGACGATGGTCGTGGTAATAATAATAATAATAATAATAATACATTTTATTTGTAGCACCCTTTACATCCAAGGATCTCAAAGGGCTACACGTTAAAAACAAAGAAACATCACAATAAAGGGATATAAAAAACAGGATATAGGTTGTAACAAGAAAAACATCTCATTAAAGAAAAAATAAAAACAAGATAAGTGGTTTTAAGAGGAGATAAAAAGTTTAAGAGAAGAATCTAAGAGGGGGAACCAAAAGTTTTGTTAAAAATAAATGTCTTAAGTCCTTTTTTAAAACAGTCAGTGGATTGTGGTGCCCTCAAGGTGTCAGGGAGGGCATTCCATAGGCGTGGGGCAGCAGCACGGAAGGCCCTATCTCCCATGGTCCTGAGTCTGGTTCCGGGGGTGAAGAGGAGGTTTGAGTGAGTGGAGCGGAGGAAGCATGTTGTTTTTTGGGGGTTTAGAAGTTCTTTGAGGTAGGTGGGGGCATGTCCATGGATGCATTGGTTTGTGAGGAGGGAAACCTTGTACTCAATCCTGGTAGAAACGGGAAGCCAGTGGAGTGAGTGGAGGATGGGGGTGATATGATCATGCGCATTCTCATCAGGATCCTAGCGGCAGAGTTCTGGATGTATCGGAGCCTCTGTCAGGCTCTTGCTAGGGATCCCGATGAGAAGTGCATTACAGTAGTCCAGCCTGGAGGAAAGTGATTTTGTTGACGGATAACCTACCTCCGTGTATGACAACGTGAAGACGCCCTTGCTGTAAACAACAAAATTGGTGACGTCTTCATTTCGGGGGTATCATCCAATGCTAATGAATTTGTTCTATTTCTGGCGGGCGTTTTGAATAGAGGAGCATCCAAAAATGCCGGTCACGTAATGTGATGATTGACGGAATTCCGGGCGGCTGAAATAAAACGTGTTTCTCTTTGTAACTACGCAAGAAACAAACCATCACACCACTTATGTTGCGAGGAGATGAATAGTTTTGAAGCTCAAAACAAAAAATTACTTTCAAAGTGTTTATTTTATGATATTTGTTAAGAATGTATATGGGGTAGCTGATGGACGGAACAGCATCACATATGGAACCCCCTAAAAAACAACACCAAGGTTTTTCTGCTTACACCTAAATTTGAATCTTTGTATGGAATAAAATCTTCAAACACTTATTTTTAAGTAGAAAATAAAGTTAATATGAAAGGAATGCCCTTAAGGTGCTAATAAGGCTTCTCTTTCAACACTGTTGTAATAGCTGCGGTATGTGGTTTTGCATTGATCCTGCTGAAATACACAAGGCCTTCCCTGGAATAGATGTCGTCTGGAGGGGAGCATATGTTGCTCTAAAACCTTTATATACCTTTCAGCATTCATGGTGCTTTTTAAAACATGCAATAGTCCCACACCTTATGCACTAATGCATCCCCATACCATCAGAGATGCTGGCTTTTGAACTGAACGCTGATAGCAGGAGGGGTGGTCTTTCTCCTCTTTAGCCCGGAGGACACGACGCCCATGATTTCCAAGAAGAATGTCAAATTTGGACTCGTCTGACCACAGGACACTTTGCCACTTTGCTACAGTCCATTTTAAATGAGCCTTGGCCCACAGAACACGGTGGCGCTTCTGGATCATGCTCAACAATGGCTTCCTTTTTGCATGATAGAGTTTTAGGTGGCATCTGTGGTTGGCACGGCGGACTGTGTTTACAGACAGTGGTTTCTTGAAGTATTCCTGGGCCCATTTAGTAATGTAAATGACAGAATCATGCCGGTGAGTGATGCAGTAGCGTCTGAGGGCCCAAAGATCACGGGCATCCAGCAAAGGTCTTCGGCCTGGTCCCTTACTCACAGAGATTTTTCCAGTTTCTCTGAATCTTTTGATGATGTTATGCACTGTCAATGATGAGACCTTCAAAGCCTTTGCAATTTGACGTTGAGGAACATTGTTTTTAAAGTATTCCACAATTTTTTTACGCAAGCCGTCACAGGTTGGAGAGCCTCTGGCCATCTTTACTGCTGAGAGACTCAGTCTTTCTCAGACATCCCTTTTATAGCCAATCATGTTACACACCTGATGTCAGTTAACTTAATTACTTGCTAAATGTTCTTTCAGCTGATTCTCTTATATATTAATTGCTTTTTCAGCCCTTTTTTGCCTCTGTCCCAACTTTTTTGAGACCTGTTGCAGCCAGAAAATTTGAAATAAGCTCATTTTGTGGATAAAAGTGTAAAATGTCTCAGTTTCAACATTTGAAATGTTGTCTATGTTCTATTGTAAATAACATATTGGCTCATGTGATCTGAAAGTCATTGTATTTTGATTTTATTCACAATTTACACTTCGTCCCGACTATTTCGGAATTGGGGTTGTACCTATCAGATTAAATTATGCATCTGACCCACCCATTCAGAAAAAATGAGGGTGGAAGTTGGGGGTATGCAAACCTACCCTTTTGCTTGGACAGACCCAGAAGTATAGTGAGGAATGTACTGCTGGTTTTGTCCTTGTCCAAATGTGAAGAGAATCAATTTTTTTCCACTTCGTTACCAATTAACTCCACTCCGTTACTATAAATGGTAACGGAGTGGAATCTTTTTCAAATAAATGGGTCATAGCCACCATGCAGTGAGGCAGAACTTGATGATTCCCATTGATGTCCCTTAGGTCCTCCTTTACTTCTTTAAAAAGTCACTTAAAAAAGTTGCTTCTATGTTTCCATGGAAATAGCTACAAGTAATGGAGTGGAAATGAAAAAGCATACTTACCTGACTTCACAGTTATAAATGAAAATACAGAGAAAATGCTGGCCACTTCACCATGTGCTTACTGTCACAGGAAAGGGGGTTACATAAATGTTTTTCAGCAAGGACCAAATCTGCTGGTTTCCCTGTCTCCAGCCAGGGGGAGCCACTACATTAGGTGGTAACGGAGTAGAGTGGATTTTCCAGGACACCAACAAAAATGGATTTTTTTCAGACTCTTGGGTGGATAATGATATTTGGTTTTTTGGAATTAATAAACTTGACAATACTGATTAAGACAACTGTTCCTTGGGTTGTGGTTAAGGGAAATGTACTTAAATCTGAGCCCAACAATGAATCCACCCTGATTTGGGACATTGCTGAATCAAAGCAAGACCGACGTTCAATGCTGCAGTACAAAAAAAAATTGACGAAATTCAGATTTAATATTTTGGAGCTTTTTTGGGCTTAACCTGCTCTATAACTTGGCGAATATTTTTTTCCAAGCACTAACCTACAAAAAATTTACAGGCCCGGACATGAATTTTCATGTTTGAGCCTCTATTGAAAAAATCACCCTTATAGCTGTGGAGGTATGAGAATGAAAATTTATACTTTGAACATACGAACAGTTCTGTGACATGGCTATGTCGTGTGGTGTAATTCACCATGAACGATGAGGAGAATTGGTCTGTGAACGTCATTCTCTTTTAAAGTAAGCGGAATAGTGGAATTCTGCTTCCTTTCTCTCTGATGCGATGATGAAGATATCTGGGACATGGGTCGAAGAAGTAGCTCATGTCTCCTGCAGCCCACAAATCCTGCATGTCCTATTTGTCTTGTAGGTAAAGGGGAGCAGGGGAAACCATACCCTTTAGCTGAGGATGAATGTGATGACTCTGTATACAAGGAGAATGGTTTCAACATTTATGTCAGCAACAACATCGCCTTGGATCGCTCTCTACCAGACATAAGGCATCCAAAGTAAGTCAGTTGTTCTGCCCTTCTTTTGGGTGCCTATATCCACAGATGGTTGAGTTACTGCTTTGTAGATTGCTATGGGCGTCATTTGTTTAATAACTACACACTATGATACTTCATGAAACTATGTCTTTATGCAGGGAAATAAAAAGACTGTGTACCCTTATCTTTGACTATGGTCTGGAGACGAAGCAGCTTAGACAAATTCAGAGGTGTTTATTATCACCCAGGCTTGTTGTTCGGCGGCTGTGGGGTGATTAATAGGATTGTATGGACTGTGCAAATAAGGCCTATGATGGATTGCTTTGCAATTATGCTCAGAAAGACAAAATCAGATCTGATTTGTGATCGGGTGAAATGTGAACGAGTGTTACAGTAGGCAGATTTAATAGCCTTGTTTTTTTTCTCCAGGACCTTTAGCAATGAAAGTGCTGCAGCTGTTCCATTGTGATTTATGGGCCAATAATGGTTTCATACCAACCCTGAGTCTGACTCAGGAGACCTCACTCGTGTATCTGGTGCTGTAGTTTATGTACAGGAATGTAGCACTTCTATATGTTCCTTTCTAACAATCAAATACTGACCCAGCAGTCGATCATTTCTACTGCAATGTCAATATTAATCCTGCTTCTAAGAGCCCAGGTCAGGCCAAAGAGAATCTGCGTAAGATAATAATATTTCAGCTGGTTGATTTCCCCCCTCAATTCTGAACATGACAAGGTGTAAAATAGATGCAAAATACTGGTACAATAAAGCAAACAGTATGGACATTTTTTAAACTGCCAACTGCCAGGTGCACAGATAAGGTTTATGGTTTATACATTTTGTTAAGATCCAGACAAGAAGCAAAATGCACATTCAGGGTACAATCCACAAGACAGTATTTATTAATAGGAAAACATTTATAGAAGAGGGAAAGGCTGAAGCCCAGAACTGTTGAGGAGCCATCCAGCTAAGCTGTCATTGACTGGAGAGGGTAGAAGCATATCCGAGCCCAGGCCAGTGTCTGTCCCAGAGCAGGAGCCAGGTGATAAATCCCCCCACAGAGGCAGGACTATGTGACAGTTGAACCAAAGGGTTTTGCAGGAATGCAAGCTCATTCCTGTTGACAGATGAAGGCTTGGGAGATATTCCTAAAAAACTGACTCAGAGGAACAGGCGGGAACAGTGGATTTACCAGAACGAGGTCCCAATCCTGGGGACCAATATAAAGGCTTGGGAACTTGTTCCTGTTAATGAGACTCCAAAGAGTCATTACATGTTTGTTCATCATTAATTTACCAAAAACATGCAGACAAAGAGCTTAGTTCAATCCTAGCAGACACAAACTGACTTGAAGACCATGACAATCCAGCGACCACACTGACAACACAATGTTCCTGTAGAGAGGGCACTTGCAAAAGGGGTGAGGCATACAAATGATGTTGCTTGGGAGCAAGAGAGGAGATAAGACAATCAATTAAAGGAGACAAACTGCAAAAACTCATTCAGAAACCTGGAAGTGTTCAGGAACCAATTAATGACACACGAGGGTAGCAATACATTTTTTGTGAGCATTGGTTGTTTCTGGAAGCAATGGAGACATTTGTGCATGCTTGTGGATTGCTTATAAACTGGATATTCAAAGTCGCTTTCTTTTGCTTCAGAATAAAAAAAATAATCAGTTTTCAATTAAGATTTTTTGTTAGTTTTTAAAATAAAAGAAACATGAACCATGAAATAACAATTGCAATTTACTTTGAATATTGAATATTTTGCATTGCCAAATTAACATTACCAAATTCGCTGAATTGGTTTTGAGGCAATTATGTTTGTTTGAAGTGTTGTTATTGAATATATTCCTGTTATGTTCTAGACTCGGGACCAAAGAGTGGAATTCAATAGTAGATATTATTGAGAGTAAGACAGTAAGACATAGGGACAGAGCCCCGAGCAAAATACCACAGTTACGGTCTTCAGGGTCTAGCAAATCCAGCAAAACCTGTGTTTTCTGGCAATCCATCTGCATCACCATGAAGCGCAAGAAGGAGATGGTTGTGCGATGACTGGCCTGTTCTTAAATAGATTTAGTTGCCCAACAGCCTTTGAATGACCAGTTGGACATGGAGAGTATGATCCTCCAGAGTCTGAGAAAAGGCCAGTTTATGGTCCATGTAAACATAGAGGAACCAGGAGAACATGTTGCAGTGAATGCCATTTATGAGGCTCCAGAACACAGCAGGGGCGCTATCGAGCCCAAATGGCATCACCAGGTATTTATAGTGCCTGAGGGGGTGTTCAATACCGTCTTCCACTTATCTCCTTCCCGCATGCGTGCCAGGTAGTAAGTTTTGTGCAGGTCCAGCATAGTAAAATATAGGCAGCCCTGGAGGTTGGAGAATGTCGAGTCCAGCAAGGATAGAGGGTAACGATTCTTGATAGCAATTGCATTAAGTCTCCGATAGTCAATTCAGGGTTGTAGAGACCTGTCTTTTCTGGTCATGATGAAGAAACCAGCTCCAGGTGGCTACAAGGAAGCTCAAATGTTCCAAAAGCCAGGGATTGATTTTATGTACCCCCACATTCCATGGGACTCCTGGGTGATTAAGGAGTTCAGGCGAGGGGGAAATATTCCGAGCAATAAGTTGATGGCACTATTATAGGGTCATTGTGGGGGAAGTGACGCAGATCGGGCCTTGCTGAATGCCAGACGGAGGTCACAATAAATTGGGGGAACCCCTTCAGGTCAGGTGGCTCCTCCTAGTGGTCAGAGAATGGAGGTGCAGTCGGTCTGAAGGCTGAACAATGGTAAGACTGGGAACATGACAATCTCCACTCCAGGATTGATCCCAAAGGCAAGGGCCAGCTACCAGATGGAGTGCATTCTTCACCAGAGCCGAACTGTCAAATGGCAGGACAAGGTAGTTTAGCAGAAACGTGGTACCAATCCTGATGACCGTAGAAGGCTTGGGAGGTTGTTCCTAATAACCTAAGCAGAGGAACGGACTGAGAGTAGATTAATAGGAACCCAGTCCCAATCCTGGAGACCGAGAGTATGGCTTGAGAGCTTGTTCCTTTTAACAAAACTAGGAAGAGAATTTCCGTAAATACTATCATGAAAGGATATGACTTAATTTCAGCAGATGAAGAGCTTTACCAGCAAATACTGACTGGTTACTAAAGGGCACATAGCGAGTGACAATCCAGTAACTTGTAAACTCAAAGTAGGGATATATATATATGTCAACACACCCTTGAGAAAGTGGAAACATGAATAGGACACAGCCAGTGACGGGAAGCACACAAAACATAAACCAATCAAAAGAGAAAATACTTCTTATCAACACTCAAGCTGCTGGATGAGAGGAGACACGAGGAATTCACATAAGGGTTGTGACAAATGCATGTATGTTGTTAGACACAGTAACTTAGCACATCACTGAATACCCACCAGTTCAAGCTACAAGAACATACTGTTTATCCACCAAATTAAGATAATTCAAATGATTGAACTGACAGTGATTAATTTTTTTAACGCCACCAAAAGCTGTTCAAGATTAATTAACTGTCACAGTTTATTAAACAACTCACTTTTTAAAAGGGTCAATGTTTGACTATCATCCACTCTGTCAGTGCCTGTCAGTGTTACTAATTATAATATCCACCATGACATGAGTGCTGTCACCTGCTGCAGGGGAAATAACTTGCCCTTTCTAAACATTGTGAATACGGTGCAATGCATAAGGCTATGAAGGCCCATCCATATCAAGAATGATAACCATGGGAATTACAAATAAAATGTTGTTAGAACATTATATGGACGGGGAGGTCCACCCCACAGCTTTGCCACCTGCAAAGGTTACAAAGAATATTACTGGATCACTCTTCTGTTTTCAATATGGTTTAGGGTGAATGGACTTTTCAGACTGTACACTTTTGGTTTTACTTGCATTTTCAATAGTAAATAAAATTCTTTGGAGTAGGGGATGTAGGTATAACTCTTTGTGTGGTTAGAGTTTCTAGACATTCTCATGAGCCCTTTTCAAATTGCTTGGTAATGTAATGAAGTCGATTTGATTAATAATTCAAGTGCCCTACTTTCCCACTACTACTTCAGATGAATGCCTGACTACCCTTCTTTGAGTGAAAGGCAGACTACAGTTCAATTCCTTTGCTTTTTTCCTGGAGGTTGAAAAGACTTATACTTGTGCCACTAACGTTGTTTGCTATTAATTTATCTGACAGCTTCAGGTAATTACCATGCAAATTCCAGTCCTTTTTCTCAGTTTTACATCATAATCTGAAAATATCCTGCAGACTACAGTTTGTGTAAGAAGCTGCCAGGCATCCAGACATAGTGAGTACTCCTAGCGCTGATGTTAAAACTGTCCGTTTTATTGCACCTTTTTTTTTGCGATTTTTAAAGTATCTTAAAACGGCACATGATCATTCAAATGTGGGCAGTGAAGAAGGATGGATTGGTAGGTTTGTAGCTGGAGTAAATTGCAGACTGGCACAAGCCATAAAACCCAACTTTATCTAACAGTGTCATCCTCGTGCTCACACAACTTGCATACACATTTCTGATTACACTTTATTTCAGTGCCATTTGGAGGCAGTACAGTGGGCTCAAAAATTATTTGCATCCCTGTCTAGCAATGCACAAATAATACTTTTAACAAATTCTAAAAAATATATTTATAGAGAAACACTAAATAACAACGTGAGAAATACTGTTCGATATTAATGTTCCAATGAAACCAACCAAAATCATTTACTGATTTTATTAAAAATCAATTTCCTCCAAATCAAGGTTTCACAATTAATGGCACCCTTAAAGATTATTGCAAATAACATCTACCAAAATTAAACCAAGTATTAAATTCCACTTATTTAAGGTTTATCTAGGTGTTAGGGAACTATAGTGAGCCATTACATCACTTTCTGTTTCACTAAGGTATAAAAATGAGGTAAACACTGGCAATATCCGTTTGTCATCCGGCACCATGAGGAAAACGAAACAACTGTCAGTTCAAAAGAGGCAGATGGTCATAGACCTCCATAATACTGGTCATGACTACAAGAGGATTCACAAATGATTGAATATGCCACTGAGCACTGTCAGGGCAATCATTAAAAAATTCCAAATTGCAGCAGGCAGAGGTTGAACTTGTGCTGAGGAGGACAAAACCAAATAAAGCACTGGTACCTGACCAGATCTGTGGTCGCCCGCTGAAAGCCTGCTGTAGTCAGCTGGCTGGCGTTTTCTGTGACCTCCTCAATCGCTCCCAGGCTGAACATTCAATCCCATTGCTCTGGAAATCCTCGACTATCTGTCCAGTTGCCTAAAAGAGCAGTACCACCTTTCACAATGACCATCGGCCTGTGGGATTAACATCCTTGGTCATGAAAGGCTTCGAGAGACTCTTTCTCCCTCAGCTTCAAGAAGACATCAGTATGCATGCTGACCCGGTTCAGTTTGCCTAGAAACAGCACAGAGGTATGGATGATGCTGTCCTAACGTTGCTGCATGGCACCTACACTCATCTTGAGAAGCCTAAGTCGTGTCATACTAGTCTTTGTGGACTTTTCAAGCACCTTTAACACAGTGCAACCCCACCTGATGGGTCAAAAACTGCTCCAGATGTATGTAAACCCACACCTGATCCTCTGGATCCTCTCTTTTCTAGCAGACAGACACCAGAGAGCCCGAGTCAATGGCCACCTCAGCTCATCCAGGACAGTTTCTACAGGTGCCCCAAAAGACTCTGTAATCTCACCGGTTCTTTACACATTGTACCCAAATGACTGCAGGAGCTCTTACCCCGGTTTAACATAATTAAAGGAGCTGTAACACTTTTCAACCCATTGGGGATAAGTGTAATCTCTGAAACATAAGTACACTCGTGTACATTGATATTTTGATGTACTGTACATATTACTAGATTCATAACCGCTTAAACTTCCCACACAAAATTTGCATCACTCAAAAAACTTGCGGCTCTTGCCGCCTGGCAGAGAGCAGTCGTCTGACGTCACATCAGTGCATTTGCGTGTATGCGGTGGCTGTTGATCTTGTGGGTTCTCATTTGAGTTTGCTAAAGTAGCAATGGCGGGAAATGTAAACACTCCGTTTTGCTCGGCATCTTCTGCTGAAATAACGGCACCCAGATCGGCTTCTACTGGTAAAAAAAGGAAGGGAATATTCGGTGTTGCTTTTGGTTGCTCCAACACGACCGATCAGGGTGTGAAATTGCAAAAATTCATTAGGCCTTGGCTTTGGTGACTAATACAGCAGATCAGAGAGCAACGTCTGTGATATCAGAAAGTGAGGGCGATGTTCAACGTTATCAGCCCAAAAACACAGCCTGCTTAGTGACCGTAGACTGTTCGTGACAGGCTCCTAGTTGAGGCATTGAGCTGACAAGCACATGCTCTTCACTGGAGTACATTGGTTAGAAGTTACCAGTCAGTTTCTGAACCAGAATTTTGAACATCTGCTGCAATCGACAAAATACGATTCAACTGACTGCTGGCTAATTATCGGAACACCAAAGAAAATAGACTATAAATCTTACAACCACAGCTTTTCTCATCTTTACTGTACTCTAATGGAAATGAATCATCTTGCACCCGGACTATCCAGTCACCGATTGCATATATGCTGCGCGAATAATCATATACATGCAGGACTTCTGATTACAGTGGAAGAGCACATCCTATCTAATCCATCAGGATAGAAGGTTAGCAATTGATGTTGATACAAGCTAGCTAAATAAAACCATTTGCCACTGGACACATGCATCCATAACTGGTAACACCTCCCCAATGTACTCCAGTGACGAGTATATGCTTATCAGCTCAATGCCTCAAATAGGAGCCTGTCACAAACAGTCTACGGTCACGAAGCATACTGTTTTTGGGGCTAATAACTTCAGACATCGCTGCCTCCATCTTTTTATACAGTCTATGCTGATGACACACCGGGTTGCCAGGGCGTGCGCAGCATATGCATTGGAGATATTTAATATTAATATTAAATTCTAAATCCGCTTCTCACTGATAAAACCCCCCGAAATATATTGGCGCCCCTTTTTAAAGGGGCATTCTAAAATGCTTAACGTGAAAAAGCTTAACATGGCTTAATGCTCGAAAACGCGACCAAAAATCGCCAAATTCCTCGAGGACATTTCTTGTCTGGAGCACCTTCTCCAATTAAAAAATTAAAACCGAAGAGTAAGGAGTATGGTAGTTATATCATGTGAAGTGTTTTCCCCTCTATTTACATATATTATGAGGAAAAAAGCTTAACAAAGTTTAATATACCTAAACAGCGACCAATAATCGCCAAATTCCTGTCCGACATTTCTTGTCCGGAGCACTTTCTCCAATTAAATAATTAAAACCGAAGTCCTAAGAAAACAGACGTCTTCTCACATTTATCGTTTTCCCCTACATTGGCGCACATTAATAAGGAAAAAGCTTAACATGGTTTAATCCTTGATTAAAATAAAGGTAAAGAAATACTGAGGCACATTAAAAGAGAAATATCAATTCATGTCACATTTTATACAGAATTATTGGTATCCCTTGTGAATATGAGCAAAACTGGCCGTGAAAAAATGTCTTGCTATTTATCCTTTTGGTCTTAAACTCAAAATTTAAAAAAAAAGGCAAAAACGCTTAAAGTGATATAACGTCTGTTTTCTTATAGGACTTCAGTATTGATTTTTTTAATAGGAGAAAGTGCTCCAGACAAGATATGTCCAAAGTGGAATTTGGAGATTATTGGTATTTGTTTTGGAACATTAAGCCACGTTAAGCTTTTTCCTCATAATGTGTGCCAATGGAGTGGAAAATGCTTAATGCGATATAACGTCTGTTTTCTTAGGACTTCGGCTTTGATTTTTTTTAACTGGTGAAAGTGCTCTTGACAAGAAATGTCTGAGAGGAATTTGGTGCTTATCAGTTGCTGTTTTGGTACATTAAGCCTTGTTAAGCTTTTTTCACGTTAATCGTTTTAGAATGTCCCTTTTAAAGGAATCGTTCTGGCAAATAAAAAAGCCAGAAGAAGTGGAAGTTGGACACAGAATTCTACCCTACTAATACGATCAATTATTTTGCAGCCAAAGAAATTAGCCATGTACAATACCGATAAATGGTTCCAACCATGTCAATTTAAGGGCTAAGTTAATAAAACACTGATTTACTTATACCCTGCAGCAATTATACGGTGACTAAGGTTACTGTTAGCTGTGGTCCACGCAGCTATTCGCCTACAAATGCGTTATCCACTAGACTTCCCTGACCACAACTTACTGATGTTTACTAAACGATTCATTATAAGCTTTAGAGACGTGATATCTAGGGACCAAATGCATTAACCCTTTGTTGCATGTTGTCCAATATTTTGGACATAACTTAAGTGGGGTTTATTATCTCTAGGCTCATAGATGCCGTGAAAACACAAAATGTACATTTTACTGGACATTTCCAGATAATAATTTCCTCAATAGGTGCCTCTCTGATTAGTCACATGATTTACCACAAACAATCACAATGGCTGCGTCCACAAGTAAGAGGTAAGTTGAGGAAAGTCAGAAATAGTCTTACATTGTTCAAGTTTTGATCAGACTTTTTTCTGTTGGGGGATGGAAATACATTATATAGCACAGACTGAAAACACATAACCTATGTAATGCATGTCTCTTTGTTGGAATACATCTGAGTCTATGCTCCATCAAAAATATTAGACATTATGCATGCCAAGTAAGTAGCTCAAATAAGCAATGTCCAGAATATAGATAGATCATCATGCATATCAATGACAAGCATAATGTCCAAAATAATGGACAGACCACCAACTTGCAACCGCCCCCCCCCCCCACCCAAACACACACAAACAAGATATTGCACCAAATGTTGTGATATTGTGTTAATTGGCTAAGAACCCCACAATTTACTTACAGTCTAACTGGCTTTGCGGATCCTATCATAGGCATAGGGCCACTAATTTTAAACGGCAAGGTTAAAGTTAGCTATGTGATTGACATTCTGGACACACATGCATGCACATACTGATGTGACATCACGCATGCCAGCAAGTACAAAGTGGAACTTGGCCTCAGGCAATATGAAACCGATCCACGGGAGGCAAAATACATGGAATAAAAAAGTTTATTATTACCAACTCAGTGAAAGGATTTTTGTGTATTTGGTATCAAATGACAGGAAAAATATCCGGAAACATAAAAAGTATTGTCTTTTATGGGTTTAAAATTCATGTCGTTGACACTTTAAATCCTCTGATGACACTGTTATCTTGGACACCACCAACTCACAGGAACAGATACAGGCTGAGATGGACATTTTTGCAGAGTGGTGCTGACTGTTTTGGAGGTGTTGAGGTCAAGAGAATTCAAAGGAGCTGGTTGTTGACTTTCGCAGAGGACATTGCAACATCCCCACTCTGTCAGTCAACAACCAATAGAGAGGGTCGAGTCATACAGGTACTTCAGGACAATAATCGATCACAGGCTCACATTCCAACAAAACACTGAAACTATCTTCTCCAAGTGTCAGCAGTGCCTTTATTCCTCTGGAAACTCCACAGACTTCAGGTTCACCAATCAGTTCTAACTGCCTTTTACAAATGCTTCATCGACTCCATACTCATCTTCAACATCTCAGCCTGGTTTGGTTCGCTATCCAATATCCATTGCAACCCCTCAATAAAATCATAACACTGAGCAGTAAAATAATGGGGCTGGAGCAGAAAAGGTACTCAAATAGCCTCGGACAACAATCCCACACGACACAATCAATACATCCTCCTACCCTCTGGCCAGAGATACAGATCTCTCACCTTCAGAACTCAGAGAGCCGTGTCAAGTTTTGTGCTCACATCCATCAGACTCATGAATGGCTGATGTATTTATTTATTTATGTATGCTTTTTTTCCTTTTATTTGACTTATGAGTGGCTTTTTAATTATTTATTTATATACTTTTTAACACACATTTTAGATAAATTAAACAGATATTAAAAAGTATTTAAGAGTATTTATTTACAAGCCCAGTTACTGCTTTTGTGCTGCCTCAGTGGGGGGTATGGAATTTATGTGAGTGATATGTTGTGCTGTGCAGAATTGTGATATTGTGTTATGTGATATTGTAAACGCACTGATGCTTCTTCACAAATAAAGTTCCTCACGGAAAAATAAAGTTATTTGAATTGAATTGAAAGGTATGGAACTGTTTGAAACGTCAAGGGTAGAAGGACGCAACTGTATTTTGCCCCCAAGGATACCGAGGAGGATGGTGAGAGAAGCAATAAAATCCCCAAGAATCACTGTGAAGGAATTGCGGGCCTTGGTGGCATCTTGGGGTCACCAAGTTTCAAAAAGCACCATCAGGCACCTTCGCAACCACAGGCTCTTTGGAAGGGTTGCCAGAAGAAAGCCTTTTCTGACCAGAAGACACAGAAGCAAGCGCTTGGAGTTTGCCAAAAGTCATTTCAATTATGTGTGATACATGGTGCCTTGGTCAGATGAGACCAAAAATGCACTTTTCAGTCAGATACAGCATCAGCATGTTTGGCATTGAAACAAAGATGCGTACAAGGAGAGGCATCTCATACCCATGGTGAAATATGATGGTGGGTCAGTCATATTTTGGGGCTGTTTTAATTTAAGAGGCCCAGTGACACTGTTTAAGATTAATGGCATAATGAATTCATCCAAGTATCTGGATAGTTTGGCTTACAATCTGGTTGTCTCCACCGGAAGGCCGGGACTTGGTCGTATGTGGACTTTCCAGCAAGACATTGAACCAAAGCATACCTCAAGATCCACATAGAAATGATTCTGTTACCACCAAATCAACATTCTGCAAATGCCATCTCAGTCGCTGGACGTCAATCCAATTGAAAACCTCTGGACCTGAGTTGAAGAGGGCAGTTGATAAACATAATCCCAAGAATGTGAAGGATCTTGAAAGGATCTTAGAGAAAAGGTTCAGAATCCCCCCAAATGCGTGCCTTAACCCTGCAAAAATGACAGGAAAAGACTGTGTTATGGCCCCAATTTGTTATGGCGTCAC
Source organism: Gymnothorax javanicus (assembly GCA_029692085.1). NCBI lineage: Eukaryota > Metazoa > Chordata > Actinopteri > Anguilliformes > Muraenidae > Gymnothorax > Gymnothorax javanicus. The sequence goes on along the minus strand of CM056195.1, from coordinate 135,782,013 downwards.
GGACAGCAAGGGATGACAGACAAAATCCTTTAAGTTCAACAGATTTAATTAAACAAACACATAGAACTAATCTACACCCTACACTACTGACCAAGATTGAAAATAAAATAAAAAAATGAGATATTTACAATTCCCGGTAATGGAGATGGGCTGCTATGTTGTGATGTCCTGGGACAGGAAAATGCTCCAACACAGGCAAAAATCCACAAAAAGCTTAACAGGTCTTGAAAAGAGTGACAGGTCTGGTCAAATGTATCCTTCTTGCAATTTCTCCTACTACTCTACTCTCTCAATTTTTCTCCTTATATACTCTTGTACAGCCCCCTCCCATTTCTGGGACTTTCCCTCTCTGGGCATGCCCTGGACATGCCCAACCTAGCTTCAGACTGGGCTTCACAAAACAAAAGTCAATACTGCCATCTCGTGGCTATTTACCACATTACACCTCCATTCCAAAAGGGGAAAATCTTGACTCATAAAGGCAAAATTTTTCTTTTCAATACAAAAATGGTTAAGTTGACACTTGTATATACATACATATAATACAATATGCTAATAAACACAGGTGATATATATACACATATTCAAACACGGGATAAGCAATCGGCAATTACATTGTCAGCACCCTTTACATGCTTAATTTCCAAGTCAAACTCTTGTAAAATCAAACTCCAATTCAACAATCTCCGATTTTTGCTTTTCATTTTACTCAAAAACATTAACGGATTGTGGTCAGTATATACAATCATTGGCTTTTGCCCCGTACAAACATAGACCTCAAAGTGTTGTAAGGATAGAACCAGAGCCAACAGCTCCTTCTCAATTGTGGAATAGTTCTTTTGGTGGCGATTGAACTTCCTGGAGAAGTATGCCACGGGATGCTCAATGTCATCAGAGTCACTTCTCTGTAGGAGCACAGATCCACAAGCTTGGTCGCTAGCATCGACCGCTATGGAGAACGGTTCGTTGAAGTCAGGAGATTTGAGCACGTGGAAGTGACACAGCAGAGACTTCAGGCGATCGAAGGCTCTTTGGCATGCTTCATCCCAAGTGAACTTCACGCCTTTCTTCAGTTGGTTGGTGAGACTGAGAGCAATCTCAGCAAAGTTCTTGCAGAACTTGCGGTAGTACCCGATCATTCCAAGGAAGCGGCGCAAAGCTTTTTTGTTGTCAGGAACTGGAAAGTCCATGATGGCTTGGACTTTAGCATTTATGGGTGCCACCTTACCCTGGCCTATGACATAGCCAAGATACGTGACAGTAGCACAACCAAAGTCACTCTTGTTCAGGTTAACAGTCAGGTTAGCCTGGGTCAAGCGCTGGAACAACGTCTCTACATCTTTCAGATGTTCTTCCCAGGAGTCACTCCATGTGATCAGGTCGTCGATGTACGCACCCGTGTGTGGCAATCCGGCGATTGTAGACTGTATCATCCTTTGGAACGTGGCTGGGGCATTTTTCATGCCAAAGGGTAGGACTTCATACTGGTGTAACCCAGATGGTGTGGCAAAAGCAGAGATGCTCTTGGCCCTCTCAGTTAAAGGCACACACCAATAACCCTTCAATAAATCAATCTTGGTCAGAAACTTTGCTTGCCCTACTCTATCGATACAATCATCAATCCTAGGTATTGGAAACACATCAGTTCTAGTTACAGCATTGACTTTGCGATAATCTGTACAGAATCTAGTACTTCCATCAGGTTTTGGAACTAGAACACAGGGTGAACTCCAATCGGAGTTAGAGGGTCTGATAATATCATGTTCTAACATGTACTCAACCTCTTTCTCAGCAATCTTTCTCTTTTCAGGATTCATCCGGTACGGATGCTGTTTTATTGGTTTGGCATCACCAACATCTACATCATGAGAGGCTATAGAAACTCTCTTTGGAACATCAGGAAATAGATCTTTGTATTTCTTGATCAACCTCTCAAACTGATCTTTCTGTGAGGGTTCTAAGTGCTGGAGTTTTACATCAAGATTTTGCAACACTTCAGAATTTGACAATTTACATGAAAGAACTTCAGCTTTAATTCTAGGTTCATCATCTTGAAACTCCCCCTCATCTTCACAAGTCTCGGCCATAGGAGGATCTAAAGTGACACAGCTGCAACCCTAGCATTCCTATCATAATAAGGCTTCAGAATGTTAATGTGACACAACTGTTTTGGCTTTCTCCTATCTGGAGTCTTCACAATGTAATTGAGATCATTGAGTTTTGTCAGAATTTCATAAGGACCATGAAATCTAGCCTGCAATGGATTGGACTGTAAGGGAAACAACACAAGGACCTTGTCTCCTGGTTTAAACTCACGGCTTCTAGCCTTATGATCATACCAAGTTTTCATTTTTCCCTGACTTGATTTCAAGTTCTCTTTGGCTAGGTCACAAGCTGCACGCAGTCTTTCCTTGAACTTGCTAACATAGTCTAACAGACTGACATGCGGCTCTTTCTCTTGCCATTGTTCACTCAAAAATAGCAAAGGTCCTCTCACTTCATGGCCAAACACTAACTCAAACGGACTGAATCCAGTAGACTCCTGCACTGCTTCCCTAGCTGCAAACAACTGCAAATGAACACCTTCATCCCAGTCTTTCTCATGGTCATAACAGTAAGTCCTCATCATTGTCTTGAGAGTGGAATGAAACCGCTCTAAGGCACCCTGACTCTCTGGATGGTAGGCACCGGAAAGAATCTGCTTCGCACCTAGTTCATACACAACCTGCTGAAACAATCCGGAAGTGAAATTGCTACCTTGATCTGACTGAATTTCCCTGGGAAGGCCAAACAATGTGAAGAACTTTATCAAAGCCTTCGAAATTGCAGTTGCCTTGATGTTGCCTAGAGGGATGGCTTCAGGGAATCTGGTAGATGCACACATGATTGTCAACAAGTACTGATTTCCAGATCTAGTCTTGGGTAATGGACCAACACAATCAACAATGACCTTGGAGAAGGGCTCCCCAAATGCTGGGATAGGCTGCAATGGAGCTACGGGTGGGTCTAACTGGTGTTTTCCAACTACCTGACAAGTGTGACAGGTTTTGCAAAAGTTGGAAACATCTTTCCGAAGTCCAGGCCAGAAGAAGTGTTTCATGATCTTGTCAACAGTCTTGTTAACACCAAGATGACCTCCTAAAGGCAAACTATGAGCCATTGTTAAGATCTCATTCCTGTAGACCTTCGAACAACAATTTGCTTGACCACTGCCCAATCTGCATTGGCAGGGATATCAGGAGGGCGCCACTTCGCATCAACACTCCATCCTTGAGATAATACCCAACTGGAACTGTGTCTATTTCTTCATCAGGAAGGGCTCTCCTCTTTAGTACACAAATTTCAGGATCATTGGTTTGCTCCTGAATCAACCGCTTTCTGGACAGAGACAAGTCTCCAGACATATCAGAATCACCAGACCCATCTGGCTGGCTGAATAGAGAACTGATAAAAGTGTCTGATAAGTCCTCAAACGGAGAAACCATAGTAGGCTGAACAGAGTCATGAGGCGAACCACCTGAGTCATGACTATTCAAGGTGCTGGACGGCACCACATCATCATCTTCTTGAGCCTTCTTGGCCATAGCACGAGTCACTGCACAGGAAGGATACAGAGATGGGTCTTCATCGCCATCTTCAGTGCTTGGCTGTGAAGTCAGATGAACAGTAGGAACTACATTGCCCCCAGCCAGGTCATTGCCTAGCAACAGAGAAACACCCTTGATAGGTAGACTTGACATAAGTCCCACCTTTACCTGTCCTGTAACTAAATCTGACTTCAAGAATACAGAGCGCAGGGGTACAGATACAGTCCTCCCTTCAATACCTTGTACAAGTATAAAATCCCCAGAAGCGGTCTCATCACGTAACTCCAAGGAGTCCATCAACAAAAGTGACTGAGAAGCTCCGGTATCCCTTAGGATATATATGGGGACAGGAGGAGAATGCTCATTCAGAGCCACAAATCCCTCAGACACAAATGGAAGGAATTCCTCCCTCACAAAGTCAGCAGTATCAGGCTTCTTAGCCTCACAAGGAGCAGGCAATTTAGCAGATCGGTCATCTACAACAGGGGTTTCTAACCTTGTCTTCACAATGGCATTGGGTTTGGTATCCTTTTCTTGCTCTTTTTTAGCTTTAAGGAACCAACAGTTAGTTGTAACATGACCAGATTTCTTGCAATAATTGCAAACTAGACCACTTTTGTCACTGTCAGCTTTCACACTTTGTTCAGACCTTTTACTGGATTTCTGAGCACCATCACCAGATTTGTCTTTGTCTTTGGGTGAGGAATCTTGGGTATCACCGTTACCTTTCTTCTGAAATTGGGACCATCTATTGTTACTGCTAGACTGAAATTTGGACTTATGTGTGAGAACATATTCGTCTGCAAACTTGGCAGCTGATTGCAAATTCAGTGCTTGCTTCTCATTAAGGTAGGTCTTAATATCATCCTTGACACAGTTCTTGAATTCTTCAACTAACTCCATCTCTTTTAGTGAGTTGAAATCATCCTTGACCTCCATAGAAGTACACCAGCGCTCAAAGCAAACCTTCTTCTCGTTAGCAAATTTAACATAAGTCTGATTGTCAGATTTCTTCAGACCTCTGAATTTCTGTCGGTAAGCCTCTGGAACCAACTCATAAGCTGTCAAAATAACCTTTTTGACAACCTCATAATCGGAGGAATCATCTGCAGACAAAGCCGAATAGGCTTGTTGAGCTTTACCCTTGAGGACAGTTTGCAACATCAGAGGCCAGTGTTCCTTTGGCCACTAACAACTCTTAGCTACCTTTTCGAAGCACTGGAAATACTTATCAACCTCCTTCTCTGAAAATGGAGGCACCAGCTTTACCTCCTGGCTAGCCCGAAATTTGTTTTCCCCTTCTATTTTAATTTTTAGTTGCTCCATTTGGAACCTTTCTTCTCTGTCTAATTTTTCTAAATCGAAATCTCTCTGTCTCTATCTCTCTCTTTCTGCTCTTTCCTCTTCTCTTGCTAATTTTTCTAACTCAAACTGCCTTTCTTTCTCTCTTTCTGCTCTCTCGAACTCTCTGTTTTTCTTTTTCCTCAATTTCTTTTCTCTCTTTCTCTCTTTTTTCTCTTGCTAATTTTTTTAATTCAAACTGCCTTTGTTTTTCTTTTTCCTCCCTTTCTTTTTCCTCTTTCTCTCTCTCAAATTCTCTTTGTTTTTCTTTTTCCTCCCTTTCAATCTCTAGCATTTTTAATTTAAGTTCCAATTCTACATTTGGATTTTCCACCGGAAACTGTTCCAGATCTCCTGGTGCAAACACATTTTCATCAATGTAATGTTCAACAATCTCTCTAGCCAGTCTGCTTTTTCGCATGGCTGGTTTTACATCTGTCAGCTCTAACTGTCTGCATATTTCTAGCAGTTCTGTCTTTTTAAAAGACTTCAAAACCTCTACGGTTGGTGATGCCAAGAAATCATCCATTGCTGTTGATCTGCCAATATATATCTAGCAAAATTCAAAAAACAATTTCTCTATTTGAAATTTTAGATTTTCAATAAATGACTCGCACAATGGTCTACCCCGGACCCGAGCCCCCAATTTGTTATGGCCCCAATTTGTTATGGCGTCACGGACAGCAAGGGATGACAGACAAAATCCTTTAAGTTCAACAGATTCAATTAAACAAACACATAGAACTAATCTACACCCTACACTACTGACCAAGATTGAAAAGAAAATAAAAAAATGAGATATTTACAATTCCCGGTAATGGAGATGGGCTGCTATGTTGTGATGTCCTGGGACAGGAAAATGCTCCAACACAGGCAAAAATCCACAAAAAGCTTAACAGGTCTTGAAAAGAGTGACAGGTCTGGTCAAATGTATCCTTCTTGCAATTTCTCCTACTACTCTACTCTCTCAATTTTTCTCCTTATATACTCTTGTACAGCCCCCTCCCATTTCTGGGACTTTCCCTCTCTGGGCATGCCCTGGACATGCCCAACCTAGCTTCAGACTGGGCTTCACAAAACAAAAGTCAATACTGCCATCTCGTGGCTATTTACCACATTACAACTGCATGTTGCTACATTTGCCAGAGGTGGTTGCACTAAGTACTAAATGAGAGGAACTGTGCCGTTTGGCCGCTGAGCTAGGCCCTTTACCCCAAAACTGCTTCAGGGGCTTAAACCCTCTTTCTCTCTATCCCTTCTCCCTTGCAACTATTCTATCAGACATTTCTCTAATAGGACATCTTTGAAAAAGACAAAAATTCACAAACAAACCATCTGAAAAAAAAAAAAAAAAAAAAACTATAGAAAGTAAATAATATCATTTGCAAGTTAATGCTGGATTCAAAATGCCTATTTGAGAAATAATGTCTTTTATTAATAATTTAATGAAACCAACTGAACATCCCATGTATTTAATGCATAAAGATTTACACCAAGGTTAAGGTTTCCTAATTATTGGCACCCCTGGTGCAACACTCAATGGAACTCCTCTGGCAAGGATAACAACATGAGGTCTTATGCTGCAATATTTGACAAGATTACGGAACACATTCTGAGGTATTTTGGAGCACACTCTACATACCCCAAAATTACATTTGACAGTCTCAACTTTAAGTGCTCATATGTATTGTTTTGAATAGTCTCAATTTCCGGTGAGCTAAAGCACACAGTCAACTTCACTGCAAAATATCTTCCTGTTTTGTTCTTAACCTCTGGCAGTTAAAGCTGTATCAATCTCCAATTAGGTGGATACTAACCAGTCCTCAACTTCTTTCCCCTTAGCTGCAGGCAGAAGCTGTATTTGGAGAACCTTCCCAACACAAGTATAATAATCCCCTTCCACAACGAGGGCTGGTCTACCTTGCTGCGGACAGTGCATAGTGTTGCACACCGCTCGCCTGACCACCTAATCGCAGAGATCATCCTCGTAGATGACTTCAGTGATAGAGGTAGGCACTGCTTGTGCTTTCTTTTTGGAGGGCACATGTATTCACTAGTTCGTGTTTCCCATCCATGTACCGCCATACTGTGCTGTTCCCAGACCGATAGGATTCTTCATTACCAAAGGGCCTTTCAAAGTAAATAATTCTTGCCCACACTGCCTTGGGATCATTTGTTACCTGCACACCCCAGCTCCCTGTTTATCGATGATTTTGATTACTTCCGCTAACCAACTAAGTTGGGCAGAGCTTACGTATTCACCCATGTCTGGTTGTTTGTCTGTTTTTTTTCTTTGTCCGAACAATATCTCTTAAATCTTCACAATCAGTTTCAATGATATTTTGTAGAAGTGCGGGCCATGGCCTAATGAATAATCAATAAGAAATATCCTTTAAAAGTTTTCACATTTTTGAAGCATTTTTCACCATTGTCGTATTACCAGACTAGAATAAATGCCCTACTTCTTAACATCTGCTTGATGGTTGTAAAGTTCCAGATGCCTTGGTAGTGTCTGAATGCTTCCTAGTTCTCCTTTGTATCCACTGGGTTTCGTAAAATTGCTCAGATCTCCTGCTAGTTATGTGGCAATTATTTTCTCTCACTTCTCTTGTCACACTGCTCTCTGACTCTCTGAAATGGAAAATTGCAGGTTTATTTGCTGGTCAGGCCTTTGCTAGTTCGCGTACAGTCATGGTCTCCTCTTCTACAACAAAGGGCTGGACCTCAGTGGAATCTCATGTCACTGACCTAGAGTAGCAGAAAGCCTCCATTCACATATCAGTCATACATACAGAACCGCCATTACCCATGCATCTACATGTGAATTTCATTTTCCTAATTAGAGTCCCAGGCCAAAGATGCATAGCCTACAGTGGAAGAATTCCTGTCTCTCTCCTATTCTGAGTCCATTACAGATGGATGTCATGAAATCACTTGAAAGTGTCATTGAGCAGTGACACAATTACAAGATGCTGTATTTTGGAGTAGGGGAGAGGGAGGAATGAGGGGGAGCAGCTGATGGAAAACTACAGAGGAAAAGCAGGATTTGTTCTCAAAGTGAACTCATGCTTTATGCGAGTGCTACTGCTGTGGTAATGAAGCTGGGAAAAGGGATGGCAGCTTCAGTAAAGGACATTTGTTAGCACTGGGCTCCCCATGAGAATGGCTAACAGCACATGATGTATAAACTCACTGCAGTCATGAAATGTCTGCGAGGGCCACCAGATGGTCACAGCTGGTGCTGAACAAATAAAATGAGCATTCAGCGTCAAGGCTCAGTGAGAGGAACCTGTGATTTGGATGTTAGTTTGCATTTGTCTGTCTCCATATCATTGACTGTCTTTTCAAGGTAAGAAGAAATTTCTGCTTTTAACAGAGCTTACCTTCTACCTTCTTCAATCGCTGCAACTGTACAATAAGCATTGTGCACAACAATATGTCCGTTCCTGGGTATCAAGCTTTGACAGATTTCACTGATTGCCACAACAAAGGAGCTTTGAGTTATACAGAATCATGGCAGCGCTGCAGTAAAAACAGTGGTTTGCTGTTTTCTGAGGCAAACTGTAAGGATATGTTACAACAATTTTCTCAGTAAATACGTGTCCTATGTTAGTGCAACTGGCGTCCACAACATATATATATATATATATATATATATATATATATATATATATATATATATATAAAACAGTCTTAGTAAGGTGATGGGCCTTCACGAGCTGTCAGATTACTTCAACATGCCCTAGCATAGAGTCCACAAGTAATACTTTACTGGAAGGATGGAGTACCTTTATCCAAGCATTGTTCCCTTATTTGGTGTTTTGATGATGGTGAAAAAGAGCGCTATGTAACATTTTGTACCAAACTCTCCCACTTGAATACAGCTGGTTTGAGATTTGTTGACTGTGAAGGTTGCGGTGCATGCTTAGGATCATTTTCATTCATATAAAACCATTTAGTGACCCCTTGTGCCCTGTGGGGCTTGGGTCATTGTCATTCTTGAAGAGACCACTCCCATCGTGTTAGGAATGTTTCATCATAGGCGATAAAGGGCATTGATTTTATGGGGAAGAGTGGACTCAAACCATGCCAAGAAAATTAACAGACATCTGCCTGCATTATGTGTGTCAACACATTTATTCAGGTTTTTTCCTGTGATTGGTCATCTGATTGTATATCTTTATATCTATATCTATAATCTTATATCTATAACATTTTGTGCACTATAATGTCCAGTGGCACTGGCCACTTGCAGCAACTATCCTGCTCCACCAGGGGACTGGCCCAGGCCACTCAAGTGTCTCGAGGCTGGCTCAGGGCAGTGGCTTGCCATTGCGGCAACTGTCCTGCTCCACTAGGGAACTGGCCAGGACCACTGAACGAGTGTCTCAAGACAGTGGGATTTCGCTGTCCTTACTGGCCTTGCACTGAGGAAAGTGGCTCGAGACAGCAGTACCCGATGGTCTCTGAACCACTGACTGTGCAGTCCATGATCAGAATACTGCAATTACATTGTAAATGCCTGCTTTACCCTCAGCTTAACTATTGGCCGACTCATTTATCTAGCCCGCCATATTGATAAATAAATAGTTATGAATGTAATCGGTCTAAATATTTGAAGCCTTTAAAATGAGCTAGTGTGGTCTAACAATACGCAGCCCGCCACTTTTTACTGCATTAATTTAGCATATCAAAAACCTTGCTTATGACACCTAACAAAACCCAATGAATATAAAGTAGAAATACCTGAGATTGTGTATTATTTGAAAATTAAACAAGATAAATATTAACCGTTGTCTTTACTTCAGAAACACTGGGTGTCACCTGCAATCCTGTACAATGTATGTAAGTCCCAAAGGATGTCTTGTGTTGAGTTTATGTTTCTGAGATCCTAGTCATCACTGAATAGCTGACAGAAAGCTAGGGTGGTAGTCGTAGGAAGCAAATGGGCTCAGTAAAGATAATGTTATGTCAGGTTAGCTTAGCATAATAAAGTAGTCATTCACATGAGAAGAGAGGAGAGTGGTGCATCGTGGAGAGGTAGCTATTGGAAATTTATCTTTTTCATCACTTGAGCTGCCAGACTTTGGCACTGCGTTCCGCACTTTTTAGATATCACAGCTGCATTTTCCTCAGTTTGTTATGGCACTGGTCTGTTGTTCTGCGATAACCACAGGAATGTAAATACTCGCAAATTATTCCATAAATCTCTGCATTTCTGTTTGTTGTATCCAGTAGTGATTGTATGTTTTCCTCAGCCAAAATTTCAAGCAAGCATTTAATTTCTTTGTTTGACCAGAAAGATCCTTTTGCTGATGTTTGTTAGAACAAGAGAGTCGAATAGTTAAGAAATCACGTAACAGTCCACTTTCGTGCGTGCTCATATATGGTTGCTGTCACATTTGGTACGAGTATGGATGAACCATCCCCGAAACCACCCCTTCCAAGTGGACTCACGTACTGTGCCCAAGCAGGGTACGCTTATGTTCACACTTACCAAATGGAAGTAGTCACCGGTGGGCAGTGCATGCTGAATGGAGCTGCTGAAGTTGTAACTTTTGCCTTGGGGTTAGGGTTAGCTGTTTTTGATCCGCGTCTTGGAAGATGGTCTGTCTAATCTGGGCCTAGGACAGCGTCTGACTTGGAGTAGCTGGTGAATTTCTTGGAATACTTTGGTTCGGTTGAACGATTTTTGTAGAGATGAATTTGGCATTTGACTCCAGAATCTGAGTTGCTAGGTAAGTTGAAACTTTGTTCAGCAAACAAGATAAAATGTTAACTTAGCGAGAAGCTGGTCGGAGAGAATGCGGGTCCACTACAATACTGGTCAGAGAGAATGCGGGTCCGGTAGAATACTAGTCAGGCAGAATGCTGGTTACGTTGAAAGAGACAGACGAGGATTGTAGAATGAAGGTGGGATAAATAGGCTGGTTTGTTAGGACGTGGATGAATGGAGTGACGTTTTTAGGCGTGATCTGGGTTACAAACCTGCGTTTACAACTCCATTATGAAAATACAGCTGTGTATCACATGACTGTGACCTCATAACTATCTCTAACATACTGCGGGGTCACACTGTGACAAAAAGGTTTGACTGTGACCTGTTGGATGTTTTGATCCTTGTCATTTCCGCTGACTGCTGTCCCTGAGCTTGTTTCAACCTGCAAATGGTGTCATATATCTCAGTCTCTGGCTCCTTGGCCTGTGACAAGCAGTAGCTGTAACAAGACACTAATTTGCGCCACTATCATACTTACCGCAGCAACCTCCTCAGCATTATAGAAGCTTTTAGCGAGCCCAAAACAATTCCACTGTGTGCCCCTTCACTGTGACCTTTTTAAAAGTCAAAGGACGCCAGTGTGGTACTAGCCTGGTTACCTAGCGTGTGAGTGACATAAAGGTTAAGTCTGTTGATAGTCTGCTTTGCCGTGCCTCCTGGGGGTGCTTTACAGAGCAGGGCCCTCTGCCACAGAGCCATAAAATCCTCTGTATGGATCTCCCATTGTGCTGGAATCATATGTGAGCAGTATGCAGTCTTCCGCAGACTCAAATAGTCAAAGCTCAAAGCTCAATTTTTCTCAGCAGGTGAACTGACCAGGGGATGGTGTGCTTAAGCCAGCAGCCATAACTCTCTGCAAAGTGAGTATCGCTAATACTTCAATTGGAGACCATCTGGGAATACCAAGTTGCAGCCAGGTTGAAGTGGTGTAGTCAGACCAGTGTGGAGCCATCTTTCATCAAGTCATTAACCCCAACCCCTAAGCACTGTGCAGTCGGAGAAACTGTCTTTTGGATGAGACTGTAAAGCAAGATCTTGTTTAAGTGGTGTTTTCAGCCCAATGTGGAGCAATCTTCCCTCTGGGTATTAACCCAAAACTGTACAGTATGAGTCTTTTGGAGAAGACTTTACATTTAGATCCTGTTTAACTGTTGGTCATTTAACATCTTATGACAGTCATCACATTGAGTTTTATTGGGACTTCATATTTTGTTTTGCCAAATTCCATGGGGTTATCAGTAGACATTATCTCTGAAACCACTAATTTAGCAAGCTTTTATGTGCATAAATGCAGATTCATAGAGCAAAACCTCCTGACTAATAATGCATGTCCCCTGTTAAATGCATAAAACATGCACCTTCTGTGTTTTCTTCCTCACATCTTTCGGTGAATGGATGGCAGGAAATTTATATTCAGCGGAAAAGCTCCATGATTAAAGATGAATGAATTTATTTGACATTTTCACCTCATTATTTTATGATTCTAAGTTGTGTCATCTGTTGTTCTCCTCAAAACAAGCGTAGGAGCGCATCACATACTATTCACTTAGATACTCATATCTTTGGGCAATTTAGAGTCTCCTGTTATCCTGAAATGGATGTATTTGGACTGTGGGAGGAAACCAAAGAACCTGGAGTAAAACCACGCGAATGCAGTGGCCTGTATTCTGAAGTCAAGTGTAAGTGTGGTTTAACTTAAACCGTACTTAGAACAGGTTCTAAGTCAAGTGTATTTATCAATTCTATTGATACTTAAACCTGAGGTTTTAGATTCATTTTCTGATATGCGGTTTTACTTAGACCTTGAAGTGTGGTCTAACTTTGTACACGTTTTTAAATTAGGTGTAGGGGTTGTTTAAGTTCGGTTTAACTCTCTTAGGTGACTGACGTGGCTCATCTTCAGGATGTTCTAAGGCCGGGCTGCCCAACCCTGTTCCTGGACAGATACTATCCTGTAGGTTTCTGCTCCAACCCTAATTCAACATACCTGATTCAGCTCATTAGCAGCTCATCAAGATCTGTAACTGGGAAAGCAGGTGTGGTTTGCTTTGGCTGGAGTGATAACCTTCAGGATGGTAGCTCTCCAGGAACAGGGTTGGGCGGCCCTGTTCTAAGGCAATTGGCAGCTGCTGCTCCAGAGGCACCATTGATTGACAGGAAAACCTCTTTAAAACTTCAGATCTTCTGTCATTTCCACTGCTCTTTCCATTCCCTCATTCTTACAATTGTTACAATTACATTGTTACGACATGGGACTTCCCTGGTTAAATAAAGGATAAATAAAAATAAATAACGAAATAAATGTCTCAGCAGCCATCTCCCTTGCTTTGGTCAAATTGATCTCCCATTCGTTATTTTTGTTGTCCACGATCTCAACACTTCCCTTGACTAATTCTACTAACCCCAATTCCAATGAAGTTGGGGCATTGTGTTAAACGTGAATAAAAACAGAATATAATGATTTGCAAATCCTTTTCGACCTATATTCACTTGGGTACACTACAAAGACAAGATATTTAATGTTCAAACTGACGACAAACTTTACTGTTTTTTTGGAAATATTCACTCATTTTGAATTTGATGCCTGCAACTTATTCCAAAAAAGCTGGGACAGGGGCATGTTTACCACTGTGTTACATCACCTTTCCTTTTAACAGCACTCAATAAGCGTTTAGGAACTGAGGACACTAATTGAAGAGGCTTTGTAGATGGAATTCTTTCCCATTCTTGCTTGATGTACGAATTCAGTTGCTCATCAGTCTGGGGTCTCCGATGTCGTATTTTGCACTTCATAATGCGCCACGCATTTTCAATGGGAGACCCGTCTGGACTGCAGGTAAGCCAGTCTATTACCCACACTCTTTTACTATGGAGCCACGCTGTTGTAACACGTGCAGAATATGGCTTGGGATCGTCTTGCTGAAATAAGTGGGGACGTCCCTGAAAAAGACGTTGCTTGAATGGCAGCATATGATGCTCCAAAACCTGTACCTTTCAGCATTAATGGTGCCTTCACAATTGGGCAAGTTACTCATGCCATGGAGCTAACGCATCCCCATACCATCACAGATGCTGGCTTTTGAACTTTGCACTGTTAACAATCCGGATGGTCCTTTTCCTCTTTAGCCCGGAGGACACGATGTCCATGATTTTCAAAAACAATTTGAAATGTGGATTCATCAGACCACAGCACACTTTTCCACTTTGCATCAGTCCATCTCAGATGAGCTTGGGTCCAGAGAAGCCAGCGGCATTTCTGGGTGTTGTCGATATATGGCTTTCGCTTTGCATGGTAGAGTTTTAACTTGCACTTGTAGCGACGAACTGCGTTAACTGACAATGGTTTTCCAAAGTTTTCTTGAGCCCACATGGTAATATCCTTCACAGAATGATGTAGATCAGGGCTATTCAACCTTGTCCAGAAAGGGCCACTGTGGGTGCAGGCTTTCATTCCAGCCAAGCAGCTACACACCTGATTCTACTAATCAAGCTCATTAAGCAAAGACTCTTGGGGTTGATCAATAGAATCAGATGTGTAGCTGCTTGGCTGGAATGAAAGCCTGCACCCACAGTGGCCCTTTCTGGACAAGGTTGAATAGCCTAATGTAGATTTTTAATGCAGTGCCGCCTGAGGGACCAACAATCATGGGCATTCACTGTTGATTTTCGGCCTTGCCACTTACGTGTAGAGATTTTTCCGGATTCTCTGAATCTTTTGATGATATTATGGACTGTAGATGATGAAATCCCTAAACTCCTTGCAATTGCACATTGAGAAACATTGTTCTTAAGCTGTTGGACTATTTGCTCACGCAGTTGTTCACAAAGTGGTGAACCTCGTCCCATCCTTGCTTGTGAACGACTGAGCCTTTCAGGGATGCTCCTTTTATACCTAATCATAGCCCTCACCTGTTTCCAATTAACCTGTTCACCTGTATAATGTTCCAAACAGGTGTTCTTTGAGCATTCCTCAACTTTCCCAGTCTTTTTTGCCCCTGTCTCAGCTTTTTTGGAATGTGTTGCAGGTATAAAATTCAAAATGAGTGAATATATTCCAAATAAAAAACCCAATCAAGTTTATCAGTTTGAACATCTTGCCTTTGTAGTGTACTCAATTGAATATAGGTCAAAAAGGATTTGTAAATCATTGCATTCTGTTTTGAGGTTTCCAACTTCATTTGAATTGGGGTTTGTACAAGTAAGTGTTTTCCCCTGCTTCCCAATTAACCTTACGGCAAGGGTGTCTCATCTTATCCATAAACTGGCTGTTCTCGGATTAGATTGGACATCCTTCCCATATGACTTTTAGATTTCAATAATTTAGCTGGCATACTTCAAACACTGGTCACACAGATTACAGGCAGAAATTGTTGTAGAAACGTGATTGCGCATGAGCAGAAGATGTAGTTGACGTTATCTCCAGGGCAATTAGACTCCGGTTTAAATTGAGACACCCAGTTTAAAGTTAAACCACACTTAGATTTCACTTAGACTGAGGTTTAAATAAACCTCACCTTTCAGGAATTTAAACTGAATTAAACTCCAATTAGACGGGAACATCGGTCTAAGTGGAGTTTAGTTACACCACGGTCTAAATTTAGACGGGTTGTTAAATTGAACCTGACTTCAGAATACGGGGGAAAGAGAACATGCAGAATCTCCACAGAAAGGCCCCTGACCAGAATTCAAATCCATGACCTTCTCGCTATGGAGCCGCTGCATTACGCACTGCACCACCATGCCGCAATATAATTATGATAATCCTCTTACATCCTAAAGGAGCATTAACAGACAGAGGAGGATTTGTCAGTCACAAAGCTTGGACAAATAGATTCTGTTTGACAAAATGTTCTGTATGTCCTTTGAATAACATGCAGCCGGTGGTGTATATTGCTTTTTTTTAGACGGTATTGATTTGATGTGTACTGACCACTCACCCCTCAGTCAATGCTATTTCATGCCAGTTCTTGTACATTTTAAGACTGCTCAGTTCCATTCATGGACAGTATAAGATAAACAGTACAAAAATTATTGTACATGGTAGTATTCCACCTATTCGTTGAACGGTAGGTCGCAATTTGTTTCATAAAATTATGCAGCATAAGGCAGGATCTAAGAATTAGTTTTACTCATAACACTGCAACCCCAATGACAAACTAGAGGTCAGTTAAAGCCCTTTGATAATCTAATGTGTTTACGATCAGAAAATTATATTTTCATTGTTCGAAATCACTTTATTACCACAGGTGGTCCCCGCAAATACAATAAAGCTGAGAATAATCCAGTTAATTTTTGCATCATAGTAGGTTCCCTCATCAGGCTCCATCAATGATCAATCACTGTCAGACTCATAATGGCTCATTTAAATTGCCTTTTATCAGTGTAATTATTGAAGAAGTGTAAACAGACCGTACTACTTTGTTTTACTCTGAACAGAATTAGTACTAGCGTGTGTGTGTTTGAATGAGTGAGGCAGAATGAGTGTATACTAGTGTGTGCATGTGTGTAATCATCCACACTTACATGTATTTTTATATTCATGCCAACAGGACATTAATGGCAGGTAGAGTTCCACAAAACCTGCAGCTGAGCTGATGGCAGAAAGCCGTAATTTGTTTCTACAATACAATGTCAAACAACGCCTCAAGTAGAAGCTTATTGAACTTGAGGGGTGTGTTAATTCAGAAGTGAAGTAAAACAAACTTTTTTCTGTAGTTGTTTGTATGCTTTATATGTAAAGTGAGAGTACATGCATACTGAGCTGTACTAAATCATGACATTTAATTTTGACTCCATAAAAATGACTACGTAGTTGAAAATAATTGCATTGCCACCTTGCCTATATTTGAAGTGATTGCTAGATTGATTGATATGCTGTACGCAGCAGAAACAAAAGCCTATGATTGTCATTTACACAACCCCAATTCCGAAATAGTTGGGACAAAGTGTAAATTGTGAATAAAATCAAAACGCAATGACTTTCACATCACACTAGCCAGTATTTTATTCACAATAGAACAGAGATAACATAGCAAATGTTGAAACCGAAAATTTTACAATTTTATCCACAAAATGAGCTCATTTCAAATTTGATGGCTGCTTCAGGTCTCAAAAAAGTTGGGACAGAGGTCTGTTTACCATGGTGTAGCATCCCGTCTTCTTTTTAACAAAGAGTGGAGGCGTCTGGGCATTGAGGAGACAAGTTTCTTGAATTTAGCCATTTGAATTTGATCCCATTCTTGTTTAATACAGGCTTCCAGCTGCTGGAGAGTTTTGGGTTTCCTTTGACGGACTTTTCATTTTATTATGCGCCAAATGTTCTCAGTCGGTGAAAGATCAGAAATGCAGGCCGGCAAGTTCAGCACACAGACTCTTCTACTACGAAGCCATGCTGTTGTAATAGCTGCAGTATGTGATTTTGCATTGATCCTGCTGAAATATACAAGGCCTTCCCTGGAATAGATGTCGTGTGGAGGGGAGCATATGTTGCTCTAAAACCTTTATATACCTTTCAGCATTCACGGTGCTTTTTAAAACATGCAAATGTCCCACATCATATGCACGAATGCATCCCCATACCATCAGAGATGCCGGCTTTTGAACTGAACGCTGATAACAGGAGGGGTGGTCTTTCTCCTCTTTAGCCCAGAGGACACGACGCCCATGATTTCCAAGAAGAATGTCAAATTTGGACTCGTCTGACCACAGAACACTTTGCTACAGTTCATTTTAAATGAGCCTTGGCCCACAGAACACGGAGGCGCTTCTGGATCATGCTCAACAATGGCTTCCTTTTGGCATGATAGAGTTTTAGGTGGCATCTGTGGATGGCATGGCAGACTGTGTTTACAGACAGTGGTTTCTTGAAGTATTCCTGGGCCCATTTAGTAATGTCAATGACAGAATCGTGCCGTTGAGTGATGCAGTGGCGTCTGAGGGCCCGTAGATCACGTGCATCCAATAAAGGTCTTCAGCCTTGTCCCTTACGCACAGAGATTTTTCCAGTTCCTCTGAATCTTTTGATGATGTTATGCACTGAGGATGATGAGACCTTCAAAGCCTATGCAATTTAACGTCGAGGAACATTTTTTTAGAAGTATTCCACAATTTTTTTACACAAGCCTTCACAGGTTGGAGAGCCTCTGGCCATCTTTACTTCTGAGAGACTCAGCCTCTCTAAGACATCCCTTTTATAGCCAGTCATGTTACACACCTGATGCCAGTTAACTTAATTACTTGCTAAATATTCTTTCAGCTGATCCTCTTAGATATTAATTGCTTTTTCAGCCCTTTTTTGTCTGTGTCCCAACTTTTTTGAGACCTGTTGCAGCCAGAAAATTTGAAATAAGCTAATTTTGTGGATAAAAATGTAAAATGTCTCAGTTTCAACATTTGAAATGTTGTCTATGTTCTATTGTAAATAACACATTGGCTCATGTGATCTGAAAGTCATTGCATTTTGATTTTATTCACAATTTACACTTCGTCCCAACTATTTCGGAATTGGGGTTGCATTTCAATGGTCACGTCTGTAGCATGTTACAGATTCAAAAAACAGTCAGTGAATTGGGGGGGCACAACAGAACAGTCAAAGGAATCAGGGGGTTACGAAATCAGATGAGACCTGGCAGACACCCCTCTGATCTTGCCAGTATCACTGGACTGCAGAGAGCCGGCAAACATAGGTTGGATTAATATTGGCAAAAAAAAAAAATTTGCAGCAATGCAGTGTGAGTGCCATCTCTCTACATGGAATCGCAAAGGCTTTTCAGCAGTCATTTCATCCGGACCTTTCTGTATACCTTCACAGTCTCCTTTCCCATGGCAGTCAGGAATACTTCAGCTATAAAGCATAAACATAACGCGTTGCTGAATACCCCTTGGCCTGTGCACGTCTATGGGTCACAGAGAGTTACCGTACCAAAATTGACGAAGCTGCTATCAATAGTTACTGAGTACTGGGCCGGACAAGATTTCCACCGTGAAGGTCACAGCGCTAAGGTCAAAGGTCAAATCCAGCCAAAACTTTGGCATTGCACATCTATGGGTCACAGGAGTTACCATACCAAATTTGGTGAAGCTGCGATCATTAGTTGCAGAGTACTGACCCAGACAAAGTCATGGACAGACGACAGACAGACAGACACGCAGGTGACGACAATACCTCTCTGGCCAAAATTTGGCTTAGGGGTAATAAAAACTTCTGCTCGTTATCCTAACATTTGGAACATTAAGCAATGACTGCAAATGCACAGCTACATCGATTGGTTAAAGACAACTACATTTTCAGCATTTACAACCTTAAGACATTACTGTCACGGTCCAGTTCAGGAATGAAGTGCGTCAGAAGCACAATCCAACAGCTAGTTTATTGCCAACAATGCGGTAGAGATTGGGGGTTGAACCCCAAGATAGGATGATGGGGACGGAACGTCGAGCAGGATAGACAGTTCAGCACAGTTGTAATAGGCTAAGCTTGAGCTGCTTTTGCCAGCCTGGCTTCTGGGATGCTGCCAGGTGTTACACAGACTCTGCCAGCACTGAACTGTTTCAGATGATGGAGAGGTTGCTTGAGGGGAAAGTGGTCCCAATGCTGGCTTCAGTTTAGGATTGGAAGCTTGCTCCTAACAAACTGGATAAGGAGAGCAAACGGCATGAGTTAGCAAGAACACGGTCCCAGTCTTGGACCCTGATTAAGACTGGAAGCTTGTTTTTGATAACTTGAGTGTATGAGCAGGAATATAAAGTACTTACTTGAATTGAGTTAGCTTGAAGTTGGTCCTAATCCTGATTAGGATTAGAAGCTTGTTTGAATAAACTAAATGATTAGAATGGCCACTTAAGGAAAAGGCTGTCAGTAAAGCATTAGTTGCAATAGTTATAGCACTTTACTGATGAAAGAGTTTGTAAACTAAGCATTGAGTTGGGTAACTCGCATGAAAGCAAATTTACAATCCAGCAACTGGCACTTGAACTAGAAGGCTTAACTACTCGTTATGCCATCATTAGGTACACAACCGCATAACGAGATTCAGCCGAGGATAAGAGACGCACAGGACGCACACCAATGACAGCACACATACACTTAATAGACATGCAAGCTGCTGAATTGCGAGGAGACACACAATGGGTACATCTCAAAGTGTAGGCTACATCCTTCGAAGGCAGCATTTTTAGAGGTCGTCACATACTTGCATCCACCAAAATAACATTTAGGATTTGGGATAAGATTAAATTTAGAGTTAGGGTTAGGTTTGGGGTTAGGTTTAGGATTAGGGGTTAGAGTTAAGGTCAGGTTTAGGGAAACCAGAGATGACTCGCTTAAATCAAAGCTGTTTAACGGAGATGAAATGACGTCATGTCAGTTTGGCAGGTGGAACTGGGTGACGACCCCTAAAAATGCAGCCTTCGAAGGCTGCAGCCTACGCTTTTAGATGCACCCAAGGAATTGACAAGAGGGTTGTGACATTACTTCCTGGCATTGCGTTATAAGCAGCCACAATAGGAGAGTAGCTTGTCTTAGTTGCTAGTGCATGAACGTTTAACTCATAAAAACCCAGACCCATCTCTTTTAAAAGGAAAATTATGGGGGATATAAATAAAACACTGACCAATGGACCACATGGAACACATTTCTGAGAGGGATTTCTGAAACCTGTGTAACTATCAGTTATTGTGGGTTAAGGAATTCAATTTTCTTTTCTTGTCTGGTATTGTAATGTCATCTGTTTTACATCCCATTATTATTATTTTGATGGATTCAGAGTACATCTTCCAATTACAGTGACTAGTTGGATCAACTTTTTAATTGTAGTAAATGCTCAGGCTCTTACTATGCTCTGCTCTGCTGTCTTTTTGGGTTGTTGGTTAGAATTTTTTTAATATTTAGGTTAATTTACGGTCACCATAGCCATGACCTGCACCCTCCCTGTTAATAACCCTACTGGAGGGGCAGGCCCCTCTGTGCAACGTAGGGCCCACTTAAGTTCTCAGTGATCAGTTCCATTACTGAGGGAAACCTGGACATCTCCCTTCCTGTAGGTTTTTGCTCCAATCCTTGCAAAGTGCAAATCATCAAAAACTATCTGTGAAAGCTGCCATTCATGTGCTGCTGACAGTTAAGTATTTTTAAGTATTATGTGGTAGAGAGAGGTGTGCTAATTTTTTGTTGGCGTGAAAACCTACTCTGTGAAATGTGCTGAGTAAAATCAACTCTTATAGAGTACATATAAACTCTTGAAGAGTACGGGATAGATGATCCCCGAAAGCGTGGTTATTAGGCGTACCTTTGGGTTTACAGTGACATGGATGGACAGGATGGTTGTGAAGGCAGGAAGCTGTATCAGGTCTAGATAGGGTTTATGTGTCGCCAGGTTGATATTGCGTCATCATTAAAGGGCATTCAGGTCAGCGCCTCTGAACTGGACAAAATCTGAATCTGGCTTTCATGCTCATCCAAAATTTATCAGTGCAATATTCAGCATTCATGTAATGGTAAACTGCTGTACTTTTGTGGCTGTATGTCTGTACTGTTGTGCATGATGTGTGTTATTTTTTTTCCATACTAAATTCTTAGTGATATGGTCCACAAGAGCTCCAGTGAATACAACGTGAACTTGAGTACTGAACACATTGTGGTTCAATTGTGCTTGTAAAGAGGTCACACAATGTTCCATGGACTTTCTTTGCTCTGTTAAGAACTAGTATCCTGCTGGTAATTCAGGACTTGTCCACCAAGGTCACTTACCTGTAAGTGAAATAGAGCACAGAGATACTTGTAGTGGCAAAGGTAACTGACAGGGATAGATTCAATTTCCCTGTCTGCCATCCAATGTTCTATTTGAAGTACACCAGTAATGCATTGCTCTTTTTCATTTCTTTCGAACCATCTTTATTGTTTCTAAGATTATCTGATTCATGCTTATTGTCTGTATATTGTTTCCTAGTGTTTGTAATTGCATGCACAATGAGATACTCAGGATGTTAATGTATTTTCTGATGAAAACTCTTTTCTCAGATATCTCTGAGGACAAGGTTTTCTGTAATTTCCTTTCTTTTCACACATTAAAACACATACCTGCGACTAATCACTGGGGATCAAACGTAGGCTGTGCATGTTGCACGTCGATCCTCAGCCGACTATGGTCTGTGACATTCAGTCTGGGTTCAAGGTCTTTTACCAATTCCAGCTTGACCCAAGCAAATCATGGCCCAGATGAGAGCTTACAGCAGTGTAATACAAATAAATACAAAGGTGAATCTCTGCCCAGTTTTGCAGAATTACAATGGCACAGTGCCTGGCTGGATGCCCCTGAGCACCAACGGTGTATTGTATATCCTCTGAGTGACTGGGTATTGTTCAGTGCCGGTGGGTCAGTGGTGACTATGAGACTCAAATATGACTGAATATGACAGATATTCCCACCAATTCATCGGCAATATTCACCTTTCCTTCAAGAATGGACACGCCACAGCCCAACTACAGCCCGTGGGGGAAGAGAAAGGACCCTTGTCAAAATTCCCTGCAGCAGATCTTAGCCCTTAACAGATGTCTCCCTCAGTTTCACAGTGTGACTGACGCTCATTAGACAGAAGAGGCCGCAATTTCTTAGAGTCATTACCTGCTGACCCCCACTGCCTGCTTCATTTCTGAATGAGCTCAGCAATCTTCATATCAGAAATTATGTTATTATTCCATCAGGAAGTTGATTTTGAAGTCTTGTAATACTGAAATTGGAATGTTTATATCTAGTGTCCTATTATAGCATGGAAAAAAGATAGCATTTCTTACTTGTGATCTCCCACAATCCATTGATTCCATTTTCATTATTCTGGTCCTCGCATCTGCTGACCACTATTTCCATTGACCTGCAAAATGACCAATCTGAAAAAGTGACTGAATTGCTAAAATTAACCAACATATTGAAGTACTGGATGCAGACAGAATAGTGTATTAATAGCCTGACTCAAGAAATGGATATCTTCACTCATTTATTTCTCAGAAAGTAGTAATGAATAAGTCATTATGCCTTCGAAATTGTGACATGTGATAATCGATATTAGTTGAAAAGCAAAGGTGTGTGGTTAAGGAAGCTCACTTTGAAAGCCTTGCACATTATGGCATGAAATCCATTCAACGCGGGGTAAAGATGGATTAAGGCACTCGTGCAGTGTGTAACTAAGACACACACAGCTGTGAAACAATTAAGCAAATCCAACAATGGCTGATTGGATTGATGTTTTGCGAATGCAAGTCTCCCTTCAGGCTCAATTTACCCCCTCCAAGAATAACTGAAAACAGCTGGAGATGTTCTTGAAATAGTGTGATTTGGGATTTGCATAATGATTGGGGACAATCTGTTTGAAATGACTGCAGGAAGGAACTTACTGAAAGTGTGTTGGTGAGACTTCCTCACTCAATACCCAAGATATAAATTGCATAAAAAAGCACAACAGAAAATGAGGCATAATACAGTAAATTCAAACTGACTGCATAATACTCTTGTTTCAATAAAAAAAATCCAGCATTTTATGTCTTTGATGCATTTTAAATCAGTGATGTTAAAGGCTTTTTTTCAAGTAATTTACTGAGTTGGTCTGAACTTTCCATTACCTTGTAGTAAATACAAGTGAAATACTATTCTCTGCAGTCAACTTTTAATAATGAAATGTTGGTTGAATACCCGCCCCCCCCAGTCACAAAGACTATTCCTGTGGAAATGACCGAGACTCATTTTTAAATTACAATTGTACTGTCGTTTTGAGACCATTATAATTTCTTTTCCCCATGCATCATTAACAGAGCTGTCAGTTGTCTATTGCTCCAAGGCTGCACATGGCATGTTGCAAGTGTGCTGCTGGAGTCAAATACATGGATGGACCAAGCTAGAATCAACAACATGTTTGCATTGATTTTGGGCTATTTCTTTACTGAGCTTAAATGGGTCCAAATGAAGATAAAAGCCGAGACGTTCTGCCAGTGGCCTTGTCATAACAACTAATTGCAGTATGGTCATCATAAAATGTTGGTGTTAAATCAATCAAGGTGTAACAAGATTCTTTCAATAAAAAGGTAGAGTGGAGCATGTTATGAATATGCTCTGAAATGTTATATGTGCCAAAGTTACCATTCTAAGACAAAAACTAGCTAACAAGCCAATGGTAAATAAGTTCATATAACAACCTCGTAAGGCTGTGTAACCCCTGCCACAGGTAGCTATAAAATACTGCGATGAATCGGTAGGGTGTAATAGTACACTGGGGCGGGACCTGCAGTGATCAGATTAAGGAAAAACATTTGATTAGCATTTTTTTGCGAATCATTATATCAACTGATTAGCAATTGTTTAGCACATCTGAAAAATGATTAGCAAAAATTAGAAAACAGTATATCAGATTTTAAATGGCAAAAAGATTTTTTTATTCTTTCCTAATGACAAATTACAATCACAATAGAAATACAACTGCACTCCGAAACAAATTATTTCCAAAAGGCAAAAATTTTACCCTGAAAAATCATAATTTAGTACAGCACACTTCCATTTCCCAATGAAATTTCTGTAAACTTCTTGTAACCTGCAGTACAGCTGTCTTATCTATACCTTACTGTAGCATAATGTTGTTTAACCCCTGATCAGAGATGTAAAATGATCCATTCCCATTAAAATCCAGTCATACAAGGCACTCTCCAACTGAGTCACATTTTGACATCACAAAATCATGTATTTGAATGGTCAGAAAGCATTGTGCATGTTTTGGGAGACGCCGGCGAACTTGCGATTCCCTAAACCACATAGCAATGGGATAAGTTTTTATGACTTTGATGGGCTTACCGTGATGTTTGGGTGGCTGGAGGAACATTCGGGTGTGTATAAACCTAAAGCGTACATCCAGTCAAGGCGATTCAGAGTTAAAGCTGAAAGGGGAGGTCTGATCTGAAATTCTTTCCATTTGGGCAAAAACCAAATCACATCGCTTTAGTATAGCAATGATTACAAAGATTCCCCTTAACTAGCGTCAGCTGGATTGGAAGATGGCTAACGTAATAATCTGAAGAGTAACGTAATACGCAGTAGCATGCACAACAAGATAATTCACGTAAAACTAGCTATGATATAACAAGTCTCAGGCCCGAACTGTCTGTTTGCTCTTTAGATAAAATGAGCTAGTAATCAATGTTGAAAGAGATTGTCTGCGTGCGATGGTGTTGAAAGCAACTAATCAGAGCTATAAAAACTTATCCAATAGACATCATAACCACTGTAGATTCACTAGCCAGCTAGCTGTACCTAAGCGATTGCTTTTGAATTAACCAGAAAAATTTGTTAACGTCCCTAAAATGTGAAAGTTTAGTTGGGTTGCGCGAAAGCTCAGATGAGTTCATGCCTATGACAGCTGGCAAAGTTAGAAGAGTTGCGGCAAGAAACAAATCATATCGCCTTGATATGATGATCATTTACAATGATTTTCTTTAGTTAACGTTAGTTAGCTGACTAGCCAACTAGGTGGATATATCCAAAGAGCAACGAACACAATGGCTCCGGATGGCTCACATAGCTGAGTCCTCCCTTCACGACCAAAGATGATAGAGCGTATGAGCGTACCAGAAAGCCTCCTGAGTCCCAGGTGCATGCATGCACTCCCCAGAAGCTGATTGTTATGCAAATGAGGAACATCATTTTCCAGCCAATCAAAGTTGTGGAAACTTCTCTTATTGCTACGTGGCTCGGGAATTTGGAAGTTCACAGAACAGTGAGTCAGGATCCATGAAATATCATTAAGATTTTTTGAATCGCATTTTTTGCGAAGGGATTGTTATGATGATTAGCATTTCGTCAAAACTGCTGAAATTTGATTCGCATTTTGCAATGCGAATCCGCCTAATCTAATCACTGACCTGAGTTCAAATTTGAATGGCACTATCACCTGTAGTAACAGTAATGTAACTTTAATATACTTGACGGTGCCACCAATAAGATCTAAAAAGTTTATCAAAACTTGGTACTCCTCCTTCAATTAGTATCTGGTATTACCACCTCTTGTGTTCTCTCATTGCCCAAAAAATGTATTACCTCTAAGCAATTACAACAACAATATATTTAGGCATAATACAACCCCAATTCCGAAATAGTTGGGACAAAGGGCAAATTGTGAAAAAATCAAAACGCAATGACTTTCAAATCACACCAGCCAGTATTTTATTCACAATAGAACAGAGATTTCATAGCAAATGTTGAAACTTAGAAATTTTACTATTTTATCCACAAAATGAGTTCATTTCAAATTTGATGGCTGCTACAGGTCTCAAAAAAGTTGGGACAGGGGCCTGTTTACCATGGTGTAGCATCCCCTCTTCTTTTTAACACAGTGTGGAGGCGCGTCTGGGCATTGAGGAGACAAGTTTCTTGAGTTTAGCCATTGGAATTTGATCCCACTCTTGTTTAATACAGGCTTCCAGCTGCTGGAGAGTTTTGGGACTCCTTTGACTGAATTTTCGTTTAATTACGCGCCAAATGTTCTCAGTCGGTGAAAGATCAGGACTGCAGGCAGGCCAGTTCAGCACACAGACTCTTCTACTACGAAGCCATGCTGTTGTAATAGCTGCAGTATGTGGTTTTGCATTGTCCTGCAGAAATACAGAAGGCCTTCCCTGGAATAGATGTCGTCTGGAGGGGAGCACATGTTGCTCTAAAACCTTTATATACCATTCAGCATTCATGGTGCTTTTTAAAATATGCAAGTGTCCCACACCATATGCATCCCCATACCATCAGAGATGCTGGCTTTTGAACGGAACGCTGATAACAGGAGGGGTGGTCTTTCTCCTCTTTAGCCCGGAGGACACAACGCCCATGATTTCCAAGAAGAATGTCAAATTTGGACTCGTCTGACCACAGGACACTTTGCCACTTTGCGACAGTCCATTTTAAATGAGCCTTGGCCCACAGAACACGGCGGCACTTCTGGATCATGCTCAACAATGGCTTCCTTTTTGCATGATAGAGTTTTAGGTGGCATCTGGGAATGGCACGGCAGACTGTGTTTACAGACAGTGGTTTCTTGAAGTGTTCCTGGGCCCATTTAGTAATGTCAATGACAGAATCATGCTGGTGAGTGATGCAGTGGCGTCTGAGGGCCCAAAGATCACGGGCATCCAGTAAAGGTCTTCGGCCTTGTCTCTAACGCACAGAGATTTTTCCTGTTTCTCTGAATCTTTTGATGATGTTATGCACTGTCGATGATGAGACGTTCAAAGCCTTTGCAATTTGACGTTGAGGAACATTGTTTTTAAAGTATTCCACAATTTTTTTATGCAAGCCTTCACAGGTTGGAGAGCCTCTGGCCATCTTTACTTCTGAGAGACTCAGCCTCTCTAAGACATCCCTTTTATAGCCAATCATGTAACACACCTGATGCCAGTTAACTTAATTACTTGCTAAATGTTCTTTCAGCTGATTTGCTTATATATTAATTGGTTTTTCAGCCATTTTTTTTTTGCCTGTGTCCCAAGTTTTTTGAGACCTGTTGCAGCCAGAAAATTTGAAATGAGCTCATTTTGTGGATAAAAATGTAAAATGTCTCAGTTTCAACATTTGAAATATTATCTATGTTCTATTGTAAATAACATATTGGCTCATGTGATCTGAAAGTCATTGCATTTTGATTTTATTCACAATTTGCACACTTTGTCCCAACTATTTCAGAATTGGGGTTGTAACAACAAAAATATTATTTATTACAAAGGAAAGGGACCTGGTTGACAAACAAACAAAAAAAAAAAAACAGACAAACAACATAGAGCCCACAGTAGACAGCAGCACCAGGTATTAATTTGACTCCTATGACAGTTCAGTAACCTTTTTAAATGATTGGCAACTCTAAATGAAACACCTTTACTGTGATTACCTTTTAATAACCTATGAATGGGTTGTTACCTCTAATCGGAAACTACTACACAGGCTCGTATGTAAATTTAGCCTCAAACTGAAACCAATATTACATGTGCCCCCACTCACTCACACATTCACCCTGGGCTTAAACTTGAAATAAAATGCTCAAAACAAAACCCCGTTGTAGGCCCAATTCGATGCTTGTGAGCGTAGAGGCCAGAAACAAATGGCCACTTCACTGATTAACCCAACATAAACAAAAAGCACTTGCAAAGGGGGTTAAGTCTGTACTCAGGAGTCCAGCGACAACCAACGGTGAAGAAATGCGGAATGATGGAGATATATGATGTGATTGGGACAAGGTACAGTCACAAGAGCAAGGGGAATGGGCAGGTGCAGCAGCACACAGCTCCCAGTACAGCGGCTACAGTCTCTCTCAGACGGTCTAGGACTCCCCAGTCCTCCTCTCTCTTCCTCTCTCTTATGTCCTGAGTCAAATAATTTAGCTAAGTAACAAGACCACTGGCTATTTCATGATGGAATAACCACAGCATGTCTTAATTAAGTGTAGCAATTGCTAGCTACAATGCTAACGTGACAGTGTGAAAGTCCATGAAAAGGTGCTAAGCTAAAAGCTAGCAGCGGCTAGCAATACAACTAGTTTTCACACTTTACAAATAAATAAAGAGCAGAGCATAATAAGCGTACTTGTATTTACCTCTGGAAGACCACAAATGTTCCCAAACATCAACCACAGGACAACTCTTTGTCGACCCTTGAAGTTAGGAATGATACTACTCCGTGTAATTCACTGTAATCCAGCTCGGACAATGAGAAAAAAAGCCTCTGAATATCTTAACACATTAACCATGGAGGTAAGCGCAAGCACCTCCTCTCTAACCGGGAGTAGGAATAGGATTGGCTGTTAATTACAGACCTTCCAATGAGAGTAAAGATAATTGAAGTTTGACACGTATGCTGAAAACAAGCTTGATTGCCCACAAACAAATGTGCTTCACTGGCTCATGTACAGACAACCAAACTATGAATGATTTTTAGAACTATAGTCATGTCTTTTTAACGTAACTTATTTAACTGTAAATATGACTGTTTTTAAGTTTTATCATAGCATATTTTTAAAACATTTTCACACACTATGAACTTATTATTCCTTAGAAAAATACATTTGAATGACTTTTGAAAATACACATTTTAATATACACATGAATAAATGAATTTAGCCAGGGCTACAGCTGCATAACATCTCTGTTGGAGAATTTGGTTGTATCGTAATTGATTTGATTCCCAGCTAGAATGCTGATATGTTACCCTTGTGCAAGGTCAAAAGTGCAACGAGGAAAGGAGGGGGTAAAATTCAGGTGCCTTAGCCAGCTTGAGAATGTTGTCTGTCATCAAAGATGGATCTGCTTGGGTTGCTAAATCAAATGGAAGCAAAGCCAAGCAGATCCAAGCTGCTATTAAACGCGGACGACCTAAATCTGGCTAAGGCACCTGAATTTTACCCCCTCCTTTCCTCGTTGCATGGCATAGATGGCAGTGGTACAGGGGCCGTAGAGAGCTCTAGGGAGGCATCTGTCATCAAAATCATACTCAGATATCAGATCATGGATGGCAGAGATAAGGTGGGGCTTGTTTACGATGGAATAGCTTTCTTCTCGGAAACAGAGAATACAAACTTTCGTGCGGGCTGTGCAGTGGTCCATATTTGCTGTCAGCCCCTTGCATGTCTCAGGGGAGAGGACAGAATTCAGGGACAATGCACAATATAAGGAGGGCCTAGCTTTGTGAATGTAGGCAAGTCTGATGTAATCGATGATATAATAAATGTTACCCATCCCCAGTCATAATAAGGCTTATTGTACAATTGTGCAATGACCTATGGCCCATGAAATGTGACATAACCATTGTGGAATCAATAGCGAAGAGACTACGCCCACGAATGACCCTTCGATGTCTCATTTTTGGGGATTTTAACACTTTTTTGAATTTCTCAAAGTTCAAAAATTGCAATTTCTGAAAACCATGTTTTTCTCAAAAATTTCCCAAAGGATTTTTTTCCCCGTTTTCATATATGTATTCTACGCCATGTTCTGGAGTACATATCATTGGTTTCATGCCATTAGAATTTTTTCTGACTTTTTTATGGTTAAAACCCACTGTGTGGCCTGACGGGAACAGAGTTGTTCATTTTTTTCAATGGAGACGTTGTGCGGCAGCAGGTTGCTGAAGCAATGTGGTTGTGGTTAGACGGCAAATAGCTTCTGGGGATGAAAGTAAGCTGCTGCTTGACCAAGGCGCTCTCTTTCAGACTCCCATCCAGCTGCCATTGAGATTGAGGTTTGATCTCAGTGGAGATGAGCACTGCTCACATACAGTGCCGCGAAAAAGTATTTGCCCCCTGCCAGATTTCTTATTTTTTTGCATATTTTTCAAACTTAAATGTTTCAGATCATCAAACAAATTTTAATATTAGACAAAGATAACCCGAGTAAATACAAAATGCAGTTTATAAATGATGATTTAATTTATTGATGTTAAAAAGCTATCCAAACCTACCCGGCCCAATGTGAAAAAGTAATTCCCCCCCCCTTGTTAAATCATGAATTCACTGTGATTAACCACATTTTTTAGTTCAATTTCACTAGCCACACTCAGGCCTGATTACTGCCAGACCTGTTGAATCAAGAAATCACCTAAATAGAACCTGTCTGACAAAGTGAAGTAGGCTAAAGGATCTCAAAAAGCAACACAATCTAGAGAAATTCAAGAACAGATGAGAAACAAAGTCATTGACATCTATCAGTCTGGAAAGGGCTCTCCAGCGAATGATGGTGAGAGCCACTATCCACAAATGGAGGAAACTTGAAACAGTGGTGAACCTTCCCAGGAGTGGCCAGCCTACCAAAATTACTCCAAGAACGCATCGACGACTCATCCAGGAGGCCACAAAACAACCCAGAACAACATTTAAAGAACTGCAGGCCTTACTTGCATCATTTAAAGTCAGTGTTCATGATTCAACAATAAGGAAGAGACAGGGCAAAAATGGCATCCATAGGAGAGTTCCAAGGCGAAAACCACCGCTGACCAAAACGAACACAAAGGCCCGTCACACATTTGCAAAAAAACATCTTGATGATCCCCACGACTTTTGGGAAAATATTCTGTGGACTGAGGAGACAAAGTTGAACTTTTTGGAAGGTATGCGTCCCGATACATCCGGCGTAAAACTAGCACAGCATTTCGTAAAAAGAACATCGTACCAACAATCAAACATGGTGGTATTAGTGTGTGGTCTGGGGCTGCTGTGCTGCTTCAGGACCTGGACGACTCGCTGTAATTGATGGAACCACAAATTCTGTTCTCTACCGGAAAATCCTGAAGGAGAATGTCCGACCATCAGTTTGTGACCTCAATTTCAAGCGCGCTTGGGTGATGCAGCAGGACAATGATCCGACATACACCAGCAAGTCCACCTCTTAATGGCTTAAAAAAAACAAAATGAAGGTTTTGGAGTGGCCTATTCAAAGTCTGGACTTAAATCCAATTGAGATGCTGTGGCATGACCTTAAACAGGCCGTTCATACTCGAAAACCTCCAATGTGGCTAAATTAAAACAATTCTGCAAAGAAGAGTGAGCCAAAATGGGTTTAGGTTTAGGGGGCAATTACTTTTTCACATAGGGCCAGGTAGGTTTGAATAGCCTTTTTCCCCTAAACAAATGAGATCATCATTTAAAAACTGCATTTTATATTTACTCGGGTTATCTTTGTCTAATATTAAAATTTGTTTAATGATCTGAAACATTTAAGTTTGAGAAATATGCAAAAAAATAAGAAATCAGGTAGGGGGCAAATACTTTTTCCACGGCACTGTATTTCACATTAAGGCTGGATAAATAGCGTTTGCTGAACCACAGCTCAGGAGTTCATTATTACGATGTACTCATTTCATTCAATGACCTGTTTCCACCAAATCACCTTGTTTCCCACAAATCACCTTTCACTTCAACTGTTTTACAGGTGTATGTGAGAGGTAAAAACAGTGAACGAGAGGTAAAAGTGTACATGAGTTTTTTGTGAAGTTTTTTGTGAAAGTGTGAGGTAAAACAGATTAGGTAGGAGGTAAAAAGTGAATGTGAGAGGTTTTTTTGAACATGAGGGGTAAAACAGTATAGGAAAAAAAAAAAAAGTACTCAACTCCGTTCATAACTTTCATGACACGCAAGATCCTCTATATCTGTGAGGAAAGTGCATAGAGAGAAAGCCTTGCTGCCTCCATTCAGTCATGTCCTTCATTTGATAAACTTGCCATTCAGCCACTTTGTTGCGAGAGACGGGTGGATACCAGGCGCGAGAATCAGAACTTAACGTAAGGGTTTTTATTAAAGAAGAAAACAGGCACGATGACCAAAAGAAAAACTTGGCCCAAAGGGTTGCAAAAATCCAACTAATGAATGCTTCATAGAGGAACAAACAAAAATACAAAATGAGAAAACAAAAGTCACTAAAAACTCTAGGGAAGAACTCCAGTAAACAAAAATAAATGATGACTGCAATGGCACACGGGACATGCAAAAAACAAAATGAACGCTATGACAAAAGACGATGAATACAAAGCGAGGCACGCGCACACACTAGCAATACTGGTAACCAAGACTCTGTCTGCCAGCCAACTCCAGCTTCTCCCCAGATATAGCAGGGGAAATGACGAGACAATGAGAATCACCTGCTGTACGACAGGGAGACACTAGATTGCTTAATTACAAAGCACAAGTACGAGAAAGGAAAACACGCATGGCGAGACGAGACAATAAGAGTAGGGAATTTGCTCATCAAGAAGATGAGCGTGTTGCAGCGTATAAGAACCCCAATAAGATACTATGAACAGTAAAAGCATTAACCTAGTAAGCAGTAAAGCACAGGTAAGAATAATAGCGAAAGCAGGAAGCACGCAAGTTAAATCCCTATCTAAATTAGTAATGATTAGTATGTGCCTGTCTAATGAAACACCCCCCG